>OX246737.1:38401368-39716368 GCA_945910005.1 Isoperla grammatica | reverse complement strand
TTGAGGTATTTGTAGACTGGATGACGTCACGGGAACCGTGTGTGCAGGTTCATGAACTGTTGTAGAGTACGAGATTATCCGTTGATTACTGATACGAGTAACTAGCGTCGTTGTTCATTTGCGGAAAGCACTTTCGTGCCCCGTGAGACGATGTACATCAACATGTGTTGTAAACATAGAATATGCATTACACATCGGTGAGACTAATACCGTACGTAATGGCGTATAGTTATTGAAAGGTTTTCTTCACTTGCTCTTCTGAGCGTTTCTATTTAGAAACGTCTAGGTTTTCTCGCTCCTATTCCGCTATTCTTATACTTTCAAGCAATTGCAAAGTGATTGTTATGATTGTTTAACACAATATGATTAGTTTACTTGTACGTTCTCATTCATAACTAAAAAATAAAATGTTAAAAAAAACAATGCTTTAATAAGAAATTACATTATTTAGAGTAATACCATGTATCACAGTTTTAGAAGAAGTTAGTTCAGTAAATAGAAGTTAAAGTAGTTCAAACATACAAAATCTGTTATCTATGATACAAATAATATTCCCTTTCAAGTAAAACAAATGCGGCTATATGAAAACAGTGCAGCAACGCGGAGAGGCTCTAGTTAGTCTTGATTCACAGCCGGGTGATATGAATCGGCAATCAAGGATCTGATAGCTGGGTTGTCGCAACCAATTCCACAATGTATAGCGACCATTGCTACCATTTTAGGGCTCAATGAGGACTAAGACTCACTACTACTCACTACTATGATCGCCACAAAAATTTTGTCACCAAGACACACTGGGAGTTTGTCTTAACCGTAGAATAACATCGTTGCGGCGCCTGTTTACTTGTTGCCGCTACCGTGCCGCTATCTCTGGACGGAATCAGGCGAACAGCGAGCAAGCGAACTATACTTAACGTACGACGGGGGGGCGAGGCAACACGGCTTTGTTTGTCGCCTTCTCACAGCACCAGCTCATCATAACTACTGATAAGAGATGACTTCATCACGCGACCCCTCCAGGTGTGGGGTTCTTCGCCCGGTGATCAATTACGATTAGAATAATCAATCTCCTAGTGAGTTCCAAACAGAATGAACCACGCTATTGGGAAAACACCGTCCCCCTTCCCTCGCACGTCTTTATGAAAACTTGATGAAAAGAAGGTGAGGCGCAAGAAAGGGGGAGGGGAGAGCTGGGAAATGTGATATTTTGGCATGCTAATCTATGTGGCTCATAAATTCTTGTTGAAGGAAGAGAAAAATTAAAGTTTCGTCAATTAAGCGAGATCGAGTTAACGAACGATGACATAGAAACTTGATAAGGTAGGGAATATAAATTGCACCGTGTTACACGAGCTGCTCGTTAAATCACTTCTGCTGCAACTTGAACTAGCGCCCACCCATGCGAATAAGTCAAGGGGGGGGGGGGGGGGGGAGGGCTGACCCGTGGTTCCGAATATATGTGGACGTTATCCGTTTTTTATCATCGATCTTTGTACATTGCCAAAATTAAATTAAGGATCAATCGACTCCACTGAAGTCAACACACACAACATTTTAAGAAATGCACACCAACTGCCAATATGGTGTGAACTAATCAACATATAATGTGGCCACGTGGTAACTGCCAACTGGTGCGTGCAAGGTAGCATATTACTATTATTTCATACTGTCTTTGAACTCTATAATTTAAGGCCTTTTCGCGAATGCCAGGTATGTTCTCTCAAGGTAATTGTTGAAAAATATAACCTTATACAAAACGTGCAATATACTGTTGATAAATACACAAAGTTCAATATATTAATCATACGTAATTAATATTATCAGATATGATAACGTTGATTTGTGTGTTCTTGTAGTGAATAATGTTTTCTATTTAAACTTATCTAAACATGCAACGCTCCGATTGTTGGATAGTTATTGATACAACGAATCTAATGTTTACTATAGGTAAAATGTGTGAAGTTATGTGTACAATACAACATGCGTGCAATTAATCAACGCTTTGATAACAAATGCGTCACAGTTGAACACAATTTATTTATAATCAACAGCTCGCCTGAAGCAACATGCTCGTCATTAAATACACAACAATATAATCAACAAAGCTTTTATCTGAATGAAGCGGGGCTAATACTGAAACATCCAATGAGGTGCTTCTTAATTGTATAAGTTAAGGAAATGTGAAATCAACATAAAAGTTAAATATTTTTTAACTATTATCATTTAACGAAACAGACAAGAATACGACTAATTGTAATTGAAATAACGGTTTTAAAACAAATAGAGTATACACTGTGATACAACTGCATACATATTATATTGTGCGGTTTTGCTTGTGCCCAATTTGTTATTGTTTTTTAGATATAATTGCGAGATATTGTACAAGGTATTATATTGCTAGGACTGCTCTAAATCCATGCTATTTTCTTAATGATTCATTAAAGTGCATACAGGAAATTGAAAACTCTATAGCAAAAACGCTAGACTCAATCTCTTGAAGTTTTCAATATGCATTCATCTAATGCCAACTGAAAACCGATAAGTAACAATATGAATATAGCCTTATACACAGTTGTTTAATTCTAAACTCGTCTAACTCGTCTACTCGTCTAAGTGTAGTGCCCGGCAACCAACTGTGTTTCTTGCTTATTCAATTTTCGTCTTGCAACATCGTGATATTGAATCGCCCAGGGAACGAACCAACTTAACCCTAACTATTATTGACGTACAGTTGCTCCAAGATACTGCAAGTTCTCGTTCCTTTTGCAATACGCTAGTTTCTCAGCAAGTAACTAGAGTAAATGGAACCCTATGTATAGTTCTCTCGCGATATCTGATCTCACGCTGACGTCACAAATGCGGGATGTTGTCGCAGCAATCAATAGACGTGTTGCGCTCGTGTACAACACCAGTGGTGTATTCCTAAAATGTGCCTAGGATGTCGAATTTTTGTGCGCACAGGGAAGGGGGGCGGGGGTGATGGTGATTGTTTTAAGTGGACGGAAAATGACTTTACAAACATTAAACATGAATTCATGAAGAACATGAGTGGATATTTTTGGGGCAGTAGTTCAGAGGTCATACATGAATTTAAAATCTCGGTTTGGATTTTCGATGTTAATATCCCAATAGTATATTGTGTCAGATAGAACAATAAAATCGGACGTTTTGGATTGAATTTGAGGTTACATATTTTTACTCAATTATAGATATTGTGTAAACAATATGGGTTCTTGAAATTTAAACAACAGTACTGAGAAAAAGAGCCTAGGCTAGCCTAGCCTCCAAATAAAAGTGCCTAGGAACGAATATGTCACTGCACAGAACGCGTATGACTATGAGGTATACGTGAACTTGTGTGAACATGCACAACTATTAAATATACAAGCAAACCAATAATGAATAAAACACACAATATAATAAAATGACGATATAATAAACTGTATTGGGTCTTATCCTAAGGGGAAGTGTCACATCACAGCACGGGTAGGACATCTCACAGGGCTCGATCCAGTGAGGAAGAGCAAACGAACCACGTACATGTTTTGCTATTCCAGGTCTGTCACCATATTTTTATTTTGTCACATATAAAGTATATCATCACCTCAGAATTTATATTTGCTATACATCTTGTTATTGGTTTTTTGTTCGCTTATACTTTCACAGTAATTTTCGGTGCGTATTTGTTTCATGGAAATATCATTACGTTTCGTATTGTTGGCGGCTTTTCTATGCCACAAGCACCAAAATACCTCTGCAAGTATGAGTGCACGGAAAATGAAAAGAGGCTAAAGCACAAACAATTTCTGAAGTGACGATATGTACACTGGCAGAGCGAGGCCCATGTCTGATAACAATAACATGAAGCAGCCCTCGAAGCATATCGTACCTCACCACGACAACCAATTTCCTCCACCCCTGTTTCTGTCTGTCTGTCTGTCACGTGTCCTTCCAGTGAATAGACCCAAAGTAATCTTCAGTCGTTCGAGAGACAACTGTGGCCGTTCAAACACAACAAAGTAAAAATATATGGACGAAGGTTGTGGCCGAATAAACGTTGGAATATAATGAATGTGAAAAGAAAGACGAAGGACAAATATGTGGTTGGCTTTGTTGTATGCAATATTTGACATGTGATGACTTTCAACTGTGGGAATTTGTGTGTATTACAAAATTCATAACGAATCAACGAACTTTGTGTTTTTAGTTCTTGCATTAGGCTTACTCTGGAAAAAAGAATATTTTGTTATAAAAGCAAGTATAATTTCTTAAAACTGTTTGTTGCTGATAATTATTATTTTATTCTTTTTCTCGTTTATTTGAAATGATAAAAGAAAACACATGAACACGTGACTGTGTATTAGTTTAACACATTTCCAGGCAACAACCATAAAGTATTTTAGAGGAAATAAGGACATCATCGCCTCATAGGTGCATGAAGGCAATCGTAGATTGTAATGATATTAGTATAATCCAAGCTAAGAAGAATGAGGAGCAAATATAGCTATATCTAAAATCATTCCAAGGATTTCAACTATACTGTTGGCTGACAGCTGAATACATCATTGGCTTCAAATCAATTAGATTAGACACATGATTGATCATGTGAAAACGTTTTTAATATATAGATATTTGTGTTTACTTATACGAGTATTCCGGGTTTATTCTATAACTGTGCGAACACCCAAACACCACAGTCGGCCGACTCTCTTCACTACGTAGTATCTTCCAACAGAATAGTTTTACCATCAAGAATGCTCCATCTCGCTTCGTTAGACTGTTGGTCAAGAACAAAGCCCCAACTCCGACTTGCTTCATTTAAATCTACATAACATTTCCCGAAGTCAAAACAACTTTTCTCGTAATTCGAAATTCCAGTGCGGTACAATCTGGATAATTTTGTTTGGTTTCGAGACTCCGCTGTCACGGAGATAACAGAGGTTGCTCTATCGGAATGTCTGGTATGTGACGTCCGGAAAAACGCTCCACTGTTTTCGGGGTTCATGAACCAAGCCGGGATTTTTGGTAGCTAGTATATTCGGCAAACGTAACACGTAGCTGGTTTTTATGAGAGTCTGGGGATTGTGAGTCAAACATGACGTCAGCATGTTAGAGATACGGAGACTTATAAACTTAATATCGAACATATAGGACAACGAATATTTTACCGGTTAATAAATGTTTATGGGAAACTATTTATACACATATAATAAGTTGTGTGTGTATTATGGATCAGTTTTTATTGTAGTTTAAAAAGTAAATTGAACCCACATTTGTCTAATTTTTTATATAATTTGTGGGAAGAGTAAGTTACATCTTGGTGCCTTTATTTACTCACTGGAAGAAGGGTACAATGTTTGGTAAAGCCTAGAAACACAATAACTTCTTTAATGACAAAACGAAAGCTTACCTGCAAATACATTACGAAATCGCAGCAACTAGCTTGTAAGTTTGAGGTTATATAACATTGACAACTTGCATTAATAAATCACTGGTTTTCAGTTACCAGTAACTAGTAAAAAAAAGTTAACTTGTTTATGATCTAAGCATCAGCTATGCAATATAAATGAGTATGAGAGTAGCTGACTGCAGGCATATATGAGGTGCGTCTGTATTCGACTATTTGGGCTACTTGGCGTGCTTTACCAACTAACACAGTAAATTACTAATTGTTGTTACTAATTGTTAGATTAGTTCGTGAAGTATGCGAAACAGGCCAAAACAGAGGTTTCAGACACGCCCATGATATCATATAGGTGACCACACATGTCTCACGGAAACGTGCGAACAGAATTCACCCTCACTAAAAATGTGTCGATGCAGCAACTTGAATCGTAGAATCTCCGTCTGTTAGTGGAGGCATCGGTGTGTGAAGTGTGTGAAAATCAGTTCCACAATGTAAACCCCACGAGGGTGTGACCTGCTGGCCACTACTTTTTCTTGGCTAAGGGGTTCAACTCCACTTACCGATCCCGCAATCAGATTTAACACATTTATTTGATATCGGAGCATTTTGGAAACTGGGAGATGACTCATCAGCTCTACTCAAGGCAACGATTTTCTGATGTTGAGACCATGAACAACTTGATTTTTCTGTTGTTGCTCTTTTCAAACTTTCGTTTTTATATTTGCGTCCTTTTTATTTTCCTTCTTCTTTCGTGCGAACATCATCTATAGAACTTCCCATTTTTTTTATTATTATTACAACGCTTATATGACAATATATGAATCAATTGTCATATTTACTAAAACGTCAATTAATTCATCATAATTAATTAATTAATTAATGTTTTATATGGTAATCGATATTTCACACACTTTCCAACGTCGAATCGTTCTGAAAGTTTTCACACAGACGTATTCTTAATGACAAAACATGAATCAATTGTCATATTTACTAAATAATCAAAAGCTATTATAATTAATTAATCAAAGTTTTATATGGGAATCGATATTTCACCCACTTCCCAACGTCCGATCGAGCTGCAATTTTTCATACAGTCGTATTTTCTTAATGAAAATATATGAATCAAGTATCAGATTCACTAACTAATCAATTAATCCATCATAATTAATTAATTAATGAAACAATCAGCTTCATTTGGGAAATAACTCACAGCTAGTGAGGATGGGCCAACCAGATGCAGGCATCGGAATTGACTCAAATATCCGTGACGAAAGCATCGGATTTGTTTCTATGCCGCAAGAATGTCAACACGCTCCACTTGTAAGTATGGTACAACCCCGTGCAGTGAGTCATTCACCATGTACGCATAGGTGGGTTCCCTTCGCGTGGTTCGACATCACAGTTGATCGGATGGAGTTGGTGCTAGCGCAACTGCTGCTATCTATCACGGTAGGAATTGATTGTTATAATATAACATAGTTTGCGAGTGAAGTTAACAAGTACAAGTACACAAGTATGCAGTCTTCTAAATTCGGACACGTCCAGTGAGCACATATTCGATTGTAAGTATAAAATAATATTACATGAACAAAATTATTTAAAAAAAAAACGCTTATATTTAAATGCACAAAAAAGCAAAAAATAAATTTTCGCCCAACAAACTTTTGCCTCACTCGGAAAATAAAAGCGTTGGGTGCTTTTGGTATTGACATAGATTTCAGTATTTGCTGTTTATGAAGGGAATATAAGCGATAGCGATAAGGAGCGAATATAAGCGATAAGGACTTAAATATAAGCGTTGTTTAAAAAAAATTTTTTTTTTAATCATTTTCCTTTATTAATTGTTATGCATTTTAAATGCTTTTAGTAGGCTGACGATGATCGCCTAGAATCGTAGTTTATTATGAAACCATTGTTGCCGCTTTCGGAACATGAAGTGTTCATGAAAGAATATACAAAATTTACAAGTAATGTCCGGTATTTCAATGTCCAGTTAAAATCTACTTATCAGTTAAATTGTTTTCACCATGACAACGGCCAATAGAAATACACCAAACTTGGCTTACCTGACAGTTAAATTTACTTAACACTTTAACTGGACATTGAAATACCGGCCCTTAGTTATAGCATTGCCTGGCATTTCTTGATGCATCTATCAAGATATTCGGTTCAAAATTGGATACTGCTAATAACCCAGACTTTTGCGTTGCTGTTAGTAAGGAAATATGGATTATTAAAGTTGTTTGTACCGTATCCAATATTTCTGTAGCTCAATTGATATTTTGTAATAACCATACAAGCCAAGGCGTCCCCATACGCTTTCCTAGAGTTTAGATCGTCTATATTAGATTGAATGTAATTTATTATTGGTTTTTGAGTTATATTCGTCTAAATGTGTGAGTGGGAGCTAGCTAGGTGGGAATCTCTTAAATTGTATCTATGTGTTGTGAGGTGGAATATATTACAGGAAATCATACCTCGTAGCATTGAAATATTTGCACGTGTGAGTACCATGGTTGTGAAGTGTGATCTTAGCAACGATGGAAAATATACGCTTAAGTGATTCCTTTTGCATTTCTTATTTACGAACAGATAAGAGATATTGTTGCTCGTGCTATCATTCATCTCCCCCCACTCATGTATTCAGCTAGATCATAACGTTGGGGTGCGACAGCGTTCTGCGCTTGTGATAAATAGCGTCATCCCCCACCGCCGTCACCGCTAATAAAATGCTGCCATAGCTTCTACTTTGGTTCACAATGAGAAACACCGGGGAGGGTTTTTAAACTGTATTCTAGGAAATGGGGGAAGTGAATTAAACGTACACTGAGGTTAAATGCAAGTCATATATCCACTAGACATGAGAAAGTGAAAGGTAAAACATTGAGGTCATTGGTTCTGGTTAAATTTTTTGATCAGAAATAATATCTTGGAATACTACACAAAATACGTTAAAATTTTGGCAAATCTTCTAGACTGTATGGCCTCTCAAACTTAGTAATGGATTTTTTAAACATGAAAACGAATGCCAGGAAAGCCAAAGGCCTGGTATTATGAACAGCTAATAAGAGTGGTTATAGGAGGTAATAACCTATTAGGTGGATTATCAAGCTTCTGATTGGTGGTTACCATCGTGAAAACAAGTAACTTCCTTATTAGCTGCTCATAATATCGACCCTAATAGAGATGTTTTAATTGATTTTATTAATAATGGATTTAATAAAAGTGTTAGGATTTTAAGTCACATACATTAGAACCTGCATCTCATTTTTGGCAAAATGTATACAACCCAAATATTCTTAACAAACCAGTTTTTCGACAATCGCTTGAAAATTTGACGATTATTCTAACCGGAATGAGGTCGTTAATGGACATGGTGCATTGAAATGACAGATGCAGTGTGATCGTAGAGACGCAGCCGTGTAGCCAGAATGGGGAGTGCACAGAACAGTTCACAGTATTGTTCATAGGGAGAGATTATGTCGCAGGCTAAGCCGATCCCGTCCACAGAGACCGGGTTATAATCAACTCCCGACCTCACAGGAAATTAGTTCATCGAAACCATCTCTGAAAAGATTAGCTTATGATGAGGATAATACAGGAAACTGACTATTGCGTGTGGACCAGAATAAATACCTTCCTTTCACATTTTCACTTCTAGAGTTCAACCACTCTAACTTGTCCTATTCTGACCTCACCCTCCTTCTTTAGCCACCATTCTCATGCGCGCTGTCCCAACGAATATCAACAGATTCCTAGCGTTATTTCATGCATTCGTAAACACGGTCTTCCTCGTAGTAGACAGTAGTTGACACGCCCACTAAGGTTGGAGTTTCCTAAATTACAATACACGACCCGCGTCCGTGGTTACTCATGTGGTTAAAGCGCAGATCCTAAGCTTCTAGGGACCTGGGTTTGAATACCGCATAATGTATGGAGTTTTTGTAGTTACCTTCCATCTTCATCTGTCACCCCTCATCGTCTCGAATAGAATTATTGTAATAAAAGAGACGTAAAGCAACAAGAGCCATAAGAAAAAAATACATTCGCAAATTATCTTTACAATACCTGTTAGGCCTACAAGGAGATGTTTGGTACTAGACAAGTTAACAGTTGGCACTATTGTACTCTACTACTTCTTCAGCATGAGAAAAGTTACCGCGGTGCAACTAAAGAACCCACTTTGCGACGCTTCTAGAGCCCAGTGTTTGCGCACGGGCGTTCCAACAATAATATAGTTTCATAACTTTTGTATACTAGTGTTTTCTCTTTTATGAGGTAAATGATAGGATTGAATGCATTAAACAGTATTTAAAAAGGTTCATCCAACCTACCTACACGAATGATCTGACGTACGCATTCATACGCACACAAAGCAAGCATGTACGTGTGCACACGTCGAAATCATATTATGTGTACTCCACGCACGCATCAACAACATACTACGTACGTTCTATTACATTCCCTTAAAAATTTAGTGAATTCCACCATCGCTTTATTTAAAAATAAAAATTGAATGTTGTTTTTATGGAAAAGGCAACGAATTGTGTTCTCATTTCATAAAAGAGAATTTGTAGAATAAAGTAGTATCTGTACTTTGCTGTACATGCTTCCGAAGTAGCCGATGGCAGCGCCACCATCTTTTATCGGATGTGTCGCACCCCAATACCTTGTTCACACTACGGCCATTAACATAAGTTAGGCACTAACAATGTAATGTGAACGTATGGTTTTATGGAACTGTTTTTTAGATGCTTTTTTACATTAGAAAAACAAACTTTGACCGTAGTGTGAACAAGTAATTAAGAGTATACGTAAGAAAGGCTCGATTTAAAATGACCTATCCACCATATTCACTTCAACCGAAAGGTTGCTTTACTCAGTGAGTATCAGAATCGATAAAGAAGTTCTCTTCAAAGTAACTTCTTTATTGATTCTGGTGCGTAACACACTCAAAAAAGCAGGTTTCCCCCGCTATTTAGGGTCGCGTTTCAGTCCACTTCGGACGCCTTAGCAGAATACACAATAATTGCAAGAAAGAACTGAAACCCTTAATGCTGTTTTGCTAAGATTTAACACATTTACCTCGTGTTAAATGAAAGTTACCAGACTCTGCACACAGTAATTGTTACGAGCCACATCATACCACACAGTTTAAATGAAATTGTCATGAAATGGGATATGTAAAGTAAATTTATATTTTATAATTGAATAACATTATTATAGGACGACAATACTGTGCATTCCTTAAATGTAAACAGACCAATTTCGATCATGAATTACCTTCAAATAGTTGATATTAACTAAAAATAAAAAATAATATTCTTCGTCTTCCGTAATCGATTAGATAGGCCAATTATTTAATCTTGAATTTGAAAATTCTAATATAAAAAATAGCCGTTATAATATGGTTCTAATAATGTAAGAAATATAATAGAGAGGAGATCGTGTGTGTTGTGTGATCGTTCGATATAATCTTAAAATTCAAATTAATTATTTTCAAAATAAAATACCACTTTTAAAGGCAATAACAAAAAACAAATTTGAAACCGCTGCCGTATATTACTAACTTGTTATTGCTGTCGATATGTTTAGTTGAACAAGACATGGATGCATTTATTAAAGTAGCAATGCACTGTTTAAAGATGTACATTCGTTGCATTGACCAGTTGGTTCCATTCCGTTCCGTTCCATTCCCGTACCTTGGGCGAGACCGCCAGCATTGGCGTGTGCGAAAACATTTACCCAGGAACGACGGTGTCTAAAGCAAAGCCTTGTGAAATTGAGTTGGTCCCGTCTCCCATCCGTTGTTGACACTGCGTCGACCACTGTTGCTCTACCACAGACGAGGCTCGACGGATTAGCTTTTCCCCTCCCCTCCCTCCCACCCCTTCTGTACCGCCCCTCATTTTCAAATGAAACTCTCCAAACGTACTAGATTATTCCAAAACATGCCGGATTTATTTAGATGGCTTTTTGCGTTTCTTTTTGTTCTATGTGTACCTTTCTCAGTTAGGTCGTTTAGTTCCAGCATTCGTGCACCAAATCATTAATTACTCGGTGCCGCAATTAACGCACCGCTTTATCTACAAATGGGCGATTTAATTTCAGATGTGCAATAGAAGGTTTATTTCGCTACAAGCGCTCTTTACTTTAAAATTTACCAAAAGTAAACCGAAATATGTAATCCTCTAGATCATATAATGCTCTTTCTTGATGTTTTTTTTCAATACCTTTATCCTTTTTTATTGTCGTATTACAACATTTAAAAGTTAAATAAGCTAATTAAAAAAAAACTGAACAATTTATTGGAACAAAGAAACAATCACAAAAAAGAAAACTACATTCTCTAAAAAGATTACATATTTTGGTTTACTTTTTGACAATTTTAAAGTATTCTAAAGCAAATCGAACTGACATAAATCGGAGGTTTCCCAAGGTAAACACTGAGTGCTCTGCTATGGTTGTCTAGACTGAGCTGAGCCTCGAGGGAGGTTGGGGCTCATTTCTTCAATATTGTCTCGAAGATGAACGTATATGAAAATAACTGGAGTCTTGTGGTTTGTGTGTGGGGTAGAGAGAAGTGGGTTGAACATATTGCGTTCGCCGTTCATATTAAGGTATTTTGTTGACAAAAAGAATAATTTGATTTTGTTCTTTAATAAACAAATCAAATAAAAAAGAGAAAAGTTCGATGATACCCTGGAATATTGGGTTTCAATCTGTATCTCTAAGGAATACAGAATGCGCGACTTCATCACACTAGTACTAATTTGTTTGAATTGGCGATATCAACATTCTTCCTTCGAAATTATTTCTTTTTTAATT
Source organism: Isoperla grammatica (assembly GCA_945910005.1). Classification (NCBI taxonomy): domain Eukaryota; kingdom Metazoa; phylum Arthropoda; class Insecta; order Plecoptera; family Perlodidae; genus Isoperla; species Isoperla grammatica. The sequence goes on along the minus strand of OX246737.1, from coordinate 39,704,133 downwards.
CAGCTTATCGACTTCCTGTTTCTGTCTCGATAGATTATGCCACTAATAATCTTATTACGTTGAGTTGACCTGATTGTTGGTAATGTACTGTACACGATCGAGCTCACGTGGAAACCCTCAGGCCTTGTCCACTGACAAACTTATATAATCTTCTACATAATTATGTTTTTGTTTTCAACGCGTCTCAACTCTCAACAAGTTTGTCGTTAATCGCGACCGTGTCCACCGCCCTTATAGTTAAACTGAACACGGTTAAGTCGGACGACAACGGCTAATCAATTGTGAACTTAACCTGCAACGAGTTCAGGATTTAGCTGAACTTTGCCGTTCAATATTTTGGCAATGGGTATGGTTAGTGTAGTTGGTTTTATATATAATTTGACAGATACGTATGACATCATGCAATGCAGGGCGTGCTTTCAATGCTGCATGGATTTAAATGAAGGAACATAAACTGATGCATACATTTTAGGATATTGCACAGCAAACAAGTTGATCGTAATAAATACAAATAGTTTAATGTTGATTGCAAATCAAATTTTATAACTAAACAGGGTATAGACAATAACAAAAAATGTGTGTTTCATTTAACAGTCAATACATTTTATAGTTTAAGAAAGAGTAAAACGAGACAACAAGTAGGAGTCAGAAATGAAGTACAAGTTATCGAAAATTGTAGCCTAAAAACAGCGGTGAAGTACTTTCCTATGTATACACTTCAATGCAAAATGTCAGGTACACGAATTCTTGTCAAGATGCCAGAGCCAACACTGCTTCTATCTATGGCCAAAAGCATCCTACATATCCTTACGGAAAATAAACCAGATGTTAAATTTTTGTTAAATTTAGAAGGAGTACTGTGACAAGACCAAAGTATACTGCGAAACATCAAACATGTACTTCATGATTAAAGAATGATCTAGTCCTCCATTTACATTATTTACGTTCAAACAACCAGAATCGTGTAAGTGTATCTAAGAAACCTTGTGATTGCAGCATGTGGTGTATTTAGTTGAATTTGATATTGGAGATTAACATCACTCGTGATTGCCATGGCCCATTGTACAATATTTAATACTTTTAACACGGACCGATAGTAATTGAATTTAGTATACTTATTATTATAAGCACTCTGCATATTAGATTATTCAAGCTACGGTTGTTTTATTAGTTTTTGTCCATTACGATAACATCATCTAACAAAACAGTGATTAAAAATAGAAGATCGTCGAATCTAATTTAATTGCCTCAACCACACAATAAATAAAAAGAAGAATTAATATGAACATTTCTTCTTTTATAAACTCTACATAGCTTCTCTCAAAGCCACTTCAATTATTTCAAACCAATCGGGGCTACTCTGAAAGAGGATTAAAGTGGATTTCCTTAAATATCCATTCCGTAAATGTTTTGAAATAATACCAACAAAATATAATACAGCGCCTCTTGAGCCAAAGAGAAAGTAAATCCTACAGAAATAAAATAAAACAAACAATCATAAAGCAAATATCTGGGAAACTTTAGTAAAACCAACGCAAGGTACCATGGTAACGAGAACTTCACAATCCTATCCGGCAATAAATACTTGTACTGAACTACAAACAAGCGTTTAAAACTTCAACAAGCAAAGATGTGTTTTTCTTTGAAAATAATCCTTAATTATTTATGTAAAGAGTAAAATAAAATAGTCTGAGTTATACAGAAAACGAGAAAACTATAGGAACACTTCCGTTAATAATCCTTTTGTGCCAACATAACAAACAATGTTAACATGCGGCGCGTATTAACTTCCGAGAGCGCTCGTAAAAACTTGCGAACTTTCATCCAAAAATTGAATTTAGTATTAACTTGAAGTAAAAGCTTTTAGAAAGCTTATTCTTAAGACGCCAACATACATAAAATTACCACACGTTTATAAGATAAACTTCCACAAAAATGAACACTATCGTGATATTGTTATAGTTTCTAAAGATAAGTGATACTAACCGAAGAGTTTAAGTTTAGGGTATTGTAACTCTCATCGAGATCAGGCATGTATGTTATGACCAGACCGCGAAGTGACTAGGCTGGATATTTACAGAAATGTAAATGACGACACCGAGCGGTGAATTACTGTTGCGTCACATTCTACCCTAGATACGCCGTGATTTTCATGCTTGCTTTATCTAACTGCCGAAAATGGAAGCGCCCTTATAAATATCTGCCGTTTTGATGGTCGCGCGAAATGACGTCGCAAAAAGCTAAAAGCAATTTAGCTAAATTGTGCTCTCCTTACCAATCGTGTAACAGCTAATCGCACGATCGAATCTTTTTAAGTGGTCCAAAGGACAGACGTGCTTTCCATTTTAACGTCTTTTAATAGGCCTTTACGAATAACGTCAATTGCTTTTGCGTTCCATTTTCTGGAAAATGATACTTTCGATTCAAAATATCGCTAAGCGTTCTTTGAGTAGATTCTGATTATTAAATTCTATTTGGAGTTTTATATTTCATAAAGGCTAGCAGAAAATAGAAGTTTTTTTTAAACTGATAGAATTATTATTCTTCAATATTGGATTGGAATAATGGATTTTTGCTCATTAATGGGTAAAATAATTCTGAATTACATTATTTCTTATTTCAACATGATTTTCTAGAGGGCATAGCATGTGAGTTCTATTTTTAAATTTAATTGTATGTTCATAGACATATTTAGTATTTACTAAGAAAAGGTCAGTTGTATTGATATTGTTAGACTCGATCATGAAAGGGAATCATAAAGTAGTTGAAAAATAGCAATTTTTTAATATACATGTCGTGTTTAACATTAATGACCTCCTTTTAATATTTTTTTAAATAGTGATATAGACAGAATAAAGATACTAGAACAGGGAAGTTATTTAAATAGAATTAAAAAAGAATTCGATTACGAGTCTTGTAGAAAAGTAATTAAAAATTCCATTGAACGATGTTTCTATGTTAGCACAGGAGTCTGGGCCCCCCTCACACTACCAGCATGATCAACGAAATGCGACTTTCACAAAAGCCAATTTCAACCGATTGCCTGTGCGACTAAACTAAACTAGTTCCTTCTATCACAACCGTACTTTCCATTCTACTCGTCAACTCACTTCCAGCCGTTCAAACACGAAAACCCTGCACATTTTTTTTGTATTATTATCTACATCCCACCCACTCTCATTATACTTTTTTACAAATTTTAGTTATACCCTTTGTGTGTGAAAGTTAGTTTTTGAAAAAGTAAAGCGTACAATAGTTTGTGCATTGTTTAAACTATGTTTGCTTTAAACGAAAATGAATCCATTTGCGCTGCATGCATATTTCGAATAGCAAAATGTTATATTCTACGACCACCTCTACAAGCTAGTGCATATTTAGCTATAAAATATACATGCTAAAATATACATGCTACTTTGGAACGAACAACTTTCATTCCAGTACCGATATGAAAATTGATTTTCTGTTGAAACGCTTTATGGAATACACTTATTTAACAAAATCTTGTACCCCCCCCCCCCCCCCCCCAGCCCGACCATCGATCGCTCTAGTCAATATTATCCTCGATGTGGAGTTGAAATCTGTCCATCAAACTCCAGTTTCCAGGGGCATCATTGTCGTTAATGGCGGTTATTTACATACAATTAGCGGGAAACAAAACACCGCCATGGGGGGCTGAAATCGAGCGTGTTTTATGCTGGAGTTGCATGGTTACATTTTATCAGGCTTCGCACAATTTGTTATCTATAGCTTCGTTTATGATGAACTTTATTTGTGACGGATAAAACGCGTTTTATTTGAATTTTTGTTGCACCGATCGAAACTCGTATGTTAACAAAATATAAAAAGAAAAATATATAGCTAGCTCATTTTTGCAACATAATGTAAATTAAATTGAAATTTCTTCTCATTATATATACATGTATCCACATATTTTTGCTTGGGGAAATGTGTTTAGTAAAAATACAATATACAGTAAAAGAGAGCTAAACATTTCATTTCACATGCACGCGAGAGAGAGGTATTTAAATCTGTAAGTTCCATTCTAATATTGACTTCAAAGCGTATCGTCAGCATAATATTATAAGAGATACATTTTCAATATCAAGCTAATTAGGAGCACTCTGGTCCAATTATGTGAATATTTATGTAAACTGTGAAAGAAAATAGGATTTACAATCATTACTGGAAATGTATATAGCGAGAAGGATTATTATGTCGAACACAATACATGCATACATCTCATTGATTTACAGCAACATTGTTTGAAACTTAATTGTACATTACACTGGCATTGTGTGTTGTGTCGAGATATTATACTTTACTTCCTATTACTTTTTCTCTACATGTTGTTCATGCTCGCAACTATAAACGTATTAATAATATTTTATCGTTCCCATGACATGTAAGGGATTGGTTTTCTGAAGATGCAATCCGACTAGTATTGTAGAATCACTGACAGCGGTGATCGGGGGCAATATGACCTCGCCACCCCGCACCACTCGTTTTAAGCACATCACAGCACCTCGCACTAAGTCAAGGTCATAAGAATAGTATTAACAATTTGTTTTTTTAAACATTCACGAAACTATTATCCTCCCCCCTCCCCCCGAAAACAAAATAGCCACCAATATAAAAAATGGTTATTTGTAAATTTCTAATCTATTGTGTGCAATTTCGCGCCTACCACGTGCTCGCTTATCAAAGCGTCACACATAGCGTTCCTCTAGTTTAGTACAACTGTGGAATAACTCTTCCGGAATTCAACTAGGGTGATTTGTGCTGTAGGTTGTTACTGGGCGGGGCCTAATCGGAAATGCGAGAGTTTGGAGGTTTCTCAGCCCCGGCGTTTATATTACGCCACGTTGCTACCGTGACGGCAACAAGTAATGTTTCACAACAAGAAGGAGTGAACAGCTGGCATTACACTTACCACATAGTTTATAGATAGACGACTGACTTTTCGCTTGCTTCACACTTTTTTCTGTTCCGACGGTGGAAGACGTGCCGATTTAAAGTTGAACATTACAATGGAAGAACAAGCAAAACCACTCTCCCACGAATCAGATAGTGTTAGTTTGTCCAAGACGGATGGTTCTAGCTAGCAAATACGCTACTATCAACCATTTGGCTGTGTAGGTTGGTGTATACGTAAAACATAGAAAGAGTATCGTTTCTAGAAGAAATATTAAGAACATCGACAAGTTATGTAAATAAATAAATAAGTATAGTTAAAGACCTCTATCTAGCCTACTATATGAAGTAGGAAACGATGCCTGGCCACATGAAAATCTATGAAATACAAAACAATGGCTTACCAACAAAATTTTGTGCTATGAGAAAACGACGCCTTCCCACTATCTTCTAAAATAACCGTTTATGAACCACTCCCACAAATTTCAAAGTTTCATAGTACAAATTGAACAACAAAATGCCAAATTGGCAGTTCTTGGTCTTAATTGGAATCAACTACAAGTACTGCAATGTTTATTTTGTTCAGTAGTATATAAAAGTAATCAGCTAATGGAATCAGTGATAATAATTATAGATATGTTAAACTTATCCCTAGAGATTTCGTTAAAATCCTTTCCTTAATTATTGTTGTTGCAGTTATTACACAAAACTTTCTAATAGTTTTCTTGAAAATGGAGTAGAGAAAATTGTTTGTACTCGTACTAAGGTGCACGTAATCCCGTTTAGTATAATGTCGTTGTAGTCAAAATTAGAAATATCTTAAAAATACATAAAACTACTTGTTGTGTTGTGAAAAGGCTTTTATCAAAATAGAAGCAACGTCTCTTAGACAAAAAACGAACTATAAACCGTTATGTTGTTTACTACACGCAAACACTAATAAATTATGTATATTTAAGGTTTGTAAAGGTCGGTTTACACTCTTTCCTAAGATTTTAGATTTAATATTTTGTCCCCAGCACGTATTTTCCTAACTGTTTTACTTAGGTTGGCTACCATTGGCCAGATTTATAAAAAGTGGTCTCTAATTGGCTGGGCTAATAATTTAAGATGTAAGAGCTAACGTAGCTATGGCTTTCATCTTAAATCTTAGGAAGTTGTGTGAACGCTATAATGCTTTTGTCTTGATTCAACTTTTTTAATCCTTAAATCTTAAATAACTGTGAAATAAAGCATTATTTTAATTGCTTTACATCAACCCATTAAAAACGTAAACATGTATTCATAGAAGACAGAGTGACATGTTACCAAACCAGTGGTACTTGTCCGTACATAGTGACGGTGGTGTTCATACGATGAAAACAACGACAACTATGGAGGAGATGATTTGTATTCATCTCCGTCACTGAGGATCATGATAATGATGAGTTAGCGCACACAAAGACGCATTCATTACTGAAGTGTTGACTCGCGTCTCTAAATCAGAGCCAGATTTCTATCGCTTCATAAGGCAGCGAGGCTAAATGTGTTTAAGATCAGATGTAGATAAGATGGGAGTAATGCCTTCGCCTCTCGTAAGGGATTTAGCCTGGCCTGTTCTTGTCCTAGCGTTGTCAACGATCATTTGGCCCGAGACCAAGTAGCATCGAAGAGGCCGTGAGAATCAAGTGTTTTCTTCATAAGAAATTCGCTAGAAATAAGCCACCGCCTTTGCCATTGCCCTCCCTTCCCCTTCATCCCCCTCCACTACTCTACCACCCCCCAACTCCATCTCTCTCACTTGTGACGTCTCGTTTTTGCAACATGGCAGTTTTAGGGCTACTTTTTTCGGACAACACACTTATCATTGTTTAAAAAAATAAGCTCCAGGAAGTTTCAACAGCTTATTCAAGTACAATTTTATATCAGCAACAATCTCATAGGTGGATTTGTTTTGAAATCCAGAAATTAAATAAACAATCCCATCTACGAGTCGAGCCTACTTGCCGGACAGATTGCGTATGTTTAAACGTTAAATTAGGCTATAAAATGAAAAAAAATAGTACATACATAAATACAAAATATAGGTTTTTATAACCAGTGAAAATGTTATTTGTATACATTTTACTTTTTAATACATTATTTTAAATTGCCATTCAAGATGTAAAATTGTTTGTTCACCAGTATTGTCAACTAACAGCAAATAACAGTAGAGCAGAAATGTCGTTTCGTAGTAAAAAAAAAAAAAAAATGGGATTAGAATATTTTCATAAGAATTTTCACACGTTCATTCAAAATTAAAATCAAGCTTCCCGTTCCACGCGGACACGTTTTAGTAACCTTTTACGTAAGCATTAACAACCAAGTCTTTATTCAGGGTTCACGCCCTTCTACATAAGTTTTACGATAAAATTTAACGTTTTAATTTTTACTACGCGCACGGCTGTTCTCCAAAATGGGGCGAAAGCGGACGCCGCCATTTGCATAACGACCCCCATTTTGTGTATTACACACCAGTTTAACGTTCACCTGCAACAAGACAGACGTGGGCTAACTAATTTGACGACCCGTCTCGAGGTACAAGAATGCATGCAAAGTGTTTCAAGTGTTGGGCGTAATGTTCAGTGGTTGTCCATTTGAAGGGGATTATCACTATGGCCATCGTCAACGCTGAGGAACGACCATTCTTTGAACTGTGCATCAGCAGAAGACATAGAGAGTGAAGTCTTGAGTGCCTCCCTGAAGGTGCATTACTGCGTTCTGTTGTGTGTGTTAAGTAATATGTTCGTTATTTTTATTATTTTTCTATTTATTATGAAAGGGTGTTGGAAAAAAAGAGCACAACTCCAAGTACATCAAATAATGACTGTCATCCGGTCCTGAAATAAGAATAATAAACAAATAAAAGAACACACTAGATCAAAGAAAAGATAAGTAATAACTAAAGTGGCGCTTTATCACCAAAACAGTTATATCAAGTAGACCTAGAAACAACGGAAAGTCCAATTAAAGTATTATAAAAGATAGAAAGAAAAATACATACAAAAATGAATCATTAATTGAAATAGAAACAAATCGAAAAAATATATAAACAGAAAAGTGAAATAGATCACGTGGCTATAATATAAAAACGTGTTAAACCAAATCTCCCCAGCCCCCACGAGCGCTACATAACAGCGGAGGACGCGGTGATGTCAGAACTTTCTGGGCACCAATAAGTCCTCAACGACTATGAGTAATGATAATAGAGAGAACGTTTAAAGAAATTTACCATTTCTAATAGCATCGCCCACTGACTGAGTAAACCGAAAAACGAACAAGATTGCCAGTCTTAGACTCGGATTTGTAAGTTATAAAATCACTATTGTAATCTTGCGCTTAGTACAAATAATCGGGAACTGAACAAAACTTTCAACGTGTGATCTTGTAATGCAATAAGGTGGATCTTTTTATAGAGCGGAGTTAGCATTCTTGATAAAATGTTGACGGAGAGTTCTTCAACCTTCTTATTTTACTTTACTAGAGAGTTCAAATAAAAAAACAGTAATTCTGAAAGTTATAGCTGTTAAATAACTACATTTTATAGTTGAATTTGCCTCAAGCGCGAACAGTGATTTTATGAACGGATAAAGTTTCTAAATCTTTTCACATCTTCTTCGTGTATTTGTTTTTTAACTTTATACTTCATGCTCCCGTAGAAAATATATAGTTTCTTCATCTTTCCCTTCGTCAGTTTTTGCTCAATTCCTTTTCTTTGCATTGTACGAGCTAAATTTGTTTATTTACTTCAGTAACTAATGTTCAATGTTCTTCAAAAGAACAGTAAAAATCGACAAAACTCTGAGACTTTTCGGAGCCAACCGAACGGAAAACTTGATTGACTTGATTTGACTCGATCAGGCGTTTTTGTGTGATCATGTGAAAGAACAGAATTCAAGTTTGCTTCGTATCACAGCTTTCTATCAAACACAAGACGTAATGCCATCAATGTCTGGATAATCCCTTTATTTCGGAGGTCTTCTACACAAGTCCAACGTCCGTTGATATCAGCATTTTTTATTCTAAATAACGGATGACGTTTTTCCTTAAAGAGGGTCTCGGATGCCATTCATATTGACGTCATTATTTTTTTCCTTGGGAAAATAGCTGAAGTTATATTTTATCTGTATCTAGAATTTATTTATATTTTATGATTTGAGTAGCCTAGTAGTTCTCATCAATGCCAATATATAACGGAATATACAGAAGAGAAACGATGACATGATCTTTTTCAGTAAAATGTTTATATCCACTGTTATAGAGAAGGGGTTTTAAACTCATTGGTGTTGTGTTTTGTATATATGACGTAATAGTAATTCAACGACGGTGACAATCTATTTAAAACTTATCCTTGTATTTACAAATTAGTGAGTGGCAAGAGTGTAACAGATTGTGAGGTGCAGAGTGAAACATAAAGTAGTAAAGTAGCATACAAAAACAAAACGTGCTCATTGTGACATTCAAAAGCAGCTACAAATTGGACTAACAAAATGAAAGTACGGTATCTTTCGGCCATAGGCTACTCAAAATAGACTAGATGCAATTTGGTGGCAAGCAAATAAACTTCTATGAGGAGGAGATTACTCATCGTTGATTTGTTGAAACCATCAATGGCGCAGATAAGAAGGTAGCTTAGCAGCGCTATCTTTTGTTAATTTTAGTCCTCAAAATGTTGACGTGGGCATTACATTTGGTAAACATCTCCATAATATGTGAAATCATAGGATTATGTACGTGTCAATAGTAAATTTACTGGACTTAGCCCTACATTAATTGTCTCCGCTTTGAGAGTCTGCCCATGCAGTGTTCGTTGCGACAACGATCTGCTGTCGAGATTATCTCTGATCATTCAATAACAACTGTGTCATTAATTCTGGCGTAGCGAACATTTCACAAAAAAATCAACTCTTTTATTCTTGACTCGCTTTTTTTGGTACAGTTCTAAAAGAAAAGTTAAAATACCCCATGAAAGTTGAGCTACCTTTCTACATTTAAGTGGTTTTTCCTAATGGCCAAACTTCAACACTGCTTATATAAACATACCATAAGCAAAAAATATGTTTACAGATTAATCTTTCCATCTTGACTGGAAAATTTCCCATCCCGTCTACTTAAAATGCAACGACTTAAAAACTTTATTAGTTGAAGAGGACTGAATGTTAGTGAAATGTCTTCATATCAACACTTTTAACGAGTACCTCATTTCATTAAAGCGTTATAACGCATAAAACATAATCTTCTCGGCGCCCAGCTTGTCTAGAGAGGAGATAAAAACAACGTTTCGACATTTGACGGGTATTCGGAAAATGCGTTTCATAAAAGAAAAACAGCTTCATTTCTTAAGTAGTTTCACTCCTTATACGCTCACTTTTTCTGCGTGATACGGTTAGTAGTACTTCAAACAAGATAGTTCCTTGAACACTGAAGTTAACTATTTGCTCTGACTAATAAAAGCACTTCTCGTTGTACGAGAAGTAAGAAATACTCCTTTAGAATATTGGAGTTTTGGTTTGAATAGAATATTATAACTAGACAACACTTTCTCCATCGCAAAGTTGAACGAGGTATTTCTATTACGATTACTAATTATAATTTACATACTGTAGGCTACACGGTGCCTGTCAAATTCGTATGGAACCAGTGGAGTTGGGTTCAAATACCGACTATTTTTGGAATTGCCTATTTGATATTACTAAACATAAACATAATCACTGCATTAAATTAAAAACAAAATAATTACACAAAACCATGAGTAGCCCTAGCTGGGTTTAATATGTTTGTGGAGATAGTAAAAGTAACAAACTCAGAGAATGAATCACGACCAAATCATACACAATGAAACTTGCCAAATATATCCGTGACAGTGGCAACAGTGCGTGTGGTGCATCGTCACTACGCATGTACAGTGGCAACAGTGCGTGTGGTGCAAAGTGCGTCACTACGCATGTACAGTGGAAACAGTGCGTGTGACGCGTGCGAGAAGAATGTGGAGGTAGCGTGGAAGTGAGAGAGAGGGATCAGTGAACTCCACATTTTTTATGACGAGATTTTACCTCGAGGTGATTTTATTTTTAGAGTTCAGTAAAAGATCACACAGGGATGCAAAATGTAAATTGGATGTTACAGAGATAATAAATAATAATTAGTTAAACATGAAAGTAAGAGTTGTCAGCTTAAATTCAACGAGGAAACAAATATTTGATGTAGCCGTACTTTTGAAAAGGCCGAGTTTCATCACGTATTGCTTCCGGGTTTCCGGGCTCAGCGCATCAAAGGAATTTCAGGAAAGTTCGTTATCCTAAAACCATTGCATTATTCCTGGGAAATAATTGTGTGTTTGGAAGTTGACAATAATTAAGGGAATTTATTTAGTCAATCTAGAGAGACAGTGCATTTTGAACTGCTACTTTGTGATTGAAACAATCAATAGTTGTGTTGAAACTAGGGCTCATAGTTTTGTGTTCCATTATAATACAAAAATATTCCGAAAATACCTCATTCCCAACCCACATTAGCCTACATAATGTTAGAAAATTTACAAACAAACAGACGTCCAATTAAAAAAGTTGGTGATGGTTACTGCACACAAATTGATATTAGATCTACTGTAGGCTTATATACAAATACAAGGCACAGTTTGATAGTTTTTTTTTTTTTTTTTTTAGATTCCAAACGTAAATTGTATACAGTTTATATTTAGCTAAAAAGCATGACTTTTTCTTTCCCGGTCTTAAGTTAGAAACTTCCTATGACATAATAGAATTGGAAACCATACTGCATGCGCGATAATGATAAATGTATTTAGTACTCGGAGTACTCGCTTCCCTCTGGTCCGTAAAATAACAACGCATTCATTTTTGTTGTTCTCATATGAAAATTGATTTTACAATAAGAAAGTTAGTTACTAATAACTTATTTTCTATGATAACCTCCAATCACGCAGGAGCATTAAAATACACCTAATAGGTTATTAGCTCCTATTAAAGTCCTTATAAGCTGTTCATAATACGAGGTCTAAAACTAAGAGTAATAATTAATAAGCTACCAACTCATCTGTATACCTCCTACTGCCGAACGTTCTTCGGTTCTGGAAGTGCTCTTGGTGCATGTTACATACATCCTTCTGACTGCCATAGAGGTCTTATGAGCCTTGAGAGCTCTGGCATAACAATAGTAACGAAATTTGCCTAAGCGTAAACGATCACAGGTGTTTACTACGATTTAAATCCTACCTATAAAAGAACTCTTCACAGTGGTTTGCCGGGCAAGGCTTAGACCACCACTGTCCTGAAGGTGGGGTAAAACTACCCCGTATAACCAAGTGCGTTCAATTGTGGTGGACATAACGTAAGCTCCTTATGTTGTCCCCTTATATGGGGGAGGCAGGTACAGTCTGTGTCAATCACAATGCAGTCCATTCAATTGATTGTAGGCCCTATTGACTGGTCGTAAATAATGGTTGAGTTAATTAAAGTTCAGATAATATAGTCCAGAACCAACTGATTCGAATTTTAGTAAAAATACCTTGTGCACGCACATTTTCACTGTCCATCTAGCAAAAGTACACTGTGAGAAAAAAAAAACCGATCACCTAACCAACGCCTGCACTAATCCAGTGTTGATTTTGAGATATCTGTCATATTTCCTCACAAACATTTGTTTCTGTTTCTCTTCGCGCGTTTGCAGCGTTGTATCAGACTTTCGAAACACACAATTGCGCCCCACGTGCTGGGGGGTTGTAATCGACTTGAGGGGGGGGGGGGGGGGGCGAGAGTTTATTGTTGGATTTGGGGTAGCGTTCTGCCTTATCCTCTGCCACCTCGAATATTTGGTGTGAAATCTCAGCGCGACCTATCAACCTCCCCTCGAATCTTGGAGCACCTACCTAAGGAGGACTGTTCTATTGCACGTGCCAGGGCGTCTCATGCCAGGGCTGTCTCTTGCCAATTCATACAGCAATCATTCTGTTATGTGTAGCGTACGTTTAGTGTAGCACCAAAACAAATCTGCATGTTTTACATAATCGTGGCTAATTTCCTGTTGCCACAGTTGAGGTGGCACTGTTGAAGGACCAGTGTCACACAACCTCAAATTTAATATTCTCGTGAATGCATGATTTATCTTAGGAATACCCGTTATAGGGCACACCAGCATGACCTGTTGTACCCCTTTTCAGGTGACTAACTAGGTATGTTAGGGTGTTTGAAGAATATCCGACGGCTGTAAATAGGACCCAATCCCAGAATTCGCCTTTACGACTAAGGAGAACCTCGGACAAAATCTTCGGTCAGGATTACCGGTGCCCGTAAACGAACCAGCGGCCTCCCAAATTATAGTCTTGCGTCTTACAACTGAGCCACATCTATACATAGGTGTTTCTACGAGTTTGTAGAAACATTATAAGTAGTGTTTGATATAAGTTTGCGATAGGAGTACATCGGCGAAAAACGTTGTACATCAATATGAGACTCCGATAGAATGGCAGTTTGACATCAACCGTACTGATTGGCGTGCTAAACGAGAATACCTTTTAACGCATACGAAAATCAAATTTATTTTACAGTTCTAATTTAAATAAAACCCCACATATCTATTATTGTGTTTCTTTGTCAGTTTTAAAAGCAGGTGAAAATATGTATTTGTAAATTTCTTCATAATACACTACAAACTGTTATTCCGTAATGCATGTAGAACATTAATAACACACACAATCTTTCAGAGTACTTCTCTCAAAATAGTACTGACAGCAGAAAATAGAACAACTTAGGAATTGAGAAGACAAAATGCCGTTTTGCTGATTTAAACTTAGTTATTTGTCTAATTCAAACACATGAAAATTGTGAGTTTATCCAGCAATGCTTTAACGGACGCGTTAGCGCTTTTTTGCGTCAAGATTATAACACATTGGAATGAAAGAGCGGCGCGCAGTCGTGCTAACGATAGCTTAAGGGAATTACCCCCGAGTGTTACTACAAATCTTGCTTCCATAATATTTAATGTGATAAATCATACCATAAAAGATGTCAGATTTACTAAAGTCCGTTGTAGAAAATTAAAACCGTTTTATATACCTGAAGGGAGAGGCGAATCATACTAGAATCTACTGTTCTCCATGAAATATTTATGAAGTTGAATTTTTCCTCTCATTGAAGCGGGCTGCAACTGTTTGTCAGTTTATGTTATGTTTTGGCATTAGGAGTCCATTCAGAATAATAAAAACATCAAAGTTGTGTTTACATGAGCGTCTGTACCACGATATTGCGCCTCGCGTGTTTTCCCGGCGGCAAAGCAGGACAAAGTTCTCATCGGCGCAACTACATTAGCGTAATAATAATTCATTTGCTGAAACCCAATTACAAAGTGACACAGTAAAAGGATGTAAATACTTTAAATTCATTTGTAAAAATTACAATTCACATTAGCATGTTTGCTATATATTTCTTTTTAATGGAGCCTGGTGTAAAGTGAGAGTGGGGGCATTTAGGGGGGGAGGGGGTTGAAAAACGAGACGCATAATAAATTCCGTCTGTTTTGGCAGTAAATTGTCTGATGGAAGCCAGGACATTTTGACTTAACTATTTCACAATAACATACTAAAATAACGGTTAATACAATAACACGCACCCAAGACTGTGTAAAATTTCGGCAGCATCCAATGCCTTCCTCGGACACGACAAACTTAACGGACAAACGGTCTACGTATACGCACTGACAGGTCGCACGCTAGTTAACCGTGTATCTCTTCTATGATTAGTTCTGTATGATGTGACCAAAGTATAACAAGTAGGTTCCAAGGCTAAATTACCATTTCGAGTCCGCTTCGTCAACATAAACATAATGTTGAGAAGTTGATCTATGAGAAATTTGTACGAGCTCACATAATGTTATCGATGTCGCCACATTTATCTCTCTTTTAGTCGGATTGATTTTAAGGCCAAACTAGGAACAGGCCAGTCACATTCAGCATCACATTGGCGCGAGATTATGGAACTATCATATTCGTAGCTCTTCCAGATGTTTAAATGAAGTTCACATAAGACCAGGTTGACTATTAAATCGTACAAAACTAAAGTTATTGAGAAGGAAAATGTAAATTGTGAATACTCTCATTATGTCAATGAGGGCGGACAGCCTTGTTTTTTTCAGTCCTAGTCTAGTGTATAACAACTTTTAACATATAATATCATGACCACATTAACCTGATCACATACTTATAATGACTATTTATTTTGTTTAAAACAAAAAATGTATACATCAGTAGAAATAAATAAATGTAAAGGAAAATTAGATAACGTATTTAACACAATTTAAATGATTGATCGTATCTTATCTTAGTGAGCCGTTTGCTTGTCGCCTTCAGAGAACTTGAACTTCGGATAAATTTAGAAGGCTACTAACTTGCTTTCACCATAGAAACCAGGCTTCCCATTGGTTCTTGCTATGGTGAAAACAAGTCATTACCTTGTAAATATTTATCCGAAGTTCATAATACTGGGCCTAAGTCATCGAGGTCCGTCTGTCTGTCTACCTCCAAGTCACTCGGTTACCTCTGGTAGTCATGCGCAGTGTCGTGGGTCCTCGTGATAGGGCTTCGCAATGTCAGCTGTAAAATTCTCAGAATAGACGGTCGCTCCTCGCGGCCTCTTTGAACGGAATTCTTCGCGGAATTTCACGGTGAAGGTTACCTCTACTTCAAAAACCGCAGAAAAATCTCACTTTTTAATTATATCTCAAGATTGCTTCACAAAATCGAAAATCTGTGTCAACAGCGCACTGTGTTTTGGTAAGTCCTACAGACTGAATGAAATATGATAACAATTAGCCTAGTTATGTTGATTATTTAATCAATAATTAGTAATACAATCAATTAGAAATGAAAACCATACTGATTATAATGTAAGACACAATTTAGAGCATTCAGTATGCAGGGCTTACCAAATCACAGTGCGCTGCTGATTCAGATTTTCGATTTCGAAGTCCATTCTTGAGATATAATTTAAAAATGAAATTTTTTTGCGGTTTTTGACGTGCGCATATACGTGTCGCGAAGCGTGGCGGGTAACGGAAGCTTCAGCCGGAATATATGCAGCGTCTGCCGGTCGCTTCGTTTCCGATACGTGTGCGGGGTCGCATTGAAATACATGTACTTAATTCGATTGGAAAATTTTCTTTCCGTTTGCCGCGCTTCGTGAGGGATAAGTGTGCGCGGATCGCGGACCTTCATTCTCCACTGCTTGAAGCAGACTAGTCTCGCTTGGAATGTGCCTCCTTGACCACACCTGCTAACAGACGCGCTGATTGTATCACTACAATACCGGAGCAATGAGAACAAGATGTAACTAGATTTAGGTTGGTAGTTGTACGTCGTAGTCATACGTCACTTATTTATTACTTAATCAATGACACAACCTTGAAAGTTAACGTGACGCAACGTTACATGTAACATGCAAACGTAATGAGTAAAATTTAACTGCGGCGTACGTTGGCAGAGAGCTATAATGGGTTGATGAAAAATGGACATGCGTTTCACCACATTGAACATTTAATTGTGGTTGAAAATGCTATTTTACTAATGTATGTGCGTTTGTGTCATGACATATAAATACATTTTCCACTTTGTCCACGTTATAATTGTGTCCTACTCGTTACACTGCTGGTTAACCCGTTAGAGGTGCAAGCGGAGCGAGATAGAGCAGGTCCATGCTGTAATTTGATGGCTCTGTCTGCTCGAAGTGGAAAACACGGGGTTGCATCTGTATCCTCGTTAGACGGCGCAATGATAGATCACGCCATATCTCCTAGCGAGGTAAACAGTTTGCGCAAGATGTGGTTTTCTTCCACTTTTGTTGTAAGAGAACCGTCAGGACTTGGTGGAGATGTGTGTTATTTTGAAGTGAGCGAGCTTTATCACAGCGCAACAACCAACACATGCCACGACGCTTCTTGCGACAAGAGTGCAGCCGTGGGTTACTAGGCCAAGCTTCGTGAATGATTTGTTGTCACAAGTTCCCCAGTGACATTATTTGTATTTATCTGTATTTGTGGTTATCCTTGTTGACCTACTATAATAAATTATAATGTAGTAGTAGAAGTAGCAGTAGTAATAATTATAATTGCAGTAAAAATTGTAATATATACATGTTTTGTAACGGTTCTATAATTTCGTTATAATTTATTGTTAATTATACGTCGTAAACGTACATACAACAGATTTCGTAATTTAATCATAATCAATAATGTTCACACAAACAAAAATATTACATAACACATTATACAATTTTTGAAATTACAAATAACTGCAATTAGAAGGCCTATAACGCTCTCCAGTGAAAAATAGTTCTTGTCATTGAGTGGGTGTGCAATAAAATATGCAAATATGTTTATTTTTATTTGTTTATTTTATAACCCCTTACATATATTTTGGATTTGGTTTGGCAGAACGTTTGTTTTCTACCATATAAAAAGCTCATGCTCGTATGTAAATCATATATTCATTTCAATGTAATCTAGTTTGGCAAGAGATTACTGTAGCCCTAGTGCGGCGGGAGAAGTAGACCATTGAATGGAGTCACGATTGCGGCAACGCGTGTAAACGAGAAGACCTCGGTCTCGATTGAACAGCCTGAGGGAGACATCGTTGTCAATTGTACTGTTGCGTAATGAAACGGTAGAGGGGTCGGCCCAAGTGCGGTCTGTAGTAGTATTTTGTTGTCGTTGTGACAATGTAATCGGGTTTTTATGTCACTGCAACCTGTGAGCCTTGGGGTGTTGATGTTACGTGGAAGACTACTATACCGACCGCAATGCGGTGCGGTTGGCTCTATCGAAACAGAAGTGCATTGAAACAGCATGTTGGATTATGATGGCACAAACGCACGTCAGGTATTAGTTTCTCACCACTGGCTTATGTCAGTCCTTTCTATTATTTATAACGTTGAAGATATAAAGCTGAAGGCATTGGTATTTTAGTGCATGACAACTGAAGTTGGTGCGTTTGTATTTATTAACCAATGAAATGGCGACTTAAGTATTTATAAAACTGATTTACAAAAAAATTTACTATGAAGCAATAGGAAAACACTACACAAAATAAAACAAATAACTCGACAGCAAGACAAACTTCTATAGATAAGAGAAAGTGAACAAGAAAAATAAGTCGCGAACAAATGTTACCCACATTAATTAAAATATTTATAATACAACAAACAAACAAAAAATACATTTTAAATTGATATATAAAAGAAACACAAGTGTACATGAAAGTAAGGTTCAAACACTGATTCACATATTTCATATTTGAAATATCGATCTTTGGTTGGTAATCGCTCAATCGTCGATGGTGTTCGGAGCCTACAGGGTTAGCTCAGTCGCTTTAAATTGAAGTTCCCCACTCAAAATTAGTTATGTTACTGAGTCGGTAGACTCTAAATATGAATTTATTTTATTTTTATTTTTTTAGTACAAACACAAAAGAACAAACAGAAACGAAATGGGAGAGTGAAACAAAAATAGAAACAAATGATAAAGAAAATGTCAAGGAAAAGAGAAAAATAATGAGGTAATTAAACAACTCCTTGTTCTTCGTATTTATACGTTTTTACAAGAGAAACATATATTTAACCTTAATGACGTAACTGGTTCCAAGTAAGGGAAATGTTAAGTTTATGTAAATATTAATATAATCTCCCATTAGAGCCATGCTTGGTGTCTATAGTTGTGTCCCCAGTTACTCAAATTATTTAAAATTCTGCAAAGTCTCTCGAATGGAAATCCACAATCGGTGTCTGAAGTCTCGTGCACTAAAACAGGTTGAAGAGCCGCAGGTGTGAGGCGTATTATTTGATATTAATATCATGTATGTTTTCATTAAGGCCGGGCTATAAACACAACCTACCGTATTCCCAACTGCGTTACTAATTATCAAGCGAAACCATCTCATCCTAAGCTTTCTGTGTTGAGGTAGCGTGGAGTGTCGCTAATCTCTGATGATGCTGCAAGAATGAAGGTCGAGTGTAGAGACGCTACAAGCAAGCTACAATAAGATTCTTCAATGAGTTTTTATTCCGAAAACTATCTTCTATCTCCACAACCTTCATTAGAGGTATATATTTTCTTAAACAAATTATATATCTATACTAAGAAGATAGGATTGGGAAAGATATTACGTTGTGGCTCCAATGAGATGAATCTATGAGAACCAGCACATAAAGCTAGAGGACATTGGCTCAATTCCCGGTTGGATAACAATTTTAGACTATTCTGTCATATGTCGTTAAAGCAGAGCAGGATTTAATTTCATAAACACAGTTTTTTCAGCCAGTTAACCATGTCATTTATTAAAGTTTATTTTTATGTTATCGCAGAATCTATCAAAATTGTAATTTGCATAATGTTTAGTTATCTTCCAGTATTTATGTTCTATTTATAGCATTTGGTGTTTTATGTATTTGTAAATAGTTTTAACCGTTTATCAAATACAGTAATAGAATTTTATATCCTGTGTATTTAAAAGTAATAGTAACAGCAATTTGAATCGTGCACATTAACACCTAATGCAATTTATATTCAGGTGCCCCTTAAAACTACAATCATACATTTTAACCTGGTTGTAATGATGTCATGTAAATTAATTGTTCGACATATAATTCATAAGTGTTGATTCACAAATGTTTTTCATTCTAAATGTGTTGGCTTAAATTGAAACTCACGTAGTTGCTCTGCCGTGGTCTAGAATTAAAAGTATTCGTTACCCCCTCGCTACAAACTCATGTCACGGTTCCACGTTTAAGTGCGCTTGCCGGGTCTAAGCCTGCTCTGCATACTGCACTAGAATGATCTATTATGTGAGCTACGGAAGCGGTACACAAAAGGTGACGCTATTACCTACCTCGATTCTATGTGTACAATATTAATTCTAACGGGGTTCACGGACGGTTAATCGATTGAAAACTGTTCCCTCTTCATACACAACATTATTATGAAATTGTACACGTTTAAATGTTTCCATAATTGTATTTGGGATGCAAACACGCATGGACGAAAAACGTTATTATTGTACGGTACCTCCTAATGGGTTGTGAATTAGTGTTTAAACAAGACTACGATGATGAACAACTAGCTACATAGCCCTAATGCCATTAGTCCGGTAGGGGTTGATGCCTGATGACACATTCTCCCCTTTTCCGCACATTTCTGCTTCTCATTTCATTTAAATTAAAGTTTGTTGTATTAATTCCATTGGGTCTTGACCTCCAACTTCTCTGACAAGGACATACATTTCTTCTGTCAGAGTTTCCTCCATCGTACACGATTATTTATTTACTCTTTCTTAAAGCGTTTTTAAATGTAATAAATTAAAAAATCGTACACAGAATTTATTCGATCAACTCCGATTATTCTTGTGAAATGCGTTTCGTTTAGTCCGCATGATTCAAACTTGCATTATTGTTCACATTAGTAGGTAGACTGAAGTTCGTTTTTTGACACAGTAGCATTAAAACGTAAACGGAAATAGTATTATAAATGCCCATAGATATACTATGATTGTCTCATATTTTAGGTTGTAGACAGATAGACAAAACGCTATTCAAATACCAGTAAGTTCAAAAAGAAACATACAAAGTAACAATGTTAAAACAATGTTTAAAATGTCAATGTATTGCTAAAGAGACGCAGGAAGGTAGGGGATGTGGATGGGCTTCACACACCTCGAGCTTGAATGGCCCAGGCTAAGTCTATGCAAGATGGTGAGAGTGGTATGCGTCGTATGCATGGGTCTCCAAAGAGCCCTAGTTGCAACAGACCATGTCTAGAAGGCTGTGTTAACGCGACTAACCATGAATAATACAGCTCTGTTAGGGCGGTGTTAAATTATAAACGCCTCTTCGCAGGTCAGACGTTGCCTTTAGAACCAACCAAGGAATTAGTGAATAGAAAATTCTTGAGAGACACTTGTAGAGTAGGACATAAAAAGCCTTTCGAGCACTCAGCAACAGGTCACAGTTTATTGTAGCAGGTGAAAAAAAGTGCGGTTGCCAAGCTACTTGACTAGTTGATTAATTGCTTTAAAAATAGTGTACACAAGAAGAAAGTGGAAGTTATTCTGGCTGTGACATTAATTTAGATTAAGTAATCAGAAGAGTCACTGTAAGCTGACATTTGCGGCCCGGTTATAAATGGCATTTGTTTTCTTTTCTTTTGCCTCCAGCTTAAAAACCTTTCTTCGTTTAGTTCTAGACACAATTTTTAATGTGTATATAGTAATTTTAATCCGGATCCAAAACGCAGAGTACACATTCTATGTGGAGTATAAGAGACAGTGGAACACAAATAACAGAAGCCGCTAAGTTATGACGTGGCTAACATGGTTGCCATTATTTGGTGGAGGTGCCAGCCCCGTCGAAATTATGGCTCAATAACTGACAGCTGTTGACGTCGACTCGAAGATTTACTCGCGCAGCGAGGATGTTGGATTACGGACGTCAAACTTCCCCTCAGCTCAAATATTACGTTTACCTATTTTGTTGGCTAGTTTAGTTATTTTCATAACGTACCTGATATATTATGTTAGTGACCAATGTGTCCCATTTTGTCTTGAAAAGCAAATGACAATCGTTTTGAATGGTGCAATAAAAAATAATGCTGATGTACATTGAAAATATAATTGTCTTTTAGTAATTGAATTTATTCTTCAACGGGCAAGAAGTAAATATATCTCATTTTTTTTTTATTCAATATAAAATTATAGCAGAGAAGATGAAATCAAAGTTTTCAAAAAGAGTCATTGAGAAGTTTATAAAAAAAGATGCATACACGATTTGTATTTATAGTCTACCCACTCAGTTACAAGAACTGATTATCCGTGAGTGACATACAATGAACATGTTTCGTTATACTATGACGGCTCCAAAGTCACCGTTAACATGTTAGCAGTATTGTACAGACGGATTCAAGACAAGTTACAACCTAATTAAACCACCGCCCAAACCAGGAACCGAACTCTGGACTTCTTTAACTTGTAGCAGTTGTAATCTTTGGTAGCAGGAATAAAGCCAGACCAACGAGCCAGCACTATCCATCCATGTTTGTGTTGGTCAGTCCGCCGATCAGATTCACAGCAGTTCTGAATCTGATAACATTGACGCACAGTTCGAGATGACGTCATTGATAGTTAACCTACTGCGATGTTGTTAGAAGGGCTTCATGGCCAGAGACAAACATGATGTTGATGTTCTGTTGTAACTGAACTGCGTCCGAAATGAGTGGTGGGTATTGGAAAAGTGATCCGCGATTGTCAGCCGTGCTCACAGGAAGAGAGCATAATGTATGCAAAGCTGATCGGCAATTTCCTATAGGGAGCCAAAATGTATTTTTAAAATTTTTATTCTGTGATGAGTTCATTTTATTTATTGTTACACTGTGCATATGTATAAAGAAAGTAATAATATATTATAGATAGATAACATAGAACATTAGTGCATAGTAAAATAACAACTTGCTTAGGTAGATGTGATAGAAACTACTCTAAATAATATAGTTTGACCGAGAAGAGTTTCTAGTAGGTACTTGTGCCAAACTACAATTATACTAATCCCACTATACAAACTATAGATTTGTTGGATATAGTTTTTTTCGATATGAGTATAAATGTCAATGCCTAGCTTGATAATATGTAATCCACTAATTGGGTTTTGTATTTACACCAATTTGTATAGAGATAGTGTTGTTTGCACTTTTATTGAAACATTGAACGTATAAAATGAATGTTCTACCTACTGTATATAAATATGTAAACGCGTAAATATTAAGTTATTATTCAGTTAAACTGACTTGTTTACAAAGATATATTCTAGAGGGGTTTAATAAGTTATGTGATTTGAAGAGGTTAAAGGTAGGAAGGCCAGAGGTAGGCCAAGGAGAGCTTTGAATCAGCCGGTTGGAGAGATTTAAAATAAAATTGCGTAGACAGTAATTGTGTGAAAGCTGCAAGAGTAAATATGTATGATCGTTAACAATTATTAGGAAATTAGAATCGGAAGGTGACCCTTTAATAAATTGATGTGATTATATATTGTTTTAATTTTAAAGTTGCTGCTGTAATAGAATGAAATTTACAAAATTATAGATTTAGAAAATATCAAGAAACTCTATTACAGTTGATCTCGAAATTATTTTGTTTTCTACTGAAGATTGAAACAAAACAAAGCAGCATCTTATTAAAAATGTATTGTTTTAATTGATAATGCCCAAAATTAAATTAATAATGAGTTTTCGAAATTAAAGTTTCATGTGGCGACCTTCTACAAAGTTTCTTGAAAATATCAAAATTTGCCCATTCAATACTTGATGTTCTATAACTTTGAAACACGTTGTAAAATTACCTTGGAGGAGGAAAAGCGTTAGAATAATACGGTAGATTTCGCTGTTCTAACATTCTTCTATCATACTTCACGAAAACAATTATTTAGACATTGTTTGCAAACTGTGCAGAAAACAATGCGCATAGTTTAAATCTGGATTTGTTGCCATACTTACAACAGAATTATACAAACATGTACTATAATACGTTTCGTAACCTGTCATGATAGTGACTTCAAACATTGGTGGTAATGATGGGGACCAATAGTTAAAATTGAGGACCACCATAATGAGAGACCATATAATGAGGACCACAATTAGTTCAATGGGCCGATTACATCTTGAGATATTTCCATCGCAGCTTCCAACGAGCTCATCACTATTTACAATAGTTTATAAAATTAAAATACATTGAAAAACACAAGCGTTTAGACCTATGTGTTTTCATAGGTGCTCAATTCTGCATTTGTGTATACCAGCACATTTGTTAAGGGTTTTGTTTTGTACGTGGGAGAGATTGTTGCCTTGCTTTGGGATTGTTATTTTACGTTTGCTTTGGACGTCAGCTGTTAATCCTAATATAGAATGTTGTTCTTATGAAACGATACTGTGAATTTTCTCGCCTTTCCAATGTTATGTAGCATTCTTGAGATATAAGTAACAAGGTCGCTGGCGCGACCTTGTTCCCTCGCCAGTCATTTCCGGGGCATATGTTACGAACTAATCAAATACTGCCAGTGTCACTTGTTATAATTTATAAAACGACGTGAAGTAAATAAATATTTTAAAAAATTAATAGTTGAAAGAAACACATTTCGCCCTCCGAGATACCAGGGTGATGTAATATTAGCTCTAAAAGAACATCCACGAGATTAAAAATAATCTGCTGATACGATGATTCGATTACATTAATTAAAATCGTGATACACAACTCTTACAACACTATATCGACAACATTAGGATTATGATTTTATCTGTAAATGGACTTATGCCATTTACTGTAGGGCGCGATCAATTTAAAAAAAATATATATAATGGAATTGGAACGTATATAACAATAGAAGCTCATTTTCCCCAAACGTAAATAGGACCCATCATTTTCTTAAAAATGAATCATATTTTAAAATATTAAAACGGTCTTCTGCTATGATTTTAAATTGCCATTTAACCAATAATAAAAACTAAAAAGTGTGATAAGATAATCATTATAAATGTTTACGCATATTGACAAAATGTAAGGATAAAATTGAATTGTACACCATTTCATTTACCGAACTACTTATAACTCCAGTCCTCCAGACAGGCTTTGTAAGTCCCTGTCTCAACTACATACTGCACTTATGGACTACTCACACTAGGAAAACGCTCTGTTTGACGCGTTGATAAACGAGCGCGTCCATATGTCCACGAACTTTCTGGCGAAAAGTTCTCAAAGCCATCGTCATTGTTCAATGAAAGTGACAAAAATGTGGAAAGATTTGAGTTTTTACTGTTATAGTTATTACACTTCCTGCCATTGTTCAATAAAAGATCGATTGTCCATAATAAATTATAGCTTGGATGTTTCGTTGTCATAGTTACTTCACTACAATTCAGCAATACAAAATTGTAATTTGTACCTACAATTCTCATCGGATCGCGTTGAAATTTGTATATTCGTGACCGGCTAGAAATTTACTAAAAAATGGCTATCTCACATTTTGCCGCCATTGTGTTTGGGAATAACTTTGTAATAATTAAATTGTAACTTTGTAACTTTTCAACAGATTTGTCCACAAAACTAATGACTTTAAATCCACATCGAGGCTTGTAGATGGTCCAAATTTCAAATTGATCGGACTTTTCGTTCGACCGCTATCGCGATCAAAAAAAAAAAACAATTTTTTTTAAACCCCGTTTAGTCACCCCTGAATAATAATTGTATTATTATTCAGGTATTATTGTATTATTTAGTTTTTTCTATCACACACGACTGGATTTACAATATGAATGTGTATTTTTCGTAACAATGCATAAACATTACTTCAGATTGGCCATAAAGTGTAAAACCAAAAACACACTCTAAAATTGTATGAATTTTCTGTAACACGTAGCGTCGCACAAGTATTTACGATCACACGGCCTACACATGTGTTCATACAACGTGCACAAACAAAGACAAATAAATATAACACACACAAGGGTGAAGTGAACACCTTAAACGCAATATCCAATAATCACTTCATTAATGTTGATAGCACACTCATAGATCGTCGATTATACAAATCACATGGACAAGTCAACACGCACCCATGCACTCGCTGTGAAGACTACTGCATATGTGGACGGATTTTGTTCTCATACTGATTTTAAGAAACAACCCCCCTCACGCCACATAAATATCGGAAACCATTTAACGGCCACGGCCAGGCACAAATTCTGTGACACTTTCCAGATGAAATTTGATCCTTACAGTCAGCCCCACCGATTATAGCATGACCAAACCATTACGCGGACCACAAGGCATCTGTTTTCACAGCACAAGAAATTCCACACAAATGGGGGAAATTAGGACATGGCAATAATCCGTAAACTATATACCAGGAAACATAGAAATCGGTAGGCCTAACGAGTGCATCAAAAAAAATCATACAATACATATCATATTGCACAATGATCATAAACTTCATGAAACAATAAATATAACAGATTTCGTAGATATTGTTCTAAGTGCGATAAAACAATTTGAATTCAGTAAAACGTAATGCTTTGATACTTTGACTTTTGGGCAAGACACGTACTACATACCAAAATTATGAAAATTATAATTATTATTGGTAAACCAATAATATTAAAAATAAAATAATTAGAATCCTGAGACACAACTCCCATAAAACAATCCCGACATCATTAGGATTATGATTTTTTACCTGTAAATTGGACTTGCAAAAAGGAGAATGAATGCTATTTCTACTATATGAATATATTAATTTCTTTATGCATGTCATGTAAGGGCTGAAATTTATAATCTGATAATGTTTCTACATACTGTTGTGGCATTAGAACATAGTGACGAACAGTGTCCAGATAGGCAAAATGAATTCTATCACGGCGACACAGTCAAAACTGCGAGCTATACGATAATCTAGGTGCATGTTCCGTTTTTTGTATAAACACATGGTAAGATTCCCCCTCCCTCTCCGCCTCTGTGAAACAGACCCCAATGTGAAACAGACCCTCATAATTCACTTACCACTAAACATGATGCCATTAACCAATAAGCTGGCAGCGTGCTTTTACAGTGAAGCCACAGTTTACTGACGTTTCGTCACACAACATATCAATTAACTTCAATTAATTAAATACATACAGGGGGAAGTCGGAAGGGTTTATTTTATATCCAACTGTCCGGTTTGAGGATCACATGGGACAAGCTAAGAAAGTGGACCGTATAAAGAAGCATACCTATAACTCGACTATTTCCTATTATACGACCTATTACAATCTTACAGATATCGGAGTAATAGGTCTTATGATGGTTGATAGGTGAAGAAGAACCTGGTTTTTCGAGACGTCCCGAAAATTATTCAAGCCGAGTGCAAGCTTCACCGAAGATATTTTTTATGCATTTTACGTTTATCTATTTCTATTTTTAGGCATCACTTTCTTATTAGCTTTTTAAAACATACATTAAGTGTTAATTGCTTCAGTTTCAATTTTTGTTTTTAATAAATGTTTTGTTATTGTTCCGTGTCGAATGGCAAGAGCTTTGGCTGTAGAGACCGATATTGTTAATGAAGGTTCTACTATCATCAAGTCGTTTGATGTTCTGGTTACGAGAGGTATGTGCATGGTTTCTTGCGAATATTAATCAGTGATACATACGAATAAATATATTCAACGTAATACAACCAATTTGATAATCGCTGTCGTATCATACGAAAGTATACCACAAAGTTGCAACTGCTCTAACTCCGGCCGTACATACAAATCTCTTGCTAATTGCGCTATCGGGTACATCCCGCAAATATTAGAAAGAAAAAATGATACACTGTACACACTTCATAAAATCTTAGTATGTAATATAGGCCTACACTTTACAGTGTAGGCCTACACCAAATAAATACATATCTGTGTAATATTAATATCATGTTTTATTGTTTTCCGTATTACAACTTTCACGGTTTTTTTTCAATAACAGCCATATGCATTTTGCAAGGGTAGCATCGTTGAGTAACTAACATATAATCCGGCTTTGAAGCATGGCGACATACGGTCTGGGCCAGACATTGTTTTTGTATCACCGGACAAATCCTCGGTTTTTGCATTGCCATAATAGTAATTGGGCATCTAACAATGGAAGACTCATTTGCGTAAGTGTACTACAACAGTCATTCCACATTTTGTCCACGCACACGTAAACACGAGCATTCCACTTGTTCTTTATAGCGCGAGGCTGAGCTGAGGATCGTTCAAACTAGAATTATTCATCTATCCTTCAACCAATAGCATTGCTAATTTACATACTATTACATTCCTTTAGTGACAAATGCCATGCAAAAAATCAGTAATATGGGTTGCAATCTTCAACCAGAAATAAATTCATTTATCTTGCCGAGCCCAAAATGCGGGCCAAAACTTGACCTGTTTAGTCACCCCTGGATAATATTTTATGTATTATTTTGTTTTTTTCTATCACATACGACTGGATTTACAACATGAATGCGTATTTTTCGTAACAATGCATAAACATTACTTCAGATTGGCCATAAAGTGTAAAACCAAAAACACAATTTAAAATTGAATGAATTTTCTGTAACACGTAGCGTCTCAAATACAAATGTCAGAAATGTAAATGTTACGCCATTCTAAAGTCAAAGGATTACTACAGGTCAAGTTTGAGTTTCATAATGATAACGCAAAATTGATAGCAGACATTTTTTAAAAAACCGTAGCGATGTGCTATGTAACAAATTTTGTTGTCTTACAAAACTTGCACTTAGTGGTACTTACGCCCGGCTCAAAATATTGAGATTTACAAAACACATACGTCATTCTACTGAGATCATTATTGACAAGTTTCATTTATATTCGTTAATATCTTCTACTTCAAATAAATACATCTTTCTTGTCGCGCGTGAAATGCGAACGGATACATACATACATACATACATACATACATACATACATATATAAATCTGGTGCAAACTTATAAGGCCGCTGTCGCGCCCTAAAAATGGTTAAAATAGCTTGGACTTCACTTTGCTGTTCAACCAAACGTAAATTGAATCTGCGATGTTAAAAACATGGCTGGCAAGTTAGGGGTCGGCCTCAAACTTTAAGTCTTGTGATTAGTTTCTCTTTCTGAAGGTGAATATAGAGACTACAAGTAAACTTTACTTGTTTCTCGTCTTTTTTCTACCCAGAATACCCTTAGATACGAAAGTCTGGAGTTCACACACAGCTTCATTTTAAACGAGTTACGTGTCTTTGATCTTTAAAGAAGTTTGTAAACTTATATGGTTTGGAATTCATATTGTAGGAAACGACCGCGAATCTTCTTTACAACGTAGAAAGTGCTTATATAGAAATTGAGTAGAAATATTATTATGTAAGGGGTTTTATCGTGGAATTGGGAAGCAATATTGCTTATCATCTGAATCGCTTTAGTGGTGAAATATAATAACCGTTTAGGATCCACGTGATCAAATTTAAGTTGACAGATGAAGTTGAAAAGCACAGAAAATGGGATTTTCCATAAGAGTCTTGATGTGGGTTGGTGAGAGGAGTTTATTGGATCTCATTCCTATCGGCGTCGGGACGTCGCGGTTTGGTCGTCGCGACGCGATGCCGATTAGCAAGGTTCGTAGTGTGGTATTCTTCCACGCTGGTTTATGAAACATGACGACACATTAACACCCTAGGCTCCAGGGTTATGTATTCACCGTGGGAGACAAGGCTCCATAGTTTGCCTTCCTTCCTGAGCTTTGCACACAAGCGATGACGTTTAGCCTTTCATGCACGAGTTTTGCAGGAAACTTAACTGAACTATGTACCTCATTTCCGCTACCCATTACTACTGCTGAAATGTTAAAGGGAGTTTTCTGGCTTTGAGCTGAGCGTCAAAAACATTCTCGTTCTGGGAATATTACCAACGCATAGTAGAAAAGTAGTTTTAATGTTTATATGCCACTTTTATAATTATTATAAAAAAATTAAGTGCACATTTAAACTAAAAATATTCAATTTAAATTTAAAATTGCAAAAATCGACATCAGTACATGGATGCCATTAAATGGAACTGTGCGGCCATACAAATATAGTTTGCATTGATTTTAACGCACTTAGCGTACTTCCTTCTGTTGGATGGGCTTTAATAAACTTTCTATTTTCATCCAAAAAATTAATATACAAAATGGCAGCCACGGATAATATATGTATTTCGAAACTTATGTCAAATTTTATGATGAGAAAGGTGTTTTGTTAATTAGAGCTAAGACAGTCAATGATACTATGCATCTGTAGTGTGTATAGACAGTGCTTGGGCTGCCTCTTTCATTACGTTTTATGCTAAACGACTAAGAAAAAACACATTAGTTAGCTTTTCAATGTGTTGTTTTCTCCGATATTTTAGGCATCTTCCCAAGATTTCATTGTCTAAGCACATATGTATATGACTGATGACTCTCGACCAGAAGCTTTTATAAAGTTAGTCTAGAACGTTTAGAAGATACACATTTATACTAATGACTGATAGATTGCTTCTTATATAGATCTGGTATAGCAAAATAGGTACTTTAGTCAAATTTAAATTAAAGTTACAGCTAACTCATAGTATTGAAACCAACATTATTGAAAATCTATTTGTGTATCAGAAAATAAAAATCAGAGGGGTTTTGTTCTATACTAGGCCTATAGCAAGTAAAAAATTGTGTAATAACTAATTAATTTAATTAAATAGTATTTCCTGACCGTCTCATAACACTCCACATATAAGTAATCCTCTTCGAATACATTTCTCGTACGATAATTCACACATTTTCTTTGTCCACAGTGTCTATGTTTTGGATGTTTTTTCAAAGAAGTACGCGAATTGCAACAATTCTAACTTAATTCAGCCGCCTTAAAACTTTACTGTTTGGCTAACCAAATAATGTCTCGTTTAGCCCTCCCCCCCCCCCCCAAAAAAAAACTTTTTACTTTTTAACCGTCTAAAAGTGTGTTGACGCGTCTCTCATTTAAATTAACCATGAAAGAGTCTCCAGTCACTCCCTTTATTCAAAAATGCGGCTGACTCGTGCGGCGGACAAAGCATCGACTGCCTCAGTGAGTTCGAGTTAGTTAAGCATTGTGTTTGTGACTGTTGTCTTGCGGGTTGCCGCTTGACGATAAGAGAGGGGGCGGTGGGGGAGGGGGGGGTGACGCGCGTCGAGATTGTGGTCTTCGGGAGGCGCCGGGGGTCATTTTCATCGCCGTCTTAATGGTATTGAATCGAAAGCTGCGTCGATGATTGTGACTCGAAGCGTGTGAATTAAATGCGCTTGGACTAATAAACGCGAATGTTGTTGGCTAGAGAATTGAATAGAAGTATTTTATTGTTGTATCGTTCGTTATACTATGGAACGGAATCGTTATATATTCTTTAGAGACTATTTTGAGATATTTATTCAACAGAATCGGTGGAGACCAAGAAATTTTTTGAGCCGTTAAGTATTTTGAACGAAACATTGAATCGGAAAATGCCAACATATTGTGACGACATTTTGTAAGGTGTTCATAGATTTATTAATTGAAGATCATTTTCTTGACAAGATCTAAAGACAAATTATAGTTAGTAGGCCTACAACATCTTTAAATTATTCCCTATGCATAATTTTGGAAATGCTATGTGGCAAGTGATGTACCTGTAGTATTTGTTAGAATAAAGTCACAAATTTCTTCATTAGAATAGAAAATCATACATAAAAACGTATTTAATAATTTAATCGTTGCAAAATAAGTTGCAAGTAGTGCAGGCAAGTGCATTGATGTTCTCAAAGGTAAACAATTATAAAGATAATTAGTATTTTTCTCAAATTTGATTAAAAGGAAAACGTGAATTTAATTTGGAAACAAAGCATTATATTATTTTTGTATAGATCAATGAACTATTTCAAGCACAACAAGGTTTTCCCTTTAGGCTATATACATGTGTTTATGTACGGGTTTGTTCACAACTACTCAACCGACATATTGGATTATTCTAGAACTGTTATTACAGTAGAAAGCGCGTACAGATGTATAAACACACAGATTATGCAAAATGTTTGATGTTTACCCAAAAACTTACCCTATTTTTAGACACATTAATATCCTCTACGTGTACACACATTTATGTGTACAATTTAATGAGGGGATATTTTTTGTCATCGTTTACCTTTTCAGTTATGCTCGTGAATGACAAATCCATTAAAACGGCTTCACATAGTTTCTATCAAGCGTTCGGAAACTCTGTTGATATCGTGGACAAGCATAACAATAGATAAACATGTATGTATATAAATTTTAACTGCATGATTGCGGCTGCATTTACAATTATAAACGCCCCGTTTGTTCGGTATTCTGCTGTAGAATCCACGTTGTATAACATTTACAACACGTTTTAATATTGTTTGACAAATCAAATGTTGAAAAGTCTTTTCATACAAATATAGAGGTAATATTTAAACGAACGTTTGAACAGTGCCATTGTTATTTTAGAATATAGTGTATTTCCACTGTGCTGATTATGATAAAATTAAACAGACACATGAGTATTTCAAAAAACATATTATTCTCTACAACGTCTGACGGATGTATTGTTGCCTCAGATGTGTTTCATTTATGCTAAAGGTAGATATTTTATTTATTTAGTGATTAAATATCATATGCATTCATCACATATAGTTGAGAAAGTGTAAGAATGACGGCCCCCTCCTGATCCCTTCCTCTGTTACCCGACCCCCCTCAACTCCGTGAAACAACAAACTGAACAACTGAAACAAACTGATTTTCAGTTACGTATTTCATTTTGTCAGGTTGTCACGGAGTTGAGGGGGGTCGGGTAGCTGTGGAGGGGATATGGAGGGGGCCGTCATTCTACAGTTTCTCAACTTTAGTAGTCAAAGTATTGTGTACCGCAACACATTTAAAATAATCGCTTAGTTTGTTCCTCAATTTTGGAATATACGATATTTAAAAAATGTACACGTCATTAAGAAGACAGCAATACTGTTTATCTTCCAGCGGAAGCTCGTCAAACTCGCTAGTCAAGTATCTGCATAAATGTCTATACTGTGCAAGTATTATGCTCCACTAAGGAAAACAGTGACTTTGTCCGTCAAACAAATGTCGACACACAATAGCAAAACAAATTATTCTGAAATTACCGCCATACTCACAATATCTGTGTTTAAGTTAATAACTCTAAGTTACAAAATAGTATATTTTTATAATAATGAAACCGTTTTGTCAGCTTGCACTAAAATTGCGGTTTTTGTACCCGATCAAAGTCCACATTTCGAAGTTTAGCGAACTTCCGCCAGGGGATTTACGGACCTTCAGTTAACACAATAACATACACAGTAATTCAAGGTAACGTCTTCTGACTGGTTATGCCGTATACCAACGACCTGTAGATATAATGAAGTGAACCACAGATAGACAAACAGACTGCCACATTTGATATTAATTGAAATTGGGCAGCTATAACAGAAATGTTTTATTACCGGTATTTCAATTCCCTCAGGCAACGTAATACAATTTTAATCCTCCCTATAAATACCAAAAATATTAAATGTCAAACATACAGCGATACCTTAATTTCTGGTACATTTTTCATAATAATTAGCATTGGTTGTTTGTAGTAGTTAGTAGCATTAATTTTGCCTGACATTTTAATTTTATCTTATGTTTTTAGTAGCTTCTCTTATTTTGTTCGATATTGTGTTGCTGTGTCCTTTGTCCAATATATTGTATTTTATTGTTTTTTGTGGGACCTCTGTCCTGTTGTCAATAAAGAGTCAATAATTATCATAATAATAATATTTATTATTATTATTATTATTATTATTATTATTAAAAAACTGCCACTGCCATTGCCACACATTGAGACGGTCCGAGCGCTGATAGCGGTGTCGTCGCTGTCAATGGTCTACTATGTTATACGTCACTGTCTCCGAAGAAATCTTTTTTCAACTTTTTTCCCCACTGTGTATACTCTTTGTTATATCGATTGAATAATCATTATGCTCTTGTATTATTTTTATGTTAAAAAGTTGAGAGTTATAAACTCATAGAATTTTGTACAGAATGTATGTATATTTTTGTTGATTGCACTTATAATTTAATAAATTGTGTTCATATATGCATATGCAAATGAAACACTTCCATTGAAAAAGAAAGAAAAAAAGAAAATAGGTTTCAGCTACCAGTACAACTTATGAATGCAGTGTTCTCGTAACCACGGAATCACATTATCTCAGTATACCACAGTAATGGTGCAATAATCCCGTGTTCAATACGTGTAAGACGGTGTATCGCTTCGTGTATTAAGACGGCACCGTTTGTCATTTGCGTTCACGTAGTGAGGCCCCAGGGAGACATAAAGCGCCCGGTGAAGAATCGAACTACTTGCTTCAAAGTAAGATTCTATTGCCAACCGACCTTCCACCTGTAAACCAATGTAATCAATTATTTTAACGTTTAAACTTTATTTATTATCTACGAGAGATTTATGGCTGCTCGTTGTGATAGTAAAACATCTTGGAACGAGTTTTTGAAAAGTTTGTAGTTGCATAATATTGAAACGTAATTACGAATGTGCACGCGCATACATTGGTGTAAGTTGTGAATTTATGTCTCCACTAATGCAATGGTGATGATCAGGACATATGCTTATTTATTTTATGAAATTCATTTTATTGTGGAATTTATTTTATGGTAATGTCATTAATAATTTTTTTTGACATTTATTAAAAATCTTATAGTTATTGAATGAATTTAAAACTATAAAATTTAATCTATTTTGTGTTAAATTTGTTTTACTTAAAAAACATAAATTGAATGGTAACGAAATACGAACGAAATTGTGTAAAACCATGAGTGTAGCCAGCGAAACACGGAAAATATGTTTTGCAAATCAGTTTTCAAAAAATAAACTTCTGTGCTGCTAAACGGATAAAATGTTTCCATTATTGGTGCCATCACGTGATTCGAATATCATCACTTATTGCCTATTGGTCATATGCCGTGGTTAATATTTTCTGCGCTACACATGGTTTCTACGGAATTGTTTGGACTGTTTTATATTTTCTAAACTTGTTTTAAGTGTGTCATCAACTTGAAACTTGAATAATACGCCACAATAAAGTAACGCAATGATATAAGTTTTTAAGACCTGTTATCAAAACATTTTTCCCGTGTGTCGCTGATAAGATATAAACACAGCACAATACTGAACAGAGAAGTAATGTGTGTATCGCCTAACTGACAGCAGTTTCTGGTTAGATACACATGTATTGAGCAATGATGAGCCACACGAAGGGGTAATTGAACCCCAAACATCAACCGGGAATTGGTGATACTTCTTGTCGCTCCATTTGCTTTCTGACTATTCACCTGTCACACTCACTCGCGTAGAATAATCCTCTGTGAGCTACGTAATGTGCTCATAGTGAATGTACTCTCACCGCCTCAAGAAATTGGGCCTATCGGGGGTCGTTAAACATTGACAGGGTAGGGTATTTGTAATATTAAAATAAAACCAAATGAAAATAAAATAGTTATAACTTATATATTATTCATATATTTAGGTTCCATTACAAATTTATTTAAAAATTGTGTAGAACACGTCAGATTTACATCATACAATGATACAAATGTAAGTTTACTTTTTACCATACGTACAATCCAGTTTATGCTTTATACCAAACTACGATTTAATTTCCATTTTACAACCAATGAAAGAAAGAATAATATGTGGAAATCTAGTGTTGCAATCATTGTGCTAAGAAAAAGTACCACCTTCCCCCACCAGGGCGCACCACACTAGAGCCAATCGTGCCCGTCAGTCGTGTGCGTGTGAGGGAATGTGACGAGCTCTTGTCCAATTAAATTGTCTAAAATATTAATATTTTCACGGTATCCAGATTGTACAATAGTGGTGTTATTAACTAAAACCTGTATGATGTCATGGTTTTAGATTGTTGGAAATGTAATATGTAAGACTTACCTTTTATTTGTTGTATTGCATATGTGATACCCTAGAGGTCAACAATTTTGACGTTTTATAGGAATAGAAGGGATCCTTATTCCTACGAAATGTCTTATATGTCCTTTTTCATTACACGAGAATAAAAATTCAAAGATATACGGGAGCAAGGGTAGGTCAAGGATTATATGCAGAGTCCCACAGGGATGAAGAATGGTGGGGGAACCTTTTTTAATAAATATTGCCTGTAATCTTTGTCTCGAATTCAGAGTCATCCTCCTGGTTATGTCTCCAGTGGTTGTCAAGTAAAATATTCCCTACCAACTAAGAGTGCTCGCAGGTTGCAGGACGTCTACATATTCACGAAGAATCCAGTGTAGCCACTAATTAACCGTGGTTGTTAATTACAACTTCTTTGTCGATATGTCTGACTTATTATCTGAAGTATTTTAAATTTGGTGGTAGATCTTAAGCCTATTCATCGTTATGAATTTGTTTATTGAAATCGTTCGATGAAAGAAAAACTAAATATTAATAAACTGAAAAGAGGGAAAAATAAATAAACAATTATAATAAATAATAAAAATATAATAAAAAAATATATATAATACAAAATAATCAATGAAATATATAAATAAATAAATAGTTTTGTGTTTATAGTCTACCCGCTTAGTTACGAAAACTGATTTTCAGTGTTTTGTTTCAGTTCAACAACTATGGTTGGGTTGTATCAATATTCAAAATATGGCGAGGCAAAGTAAACCAGATTGCTCTTTGTATAAATTCTTCCATTTCCTATACATTATTCCGATTTAGAAGCGCGTTTTCTTTTCATGTTCAGGAATGGTTTAATATACGTGGCTAAACACAGTAGAACCTACACACTGATTTATGTCTAATGTTTCACTAATCTTTTGATCTCCAGTGTATATTTTTCACGCCACCCCGTCAGCCGCTTCGGCCTTTCAAGCCGAAGACCCGCGGCTTTGTTAGATATGATGTATTTCATGACAGCCTCAACTGTCTAAAACAAGAACAAATATTTAATTTGACTGAACGAAAAGGCAGCGTTCCTCTTCCCCTGTTGTGCTCGTTCTGAAAGCGATCTCTGTGTTGTGCTCACAGATACAGATCTTTGTGAGGGGGTGGAGAGGGTTTGAGAAGGGATGGTTTCAAATAGAATCCACGATGGGAGAACTGGGGCGAAATTGATTCACAAGAGGAGAGATTTCTCGCGCTCGCGTTTTCTCGTCAATTTCAGACCATTTTCATAACGTTATGATGCCCCCATGTAAACGTTGATTTGAAGACACGTTGATAGGTTTTAAGGTACACTTTTGTTTAGGTCTATGACAGGCGCTTTTATCTTTAAAACAGCCATACAAGAAACAATTGTTATAAGTAAAACATGGGATATTGCAATATTCAATGTTTTTTCCATAGGCATAGCCATTTAAAAAATCCATATAAGAATTACTTTTTTTGAGCGAAATATGTATATATAGTTATTATCTACCCTAGTAAACGTTTATTTAAAGACACGTTGATAGGTTTAAAGGTAGACTTTCTTTTAGGTCTATTAAACGGGATATTATGCAGTGTTCAATATTATGTTGGTTCCATAGCAATATATTAGCCATTTAATAAAGCCATATGTAAGAATTACTTGTTTCGAGTGAAACATACATATTCTTATGGAATGTCTTACAGAGAGACAAAATTGAATGAGGCCTACGCATACTCTCAATATTACGATTTACAATCACGCTATGGAAAAGCTTATTAGAGAGCGAGATAATAATAATAATAATTTTTGTAGGAATACCCGTTCTAGGGTGCACACCAGCTTTACCTGATGTGCCCCTCTTCAGGTGACTAACTAGGTTATTAGGTTTTTGGATAGTTGGGAAGGATTGTCCTAGGGCTGATAGTATGACTCAATCCCAGCATTCGCTTTTACGACTGAGGAAAACCTCGGAAAAAACCTTCAGTCAGGACTGCCGGTGGCCGGAATCGAACCGGCGACCTCCCGAATTAGAGTCTCGCGTCTTACCGCTGAGCCACCTCTATCGGTGAGAGCGAGATGAGTGTGAGACGGTTTATAGTTTATATATTTCTTTTACTTACCTTTTTATGCGAGAAGTTTGAAAAAAAAACAAAAAAAAAACGATACCTTCAGAATATGTTTTATGATACGAATGCGAAATATGAATGCGTACCGGCGAAAAAGTGTGCCTCTGTTTCATATCACCGACCATTTGAAAGGATGTGCTTTCAAACTTACAATTCATAAGGCAAAAGATGAACAACAATAAAGAATGATATTTTAAGAATGTGGAAAATTATGTACGGACCCGAGCAACTGATAAATGTTACGTTATAATGTTAAACGAATATAAACTTATTCACCAGCATCCACACAAAAACACTTCATTGGTTTTAGACTTAGGCAGACTATTTTATTGTGTGGTTATTATCATTGTTTTCGTAGTTAGCTCCGAAAATTTCGAACAATTGTATGTACCTATTTAATAATGTAGACGCTATTTAAATGCACTCTCAAACACAAGATGTCATCAATGTGTTGTCGTTACCTCTAGACTACAAGGAGACAAATACTAGAAAGAATCGGACTCAAAAGCTTGCTTAGCAAATTTCGGAGATATTCCAAGTTTTTTACTTTCGCTCATATTTTTAATACTGTTTAAGAGAATTTCTATCCCAGCCTCGTTGTCTACAATTGATTGTGACGTAATACTCAATTCCACGAACAGATCCATAATTTTTCTTCTAAATTCCCTTTGATGAAATTTGATTCTTAATCCAATTTGAATTTAAATGAGACAGATATCGTGTATTTCTCCCCACCTTTAGCTTTTTGTCTATGGGTTGCATCAAAACAGTTCAGTCTATTGCCCAATGGGATGGTAGACATCTGCCATTTTCAAGATATCATTGTGTTGTTTTTATTACACTTGTCTATTAAAAGGTAGTTCTGAACTCAATTCACTCACTAGACAAACATATGGTTCTTCAATTATTATTCAAACTTGGATAACAAGGTAATTGTTTATGTAGGTACCTATAATGTTTGTACTCATCTCAAATAACATCCGAAGTTATTACTAGTAATATATAGTGTAATAAACTTTGTTAGCTTGTTAAATTGCTTGAAGCTATAAATCTGTTCCGTAAATAAAACATGAGTTTTTGTTTTCCTTATTTTATAAACAAATCGTGCATTGCTTTAATAATTTCCAGCTAAACACATTTTATCATTCCTCATAATTATCATGAGTAATGATAACGCGTGATTTTATTCTTGAAAGTCGGTTGTATTGGTTGATTATGAAGTAATATCAAGCAATAAATTGTATTTTTCAAGTTGTCCATAATACGCAAATAATAAATATTTAACAATTAATTAATTTGAATAACAATTAAATATTATGTAACGACAACGAATCCTAAGGCCTGGTATTTTGACGACCCGCCAAATATTTAATCCGGGTCGAACAAGTTTTCTCCATGTAAACCACGCTTCTGATTGGTGGTCGCTATGGATAAAACCAGCTAGTCCGGGGTTGTCCTTGGCAACCACCAATCAGAATCGTTGCTTCCATGGAAACAACAAGTTAGCTCCAGACTATATATTTAGCGGGGCGTCATAATACCGGGTCTTAGACAAGTACAACCTTAAATATTGAAAGCTAACTTACATCGTGTCTACATAAAAATATCACAACTAAATCTGACAATGCTTATTAAATTCTAAGATGTTTCACAAATTGTGACTCAGAATTAAGGTTAACGAATTGACGTGGACATCTGACCGTATAACTTACATAGATATATACATATATATATATATAAATATGCAAAGAGTGTGATAGAAAAAACATAGTTTTCGATTTCTCATGATGAGGTTATCCACATTCCACATCCACATCCACAACCCATAATCTGTATCGGTTGTCTACGCGCGATTCCGACCAATGGTAAGTGCCAAGTGGATATAGCGGTGTCGCGGTCCTAACCCAACGATTGATCCTACCAGTCCAACAACTGACGGTGATCCACGAATGCACTCCTTATCCATACACCCCAACACTCTTTCCGTTTATATCACAAAGTCGGTGCTATTTCAGGACGGGCCTTCAAATCTGAAATGTCCTATCTCTAAGCAATAGCTTCAATTTCTTGGGGATTTCTTCCAGACCACTTTCTGACTCCGCAAAGCAGTACAGTCCGGTACAGAAACAAAAGGGAACCTAGCTTTGATGATGACTCTTGATTTTAGCTATTATTAAATAATGCACTGTACATTAATTATCACCGTATAATAATAAGTATACTAATGAATTAAAAAAATGGCTTACGTAAAACGTGATTTTGTTTTTAATATTTATTTATACAATTGTTTAGTTTAATAAATGCTAAACGTTTTATCGTTCCATTATTTCGTCTGTTCAAGAGCCACTTCCTAAATTGTGATAAGATAAGGACGGAATTCTGTATAGTCCTCTCTCCTCTCAATCCTCCTAGCGGTGTTTCGGTAAACCTTGGGTCGAATTCGGCATAACGATTAATTTGCAGTTTTGCAGTTTGACAGTATTATTTTGCAGGCATCGAATTGATTTTGTTATAGTTTTTAATATTATTGTTACTTTATATCATATGTCGATGGTAAAAGCCATATTTACCTGTATAATAACTTAATTATATGTTATCTTGGGAACAAAAGAGAACAGGTTGTCATGTTTGGTTTTTGCTCTTAAAAATGGAAATTATAATTTTCCCGTAATGTTGGACTAGATTAATTGTTTTTGATAATATATTACATTAAAATATTACATATATGTATACATGTATTGATTGTTTTGTTATAGAAACATACAATGTCAAAAACAAAATGCAAAATGTTATAATGTTACATTTGAAGGTTTAATGTTAAATGGCTGTATAGCTGTATTTAAATCCTGAATAAATAAATAAAATATTCCTTACTTCCATAATAACCGTGAGTTTTGAATTGATAATATATGGTGTATGCTGCTGCACCAACTCTATTTCATCACATTAGCTCAACAATGTCCATGCTCACTAAACAATAATTATAAAACGTTATGCTTCAGAACATTGTCATAAATATGTTTATTTTTAGACAGCAAAAGTTACTGGTGGGTTTAACGAAACATATTTCTCGATGTTTATTCCGAGAGTTCTGTGTGTCGTGTTGCACTTGGCAACGCTGTCGTCTTGTGTTCTTCGCCGCTATTTGCGACACTTCATGCGTTTGGCAACGCTGTACGGAGAGTTTAGGGTAGACTTTCTCCATAGTTCAAACAACTCTCATATTCGTGAAGCTCACCATAAGATGGGCACTTTTAGTTTTGAAGTGTGTAATTTGAGTGGCTGCTTCTTGATTGAGAAGACTTATTGGAACCCAAACAATGTTTTTGACAACTCAAATA
This sequence comes from Isoperla grammatica, assembly GCA_945910005.1. Taxonomy (NCBI): domain Eukaryota; kingdom Metazoa; phylum Arthropoda; class Insecta; order Plecoptera; family Perlodidae; genus Isoperla; species Isoperla grammatica. The sequence continues at coordinate 39,663,165 of OX246737.1, read as the reverse complement.
CAAAACTTACGAAATGTGTGTGATAAATGCTTTAACAATTGGATGGCAGGTAAATACATCATTACACATTGTGCAACTAATTTAAATATACATTAGTCATAATTGGTTCAAGTTTCTCTACAGTAATATTAATAGTGGCATTACAATTAACAAGGATTGAACATATTGTGACAGTTCGTCAGATACATGTATGTGACTTAGACGATGTTCCAAGGTTTTAATAAGTTAATTTCGGCAAATTTAGCAGAACAGCTTAAACCAGATTTGTTTCGTTGAGAAATTCGCTTACTATAGTGAATTGTAAACTGGCTTAGTTTTTTATCTCTTATGCAAATTTTCTTTGTTATAATTCTCTTACATAATTTATTGATTTATGAATATATTTATTGGTTTTGTAACTTTATTATTGGTGAGTTTTGGTCTTCTGATTAGTCTTCACATGGTTATGGTAGAGTTAAGACAACATGCACCGTTCTGTAACTTATACAGCAGATAGCCTCTCTTACTCTTCGTTCTGATTTTCATACTACTTGACATAATTTCTTGTATGTAGATCTCTAAGATATCAATAAAATAATAATAATAAACGCTTTAGCTGACTAACTAGGTATTACGGATTTGGAATAGCTGGAAAGGAATGATCGAGGGATGTTAGTAAGACTAAGTTACAACATTCGCCTTGTGACCGAGTAACACCTCGGAAAAACCATCAGTCAGTACTGGCGGTGGCCGGTATCGAACCGGCGACCTCCCGAATTAAAGTCTCACTTCTTACCGCTGAGTCACCTTTTTCGTTAAAATAATGAAAGATGATACTATTTATAGTATGTTATCCTACAGTCGAAGGTTTCATTAATCTTCCGTCGTTGGTTTGCAGGCAACAATTTTCCACATTGTTTTTGGAGTTCATAAAAATAGATAAATGAAATGGGTAAAATATCTTACGTTCTGTCAGAGAGACGTTCTCAGTTTTCTAGCTAGGTATACGCTACGATCAATGAAGTATTTATTCATGCAGTAGAGACGGTATTTCCAAAGAATGTATCGTATTTTTCACCTTGTGTTTTATGAAAACTTCGGAAACATTCTTCAGCTAGAAGTATGAGGGTTTGAAATAAAACCGCCGCATAACACAGCAAAAAGTTATCTATTTCGGAGACTTTCACGGCCGAGGTCAACTATACTACAGTAAGGGTTTCTGGGTACAACCGTGACAAAAGGTGGAGAAAATCTAAAGTTTTGCATATATTGCAAGTATTTACACTGAAATGGCAAATCTTTCACAAAGTGTGTACGTGTGGGGGGGGGGGGGGGGGCTGATTTACCTTTTGTCGTACCCGGAAAACCTCAATAGCAAACAAAGGTAACGGGTTGTTCCAACGTAAATTGTCCCACGCTGAACTGAGATCTTTATGCATGGGACTGTTTCAAGGAAAAAAAATCATCAGATTTATAAATTCGTAAAGACGGTATTCCTCTTAGTGGAGTGCAGAAGCCTCATCAGTTGCGCCGCTGTGAGGTTTTCTGTTCCAGGTATCCAATATACGGTCGTACATGTTCACTAATGCACGTGTTCCAGGTAGGCAGGTATGAACGAGAGAATAGTAGAAAACTATGTTGGTCTTATTGGACTCTGCTTTCGTCAGCATTAGACTTGTTACGTTGGGACACGTTTGGTACCTTGCACTGAGTACCTTGCACTGAGTACCTTGCACTGAGTACCTTGCACTGAGTACCTTGCACTGAGTACCTTGCACTGAGTACCTTGCACTGAGGGGCCGTTGTCGCTAACCTGCTGGTATTAAACATGTTGGTAAAGTAATTTCTCTACTCAAAGTGTACAGGAATTATTAATGTAGCAGCTTCTTTTTACGACTGATATCCTAAGTATGAGAAATGTATACATTAAAGATATGCTATGACTTTCCCCTATTTACCTTATCTCTAAAATACGATGAGAAGACTGTTGAAGGTACATTTTCTGTTCTGAATTATTTACAAAAGATCGCTTTTTGATCAAACGACGATTTTAAAAGAGAAAGAGATAAGACAGATTCTATAACATCTTGGAGCTATTGCATGATTTAAAATATTAATCGACCTGTTTTGGTATTTGCGTTACCTGTGTTTGCCGGAGGTGGGCTATCCGCTACATCAACCATCCATGGGCAAACAAGTATTCTCAACCTGGTGGGACAACTGAATTTATTGCATTTCCTTTAGTCGCAGGAAAGTTATTTGTTTAATCCTAAGACGTGTGTCGGTGAATGGGACGGACTAAATACGGCAAACGTAAATCGAAAAATGCCAGGAGTAGATTTATGTTTTCAAAACGTTTTCGAATCGATAAAGATAAATTCATTATTTCTTGTAAGACTGGGAAATTCACAAAACTTTCCAGTTTTAATGTACTTATAATTTTCTTTTATACATCAGTCATTGTCTTTGCTTTACCTTTAGACTATAGGTACAATACATACCTAGTCTACACCATTTAATGTATGTACTAAGCACCTTACTTTAGCTTAGGAGGTCACATGCAATTACAAGAGCATAGGGTAGACATTAGGTCCCTCATATATCGAATACACGTATCGTATATACTTAAAGGCTGGTCCACACAGATTTTTTAAGCATAAGATTTAAGGTTTTAAGACGTTGTTGTCAAGAACAACAATGAAAACAATCTCTTAAAACTAAAACTTTGTGTGAACGCCAGTACGTGTTTCCTATGATCCAACTTTACGACTACGCGTTAAACCTTAAATCTTATGCTTAAAAAATCTGTGTGGACCAGCCCTAACTACGTTATTTAACCACACAGTGTAGGCTAGGTATAAGCGCTTCAACTTATCTCTTGTTATGGTGGTATCCATGCGATGTAGCGCGAGAGTCCGCGACGGTGGCGCTGGTCATCGCATCCGATAACGGACGCAGCTGAAGCTTATATGTAGTACTCTCTGATTGCGCGACGCGTCTCAAGAATCTTCCAGGAAGGACCGCCGAGTCCATCCGAGGATAAATGAAATGGAAGCTTTCAAGCCGACTTCCATTACACGACTCAAAGATTTCCTCTATTTCTGTTAGTCTTTGAATTTCACGTTCGAAACTATGTTATAGTTTGTAAAAAGATTTCTCGTGCAGCAGCCTCGGGGGGAATAAACGTGTGCTAGTAGCATGACCATACAGGTCTAACCTAATATAAACCGCTGTCTGAACAAAGTAACGCTGGCCAATAACCTACATATGGAATTCGAGTGCTGCACAAGATATTTTAGTGGGCATACACATACAAGGTATGCCGTAAATGAACGACCATTTTTAGAGGCTAAAATACAGGTACAATACATACCAAGGGTAATACCCACGTGGTTTATAGACTGGAATGTATTACAAGAATTGAGATTTTCTCTCCAATGAAATATTAACAAAATATTAAGAATAAGAAAATGTGAAAGTGTTCGGCACAAGCGACTTGAAGAGCGCGAGAATTGAAGGTATTATGTTTGCATCTTTAAAATAATCTTCGCTTCAACATTTTGGAAAGATGGTATCAAGGTCAACTAATAGTCTCAGAAAAGGGTGCATAATTGATTGCTTAGGAAAATAATATTTCAATCATATATTAAATTGCCTGATTTGTCCCAGCGTTATACATTTAAATCTTTTTTGTGAAAATATTCGTAGATATCAATAATATCTAGTCCTACACCATTCAAAATGTTGATATTGATGTAAGTTTGAAGATATTGACAAAATACCTTAACAATTCTTAAGTTTTCAAGTAATTTGAGCCGAACACCCTTAAATTAATTTTCTAGGGAGGTATGCAACCTGTCATTGTGTGGCCGTACTATGGCAACGTTAAATAAATTACTAAAGAAAAAGATAAATAAATAAATAATCATGTAACTGCTGTCTAAGCACAGATTCAAGTAGCTCGTTCCAATTCAGGACTATCACCAATATAACAGCGTCGCGAAATAACAATTTGTTATTTATTAATAACATTGAAAAGCCCAAAATGTGCGAACTGTATTTTCGTAAGAATCCATAACTGTACGAGCAGTATACCACAAACCGCAAACCTCCTGCGCGCTCTAGTAAACCCAATGTTCTATCGTTCCAGGCTCGAATCTTCACTTGGGTATATATCCAAGTTATTACATGGCGTTCATAGATCACTCTCTCATCGTCTCGATTAATGTCGTTGCCAACATACTAAACGTAAAGGCCAAACATAACACCATCATCATCGCATATGTGCTTCTTAGATTAATCTGTAATCTGTACTTTATTATGAATTTGTTGTTCAACGATGCACACGACAGAAAGATTACACACCTATTCAGTACAACTTGACGAGCACGTGGTGGAAGTAATGGTTCTTCGTTGTCCCGTATTCTTACAGAGTGCGTGGGTGTCGTGGTCGGCCCCGTATATCGTGATTTAGAAGCACTTTACAAAAAGTTTTAACCAACTGAGATTTACAGTCACAAGAGAAAATAGTGTTTGCCATAGAAACGCGGTGACCAGGTTGACCACGGGGACACAAATCTAGTGAACTGTTGTGTTAAATCATGCTACATAGGTCGGTCTTGATTAAATTATCTTAACAATTTTCACTCAATATTATGTAGAGGTAAACAATAATTGGTAAGATATATTATCCACAATAAAAAATAAAATTTGCTACACAATTAATTTGATAATTCGATTAATGGATTAGCGTTGGCGTGAGTAGCGATTCAAGAGCTCGTGATGATATAAACAGTTTAAATGTATCTGCGTTAGATATATTATCCAAAATAAAAAATAAAATTGTCTACACAATTAATTTGATAATTCGTTTAATGGATTAGCGTTCGCGTCAGTAGCGATTTAAGAGCCCGTGATGATATAAACAGTTCAATTAATGTATCTTGGTCAATCCTTGCTGACGTTACAATATGACACTGTGGTTGATTACATTGTTAAACATCAAATAATGTAATTGGTTAACACTTTTAATAGATATATTTCACGTTCCAACAATACTTGTCAACTACTAATCTCGTTTTGTGAGAGATATCAGCGTTATACCAGAAAGTTGTTAATTCATTTACTCATCTGATAATTACTATCAAGCATAATTCCATTTTTTGGAAGATTACATATTATGTAATTAATAATATGGATTTATTTAAAATGTTGTGAACAATTAAAAATGCAATAATTCAATATGCGTGGGCTTCTCTTCGAATTTAAACGATTAACGTATACATCAATTTATGTTGCTCTTGGTCGCCTGGGTTTATTCCTGCTTTCTAACTTCACTAACTACAATTTGAAATTAACGCTGTGATAAACAATAAAAATAATCGAAAATTATATTACCTCCCGAAATATTCGGGACAGTCCTGTTTTTGCTCTCTGACCCGGCGTTCCGAAAATTTTCTACAAAGCACTCAGGGTTTCTGAAGACCTAATAATATGAGTTATGGGCAGGGGGGGGGGTATCAGCTGATCGGCTTCCACCTCACCTGTTCCGGTACATCCAATATTTTGCCTATGTAAGTGATAACCACTTCTATCAATTTGTAACAATGAGCAAAGATAACACAATGAATAAGAACTATAAAGAATTTTGTGAAAATATCCCATTCAACACAGCCTATCAACCTAAAACACTTAAAACCACATAAAAACGCATACTCAAGAAATAATCGCCTCGCACCCTCCCTCGTGGTGCCTTAGAGTAGTATTTGTCCCGGAATTTATTTCTGTCCCCCCCTCCCCTCCTTTTCATCAATCTCTGGCACGCCTACGTAATGCTCCAAGCAATGATTACTGATTTTGATTTGTCGGAGGAAAGCGGGAGCGGAGTTATAGGGCAACCGGTAAAGTGACCCAGAGGTTATCAAGAAGCCGCAATGAAATTTTTGTCCAATTCGGTCCAATGGTTTTTGAGGTCATCTATAAAAAACCTTGAAAGTCTTGGATAGATATAAGTTAACGATGGCACACACTGTAAGAATTGCCTTGATTGTTCGTTGCAATAGTTCAGAACTCCTTGTATACTTCGATTACAACTTTCCAGTTTCGATAACTTTTACACGCGTGTAAAATGTTAATATTTTATTAATGTAGAAGTGCAAACAGAACGTTATCTGAATCTCTAAATAAGCTTTAGAAAAAAAGACGTTGCAAAGCTCTTAGAAAATTAATTTAGATCTTTCCACGAAGTTATTACCTTCGTAATGATAAATGTGACACAATGCAATTGGGTTAGAACGAAAATAAAGGAAATGCATGAAGTGCCCCGTAAACATTATATTGCAGACCATTCTATTTTTAAAAATATTGTCTATGTTCCATTTGTTACAATTTGGGTTGACAGCAATTGGTCTATTAAACTAGAAAACGGTTAAGACGCTCATCCTTATGAACAGATCATAAATTTGTACGACATGTTAAATTACGTTATTTAAATTTCACTTATTCTGTCCGAGCGTATTTATTTGTTTGGAATTTAGCTGTGTAAAGCTGAAGACATCTGTAAAAATTAGGACTGTGATTTATTTGTGAAGGTTAGTGGGTTAGCTTGGAACGGAAGAAATAGCACTCTGTATTTACAGTACATTTTTAACATCTGTCCAACAATGTTATTTCATAAAGTATTACATTTTATTCAAACACGACAATATACGTATACTAGAAAACATAACAATAAATTGAATTATTTATTTCCTGTACCCTTATACAACGGTATAAATAAGGTATGTGGTTAATATTCGTTTTATTTATTTATATCCAAATTACATTTTTAAAGTCACATTTTAAATTATGTGGTAACTTAATGTGATGCATTTACATGGAATGTTACCCGTGTCGACGTGATGTTAGAAATGTGTATTTAAAATCCATATGAATATATTATAAAGTAAATATCTGGTATCTATATCCATATGAATATATTATAAAGTAAATATCTGGTATCTATGATAGTTAGGCTATACTACGATAACACATCACAATAATATGTAAATATGTGTGTTTTATTTATTTATTAACGGCTACGTAAGTGCAGTCATTATTTTAATTAGTGATTCGGTTTTACCACAATTTAGGCATAAACATATAATTCTTTCTGCTATAACCCTATCCCCACGAACCTGTCTCAAAAGTTGACAGATTTAAATATTTGTACACTTTTATACAACTTTAATGTCTCCCATTTAGAATCTATTCTAGTGTCTGAAATATGGATTCACAATACACACAAGTTTATTTTTGTTTATTTATAATAGTCGTTGTTTTAACTTGTGCTGGTCTACAACTTCTAACGTAAGTTAATATATCTTTAAACCCGGCAGTTTGCTCTAAAGCAAGACAAGAGAGTGGATTAATATGAAGCTTGCATGTGAAACATTTTCCTTAGTTGAATTAGTGTCATTGCCATAGATACTAAGCAGCGAAGCATGAGGAATCATGTTCTAGAGAGTGCGGCCAGTTTATTTCCATAATACTCAACGTTGAGATGTTGAAGCGATGGCGGCCCAGCCACAAGCACGGCAGAGACTAGACTCTCTTGGACGTAGCAGAGCATTTTCCGCTCCATGGACCGTCTTATGGATGACGTAGGAACAGTGTGAGCGCGGACGTAGCTTATTGGCGGTTTCGAGTTGACCGTCTCGAGCGACAACTTGGACATAATTTAGTAGGCACTTTGTCCTCGTGGTCACTCAATACGTCTACGCTAACTCCCAAGATGGGCATAGCGGCAACGTTTCAGCGCGTAACTGTAAGAGGAACAAATCCAGTGCTGCTCCAGACAGAGCAGTTATGTATTTCGGTCCCCCATAAAGCCATACAATCTCGTGGTATACTAGGAATAAAGGGAAGGATTCCTCCTGTGGTCGCGCTGCTGTTTGAAAACAACAAAACACTTCGCTGAAACCATCTTCTTTGTTAAATACTTTTTTACGATTTTTTCCGAGGGACAAAACATAATTTAATTAACAGTCTTTTTCGCTAGCGGTATGAAATGTTAGATAAAAGTTGTAAGTGACAATTTAATTAAGTTTCGGGAAGAAATGTCAGAATAATTTTACGAAGAGGCCACTTTTTTCGTGCCACAATTTCGCAGGTACTTTTCAACTTTTCGAGGTAATTACGCATTCCTTTAGTTTCTTAATCTTGGAATCTCAGCAGTTGCACATCAGCCCCCACCCCCCCCCCATTCCTCCCCCCCCCCCTGCCGCTTTCTCGACTCCAGTTTTCAGAACATTCAAAACTTTATCTGTCTGCTCAGTGGAGTTAACATTCTTCAGGGCGCTTTGTGGCTTATTCAATTAACTAGTTCTGTTTGACTATGCCAGTAGAAAAAACGGCAGAAAAAGAACAAAGTTTTTCCAACAACACACAAACAAAGAATTCTAGATGCCTCATAAAGTTTAAAACACCTCGAAAATCAATGACAAGAATGCGTTGAACTGGAAGCATTTGTGGGGTCCCTACTTGTGTGTTACGATGTGCTACGGTGCAAGCATGTTGTAGACGTGTTACGTTAGTTGAAGCGTGTTACAATGGTGTTTTTCTTGGTGCGCATTTTAATGATACATTTTTGTGTCTGTTATGTTTCTCTTTGCGTATTTCTATACGTCCGGATAAGTGTTTACTTGTTATTTATTTAAAGCATTGGAGAGTTCCATTCTAAACAATTCTACGCTTATTTGTGATCCCATTAGAAATAATACGTACCTGACATGTTCTCTGCAAGGTCTGAGTTTAAAACACAGAAAACACTATCGTGCCATACTCATTCCTCCTTCTTTTATACGCTTATACCTTAAATTTCGTTTTATTAAAAATAATGTCTCGAAACCTTGTCAGTATATTTCCTACTATATTATACGAATATGAACGAGATTCCAAATAGTTGCTTTCTTTATGATTTATTAAGGAGTTGTATGAAAAGAGGTTTCAGAAAATTCTAGATGGAGTTGAGCGTGATGTGAACATTATTTGCATGCCATTGAAATGTAATATATCACGAGATCAAATATGGAGACAGCAGTCTTGCAACCGTACCGCCGCTTCGAGTGATCAATGCGTTGTAATGTGATCCGTGGAGTCTTAATATTTCACATGGATGCCGTAGTTATGTACGCCTCAATATGTGAAGGAGCCTTGTCTCGGTTTGTCCCGGCTCTGCTCACCACAACTTTTTACTATCACCGTCTGTAAAAGACTGTCTGTCACTCCCTTTAGTGGAACCGTCGAATGTAATATATAGAAATAACGTGTTCGTCAACGCGCAGACCTAATCCTTGCGTATCCTACGAGGTGTGGAGTACCCGTCTCGGCTGCAGGGGTAGTATTTGCGTCGTCTCGCCTGCCTGCGAGAGAGGGTTGGCTGACTGCAAGAGGCGGTGATTTGTGACGTAGCTCTCAGTACCACGATTAGGGGACATCTACCGTGCATCACCATTTCTCCTGGTTCAACTCCTCCAACATTAAACTACTGATAAGATGCTATACCTCCCAGGAGACACAGTAAACAAACAGATGAAGATATATATCGCGCCCAAAATGCAACGGCGCTCTTGGAGAAAAAAACACAAAAAGCACCGAACCTACTCTATCTTGGGTCATAAAACTCTCAGGGCACATAAGTCAACGAGCCCTTCCCTGACGTTGGTGTGACGTTGGTGTGACGTAGGTGTGACGCCGGACGTTGGCCGTTATTGAAGGCGTTGGTCTTCATTAATTCGGTGTCAGCTACAAGAGCGGGGAGGGGGGAGGGAGGGGGGGGGGGGGTCCGAGAATCGATCTCGGGGCCGCATGTCGGGATATTAGCTCCAGGAATCACGGCGCAGATACGTGGGTGGATTTCAAGAATCTTCTGACCCTGATGGGCAAGTGGAAGAAAATTGTATTCTCTGGGCTGGCTCAATAAAAGGCAGGCGCACAATCTATTCGGATGACATAAAAAAAACTTGGTACTCGCAACACGGATCGCACCGGTGGCCGTTTGTCTTGTCGCGCGCAACGAAAACCGTTTACTAGGAAAGAGTTCAGCTGCATCATCAATTATCAACAACTAAACGTGAGCTTTTGAGGAGTTTGGGAGGAAACACCCTGAAGAACCTCAAAGCTATTGAATCAAAATCTTCTATCAAATTAGGAAATATATCTAAAATATAGTGTGATGCATCATTAACAAAACGACGGAAATTTTTCCACTTTCAATACAAAAAAACAACTAAAAAAGTAAGGGGATTTTTTAAAATGTTATAATTGCAAAATCCATAGAATGAAAATAGTTTACAATGATTATTATGATAAAATGTGTTTTGCAATTCCATAGTATCCCTCGCAACGGAAGTTGCGATTTAATGTAGCAATATGATTCGGACAAAGAAGTAAACGGTGAAACATCATATAACAATAAAACATAATGAATTGTATTTAACCCACAAGATGGCTTCCTTGTTACTAATAAATACATATTGATTAACATATAAGAACATATATGAACACTCGTATTATTTAATAATAATCGCAAAGAATTAGAAAATACATTTGACAATGAATTGACAACAAATAACTGCATTTGGAAGATATTCAACGAAATAGGCAGGTTTAAAAGCTATCCAGGTAGCTGTTCTTATTTTTTTATCAGGTGGTTTACAATTATTCTCTTGTCCCATTATATATTTTTATAATTATTAATGATATACAGTACAAGTAGTGCAACGTTGCCTTGTTATCTAATACCACCAACTCCGAGCCACTACGTGTCAAGAGAAATGCAACACTAAAGTGGTTTCATGTATAGGGGTTCGCCACCAAACTAGTGACTCTGTAGGTTGTTCTCTCCCCTCACAATAAGACCGTTTTTACTAGGATTAGCAAGGCTACCCCACTCTGTTACGCCGAGCTTCTTCCAGACTCAACGCTGCTCCTGAAACAATAGCGCACTACACAAGCACACGGCTGACATTGTACTGTAATACACACACACTCGTGGTAAGCTGAGGATACGGTTGAGAGTGAAGTCTGCTGCACAATGGACATACTCGGCGTAACATTTCTAAAGCCAGGTTGTGTGCAATGTGTTTGCAGATAGGAGTTTATTCTTTATTTTCTCTGATATTAGCATAAGAAGAGTGTGTACATACATGTTTAAAGTACTCTCATGCAGAGTAGTATGGCATTACGGTAATTGCATTCAATATGTGGACTTGTAATTTCCTAGCGAGACTGTAGTGAATATTTAAATGGAAATTTCAAGAGAAGTAGATGTGTAGTGATACGTTTGGGAGATTTTTATGGGAAAAACAAGGAACGAATACGTTCGTTTAATTTAAAATGCAACGTTTCATTAAGGAAAGGTAAATAAAATCACAGCAATGAAGATCCTAAAATTAAAAACAAGAATGAAATAACCACTGAATCTTCAAATACAGCTTCAGGCACTCGTGTTAAAATGCATGTATTTAAAATATGACTAAATTAAAGTCACAGTAGTGACAGTTTAGTGTTTTCATGGGGAAAATAAAGTGGTTCATCACGTTTTGCAACATGGTTTTACCGTTATAAACAATATTCAAATAACCATTCTATGAGTTCGGAATTATGCTGGCATTGTAAACAATACAGAATACAGTAATAATATAAGAAATTCCAATGGATGATAAACCACTGACAAAAATAATCCACTATTCTAATTACCTACTCAATGTTGTTCAAAGCTGAATTTAATTCCACAATTATTAAAACGAATTACATTAAAGTCAGTTAGATACTTCACATTTTCTGAACTGCTCGCAAAGTAGAATGAAATTAGTTTACAGAATCAAGTGACTAAATAATACAGCGAGGTCATGTTCTGAATACTTGCAAAGCAGCACGGCCCCGTTTCCACGAAACCTTTGCTCTATTCTATCCCGTTGACTCAATGCCTAATTTAGTAATTATTTACAAATTAAATCTAGTCGAGTGGGCTAGCCCAACAATCTAAGCGTCGGACGGAATCTATTAATTAATTCAACAGCAAACTAAGAGATTTGAGGAAACGCTTGACGCAAGACAAAGCGACGCGTTAAGAAGACACTTTGACGCGCCGCGGGCCTTTCAACCGACGCCGCCACGCGCTCGTCTGTAGCGCGTGAGGAGGTGGGCGGTTGCGACGCCCTTTTAATGCGCGCAGAAAGAAATTTATATGTGCGGTCATTCTTCAACGCGCGGTCAGGTATTACAAGCGAGCGTAGGGATGCGCTGTCCTACGTCACGCGGTCGGAAGAAGGGTATAATGTGGAGCTAGATTCGGACTCAAGGTCGATGGTCAAGCGAAATTAAGACGGAAATTAATTAATGCAAGATCAAATGGGTTACGGATGTTAATTTTCGTTACATGGTTAAGGTTTATAATTTTGTTTAAGATTAGACTTTAAGGGGTAATTCATGAATTATATCTGGTTATCATGCTCAAAAAGTAGCATCATGGTATGAATTAACTTTTTCTTAAAATTAATGTAACTTGAGTGTAGGTGCGTATAATAATAACGTTTCGTTAAAATCACTTTTGTAGTGTAAAGACCAACTTTAACTGATGTGCTTCTCTTCCGGTGACTAACGTATATTGGGGTATTTGTGTAGTTTCGAAGGAACATCCCAAGGCTTTGCTGATAATTATAATAAAAATAATAACAATAATATTTTTTTTTAGGAAACCTGCACAGTAACATTCATGTCTCTCTTCAGGTGAGTAACAAGGTATTGCGGTATTTGTAATAACAGGATGATGACTTACGTTCTTAAACGAGACACGCAAAGCTTCACCTTTAGTTGGTATTTCGTGTGAAAGGCAGAGTATGAATATAATTTCTAATTTTTCAAAAATAAATTGTTACATTTCCGTTTAAAGACAAATTTGGAAAAATTTCTTGTTTCCGCTTTTTGTTAAAGGACCATTTGGTTTTATGTTCATTTACTATTCTTATGCGTAAATGTAATTATTGTATTACCAAGACAATTTTATGATCTAGAATAATTATCTTGTAAATTAACTAAGAATAACAAATATATTAATTTCTGAATTGACTTTTGATTGGTCACATAACTTTCATGTAACGCCATTTTGTCAAGCCATATGTGTGAAATATTGGTCGCATTTTATGATCAAACATCGTTTCAAAATAGGAATTTACGATATTCTTAAATTCAGAACGTAGTCGTTTAGTCTTTAGTGTCATAAAATGTAATCATTTGTTTTTTAATTCATTACTGTAGTAAAGCAATGTTTTAATCGCAGTTAGAAATTATTAAGCGTTGTTAAATACGGTATCAGTGATAAAGCTTGATTAAACCCTTGCTTGGTTATAATATGACGGCTGTTTGGAAGGTTATAGTGGAGTTGTTACTCACTGTTCACGGTACATTCAAGTACTGTAATAAACCTGTGTTATGATAACTCTATGCAATAAGCTGCAAGCATTTGAATGAACATTGACATTTGGACCCATAGAGAACACTCCAAACTATGGACGACGAGTTGATGTATAATCGCATATGTCCTCATCTATTTGAGTTACATCTCATACACAATGTAATTCCATGTTTAGACCTGGATCTGAGTGAATGGACATGTCTTTTGTAGTTATATCGGTGCACAACAAAACTAGAACCTGGAAGCCAAACTGCTAATTTGCTGTAAAGGGTGCTCGACAAGTATATGACGAACGGCGTGAGAATTCAAATGTTTGTGTTCGAATCTCTTATAAAATTATACACTCAATATCAAAATCAGAGACGATGTTGGACCAAGGACAGTCCGATTGCTATCAAGACCCTAATTCCTCAAATCTTATGAATCTGACCGTCACTTTGGATAAACCTGCAACAAGGATTGCCGATGCCAGGAATCGAACGCACATTCTTTTAATAACAGAGTACCATGTTTGTAACCATTCATGTCGGTGTTGCTTGATATGAGATGTTAGTGGTCACCCACTCAACCGTAGCTCAAGTCAAGTGCTTAACCCGAGTCCAGTATACGTTCACTATACATTCATGGTTTGAGCGCGAATATATCCGCTTTTTAAACTTTAAACTTTCTAGAATGACGCCATCTTGATTTGATTTACAACCATGCTCAGTCTCAAAACCTGGCTTTTCAGTTATTTTATTTGAAATACATCCTAATTCCGAACTTGAATTGACGATGTTTTCAATGTTTCAATGATGTTTATAATACAATCTACTTATCTTATTGAGTAAATAATGAGTTAGAAAGGAACTGTTTCAACAGGCCAACATTTGAGCATGTTGAGGAAATCTAAGAAATGTTTTCTTGTAAATGTTAGTAGTTTGTTGAGATCTACACTCAACGCCAAAATTCCACGGTTAAATGCCTAAGGGTTTAATTGTGTTAATTGCCAACATATTTGCTATAAGTACTTGGCGAGTAGGTACTAATTTGTGCTTGTATTAGGCGTGATCCCTTTTTTTTGTTTTCCATCATAAGCCTATTTGGTGCGTACGTCTATATCAAATATATATTTTAATTATCTCTAAGTCCTATCTTTATACCCCAGAGAATTTTCGGGCAGCTAATACTTAAAACATAACAGCCAATTAAAGCATACTTGAAATGAATATTAAATACTGGAATTTGAATACCTTGTGCGATAAACAAAGTGATTATCAGAAATAAGTACTCTACGGACGCCAGTAATCTAGCTTTAGCAGTTAACACTTTTCCAATAAAAGTTACGGCAAACGAGCATAAAAGTTTATATAAGCCATAAACTAGCGTGATGTTTGGCTGATAAATGCTGTGGCCAGCTTCAACTTTCTAATAGTTTCAACTTTCAAAGTTGAGTGAGTAGTTGCTCATTGCAACCACCTATACAACCGAACTTCCCTAATTTGATAAACGTGACACATTTGTGATTTTGGTGGAGGTGCCGGGTTTACGAATAATGTAAAATATATTATATTTCTTGTGTTAACATAATATTATTGTGCACTGGACAAAATTGAGTTCTGACGATATAAATATGGTTTTTATCATTTTTAAACTAATTCAGAGAAAGAAAAATGTTTAACTTGATGAAATCTAGGGAATTAATGATGTGTTTCGAATACTTGTTTACTTTTTTGATTTGCATTTACTTTTTTAATTTGCAGCTTCGAAAATAATATATTTCATATTCGGAGTATGTTATACAAATGTATTAAAAATACACGTGGTAATTAAAAACAAACTTTTTTTAAACTGAGAGTCATTAATAAAAATAACAATAAATTACCTACTTTATTCAGTACTATATTTATTTTATTAGAACAATTAGAAGGAAATCAATGTAAGACCAACTGGTAAACCGTTATTTATGCAAGGAATCTGAATACACATTCTTAAAGAGCCAACTGTGATATTAGGGTATATGTGATCTCTGAATGTACATTGCAACTTACAAGTGAAGAGAGAAGTGAAGAGTGAAGGGACTTCAGTTTTTTAAATAACCACTAAGTTTTCCATGTCAAGTTGTTTAATAGGCATAACCTTTTGCGAGGGCACGATTTTTGCACAAGTGTATCTAATATGGAAATCTATGTAAATATAAGCTTTAATTACATCATTAAGAACTAAGGAACTAAATTCCATTAAGTAAATTATCGACTAATGGCAAGGAAGGTCACGCAATAATAACACTAGAGATATCTGGTGGTATATTCAAAAGTTCAGTTTCAGGCGTTAAGTGCTTTTTGGTTTCAGTAAAGAATTCGATTTCTACAATTTGTCATGATCTTCAATGAAGTGAGAGGAAAGATTCCATAATATTAAAATTATGTTTAAACGGTTAAAAAATAAATACATTATTCATTATTAAACATTCGTAAAACACAGTGTAATTTTCTTTAAATAATAACATACATAGGTGTGTTTATGTATACATACTTTATTTAATGTTTAAACTCTTCAGTTTTATAACTGATTGACTTGATGGCATATAATCTTAACGGCTAAGTATGTCGTTAAACACCAATTATTTAAAAAATAAAACCGGTTGACAAAGGGGAATTACGAACAGTGCAATGTTTTGAATACGTCGTATCCAATATTTGTCTGCAAATGGAGCTCACCCACTCTTTGTAGCAGCTACTGATTGAAGTGTGTGTTCTTGCAGTTTGATGATTGCTATGAAGAAAGTTTGCACTCGTTTACACAGAGATCACGATTGATTCATGCTTATGACCATGGAACATTGACATTGCTCTATTCAGTCTAACTTGTCTTTATGCACACAAAATATGGATCTAAGTTACCAACTATCGCTACTGCTGATATTGGTGACGCAGCGCCGTTATTATTGCGCGATAAAGAGGTGGCAGCGGGTGGGGAGACGAGGGGAGTAAAGGAGGGGGTACATTAAGGCTACCGAGTTGAGATGTTGTGCACAATGGGCACTTGATATCCATTCCCCTCAACCCTCTGCCAAGGAGTGAGCTCTATTCATTCTTTCTTTCTTGCTTCTCCATCAGTTATAAGGGCCCCTTCTATGATGAATACCACTGGGTTAAACTCAATTCCAACTCAACTTCATGTTTGATTGATTGGTTTTTAGACCAGAGGATGCCTTAAACTCATTGCTTTCACAGCCGTACAAGCTCCTCAATTCATTTCTAGATGTTATTTTTCTATCACCTACCAATCATTTCTAGTTGTCAAGTGATTTGTTCAAATTGATTTTTGATGTAGAGAAATAAAATTCTATTTTGTTTTATTGGAAATCCTTGAAGTTTATATTCTATATAACTTTGTTGTCGACGCTATTCTATCAAGTAATATTAAAGCAGTTTGAGAAATATAGCTAACAAGACAACCATGGACTGAGCTGGAGGTAAAGTTATTTTGTAGAAATAACCCGCAAATAAAGACTGTGGATCGTATGTGTACGGCATCATGGGTACCAGTGTTTGAGCGTTCAGAAGAAAACTACTGTGAGAGAGACAGAGCGAGAGAGAGAGAGAGATAGATAGATAGATAATGGTCTTTATTGAAGGCGGGATTAAGGAGAGCGAGAGAGAATATTTTAATTTCATTTAACATTAGTCCTAAAATTTATAAAATTTATATTCTTTATTTAAAGTGGAAGATAGAATAAGGTTCCTGTCCGTCTGCAAACTAACAAGTCACCAAATTGAAGTGCAGAGTTAACCAAAAACGAAAGTGTTTGTCAATGTCAATTTATTAAGCTCGATTTTAACAACCTAATGCATTTTTTAAAGGCACAGTTTTGACAAAGGATAAATATTTATTATTTTTGGTTTCGAATAAGTAATTGATAGTTTTAAACCATTAATTTTAAGGTAGCGTTGACAGTAGCCGGAGATCTAGGTTCCACTTTCCGTCGGTGCAAGTTTATATGGAAATATATGTATCATACTGTGCCCATCAAGGTAGATTTAGTAGTGTTTACTGTATTCAAAAATAAATTTAAAATTAACATATGTTATGTAGACGAATCGAGATTACAGAAAACAAACGGAACGGTGTACAATTATTTTAATTGACTGCAGAAATATTCAATATCAGGTTTCAGTGTTATTTCGATTAGTGAGCCAATATGTTACACGTGTTTATTTAACGTAATTACAATAAATACATTGTGGTTGACATTTTTCATACAAGCGTTATTAATTTGATTGCCGTTCGGATGTTTCGGAATATTTACAATTAACTACGGTCATAAGGACGTCTGTCTAGTTCCAAATTTTCTCCCAGGCTACGTTGCCATTTATCGATATTAATGTCAGTAATTGAAATTGTGTTATGATGAATAACATCACGAACAATGAAAGTAGACCATTTTAACCAATTCGTTTGAAACGATTGGCTACAAAGTGTGATTTATACAACACATGTGACAAAAATGGTGGCCCCTACAAATTATAAGTATAATGTTGTTACACTATTAAACGTAAATTTACTATAAAATATACTTAATTCCTATTGACAGCATTAACGTTAACGATTTAAGAATGAAGTTGTAACCTTATTCTTAGATTGTAGTAGTTCTTAGATTAAGATACATTTGTAGCCAATATAAACATGTTTGTTCTGTACAATTCTGTGAACTTAATCAATATAGCTACGTGCTTTGTACAGGGTTTAAAAAATGTTATGTTTGAAATATTGTAAACGCTGTTATTGACGGTGTAGAGAAACGAAATTGTTATTCCGAATCATTATTTACAGTGAATTGTTAGTTAATGGCTTACAAGAACAAAGCTGAGAGAGATAAGTTTGTACTGTTTCGATATTTTGGCAACAATTGCTGAATTAATGGGCGCTTGAGTTAAGATCGTTTCAAAGGAAATGACGCGGAACGAAGAGTTTTGTATCCTTGTTGGAATGCCACGTTTTATAAATAAATCATCAATAACACAGATGTACAATTCTTACAACATTAATAACCCAAGTTCTAAGCTTATAAGCACTTAAAACATTTGCACAACTGGATTGCTTAAAACTTGTGGAGTAACTACCAGTGGATATAATGAAAATAGTCATAATGATGTTTATACTTGTATGTATGGCGCAATTAACCCCGATGTTTACGCGCCGTAAAACACCCAATATTAATCATCATCACCATCATCATCATCCCCTTCTATTCTATTAATAATGATATTAACATAAGTTTTAAACTTTCTGAATGTGGTGCGGAATAAAAAACGGAACGGGGTATTGGCTGAGTACGCATTTACCTCAATATTGTATATCTAATAAATGTGACGGTGGACCTCCTTTATTAATTTTTATCGTTATATATTTGTTTGTTTAAACTGAAAAGTTGATGACCTATTTTAACATCCAAATTTCAAACCTAGTCAATACACTAGTCTGAAACTATACACAGTGGGAATACGATTTCTAATTAAAACAAACTTTAATTACCTTACGTAAATTTCCTCAAATTCCTTTAATAATTGGAGCTGTCTTAAACGTGCGGAACGTAGAGGAAAGAATGTCAGCTGTGACGAACGGCAATCTACCATCAAATGTATTAGCCATCATGGTACAGTCTGCCTGACTCCAATCTGTCACCGGTTGTTCAAACATGATAAGAAGTTCGCCAAGTCTGTTTAGGTTGTTTCCGTTCTTGTTTGTTATTATTTAAAGAAATGATGCCTATACCTCTAATAATAGAACATGTATAACAATATCGGTATCTGCAGCCAAAAATGTGGCCAATCGTCACTGAATTATAAAACAAAATGTATCAAAACGAAAATTGAAACAAATTTTTCAAAATTTTCGCAACAAAAGAAAACAAAATGAAGAATACAACGCTGCCTTAAAATAAAAATAGACCAACGGTTAAACGCATATAACAATATCTTTGGTGAGGCTTGCACTCAGCATGAATAATTTTCGAAACGCCTCTGAACACCTGGGGATTGTTACCCTGCCATGCTCCCATCATAAGACCTATTAGTCTGATATCCTTCAGATTTTAAGAGGTCTGATAATAGGAGATACTAACATTCTCTTAAATTATTCAACTGATAATGTGACCTTTAATTTATTACTGTTATGTTACAGGTCCAATTTTTCAATTCCAAATTGAATTGAATTCCAGAGGGGCAATTTTTAGTGTTGTGGTGTCCATCGAAGAAATTCGGGCTTTTCGAAATATTGAATTAAAATTGTTTTTGGAGAACAGTGAATCGTCCTATTAACATACAAAAATTCATTAAAACGAGTTATTGTAACCCCATAGAACCTTTGTTGTTATATTAACTGTAGCATTCGTGACGTAATAATTTAATTATTCGAGAATTTGTCAAATGGAAACAAGACCACACTTTTGTTTGCCAATTTTATCACCAATTTGTTTGAATGCCTTTTATATGTAACATTATATATACATAGAGTAAATAAAGTAAGTAAAGTATAGTATAGTAAGTAAAGTAAGTTAAGTATATTTTGCAATTGTTTTAACTACATAGTAATGTTTAATGATTGTAAATTAAAAATACTTCCACATAGTTATTTGGAAGAATTTTTTTCATAGAGTAACGTTGTTTTCATTTTACTGCTAAGGTTGTTTATGTGGTTGATATTTCATTGAATATTTGCAATATGCCTTGTTATATAATCTACATTTGTGTTTATCTGAGACGACTTCTCTTTTACAACTAGCGCTAGTAACGCCACTAAATCTCTGTGTAGAAGCTCTGCCTCTTCAAAGCTCTTTATTTACCATAATTAAATCCGTTAATTTCAGCAGATTTGTATGTAAAGAGTCTTGCAAATGTTGACCATTGAATTCCCAACTGGAGTAATTATTAATTAGTCTGCATCAGTAAATCTAAACAGCTTAGCAAACATAGACACGATAAGTTATCAAATAATGATGATAGTTTATGTATAATGTTTTGACACTAGAACATTATCTTAATTGATCCGTAATTTCTGCACATAGCTATTTATACACATATATTAAACGTTTGAGGTTTCCCCTTTCATGGTCATACTTTTGAAATGCTAATTATGTCTCTTTAAATAACATATTTGCACTAATGTATAAAATGTGTTACGATAAAACTTGCTTGCTACGAGAATTCAGCTAAATTATATGGATTACATAATTTGTTGGTGTAGGTTAACATCAATACAAATTTGAATTTTTATCTCAAAATAGTTCAACAATCACAACTAAAAACTGAGTTGTTCGTTACAGTGAATTTAAACAACCTTTCTTCCAGAGTTTTAAAAATAGAAGCTCTAAAACTTTCGCAAAGTTTTCTTCTCTAAAACCACTTGAACTCCTATTTCGTTCTCGAGTTCTTGTTGGCCATTTACCAACATAGAATACGCTCAAAAGAAGGCGAAAAAATGCGTATCGTTTATTTACATCCTGTCGCAATCATAATTTTCAATACACTCTAATGAGTAGAATGTAAAGTTTAAATTCAAATGGGATTGTCCTACAAAAACAGCTCGCCCCTATTCGAATGCAAAGTATGTCAACGCTGATTCACTCCGCCATTATTAGAGCAAAAGCGCGCATAAATTGCTACCATGTATCCACCCAGTCAAAGCCACTGGTAAGTCGGAACTTTGAAATTGAAATATCCGGTTTGAAATTGAAAAGACGTAACCGTACAGGTCGGCTTACACTTTTTTATGATCAATGGCTTAAATTTGAGTAGTTGGTTTTCTGAATGTGCGTCCTAACGAAAGATTTAAGAGCTTCGCCGGCTCTCGCTGACTAACAATTACCCTTTAAGTTATTAGTTTTTAGCTCAGCCAACCAGATTTGAAACCGTCACATTGGGAAAACATCCACCAATCAAATACGAGGTTCATTGGAATGATTCCTGAACCGAGCAAAAGTCTAGCTTGAAAATTAGAGTTTAACACATTTTGTGCGGACGTCGCATAAGTCACTGAAAAATATAAAGTAACGCGCAGTGTTGCCAAAGTTTGCGAGCATTTTGGACAGGGCGTGAGTGATTTCTGTAATATGTTAGTTTGTTACAAAGAACCATACCAAACAGGCTATGTGCGCTTGGGGTCACAGCTCGTGGCTTTACAGCCAACCGCTCGACACTATTACTCGTTTACTCTATCTTGCCAGCGTTATGTATAATAAACATGTCTAGAAATTAAAGATGTAAATCCCAAACGATAAAATGTTACAATGTTTAGATTTAAACAACAAATTTTTTAAGCATATTAACTCATTGTCAAGATAAGTTTACCAATCTACTTTGAATTGTAATGTACACGTTTTAAACATCACGTAAATCCACATAAGATATAACATGTGTGCTGATACTTTATGTGTATTCATGTGTATTAACCACATTTTGTTTAGTATTTGTATACCTATACTTTTTATAATTTTTACTACACGAAATGTGTTTTTTATTTTGCATGGTGTTTTATTGTTGTAAGATAGACTATGCCACATTATTGATTACGGCAAATGCTGGATTATGCGGAAAATTAATGATTGATGCAGCACGTTACACAAAAATGAATTGCAAAGCTATATTAAGGTTAATGATCACATGATAGATGATCAAAAACATTTGGGTGGGGGAAACGAAATCGAGAGTTAGATAAAGGTCACAGCTCTATGGCATCCTGAGTGATTATGTCACAATCACAGGATAAATCACTCGCCAATACAGGTGCGATTTCAGACATGAGTTTCCTACACAAAAGTGTAAATAACTGAACTTTCGTTCATCACCTCATACCACAAGAAGTCATAATACATTTTGTCTGCAGAAAAGTTTGTACTGTAGTAAAGTGCAAAGGCACAGTTGATTTGTGCAAATACTCATGTTTCAATATATTTCAAAACTTGTGACTTCAAAGTAAACAGTGGTCTAGATATGTACAGAAACAAACTGGTTATATTGAAATCTATTTTAAATTCTAAAGTAAACAAAGAAAATAAATTACTTGATCGTATAACACATGCACATACACACACATACATACACAAAGCAAACACACAAACACACATTCGCCAAACACACAAAGATCCAACAAAAACACGTCGACAACTGTGCATGCACATACAAAATATTTTAATATCTGACTTGTTGGTGATAAAATTTATCATCCTTCTTATCATTATAATAATCTATATTATATTTGATTAAATTTGCTCTCTTGTGGAAAGTGATAAACTATTGTTACAAAAAAAAAGCTTAGTGCGTAAGGTAATAATAATATTAACTATTTCTGTTAGCGTTATTTAAAACTCCCAAGTATTGTGATAATCGAAAAACATTACTGACGGGCTAGCAGCGTCGCCCTTTCATTAAACTCAGGGATTGGCCACTTCAACGCGTAAATAGGAGCATCTGACGCTCAGTGCTTCGTACACACTTTAGAGTGGCATTTCTCACTAATTGACTCTCCGCTTTCATAAGATAATTAGCTTATGAAATTATTTGTCTTAGAGAATTGAGCTATTGCTCAATATCTCATCATTTTTTATCTCTTGACTACTGTAAGACACTGTTTTCAATGTGAATTATAATTTGATTTAATTAATTAAAATTTCCAGAACATTTGCAATTTTGCTATGTTTGAATAAAACGAGTAAAATATTCAGCTTTGAAATGCGTTAACGATAAAATTGACAATGATTGATCATAGTGACTCGTTCAATTTTCTCCAAATGTCACTATTTGAATTGAACAAACACATAAAGGGTTATTTTTAAATTAGTTTGTTTCGTGTATATATAGCCTTTATTAACAAACCGTACCCTCAGGCATCCAATATTAATTGCCAGCTGTTATTCAACAAAGATCAAGCGAGACATTGAAATTGTCCAATAATACGTGGAATCGGAACAATATGTAATGTTAGAATATTTCTAGATAGTAATGTATTTACAGAATCGTAAATTTCTAAAACGAGACAGACGAAGTAAACAATTGAGTGCTTTGGAAATCGAGTTATAATATTATTAAATATTTACAAATTGAAAGTATATCAATTTATTATACTAGATTTAGCACATTGTTTTTCCTTTGAATGTACACCAAGATGGCCGCCAGGATGGGTAGTAAACATGAATACAATTAAACATCGTGTTTACTTAAAGTTTAATTCTACTGAAATTTCTAAAAACCTCACGGTAGTAACAAGTTGTGATTTATATTTATCGGTGTGAGTTAGTCTTCAAAATACACGACATTTTTATGACATCAACATTCGTAGATTCCCGTATCCCCGTCCCCACCGACGGGAAATCAGATTTGACCCTTGGGCGAGTTCACGGGGATTTATTGATAAAATAGAAAAATATGACTTCGTTTACATAATAGCTCCATTCGATCCTAACCCAGCGTTGGCGGTCCAGGAAGGGAAGAAGACCCATTTGTATAAGCCTGGTAGCGGAGGAGCCGCTTGAAGGGGGTGCTGACACCGGCCGAGGGTTGGGAGATCATAGATAAAAAAAATACTCAACGAGGTGAATAATGTGGAACACCTGAACGTTAAAGTCAAGAAAACACAATTTTAAAATTTGAACGCTGACCTACAAAGATTGTTGATAACTTTGAATATTATGATTGTAATTGTGAATCTACGATTACTCGAAAGCAGCATTGCTCATTGTAAAGCCTGTGTTACACGGTTACATTTTTTCATCCAACTCTTTGAATTCAAAGACAAAAGTGAATCAAAACAGTCAGTATGTAGTCAAATACAATAATAGGAATTATTTATTGATGCTTTTTTGTTCTTGAATTCGAGAAGTTGGACGAAACAATTTAACCGTGTAATACAACAATACAAAATGTAATACAACCTTCTTGCAAATTAAATTACACCAATTTTTGAAGAAAGAAAGTAGTTTGTTACAATAGGTATTTAGGTATTAGCTATTTTTTTAGGTATTTTGTTATCAGTATTGTCTGTAGTTTTTAATGTCATTAAAGCGCGTTCGATAATTCAAGGAATAATGCTTTACAAATACTCGTGCTAAAGTTGAATTCTATAGACGCTACTGCGACCCAGCGACAAGACGGCGCGACTAGCGGCTCGGCGGTGCGACTGCGACTGAGAGGTCGGGTCGCAGTCGCATCGCATCAGTCGTGTTATGCAGTAGTTGTGTGCCTTGAAAATGGCGTACCCACGAATGCGACCACCAATCGTTTCTAGGGAAACACTTTGTCACGTGACTAACTGCGACTATCAACCGGACGACTGCGACTCTGTCGTCCAGATGATGAGTCGCGGTCGCCGCATGACAAAATTTCTCCCTAGAAGAGATTGGTGGTCGCATTCGTGTGTTGTTCTCTGTCGATGCAAGCAGATAGTTTTTCAGTCACACAACTACTGCAAAACACGTCTGCTATACAGTGCGACTGCCACCCGACTGCTCAGTCGCAGTCGCACCACTGGGTCGCTGGTCGCGCCGTCTAGTTGCCAGTCGCAGACACCTCGAAGAAACTGCTCACATTACTAACTATTGAATGCAGTCTGATCGCTGGGTTGCCAGGTCGCTGGTGCATCTTAAGAATTCCACCTTTAATGTGTATATTCCCGTAACTACCATTCATATCATCATAACCTAACAGCGTCGTATCAATAGGGACAGAGTCGATAGAGAAGTTCTCTATGACTTTTATGGAGTCCTATTTTCAACAGCGACCACAGCCTTAGTGAGTTTTCTACATGGTACATAATCCTCAAGCCTTTGTAATATTATAAAGCAGAGCTTTTTAAATGCTATAATTTGTGAAACACAAATGCATGACTGTATACCGTCCATAGATCATAGATCAAGCCTGTTGCTGTACACATGTTTGGAACATATTATAATGTTTTAGGTTTCAATATTCAAGCAAAGTAATTTGATATTGGCTTTCCCTTTATAACGTTAGGATGTTTACCACATTTGGAAGTATTAGTCCAAGAGCCAGCAACATAAAAGCTCCCCTCATAAGGTACATATGTTTTGACTATTGGAATAGGAGCGGAAAAACTACTCTACTAACAAAACGCGCGTCTTACTCCTCAACGTGGGGGCTTTTAGGCCCCACAGGGGGCCAAAAAAGCCGAAAAAAGGCCCAAGGTTCCCCTCATAAGGTACATGGCTGGAGTAAACGCCATTTTGTAGAGATAAGTGTCCCAAATACGAATTCGAAGAGTAAGACGGGATATTAGGGGGCGTTTACCGATCAGACGCCATTTTGTCCAAAAAGGGCCACTTTTTAGTTTCACACGTGCATGCGCTTTAACACCCAATACATATCCTTAAATGCCCCTAGAGGTGAATACATTTCTAAGATATTGTGTGATGTCCTCGCCAGCCCCCCCCCCCCCCCACAGCCTCGATCCGGATGCGATAGTTTTGAAGCTCCGCCCACCCCTAACTTTAATATACCAGTATTTATTATTATCAACGTCAGGATTTAAGGATATGTTTTGGGTGTTAAGTGCATACATGTGTGAAAATAAAAAGTGGACCTTTTTGGGTAAAATGGCGTCTGATCGGTAAACGCCCCCTAATATCCCGTCTTACTCTTCGAATTCCTATTTGGGACACTTATCTCTACAAAATGGAGTTTACTCTATTCATGTACCTTATGAGGGGAACCTTGGCCTTTTTGGGCCCCTTTTGAGGGCGTCTGGCGAGGTCAATAACCCAAAATTTCTTTAAAATGTATGTTTTTCTACGTCTCGAGACATTTCCGGATATGTTTTGAGTGTTTAAGCGCATGCATGTGCGAAAATAAAAAATGGCCCAATTGGGTAAAATGGCGTCTGATCGGTAAACGCCCCCTAATATCCCGTCTTACTCTTCGAATTCCTATTTGGGACACTTATCTCTACAAAATGGCGTTTACTCCATTCATGTACCTTATGAGGGGAACCTTGGCCTTTTTGGGCCCCTTTTGAGGGCGTCTGGCGAGGACAATAACCCAAAATTTCTTTAAAATGTATGTTTTTCTACGTCTCGAGACATTTCCGGATATGTTTTGAGTGTTTAAGCGCATGCATGTGCGAAAATAAAAAATGGCCCTTTTTGGGTAAAATGGCGTCTGATCGGTAAACGCCCCCTAATATCCCGTCTTACTCTTCGAATTCCTATTTGGGACACTTATCTCTACAAAATGGCGTTTACTCCATCCATGTACCTTATGAGGGGAACCTTGGGCCTTTTTTCGGCTTTTTTGGCCCCCTGTGGGGCCTAAAAGCCCCCACGTTGAGGAGTAAGACGCGCGTTTTGTTAGTAGAGTAGTTTTTCCGCTCCTATTTCAAAAGTCAAAACATATGTACCTTATGAGGGGAGCTTTTATGTTGCTGGCTCTCCGTCTATATGTTCATTCTAGGATTTAAAAGTAAATCGTTACTCACCTCGATCTGAATTTGTAGGCTAATGCGAGCGTTATACCAGAATATTATTTGATGAACGAAATACAATTTTTCATTCCAATAATATTATAAAACGCAAATACTATTAATCCGATTATCGTACATGGTACAAGTAGAAATAATTAATCGGAAATATTTGTTTTTGAATAGGAGCTCATAATAAGTTGAGAATATTTCTCTGTTGGATCAAAATCTTATTTTGTTAATTTATCTTCTATAAATGTATTTGTTAGTAAGGTATAAAATAGTTTAACTGATAGGAGCTATATTATTTCGTATAGTTCAATGTAGTTTAAATAGTTTTGAATAGTTGCAAGTTTTCATTACCCGCATAAAATTAAGTCATATAGAAACAGAAACATGTTTGAAGGAAGGATGAGTAAACTACATGGTTGCAGGCTGAGAGAATAATTTTATTAAGTCCTTTGCAAATAGAGATGGTTTAATTCCTAACACAGATTAGGATAACCGTCAAGCCTTTTAAACAATCTCATGATGTGTTATCTAAATAACTTAGTACTGTGCCAAGTTTTACCACTAAAAAATATAAAGTCAGTCAGCATTACATTATCTTACCTAATATATTTTTGTTTTACATAATATACGGTTCTCTAACGAGATAGGCGTATCCAAGGCTATTAAAAATAATCTTAGATTTTATAACTAAAGAAAAAACTCTTTATGATAACATATAGACCTACTAGCTTAAAAATTAAGATTTATTACTACATTTTCCTTACTTTCCTACTGAATGTGAAAAATAATTTAGTATTATGCAAAGTTGTGTAGACTCTTCTTCATAAAAGACCAGTTAACTAAAACAGATTATTTCAAGATTGTTTGTGAATTATGCACATATAAAATTGAGATTTCCGAAAAAAATGTTGCGATTAAAAGTCTCAGATTCGTTTAGTCAAGCATGCGTAAACGTTTAAAATGTTAACTAACAGAATTGATATTTGAATGAATCCGCGGAACGAGCACAGTTATCTTTGATGCAGTTGAGGCTACAGCACATTCTGTTGTCATTCTATGTTTGATAGAAGTATGTTTAGCTCTCATTTAACGCAAAGAAAACATGATTAAGTGGGATATAATGAACTGATCATTATCAAAATAGAAATGAAGAAAGATGTAATGGGTAGAGCGCAATCTCGTTGCATAATGAGTTGTAACATTAGATAACAATTTCAATATTTCAGTAATACCGTTATGTGTTTTTAACCATCGAGTTTTGTAAATGAAGTCAGGATGTAGAACAATCCCAAACTGGTCTGGGAGTGAAACTAACGACCTCCCTAATAGCTACGGTAGCAAAAAAACGATCAAAACATCCATTATATTGAAACATTTGAGTTAAACGTTGTGTTGGCAGGGGAAGGTTTTTACCTAGGGGTACCGTATCTCCAGGCCAGACTATGAAGTGAATTTCGTAATGAAGTTTTTTCAATGTTTGTAAATAGGTATTGTTTTGATTTGATTAACACCCCCACAGGACATTATAAAGTCAAGTCCCGATAACGATAATATCAATATTGCATCGGTAACGCTTTGACGGGGTTCTCTTTAAGCCCCAACTACAATTGTCGGTAACGGAATTGCAATTGCAGTCCGTAAATCGTGAAAAAGTTATATGGTTCTTGTGGCGCTGTTTACAATAAAATCGTGATGTCATAATAATTTAGCATGAGAAAATGTACGATTGCGATCTCGGTCCCGATTACGATCACGATGCCGTTCATTGTGATTGGAGCTTTTCTTGTCTTCTTTATTTTTTCTTAATTTCCCTTTTTGTGAGGACAATTAAAACGTTTGTTTAACTAATAAATTTATTGGAATCGCCATACATTTTGATTTCATGTGACATTTAGAAAATTTATAAACGCGGTCCGAGAAAAATTACATAAACGAATGGTTTTGTATTTTCTGAATTTATTAATGAATTACGAGTTCCAAAAGGATAAAAGTTATGTTTTTTGAACCGACAACAATTTGTTTTGCAAATCATCTTCACACCTTATTTAGGACTTGCATTGGGCAAACAAATAAATATCATAAGTAATAATTAGATTTCGTATATATTTTATCACGATGACACACATTAATTTTAAGATATGTTCTAATAAGTTATGTGTTATATCGTTCTATTGTATCATGAAAATTTACGACTGCAAATGTGTTATTATTCATATAGTTTATTTGGTTTCGTTAGCTATACATGACTTAACTATAGTGAAAACATAAAAAATAATCAGACAGATAATAGGAAAGTGAATCGTTAACTCACTCGCTTCGCTTGCCCAAAATAAAACATTTCAACTGGTGTAATCGCCGAGAGGCACATTTTTGAGAGATGAAAAACTCTTGGTAGGATCGGGACGCCCCCTCACGAGACCCCCTGCTCATGGCAGCCAGCCAACCAGTTCTGAGATTCCAGTCAACTAGAAAATTCAACCAATCTCGCTGACAAACCATAGGACACTCTCACATTTGCTGATATATTTCGGGTTTTCCTCATCTTCGTCAAGACAATTCAGTGCTTGGGAATCACCATTTAAGGGTGACTATTAAAGCTTTGAATGATGTTGATTACTTATTATTCACCTGTTTAACCCATATGTTTGATTAAATTTCAATTTTTGATTTCAACATTTTCGAGTATTATTTTCCTTTAGCATGTGAGTGAATCAATTAAATTTTACTGCTACGGACCACTAAATATTTAGTATTCTGGCATAATACCGGGTCTTAGCGAATTCAGCATGCGGGGGTCGATGCGGGGAGGGGGCGTCAGTTCAAGAGCAACGCAACAATATTGGCTGGATAGGCCATCATCGTTATCGCTTCCAAGGGCTTTCTGCTAAATATAACTCGAGTACTGCAAGGACTAATTCTGAGCGTTAGTGTGGGTGTAGATACTTGTAAGTAGCTCCTAGAGAACGAGGTGATACAGCGAAGTTCTCGGGCCTAGGGGTAAGACCGATGATGTCAATATTGAAGCCATAGGGGAGTCGGGCTCATAATACGCTGGCGTTCAAACCACACGAGTGAGCGGAAAATAGTGTTTTTTATATATAAAAAATCTGGAGATCTTTTCGAGACACCATCCATTTTGTTGGACTTCCTCGAAATATGCATTAATTCCAAAACTCCTAGTGTATCATCAGTTTGTATATCATGCAGAGAATTGACCAACAATGGATCCTTAGAATAAATGTGCAGACAAAATATGATTTCCTAGAAAGTCATCTATGATGAAGTTTGATTATATTTGAAACAGGTCAATTATCCCAAAAGTGCCAAATTCTTTATTTGACGAATTATGATGTTGAAGGGAGGAGAGGAAATTTGGTGCCGGAACGTAGCATATACCTTAACGAAAGTATCAAGGTTTTCATCGGCTTCATGTCCAATCTGAAAGGATGGTGTAACTTTGAACAGTCATAGGTTCTTCTACTGACCTTCACTGTCGAGCAAATGATGAGAAGAACGAAGCTGTTACACAACGTCTTGAACCATCCAATCTGTACTAACCAGCGGTAACTCGAGTTTCGGAGGAGATCGCTCACTCTCTCTCCTCCTGGCCTAAACCATTGTTGCTTAACTTGGGTGCTGGTATGGGAAAACAACTAAGCAACCACGATAAACCGTTAGATAAGTTCGTTCGTTTGATTAGTTTCTTCACTCTCTGTAATCAAGCACCTTCATCACGAACTTTTAGGCCTTCTTTTACTCAAAACACCTTTCATATCTTCAACGTGTAACTGAATGATGCATTATATGGTTTTGTAAAAAACCTAGAACAAATCAATATTCAATTTGTAGATACTTGTTCCCAATTCGAAGCCAATTGATCTAAATTGTCGCAACATTACCGGCAGGCTGGAAGAAATCAGTCAGTTTGAATTGAATTTGAATAGTTTCAATGGTTCACTAACTGACCACCATGCGGCGGTAGTGGAATACAATACGATACGATACGACAACGACAGTGGCCAATGTATTGCATTAATTTTTTTTTACTGAAGTTGAATACATTAAAAGAGTAGAAATGTTAAAAGTGTAAACTAAGGCAGTTCAAATAATAGTTTAGGTCGCAATGTAGCGGCAGCGTAGTATTATTATAATTATGCATCTTACATTTGAAACGGAACGTTATCGGATTGAGATAGTTGCAGATTTTTAAGACTTTATTATCTACATTCTTTGATTCGGTTATTTGATGGCAAATATAGAGAATTGAGGTTATATTTATGTACATTATTGATTTAGTTAGATTATTGTTAGCGTAATGTGAGTTTAGCAGACATTTTAAGTTATTGGTAATTTTCATGCAATGTTATTGTTAACAAAAGGGGTGCCTATACATGTGCAAATTAAATTTCAAAAAATTAGATTAAAAATCATTGTTACACCACAAATAAAAAGTAAAGTGAAAAAGAACGTATTTTGATACAATGAGTGCATGCAGACGAAAAACCGCGACAAATTAGTGCAGTTATCGTTCATCATATGTGTCGGGCCACCCTCCGAGAAGAAACCTAAATATGTTGTGCGACGAAGCAAAACTGCACGTGATATGACCACAGCGCTGTTGCCGGGGGGAAAAGAAGCCATAAAGATCATGAAGTGCTGCAATAACGCTCTGGTTGAGCCGAATGCGGGCGGGAAACAACCCCTGAAGCTGAAGTGATCAACCCAGTCAACACGGAACCATTACCTAATTGAGATACGCAGAATATGATCTTACCTTAAAAACGACAATAAGCTACAACAACAACAAAACACTCAAAGTTTCAGCGTCTAATGAATGAAACAGATTTGTTCAACAGAAACGTGCAATGGCAAATACAAAGATATAAATCAATAAAGCCTCAATGTGCTCAGACAATTTCGATAACTAACGTCTTATTGCCAATTATAGTTACAAAACCAGCCATAAACTTTTCTTAGTCAATACTAGAAAAACCTATAATGAGGAACATAATCGTTTCTTGAGCTGTTATCGCTGGAACAAACATTGTGAGATAAATCAGGACATCGCACTCTAAATAATTAGGGTTGTGCTATATAATAATTTAATAAATTGGGTACTTTAAGAAAAGTATTAAAATATATAAAATACATGTTGAATCATACTTCATGCTTAGGGTATTAAATTTATCCATTGTCAAGATATGTCGCTGTTTCATATATATTTAAAGGTTTCATTGATTGTTCTTTCACCCCGAGTGCGTCATTCTTGGAATGGTGGATAAAAGGGAACACGTTTTCTATCAAACTGGTAAGTAAACACTTCTTGATAAAATATTATTTTATTTGAAAGAAGATTATTCTGAAAATGAATTTATAACCCGTAGCATGTGTTACTAAATTGGGAAACACTTAAAATAAGTAAATAGTATAGTAATAGTAAAGGGAACATATGTGTTATCCAGTTTGAGTTCGTCGTTCCAAAGTACAACAGCCCCATTACTTGAAACAAAGAACTTTTTGCAACGCATAAAATGTGTTAGTAACATCCGTGTGACACCTGAGTGTAATAATGCAGTGCGTTTGTACGACACGTCAATCCCCCCTCCCCCTATTATCGCCGGCACTAAAAGGCGTGAGAAGTACTTGATGTAGCCGTTTGTGGCGTGTTACGGTTTGACGGTTTTCTATTGTGTCAAGTTGTACGAATGTGCAATAAAAATATATTATGCGTAGCTTGTATGTACACACGTAAACGAATCTAGTACACTAATAGAATGTGTGCGTGTCCCACCAACCTAACCTGAATAATTACACCCTCTAGATTATACAGAACGGTTTATCGTGTAATTCAATTAATATAAACCTGAGAGAAAGCTTTTGTTTTTAAAAATTCAAATGGAAATAGGTCACGTTTGACATGCCGTTTGACATGCAATCATGTGCATTTACTTTACTAAAGGTATATGTGGGATTGGTTACCAATATAACGTATACCTCCACATCGCGTACCTACATGACCCGTACCAATATGATGCGTACCAACATGACGCGTACCTACATGATGCGTACCTACATGACCCGTACCAACATGACGCGTACCTACACGATGCGTACCTACATGACCCGTACCAATATGATGCGTACCAACATGACGCGTACCTACATGATGCGTACCTACATGACCCGTACCAACATGACCCGTACCAACATGACGCGTACCTACATGACCCGTACCAACATGATGCGTACCTACATGATGCGTACCTACATGACCCGTACCAACATGATGCGTACCTACATGATGCGTACCTACATGACCCGTACCAACATGACGCGTACCTACACGATGCGTACCTGCATGACCCGTACCAATATGATGCGTACCAACATGACGCGTACCTACATGATGCGTACCTACATGACCCGTACCAACATGACCCGTACCAACATGACGCGTACCTACATGACCCGTACCAACATGATGCGTACCTACATGATGCGTACCTACATGACCCGTACCAACATGATGCGTACCTACATGACCCGTACCAACATGATGCGTACCTACATGATGCGTACCTACATGACCCGTACCAACATGACGCGTACCTACACGATGCGTACCTACATGACCCGTACCAATATGATGCGTACCAACATGACGCGTACCTACATGATGCGTACCTACATGACCCGTACCAACATGACCCGTACCAACATGACGCGTACCTACATGACCCGTACCAACATGATGCCTACCTACATGATGCGTACCTACATGACCCGTACCAACATGACGCGTACCTACATGATGCGTACCTACATGACCCGTACCAACATGACGCGTACCTACACGATGCGTACCTACATGACCCGTACCAATATGATGCGTACCAACATGACGCGTACCAACATGATGCGTACCTACATGACCCGTACCAACATGACGCGTACCTACATGACCCGTACCAATATGATGCGTACCAACATGACGCGTACCAACATGATGCGTACATACATGACTCGTACCAACATGATGCGTACCTACATGACCCGTACCAACATGACGCGTACCTACATGACCCGTACCAACATGACGCGTACCAACATGATGCGTACATACATGACCCGTACCAACATGACGCGTACCTACATGACCCGTACCAACATGACGCGTACCTACATGATGCGTACCTACATGACCCGTACCAACATGATGCGTACATACATGACTCGTACCAACATGATGCGTACCTACATGACCCGTACCAACATGACGCGTACCTACATGATGCGTACCTACATGACCCGTACCAACATGATGCGTACATACATGACTCGTACCAATATGATGCGTAGCAACATAACACGTACCTGCATGACGCGTACCTACATACCGCGTACCAATAAGACGCATACCTCCCCAACGCGTACCAACATGGCGCGTACCTGCATGAAACATACCTATATGACGCGTACCAACATGACGCATGAGAAATTAGAAAATAACGTCTCGCTTGATACACCTATATAAAAAACGACTAAAGGCGCTTTCATAGCAACACGGCAACACGTTTTTTCCGGACGGCAGATCACGTGAACCAATCAGAAACTTGCCGTGCCTGCCCTGATTGGTTCACCTGACTTGCCGGTCCGGAAAAAACGTGTTGCCGTGTTGCTATGAAAGCGCCCTAACTTTGTTAAACTGAAATCCCTTCCTCTTTCTTCTGAATAATATGACCCATTCACTCTTGACCCGAACAAACAATGTTTCTTCCCAGAAGTTTTACTGTCATAACCCTGTATAGTGTATAATATGGAAGAATTGCATAACAAGCTCCCAGAATGAATAAGACACCCCAGTTATGAAAAGCTCCTTACACATCTCTTTTGAGTAACTCAAAATAGACTAGAGGCAATCTGGTGACAAGCAAATAAGCTTCTATGAGGAGGAAAATACTCATTGTTGATTTGTTGAAACCATCAATGGTAGCTTAGCAGCGCTATCTATTGTTAGTTTGAGTAAAAGCGTGATACTTCCTTAACTAATTGTTCATGGCTATACCATATCATTCTTCCCACGAACGTTCTGCACTTTACTCTGTAGGTACATTCAATTTAAATTGGGGTGGTTATTACATTTAATATTTTTGTTATTATAGTTATTGGTGGTATTGTTAAAGTTGTGATTATTTGTATTGTTTTCATTTTCCTGCAGTCGTCCTTGGCCATTCCCTCCGTACTATGCCGACACCCTACACCTCGTTAGTAACCTGAAGAAGGACAAGTTATAAGTGGGTATGGTCCCTACGATAAGTGATTATTAGATTATTATTTTATTTGATTACAGCGCGGGGAAGTGGTGATACGGGGGTGGGGGGGGGGGGGGGGAGACGTTCCGGATAAGTTACTTCTGAAAACATATCTCACTAACGTATAGGTATTATAAATATGGTTTGAACAACGCCCTTACCAAATTAATTAATAAGCTTTATGGTAAAGCTCATTTATAATTACTTAACAGTTTTTTGATGCGCCTACGAGTCGTTATTATCATTCAAACAACGTTTTTGAGGTTGTTCATTGACATTTAGCCGTAGGTTATTCGTGCTTATCATCCTTTGTAGTTCCTGTTTTTGTTCTGTAATACTGAGTGGCACGTGTCAGTATATTCATGTTAAAATTTAAATTCATAACAGGAAAACGGAGAGTTATACTGACTGATCCTTTAAGTAACAAAACTCAAATTGTGCTTTGTTACAACAGATTTATTCTGCAGGGAAAATAAGTAGCTGAATATTCATTCAATGGAAATCTAAAACTCTCGAATGTTATTTATGAAAGAATTATACCGAAGAGACAAAATTCCAGTGATAACAAGTATAATTAAGGTTTTTGCGAATACAAATGTAATTATATTTTCCGTTACTATTACTTCTACTACTTATTAGTATAATATAACTATGTTTAAATTTCTTATCATAATTATTTCTTTGTACTTGTTATTATTTTATGAAGTTTATGAATACACAATTCCTTTAATTTATTGCTGTTGATAATAATTATTGGACACCAATAATGTATACAAAACAATTAGTTATAAAAATACCCCTCCAGCAAGCCACCCACGTAGCTCTTTGTCAGCAAATACGCTTTTGTGTACACTATTATTTATTTGTATAAAATATTTTATCTAATATGATTTTAACTTTTGAACATGGAAACATGTCAGATCAAGCGAAAAAGGATTCATACAAATTTCTCTCTTAAACTGAATACGTTTTGATTGTAGTATTCATTATATTTTCGCACACAAGTAATATAATGTATCCTTTACCATTACGGTTTATTCATAAACTAGTCGTGACTCGACGTTTTATGTTTTTAAAAACCAAACGTGCATTATATATTAAACACCTATTCAATTTTTAACAATAGTCTACGTCTTTGCCAACGTTTACATCTATTGAGTTATACTTATCCGTAGGCTAGAAATGGTCTACTGAAAATGCGAGAAGGGTCTTCTAATTTTGTCAGCAAACTATATTATGGTACTCTTCTCCCTTTGAGAATACATTTATAATGTGTCAGAATTCATCTCCGTATATACGTTACGAGCTCTGTGAAGTATTCCATAACGTTTTCTTTAAAGACGGAACATTTTCTCAATACGTTTTAGCCTTCAGGCAGGGGTTATTTTTAGGTCACAATGCCAAAGATAAGAGAAGAGGTGGAAAATGTGGTTTACATTATATTATTCGAAGTATGAGACTGAAACTGTTTCACATCCACTTCAACCGCGCCACCAACACGTTTGATGATTGGTGAGGAAGTTTGTAAGTACTCACCTTTATCAAGAAGTATGCACGACTCACAACTAACAATAGTATACACATTAATGTATAGGAGGATTTATATTCTTGTACTTCTCGTATGATAGAAAGAGGCATTTATTATACTTGCAAGCTAATAACAGCAGAGATGAGATTTTAAGTTTATAATGAAATTTTGAATGAAACATTTAATGCAATACGAATTCAAATTTCACCCAGTGTATAAATATTAACGACATTCCATACAAACTAACTAAGCGGTTACAAGTGATAATTTTAGAAATCTGTTGGTATTTCAAAATATCATTTTTTTTTTTTTTTTTAGTTTTAGTCATAAAAATGTTTGTGTAGTATTTAAATGTCCATGTTTTATTATTCTGTTATCATAATGAATTATGTTGTTTTACGTTTCCATGAACATTAAAACACGTATCTGCATGTAATATTGATTTCTCAATTTATTGGGGCGGATGGGTCAGATGTGTCAAATAATGCATAACATACAAAGAACACAACAAATTAAAATAATGTATCTTGACAACAGACTGATAAAACCTTCAATTTAACTCTTTAGAAGTAGTAAAACGTACGCTACAGAATGAAATATTTACTTGATAACAAGTTTACTCATACTTTTTCTCGAGTACAGATAAATGTTAGCCACAAGAGCTTTCTATCATTTGAATATCCTAAGATATGTTTGAATAACCAATTTTAAAATTAAAAAATCAATTGCAAATAAATGTAATGGCTCATATAACAATTCACTTTCAATCAAGCAGCCTTAAAGAACATCATCCTATACCATTTAACTATAGTTTGTTTTTATACACAAATCAATAATCTATTCAGTTTCATATTGAAACGCTTGTCCCTATATTCTTAATATTAAAATCTTCTAGTACATTTTTCTAGACTTACATTCAATTGTAGGTAGATACAAACGTAATCCAGATAAACACACTCACGTAATGTTAATTATATAGTGAATATAGGATACATTATGTCGTATTGTATTTGGGGTACAAGCTTGTTTTATAGTGTGTAAGGTCTCATAAATATTACAAATAATTTCCCTCTGAAACCCTGCAAACCTTTACTAAACTAAATGTCTTCCATCAATGTTTTTATCATTCATACCCACGAATATCAAACTATTTGTGAAAGTCAATCATCCTAGCGTCTACTCTACACACACATTTCGCGTTCAGTGCTTGGTTCGCATGTGAGAAGTTTCTCGATTAGCTTCGTTGCATAAACATGAGACGTTGAGTTCTGTTCACTCGATCAATCACGGATCTCTAACCGTATATCCACCCAGTCCGATCCAACTCGCACGCAAATACCAGCAACGAGACTTCATAAATCCGTAAACGCTTCAGTGATCTTCTGGCAGCTCTTACATCCCCCCCCCCACCCCCTCCCCTCTCACCGCCCACCCTCTCTTACACACGTGCATAATTGAACAAGTTTGCTTATAAACTACTTTTGAATGAAATCTGGCTTAAAAACAGCGTATTTAAAAAACAATACATACCAAGCCTTTGTGTAATATAGTATCCCTGTCAATCATTAGTTATCCTGTTTATTTTATTAATTATTAACTCCATATCTCCTAGGTTTGCCAATGCAATCCACTTTACATAGTATAGGCTTACACTAAACAGCCTTTGAATGAATGAATTATTTAGTTATCGAATAATTGTATTATAAATTCTTTTTAAATTGAATATTGGCGTTTACATTATTTTGTTAACTAAACAGTTATTAACTCTGCATTTCGCTTTTTCCTCTACTTTCGCCCTCCTGTATCCATATTTCTATTTATTTATTCATTTATTTGGGCTTTATTTCTATCTCCATCTCTGTTGCTCTAACTTTCTATGAAGCCGTGTCTCAAACTATGTATTGCGAATAAAGACAAACTAATTACAGAAATAACAATAACACAGTCATACTGCAACCAATTTGATTATCATGAACTGAGACGCGCATATATTATACAACTTCTTAAGAGTAACGTAAATTACTACTGTGTTACACGTACACTTTGAAAGTACTTTTTATTTCCGTAAGTTCTGGTTTTAGAACTTGTGTAGTCTTGGCACGGTCGTCCAACATGAACGATGAAGTTGGACTATTTTCTGCATCCAGAGACAGATGTTGAGTTGATAGCTTCTTGCTTCAATCATATAATTAGGTTTGTGGAGTATATGAAGGTTTCAGATAATTTGACTTTTCCTTAATCATTGTAGAATCTATCCGAAACGGGTTTTTCGAAAAATTTTCCTTATGTCATACATATACATATAAAGTTATTAAACAGCCATATCCATCCTTTATGTTTTGTGTTACTTAACCATGATAAAATGTTAAGAGGTAGGTAACAAATCATTTAATTTTATAAAGAAAGTAATTTGTGT
This sequence comes from Isoperla grammatica, assembly GCA_945910005.1. Lineage (NCBI taxonomy): Eukaryota > Metazoa > Arthropoda > Insecta > Plecoptera > Perlodidae > Isoperla > Isoperla grammatica. The sequence continues at coordinate 39,624,016 of OX246737.1, read as the reverse complement.
TTATAATTTAAGACCGTTCGACAGCAGGCGTTTTACACATGTATTGGTCATCAACTAATTACTCTTAAATGAATATTAGGATTATTATAAATATTTACCTACTTGTACAGGAATATCATATTTATGAAGGTGTGTAAGTAACTGTGATCAACCTATTCAAAATTAATATACGCATTTTTGAAAGGTTCTTCGTATATTTTGTAACAATCTTGTCACAACTGAGCTTTAACACCCATTCGTATGTATGATATTCCTGTACAAGAAGGTAAATATTTATAATAAGCCTAGTATTGATTTAAGATATTTTGAATCATACATTTGCGGTGAGCCAACTTTGTGTGACCACTTCTTCAAGTTACAATCGACTGTATGATATACTGTAATAGGAGCTATTATTTCGTTTATGTCTGTAGAAACATCTATTCAGTAAGCTGAGTATAAAATCTGTAGATCAAACGAAAATGTATACAGGTGATTCACTATTTCGTCTCATATCAGTGACGTAACTGATTGTAAATCGAAACACCAACTTTATTTCTTAGTGCGCTAGTGCTACGCGAAACCGATATAGTTCATGCGGAAATGCATATGATACCCCGACAAACAGTTTTCCTCAATAAAGATGTGTATGCTGATTATATTGAAGTAAAAATAAAATTTGTGTAACATTTTCGAATAAGCCTAACGTGCGTGGTAGATTACAAGGTAGACCTACTTTTCAGTCGAACTGATTTGGTCGATAACATTAAATCAACAACAATTTATGTTGAACGTAATTTCACACTGAATATTGGTCGGTAAAAACTAATTTACTATCAGTATTAAAATTTTATTTTCTATTAACGATACTAAAACATTTGTCTTTGTCAAACGTAGTCTATAGAGAAAAAGAATTAATTTGTATTGGAAAAAAGCTTTGCTTCTCAGACTCTTTGTCTCTACAATAGAAAGAACTACTGTGAATACAAGGAAGTAAATCCACAACAATAATTAATTTTCATTGGCAAAACGCAAACAGCTTGAAACCTTCAACGACGACACGTCAGCATGGACAATACAGCGTGGCGCCTCTATACACATGAGTACATCACCTTTGCTTATACATTAATGATGTTCTCCTGTCCATTACGCGACGCAGAGAAGAAAGCACGCAATCACCTTCAAGCTCTGGACACTATTCCTAATCATCTTTTGCGTTGAAAGCAGACCTGTTTTTGTATGTCTTGGAGCCAAGCGTTTACAACACGTATGACTGTTACTGTACCTCAGCAACATTACCCTTTCCACTAATTGTACCTATTGACGACGACCTATTGACGACATCTAACTCGACCTCAGACCTAGACAGAACAAATTGTTATTTTGTGTGAATCTTTTTTGGGATTGTAAATTTTTTGTTTATTTTGAAATAATTAATAATAAACGTGTGTTTAATAATACTATTATTTTGAGCCATATAAATTCGATGATTGATTTATTAATAATGATTTTATCTTATAAAGTTATTAAAAATTACATGATTTTTTTTACATCAACATCTTTGACGACTAATTTGGTTGTATTGAATTGAATATAATTGAAGTATTATACGTGGTATTTATTAAGAATGAATAATCATGCACTAAATGTGTGTGATGTTTTGAAACAGCTTCTACAACGGGTTGAATATATTTCCTTGGTTGAACAGCACCGAACTGCCTAGGATCAGTTTTAAAGCAATACACTTTAACACGGACAGTTTTATTTATGTGTCTGGGAATGATGCTTATCTCGCATAAAGTGTTAAAGTCGGCACTAAGCGCCAACGCTCAACGAACGGGAGGAAATTCTACTCGTTTCACCAAACTTTAGCGAGTAAAAACGCTTCCATGTTTTTACGCCAAGTAAACCAGGACAGTCTATCTAATGGTATGTTGTAACGCGTTTAAAACCTACAGTCTAGAATGATGGATACGAATTTCTGTTGATATTGGGAATTAAAGTCACAGATTGTATCACATCTTACGCTGTTGTGAACCGAGAAGGATTTATATCCGAGCTCACTTCGTTCATGCGACGTATGTTTTGTTGAGGAACATTGCATTGTGGGTATCGATACGAGTTATATACTCGCGCGCAAGTAAAACCTCCCAAGACCATCACCGAAATAATTCCAATCTTCTTCTAAGTGGAAAGTGTTTAAAGTGAGCTTGAGTTCGTAAAAGGGAGTTTTCTGATGGAAATTTAGTTTCCAACGATCATGTGGGAACCATTGGACTACGGTTCACTCTTTCATCAGTAGAACTCTGATTGAAATCTTTCTTGAATGAATATGTGTGGTGGATCCCAATGCAAATATTAACTAGAGTGTCTTTTGGTCTGACTTGTTTGAGTAATGGGTCGAATATCGTGTCGTTGTAGAAAAGGTGAATAAAAGGCGCAATTTGATTCAAGCGCGCACGGTTAGTAATTATCTTGCAGTGGGCAGTGACCATCCCATTCTATGTACAGCCAGCCTGGCTGTGTCACTAAGGGCTATTACAGCCACGTTTTTTGTTTTTATTTCTTTTAAAGGTGTTTTAAGCAAAAGTTCAGAAATAAAACAGATACCAATTTTGGACAACGCGTTCAAATACAATCATCATTATGTTTTACACTCAGGTCACGTGAAGCTACCGGCTCGCTGCAAGATGAAAGTGTGAAAGTTCATATTGTTGTTCGTGCTTTGACACTCTTGTTTATGCGATGAAGTTTGAAAAAAACGATATTGTCAACAGTTTTGTGTGCGAGAAATTTACTGCGCCAATATAAAAATAACCATTTGTACCGGTTAATGAATAAATGCACTTAACAAAAACTGTTCGAGATATCGTTTTTAGAAAACTTCATCGTAAAAAAAAGTGGTTATAGGACGATAAGATATTAGGCTTCATATTTTCATTTTGGAAGAAAGGAATAGTTTTCTGTAACTTAAAAATAACTTAAAATATGTGAAACGTAATAGGAGTTAGCAAATAATATTCTGCATGTGGTTATTAGATTTTTATTTGTTCCATTTGGTACTGATATATTGAAATGTGCCACTTATTTAATGTTACCAACATCGTTACTTTTTGCCGTTTTGAAAAACATTAACTTACTTCAACCATGACATTTTCGTATAGGCTATATTAATATTAACCACGTTGGACACAATAAAAATTCGTATTACAATTAAGAAGTGCCCATTTTTTTTACCATGGTGATATTTTTTTGTATATGGTCACAATACACAGTGCAAAATTGTGGCGCCTTAAATACTCTCATACACGACACTGCTGGTCAGGGGGTATTCTGCTGTACACATTGACTAATATTCAAACTTTCTTCTCTTCCCCTTACGGCGGCGACTGCACACAATTATTAATTGGTTTACGAAGGCCCTCGGGCAGTATGGCGCGTCTTATGCACCCTGTCTAGCAATACAACACATGTGCAGTAATTGCCGCTCCCAGTCGCCACATATTGCGGCTGCTGTGGTTCTCCGCCCTGTTCGGGGGGTCAGATTACAGCACAAGCGGGTGGCCCAACTCCCACCACGGTACGATAACCCACAGCTATACCCGACACAAGCGTCTTCACTAACAAATGGAGATTTTATCTCTATTGTTTAATTTGTCGATGGTTTTGCTTGTGATAACCCGAGATTAAGGGCGGTGTCGTGTAGAACCTCCCGACGGAGAAGGTTTAGTTCGGGGATGGTTTAGTCTTGGTTCCCGCAATGTGGGCGGGGCGAGTCGACGCGATCCTCCATTATAACACTGCCAAGATGTACTCATTGGAGCGACACCTCAGGCTGAACAAGGTTCGGTACATTGGGAAAACACGAAGAAAACAAGACGTACCTATAAAAGTTTTGTGCCGCAAACCAAAGGTTGCTTTTTGTAAGTACTTGTGTATTTTTACATAAATTGTATCGTAAGATTGAACGTATCGAATGTATCATGTGTTTAAACACATGTTTTTGGGTATATCCGTATTTTTTAAATTAAATTATAGGTTAACCTAAATATTTTTCAGCGATGGTTATCCCTAAACACTGATTTACCCGGAAACTTGTCTGCAGGTATAATATATATATATATATATGTATATATATATATATATATATATGTATATATATATATATATATATATATATATGTATAGCTCACCATAAAACTCTGTTGCTCGACGACGCACTTTTTTAAAACAGTAGTTGTAGCGTCAGACAGTGCTGTCTCCTCGTACGACAGGCAGATCTACTCTGATACGTTCATTCCCGGGTCCAAACTGTTACGCGGTTTGCATGCATGTATTTTATATGTGAACTCTGATTAAAAACTACTCCCCTTTGTTATAAATGTTTTTTATTTTATTTCTAACTAAAACCGCGCATTTACTATGTATGAAATTGTATGTGCGCTGTGTAAACTATCAATAGCACTAACACCAAATTGTTTTATTCATTTATCGTATCTCTAAATATAGCCGCGTATTTGGTATTCGTACATTTATATGTATAGTTGAGGAACTGTAAGAATAACGGCCCCCTCCTTATCCCCTCCACTGCTACCCGACCCCCCTCAACTCCGTGAAACAACAAACTGAACAACTGAAACAAACTGATTTTCAGATACGTATTTCATTTTGTCAGGTTGTCACGGAGTTGAGGGGGGTCGAGTAGCTGTGGAGGGGATATGGAGGGGGCCTTCATTCTTACAGTTTCTCAACTTTATGCGACTTGAACCCGGTACAAATCTCACGTCAAACAAACCAAGAAAATTAATGGAAACTATACATATTAAATGCAGCCGTTAGTTATTTGTAAGCGATATATTTAAACAAGTTACGATATAATTAGCTGAACAACTTCTGGATTGTAAATATGTGTGCTGTGTTTAAATAAAGAAGAAGTAGGACTTTAAAACAAATGTTAACTACTTATAAGAGCTGTAATTGCCACAACGATTGTATGTTAAGTTGCTTAATTAAATTTTCTCAGTAGTTCTAAGATATGCTTATAATTTACAGATCATAAAAACTATTCACAAATCCCTCCCCATTATAGAGAACAATACGTAAGACCACTAAATGTATCAACTCTTAAAATTCAGACAATGATTTCAGTTATTTCTTAGCAATAAAGCTCCAGCAAAATGAAGTGTATGAGTACGAAATTCAAACTTTAAAAAATGTTTTATAAAGTATTCGAGAAGTTAGCTTTGCTAAATGCCAGTAGCAGGTTCTAATACATATTTTGCAAACAAATCGAGAAGAATACACTTCAATCCGATATTATAAGTATGAGAAAGCGGATAAATGTTAACATAAATGTACACCCTTGATATTGAAATACTTCTCTGGAAATCCAAGTATATGTGATTTGAAAGAGGAAATAATCGTACTGAACAAATACGCTACGGTAAAATTAGTTATGTTCTGGGGATTGTCTGGTGTCTGCCCTCTTATATTGGTTTCAAGGCTTCCCATTGCATTGGAATTAAAGTTGTATCATAACCTGGATGTCTATAACATGGCGAGCTATGGACATTTTGTAGGTTGCTATGCGAAGACATACGAACGGAGAATGAGATTAACGAACCAACGGTAACTGTGCAAACAATTATCCCAAGGCAAAAAGGAAAATTTATGCAAAATATGGAAGATATTCTTTCTCCGTAAACATAGTATGTACTTTTTGCAATTCATTTCAATGTGTTGAGTGAGAGTTGTGTAGGATGATTACCGCAAACGTTATTTAAACATCACGTGTAAACAAACAATGTCTCAAACATAGAATATAGTAAACGTAATTGAAATGCTTTATCAACATTATGTACCCCTCCGTAGAAAATTAATTAGATACTAAATGATTGCTTCGTAACTGGCTGTGGCTATCATCCCACGTAGTAATAGCCTACAGCATTCTCCTTTTAGACCGACTAACGCACTAAAATTAACTATATCCAAATGTGATGCGGTAGAACGCTCCTCTATTACAGCTTTATCCGGCCATGAGAGAAAACTTGATACGATTAAAAGTTTTATTGGGATTCGTCCGTATTTACAGATTTCAATTTGAACGTTATTACTACGTTAATTTCATCCTTTAAAACAGTAACCCGTCCCTCAACTCCAGCTCATATTTATTTAAAACACCCATTCATCTAGTCTCTTTTAATTAATATGGAAAATAGGATTTTTTTAAATTATCGGATAAGTCGCCCTGCTTGTACATTTCAGAGTAAATAGTTACGGGAGTCGGAGATTGATTACACGACGGCTAGAAACCTTACTTTTATCATGGAACATTTTTGAAGGAATATAACCCATCTTTAGTTTTCTTGTGACTTTGAACAATGGGGACGTTTATCCTTGTCGCGTGCTTTGTTGAATATCTTAAATATTTGAGAGATGAAGTTTTTGAGGCTCGAGCCACAATATAGCTAGGAAGCATCTTGTAGTTGTAGGCAGCATGAAGACCGTATGTTAATTTACTTTTCTGATCCGTACATAGCTTACGGCTCTCTTAGATTACTTGTAAGATGTAAGAAACGAAAAAATGATCTCTTTTTGCAACTTTAAGTCTGTGTAAAAGTATTTTTCCTGATACGTTTTCAGTAATGTGGCCCGCAACGGAAACAGCGAATAAATTTGAAGTTTAACAATGGACCTTTGAGCATTTATTAGATTCTTTTTTCTGAACGCAGAAATGTTAATTTCATAATTTGAATCCGGATTTCTATTAAGATATAAACGAGGATTTAAAATATGAAGTCATATTTCTTGCTTTAAGGGTGTTTATTACCTCATGGGAGATATTTTGTTACGCCAACCAGTTTTCCCTTATTTTAAATATTCGTTGTCTGTGTTCCTCGGTTTTGTTTATGTATAATATTGCTGTATATACAAACGTTACTCATTTCACGTTAGTTGCATACATTGCAAATTATCATGGAAACAGTGAAGAATGTGATCAGGAGACAATCGTGTAAACAAATACGATTATAATTAAAGTTGTAGAGAGTTAGATAAGGTTCCATGAAAGAATAAGAATATGTTTGAGGTAGAAGCTTGGACTGCGATGATTGGAATGCAGGGGAATAATGTGAAATAATCAACAGATGTAGACGATATTTAGGAAGCCTGGATCTGACTTGTTAGTGTTGTTACCTTAGCACGTCATGATGTTGTGTCGTTAAAAACGTTATTGTGTATCAGTATAGGGCTTCGAGAACAGGATTGAATTCACTAATTATTTAATCGTCACGTCTTGTTTGTCACTTAATACATATTTTTAAAACGCAATATTGATGATAGTGTCGAAAAGAAACTCGAATCACACAAAGCAACAAACGAATGCATTGGAGTCAATTTTGTTGGTTTAGACAGCGTCAAAATAACAAAAAGTATCCTAAGTGGTGACGTCAAAGTTATGTGTCAATATTGTTGTTTATTTTCTTCACCACAGTATTGAAATGGGCGCTACTATCGATTGATCGGTCTTCCTTTCTTAAACACCATTGAGCCGTGGTGCAACCATTCAAACATTTCCCACCTCTTTGAGTTCGTTGTTGTTGTGTGATGGAAGAGGCATGTCGTTCTGCAGCGCCTGCTTTGACCACTCGTCGTTCATGCAAATCCTTTTAGCCTCCTCAACCGTATTACGAGTAAGCTATTGCCGTATTTCTCCGAGGTGCTCCGCGCATGCGGTGGCTGGATTAGGACAACTCCGAAAGGATTTCTGCTCAAATTTGATACGTGCTTGGCAAGAAAATTGACTTGTCCAGTGGGGTTTACGGGTCGTTCGTATACTTTGAGATTTTGTTGTAGAATAAGGAGGCTTATTTGCTTCATCGTGATTTATCTCTGTTCATTAGAGTCCAGTTGAGAGGTAGCTAATCTTAGAGCGGTTCCAGGGCGTAGAGGGGGGGGGGCGGGGGGGGAGGGGGGGGGGGGGGGAAGGTCTCGCTGCGTGCAGGCCCGCATCCAATGCGACCCAAAGTTTGGCGACAGTGTAGCCTACCCGTCACGAGCGTCATCCGCAAACACATATAGTAACTACCGGTAGTTCACAACTCTGGTTTAATGCTGATTAGAGTAATCGTTTATTTGCAAAGTTTTCAATTAATGTCGCACGTATATTATTATATAGTAGTGCAATGTAAAACAATAACAAGAGTGTTGGTAGATGCGGTCTTAGATAGTATCACACTTTGAATTCACAACAAAAGTAAACTGTATAATTAAAAAAATAATTCAATCTAATAAAATATTTACCAAGTACAGTATTTATCTCGATAAAAGATCGATCAGTTGTGTACCACAATGTGTTAATTTAGTTTAATACTTACAAGAACAATTCTCTTTACCATATCCCTTTATGTCCCTGTCTCCACTACAGTTGTTAACAACAAGTGTAACTTTTTAAAATTTAAATTGTATCATATTTATGATATTCTGAATGCCTTTTTCTTTTTGAAGGTGATACATGTCGTATTCTACGAAAAATGCGGTAAACATATTATAATTGCGGGGTGTACAAACAATGAATAAAACAGATAACGCTGAAAAGCTGTATTGTACATAGATTATGCGAGAAATGCGTGTTAAAATGTGAACGTTTGAAGACTATTCCACTGTAGAACGAATACTCGTAAATGTAAGCTAATCTTCAACACAATACGTTGCATGACTCTTCTTTCAGAATAACAATGTATTATTTCACTGTCACGTGATGCTAGCATAGCCTGAGTGTCTTTTGTGTGGTCTGTACTAATGATCCAATTAAAACTCACGAGACTGGACAATGTTACAGATTGTATTTTTGTTTTGCTTAACGACGCTCTTGACAACTAGGTATAATGTAGCGACGACCGCATTCGTGAATCATTGCTGAAGTCGGTATAAAAGGAATCCAGTTAGGGGTTTGGTGGGTTTTCAGGTCACACAGAGGGCCGCCAAGTATGCGGAAGAAGAATGTGAACGTTAGAAGATGAAATATGATGAAGGTCATATGAAATGAATGAAGTTAAATGACAAAGCATATGCACGAGAGCCCTCTTTGCGGGCACCAGTCACCACGAGGAGGGACCCAGCTCGACCGGTTCCAGATTGTGTCAGACAGTTCTTTGTATCAAAGTATATATTCTTTTGTATTTGCATTGTAAACACTGAGTATAGAACACTGAGTATAGAACACTGAGTATAGAACACGAATAGATAAGATCGCTCCGCCAAGGAGGCAGTGTCACCAGGTATGACCTCCATTTGCCAACGACGCAGGTTGTGTGAAGGCCGACGTATAGAAGGGGGTAAAGACACCTAGGGTGGGGCAATAAACGATGCAAACCAAGTCCTTATTTCTTCAAATGAGCTAGTTTTGCACTTAAATCGTACAGATTATTATTTAAATTTGTAAATTGTTGTTTACACATTTACACAATTTTTTAGAAGACATGTTAATGTTAGTTTATTTCTTTAAAGCCGGCGAAAATCAGAATGCCATCATACATTGTTGTTTTACCTTATATGTAACAATTTTCTGGAATTTAATATATGTATTCTACTGCTGGATAATGTTAAAAATCAAATAAAGCTAAGTTAGTTATATTTCATTTCCAAAATAGCAAGCTGATATGCATATATTATTCGTTTAAAAACACAATAGCACAATATTATAGAGTTGTTTAATCTGTGAACTTTCAGTTATATTAACGCTACGAATATCTTTATTGGTCTGTATCATTGATACACAATACAAAAACATACAACGGCGAACTGTTTTACCAAAAGAGCTTCGATGTTTCCTCGCTCATCCACCAACCACGACATGGTCAGCATTAGTTGGCTAGTTTCCTTCATGTTATGGATCCCGTCTCAGATCGGACGTTCAGGCCAAAACAGCTATAGAGACAGATTCAGTAGTTTCGAAAATCTTCTATTTACTACAGAACACAAATAAGGACGAAGCCAGGAAACCCCATGGCATTTCGAACTATGAATTTATTGACAGATATTTCATATCGAAGTTTGGAATAACTGTCACAGAATCGTATTTTCCGGCATTGATTTTGTTCGTCTAACAAACGCAAGTTATAAAGTCAGCTGTCGGTCTGGTCGGCGTAAAGTTTCACATACGGAGAGTCGGACGGACGCTTTATAGTGTTGGTCAGTCTTGGTCGTCGCGGCGGCGATCGCCTTTTCTTTCCACTGAAGCGCGTCCCCAAGTATTCGGCCACAGTGGGGAATGAGCCCGCAGCTGTGTCGGTGGATTGGTCCATGCGCAGTTGCGGCGTCTCTCACCAGGTGGCGGGGCGATCGCGCGGCGGGAGCGTCGCTCAGTTTGCCCGAACTCTGTGCCACGCTAGGTTCGGGTCCCGTCGCGACAACCACGACACTGGTCATCGCGCACAAGGATAATTGCGACACGTTTATAATTGCCACTTGCGGTTTTGAAATTACCTCGTTCGAGCGTTACTTTAAACCGTGGAAATAAAAGTCGACTACGCTTTTTTTTTGGTAATGATCTTCATTCGTGTTTTCTTTTTCGTATCTGTTTTTTAATTAGTCATTAATGACTTTCTGAACATTTTATTTAATATAACAGTTTTTTTTGTAGCTACATCCGACTTAATCATTGTCTTCTACCAGAAGACTTGACTGAATCCAACGAGACAGTCTCAAACAAACAATAAACAAACGGAATCTCCATTGGGAAATAACATAGAGACTTGTTTTCCATGAGATCCAGCGAGTGATTTACTGTGTCAGCTACTCAACTCTCTCCGAACTATGTCGTGTTTGGAATAGAAGGAATTTCATATGTCAAAGATATGAAGAAGCGAAGGAGCAGCAACTTATTCGCCTTGATGCTCTCGGTCATCTTTCTGAGTGTCGTTGCCGGTGAGTCAAATATCCCACAGATTTCATTTTGCTCCGACTCTTGACCCCCCCCTCTCCCCCCTTCCCCCACACTTCTTTCAGAGAGGCGGTTCTAATAAGATCCCGACTTTTTGCGAGCAAATGGGTTGGAAAGATATTAGAGTTGACGTTTGTAAATTTTTCTACTTCATCACCCATAACAATAAATCTTGCGTACGGAAATGAATAATGGACATTAACGTTTCCTGAAATGACTCTGCGTAAAGCGAAGGAAATCCTGGAAGAAAATTAGTAAAATTTGAGTTTGAGATTTGCCCGTGTATTCTGGCTTTACGGTTATGGTCATTTACTTTGTTGTTTTAACGGAAACAGAAGTCGACCATAACTGTGCGGTAGATTGAGCCCCAGTCGACTGGCAACGCTATCGTTCAAAGGAATTCCATGCTATACCTCATCGTTGTGCTCATCCCTGTGTCACTAACTTGCAGCACGAGAAAAACAAACTATTACCGTTTTTCTTTACTCTAATCTTTAACGTGATACACATTTTCTATCTCGACGTTTCACACTAAAACGCGTACGTTATTTAACGATTAGAATATTGTCCAGAACTAAGAGCGTGATTAATTAATTAATTAATTAATTAACAAAATCAATAACCTATGATGAAGGTGTTAATCGCCTGGCTCATCTATATCAGCCGAGGACAATACACAGGGTCTTGTATGACTCGTTATACTTTGACGACTCCAATACCAATATAATCTTTATTAATTAAATCCCAAAATGTATGTTATAATTCTACTGAAAGAAACACATTCCAAAAAAGTTTAAATTCGTATGGCGGATTTTGTGTTTACAAGCTATGTATTGTAGGCTTGTACAAACACATTTCATGAGATACACCTGACTAAGATATCTAACATTTGCGAATCGAAATGCAAGCAAATAGCAAATCATGTTGTAATGATGTGCGTTTGGTTATGTCAAATCTATTTAACAGCTTTACGTACGATTCAAATAAATATACCTTATGCTGAAGTCAGTTGATGTGTGTTGATGATTTAAAAAATTAGTGTCGGTTACATTTGCTGGAGTGTTGGATGATTCGATGAGAGCTCTGCAAGAATAAACGCTAAAACGTACAAAACATGTGTATAACACGATTGTAGTTTATCAGACTGGAAATTGATGTAAACCAGTTCGCTCTGCACTTGTATAGTAATGTTGTTATCACACGCTTCATATTGATGCATTTTTAAACCACCGCTTTCAACAGGAAGCGTGTTTAGTGTTCTAGAGAGGAGGATGGGGTTTGCCCAATATTAAAACATAATATTGAAACCACAAGGAACGCTTCTCAAAACCTATTGCTAGATAAAAATGAAAAAGATATTATATTTTATCAAAATTATATAATTATTGAGGTTTCAATATAAACACATAAAAACATTCTAAAAATTACTTCCGATCAGGCGCGCCATTTTTGTGCCAATTCTCATCATTTAGATATCTACTTACACCGTACTTGAAGTGGGTTATGTCAAGCGCGTGATAAACCTAGAAATTGGAGTTATACGAAGGTCGTTCAACGCAATTTGTTGGTCTTCCCAGGGATAACTGTATAACCCTATCCCGAGATTGTACAACCGGCCCTTAGTGCGATACCGAGTGTTGGGCTTATTTCTCCATATAAACACATATAATAATGACATTCTATTCGTAGGAATACCTGATGTAGGGTGAACATCAGCTTCAACTGGATGTCAGGTGACACCAAGAATATTTGCAATAATTGAGTGGGTAGGAAAGAATGTCCGAGAACTATAAAAATATATCTAAACAAATCTAAATAATAACATTCGGCACACGAATGAGTATAGCTACAAGACAGCGGAAAACTTAAGTCATAATTGCCAGTTGTAGGAATCGAATCCGTGATCTGTCGAATTAATAATGTCGTGTGTTACCACTGGGCTACGTATTTAGGTAGTATTAATTAGAACATATGTTACGGATTAGAGAGCGCGTTAGAAAAGATGCATTCTTCCGAAATTATGTATACCTTGCAGATGACGTTGAACAGGGCGTGTCTTTCAACGAATCCGAACGGGGAACATATAATTAGTTTCAAAGATCTCATTCACATAATAGGTGTGTAAATACGTTTTATGTAAACTCTTGTGCGTGGGTTATAGTGAGGCACTTTCCAGGATGTAACTTAGTAGAATATTCGGTAGGCCGTACGGAGCATACTGTTTGGGAGCGGGTTGTTGCGCGAGTCTTATTTTAAATTACTCTTGAGCTCTTGAAAAAACCCATTGCCTGTTCCACAACAAGATAAACAAAATATACAGAGATGCAAGCGTTCTAGAATCGGCTACAATTAACTAAATTAAAATTGCAGAATAACTGAGATATAATTATTATTTCTGCCACCGGGATAGAGTATTTTGTCTGTTGCAAGAGGTGACAAACGGGCCGACGTTATCTAACTAATAACCTAGCAGCAGCGCGATTCTGTAAGGATAACAATACTCTTGTTATCGAGATATCAATCGCTATCCCGCGGTTAGGGGATACAATAAGAGCATAACACGAGTCTTGGTATTCGCACATAATCGCAGTGTAGTTGAGTACGTCGCGAAGCAGTATACAATATTTCTTATATATGGGTATTGATATGATGAATCGTTTGTTTCAAAGTGCGTTATATTATTATTATTATTTTTATTATTATTATTATTATTATTATTATTATCTTTATTTATCACATCACCAGATGGCAGGTACATTATTAGTCTACAGCACCAAAGGTGATCCTCACCTCTTAGGTGCTGCAACCACACAGTATAAAAAATGACATTACAAAGATTTTACACATTACAAAAATAATTACATTTTAAAAAGATTTTACATATCACAAAGATTATTATATTACACATAAATCAAATATAGTTGAATTCATGACACCGCGTGGCCCTGCGGTGCGACGCGGTACGAACCCGGGCCAACCTAAAACACCCGCACCGCATCGCAGGACCACGCAATGTCATAAATTCTACATAAAACAATTATATAAACATAACATAAAGACTTCAATATAAAAACTGATATCAAAATATTATAGAACCTTTCTCAAAATGCGAGCAGTACCCAGAATGGCTGTCTTCTGTAGTTCCCTTGTGTTATGTTGTCCTGGTATATCTTCTAAATAATTTTGAAATGTTTTGCTGATGGCACCTGTCGCTCCAATTATGATCGGGATTACCTTTGTCCGCATCCCCCACATTCTCTGGGTTTCAATTTGTAAGTCTTTGTATTATTATTATTATTATTATTATTATTATTATTATTATTATTATTATTATTATTATTATTATTATTATTATTATTATTATTATTATTATTATTATTATTATTATTATTATTATTATTATTTTATTGTTGCAATACATAACATGTTGTACGGACACAAATGTCAAGTATTTCCATGTGTTTACCTTATTAAAATCTACTTAGAACTACTTAATATATCTTCTTCTTCTTCTTCTTCTTCTTCTGCTTCTCAAATGCCCACATTTGGCTATACTACTTAGTACTTAATATATCATTGTCCACAATATTTTTTTCCAAACCGAACTGTGGATGCTATGTACGGTCGTGGCCGATTTGTACTCATCCCAGCATTCGCTCTTTGTACGGTGGAAACCACGAAAACCACCATCGGGATGGAGAACTTCTTGAAGTCTTCATTCTTCTTAGTTCAAAAATTTTCGCACTATCCTACACGTGTTCAAAATAATTGCTTTTTGCATCTCGATGTATATGTTCGGTTGGAGACCAATTAGTTTAATACTGTCATGGAGTTTACGTGGAACAATGCCATTTGCTGATATAATTAACGGTATAACAGTTACATTATTCTGCTTCCACAACCTTTTTATTTCAATTGATAATTCCTTATATCTGTTTATCTTTTCCCGCCAAGTTGTCTCTACATTGTGGCATAAAGGGACGGCAACATCAATTAAAATCGTTTCTTGTTTCTTCTTGTCAATAAATATAATATCCGGTCTATTGTGATGTATGGTTTGGTCTGTAATAACTGCCCGGTCGTAATATAATTTGTAGTCTTTACTATCTAATACCTTTTCAGGCTTGTATTTGTAATACGCAGTGGTTGTGTTTATAAGTTTATACTTCATGGCTAATTTTTGATGTACAATGTTTGCAACTTGGTTATGCCTATGAAGATAATCTGTTTGACAAAGCATTTTGCACCCAGATACGATATGTTCAATTGTTTCGCCGTTCAAATTACATTTTCTACATTTATCTTCCACTGTGACGTC
This sequence comes from Isoperla grammatica, assembly GCA_945910005.1. Classification (NCBI taxonomy): domain Eukaryota; kingdom Metazoa; phylum Arthropoda; class Insecta; order Plecoptera; family Perlodidae; genus Isoperla; species Isoperla grammatica. The sequence goes on along the minus strand of OX246737.1, from coordinate 39,608,777 downwards.
TTTCAGTATGTATTTTTTGTAATTGTTAGTCTTGATTACTTTATCTTGAATAGCGATCATAAATCCCTCTGTTTCGCTGAAAATGTCCCCGGACGTTAACCATTGGTTCGATGCTACCCTATCAACGCTATCCTTAAGAAGTTCTTTATAATGTCTGCTATGTAACGTCTTTTCTGATATTCTGATCTCTTTTGCTGTGTCAGAATTTAGTTTTTGAAGCAAGTTTAAATTTCCGTCATTTAAATTGAGGGGAGAAAGCGACTTGTCTGCCGATACTATAGCTCTATGAAGTTGTGAATGTGGGCATTTTGTATAAAAGTACTTTCTCAGAATTTCAATTTGTTTATAATTATTATTATTATTATAATTATTATTATTATTATTATTTTATTGTTGCAATACATACAAACTCGGTCAAAACCGGCATAAACATGTTGTACGGACACAAATGTCAAGTATTTCCATGTGTTTACCTTATTAAAATCTACTTAGAACTACTTAATATATCTTCTTCTTCTTCTTCTTCTTCTTCTTCTTCTTCTGCTTCTCAAATGCCCACATTTGGCTATACTACTTAATATATCATTGTCCACATTATTTTTTCCAAACCGAACTGTGGATGCTATGTACGGTCGTGGCCGATTTTTACTCATCCCAGCATTCGCTCTTTGTACGGTGGAAACCACGAAAACCACCATCGGGATGGAGAACTTCTTGAAGTCTTCATTCTTCATAGTTCAAAAATTTTCGCACTATCCTACACGTGTTCAAAATAATTGCTTTTTGCATCTCGATGTATACGTTCGGTTGGAGACCAATTAGTTAAATACTGTCATGGAGTTTATTATTATTATTATTATTATTATTATTATTATTATTATTATTATTATTAATATTATTATTATTATTATTATTATTATTATTATTATTATTATTATTATTATTATTATTATTATTATTGCTTGGAAATCTCACTGAATTTTGAAAAGCCGATTAGAACTTGTGAGCAAAAAGTGCCAAAATATTATTTCCAAGAAAGCGGCTCTTTGAATGTTGTGTTATGTAAGCAGGTTCCTTTCTGCTACGGCAGCTCACAAAGACTGTATTAAACCCTCCAAGCTCTTTGACCAGTGCACGGAGTATAAATAAATAACACGGGGAATGAAACCCACTAAAAGTGGCGTTAGCACGAGGAAAACGCTTTATTTTCCTCGCTATTGATGATCGCATTTTATTCATTTAGGGCGTTTTTAAGGGTTCTTTCTATGGAAACAGACGAAATCAACAAAAAAGCGCTGTTTGAAACTGTTTCACACACAACTCGTGAGTGAACGCAAGGCTGTTCGTCGATATTCTATCGAAATATTGATCTAAAACTTGACTATCAAAACAAGATTGTCGCACGGCTCCAAATTCACCATTTTGGAGACAAAACAAAATTCGCACAACTCGACAAAAAAAAGGTCGGTGCATTATTGACAAGACAGAAATTGATTTAAGACGTACAAAAATCGGATCATTGCAAAGATAAGTCAAGATATTTACTTGCTTTGGCCGTTAATAATTTTAACACGACTTTTCCTACGTTTCTCCAATTTAAATCGCATGTAATTTAAAACTTGGTAAACAATTGGTGTTTGGTGACATAACTATAACATATTACGATGTCGTCCCCATTCAACCATCATTCAACTAGCTGGAGGTTCTTAGGGTTTGTGCATTAGTTGTTGTGGTTCAGTAGCCTTGATGTGGGACAGAAACAAAGGATATGTTTCAAGGCGATCTTCTTACAGTGGCTTATCTTTTTTATGCTTATCTAGTGACGTTGCAATTCTTTTTTCCTCAAGGTCCTCTGTTTGTACTCATTCTCCCGTGATCTCAGACCACTAGAACATTATTCTTCTCTCAGGGGACTGTGAAGTGTAAGCACTGAGCGTGTAAGGGGGGACAAAGCGTAAAAAGTTTAACGTTTTTTTTTTAGCATAAAATGGGAAATCACTAACGCAGATTCGTATCATATTGCGTGAGAATAACCTACGCCTATCTTGATTCTCCAGCTAAAGCGTGGCGGTACGGTACTATTATTTGATCGCCCACTCTCACTACATCCCTCATCAAAGGTGTATAATTTTGTGTTAATGTTGACGCGTTTGATTTGAAGAACGTTTGATTTTTAATGGCGTAATTTTAACCTTCAATCTGTCAACATTTTCTTAATTCAATAATTCACATTTTCATGTATAATGGGTCGTTAAAGTATAGTGGAGTATGTATTTTATATAAAACGCTGGAACTGAATGACCTCTCGATTTCTGGACTTAATAAGCGATGTTCAGGATTTAATATTCTCTCTCCCAATTAAATCACCTAGTTACTCAATGCCGTGAAAGTAACTGATAAACTGTTAATAATTGATTGGGCTTTCATGTCGGGGCTTTTCGGGGTTAGAATAAAATATGCATATCATTTCCGAACACGTAAAAAGTGATAGGAAAACACACTGAGGGTGGAAGTTTGATTGATGTCGAAGGATTAGCCTTTCATGTTTGTGTAATGAGGTTAATCGAGAGAATGGATGGTAATTATTGAGTGATTATGAAAAGAAGAGCTGAACCTCGTATCTGGCGCGCTGAATAATCCTGGTGGTCCCTAGAGGGTTGACAACTTTGTGGCACTACAACAAGGCAAGACGACGGAACTTCAGTACCCGTCCATGTCACTTATACAGAAACATGCTCCTAGCTAGAGCGGATTATTCCCAAACGGTTAAAGAAATCGTTGGAGTAGACGGGAGTTTCATGCAAGCTGCGAACCCTCATGTAGGAGGCAACTGATTTACTAACATGGAAAACAGTTCTTTATATTGTTATTTAATATTCTTAATAGGCAACATCTAAAACAAATATTGTCATTTATAGGCGACTTTGATGTATGGAAATTAGTAAATACTAAATAGTAGGTAATATTTGATATTATTAAATTGTGTGTTGGCTACAAAGGTTTGTATTGTGTACGCTTTCAATAGTGGCCACGTACATAACCATACAATACTACAGACCTAGATTAAAATAACTGCTCAACAAAAATACTGAACAAAAATATTAAAGGAGTAATAATTGATTGTATTTCTACACACTTTCTACACAAAATAACAATGTCTCGCATGTTAATGTCGCCACATGATGAAAGCATATTTTCCCTTATTCCCGTTATTATGTATTTACGGGACGTGAAGTTATGAGAAATCCTTGTTACTGTTCACCCGATGGTAACAAGAGAATAAGGGAATTGCTGTAAGCTTAGCGTTCTCTTTATTAGCTGATTGCTGCAAACCCAGTGAGCTGTGATTTGCAGGTAATTCTAAGAGACGTGCCCCTGAAAGATTATATTTCTACAGCAGTGCAGTTGAGAATTCGATATAAAAGTGCATGAGACTGCTAAAAGTTCGTAGAATCCTGGAGTCTATCAATAAAATCTATGCCTTGCGCGGGGTTCGATCCAACATTCGTCTGTCTTCGTTCCGGACAAGTTTTTACGTCCGGGGGAGAGTATTGGCGACAAAGTTGAATTGAATGCATCTGGCGTCATGCCAACTGGAACTCTGATATTCCTGAAAACAGGAATATCTATATATTTCAATGGCGCTTTTTCTTCACCGTTTTAAGGATGGAGTTTCTAGTGTTGTTAAAGTTTTTTGAACATTGATTCCCATTTCAGATTTGCATGGGTTTCATTACCGTTTTAGTACTATCCATAGAAGAAGGCAAACATTGATCTAGTTCAAATTTGTTAAATCTTTCAAGGTTAAATCTCATGTATGTGTTTCGCGTACATGAATGGCGCGAACTCACTCCCCTGGCGGTCACCTGACGAAGGAAGAATATGCTACCGAAAATGCATGATTCTCTTGATAGTATTTTATCCAAATTGTTTTTAATCCTATGAGAAGTATTCACGATATCACCCAAATAGCGTAGCGGCATTCAAGTATTAATGTTATTGCGATTGTCATGGCTCTCACATGATAGAACCATCTAGAATAGATTGATATACAATTTGTCTCATTTATTTATCTTTCTGTTTACGTTAGCACAACCTTTCCGCCAAATTGCTATATTTGAAATTCCCGTTAGCATCACTTTACAAATTTCCCTTTTTGACTGTCGCCCTTTTGTGACATCAATTCGGCGACTCTTTTGATTAGCGTGATTAGAACGTACGTCAAAGCGACGCAAAATGTGAAAACATCTACATCACACTAACGACGAACGAGGACACGTCAAATGTTACGCGCTGTTATTTACGCAAATGTGTTATCTTAGTTAAAAATGGAAGCGTTCACATTTCATGGTTTTGCAGTAGTGTTTGACATGAAGAACTTGCGATTGGTTTAAATGCTGACAGCCTGACACAATCGGTGGTGCTGCAGCTCTGTTAAGGATCAGCGTGCTAAATCAGGGAGTCATAACTTAATTAGCTATAATAGTCATACTAAGCTGGAGGTTTAGAGTAATCTCGCCAATTAGGAGATTCGTCAAAACCACATGAGTCTATAATGACGAATGACTAATGAGGAATTTAAATTCATTATTGTGGGATGTAGATAAACTAGGTGTCACCACACATTTTAAAAATTACCAATAGTTTGATTTTATACGTACAAGCTGTCTTACGACGAATTTGAATTGATTGATTTATACACACTTAAATTTGAAGACTGAACTTTTTCCTAAATACATTTTATTTCGGAAAGTCGGAAGCATTGGTCATTAGAAATAGGTAATCCAAGTATAGTTCAGTGTCTTTACTTATAATTACTGAAATTGTTTTTTTAGGATATCTAACAATTTTCGACCTGTTAATGGATCATTGGCAAGCGATGGTTTTAAGAGGGCGTTGATAATTTAATTGTCATAAATTAACTGGAGGGTTATATTGAATTTCATGGCAACACAGAAAATAAAGAAGCATAATGGAATATAATTCCAAATAATTGGAAAATCATCATTAAGAAAAAATAGTTATATATGCATCATTTTAAAACACATATCAGTTTTCTACAGGCATTACAAAAGATAATTCCTAACAATATACTTGCCTTCAATCAAATAACATGTTCTCAACCACATTCTGAATACAAATGTTTCCCGTGGCCATATTATCTTACAGGCAGTGACGAGTGTTGTTGATAGCGAAGGGAATACACACGTGATAACTTGAAGATGTTTCCAATAATACAAACACATTCTTTGGGAGTCTCATTTTCCGATTAATCCAATTGGTTTCGTGAAAAGGAATGAAGGTGCATGTAATTACATTATTGAGATGCAGCCATATAACTTGCGTGAGCGTTGGTATAATGCACCGTCAACATTCGTTTCCTTCGGCGATGAATTCAAATAACAGTGGATTAACGAAACGTTTGTCAATATATGTAACTATTTCCAACTTTACAAGCCAAACATTAGATTAGCTGCAGTTACTCTATTAACAAGCTATAATAAAATCGACCATAGTGGAAATATCAATATCACTAAATTTCCATGAATCTGTAGTTTAGAAAAATGTCGTATACTATTTTATTACATAGTAAATATTGTTTAGTGCCTACTTCGTATAAATGTACAGTAACTTTACATTACCACTTTACTGAGTTTTTGTTATTATATCAGTAATAGTTTTGGTTGGTCAAAAGTCTCCTATCACTCATACTATGAATGTTCTGATTAATATGATAATGAGAAAGGATTCTTTTGAAATTATGACTGATGATAAAGGTTGTAACATAAATATTTGCTGGACTTAAGAAACAAATTTCGCCACAGGCTAATTTGGCAAAACAAGACTCGTTAGTAAAATTCAGTTCTGAACGGCAGGTTGAAGTACAATTTACAAGCCAAGCGGATTACTGTTTTATTATTTAAATGTCTGTGAATACACTGTACTGTGATGTTTATTGTTCACACATGAATTGCAGGAAGGAAGGATTGTTCCGGTTGGTTTTTGGAATTTACTTCGGCGATGTAACAACCATCATGTATTGAATTTTTACCAAACACTTTTTTGTACTATTAATAATTATGTCATGGATGTGATATGCATGAGGGATGGAACGGTTGATCCAAAACGATAATAGGTACAATTTCGTGGAACTACTCTCTGTGATATTAGATGAGATCGATAACTTTCCCTGGTGTTACGAGACCGGGTTATCAAAGCGATCGGGGCAATTAAAGTGCCAGAGAAATAGACACAACTTTGAATTATGGACTTACAACATGAAATATCGGTCGAAACGATAACAAATAGTTTCCAAATAAAAATTGTGGTCATAAACGGCTGTAGGATTTCCAACGCCAAGCCCAATAGAAAGTGCTGAAAATAATTGACATTTAAACAACAAAAAACAAAAAAAATACGATATTGTTCAACCACTTCGAATGTATTCTTTATAAAAATATCTACCACTACTTCTGATACTATTTTTTTCTAGCCAATTTCATCGGTAAGTCACGTGAGATACGGAATCAGACAAAATAGGAAATTGCCTGTCAGGGGTAAGCACGGTGGGGAATTATAAGGCCCCTGGACGGTTACGGCAGCCGTAAAGGCTTGACAGAAAGAGTGAGGCCTACCGACTACAGGGACAAATCTACGTCATCATCCACTCACCGCATCGCATCGTGCATCGTCTCGATTAGCCTCGCGTTCGGTCGTTGTAAGGAGGGGTTTATCTACCTTTGACCCAGAGCTGCACATTTGACAACGGTGTCAATTTAGTTGACAAATATGTTTATTTCATCCAGTAACTTTCTAACTTGAAATTATGAAATTGAGACGTGGAATTTGTCAGCATTGATTTACAATACTTTCTTGAACAACCGTTATTTGTTGTTCCACACAATAGTACATACAAAATTCCACTATAACAGCTTTACTCATAAAAAAAATTTGCTAAAGTAATTGTTTCCATGACCGTATGATATGAAGTAATTACATTATATAAATTAATATACTCATAAACAAGTACACATTAATTGATCACATACTCATGAATATGTAAAGATTGAATTATTTTTCATAAGTATATATTGGAAACTACGAAATGTACTTGAAGAAATATTGTTTTGCAAAAAACGCGCGGTGCGGCACCTTGAATAAAGAACGAGGAACGTTCGCCATTATGACATCACACTTAATAACGTGTATTCTACAATGGCAGCTCGAGGTATATGAAAACCTTTATGTCTGGGTTTTGGTAACTGTTGATACACAAGAAACCCGCCAGAATCTACTACCCTCTTGGAAAATAGCCAAGGAACGAGTAGAAATAGTTCAATGGAAATTTATGGAAAATTATTATATGGCTATTGCCTTGACCGCAAGCAATAGAAAAACGACCACATCAACTCGTGACCCGTGGGTCAGGCCGGGCTCACCAACCAGACCGCAAAGAATTTCGACTTACCTCGAAAAATTTTCAACCTTCCTCTTCATCTTTTTCATTTTCTTTCATCTCTTAAATTTAATTTTCCCTGTCCGCTGTGTCAATCTTCAAAAGAATTTGGTATTTAGTTTGGGGTTTAGCCAAGGTAGCTATCTGGTTTGAAAGCATGAATGAGAAATTAAAAACTCAGCGTCTCTTCAAATAGCGAGCGAGTCTGAGAGAGTTAATCAACATATTTAATTACATTCATTGCTATACTTTACTGTGTTATTCTGTACTAAAGGTAACCAAGATTTAGGTTTCAGTACACGTTGATATGCCCGTGATAATTTCTGAATACACACGCATAAACTGGTATTAAATATATTGGTTAAGCCTAGTCATATGCAGATGGTCATATTTTGGTAAAAAGGAAATAATATTTTCTTCTACATTCAGCAGATACCCAACAAACACTTTATGAAATGTAGGTTATCGGAAAACGAGATTAAAAAAGGTGTATTTAAATCCTTCTCCTGTAAATTATTATAAATGCACTCAATAAAAATACACTGCGCAGTTTGAATAGATAGAGCGCAAACGTTACAAGGATAAAATGAATGGGTATTTATCGACAGGCGGATATAACTGAGACTGATGGCAGATAAGACAACGGGTGGTTATTCGTAAACAAAACATAGTTATTTCAGCAAGAATGTTTTATTGAATTATGTGAATGATGATTATGCCAGGTTGTAACTCAATGACACAATTAATAGTTTATTCACGCATCAATGCCGATAAGAGGTGATTCAGGCAAGACTTGTTGATTAATTTATGTGAGTGATGATTTTTAAGTATTTAAATAATGCACCGATGACAAGTGCCAAAATTATGCAAGAATGATGTATTGATTGATTGATGTGAATGACGATGGTTAAACGACAAGAAATCGGTTGCCTGGGTGAAGAAATGAGACGAATTCATTCATTCAGTGGAACTTTGCACGTAAAAAAAGAATAATCGTCTTCATGTCGTCGGCATCACGATATTTGCCGGCCAGCTGGTTTATGTGTTTCTGCAGACGAACGCTCAAAAAATTGACATTTGATAAAAGGTCATAATGACCGCGCTGCAACATCTGTTTCAATGCGGAAGGAGGCGCTTACGACCCCCGATTGGCCGAACGAGGTTTTAATCCATAAATAGAGATTGGCGACATTAAAATGTTGTGACAATTTCAGCAGTCAACGAGAACTGACCCACAAATGTATTTACATTGAATTTTGCTCTCGCGGTTTTTTTAATAGCGAACGTAATTACCTCATTAAATTAGAATGCATTAATAAGCGTATTTATTCGACTGGCCATAGATGTCATGAAAGTCATGGATAACTGCGCGAAATCGAAATATAACGAGGAGAAAGGTTTTAGGGTATAATTTCAGAATAAGTAATTCAACATTTCATTGATGAATGGAATTTATGGAGTGATTTAACTTACGTTGCATTAGTCTTACATACAATATGCAGAACATTAAACATATATACAGTGTTGCAAAAGTCTTAAACCACTGATTGTTATTTCTTAGTAACAGCTTATCAGCACAAGGGACTTAATAAATTCAAAAATAAAATAAGAATATCTTAGCGCGTTTTAAAGTTAGTAGGCCTAATCGCGCGTTTAAACAATAACCCAACGTAGATGCCATCTTGAGTTTCGTTTTCAGATTTTATACAATTACTAAAATTAAGTACGTTAAACTTGCTGTCAGTCTTCTGTGGGTTGTCTGTTTACCTCCAAGCAATTTCAAGCGTATCACCGGGAAACTTTCTAACTATCATTTACGGTGTTCTGTAGTAGATAGTTGAGAGTTGGCTCAAGTCGCGGCATCTACGTCATCACACCTATAATCTGCAACATCACCGTCAGCACGACTCGGGCATAACCTTATTATCACCATGTGTGGATAGTTGTGCTAACTTGTGTTGTACGGATGTGGTGGGGTTAAAATACAATCAAAATTTTTGTTATGTTATAAATAAATAGTATCGACTTCTAACAATTAGTAGGAGGACAATTTTGTTTTGCACTTCGAGCGAAAGATTTTTCTGGAGAAGAACTCGATCGACACGCCTTGCATAGTTTTTTTTTTTTTTTTTTAATAACTTAGATTCAATATTTATATATTTTTGTATTAAACGGTTGTAAAATAATAATTATATACACGTCTGGAACGTTAGTATTTTGGCATTTTTTAAGGCTATAGGAATTAAATTGCCATTTCTATTTTTGTAACGTATTAAGTGTACAGCTGAGCTCAGATATTTTATATTTACGCTTGTGGCATTTATATATATAAATTATATATACTTAGTTATGATATTTTGACTATGATGCAAAACAAGACCTTGTTGTGGACTTTTCATGGCGCACATTGAATGTCCTATACGTTTATTTGTAAACAAGTGAACACATGGGAACGTGAATAAATGAACGAATAAGTTATCTTACACCATTTATTACAATATAATACAAAGAACTATTTTCTTTGAGTCAGTGTTTTCTGCACAAGCTTCGTTTTCCTCTAGTGCAATTAACGAAACGACTCGAGCGAGGTAATATCTAGCGCTCTAAGATCAATGATGTATCTTCTAAATTCTTTACTACTCTCCGCTCTTTAGTCTACGTACTCTGTTTGTTTGGCGAACGTCCTAAGTACAAACCATTTGAAACCAAAAAATATCTTTGGGACTAACTTTACGATCCTTCTTAAGATTCGTAAATTTGAAATTTGAGCTAAACAGTTATATGAAGCTCGGATTGAAAATAACAATATGTGAACTTTCAAATTAGTTAACCAAATTTTGAATACATTATTGTATATTGTTCTACGTTAATGTTTTTCGTACATGTGGACTCGGTTTCAAAGTATCGATATTTTTAGGGTGTCTACCAGGATGTTGAGATTAATCCAATGTTATAGAGATGGTATGAGTGACATGACGTGCTAGACATTGCATAAATGTTCGGCCTAAAACCAACATATTCGATTTACACGCAGTGAAACACGAAATAACTACTAGTAGTGTACGATCTTAGCATCTTAGTAATTGCATGATCAATTAAAGCTTGTTCACATTTGTAGGTCCGGACCATTGTTGAAGAAACGTTGCAACGTACGCACTACGCAAACACGCTACAATATCACAATAGGCTCTTCGAACATGTGCGAGTGTGGGACCTTGTCAGCGCTCCGTCTAGATGTCCTCCATTCAAAATAGACACTAATATCATCACACTTTTCACGTTAGAAAGTAACTAATCCATTCAAAACCGGTTCATTATTCACTAGCAAAACAGTTTAGTTAAAAATATTCTATTTTACCTCGGAAAATTTTACCATAGTTTAAAGTATCATTTTTGGGTTTGTGGCTAATATTTCTCTGTAAAAATATTGTGGTTTACATTAACTGTAGCCTATGCAATGCGAGAAAGTAGCAACCAGTGTTCTAGAATCTAAGTTATCACATTATCAACAACCGTAAATTGCTTTATGTTTAAATGGTTGTCATATTTGTAATTATAACTCTAAACTAGTACAATATGTCAGTGTTATTATTGCAAATGGTCACAAATCAATCCTTCATTTATATTTTAATGTGGTTCGCCTATGGACGAGATTGTTTCCGAATTATTGGTGTTAATTTAACTGTTGGAATTTTAATTGGGAACAATGAATGTGTTCTAGATATAAATCGCCATTAACTGTGAATGTGTGCGGAGCGCTGGACGTATACCTATATCGGACGCGGGACTATACGGGCGTCCTTCTCGTATGCCGGCCGTGGAATCAGATGTGGTTATTGATTTAAACTGTTTGATTTATGGAATAATGCAACTATATTTCTGATATGCATCACTTGATTCATAGACTGTACTATTAGCGATTGATGATAAATATTCACAAATTATACTGCAATTCCATTGTTATGTAAAAACATTCCATAGCGCGTAAATGGGTCGCAAGCTTGAAAAAAGAATATTGATTGAATGAAAAGTACGTCACATTTTCTAAAGAATATATAAAGTGCTTTTAATAGTTAGGTTTTACACGTGATTTTGAAAGATGATCGCATACACTATCTAGATCGGACATCTTTTGTAATTTTGACCGAGGCAAATGTAATAAAGATTACAAATGTAAAATACACTCTCTATTATTTTGGTTGATTGCAAACAAAAAATATAGAAACGGAACGAAACGAAGCTACTTCTTAAAAATTGTCTTCGATAATCGTTGCTTTTACTGTATTTGAAATATTTACGTGTGTCCTAAATCTTGTCAAGGAAAACTTGTTTTTGTGCAACGTCCCGATGTACGCTATACTGCAAAACTGTATATAATTCTGTGAGTAAAGGTTAAGGGGCCGGGTATTCCACTGAAAAAGTTAATTTACTCCACCACAAACGAAATTATATCTTCTCACTACCACGGTACAAATAGTAGCAGAGCGCTTATACAGTTTAACTACGCTGTAGTTGAAATATAACACAAAGCTTTGTTCCTATCGTTGAAGGTGTCAATCATATCAACCTTTGTTTTGGATAAATTAATCCACTGTGTTATTCTAAGTACAGTATTAATAAGTATAAAGCTACTAATAACATCTAGATGTGATATGTCACGGAAATCAGTGCTGCTAATGTAGATATAGAATACAACTACTTATTAAAATAACTCCCGCCCCTTAGGAAATCTACGTTTTACTTACGCTTGTGCAATGCACGTTTTGTTAATTGAATATAAAGTGCTTTAGGCGTGGTTCAAACAATTTAAACCCCTCTGGAGATTTTATGATTGAAACGTTTCTACCGTGGAAACTGTAACGCAAATATTGCAAGTATCTCCTTGAAGAAGTCTTCTTTATTATGTCCTGATACTTCTTAGTTTACCTTTTCTATGTTTGGATATTAGACTTCCTATTACAGTTCCCCGGTTTCTCAATTTACGAGCAGTGTTGCTCTCCCGACGAATATCGATATTTACCCTTATAAAGTACCACTACATCGTGTGAAATCGAGTGTAATAATGGCGGAAGTGCATATGCATGTTTGGACTTAATCGATTCTCAATATACAGCGCGCCTCGAATCTTATTTTAAAACACGCCGGTCCACATAAAACGAAACCAGGTTTGGATATTGGACAAAACTTTAGCCAAGCGAAAATGTATATAGCTTCGTAGCCTACCTGAACATTGCATACACTCTCCGCATACGACATCGACTTTGCGGAAATCTTGTTACCGTTCTATTACATAAAAGAAAGAAGATAGCGCGAAACTTTAAAGCGTGACGCTTCAGCAAAGAACCTTTTAGAAAAATGAAATACTCTTGGCGCCAAACAGGAAGCCGTCGCCAGACTTCGGAAAAGTTATAACGCGCTGGTTTGGTTCTGGTTATGATCCCGTCCAATTTTCTAGGTAATATTTTTTCGAAAACTTTATGGGGTGGGACGTTCGGTTGGGCAGCTGTCACTAGTGACCATCGTTTGGGGGGGCGTGTGATGTAGTAGCGCGTGACGTCAGTATACAAGAGATACATCACCCACCATCAGACAAACCCACACTAGTGTCAAACCGTTGTTGGCATATTTTGTCCTCAATGTTCTGTCATCATAGAGTCACGGAACAAAAGCGTGATTCACGTTGTAGCATCGTGTGCTACTCATCGCTACCCGGGGATGATAGATTGACGTTGTCAGGGTGGATCGAGTAGGCGTACCGCGGACAAGGGTGGTCCCCGGCCCCCAGCCCCCGGCCCCCGGCCCCCAGAGTCTTTCACATCATGCCAGCAAGAACATAGCTCAACTCGCTCGGCTTTCGTGTTCAATGAATCTGCACCGCCGCAGTCCACTCATGGGGATTGTTTACTTGTTTACCTTTCAGATTTAAAATAGGTATGATTCTTAACACCCTATGGGAATGGAGAAGCATTAACATAGGTATGCTTCCTTCATACCACTGAACATACTTCGCAAGGTTTCCTGGACGGAGCCAACTAATCATTTATGGTTTGGTTTATACTGGTGTATCAATCAAATTCTAGTGTCGCTCCTATGTTCTGTCTTCCTCAAGGGTATTAGAAGTGGATTAAACTGATTATACAAATTGGTCCTTAACAACATCCTTCATCATTATTTTATTGGTGTCTGCAGAGTGCAAAACGGGGTATTATTTTTATTCACTTACTTTAATTTAAAGTATAACTCATACTTGTATGATATATTATGCGATATGTATTGAATACACGTGATGAGAGTGATAACGCTTCCTACACGCAGTTTACGGCAGTTCATACCTTGGGTGTAAAAGTCTAAGTTTGAGGGACGTTTGGTTTGAATTTCACATATGGTTGGATTAATGTTATTATCGATGTCGCATACTGTACATCCAAATTTTATGAATTCCACCTATGTGAATGTGAATGATATATTGGCACAAATATGTTTTATACTTCCTTAGAAAATCGTTCAAATTCTCTTGAAATTTCACAATGAAGACACTACTATAATGAATATTAAAAATATGAGACCAAAAACTGTTTATGTTAAAAACATATAATGAAGGCATAATTGATCATGAAAGTTGAAGAAAAGAAAACAGCAGGGGTAGTTCAAGATAGGAACACATAAAACAGATAATCCAGGGTATGTAGAGGATATATGAACAAATAAAAGACTGGCGGAAAAATCCGAAAATACGTCACAGACTTTCATCCTCGCTTACAATAAATCAACCTTTGGACAGTCAAACCGCTGTGAGAAAGGAGAAATAAAAAACGTTTTCCATATTGCCCACACTTTTAAAGCCATACATGTTATATAACAAAATCTGCTATAGATATAGAACGTGCATCTTTTAAATTATTTAGGGACAAGTTTGGATTTACGTACAGATCATCAGGAAAATTATTTTACGTTATTGGAATTTCTGGTTATAGGGATGTTCCGTACTTTAAACTGCAGCAATTATTTTTACCTTATCAATTAGAACTTATCAGTAAGCTTAGTCAAAGTTATTTTAACTGTTTTGTAAGAAATCTTCTCATCCGGAATCTTATATAACTATGAACTATCTGTTGAAGTTGAAGTATTGTTACTAAAATAAATACTAAATACCTTCATGTAACATCACATGGTCATTTACATTATTTCCTATTTAAATGTCTTTTTATGTCTGCACATCCTGTCCTTTACAATACATATCATGGATTATTGGTTGCACTTGCACATATTATTATCTTGGACTGTCTCAACTATTTTTTTCTGTATGATTATAATCTTGAGTATTCCTTCATGCTTCAGAAAATGTCCTACTAAATGATTCCACTGCTTTCCTAAACTTGTCTATAATCGTAGTGTTTCGTTTGCTCAGTCGAGTACTCACTTAAACAATATTATTAAAATAGTATTTATAACTAAGTGATAAGAAAGTAATACACGATGACAGCATTAGATCTATCATGCTTACGCTAATTACTTTTATTATATTAAGTTAGTAATAAAAGCACAATTTTATAAATGTCTGCAAAATCTGTTGTATCTCACAAAATGGGTTAATTTCTGATCATAACGTGAATGTGGGGCTGTGGATCCATCGCGAAGTTTGCGTGCTTGCGTGTTAACTCACTGTCAGCGGCCTATCGGGGATTACACAATCCTGGACATCGTAGGATGGTGCAGGAGTACGGTGTACGGGTGAACAAATTAGATGACACAACGATTGCAGAATCGAATGTACCATTTTGTAAACATCGGTACCATTGAGCTTGCTACGCTATGTTTTGGTAAAACAAAAATATGTAGACAGTTGTAAGAGGGATCAGAAATAATTTCATAAGGTTAAGGGTTATTGAAATAATTAAATAATGCGTGCAACAGTTAATTAACACGTCCATTTACTTTTCAACCTAAATTATTTTTGGTAACGGATACGCAATAATGAAAGAAATGTGCTTCAGTCGTTTAGCAGTTGTCCTGAGCTGAGTATTAATTTAGAATCATATTATGTGGGTCGTGGTTTTAAAATATTGAGAAATATCAATGTATGTGTAGTTTTTTTTGCGTTTGGGAACATTTCTCTGGTTTTAAATCAAATCTTGAACGATTTAGCTTCCAAGAAGTTGTTATGAGGCAATGAGTTTTAGCGGAGCTTAGTCAATAAATGGATTCACGTTTTTGGGACTCAACCAAGTCGATGCTGTTCGTGCAAAGAGACAAACTAAACCATCAACCACTACTTCGGTATCTTGTAAACTTTATAAACGGAAAACCGAGAACGATCACTTTTAAGTCTACTATAAAAGGTCACAATTTATTGTGGAATTGATAAAAAAATAACACCGGAGAGTTGATTGTGATATCATTTTAATTGAATTCGTAAATGTATATTTCAGTGGGTGATAAAGACAAATTACCATATTTTGATTAAAACTGAAAAAATCTTCAAAAAATCTAAATTCATATTTCTTGAATGATTTTATTATTTAACCAAACGTGTGGAGTGAATAAAGTTTTAGGCTCAAGATTATATCAAATAATATGATGCTCCCGTTCTAACCCTTAACCGGTTCCCTTCCTGTTCATGCGGTGACTTAGTATAGTGGTTCATGAACACCGTCTCTGATCGCTATAACCTTAGACAACATAAACTTGTGTATTGACGGGCATTCAAGCGCAGAAGTTCCTCTAGTTGCCACGTCTGACTTCCACATGTTCTCTTACTTCGACGAACAAGCCAATAGTTTTGTCATGATTTAATTAAATTTCCCCTCATCCCCCTGCGAGTGCTTATTTCGAGGGTGAGGGGAGAGTGCAGTAGCCTGAACCAAGACGGATAACTAACAACTAATAATTTGTAATTTTACGGTTGCGTGCGTATTATTTTATTATGCGCATAACGCGTTTCATAAGTATACCTAACAGTACATTTTTGTTGTCATAACAAGCCATTTGGCTCCCTAATTATCGCCCATTGCTCCTTCGGGAACCATTGGTCTAATGCGTTCAGCGGAATGAAAGTCTGGCATCAAACATGTTAACTAAAACAATGGGACCCACCGAGGGAATTTCTTGCTACAACTAGACTCCCCTATTAGCGTGTCTGGCATTGTGAGCCACAGGGGTGATTCACCCTTAATTTGTTCAGTCTCTTTTATTTCATGCTTTTAATGGTATACGGCCAGCACGATTATGTAATTCCGTGCCCCTTCTGTGCTGGCTAACTTTCTACGCGGTACTCTTTAAATTCCCAGAATATTTGTCTAGGAATTTACTTTTAAAACAGTACTCATACAAATTGCGAGCGTTATAACAATATATTTAGAATAAATCTATAATCTACTCAATACACACAGTTCGTGAAGAAATAACGTTCAAAGGGTTTTGAAGTATAATGAAGGGAATAGCTTTCGCTTTCGATGGACAAGAATCTTTACAAACTCACAGTAAGGATTTCCGTTACGGTATTCGGATCTATCGCCTTTAAACTTACAGTGTTGTTTTAACAAGTAGCAATTAGTTTTGTATTATTAATAATATTTTTATTTATTCTTCCTTATAAATAGCTAGGATACTTTAGTTATACTACTGAGAGCTCAACAATCATCATATCACGCACAGTGGGGAAAAAATGTTCAAGGGCTATTTTCAGAACTGACTTAGCATCCGCCTGAAGACTGAGGACAAAACATTAGTTTTGTCGGTGGCAGAAATCGAACCCGCGCCTCTCCAGCTAGACCCCCCCCCCCCCCGTGCTACTGCCGAGCTACTTCTAGGGGTAAACGGGGTAATACAGTTACAGATTGTTGCGGTGGCCTAATCTATTGTTAGACTATTGCGTTTTGGAGACCTTGTGGATAGAGCTTGCTCGACTGAGTGTGAATGCTCATGTTAATTATGACAACGATTGGATTCAACATGCATGTGTAGGCGCCACTACAGCGAGCGGTGAAACGTCGAACTAATCGAGTTATACACCAACAGTTCACAACAGCTTCTTGCCACTTCACTATATTACTTACTTATTATATTACTACGTGTGCTGTGAACTAAGCAGTTCAGTAACTTACAAAAACGAAATGCAAAACTGATAACTGATTGATAAATTATACAAAGAAACCTGATTAATACTCCGATACGATATATCGAACTTCCTCACTGCTTCAATAGTATTGAATTTTTTCCGTCGTGTTGCTTTTTGGTCCATGGATCCGAGGTTTTACAGAACAGTTCGAGGTTCCGGAGAGAGATTCAAAGTGTGGAGACCAAACTGAAATAATTTTTGTTGTTGTAGGAGGTTCTGAAAATACAGGGATGGGTGTGTGAGCGCAAGCGATGACGAGTACATAGAATTTCCCCCACATGGAAAAATTCCCACACGGAATAACTCCCTTATGGAACAACCCCTATACGGAACAAGACCCACATTTTGCGTTACCGAAGATAGCCGAGCAGTGATGCTTTTCAAAATGTAAAATACTGATTTTGATGTTCGTTTAACACACGTAACGTAGGTAACGTAACCTAACTTAACCGATCCCATGTTATGCAAATTAAGTATGTATAACGAGTAACGACTATCAAATCAAAATTTAACATTTCACAACGCAGCACTTCTCGGATACCTTAGGGACTTCCAAACGTGGGAGCTGTTCCGTGTGGAAGCAGTTCCGTGTGGAAGCAGTTCCGTGTGGAATCAGTGCCGTGTGGAAGCAGTTCCGTGTGGAAGCAGTTTCGTGTGGAAGCAGTTCCGTGTGGAAGCAGTTCCGTGTGGAAGCAGTTTCGTGTGGAAGCAGTTCCGCGTGGAAGAAGTTTCGCGTGGAAGCAGTTCCGCGCCACCGAGAAACTCTTCTCGTGCGTGCGCATGCGCGTGCGTTCGTTTAATTACAGTTAACATTTAAAAAAGCTAATTCGACCATTTGATGCCCGTTTGAATGGCGAAGATTGCAATCAAAATTTAACATATCACAACAGACAGCCTAATATGAGTTGTGATTGCAACCAATGATTTTCGACATCCTGGCTTATTTCGTGACTGGTTAATCAAAACGAATAATTGTGAAATGGTTCGTGAAATTGGACTGAGGGACGCTGAAAATAATGGAACGAGTCTTGATTTCAACCAAACAGATACTGCTTGAAAATAATTGTACGGGCATAACAACGTTTTAGACTAATTGCGCGTACATATATAGGGGAAGAAATGCTCTAAACAAAGAGATTAGGATACTTACAAGAATCTTTTAAATTCCTCATTAGAATAGGATAATTCTTATGCATGATTATGACTTATTCTGAAATATACGGTGCTTTTGTGAATCAAGGGGATTTAATGTTAGGTCTTGGGCATTTTGCTTCTTTCGTTTCGGAAAATATTATTTATTTATTTATTTATTTATTTATTTATTTAATGTCTATCCTATTCAGTTATAAAAACTGATTTACAAAGGAGGACCTTAAATAAAACTAAGCTATGCAAACAATGAATAGTAATGAAATCATAAATAACAATAACAACAAAAACAAAACAAACTACTGAACTATATAAAATATAATCAAGAACAAGAAAAAATAATTGAGAAATGAAATAAAATCACATGAAGTGGAAATTCAACATATTAAAAAAAAAAAATAGAAGTATGCAAATAAGAAAGAACATGAAGAAACAAAAAAAATTGTTGGAAAAAATAAATATATGTATATATATAAAAGTGAAAAAGAAGAGAAAAAGAAGAAAGAAAAGAAAAAAGAAAAAAGAAAAAAGAAAAAGGATAAAGAAAAAAGAAAAAGAAAAAAGAAAAAAGAAAAAAGAAAAAGAAAAAGAAAAAAGAAAAAAGAAAAAAGAAAAAAAGAAAAACTGATTTGTTAACGGTCCCAACTCAAACGAAATGAGGATTGCAAAAAATCAGAAACTGCAATCTGGGAAAAATAAAATTCCACGTAAAAGCAACCCGGGAAACAGCACACGCCTTCTATCTTCACTTCGAATCTTGAAAGAAAGATGGTCTTGAAAAACTTGATCCGAGAACCATTTATAAGTAGAGATCAAACTGAATCAAGAGAATTCAGGAAATCGGATGTAGATTCCCAGCAGACCAACAATCATCTCCATCTAAAACAGATGAAAAACCACTTACAGTAGAACAATCTTAACTTAAACACGCCTAACTCTCATCTTAAGAATTACAGACTCAATCTTATTCCTAAATTCTAGGAGCCGCAATCTCACAAACTGGCTTCGAAGATCATGCGGAAGGGAATTCCAGAAGTGTACACCTCTGTACAAGAATGACCTGCGGAACGACTCGGAATTCATTATAGGAACCTGTAAAGTAAAAGTTAATATAGAATCACGAGTACGTTCAACAAAATTAAACATAGTTGGCATAACATCTAAATACATACCTTTCATCATCTTAAAAGTATTTACCAGCACATGGAACTTCATTCGCTCATCAATTGTCAAAAAATTGTCCTGCATGTCTTGGTGGAAAGGAACTTCATCAAATAAATGGTCTATCTTTCTTTCCACATATATAATAATATTATAATATTTTAAATTCCCTTTTAGAGTAGGATAATCCTTGAGTGTACTTGATATTACTAATTCTGAAAACGTACGGTGCTTTTGTGAATCAAGGGGGTTTTAGTGTTAGGCCTTGGCCATTTTGTTTCATTCATTTCGGAAAATAATATCCAATTATAATATAATGCGAAATAATAAATTCCCACAATTTTTATTTTCCTAATGTGAATATTTGTATTGTCATTTTTCATGAAAAATAGCTTTATGTAGGCTATGTTAATTGTTTGTTTTATTGATACAGTAGTACATTTTATCCGATCATTTTTAGGAGGTTACTATAAGGAGCCAAACTGCAAATACCATCGCACACATGTTGAGAGAGTCAAGACTTGTAAAGTTAAAACATATTTTAGTCTTTACATTAATATGAATTTCATTTGCTCGGATATTTCGCCAAATAATAACTTTTTTATTTCAAGAACATCTTAACCAACATGCAAACATCTAGAATATGGCTTTGGCCGTTTTGGCATTGTACCAAACAAATAAATAGCCTATATAAAACACATGTGTATATAGTATACCCACTGAGTTACAAGAACTCATTTTCAGTGGGGGACATTTATACAATAACCGTATAACGATATGCTTCGTTAATATGACGGCTAGAAAGTCACCATTTACATGTAAACAATTATCTTATAGATAGATATTTAAGTTAAAATACCTCCAGCCCTGACTGTGAATCAACCCTGGACCTTTTGCATTGGCACGAATAATCCCACTTACTAGCAGACAATTGACCGCGATATTGCAGGAAACGATTAACTATTGCTACTCTTTTGTTAATAACGATAACGGATTAGTTATTACGTTATTAGTGAAAAGTGAGAGGTGAATTCCTATGAGGATAAGATTCCACTGATGGGTTTTCGAATCAGCAGCACCAGAAACAATTCTCAGTGTACACACTGTGTGGCCTTACGCCGTGTCAAACTTAATACCCACAAACGAACGGGCCTATTTTTCTTTCACGTTCATTGCTCGTAGTTCTGGCTCGAAGCAAAGATAATTTTTATATTTTTTTTCTATATAGCCTATTTATTATTATCTTTGATTTTGTCTTTATCTTAATTCAGTGTAGTTTAGCTGTTTAGTGTAGTTTAGTTTAGTTTAGGCCTATTGTGTATTATATTTTTTATGTTATTGTATTAATGTGAATGTAAAGAGCAAAAGCTCAATTCACCCCAATAAAGAACATACGAACCCCTGAATATCCGGTCCTGGGTTAGATTTACTCATTGGTGGCCATAGTAACATCACATTTTGTGAGAAAGTGTTACGTCATCATTACACATAACATTACCATTGCTAGCAGTAGGATACAATACTGAATACATTCTAGCTGTGGAGTTTATTGTATAAAATAAGTGAAATGTCAATTCCTTCTTTGCAAATAAATGTCCCGGTACTTCGTAGCAGTCATTCTAGTGAACAGAAAGCATTGATACACAAAACCGACAACAATAGCCACCATTTATCATAAAACGTTATGTTAACTTTGTGTGCCTGACTGTAAAAACCGCGACCATGACTTACAATAAAAACATGCGTCTAATATTGTTATTCTGTTTTGTAACGTAGAGAACTGTTAATGAATACTTAATATAAAGTATTGTAAGTAGTGTAATGGTGGTTGGGTCTCGAACCCGTTTCTTAAAAGACAACACAATTGAACGAACCAAAATCGGGCAACCTGCCACACAGGAAAGGAAATGTGATTAACAGTAATTTGAGTTCCTTGATTACTCCGCCTTTGGTTAGTCGTAAAATGGCACCTCTTTTACTTACCATGTGGAATCTGGATGCAGCGAGTAGCTGTGTCAATGTAGAAGCTGTCTGTGAACGGATGTCCACAGTCCACAGGGATGTGTGTTCGCGAAAAATATAAATAATCTAACAACCTTGGTTTAACATCCCATGTATCTTGTCTAAACTTGAAGGATATAAAATGATTCAAAGAATAAAAACAAGTTGTAACGCTTTCATTTAGTGGTTTCCTTTGTGTACAACCACCCAGTAATTGTATGTCCTTTATTATCGTAATGAAACGAAAGGATATAAAATAACCATCTCAAAAGCAGGCAGTGTTTATTATTATTATTATTATTATTATTATTATTATTATTATTATTATTATTATTATTATTATTATTATTATTATTATTATTATTATTATTATTATTATTATTATTATTATTATTATTATTAAGTTAATTATTATTATTATTATTATATTATTATATTATTAATATTATTAAGTACTGAGGAACTCCTGCTTCAATTCACAAATTTAATAAATACAAAGCTTAATGAAAACTTACATGTTATTGCAATGTTTGTTGATTTTACGAAAGCCTTTGACACCATAAGTCACGTAAAACTTTTGGAATCATTAGAAAAAATTGGAGTTAGAGGCAACGTTTTGAAATGGTTCAATAGTTATCTAAGCAATCGAACATTAACAGTGAAAATAGGGAAAACTTTTAGTAACATTAAAAACGTTCAATCAGGAGTTCCCCAAGGTTCTATTCTGGGACCACAGTTTTACATAATTTACGTAAATGAAATTGGGAATATAATTAAAAAGTGTGCAGCTTTTTTCTTTGCTGACGATTCAGCAATTGTTGCAGTGCACAGAGATCTCGCGACAGCTACAATCTATATTAATGATGATTTCCGTAACTTACAATGCTGGACACATGATAAATCTTTAGTTGTCAATTCGTCAAAAACTAAATTCGTGCATATTTGTATGCCACTTAATAAAGATAGGAACACAGAAATAAAGATAAAGTTTCATTCAATAGATTGTATTCATAATATGGCACTAAAATCGAAATCTGGTAATATTTGCAATTGTCAAAAACAAATTGAATCGGTGCTTGAACATAAGTACCTAGGAGTTTTAGTAGACAAGGATTTTTCTTGGAAGTCTCATATTAATATGCTATGTAAAAAACTTCGTTCTTGTGCATACCAGTTATATAATTTAAAATCAATATTACCTTTTGGTTTGATCCGTGTAGTTTATATTGCTCTGGTGGAGGCAACCATATCGTATGCTATTCTGTCTTGGGGAAACGCGTCAAGGTATATTTTAAATAACTTATTAAATTTACAGAAAAGTACACTCTTATTGATTTACCCCCGCAGTACATATTACATTCAACCATACTTTCCGTTCATCTACAGTTTCTTTTCTATTTTACCTGTTGATTTACAATATAATTACCGTTTAATAATTAAGCATTTCTTTGACTCAACCTACAAACGACCCTACATACATTCGAAAATCACCCGATCAGCGACAAAGGGACATTACATTGTGCCTTTGTCACACAATAAGTACGGCGATCGTCGTCTGCAGTCTGTGGTACCACGAGTATTTAATTCACTGCCAGGAGGTCTATTATACGCAGACAAATTGTCAACTATTAAACGGCAATGTAGATTATATTATTTGAATTATTTAGAGAATTAGTCATGGTAAATTTATATTTGTATATATAATTATGATTGAACGAACCACTTATTGTATTTATGCTATTTCTTGTATTTCACTACTCTCTTTGTATTTCTATTTAACCATAAATTATATTTAAATTACATATTAAACTATATATCATAAATTATATCTTTTGTGTGTCACGACCAGTCCGCATACTGCACTTTAATTATATGACTGTCCCACTGACAAACCACTATGTGGTTTAGTGGGAATTAAAACAATTTCTCATATTGTACGTATGTGTGAAACGATTTAATAAAAAAAAAAAAAAAAAAAAAAAAAAAAAAAAAAATTATTAGGCCTATTATTATTATTATTATTATTATTATTATTATTATTATTATTATTATTATTATTATTATTATTATTATTGTTATTGTTATTGTTATTATTATTATTGTTATTGTTATTATTATTATTATTATTATTATTATGATTTTTATTATTATTATTATTATTATTATTATTATTATTATTATTATTATTGTTATTATTATTATTATTATTATTATTATTATTATTATTATTATTATTATTTTTATTATTATTATTATTATTATTATTATTTTTATTATTATTATTATTATTAGTATTATTATTATTATTATTATTGTTATTATTATTATTTCTCTCACACAATAGGCCCATCACCAAAACTCAATGCTCACCTCGTGTGTTTTATTTTGTACGTTTATATTTTGAAACGACCAAATTCAAAGGCTTCTTAGTATTCTCTACATTTTAAAAACTTGAATAAGCGAGTATTCATCGTTGCAACATTGCGGGGGCGATGATCCGTACACAATCTCGATGAGTGTAATAGGGTTACTTGCCTTTCAACGTGAAGCCACCCCTGTTCTGTCGATGTATTTGCTGTGATCAGGATAGTAGAACGCAGGAGGAGTAGTAAGCGTGCATTACATGTTTCTTTGTTGACTTTGTTGAATGCACTTCAATGTTACCATATCGTGGTTCAAAATAATCGCTTCAATCGGACATGGTTCAACATTGCCGCATGTTTGTTCAATCTAACACGTCCGACTGGAGCAATGAAAGCTTTTTTTGTAAACGGAAATATAAAATACGAACATTATTTCTGAGGGATGTGAGCTACATAATACTTTGAGTAGACATCAAGCGACATATCTTTAATTTGTTTATGTACATTGAACAGTATATTACACTAATCTTCTCAAATTAAAACGAGAGGCATACGAGCTTTAAAGAAGGTATTTTCAACGAATGGGGCATTTAGTGAAACTAGGAATTGTTCTACGAAGAAATACGTTATAAGTCCACTTGTAATTTAAGAAAGGTTCTTGGAACGGGATAAGAAAATCCTAGTTTGGTGTACGTTGCCAAGAGGCAAATACTTTTATCCGCTTTAGTTTACGAAGACAAGAAATAATGTTTGGTAGTTCTCGGAATTTTCAAAACAATTCCGAGAAATATAGGTGATACACAAATAAAAACACAAATTAATATTCTCTCATGGTTCTAATTTTCACTACCACTCACTAGTAAAAGATACTTTTGATACGTAGGTGAAAAAAGTCAACATTGATCGAATCATACTGAAGAATCAACATTGTACAAATCTAACAAAATCAATGAGATCACAAATGCATTTGGCTTATTCCTTCCATCAGTTACTACATTATCACTCAAGCTGGTCATGTGGGATGATAGTATATGCAAAACATTGTTTATATCTATTAATAGATTTAGCTGGAGATTTTAGATCCGACTTAAATTCAACATAAACTTTACACTATCATAACTTTTGCTAGTGGCTTTGCACTATCATAACTTTTGCGAGTGGCAGTCAATTATGCTCAAATTAAAACGTTCGCTTCGATATTATAAGTTCACTTTAATAATTCGCCTCCTAGAATTTCCATTTAAATGTTCTTTCCCAAACAAACCACCAAGGGTGTGCTTTCTGAAACTGAGAAAGCTTTCCCATCTGGTTTATAAGAGACGGTGGTTAAATAACACGGATTGGCAACTTTGTTCGATTTAGTCTGACGCTCAAGCTCTTGGCGAAGCTTTCCTTTAGCCACTTTGAAAAGTAACGCTGCCACTGTAAAATACATTTCAACTTGGTTCTGCACGAAACAGGAGCAATATATGGACTGGAAACTAGTGTTATTTCTTGGGAATTGTGACCTTGGAAAGTCACAGGAATAACAGAATTAGGATCTGCATTTTATTAGGTATACTCTTGTCATATAAGTGGTAATGGTGTCACATACACAAAGTTATACAAAACCAAAATGTTCAAGTTTCTTGGTTAGATTCAAAGTCGAAACAAACTTAACATTTACATCGTAAGACATCGTAACATGGATATAAATCGGAGTTGTGCTTGCGCAGGTTTTTATTTGTACAGGTATCTCCCTATTGTGTAAATAGTAAATACAGATGGGGATGGTATCTTGAAAGTAATGTGGTTATTATGTTGTTAAAACTTATCGTAGACTCTCGATGTTGAGTTCTTGATTAAGCATGTATTATTGTGGGTATTGCCTGTCCACTAAAACTATACAAATACGTTAGTTAAACAGACTTAACGTACTTCTTCGAATTAATTTTGAAGAGATCTATGTGTTTGAACCAGGTCCAAATTACTGGCCCAATATTGTATGTAAACTACTGAAATATTAATAAAAAAACACAACTAATATTTGGGTAAAGTTGAGCTGAAACTATAAGTAGGGCTGGATCGAACCCATAGATCGTCTCACAGTCGATGCCATTAGATACGCCTATATTATTTCGGTGTCGTTGGCTGGTCATAAGAATATACAACATGCAATAAACCTAGGTGCACATCTGGACTCACCACTCAGATTCACAAAGGTGCCTAAGTGATGACGTCTTAGTTTAGGCCAATCTTAGTGATAGTCTGCAACCTTATAAAAATAAAATATAGTGAAATATCAACAATTTAACTAATAATATTTTATTTGTGAATGTGTAGTAATACTCAGAGATGATATATGTATCTAGAATTTGCCTAACTTAAGACAACTTAGAGCTAAGCATCTTTGTGAATCCAGGCCCTGTTTCGCAGTCGCAAACGAGGTTCTCATGGATTACTTATCAAATTCCGGGTTAGGAAGATGCAGTGCAAGATAAGAACTATAAATACAACCTCCGCCTAGCGAAGGCTCATCGTTCCACGATCCAGCGGAGATCAAGTAGACCTTGGAGCGGTCCGAGGAACCAACTTAGAGGGGGCGGTGGACGTAACTCAAAGGGCACTAGCAACACCAACAGACAACAATGGAACAAATGAATTGAAGTGATGGACACACAATCAGCTGTCAAAATAATAAAATTGCAACCATAGAAATAAAAATAAGTGTAGCAATAGTAACTGCTCGTCATTTAAAACTTTTAATGATAGACAACAACTAAGTGAAAGTTTTGTATGTGTATTTGTTTGTTTTTGTGTTGTTTTCCAAAATCAGAAGAAATTATTTTTTGACGGCTTGTTGTTTGTCCATCGATTCAATTCATTTGTTTCATTGTTGTGTTTCGGTGTTGCTAGTGCCCTATAAGATTACATTCCGGCACGCAATGGCGGCCATCTGTATAAACCTGATCCTCACAGCCACAAATTGGATGGATCACGAGAAAGATTTGGCAACGAAACTTCAGTCTACGGGTGCAACTTAAGAAATACGTCAGATTTAATCAACGCGTGTCATATTCAAATACTGGTACAATTCATTATTTAATAGAACTTTTTTTAGAGTGAAGGAACAAAGTGTGACCTCCCCAGAATAATTTATTTTTATATCTTATTTTATTTTATTTATATTAATTGTTTAATATATTACAGAAACATTTGCGTTTTAAATGTCATTATAATATATTTCATATACAATACAGACAGATGGCATCAAAACGAAATTAAATCAATAAAAAACATGTAAACTATTTGTAGGGTAATTTGTAAATAACTTTTGAATCGAAAACTTTAATAGCGTGTCCTTATAAATATACACAAACACCTAGTAGTCTTATAATTCATCAATTTCAGGAAACAACATGCCGAACAAATTTTATTGTATATACTACACCACTTCGGCACAGCAAGCACAAGTTATGGCTGTCTCCAGTTTATTCACCCGCGACACTACAGCCTATAAAAACATAAATTATTGTAATTTAAAGTAAAACAACATTTCTGAAAAGACTGTTTGCAAATGACAATGATTACCAACCAACGAAAACTAGCAGATTACCGATGAACAAGTATAAACAGTGTTAGAGTGTTCGAGCGAAATGATTGGACGGTGATAAATGCGTACGAGCTCACTTCAGCTCCAAGCGTTTTTCGATAAATGCAGCAATTGGACGGTTGGCTGACCAACTACAACTGTGGCTATTACGACCCCACTAAGGTAATCATTTACCCGGAGCTCAAGTTAAATAACACCGGGTAGGAAAGTTACGAACTAAAATCCCGCCCCTGATATCAATCTTGTATTGAATAAGTCGGAAGACTTTTCACCTTTTTTGCACGGGTTTAATTGAATACTGAAAGTACGTACGATGGTATCATATACAAAAAGGGAGAAGAAGAGGGCAGATGAATTTAAGATGTATAGTAGTTGGAAGAGAAAATGAGCAAAGAAGAAAAGCTTATGGAAAAGTTGAAGTGAATGGCGGAATCGTTCAATTAAGTGCCATTATTATAGGTACAAAGAAATCAAAGAATGTATAATTGAGTAGTAACTGTAAAGGAACTATATTGCTCTTCCGTAGTAGAGGTAAACCAAGATTGTATTGTACGTGTAACAGATAATCCATAGTATGTATTTTATTTAATTGGCATTTGGAATTGAAAAATCTGGCAGAAAGAGAGAGGAGTGGAAAGCTATTTCAAACCAATCCAAAGATTGACGAATTAAAAAAAATATAGATACTGAATTGCTCTTCCGTTTTCTCTCTGAAAATAGAATTCTAAGAATAAACCTCATTAGATATGAACTAGTTTCATGTTGTAGACTTCATCATATATTATTTATATTAGTCGTCTAGGACTCTACGTCATCGTATGCATATCTTATTATTCTCATTTATCTTGAGCGCAACCAAAACAGCCCACTTCAATGCCAGCGCTTAGAACGCTTTGGCTACCTGAGCATTTCTGTTACGTTTCATCTCAACCAATTCCATGTCTTGAAAATTAAATACCGCAACATTTCCGGCTATAAAAGTTAACCACGGCCGTAAGCCAGCGCTGTGTAATCATACTAAAATACACAGGAAGAGATTTCTTCTTTCGCAGAACAATGCTGTAAGCGGCAACGATGACTACCTTGGGCAGGGGGCAGGGGTCACGTAGTCAGGCCGCGTAATCAGGTTGCGGCTGATAACATCGTTGGAGTCTCCGTTTAGGCCGGAATCAAGTTGAGTAAGTGCAAAGCCGTGCTGAGGTTGCTGTACACGACACTTCCTACTCAACGGGGAGTGTATGCGCTACGTTGGGGTTATAGGTCAGGTTTTACCATTATACAAATATTGTTTGTTTGAAATATTGCCATAAAAATAAATAATAAAATAATACAAATAATATTTGATATTTATCCTCACTCAACATAAATAGGTATAACACAGTAATGATGCAAACAACACAACAAATACATAACAACAAATAACAAATGATAGTATTCATAATAACCACAGATGAGTTGCGATAATTAATCTAATTTGTTTTGTGAAAACCAGTCTTGTCTTTTATTGTGCATTTATGATTAATAATATTAATGGGCTTGCATCATTAATTATTAATCAAGTGGTTGTAGGAAGCGAAGCTGATGTCCACTCACATTTATATTCTCCATCAATTACCTTTATTATTAAACTGAATTTTCAATACATCATTAAAAATAATAAATAAATGATTAAAGCGTAATTAAGAGTCGTTACATTATTGCAGTTTGAAACTGTTAAGTAGTAAAATATTTAATTTCAGTTAGAGAGAATTCAATATTTATGTACACGCAGCGTTTTGTATTGATTTTCATCCGGTACAGATTTCTTCTAAAATTCATAGTATGTGAATGAATGCACAATAAGTTGTTTTGTACTGATACCCAACGTTTTATGTAAACTCAGTTGTGTCACAAATTAATAAAGGACATTTCCACTGTATAATTATCATCCCTTCATCTTAAAATATATTTAAAAAACTAAAATAATGTGAAGTAGTTTTTTATGAAGATTATTTTTTTATGAAACTTATTATTGATGAAATATTGATAAAAAAATCAATACAGTGATTAAAATGCTTAAGTGAAAACATACTAAAATGAAGTGTTTCTTCCATCTAACTTTAGATTAACAGAATACATTTACATTTATTTAAGGTCTCTCTGTTGTTTCTCATTGTATTGTAAATGTTAACCAACTTGTTAAATAGTAAAAGAAACAAGAGATAAGCAAAATAGCGTTATTCTCAAACGGACAAGTCGAATTGAATAGAGTGAAAATAGTTAACGTAATAGAACAAATACATTTAATCATTTCCAGTTATCGCCAAGCGAACACAATAGCAGCCGTGCCACATTTATTGGATCTGTTTATCGTTCAGAAAGTAATTACAATTGGAATTGTTCCAAACAGGATCTGAGAGGGGAAATTTAACTGTAGAAAACAAGTTATTCCGTACACTGGGAACATAGCGGGTATTTAGCGATAACGCCCCCTACTAGTCCTATAATGATTTCTATGTGCGTTTCAATCTTGTTGCTTTGCCGTCTTCGGTCTCTCTCTCTCTCTCTCTCTCGGTCTCTCCCTCCCTCGATTGTATACATTATACAGTCACTCCGCTCAGATGTGTCTCAAAGCATTGGATACTTTTATCTGACCTTACGCCAATGGGCGGCTCAGCGGTAACACCAGACACTCGTATTCGGGAGGTCACTAGTTCGATACCGGTCAACGAAATCCTGACTATAGAGGGGTTTTCCGAGCGTATCCTCAGTCACACGGCTGAGTTACTGAGAATGAGTGACTGACTGACTGACTGAGTCAATGAAGATTTGAGTTGGTAGACAATTTATTGATATTGTTAGAATCATTTGTATTTTTTCGGGTCTCTGCGACAAAAGAACTATGAATAAACCCATTCTTATTAATCACCCTCATGTGAAAATCGCTAATAACGCCTTAGTTGATCGGTTAACATTTCTGCTTAATGTTCCGTCTTATAGGTTTAAATTTGAGTGTCAAAATTGTTTGGCTTATTTTTAGCTATACACTATTCGCACATACTTACTACTAATACAACTGTCATTCAGTAGTCTTTACAGTACGTATGTTTGTCCCCGAAAAAATCTTACCGATGTCTTCTTCCTAGATGAGTGCTCGTGTTTGAAATTGGAGTTCTCTGTTTGGCCACGAATCTTCTATTACGAAAGTCATCGGTAAAGACCCAACCACAATTGTAGGCATCGTGGTCGTAATCGGGATCGCAATTGTACAATTTCTCGTGCTAGATCATTTACGATTTAGTTGTGAACAGCGCCATAAGAACTAAGTTAGTTAATTCTTTCACGATATCTGGATTACGATTACAATCACGGTGCCGAGAATTGTTGTTGAGGCTTCGGGTTGTTTCTGGGTCGTATTTAGGAAGGATTATACGCAGGAAATGACAGGGCCAGTCACAGATGCAGAGGTGAGCTGAATTAGTCTTCGAGTTTGCTATGAAGATGTGTAGTGGAATATGCCCGAAACGTCAGCCTTAAATCAAGCATGATATTGGCAATCAAAATGGCGATTTCTGAAAGAAAATTTAAATATTACATACGGAGAAACTAACTTTTGTTTAAATTTAATATATTTTAGATGGTTAAGTCAGTGTTGACAACTGCGGAGTTGTATATTGCGTATTCAACTCAGATTGTGTGGAAGACGTCATACACCGTCCAAAACAAAGTAGACCTCAGGCGTTGGTTAGTAGAAAAAACAAACTGTCTGTGGTTGAGTTATAATTTATGTGGAGTATTAGCACAGAGTGAACATAAAAAATGCAACTTTATGATTTAGAATACCTTCAGTTATGAGTGGCTGATATAGCCATATGAAACGGTATTACCGAACAATGTATATTACATGGGATTTGGACCACGTCCCTAGGTGCCATGCGGCTTGAACCTCTAGATCCCATGGGGTTTAGTCACGATGGATGGCAAGAACATACTTAGAAACTGCTCTGCAAAGATGATACCATTTTAAACAAGCACAAATATCAAATTAAGGTATTGTTATTATCGATATAAAATTATTTGTTATTGTGTAAACACGCATATTCTACAAAGCTCGTATGGGCCATTATATGCAATTACTGGATTTGTTTTAAATTGATTGTATCAAGTATCTGTTCTCCACTTTGAGTTAATTTGACAATTATTTATTCTTATTAAAAACAACTTGTTAGACTATTCACTACTCCTTGTCAAGATTGAAATTAACGCAATATTTCCAACTAGTTGTTATAAATGACATTTGACCTGTTCTACTGTTTCCTTTTCAATGATTTATACTTATTATAAATTTGATCATTCGGAACTTGTAGGTACCAGAATATATTCTAAAACAAACATTCTGCACTTTATTTAGTACCTGTAGATCCTTTTCAGTTATAAAACTAATTTACCCAAGTGGAAAATAACATGCATTCTATATTTGTATTTTAATATTACATGTATATGCATCTCTGTTATAAATAAATAAATAAATTCACATTTAGAGTCTACCCACTCAGTAACTAAACTGATTTGCAGTGGGGGACTTTAATTTAAAGTGACTAAACCAACCCTGTAGGCTTCGAACACCATCGACGAGTGAGCGATAACCAATCAAAGATCGATATTTCAAATACGAAACATATGAATCAGTGATTGGACAGTGCGAACACCTGCGGACAAATGCCAGAATCAACAAGGCCGATTCACAACAACTTTGAATTTATTGAGTGCTTCGTTGCTAGGACGGCTCCAAAGTCACCGTTTGCTTATTCCTAAGCCAAGAAGTAATGGAATTGAATCCACATTAGAAGTTAAAAAACTTCTGCCTGAAGCGGGATTTGAACCCGGGACCTTCTGCATTGGAAGCAGGGATGCTAACCACTGGATTATAAGATTATACGAAACATTCAAATATCTTTTACAACAAAGAAACAAGTAAACATAAATCCTACATCAAAATATCCCTTTTATGACGTATTGTTAATTGAATTTAAATCTTCGTGTCAACAAATTTATAATAATGTGCTTGATAATGTCGCTTTGACATTTTGTGTCGCTTACAACAGATTCTGAATCTATGTTTATTCACAAAGTACCAGAGCAAAACTCCGCTGTATAATATTGTCTTTATTCAGTATTCTCACTCGAGACCCTAATGCTTGATCTCATAAATTTTTCGCGCCCAGTTTTCTTGCGAACATTAATTCAAGTAAAATTGTTCTTGCCCCAGTGTTCGTTCATTTATCACGGCGACCTTTCGGCTTCCAAGGCGAGCCAGGCTGTTGCGCATGTTATACCAAGTTCTAAAATCTCTTGATTCCAGTAGAACGTGCACCGCCTCGTCCCAGATACTGACAACATAATCCGCAACTAGAGGAGATATCCGTTTAGTCTGTTTCAAAATTACAGTAATCAGTAGAATTGTTTGTTGATTGCGTATCAGATCCTGGGGGAATCGACACGATGCTATAATACCTCACAATGCTTTTTATCAACATGACGTCAGAGCATCTTCCATTTCAATCCGTGCCTTATTGATTATTTTGCCTCATCTGACTAGTTGTGTTATTGTTCCCTTGAATTATGTATTGTATTTTTTACCTCCCTTTGTAAATACGTTTATAAATGATGATCACTGTTACTACTTACTACTATCATATGAAAGCAATACATCGTGCATATTCCCTGGTTGTAACTATAGGGAAGATATTTTAAATCTAAATGATCTACTTAAAAACAAGATGTGACTGTCTTCTGTTTTACCACATCACATAGATTCACGTCTCGAAGCTGCATTGTTTGCCGCCTTTGAGTGTAGCTAAATTATGTTAATATTCTGCTTGTACACATAATACGAAGTATGAGCTTGTTGCTAAATTATATACACATTATGCTTGTAAGGATATCACACGAAGAGGTTTCTTGGAACTGTATTATACATTATCCGAGTACACAGATAACAAACGTGATGTCTTATGTCGCTTAGTATTGAGTGGTCACTAAACTAACACCAACGTGATCGCATACGTACCCATCTCTGATCTTTATATACTTTTCCTTTCATGTACGCTAATTCACAGAAAATCAACAGATTCCTGGCGTTCTTTCACACATTCGTGTAAATGTAGTCTTCAGCTGAGTAGAGTGCAAAAGCCTAATTAGCCACGCCTACTGTTCCAGATAACCAACGGAAGGCCGTAAATTATCCTTTATGGCCTTGTTTCAATTTTATTGTAGGATTTAGAGAAGAAGAAAGTTAAGTTGGTACCATTCATGAACTCGGCTTTGTCGTAAGAATATTTACGTTGAGAGAAAGACTCTTCTCTTAAACCCTTTAGCAAGTGAGTTTTTACAACGCTTACGCCATTAAACCGTTTATAAAAGGGCATACTAACCAAAGGGGGCTTACTAACCAAAGGGTTAACATATGTATGTTACGAAGTAGTGTCTTGTAACATGGGTTTCATACGCAGTCAGTGCTTGCTAATAATACTTATCATCCGACGAATAATCTTCGAACGACAATCAATAAACCAGCGAAAAAACCTGCTGGTGTTAGTGTGTAGATGTTCAAGTTCGCAGTTCACACGCGTGCATTTCCCAAGGGGGAGAGGATCAAATCCACCGCTACCACCATTATAATAACAAAACAACCAAGACCCACCAACCCTCCGATGCTTTTCCACGTCACTGCCAGCTGACATTATTGCATTCTACATCGTTGCTTCGATTCTGGGCGTTAAGAGCAAATTGGCCAAATGGGGCCAATAATTCGTGGAATGACAAGCTAGCCGCAGCGGCCAGGCCGCGACGCAGATATACGGCTTTGGTTGGGGGGGGGGGGGGGGGGGGGGGGGGGGGGGGGGTAGCAGATAATGCTCCAAGTGGGATCGAGAGGCGAGTAGAGTACTACTCCTTTCTAGGACATTATTCTTGAGAAAAGCGAGAGTTTCCTCCAGAATCAAGGTAGCGATTGCACTTTCTGAATTGCCTGGTTTTGTACAAGAGGGACCAGTATGAAATATGTACTTGCATTTACTTGATATCGTTAAAAGGAAACGGTTCTTCTTTACGTGTTGAATCATGATATGAGGCTCGTGAATACGGCAAAGTATCCATTATAATGCTTTTTATTTTTACGTTATCGATATGTAGTAGGTATAATATAGGAAGCCAATGTTGACTGAGGAAAGATTGGAGTGCGAAGATTAAAATGAATTCGAAAGAATGGGGCTTGTGAAGCATAAATCATATGAGAGCTATGAATTTCTATTAAAATCGGAGTTCATGCCAATTCGATCATATAGCCTTTATGTACTATATGATTAAATCCCTTATTTAAATACGAACACGTTTAAAATGTACAATATAAACCAAAATGTGTAAGATTTGTGAGCAGAACAAGTCAAGATTGGCATTGGCTTGTTGTTCGGGCGTGACGTACAAGTCTATGTAAATCTAGGATGTTGTTAAATAAATGTAAAAAACCTAAAAACAAATCTCGATGTGTACTTTTCTTTTACTAAAACGTTGAAACAAATTTCTATTTATGCATCCGGCTTTTCGGTAAGGTTTTTAAATTATTTAATGACTATCTTATTCTGTAATAAAACGATTTACCAAGGAGGACAATAATATAACTAATGTATACAAATAATAATGAAAAAATTATAACAAATCAATAATAACAAGACAACAATACAAACTACTGTATTATTGCAAAAAGAACAAGGACAGTAAAGTTAAAACTTACAAAGTTGAAATAAGTTTTATGTTTCAGTGGGGGACTGGTTAGAGATAATCTTGTCGGCGCACTGTATTTGACAATTTGTAGTAGTATATCTATGTAATATGCCCTATCTGTAAGTAGTTTATTTCAGAATAGCCAACGGGTGTGATAAAAACCGGTACATCTCTCTGTCATTTTAATGAACCGCTCTAAAACTACAAAATTATATTTTATCGGGGATGTAAAATGGAGTGCATTGTCTTTGTACAACAGTCTAGTCTTATAGCCTGTATTATTCATAGCCACAGATAATCTAAATGTTCAGTGTAAACTAAAAAGGGGAGTGGAGTCTGAGCGCACTTGATGCAAACATGAAGTCCACCACCCAAGATTATATACATAGTATTCGACTACCAAAATTTGCGCCATAAATAAAAATAAAATTCACTTTCGCACTCGACTGGATCAACGAATATTTTTAATGAAATTCCTGCTTTATGAGTTTAAATGCGTGCTTATAAAGGTTATTGCGCTCATTACCGGGTTGATGCGCACCATTAACGTAATGCGAGCTGGGAATATTACGCGAAAATGCATTAGGTTAAGTTTAGCCTTACGACATACAAATCTGCCTTATATTTTATTCAAAATCTGAATTTATGAATTAAGATCATTCTTTTTTCTAGATCAAAATATGCGTTAATGCTTTATTAAATATTTGCTAGTTTTTCCGTTGTACGCGATTTGACAATAACTTTACACAGATAAAATGACCAGGGGCAAGTGGAGAGGGTAATGGATATGTAGTGAAGATTTTAAACAATGTATATTTTAATATGCCTTTCAGTGAATATTACATTATAGTCATAATGTATTACATTATAGTCATAGCAGTTGCAGCCATTGAGTTACTGACTACTGAGGATATAAATGGAGGTAAAGGAAAAAGGGTTTTAGAGAGATACGTAGATTTTCTTCGGTGACAAATTTTGTTGTTCATATAGGGTCACGAAATATTTGACATCAATAGCGTTTTCATAGTATAATAAAAATATTAATTTTGCGCGGTTTTAATACCATTCCCGTTTACAAAACCATGTTTCAAGTTTCAAGTTTTTATTAGCATTGTACTGCATGTACATGTTATTTGCAATCAATGTATTGCATATATGTTGACATCAATAGAAGTGACATAGAACAGAAACACATTATTTTTAAGTTGTTGCATTTAGGTACACACATAAGTTATAATATGACTTGTGCGTGTGTACCTAATGCCTGAATTTGTCTCGATAATTTGTCTCGATTAACCACACACGACGCCGTATCGTGTATTCGTCGTGGACCCACCAAGACAGATAGATGTATTTACAGTCGGTTCATATGAGAAGCTTGTAAATGGAACGTTGAATTTCAATGATGTCTATTCACTTTGTGTCGGTAAGATATGTTGGTAATAGTTCGTATTTCGTGTTATCGAGGAAGAAGAGAAGTTAGATATCGGGTTAAGAGGGTGTTATGGTTTACTATAACGGAGCGATGCTTATATCACACAAGGTAATAATATGGCTGGGGATCGAATTCATTGCCAAGTATCTTATGTGGTTGTTGCTGAGCTCTGAATAACATCCACTGTACATTGTGGTTGTTCCGCCTTCATTTCACCATCATCTCAACGGTATTAACAGCAATATTTACTATTTGAATGTTGGTAATACCTTCAATTCGAACAAGTAGGTGTTTTTGATGAAATGTAATACAAACAAAACTCTCGAGAGTTTCATTTGTTAGCCATCATATAATACACGTAAAGGAAATGCATACACATCTTATCTTATAGCTAAGATTGCTTAGAGAACATCTAAGAACACATTAGTATAATTAGATATGCTACTTTAGAAAACATAATTACGAAAAGTAGCACAATGTGTAGTCAGCGTTATAGTTAATTTGTTTCTACGTGTCTTTTATTCCATCTTGGCTCATTTAATTTGTTGGAAACTTGCTAGATTCTGATTGTAACTAGTATTTGTCTTTATAAATTAATTGTAATGTGATAAGGATACAGAATTGGGCTAAAATAGCAGCGCCAACTTAAAGCTCAATATATATAACGATTTTCCACGAAGATAGACATGCATTTAATTCCATCTTACAGGACGGGAACAGATATTTAGTAATCCCTAGTGTAAGTTATTAGTAAATTGCTATTTTTAACTGGTCTTAAGGAACGTGTAGTCTGATTTAAACCTTGTGTTAGCCTGTATGATATCAGAGTGCCAATACACAAGCTACGGAAAGTGTTATTCAACTCGTGTAAACACAAGTAAATGTGAGACCTATAAGAACATATGAAAGAGAAGATGAGGTTATGGTTTGACCCCACTAAAAGACCTTGGACGAGGTCGGTATCGTGAAACATCGCGACGTTCCTGAGTTTCCCCTTCAAATTCTCATTTTGAAAAAAACATTTGAACGACAATATTATACAGTTTGAAAATCAAACTCATAAAATTATATTGTAAGCAAGAACACAATATAAAAATCATCTTGTTGACAGAAATGTCGTCGTAAAATAAACATTTTCTGGTAAAAACCTTGTAGACTTACATTCTTTCTAGTAGGTCCTAAGGCTGGAATTTTACTATGGCAAAACTCATAAAAATGTTTTGTCATTCTAAACGAATATTTCTGTGAACGTCATTTACAAAAATGATATTAAAATGTCCGGCATGGGGCTAAAAGTTGAGTTTTGAATCTGGAATGTGTATAGTCTAGAATGTAATTATTCCAAAAAAACTGATATTTTATACGTAACAATACGATTTTTATATTTAAAAAAAAAAACTGCAATTATATTACAGTGTATAGTGACGTTTCTGTTACAGATTCCTGCTTACGTTGCCATAGCTATACGTTTATACGCTTCAGTTAACAAGTTTTGAAAGATTATAGCAAAATACTTGTTTCTAAAAAAAAAAATAACATAACTACTGTAAATGTTTTTTAATTAAGTTATATATTCAGCGGCATTTACGTGAAATTGTAATTAAATGTGTGTCTAACAGATATTATTATTTTAAAATGAACATAACTTATTTTGAACTATTGAGTAGAAAGACGGATTATATGTACCACAGGTGATACGAGCATTTTTGTGCTCACTTTAGTTGCAGAAATACTACTAATTATCAAGTTATACTTAATTGCTTGATTCTTGATTTAACGTACAATCATAATGTTTCGTTTCTAACAGTATCTAAGAACCGTATCAATTAAACAAAAATCACATAATTTGGTGAATTTTTAATGCAAAAGTTTAGTTTTAACGCAAAATTGGCATTGAGTGCATAACATACTTACTGTCATAACCCAAAAGCCATGGCGGGGTGTAGGAACTGCATACATTAAAATTATTATTACATTAAGTTTAATACAAATTAAATTAAATTAAATTAAATAAAATGAAATGATTATATTATTAAATTAAGTTAAAGTTGAATTATTAATTAGAAAATTCATTCACATAACTAAACTCTATTACATATTAGATAGCTTTGCATCCCATATTATGTTGACTATTCGTGTGGTGTTTTTGAATACCCTCCCGATCTAGGAGTCTTAGTTACAATAGTTACTTTTTTTTTAAATTCAATTCAATTCAATTTTATTCAATTACCACATTATTACAATCAATATGAATTACAATACATTTGTTTTTTCGTTGATCAATACCTACTGACAGAAGTTAGTCTTGTGAGTCAGTAGGTATACTATCAGGTGTGTGGAGGACTGAATAAAATAATATATTTAACTAAGTATTAACTTAAAAACTAGACTATAACTATGCATTTAATTTAAATTTATAAATAACTAGTAAGATTTTGTGGGTTGACGAGACGATATTGAGGACTATGATTAATTCCTTAATATTTTAATTGATTTACTTAGTTACAAACAATAATGTTTTCGTTGTTTTCCTTGATCCATATCAGCGCTGATATTTTATTCAAAATGCTTAACACGAACACCTGTTTGAAGAGTGTTCCACCCTGTACTATACCATGGTTGTGAATAATGCACAGAACTCTCTTTGTATACTTGGATAAGGAAGTCGTAGGAATCCAGTGGACTTACTCGGAGGAAGTGACTTAATCTGAAGGGGACATTGTTAGGGGAGTTAGGAAGGTGTGTGCGTTGGTGGGGGGGTGGGGGGGGGAGGAGGTCAAGTGCAGATCTCCACGGCAAGTTGTATCCGACTATGGTTTCCTCAGAGGGGTCGCGCGTCCTATTCAAAACCTTGAAATTCCCCTGGGCTGCGTCACCTATAGAGACGTTACTTTCTAGGCTACTAGAAGATGTATGTTCCTCATAAAATACCCATCAACTGACACAAGAGTGAACTAAGTTAGTATATTACCAACCACTTAAAACTAGGGTCGACCTATCTCTTTTCAGGATATCGAAATGTAACAAATTAGTGAATAAGTTAAGTTCTTATCAAATATTTTATGAATGAAATCGAGAAATTGAGAAAAAATACTAAAATTGTTTTAGAGAACATCACTTTTATTTCATCCTCAAAATCATCTGTTATTAATAATCAATGACGCAAGTGAATCAAAAACTATTGTAGGCCCTACATAAATTGCTTTGTTTGTTTTATGTGGGGTTTTACTTTGGCACGAGTAAATCTATCACACCCAAATGATGTCCAAAATAAAACTCTGGAAAAAGCAAGCATGTTATTATAAACATCGTTAATCGTATTGTAGAAAACAACTTAATGCAATTACTATCATTAATCATATCAACTATCTGTTTTACTGGATTTTATTGTAATACATGAAATATTCCTTATCTCTACTGGTTTCAGTATGATGGTTACTGACGTAGGAGTCAGAATGACGTCATTTCCTGTCACCCACTCGCTTCAATGACAACACTGCTTTTATTGTATAAAAATTCAGAGCTTCGAAAAATATTATTTTTCCTAAAATGTCTCATAAAAAATACATGAAACGCCTGCTTTTCTATATTGGGGTGCGTAGGGACGGACAAAGCTGCTGCTGCACACACTCACTGACGTGGTGCTAGCGCAATTTGTCTACGGTTTATTTTAAGTATTTATAATTATTGATACTAGTGGTTGCTGAAAATCTAATTAATTAATTAATCAAACGGAAGAGTGAATTATACCGGAGTAAGTTTGATTTGTTTTATGTTGACTGTAGGATCAGATGGTTGCGTTAATTACAAAGAAGTAGATACTGACTGTTGAATTTACTATACAAAATTACGTATTATTAATGTTCGTTATATCTTCATTTTTTTTATAAATCGGCATCTACGTGGGATTACTAAAAATGAATTGTAAAACGTCCAAGGATATTTAACGGCCAGTAAAGAGATCGAAGGCTATAGGTAGAGTCCTATACTGTATCGTGTCGACAACTCTGAATAGGTGAAACGTCATCTTACCAGCAATACTAGTCGCTACTCACCACCGTTTAGCTACGTTCACTTGTTACTAAACAGATGATAAGATCATTCATTGAACAAATTCGTCCTCCATCAGTAAACGCAACTTTTTCCTGTTATAATTTCCTAATTTTAATCTAGATAAACCGTTGATTCGATTATATCGTCGGTATTTCATATACGATACAATATTTACAGAGCTCTCCCGAAGAATTCCCGCTTAGTCCCTAAAACAACAATTTCCAATGAATGTTTATTCACGGGAAAGTTAAGCACGTTTATGTTTGAAAATTTGCAAGACTGCGCAATTGTTGAGTGGGGCGACGTAGTTTGGTATTCTGCACCAGCCGGGCCTAGATGATCGAGGGACGGTGAAGCAGCAACACACGAGATACACCGACCAGCGCAGTATCGAACAGGGGGATGTTACCAACTTTAGAACGGTAAAACATACTGCAATAGTAAGGGTGGTTCAACCGAAAATAGAAACAAAAATATGTAAACGACGAAACAGCAAAATCATTTAAATGAATCCATAATATTCATTTTAATTTTGTCTCCGTGTTTAAAATATGCTTGTTATAATTTGCTCTTTCAATGTCATAACATATTTTGATTTTCTGGCTATAACTTTAGTCTTTTGTTCGGATGCTAATATGGACAGAAAGATTGGCGAAGTACAGTGAATATTGTTCTGTGTTTTGACTCGTTGGATAGAAATTAGTTTGTATTATAACTTTGAATATGAATACTATGATAACGATGCCAATAATAATTGTACCATAGCAAGATAAGGTACAAGGCATAGCACCAACGCTGCGAAAGATGCAGTCATTCTGGTCACCCTATAACTTGTAAGTGCCCCATGGGGAGGTTTAGGCGGCAAGACGAAACGAGACAGCTTTCTTACTACACCACGTATGAGGAGTGAGAGAGTGAGAGAGTCGAGTGAGAAGGGAACCTGTGTTTCCACGGGGTGGGATTAAACGCTTCCACAGATATACACGTTCGTAAAAGAGAATAGTAATCTGTTGCCACACATTCAACGCTATGCTGGTTCCACGGAGAACATGGTTCTTTCTGCCTTACTCCGTTCTACCCCCCCCATCTCCCCCCCCCCCTCACGTGTGACGCATCGTTCTCGCATTGTCTTACAATCATAATTTGGTCCTACCGCGCATTAGCCCCCAACACAGTAAAACGTACCTAGCTAAAGTTAAGTTGCAATTAAGACACGAAGTGAATTAAAGTAATTACTTACTATTTGAAGCATGGAAACATGTCAAATCAAAAGTTGTATATATTATTTCAATACCAGCAAGTAGATTTTGGCATAATCTTGAGAATAAAAATGCATTCATCACTCGATTGGTCATAATTTCTACCTTTAAAACCTGAAGTTCTAAATTAACTTTGTTGCCTAAGTGTAACTTGACTGCATACATCTTACGTCTAGCTTCCAGTGTCTTTTTTACTTACTGTTTTCTAGAACACCAATATAGTGATCCTTACGGTTAGTTAATTTAACTGAAGTAAGTTTAAAGGATATGCTTGCTGTTTACGATAGTACAGCATAGGGTTATTGCCGCCGCTTTTGGCTAATGTGGTATACAAAAAAGTAATGACGTATTAAAGTACACGTTCATATCATAACAAAATTCACGTATCACATCTATGCTACATTAACACGGATATTAATTTCGGGGCTTATAAAAAGCCACATTTTCTTCAAATCGAAAAGACGAAGTTTAGGAATTTGCTCTCATTATAAGTGCAACTGATTAACAAGTATGGCGAGGAGTTGACCTTGATAAATTTGTGCATGAAAAGTGAGCGCGTTTATTGATTGGATAAGAGGTAGAAAGCAACACCTTTCCGGCTTGTTTGGGTAGAGTTCGGATCTCGTTCCGTAACTACTTGACAAACTTTTGAAGTGGTGTTGAGTGTGAATCCTAACATTTCCACTACCGTTCTGAGAAAACTTTCTCATTGCGAGAGAGAGAAACGTGGCGCAATTATTATCTTTCATCTACAACTCATTATAATAATACCAACCCTATTTTCAGAAAGTCGGCAAACATTCAGTAGACTAAAGAAATTGTTAGTTTATCTTTGGTAATTCTGAAAACTTTAATTACTGCTTCAGAATTATCACCACCATTTTACCAATGAGCCACTCACGTGTTTGTTACGGAAACACGTGCATTACAGGAAGTTACATTTTAAAGCCCAGATAAAACAATACTTTGACATTTGTAGTAGACCATCCACGAAATGACTTTAATCAGTTAGACCAATTCGGAGACAATACGGCTATCATGTCATTCAAGAGTTGTGAGGTTTGCGTCTTTGCATGATTCTGGTGTAGAATAGAAGATAAACGCTAAAATAATCGTTCACCGTCGAAACGCTTAACCCATGCAGTTATTGTGTATACCGAGCAGCCAAAAACAGGTTTGAGTAATGTCACATATTATGAAACAACATTTTCTTTTAACAGTAAAGTATACCTTTATATGAATTAGGAATATTTGTTTTCATAATTATCGTCATTAAGTTTGATCTCATTGGCACACTTAGGTCCAGTTTTTCAATCAATTAACGGGTCGTTAACGCGGCCGTTAGCTGACGGTCCGTAATCTGTAACACAACAAACCCTATGCAGATAACGCCATCAGCTAATGGCCCCGTTACTGACCGATTGGAGAACCAGGCCTTAGGAAGCTACTTTTGGCTCCCCCCCCCCCCCCTAAAAAAAATTTGAGTACATAGTCAAGCCACGTTTAAGTATTGGGTGCAGCATTGGTGCCCTTCATGATCACTAAGCGTTCCTGTAGTTCAACGTGTTGGTGGAGGTGCCGGGTAATTTTTTTATTTTGACTTAATTATAATGATTATCATTCATCTGTAGATAGAGTTAGTTTCTCTGTGAGTTTGTTTGCAAAACACACACATGCAGTAGATTGACTACATTGGTAAGCTACTTTCACTGCTTATTGGTGAGTACATGAATGATGTTTCTTAATTTTGATGTCATAGACGTATTTGATCACGTCTCGTTAGTCCAATCGTTTGTTGCAGCTCAAGATTGTTGCTAAGATACGTTGTTAACTGGTTGCTGTAAAGATCGGATATGTTGTTTGTGGATAGCTTTATTTGGCGTTGAGTTTCTGGTTAAGCTTTTTAGTAAATTAGTAACTGCTGCTTATTAAGCTTATGTTTACAAACGTCAGCGTACTAAATTGAGTACGCAGCTGCCTGGTATAACGATGAAAGGTACAGTAGTATATGCTCGCAAGGTAACGCAGAAATAACATCCTATCTTTTAATGTAAATTGCATGAAACTACTGAAAGACAATAGTACAAGCAAACCAATATATTTAATTTATTACCTGTCGTGCCGTTACGCGGTGGCTCAACTAACAGTATACCACATTAACGTAGGCTCAGATCCAGCATAAGGTATGGGTTTTAGGTGTCCATCTTCATACCCCTCATCGTCTATAATATCTCGACTGTAATAATACGGACGTAAAACAACAAGAATCATAATCAGCTAGTGTCATGCTTCATCTATTTGAATATCATAAAATTATAAATTAATTTGCTTTGCATTTATTCAAGAATTTTAATACAATACCAGAAGTAGAGTTGATTGTCTTAATGTGAACAAATATGTATGTCTTGACTTGTATTACTGAAATTGTAATGATTTTTCACAGTGTAGGGTATGTTCTATATAGGTTAAGATTAAGCAACTAGAAGTTCTTCTTTGCAACCAGCTACGAAGGTTACAACGTGTATTTCCTCTATCGTGAATTCTCTTTCAGAGAAGTGAGAATTTTTCACCAAAGTTGTATACATGCAGGTGTTGCAAATATTTCCTTAAAGTTGTATAGGCGTCCCCTGATACACATATCCTCAAAA
This sequence comes from Isoperla grammatica, assembly GCA_945910005.1. NCBI lineage: Eukaryota > Metazoa > Arthropoda > Insecta > Plecoptera > Perlodidae > Isoperla > Isoperla grammatica. Next base: position 39,563,782 of record OX246737.1, on the reverse strand, counting down.
GATGTATTTATTTATACACCACATAATTACTTATACATAGTAACACATACAAACGTGTATATACACATAGATATCTAAGCAAACAGTTCGTGTGTTAAATTAATACATTATTGCTAGTAGTAAGAAGCTTATATTTATCAAAGCGTGATCCTGTGTACTAAAAATACATATTTTCCGAATGAAAGATCGATAAATGAATTAGCATAATTATTGTGATATAAATTCTAAACACATACTTATTTAATTAATTTTAATTGGATACATTCATACATCATACAAATCTATTAAATAGGAGTGTTAATGTTTACTGACTATTCTTATAACAAACATTTCCAACTAAGTCAACGAGCCATAGCATTATTTCACTTTACGTGTTGTTGAGTAAGAGAGAAACTTCCCATCGTACATGTAAACATTTCAGTGGAAATGATATTAATGTATAATGCTGACTCATTGTACGTTGCTGCTCCAAACAGCTTTATGGGAATTGTTTCAGATGAATAATGAAAGGAAAACCCGTGACAATATCTCATCAACACCTCAAACAGTTAATGTTCACGTGGTTTAATGAATTTATCTTAGTTTGTGCTAGACTGAATAACAACAGAAAGTTAACAAGAGTAGATAAAACGCATTTGGTGCTTTCATTGTTGAATATTATTTTTATTCCCAACACACAACAATAGCACAACTTAATCCTGTTAGGGACTGGTGAACGTTCATTAAAACCTGAGTAGAAACTCATAGATCATGATAAACATTTCCCAATCCTAAACAATAATAGTGCTTTTAATTGAAAAATTGATAAAAACAAGTGAATTGATTTGCCATTCTGGGCTTCAAATGCCAGTATATTAAGTTAAATGTTCAAAACAAATCACTGGTTGTTATAAAATGTACTCATGTGTATATGGATTAAAATCATCCATGTTGATCTATTTTTGAGGTTCGTCGCACATTCAAATGTCACATCCAGACGTTTCTCTCAAAACTACATCTAATCATAGACTAATCATGAACATCTAATCATAAACGTTTAAGACTATTCATGCTTACAATTCCTCTAACAGCGAATATGATTAAACTAATAGGAGTGCAAGCTCTATATAAACTCAATTCAGTTTAAATCCTTTCCTGCTACTGTCGTCCTCTTCCTTTTGCCGGTATATTCTCAGTCGTTATTCCTCTCTCAAACCATTTAGTCTCGCATCACAACTTTATCAATCACGTCAATTTTCTCTCTTATACTTCTCTTACGACGTTCATCGTTTCATCTTCTTAACAAGTATTTAATGATAAGTGCTACCTTGAAACTTAGACGTGGCGTAAAACGCAGTAAGTCAAATGAACACTCCTATCTTTAGCCGCCGTGATGTTGTAATAATAACAAGGTTTACCCGCACAACCGCACATTGTTAAAAGTTTTCACTGTACATTATATAGAAGCACGTCTTGTAGATCATAATCACGTAACACGGCGGGAGAAGTAGCAGCTTCTCATAAAACATGAAATACGTTATTCTATGACCTAGGACAAGAGTTGGATTGTTGAGGGATCCTCTGCTCTTTTCACATTTAGTTGGTTGTAATATTTGTTGTGTTGGTAGCTTGCAACGGGTAAGTCTTCGAGGTAACGCAAAAGAAGGAATTTGCGATTAGAGATTGATTTTCCACATTACTGACGCAATCGCCAAACAAGTACCGATGTAGCCGGCCCAGCGGAAACACGTGAAACTATGTTATTTAGAAAGCTACCGACAATATTGACTGAAGAGGTTTAGGAGGTTTTTGCTGTTCATAAGACGTATGTTTGGATTGAGTCCATCTTACAGCACTTGTGTATTGTATTCATTCCCAAATATCTATATACACCAAAATATAGCCAAGAAGATAGGAATATTGTCTTCAAAACTGCAGCATGGATTCCTACGACACAGACAATATCCGTATTTTAAATAATTACTGCTCGTTGGTATAAACTAATTCATTTACTTGATTTTTGCTTGTTATATAACTTACTTTTTAGTTTTTCTTCTTTTTCTGTGCTTGATGGCTACGTTACTTAGAGTTTACGTCTGTTAGTTTATACTCGATCCCTTTTATAACTTGGGTTAGTACATTAGATTCACATTACGTGGTTCAATTAATAAAAAAGCACATTACTGGTTTATTTTTTAGCTGATGAAATTGCTTCCTTTTGGCGGTTTTGCATCATAATGTTGTAATAAAAACTTCGTTAAAAATACAAACATAATAACTGAATATGCGTATTTATTACATTCGGATTCAGTGTTGACATAGTAACAAAAATGTTTCGTTCTTGAATTAATATTAATAATGATCGAATACAAGTCATATCAAAGTTAATTTCTTGGAACTCAATACCAAACCCTCTTATTCACGTACGGAGCTTTTATATTTATGTTTATGTTTATATTGAAAATTTGTATTATAAACACATTTAAATGACTGTGTGCCATAAACATGGCTAATGCTTGACCCATCATAAAGCTGACTTTGAGATGAACATTACACATGTGACCCCTCGATTCCCACCAACTCTCCCTCACTGAGATACACGCCCACACAATTTCGTTAATGAACTCATGCATGCGACTTCCACAAAAACATGCAATGCTTTGTCAATGGCAAATACTAAATTACTAACAATTTATTATGGTAAACGTAAAAAAATGTGTTATTTTTAATAAAAACAGAACGTCCGCCTCACATCCTAATAGTGTTAAATTAATATAAGAATAAACTTCTTCCATGTTAGAATTGACTCATATTTTGTGGTTAAAAATTCAAATATTTGTAAAGTCCAATATAATGATTTTATTGAATACGCGATCGAATTAGTATGTCTTGCCTATTGAAATTGGGTGTGTATATATGCAGCTTTGAATGGCTACAAAATAATACGAAATAGAGAGAGTGATAAGAAAATTTTAAAATATAAAAAACATGAGGATCAAAATAAAGAAGGTAAAAGAAGCTTAAGAATTAAAAAATGCTACCCTTGTCTGGAATTTAGTGTTCATAAAATACGCATAGAATACCTTACAGAATAACTAAGCAGCTATAAAATATGTATACGAGTTGATAAGGGTATTCGCAGGAGAGAACACACCACCTGGGGCGCACTTATTGAATTAATCCCGAACATTTTCAAACTCGGTTTTCTGAGGTTACTTCGTCTTCAACTTTGGATGGAGTATTAAAATCATCTGAGTGCTATAGAAACTGCCTTGGCATAGTTGCATGGTTCTTCTACAACCCGAACATTGGTGAGGCGATTTACTGAACTACGATATTACTTCAGCTAAGTTTTTCATTTATTAAATATTTCCATTAATGAAACTGTTAAACTGTTTACTACCAAGTAGTAGTCAATGTTTAACAAAATATGATGAGAATAACAACATTATGTACTTTATGTCCAATTTTAATTCTGTTTTCAATATAAGTTAAATGCAAACAATCGCATACAATGCAATACAATGAAGGAATTTATTCTAATATTAATTCAGCATTATTTATTGTTCTTCTTTGGAAATCAGTTTTTATAACTAAATAAATAAATAAATAAAATGCAAAAAGCATTTACCTTTAACTCACCGTATACTTTTTACAATATTGTGAATGTCAGTTAATCGACAAACATTATTATGCAGACAGACAAATACTAAGAGAAATGTTGCTTTTGAGTAAAAAACAAGGACATAATGATTAGCGTTTAAGTAAAATAATAAAGTGCCCTCAGGTAGGAGTACGTATAAAACCGTTTGATTGACAGATCGTCTTTGGTGCATTGCGCTTTTTGTGTGGCTGGTTGAGCTAGTGGAGCTACTCTGGCTTCCGATGCAGACGGTCCAGAGTTCTATTCCCAGTTCGAACTGGGGCGTTTTGAAAACTGACATTATTAATTCGGTACGATACTGGTATATATGTAAACAGTGGTTTGAGCTTCCATTGCAACGAGTCACATAATAATGTAATGTATCCCATTGAAAATCAGTGCTCAACTGAGTGGGTAGACAATACATACTAATGTATTTACTTTATTTATGAACTAGCATAATACAAGACTGGCCAAAAGCCCATAATCGGTATTTGAGACAAGAAAGCCGACGCAGTTGGCCGAGGTCGATTAGGCGTTGGTCTAGTAAACCGCGGTCTCTGCGTTCCAAGCTCGAATCCTGGCTTGACATGCATGTCATGTGGCGTTTTTTCATCTTCATAATCACCCTTTCATAGTCTCGATTAGCCTCGTTGCAAAAATATGGGACGTAAAACCCCATATATCATCTTTGAGACGGGATACCATACGTGAAAAGGCTCTTCCCTTAGCTCAATCAAAACGTGACTGTCTCTGTCAATCATTCATTTAAATGTCGGTGAAACTCGAGAATTTTCAAATCTAATTTTGAAGTCACGTCGTTTTAATTATTTTGAACTGTCATCTCCCGCGATGACAGTTAGTATTTGTTTTGGTGGAGGTGCCGGGTTTGATATTAAATGCTTCGGGATGGATTTGATTTTGAACATAGCTTAAAATTAAATTTTTTTGTTTTTAACTGTATGAAATATTAGGGCTACACAGAACTAGTCTCTTCGTGGTTTTAACGTTTGGCACTGTTACACACATAACTAAAACTGTACACACCCAAACTTCATAATTTATAAAACATATTGTATAGACTATTAAAGTCGTCGTGTATCAACTTCGGTAATGCTTCCATCAATCAATGACGTGTTTACCCAACCCGAGCCGGTATTTGAATTAGCCACTGTCACTGACTGGTTGGCTGCCGCTCACCCACCCGTGACGGAAGCATTACCGAAGATGTTGCACGACGACTGTAAAACAAATAAGGATAGTTGCGCGTTCTTAGGGTTATCTAAAAATTACAATAATTTGCTTTCCTCATTGCAATTTCATACATTTTGAGTTCTAATTTCAGCAACCCCTTTCTTCCTTTTTTTATGTTAGATAGCCTCCTTTGCATCCTTAATTAGATGCGCGGAGAGCTGTCCTGGCCACTTCAGCAAAATTCATTTGTTTTAAGTTGGTCTGATTTTACAATTATAAAAGATCGAATTATATTGTAGAACCACATAAACTAAGTTAAATAAAATTACCTAATATTTCCCAAAACTAAAAAAACTCCCTGGAGGACACCCAAAGCAGTAATTTTTAAAAGGTTTGATAAAATGAAAATATTATTACCAATAAATGAAATCGTGAAATTGGAAAAGAAGATAGATAAATCAGATTTGTATATCAATTTTTGTGTCTATTCCATCCAATGAATTATAATTGATTTTCAACGAATGGAACGCTCGTATGCTATGTGCCTGGTTGCGATGACGCCATAAAATACGCGTTAACGCGAGTTCAAATAACGAGGATATGATTGGATCTTCAGCCGCGTTCAAAATGAATGCGTAGGTGAGCACGGATTGAAAGTATGGCATTCAACTCATGTGAGATACAACAAATGGTAAGTATTGAAGCTCCTCGGTCCTACAAAGAGGCCACGTAGAAGTAAAACACAACACACACGTTTAGTGACAAATATTCACAATTACTGGGCCTGGATTCACAAGAGTATGTCAGTATGTCTTCTACTGGTCACGACTAGTCTACATTCTGAGCTCTTGTGAATTTTTGCTCGGGTATATTCCTGGAGCGAACTACGACACAATGAACGTTCCAATAACATGTTTTGTAACTTTTGTTCTCAGATGTGAGCCATAGATTTGCAATTGAAACAAAGTTAGGCTGGTCTTGCAGTTAAGACCACAACCAGGCTTAGGACCTCCTGTAAATTCAGGCCCTGGATTCTTAGAGATATTTAAAATACTAATATGTGCCTTAGACTTATGGTTGTTGGAATTGATTGAAATAATATTTTATTACGTATTTTGGGTTTTGTAGGCATTGGTTTTTCTAACGTGCTTTGCGTTCTGTAAGTAAAATAATGTATGTGTATCACATTGAAGTTTGAACGCAACCACAATCTTAAATTCTTTGTATTTTTCGTACTGGAAGAATGTCTTAATTACAAATGATACCCAGGTTTCATACGATTCGTTCCTATTCGAGTAAAATGCTTGGAATAACGTCTACCGTAGTGAGATATTGAGGGGTGGCCGCAGTAAGAAGCGTAGAAGTTCCCCGCTCTGCACTCAAGTACGTCGTAAAAGTGCGGAGGGAGCGATTGCGTTCGTAAGCTATGACATGCCAAACATTCTCGTAGGCTCGAAGACGGGGCAGGAATGTGAATGATGCGAATCGACGAGAGCGCTAGTCTGCGGTGTGTTAAGTTGGAACTACACCTCGCAGCCACGGCGAACATGCATCCCATCCCTTGTCAAAATATCTGTTTGATCCTCAGAGCATACACGCATGGTTAATTAGGTGGACTATACTCGCCTAATATGTAGTGTTTGCACATATGAGTCTGACGTCCCTAGGCGAGTGCATGGGGGAGATTGTGAGCTGCAGGCCTATTTAGGAAGTTCTTGTTGTTTCTAGCGAATTTGATTCGTGAGCGAAACCGTTTCTGTTTCGGATTTAGACAAACCTGTCTAAAGGCGAGGTTGAAACGTTTACCCATGTGTGATTTTTAAAGCATGTGATACGTTGAACAGAGAATTAACCTGGGGAAGTGCATTTTTCATTCATCCACCATTCTTTGCTTTTGTAACGCAACAATTATTATTATGTTGTATCTAAACCTAAATTATAATACAAAATAATTTTCTCTGCGTTTAAAACCTAAATATTGAAGCTGATGTGAGGTAGAAAAAAATAGCCCAAATCGTGAATCGTGTACACAGACTTGCGTTGTGCGAAAACATAGTCAGAGTAATAGGATATAGAATAGGAAGGCACCAGTAAAGAATATTTTCATTGTTGAGGTTGAGTTGAGACCCATTCCTGAAGAGACGACAATTTCCCACCCCTTTTCTCCGAATCAGATTCGTACGCAACCAAATCCTTCACGGACCTTGCCGAACGAATTAATACTTTTTGGTTGGATGTTCTCCCCCTGCAACCGTGTCTGTAAATCGGTGGCTGTCACATTAAGGGTGATATTCCTATCAGCGAGCGAGGATAGACATGTCCCGGCACAAATTGATCAAATTGAGCTTGGTCACGTTATTATTGACAACATTCCGAACAGCGCAACACATCGGTGTTGCAATTATTTTTATAGATTTATAGGATTGAGCTAAGTTATCTGTGGGTATGAATTAAGGCAGCGTTGTTATTTCTATGTAGTAGACAACCTTTATCACGACTAGGTCTATTGGGGACATGGAAGTTGAAGCTTAAGCTCACAACATTGCAAATCCGGAATTATATTGTTGTTCATTTGATTATATGTAAACGTATATGATTAGAATTCAGGACTTAACACCACGTCCGATCTTTAAATAAAATAACCCATTTTACTTTCTAGAGAAAATCAATTTAAACCAACTAAATAGTCATAATTGTCCTAGTTACATTCAAGAATGCTAGCATTGAAATCCTTCTCCCCTTCCCCAACTTAAGGGGAAACAATATTGAAAGTAAACAGTAGCGGATAGGTAAAAACATTAAAAAATCCACCCTTTATTTCAGTCGAAAGTAGAATCATTCTCTGCGGCGGAAGCCGTAAAATAATGATGTAGCCTATTAGATAGAAGCTCAGATTAAAATTTTTTTAGAACTACGCGATAGGCTAACATTAATAATCATCTCGATTAGCATTGTTATCAAAATACAAGACGGGGGTATCAAAATAAGCCAACACCACTGAAAAACATTTTGGAAAGCGCATCAAAATGGCAGCCTTGAGATGAATTCCTGAAGGTTGGAAAATAAAGCTGAAATTGTAGAATAATTTTAGTCCAATTTGTGTTCTGATTATTGATCATTTAATCCCTTGTAAAGTCATTGTTAGGTTTCAGTTTAAAAAAAATAAGAGTACGGTGTCCAATCGATTTGTTTTTACATAAACCTATTGTTTCGTACATAGTCAAACGCGAAATTAATTGCAGTAGAGGATTAAGTACCAAATATAAAATACCACCATGTTTTAATTTATGTATTTTAAAAATGATTCTAATACATATTTTAAAATTTTAATAATTTGTGCATTATTTTATTAACAAAAAGAGACAATACATTACGTCTTGTTTCATTTTAAGATAATCTTGTTTGTATTTAAGGTGCATGATAAATTAGCTTTACCAGACTTAGTTTCAAGATAATATTTCGGTGCTGGTCTTAGAGTGTCATTAATCTTGTTTCAAAGCCTTTCAAAGAGCTTAAAAAACAAAGACGCATTGTGTAGCGTGTTATCCTGTGTCGGCAAGCGATAGGTATTAGGTTTGGTCTGTCTTTGCACCTTAGGCGCCGTTTATCGCAGCAAATGGCGAAACACGTCTCCCAAAAATAACGATGGTGTTTTTTATCTAGACGACGATCATTGAAAAGCAAATTAGTAACCGGTTTTTGTCAAAATACGAACAACACAGTTGTGTGCAATCTTTTGGTGCAATCACTTCAAACTTAACAACGAAAAAGCATAGCTGATTTTAACAATTCCAAATAAACTATCCAAATGTTCACTTCAAAAACGTACGTGTTTGATACTAAGTAAATAGATTTTAAATATGGTTGTTAGTTAATGTTATAAGTTAGTGTGTTTCATAAACAATGTCTTGGAAGATTTATATCGTACAACTACAAATATTGTATTTTCGGTGTTTTTCACATAATTAATTATTTCTTCGTGTTTAAAAATGTGTCGTACAAATGATCACCCCTCCTCCCCCACACTTAACACTCACTTCAATAAAGCTGTCCGTAATGTTTTACAAACATTGTACTCTGCGTAAGAAACAGACATGAAGGAACATTACCATTAAGAAACCTTTAAACTACAAAAATTGTAGCCATAATAATCTGAATGTTAGCAAATAAACAATTAAAAACAAATTCGGATTCCATAATTAAAAAAACCAACATATAGGAAGTTGGTTTGCTCAAATTAACCAAGATTGTTGTTGATTTCAAAATTAAAATTTTGTGATATCGATTTACCAAATGAGTGATTATATTTATTTATTTATTGCCCATTACCCAGTTAAATGTATTTGTACTTAAATTGCATAACATGCATATTCTTATTTTAATGTTATAAGGGCCATGGCATCGAGTTTCGATAATGACAGACAGTCATTAAAATAGGTGTAATATATGTATTTGGATAACTTTAAGTGTCGCAGTTTGTCTTTGTAAATTGTAAAGTCTAATGTAATGAAAAGAACATTAACTTGTTTGCCTTAGGTAAATTACAAAACATTGTACATTTACTTCTTGAAGACAGTTGTATAGTTACGCGAAGGTACGCTAGCGAAATTCACGACCGCTTCATGTACGGATTAGGGGAAGGTGAATAAAGGGTCTGTTTTGAAATTCCATACCGTCATTTCTTCATCACAACGGCGAAGTGATTCTCTCGAGAAACCCAGTGTTAGTTGTCGGCATCGTCACTAGATAGCGCGAAGTATACATTGGCTGCGAATGTCGTTCCCGTTATCCTTCACTTGTTTATTGTAGCATTATCGCGGGTCGGCCACCTGGGGGTGCCCGGCGGGGGCGGGGGTGGAGGCGGAGTCGAGCATCCCCTGGGTGTGGATAAAACGTCATCTGTTGTTATCACACGCACCCCGCTACAATGGAAGTCACTCCGCGCTTTGTTCTCCTGAATTGCGTGTTTATTGTCCTCAGAAATTGACACCGCAATCGGAGGCGACTTGGTTAGTTGGAGTTGCCACATTATGCCTCGGAATATTGACAGCCACACGGAACAAAGCCGGACACCATCAATATCGAGACAATATCTATTTCATGAAATATAACCTTTTCTGTGTGGAGACAAATGAATTGGATGTAACGAATGAATTTAAAAAAAGAACGAAAATATGAATCATAGGAACTTTGTTTGTTCAGAGTAAACATTGATACGATACAATTAAAGGCACAACACGTAAAGCGCGATAGATGTAATTGTTTGTAGGCTGAATGTGTATTTTTTGTCCTGGGAAAGATGGAAATGAAAAACAAAACCCGCATTATTATTCTCGTATGAAATAATAAACTGTCTTGGTTATGACGGCTCAACGAAAACAGAAACGCGTCACACGCATTTCCTTTCGAAAAACATTTCACTTATTTATTTAATAACTCTGAGAAAGATTCGGCTGGAGGAAGTTGGGATATTACCCGTGTGATTTGTAGACCTTTTCTCCGTCTCGCAACACTGAAGACTGTTTCTGATACAAGCATTTCTTTTTTATGTGATTCCCGGAGTCCACAGTCAGTGTAACATTTCCTACGGATTTTTCTCGGTTAAAACAACAGAATTTAATAACATTTCGTGTTTTGTGTGACTTGAAAATAACGATTTAATAAATGCCTTTTTTTAGAATTTAAAATCGTGAAAATGGTCGGCTAAAGTCGTACGTACTCTGCTGGATGTTGAAATCGAAAGTTGTGGTAATCTATTTTTGGGCAGCCAGTCACTGTCGATAAATGTCTGTTATTGGCAGGTCGGAAACAATGAGTTCGATTATAATGTGTGACGTGATGGATTGTGCGTCAGCCCACGACGACTTTTTACCCCTCAGTTCAGTCTACAAAACACAGCGTGTAAGGTACACTGGGAATTGAGTGGCCCAAATGATTCCACATGGCGGAGCTAAATTTTAATTTTGATCGTAATCGTTCACTTTGGGAATAATCTATCGTTTACTGTCTACTTTATGGAAGAAGTGCTAGGCTTATAAAAAGGTCTCGATTTGAAACTGTATTTGCGTCACTTTACTCAGGTTTGCATATTTTGGATAGGAATTTAATAAAATATTGTTTGATTCCTCCTGGAATCGTTTCCTATACACAGTCATTTTCATTACAGCCCATTCTCCAATGGAAACCCAATGGAATGGCAAATCCAACCATATAAATAATATGGTTTCTATGTTGAAAGTATCCTTTAAAAATCACCTTTTTATCTGAATATGATTGATTTCAAACAAATACATTAATGAATAGTGGGAATCATGTAATAAAATAAGAACACTTGTCTGTTATGTTTGTAAGTTCAACAATAGTTTTGTCTTCAAGCCGCGTCTATGTCTGAAATACAATTGTCCATGACAGCTCTACCTGTCGTACGAGTCCGAACCTACTAATAGGGCAAACGCTTTACAGCTTTGTTGTGAAATGTGTCAGTATGCAACAATATTTATTATTATTATTATTATTATTATTATTATTATTATTATTATTATTATTATTATTATTATTATTATTATTATTATTATTAAATAGTTAGGTATTATGTCTAAACTGTTTGAAATGTATTTCTCTTTCAAACACTTGATAATGCTAACTTTATAATAATAATAATAATAATAATAATTATCATCATCAATATCAATTTTCACAAGAGATAAGAGATTTAATCTATGAACAAGTACACCGACATATATCAATAACTTCCATGCGTTATTTATCCATCCACGTGAGACTCGTGGGGTTGATTCGGGCTGATTTTTTTTGACAAAGTCCCCTCCCCCATCCCCTCACCCGCTCTCGCCCGCCATTGCACAACTATCTCTCTCTCCCTCTCTCCCCTCTCTCGCTAGTACTTCCAGCTACCCCTCAGAGGTATGAATTATTAACCGCCCTTTTAGCGATGTATATTTTGAAGCCAATTTCTGATAATTAATAATCAAACGCTCGCTACAAAACCAACGTAACAATATTTGTCATCGTGCTGATTAGTGACCGAATTAGCCTTTATCTATTATCGTATTATAGGATTTGTACGCGGTGACGAATGAAATACTCGCTCGTATATCAACAAATTGCCTTTATACTTTTTAGTCATAATTTGTCCAGTTGGGTTGTTACGCGCTTTAGTTGTTTTAAGATTAATGTGTCCAATGGTTCGAAAATGTTCCGCTGTGCTGCAACCCTCTATGCCGCTTAACTTATCTCATCCAAATCCGAAGTTACTATGATAAATTCCCATTTGGAATCGTTCAATGAATACTCGGCGTGAGGCAAAAATGCGGATCGACAAAACGCACCACAAGTTTGACGAATGACGTCAACGAACTTTGTGGGTGAAGCAAAACACTCAGCGATGATTTGACGGGTCGAGCGAAGCACCCGTAAAACTTCTTTGACGGGTCGAGCAAAACACTAGTATAACTAAGCATTGAGAAGTCCAGCAAAGCACTAGAAATGATTCTTGGACGGGTTGAGCAAATCACTAGAAACTAAGATTTGATGAGTCCAGCAAAGCACTCGGAAAAGTTGTTTGACGGTCCAGCAAAGCACTGGAAACAATTCTTTGACGTGTCGAGCAAAGAACTCGTAGCTAAGCATTGATGAGTCTAGCAAAACACTCATAAACATTCTTTGACGGGTCGAGCAAAGAACTCGTAGCTAAGCATTGACGAGTCTAGCAAAACACTCATAAACATTCTTTGACGGGTCGAGCAAAGAACTCGTAGCTAAGCATTGATAAGTCTAGCAAAGCACTCATAAACATTCTTTGACGGGTCGAGCAAAGAACTCGTAGCTAAGCATTGATAAGTCAAGCAAAGCACTCATAAACATTCTTTGACGGGTCGAGCAAAGAACTCGTAGCTAAGCATTGATAAGTCTAGCAAAGCACTCATAAACATTCTTTGACGGGTCGAGCAAAGAACTCACAACAAAGCTTTGGCCTTGTTGGCTATGGTCTGTGAAAACCGGATCCCTATAGCAGTTAATGGCAAGGTCAACAGTCAAATTATTAATTAATGTATGAGATAAACATTTTGGTACACAAAGTCGTCTTTAATATTGATATTGTTGTTGTAATTCTGAGTATAGATTTATACAAATGTTGCAGGGATGAGAAATTCACATTTATTGTATTTTCATAATAATCCCTTGACTCTAAGACCATCTTAGTATGTTTATAACCTGGGTAAGTAGCAAGGATGGCAAGTCCTACGGGGACTGGGGGGGGGGGGGCGTATTCTTGCTACCTCCACGATACGCTATTAAGACTGTCGAAGGCCATAAAGGGAACGCGCTCATAAATACACACAGATATGTCACAACTTGTTATTGTTATCATTGTTGTGTTACTTATCCTACGACTCTGATATTGTTGCGCAAGAGATAGTGAGAAACACTAGAGTGTAGCTGTTCTGAATACTCGCAAATCCTTGGCCAGAAATAATTAGTAATTCAACTGAACAATGAGATGTCTATGAGTAGCTGTAGCAAGGCTTAAACCGCTCCACGCATATTATTTCCTTTCGAGGGCTATAAACTCGTCTCCTGCCTCGCCTTTCAATGACGCCTAGCTACAGCCAGCAACTTGAAAAACAAGTTAAATTGGGAAAAGTGTGATACAATCGCGTCTCTTGAAGGGGTTTTTTCTTAAAGGGGATAGCCTAGCGAGAGATAAATAATTGAATACACGTGTATAATGAGGTGTCTTATATTCACCGTAGACTTCCATTTTGTAAGGGAATCTTCCGACGTAAGATTTATTTTGAAATACATACTTGAAACTTGTTTAATCCTGTAACAAATATCATGGTACCATGTTTCTAGAATAAGGAACACATCACTGTTATTGTGTAAACAAATAAAATTAAATACGTCTTTTGAAGGCTACGCAAGCTGCTTCTGTCGTGCTTTAAAATATATACATACAGGAACGTGCAAACAAAGATGGTGCAAATAATGAGGTATAATGCAATTTTCAAAAACAAAAATACAAAATAAACTGTGGATAACGCATATACACTCAGTTTTCAATATTTCGTTTTTCGTTTACGTTACAAAAAACATTATGAGCGGACAAGATGAAAGAGTTTAGTTTTATATCTGTTAGTTCTTTACATAGATTTTGTTAATACGATGAAATTTAAAAAACTTGATATCGTGAACATTGTTTGGTTATGAACATCTTTCATTCACATACATAACGTTTTACACTTTTAATATAGGTTAGGGGTTTATTCAGTAGTAATAAAATATTTTTTGGATGTGGTTCTCCTCTCATTGGTAAACCTTCCATAAATTGAGGTTCTAATAAGAATTTTAGAATTTTAATCAGTGATTTTACGACTTTAAATTCATACTGTTCCACTTTACCCAGCGTATAATCAAATATAACTCCCAGTAGGTTGATAACAAAAACCATCCATCTTTTCCGAGGAAAAGTTATGATGAAATACTGTTAATACGGATATACCATGGCTACTGTGTTGTAACGGATGTTTCCTATTATTACAATTGCTAAATATATTCGTAAATGTGGATTTTCGAAGGTTGGTAAAGAAAATAAGAAAGCGTGACTACAAATATAACAAACAATACAATCATACATTTAAAACTCGCCATCCTGAGTAGAATATTGTACTATAGTTGGCTCGTTATTTGGTGTTAAATGACATACTCGACAACTAGGTCATATGACGTCGGTATTTTAGTCTGCTATTAAGACAGGCATATCTTCACTCTGAACCAATTCTAGCCCGGACCAAGATGGATAATCGCACTATAATATACTACACAATTATAATAAAACGAGAATATAATATGGTTGTTATACTTCCGACACCAGCAGCAAAGAAATAATAGAGAAGATTGTAGCTACTAGGTATTATATAATGTATAATATATTCTATGCGTAATTTAAAATCTAGCCTCAATTGCATTTATGGATAAAATGGTAGTTGACATGGATGGGCATTCACAAATTCAATATTTGTTTATTATGACCATGACACGTTTCTCTGTTCTAAATGCAATCCGCAGGGATATTTCTGCTAAGGATGTGCTGCTAAAACAATCGTTGAGATTTTGTTTGGTCAATTTTATTGAATGAGTAGTTATAGTCAATAAAATATACATATACAATATACCATATATTATCTTAATTTTTTGTAAACTGTAACATACAAATTAAAAAACAAAAATGACAAGGTAAATTTCATAAAAATTGTTCTTCTACCTAACCGAACAGAAATAAGCAGGCAGAAGTAAGAAATAAAAAGATATGTAAGTATTAAGAAATAAGTAAGAATTAAGCACACATAAATTAGGACAGAAATAGCAATTGTGTTCTGTGTGTTGTGTTGTGTGTTAATGTTTTTATTAATTTATTAATATGTTGTTCATTACAAAATAATGTGTAATTGTAAATACATGCACTTGTTGGTGAGCCTGGCCACAGCACGGCGCCTTCAATGAACTAGTTTCCATTACAAATTGGGCAGTAGAGATAGAGCGGTCGAACCTGTTAATTCGGACCCGCGGTTTGCAATGGTAGCTATTGACGGTATTCATTAATTACTTGCGTTACTCATTGCAGACACTCAAGCTAAATGGCAGCCATTTGAATACCATACAATCGGACCAATTGGCGTTCACGTGTGAACGTAGACAATTTCTCTCATTTAGCGGCATAACTGATGTGGCACATAACTTCAATGATGCCGATCTAAACTATATTATTAAACTCGGATTTGGAATGGAGAGAATTACGTTATGATTTATAACAAAACACTTACTTTTTTACCACCTGTTAAAGACACCACACGGAACAATAAATGTTGTGAACATTAAATGGTAGATTTTCAGTTTGCCTCTTTCCTCAAACGAAAACTGACTGTCTCAGGTAGGGCTAGGACTCAATTGAGATAGTTACCTTTCTACTGACGAAATGGGAATTTTAATGAATTATTCTTTTACTCTGATCAAGCTAGCTCTCGTTTATTGTCATCTATTGTTAATGAGTGTTGTAACTAAATATAATCGGCATTAAGTGAATATATAAATACATAATATGTCATAGAGTCTTGACTTCTTACATTGTTACTATATAGTAGAGGAGCAAGAGGTATCTCGTGCGCCTTTCATGAAAGAGTATTGCGGTAAACGGTATTCTGTTACGGCATACCATACGAGTATTTTGCACCTACCTGGCAGATCCTGGCACGCTGCAGAGGGCGCCAGGAGCGTCGTGACGTCATAGACACGTTTTAATTAATTACTTTTAAACGGTTTATGTCACAGAAAATATCAGGAGGACAATTTTATGATGTCATACTAGACAAGCATTTATAACCTATCTGCCACATTCTGGCGGGCTGCAGAGGGCGCCAGGAGCGTCGTGACGTCATATACACGTTTAAACTAATAACGTTTGAACGGTTCATATCACAGAAAAAATGTAGGGTACAATTCTACTATAAAATACTAAACGAGTATTTTGCACCTACCTGGCACATCCTGGCACGCTGAAGAGGGCGCCACGAGCGTCATGACGTCATAGACACGTTTTAATTAATAACGTTTTAACGGTTCATGTCACAGAAAATGTCAAGGGAAAAATTCTATTACGAAATACTATTTGAGTATTTTTCATCTACTTGGCACATCGTGGCACGCTGCAGAGGGCGCCAGGAGCGTCGTGACGTCATACACGTTTTCATTAATAACTTTTGAACGGTTCATATCACAGAAAATATCAAGAAGACAATATTATAGAGAATTTAAATACAAATCGATTGATATGTACCAATAGGGTAATCATGTAATGTTTAAGGGAGATATTGCTAACAAATAATAAAAATTAGATGTGTATATGAAATGCAGGGCATCCCTCATCGTAATATCTATTTATTACTATTTCGGAGTTATAATTTTATCACTGTGAAGAACCTAATAATCGTAGTCATCCCAACATACCCATGGATATCTGTTGTTTAACAATAATAATAATTATTATTATTGTATACTAGTTACTATTCATAGACTGATTAGTAAAACTCACGTTTGCTACAAGTTCTCTTCATCATCATCATCGTCTTCATCCTCATCTCCCGCGTTGTCGGTATTCAAGCACTCTTGTTCCTCGTCTTCAGTAGAGCAGCCACAAAGGTCGGTGCACCTCATGTTATTTGCTTTGCAGCTGCATCTTGACGCACACCTTGATTTTAAGCAGTTGCACTTAACTAGTTGAATGACGGCAGCCGGTGCAGGTTCGAGGGTTGTCATGACTGCCACATACTCGTTGCTCTCAAGTAGCCATCCGTAGTCTTCGGGTAATAAGTTGATAGGGTTGGCAACCTGGTCATTATGCCACACCCAGCATTGATGGTGAGCACGTAGTATGGCTTGGAGATATGCGGCTTTGCTGGGTGGAAGCTTTTGGTGGGTGCTTGGCAAGACTTTTTGTGAAACATGCGCCATCGAAGGTCAGACACTGATCTCAGTTTAGTGAATGGACAGTACAGTTTGCAAACAAACTTCTCTAAACCACTTGTCACGGAGTCTTTTAGAGCAACAGTTTAACCTAGTTCTTTAAATGCTGAAAATATTTCATAGTCGGATTCTCTGAAAGCTTTCCAGCACGAAAGCTTCCCCTTTCCTGAAAATCCCCCAGTGTTGTCGGAACCACTGAAAGCGTGAAATCCAGTTAGTCTTGAAACTTGATTGTGCCCAAGTGTGTTGTATAGTGACCCAAGTGCTATCCTTCTATTATTTCCCCCTTTACCTGTAATAAACACAGTATTTTTACAGAGATCGGTGTAACGTTGCAGTACCAGGATAAGGACATCTGTATCTGGGGAAAAAATAGATATTTGAGTAGCTCCTCGTTTTGTCGCATCTACTGCATGAAGCAACATCTTTGTATCGGTTTCTTCCTGTTCACTATTTAAGTGTGGTAGAAGTGTTTTTGTACTAATAGTCTTGTTACTCCATGCGACAACTGTTTGTCGCTCTATGGCCTGTGAGGCTCGAATTATTTTCTTTGAAAATTATTCTGTCAGCTCATACTTGGTTTTGGTGTGACCAAGTAGTTGTGACATGCTCATTGCTCAAGTACCCGATTGGCGTGTTGTCTGTAATGCGATAAGCTACAGCAGCTTTTCCTCCTTGCCGGGTCTTTCGAGTCAGTGGCGTAACTAGGAATTATTTCGGGGGGGGGGGGTGAATTAGGGAAAAGTGAGATGAGGGGACGCCATTTCGCCGAAGGCGAAATTTTTTATCACTTTTATAATTATTTCGTTCTTTTTAGAGTCAAAGAATACTACTCGAACCACTACTCGTTTGTTTGTATTATATTGAAGTTACAGTGTTACAGTATAAGATATAAATTATAGTTCTAAAGAATTGCATAGGAATTGTGTGTTTAATGTTTTATGGTTGTTCAATATAATCTCAACATGAAGTGAAACATTGTGGTCACAAGTCACATACATTTAAATTTTAATTCACAGATCGTGATATTGTAATATTAGATTAATGCATTTTTATTTATAGGCACCCTCACTTTTACTGGTTCGAGCGAAAGGTATATCAGTTGTAGATGAACACATAAATATAATTGAATTATTGAAAACAATTATATATCTCATCTAAGTGAAGTGGTATGATAAATATAATAAAAATGTTATTTGTAGCGATTGTTATACACTGAAGTGGTTTAAGGATCTTACACTTTCGGGCCATGGTATTGTGGGGATCACTCAGTTTCAAATTAGCTTACCCGATGGCCCCATAAAAAAAAATGCTAAAGATAGACTTTTCCCCGTTGTTTGTGTATGTCTATATTCGATTTGCACTAGTGGAATTTGTATTCTGTTGCAAATATAGGCCTAATAATAAAATTTGGATTAGATCCCTAATTGTAGCTTTGAAGAGCTTTTCAAACATATCTTAAGTTAAAAATCGTTTGAGAGACCGATCGGTAAGAACGAATTTACGAATGAATGTATTAGTAAATTCATTCTCGATGTAGTTTCGGGGGGGGTTTAAACCCCCTAAACCCCCCCCCCCCTTAGTTACGCCACTGTTTCGAGTAGCCGATTTTAATGAAACAGGAATGTCATATCTATCAAATACCACGTGGACCTCTGAAAACTCACTATAACTGTTGTCAATGCGCATGACAAGAAGTTTGGCTAGATTCTCACAAGTGCTGGTGTGTGGAAGAATCCGTCTATGAAATATTTTCAGCATTTAAAGAACTAGGTTAAACTGTTGCTCTAAAAGACTCCGTGACAAGTGGTCTAGAGAAGTTTGTTTGCAAACTGTACTGTCCATTCACTAAACTGAGATCAGTGTCTGACCTTCGATGGCGCATGTTTCACAAAAAGTCTTGCCAAGCACCCACCAAAAGCTTCCACCCAGCAAAGCCGCATATCTCCAAGCCATACTACGTGCTCACCATCAATGCTGGGTGTGGCATAATGACCAGGTTGCCAACCCTATCAACTTATTACCCGAAGACTTCGGATGGCTACTTGAGAGCAACGAGTATGTGGCAGTCATGACAACCCTCGAACCTGCACCGGCTGCCGTCATTCAACTAGTTAAATGCAACTGCTTAAAATCAAGGTGTGCGTCAAGATGCAGCTGCAAAGCAAATAACATGAGGTGCACCGAGCTTTGTGGCTGCTCTACTGAAGACGAGGAACAAGAGTGCTTGAATACCGACAACGCGGGAGATGAGGATGAAGACGATGATGATGAAGATGAAGAGAACTTCTAGCAAACGTGAGTTTTACTAATCAGTCTATGAATAGTAACTAGTATACAATAATAATAATTATTATCATTGTTAAACAACAGATATCCATGGGTATGTTGGGATGACTATTGACTACGATTATTAAGTCCTTCACAGTGATAAAATTATAGCTCCGAAATAGTAATAAATAGATATTACGATGAGGGATGCCCTGCATTTCATATACACATCTAATTTTTATTATTTGTTAGCAATATCTCCCTTAAACATTACATGATTACCCTATTGGTACATATCAATCGATTTGTATTTAAATTTTCTATAATATTGTCTTCTTGATACTTTCTGTGATATGAACCGTTCAAAAGTTATTAATGAAAACGTGTATGACGTCACGACGCTCCTGGCGCCCTCTGCAGCGTGCCACGATGTGCCAAGTAGATGAAAAATACTCACATAGTATTTCGTAATAGAATTGTCCCCTGAAATTTTCTGTGACATGAACCGTTCAAACGTTATTAATTAAAACGTGTCTATGACGTCATGACGCTCGTGGCGCCCTCTTCAGCGTGCCAGGATGTGCCAGGTAGGTGCAAAATACTCGTTTAGTATTTTATAGTAGAATTGTACCCTACATATTTTCTGTGACATGAACCGTTCAAACGTTATTAGTTTAAACGTGTATATGACGTCACGACGCTCCTGGCGCCCTCTGCAGCCCGCCAGAATGTGGCAGATAGGTTCTATATGCTCGTCTAGTATGACATCATAAAATTGTCCTCTTGATATTTTCTGTGACATAAACCGTTCAAAAGTAATTAATTAAAACGCGTCTATGACGTCACGACGCTCCTGGCGCCCTCTGCAGCGTGCCAGGATCTGCCAGGTAGGTGCAAAATACTCGTATAGTATGCCGTAACAGAATACCGTTTACCGCAATACTCTTTCACGAAAGGCGCACGAGAACTTAAATGTTACCTTTTGCTCCTCTACTAATATATATATATCACTTTGGATTCTTATTGATACAATACTATTGGCGTTTTCCAATGGTCGCACTGGACCGCACTGAGTGCGCCTTTAAGAATTAATACAACAATGCACAACAATCAAATGTGCGCACACAGTACGGTCCATTGGAAAACGCCATATAATTAATGTATTATTGCGATTTCCATAGAAATTAAAAACATCAATTGGAAGTGACCTACCCGCCTTGTCGTTCATTATATATTATCTTTTAGAATTGAAAATTGTAATGGTTTTGAAAGTTATATTCTATCAAGAAATGGAACGTTTATTAAATTAATTATTTCACATTTACTGTTTTCAGTATTGGAAAAATTAAATTGAATATACATTGATTGATTTCTTTTGGTTCTAGGTAAGTGCCATTTGGTTTGATTCCGCTTGCAATACTAAGATGACTTTGTGACTTTGCACCTGAGGTAAGTAAAGTTACAGAATATGTTTTCATTTAGCATCTACCTAAGACTAAGCTAAGAGGGTTCTAACTTCACTTTTGTGGCGTTGCAACAGTAGGTTAGATCACGATGTTTCCGCCGGAAAAATACAAGTATCTACAGTAATTTGAATCCTATAAACGTGCACTATTCTATTTACTGTTGAGTGTTGACACATATTTTGCCTCCTAGTAGCATTTCT
This sequence comes from Isoperla grammatica, assembly GCA_945910005.1. Classification (NCBI taxonomy): domain Eukaryota; kingdom Metazoa; phylum Arthropoda; class Insecta; order Plecoptera; family Perlodidae; genus Isoperla; species Isoperla grammatica. The sequence goes on along the minus strand of OX246737.1, from coordinate 39,542,492 downwards.
TGTTCTCTCTTGTTGTGACTTTTGTCATGTTTTACAAACAGCTTCTGATCAATGCTATTACCGAAAATAAATCTATTATGTTTACGATATGATACCTACTAACTATAGAGCGTAAAATGAGCTCTTCGGGATAGCTAGATAATCTAACGTTTTTGAAATGTTTTAGAAAGTAATATATGGGTCAAATGAAATAATGTTCTAGGAATGTGCTTTGGTGCACGATATAGCTTACATCGATGTCAAGCCTGTAGGCGGTCAACGAGCGTGATAAGAGATTACTATGCGAATGTAGATGCAGAGTTTCATGACGTCATAGGGCTGGACGGCCAGGGTTATAGTTCACTCATTGGGGGTGTGTTTGACAAAATTGTTTTGCAATGCAATGCAAATCAATACATAAGGATTTAATTAATTTATTTGTATGTTCTTTAAATGTGATGATCACTTTTTTATTCTTCAATGCGTTGAATGGGTTGGGAAAAGGCACCCGGCTAAACTGTGTATTTACGCTTATTTTATAACCTTTTTTTGCAAGATGGTTAGTTAGCAGCAATTCCAGTTCACCGTAAAAATTGTGTAGTCTTAACGAAATGGTATCCAACTTTTTTTTACAAAGAACCTACCATTATAATTATTTAAATATTCGAATACAGACTTTACGGCGTTTACCAATTTTGTTTTTGTAAAATAAGTTTGTAGGTTTAACAGACTGTTCGCTTAGGGGAGGATCCCATGTTGTGCTTGTGGTGGAGATGGATATAGGGGAGAATTCCTGTATTTAGTATTCAAATTGTGTGAATTTACATCTGTTTAGCTACTCATGTAAGAATGTTTGGTTCAGCAAGCGATTAGTGCGTGCATGATGGGGGCTCATAACCCCCGTTTGTGTTTTGATAATTCAACAAAATCTCCATAAAAAAGCTTTCCACCAAAAACGAAACACTATTATAAGTTGCTCATACATTTTTCGATGAACTTTTTATGAAGTGTTTTCTGTATGTTACTTTAGTTGTTTTGTTATTTCTCTAATTATTGTTTTGTGAATACGAAGATAAACAATGCGATTGCTATTTATAACAATAAAGTGCCTGGGGTTATTTACCTTGATAATATGAAGAAAACACATCTTTGAAGTATAAGCAAAGAAGAGATACGCACCATTGCTTCAATTATGAATTGTGGAGATTATTAACCCATAACATTAGTTTTCTTATGTTACAACCATGCAAATGTTTAACACGCTCCTGTACACATTCGGCTCTCTAAAGCTCAGTTGTAATTATTGTTTGTTTAAATTCACCTCCGTCAGGGATGTGAACATTGATACAGCCACTGGTCCATTGCACATCACACATACTATTATTACATAACAGTCATAAAGAGAAAGTCAATGAATTCCACAACCCACACAAGGTCTATATTAGGGCGTGCCCAAGTGGGATGTTATGGATGCGCCCCCGGCCTCGCGTTACCTTCTGCTCTGTGAAGGGTTCAACGATTGCGTCATAGAGAAGTTGTTGATACCCTCCAACCGCCAGAGGGTAGAGGAAGATAGAGTTGAAAAATGAAACGAAAATAATAACATGCCTAACGATGTGTTAATTTAGCAAAGAGCTCGTGAGTTAGGCTTCAGCACTGCACAGTTATGAAGCGTGCAACAACGGCGTAAGAGCGATCCACGCTAAGGGAAGTTATACTATGACTTTTTTCCAAGAGGTTGTATGTATAACCATTCCACCTGAAGCGTTCATACATAAACTCAATGCTCTATAACATTACGTCATGCTGTCCCTGTGGGATGATGCGAAGCGTAGGTACTACTGAGGCGCGTTGGTTCGAGTCCCATAATACATACATCGGCTTTTGTAACTGTTATTTATCCAAATAATATAGCATCATCTTTCGTTAGCAAACCATATTACTAGAGATGTTCATCTTTTTGATTTTATTGATTTTACTATATAGCCTACTGTAGAACATTGTATGATGTCCGCCCTTTAATTGCCTCGAACGACAGGTAGAGCTATCCATGGTCACATTCTAAGGGTTCAGATTGATAAAACACAAACCGTATTATGTAAACGGCTTTTATGTATGTATGAATGTATGTATGTATGTATGTATGTATGTATGTATGTATGTATGTATGTATGTATGTATGTATGTATGTATGTATGTATGTATGTATGTATGTATGTATGTATGTATGTATGTATGTATGTATGTATGTATGTATGTATGTATGTATGTATGTATGTATGTATGTATGTATGTATGTATGTATGTATGTATGTATGTATGTATGTATGTATGTATGTATGTATGTATGTATGTATGTATGTATGTATGTATGTATGTATGTATGTATGTATGTATGTATGTATGTATGTATGTATGTATGTATGTATGTATGTATGTATGTATGTATGTATGTATGTATGTATGTATGTATGTATGTATGTATGTATGTATGTATGTATGTATGTATGTATGTATGTATGTATGTATGTATGTATGTATGTATGTATGTATGTATGTATGTATGTATGTATGTATGTATGTATGTATGTATGTATGTATGTATGTATGTATGTATGTATGTATGTATGTATGTATGTATGTATGTATGTATGTATGAATGCAATGGATGTACTTACAACATGGTGTGTCTAAGTGACTGCGTGTCAACGATATAGGCCAACTTAGGCCTATATAATATTTTGTTCTTTTTTGTGGTTATAAATACCATACGAAATTGCGATACAGATGTATTGAAAGTTTAATGAATATATTTGATTGTTTGATGATATTAGAGATAAATATCTTGAAACGGATAGCGGAGACGTAGCAAGAGATTGGACAAACTTCAGTGATGTGTGGACGTTGATTTAACTAGCTACATAAAATGCTCCCCCCCCCCCCCCCCCACCCCCAACACCAAAGAAAGGTGTATTCAATTCACAGCCACACGCGGTCTCATTTTCATACATTAATTTAAGTTTTCGATTCCCGGTTCTGGATTTTCTATCTCCATATTAACGCTAACTTAGCAATATGATGCTGGCATAAAGCCATATAAATGGTGACTTTGCAGCCATCATGGCAACAACTTGTATGATAAATGTTGCAATGTACCCCATTGAAATCAGTTCCTGTAACTGAATGCTCCTACAATAAAAACATATTTATTTTTAATTATGTGTATGATTAGAGATGGTACAGACAAAAGGAATATGATGTAAAAGTGCTTTTGTTCCCATGTGCTTTGTGTATTTGCTGTTTTTCAGATCCCAGTTATCCAGTTTCTATCCAAAAGATAAAATACGACTGAAAATGCTGTGCATTTTGCCAGTATTTACCGCTAAATGGTGTCAGCGTAGTCTATAACGTGTAGCCAAGTGTTTAGAAAAGACATGGATAGCGATTTATAGGATTTAATGTGGTGATAATGTGTAGTGCATAAAATTTGTATTTTTATCTACGTCTCTATAAGTGGACTGCAGTCAAAATAGTTCAACCACGAATAACGGGTTGTAAAATAATTAGTTATCTGTGGTTCAACCATGTAGCATATTACGTTAATTGTTCGATGAAATCGTCCAAAACTCTTATTTGTATTTTATTAAAAGCTTCGTCCAATTAATTCGACATTATTTCATTTACATGCTCAATTCTATTTTCTATCCATGACTAAAACGTGCGTATAGCTCACAATTTATTAATCTCATCCAATAGATTTGAGTTCCAGCAATTATGACAATACGCGTTATAATATTTTGATTACGTCAATTAACTGGTTTTGTTATCTAATAACGGTAGTGTAGCATGCATGCGTGTATGAGTGTGTGACCGAGTGTGCGCGGGTTATAGGGGGGGTGGGGGGGGGGGGGGGTTCTGTGTGGAGACGCTGTAACTGTACATGCTCACAAATGCTTACAATGCTCACGGCTCTACCAACAAAAACGCTTTAACGTGCCAATCAACTATGTTTTTGCGGTTTATATAAACATCACGATTGTTTGTGACATTTTGACATCAATCGCAATGACTTTGAAATGCATAATGTGGTAAACGAACCAATATATTCCTGAAACTATTCACACTTGAAACTACTGCACTTGTCATAAGTTGGGTAATTAAAAGTGAAGTAGGACTTGTAGCTGCATTTTTAAATTATATACTTACTGTAGATCATTTGTGACACAACTAATCCAACATCTGTGGCCGACCTAAATGGTTTATGACATGCGTTAAGGTTTGCTCGACGAGCTGTGCTACAACATACGCATTTTAAACTTATACACAAACATTAATATGGATGGAGTTTTAAGCAATGCTCGTTTACGCTAGGAAATACGTCGACATGATACAGGTGCATCGATTTCAAAGTAAATAGTAAAGTTATCTACAACTTTTTCTCTTTTAAATGAACGATTATGTAATTTGTTTTAAATTTTTTCTCCTTTGCTCTCTTGCTCTCTGTCACTCATATTTAAATTAAAATCATTGTCAAATATCAATGAATGTATTAATTAAAAGCGTCACCTGTAAATGTAGAAGGATTCGTCGCTATGGTTAGATCTTTATTAATATTATGTAACAACTTAACAAGTGAGCAAACACTGTGCCCATTGTTCCATTAATTCCTTTTCGAGAGTTCCATACAGTTTTGTTGATGGTTCAGTATTTATAACAATGGTGTCCTCTTCTACCACAAATTACGAATAGTTTGTTAATTAAATATGAATCTAGGCCAATTAACAAGAAAGTTTTGGAGTTTGACTAAGTTATACCACGCTTCCATTCTTAAGTGAATCTAAATGTATTCCTACTCATCTGGAAACTTGCAAGAAGTTATTTGTTTGGTGACAACGAGAAACACTCCAATGGGCTGGTGTGTTCGATTACCCCTCCCCCCCCCCACTCCCCCCTCCAGTAAGAACCAAACAAGTCTGCACTAAATAGACTAATTAAATTACAGTTCTTCACAAAACCCTTAAAACAATAATTTGGTAAATTGAATGATTGCATTGTACAAGATAAAACGAACTTTTGTTTAATAGGGTAGCACACCATAACGACCTCCTAATATACAATAATTGTTCAATTACGGTTACCCCTCTACACATTTACACACCTACTAACCGAGAGTTGTTCTGGCGGCAAATTGCGACGCGTCTTTGAAATTTTGTTTAACCATATTTCTGAGAGGATCAAAGTGTTCGTCATTGTCATTACAGATGTTATTACCATATTGTGGTGTTTGCGTTGTTGTATCACATCAATAAAATTTGTTGTTTGTTATTATCATCAGGCCTAGTACAATAAAATGTATCATGAATGTTGATGGCCCATCCCGACAAAACAAATCGCTTCGAAAACAAGTCATATTGGAGGCCATAATGACTTTACATCAATCTTCTATTACATATGGTGTTAAAGTGGTTTAAGTGATTATTCACATTAGTACCTAGATTTGCCGCATCATGTGGCCATGACAATATTTTCTTTATTCATTCAAATTATCAAATTATCAAATTGTATATATTTTATATTTTTTTAGTCTAGTTTAGTTTAGTCATTCTTATTATTTATGTGACTAGAGTAGTTGCAGTAGCCATCTTCTTCTTGAGTGATCAAGATCTCGTATCGAAATGTCTCGTTATTGTTCACTTTCAACTCCTAAATTCATCTTCACTAAGCTGTTGGATCTTATTCTTACATTCTATAACTTGCTAAATTATCAAATAAATGACACACGGTAACGGTAGTATGTAATTCTCTTCTTATTTTGGACACATGTGTAATAATACACACGTTTTATCCATCCATTTGCATGATGCGAGTAGTTCACTTTTCTTGAAGAGTGTATCCATAATGTAATGAAATAACTGTTATGTGGAAACTATAACAATGTAGCAAACCAATGTGTTAATTTAATAATGATTCCATATAGTATTCAAAATTACATCCACTCTACGTACAAAATAAGGGCATTATTAATTGATATTAGTAATTCCAACATTAAATCACCTAAGGGTGACTAAATGACATAGGACTATAAATAATAATAATAGCTGATATTAAAAACATTTCTGTATTTACCTAATTGACGAAATGTAGTAATTTCGGTGAATAAGTCTAGAATGGTATAGCTAGTCGTTGAGTGATTAATATAAGGTAACGGCGCAACGCAATCGGCACTTTGTCAACCGTCTTTTACTACCTAACATACTTTAGTCGGGTAGTAGGAGTTCGCCAAGCGACGCGGTGACTGAACCTGATTCGTCGGCTACTTCGCTGAAGATATGCGAAGATTGCCGAAAGCTCCGTCATCACGTCGCTTGGTGAACTTCTACTACCCGACTATAGTATGTTGGGCAGTAAAATACGATAGACAAACTGCCGATTGCGTTGCGACTCAACGGTATAGCACTTTTTGTTTTGTGACCTATTTTGTAGCCCAAGCCAGTCTCAATAGCAAGTATAATACACAACAGCTTGTATTTGTAAGTTTACACCACAGCGCAAGGTATACGTTTACTATGTGTAATCAGTGACAAGTTTTTTATCACTAACGTTTCGAGCTTGAGCGATCGGAGCCTTCGTCTTAAAATGCACGCAAACATCACGTTACGGTAATTCTAAACAAAGGTGCTTTGTGTCTACTGTCTACCTGTATAGAAGACTTCAAATTGCTATTTCTATTTGAAAAATGAATGTGTTTAATGTTTATAATATTTTCACTTTAAAGATAGGCTTGTTGGTAGAGATAAACAACAAATAACATCCTGGCAGTAATCAGTTACTGACTTTCATTTATTTTCTATTGACTACAGACAGATTCTTACATTCTTACAAGCGCTTTACACATTTTTCCTCAGAACCATTTTATATCTATGTCGTTAAGTCCACGGTGTTTTTAATTCCTAAAAGGCCAGGGACCTTAAAGCCACGTAACACATAAGTCTTAAGGTCTTAAAAACGTCCACTAGTGCACAGCAGCGTATAAGGAGAGAGTTTTTTTTTAAAGATAAGCTCTCTTTGGTATGTTGTGTTTAACTTTAACTTTCTTTAGCGGAAACACACTAATCTAAATACGTTTGATACGCTTACTATCTGCAAAATATTGACGATGCTCTAAATGAAAGACAAAGCAATTCCCGCCAACTTTATTGTTAATTGATATGTGTATACAACAGCTGCCGTAGTAGGTGGTTGTTTAAATAAACGTTTAGTTCATTTTGTACTTTTCATTGCTTTTCATACCACTAGACATTATGTTAAAGAAATACACTGTCAATCCTTCGAAAGTAAAGAGCTATGTATTTAAAGAGTTTCTGAAACCAAAATCTGATGTATTTAATATTTATACAGTTAAGCATTCTAATATCTAAACAAAGAACCATAACCGACTTATTTACTTTTGACATTTGGGAGGTATGAATTTCTTCATTATTTAATGTTTTAAAACCAAAATGAGGGGCGATATAAGACATGTTTTTACGTTCCCATATTCTCACTTTCCCAAATTCTCATATTACTACATTCCCACTTTTTCTACGTTCTTAAACCTAAAATAAACAGGAATATTGAGTTTGTTATATAAATAAATCTTGTAATCACATTTGTTATGGAACGATTTGTTATCTGTATATCTTTCATTTGATTAGATATCAAGCTATGATAATACGCAGTTTTATTTGATATAATAAACGGAGAAATGTATTGACTCTGGTCAATATATAAGAAGTGGGATCCATGTATTTATTGAATAAATATTTTATTCCCCGTAGGTGGGCTTCAATCATTGAATGTCATATTGTATTTAATGTAAAGTTTTATGTTGACATACTTTCCATTTAACAAAAGCACCAAAAAAACCTTGATTATAGAGTTTGAAGTAGTAGGTAAAGCACCAAATAATTATAGGTTTAAAAAAAAGCCACCTACCATTTAAGAATCGGATAACATTACTTTGAATTTTGATTGAACAACTTGCGTGTGTAAAAGTGATTTCAATCGGCTCCCTACTTTTTGTGGTATCTAGCATACAAATTCTATTAAGTTGTTGGTATTTGCAATCGAGATAGATGAATAGATTCATTTGTTACAGCTCTATTGAATGCGCTGTAAAATGTGGTGATGTAATGGTTATTGTCGCTTGGACGTTATTTTGCAAGGTCGTTAGATTCGTATTAAGAACACTTTAAAAGTTTTTATGCTTTTCCTTTTGCCTGGTAGTCTAGCCTATAAGTCTAGTGACAACAGTAACTGTTTATGAATCGACTATGGTTACATAGATCACTATTATTGATCTCTATTGCACACAGTCATAAACAATGACAACAATTTTTAGGGCGCGACAGCGGCCTTATAAGTTTGCACCAGATTTATGTATGTATGTATGTATGTATGTATGTATGTATGTATGTATGTATCCGTTCGCATTTCACGCGCGACAAGAAAGATGTATTTATTTGAAGTAGAAGATATTAACGAATATAAATGAAACTTGTCAATAATGATCTCAGTAGAATGACGTATGTGTTTTGTAAATCTCAATATTTTGAGCCGGGCGTAAGTACCACTAAGTGCAAGTTTTGTAAGACAACAAAATTTGTTACTTTGCACATCGCTACGGTTTTTAGGGCGCGACAGCGGCCTTATAAGTTTGCACCAGATTTATGTATGTATGTATGTATCCGTTCGCATTTCACGCGCGACAAGAAAGATGTATTTATTTGAAGAAGAAGATATTAACGAATATAAATGAAACTTGTCAATAATGATCTCATTAGAATGACGTATGTGTTTTGTAAATCTCAATATTTTGAGCCGGGCGTAAGTACCACTAAGTGCAAGTTTTGTAAGACAACAAAATTTGTTACTTTGCACATCGCTACGGTTTTTTAAAAAATGTCTGCTATCAATTTTGCGTTATCATTATGAAACTCAAACTTGACCTGTAGTAATCCTTTGACTTTAGAATGGCGTAACATTTACATTTCTGACATTTGTATTTGAGACGCTACGTGTTACAGAAAATTCATTCAATTTTAAATTGTGTTTTTGGTTTTACACTTTATGGCCAATCTGAAGTAATGTTTATGCATTGTTACGAAAAATACGCATTCATGTTGTAAATCCAGTCGTATGTGATAGAAAAAAACAAAATAATACATAAAATATTATCCAGGGGTGACTAAACAGGTCAAGTTTTGGCCCGCATTTTGGGCTCGGCAAGATAAATGAATTTATTTCTGGTTGAAGATTGCAACCCATATTACTGATTTTTTGCATGGCATTTGTCACTAAAGGAATGTAATAGTATGTAAATTAGCAATGCTATTGGTTGAAGGATAGATGAATAATTCTAGTTTGAACGATCCTCAGCTCAGCCTCGCGCTATAAAGAACGACAAGTGGAATGCTCGTGTTTACGTGTGCGTGGACAAAATGTGGAATGACTGTTGTAGTACACTTACGCAAATGAGTCTTCCATTGTTAGATGCCCAATTACTATTATGGCAATGCAAGAACCGAGGATTTGTCCGGTGATACAAAAACAATGTCTGGCCCAGACCGTATGTCGCCATGCTTCAAAGCCGGATTATATGTTAGTTACTCAACGATGCTACCCTTGCAAAATGCATATGGCTGTTATTGAAAAAAAAACCGTGAAAGTTGTAATACGGAAAACAATAAAACATGATATTAATATTACACAGATATGTATTTATTTGGTGTAGGCCTACACTGTAAAGTGTAGGCCTATATTACATACTAAGATTTTATGAAGTGTGTACAGTGTATCATTTTTTCTTTCTAATATTTGCGGGATGTACCCGATAGCGCAATTAGCAAGAGATTAGTATGTACGGCCGGAGTTAGAGCAGTTGCAACTTTGTGGTATACTTTCGTATGATACGACAGCGATTATCAAATTGGTTGTATTACGTTGAATATATTTATTCGTATGTATCACTGATTAATATTCGCAAGAAACCATGCACATACCTCTCGTAACCAGAACATCAAACGACTTGATGATAGTAGAACCTTCATTAACAATATCGGTCTCTACAGCCAAAGCTCTTGCCATTCGACACGGAACAATAACAAAACATTTATTAAAAACAAAAATTGAAACTGAAGCAATTAACACTTAATGTATGTTTTAAAAAGCTAATAAGAAAGTGATGCCTAAAAATAGAAATAGATAAACGTAAAATGCATAAAAAATATCTTCGGTGAAGCTTGCACTCGGCTTAAATAATTTTCGGGACGTCTCGAAAAACCAGGTTCTTCTTCACCTATCAACTATCATAAGACCTATTACTCCGATATCTGTAAGATTGTAATAGGTCGTAAAATAGGAAATAGTCGAGTTATAGGTATGCTTCTTTATACGGTCCACTTTCTTAGCTTGTCCCATGTGATCCTCAAACCGGACAGTTGGATATAAAATAAACCCTTCCGACTTCCCCCTGTATGTATTTAATTAATTGAAGTTAATTGATATGTTGTGTTACGAAACGTCAGTAAACTGTGGCTTCACTGTAAAAGCACGCTGCCAGCTTATTGGTTAATGGCATCATGTTTAGTGGTAAGTGAATTATGAGGGTCTGTTTCACATCGGGGTCTGTTTCACAGAGGCGGAGAGGGAGGGGGAATCTTACCATGTGTTTATACAAAAAACGGAACATGCACCTAAATTATCTTATAGCTCGCAGTTTTGACTGTGCGGCCGTGAGAGAATTCATTTTGCCTATCTGGACACTGTTCGTCACTATGTTCTAATGCCACAACAGTATGTAGAAACATTATCAGATTATAAATTTCAGCCCTTACATGACATGCATAAAGAAATTAATAATTCATATAGTAGAAATAGCATTCATTCTCCTTTTTGCAAGTCCAATTAACAGGTAAAAAATCATAATCCTAATGATGTCGTTATTGTTTTATGAGAGTTGTGTCTCAGGATTCTAATTATTTTATTTTTAGTATTATTGGTTCACCAATAATAATTATTATTTTCATAATAATTTTGGTATGTAGTACGTGTCTTGCCCAAAAGTCAAAGTATCAAAGCATTACGTTTTACTGAATTCAAATTGTTTTATCGCACTTAGAACAATATCTTCGAAATCTGTTATATTTATTGTTTCATGTAGTTTATGACCATTGTGCAATATGATATATATTGTATGATTATTTTTGATGCACTCGTTAGGCCTACCGATTTCTATGTTTCCTGGTATATCGTTTACGGATTATTGCCATGTCCTAATTTCCCCCATTTGTGTGGAATTTCTTGTGCTGTGAAAACAGATGCCTTGTGGTCCGCGTAATGGTTTGGTCATGCTATAATCGGTGGGGCTGACTGTAAGGATCAAATTTCATCTGGAAAGTGTCACAGAATTTGTGCCTGGCCGTGGCCGTTATGGTTTCCGATATTTACGTGGCGTGAGGGGGGTTGTTTCTTAAAATCAGTATGAGAACAAAATCCGTCCACATATGCAGTAGTCTTCACAGCGAGTGCATGGGTGCGTGTTGACTTGTCCATGTGATTTGTATAATCGACGATCTATGAGTGTGCTATCAACATTAATGAAGTGATTATTGGATATTGCGTTTAAGGTGTTCACTTCACCCTTGTGTGTGTTATATTTATTTGTCTTTGTTTGTGCACGTTGTATGAACACATGTGTAGGCCGTGTGAATAAATGTTTTAATTAAAAGAATCCACACAAAAACACGTTTTACAAGATTTTTTTAGATAGTACTTGTGCGACGCTACCGTGTTACAGAAAATTCATACAATTTTAGAGTGTGTTTTTGGTTTTACACTTTATGGCCAATCTGAAGTAATGTTTATGCATTGTTACGAAAAATACACATTCATATTGTAAATCCAGTCGTGTGTGATAGAAAAAACTAAATAATACGTACAATTATTATTCAGGGGTGACTAAACGGGGTTTTAAAAAAATTGTTTTTTTTTTTTTGATCGCGATAGCGGTCGAACGAAAAGTCCGATCAATTTGAAATTTGGACCATCTACAAGCCTCGATGTGGATTTAACGTCATTAGTTTTGTGGACAAATCTGTTGAAAAGTTACACAATTTAATTATTACAAAGTTATTCCCAAACACAATGGCGGCAAAATGTGAGATAGCCATTTTTTAGTAAATTTCTAGCCGGTCACGAAAATACAAATTTCAACGCGATCCGATGAGAATTGTAGGTACAAATTACAATTTTGTATTGCTGAATTGTAGTGAAGTAACTATGACAACGAAACATCCAAGCTATAATTTATATGGACAATCGATCTTTTATTGAACAATGGCAGGAAGTGTAATAACTATAACAGTAAAAACTCAAATCTTTCCACATTTTTGTCACTTTCATTGAACAATGACGATGGCTTTGAGAACTTTTCGCCAGAAAGTTCGTGGACATATGGACGCGCTCGTTTATCAACGCGTCAAACAGAGCGTTTTCCTAGTGTGAGTAGTCCATAAGTGCAGTATGTAGTTGAGACAGGGACTTACAAAGCCTGTCTGGAGGACTGGAGTTATAAGTAGTTCGGTAAATGAAATGGTGTACAATTCAATTTTATCCTTACATTTTGTCAATATGCGTAAACATTTATAATGATTATCTTATCACACTTTTTAGTTTTTATTATTGGTTAAATGGCAATTTAAAATCATAGCAGAAGACCGTTTTAATATTTTAAAATATGATTCATTTTTAAGAAATGATGGGTCCTATTTACGTTTGGGGAAAATGAGGTTCTATTGTTATATACGTTCCAATTCCATTATATATATTTTTTTTAAATTGGTCGCGCCCTACAGTAAATGGCATAAGTCCATTTACAGATAAAATCATAATCCTAATGTTGTCGATATAGTGTTGTAAGAGTTGTGTATCACGATTTTAATTAATGTAATCGAATCATCGTATCAGCAGATTATTTTTAATCTCGTGGATGTTCTTTTAGAGCTAATATTACATCACCCATGGTATCTCGGAGGGCGAAATGTGTTTCTTTCAACTATTAATTTTTTAAAATATTTATTTACTTCACGTCGTTTTATAAATTATAACAAGTGACACTGTCAGTATTTGATTAGTTTGTAACATATGCCCCGGAAATGACTGGCGAGGGAACAAGGTCGCGCCAGCGACCTTGTTTAAAAAATGTCTGCTATCAATTTTGCGTTATCATTATGAAACTCAAACTTGACCTGTAGTAATCCTTTGACTTTAGAATGGCGTAACATTTACATTTCTGACATTTGTATTTGAGACGCTACGTGTTACAGAAAATTCATTCAATTTTAATTGTGTTTTTGGTTTTACACTTTATGGCCAATCTGAAGTAATGTTTATGCATTGTTACGAAAAATACGCATTCATCTTGTAAATCCAGTCGTATGTGATAGAAAAAAACAAAATAATACATAAAATATTATCCAGGGGTGACTAAACAGGTCAAGTTTTGGCCCGCATTTTGGGCTCGGCAAGATAAATGAATTTATTTCTGGTTGAAGATTGCAACCCATATTACTGATTTTTTGCATGGCATTTGTCACTAAAGGAATGTAATAGTATGTAAATTAGCAATGCTATTGGTTGAAGGATAGATGAATAATTCTAGTTTGAACGATCCTCAGCTCAGCCTCGCGCTATAAAGAACGACAAGTGGAATGCTCGTGTTTACGTGTGCGTGGACAAAATGTGGAATGACTGTTGTAGTACACTTACGCAAATGAGTCTTCCATTGTTAGATGCCCAATTACTATTATGGCAATGCAAAAACCGAGGATTTGTCCGGTGATACAAAAACAATGTCTGGCCCAGACCGTATGTCGCCATGCTTCAAAGCCGGATTATATGTTAGTTACTCAACGATGCTACCCTTGCAAAATGCATATGGCTGTTATTGAAAAAAAAAACGTGAAAGTTGTAATACGGAAAACAATAAAACATGATATTAATATTACACAGATATGTATTTATTTGGTGTAGGCCTACACTGTAAAGTGTAGGCCTATATTACATACTAAGATTTTATGAAGTGTGTACAGTGTATCATTTTTTCTTTCTAATATTTGCGGGATGTACCCGATAGCGCAATTAGCAAGAGATTTGTATGTACGGCCGGAGTTAGAGCAGTTGCAACTTTGTGGTATACTTTCGTATGATACGACAGCGATTATCAAATTGGTTGTATTACGTTGAATATATTTATTCGTATGTATCACTGATTAATATTCGCAAGAAACCATGCACATACCTCTCGTAACCAGAACATCAAACGACTTGATGATAGTAGAACCTTCATTAACAATATCGGTCTCTACAGCCAAAGCTCTTGCCATTCGACACGGAACAATAACAAAACATTTATTAAAAACAAAAATTGAAACTGAAGCAATTAACACTTAATGTATGTTTTAAAAAGCTAATAAGAAAGTGATGCCTAAAAATAGAAATAGATAAACGTAAAATGCATAAAAAATATCTTCGGTGAAGCTTGCACTCGGCTTGAATAATTTTCGGGACGTCTCGAAAAACCAGGTTCTTCTTCACCTATCAACTATCATAAGACCTATTACTCCGATATCTGTAAGATTGTAATAGGTCGTATAATAGGAAATAGTCGAGTTATAGGTATGCTTCTTTATACGGTCCACTTTCTTAGCTTGTCCCATGTGATCCTCAAACCGGACAGTATGGATATAAAATAAACCCTTCCGACTTCCCCCTGTATGTATTTAATTAATTGAAGTAAATTGATATGTTGTGTGACGAAACGTTAGTAAACTGTGGCTTCACTGTAAAAGCACGCTGCCAGTTTATTGGTTAATGGCATCATGTTTAGTGGTAAGTGAATTATGAGGGTCTGTTTCACATCGGGGTCTGTTTCACAGAGGCGGAGAGGGAGGGGGAATCTTACCATGTGTTTATACAAAAAACGGAACATGCACCTAAATTATCGTATAGCTCGCAGTTTTGACTGTGTCGCCGTGATAGAATTCATTTTGCCTATCTGGACACTGTTCGTCACTATGTTCTAATGCCACAACAGTATGTAGAAACATTATCAGATTATAAATTTCAGCCCTTACATGACATGCATAAAGAAATTAATATATTCATATAGTAGAAATAGCATTCATTCTCCTTTTTGCAAGTCCAATTTACAGGTAAAAAATCATAATCCTAATGATGTCGGGATTGTTTTATGGGAGTTGTGTCTCAGGATTCTAATTATTTTATTTTTAATATTATTGGTTCACCAATAATAATTATTATTTTCATAATTTTGGTATGTAGTACGTGTCTTGCCCAAAAGTCAAAGTATCAAAGCATTACGTTTTACTGAATTCAAATTGTTTTATCGCACTTAGAACAATATCTTCGAAATCTGTTATATTTATTGTTTCATGAAGTTTATGATCATTGTGCAATATGATATGTATTGTATGATTTTTTTGATGCACTCGTTAGGCCTACCGATTTCTATGTTTCCTGGTATATCGTTTACGGATTATTGCCATGTCCTAATTTCCCCCATTTGTGTGGAATTTCTTGTGCTGTGAAAACAGATGCCTTGTGGTCCGCGTAATGGTTTGGTCATGCTATAATCGGTGGGGCTGACTGTAAGGATCAAATTTCATCTGGAAAGTGTCACAGAATTTGTGCCTGGCCGTGGCCGTTATGGTTTCCGATATTTATGTGGCGTGAGGGGGGTTGTTTCTTAAAATCAGTATGAGAACAAAATCCGTCCACATATGCAGTAGTCTTCACAGCGAGTGCATGGGTGCGTGTTGACTTGTCCATGTGATTTGTATAATCGACGATCTATGAGTGTGCTATCAACATTAATGAAGTGATTATTGGATATTGCGTTTAAGGTGTTCACTTCACCCTTGTGTGTGTTATATTTATTTGTCTTTGTTTGTGCACGTTGTATGAACACATGTGTAGGCCGTGTGACGACGCTACGTGTTACAGAAAATTCATACAATTTTAGAGTGTGTTTTTGGTTTTACACTTTATGGCCAATCTGAAGTAATGTTTATGCATTGTTACGAAAAATACACATTCATATTGTAAATCCAGTCGTGTGTGATAGAAAAAACTAAATAATACGTACAATTATTATTCAGGGGTGACTAAACGGGGTTTAAAAAAAATTGTTTGTTTTTTTTTTGATCGCGATAGCGGTCGAACGAAAAGTCCGATCAATTTGAAATTTGAACCATCTACAAGCCTCGATGTGGATTTAACGTCATTAGTTTTGTGGACAAATCTGTTGAAAAGTTACAAAGTTACAATTTAATTATTACAAAGTTATTCCCAAACACAATGGCGGCAAAATGTGAGATAGCCATTTTTTAGTAAATTTCTAGCCGGTCACGAATATACAAATTTCAACGCGATCCGATGAGAATTGTAGGTACAAATTACAATTTTGTATTGCTGAATTGTAGTGAAGTAACTATGACAACGAAACATCCAAGCTATAATTTATATGGACAATCGATCTTTTATTGAACAATGGCAGGAAGTGTAATAACTATAACAGTAAAAACTCAAATCTTTCCACATTTTTGTCACTTTCATTGAACAATGACGATGGCTTTGAGAACTTTTCGCCAGAAAGTTCGTGGACATATGGACGCGCTCGTTTATCAACGCGTCAAACAGAGCGTTTTCCTAGTGTGAGTAGTCCATAAGTGCAGTATGTAGTTGAGACAGGGACTTACAAAGCCTGTCTGGAGGACTGGAGTTATAAGTAGTTCGGTAAATGAAATGGTGTACAATTCAATTTTATCCTTACATTTTGTCAATATGCGTAAACATTTATAATGATTATCTTATCACACTTTTTAGTTTTTATTATTGGTTAAATGGCAATTTAAAATCATAGCAGAAGACCGTTTTAATATTTTAAAATATGATTCATTTTTAAGAAATGATGGGTCCTATTTACGTTTGGGGAAAATGAGCTTCTATTGTTATATACGTTCCAATTCCATTATATATATTTTTTTTAAATTGATCGCGCCCTACAGTAAATGGCATAAGTCCATTTACAGATAAAATCATAATCCTAATGTTGTCGATATAGTGTTGTAAGAGTTGTGTATCACGATTTTAATTAATGTAATCGAATCATCGTATCAGCAGATTATTTTTAATCTCGTGGATGTTCTTTTAGAGCTAATATTACATCACCCTGGTATCTCGGAGGGCGAAATGTGTTTCTTTCAACTATTAATTTTTTTAAATATTTATTTACTTCACGTCGTTTTATAAATTATAACAAGTGACACTGTCAGTATTTGATTAGTTTGTAACATATGCCCCGGAAATGACTGGCGAGGGAACAAGGTCGCGCCAGCGACCTTGTTGGACATTAGATTAGAGTATAATATTATCCGAAACATGTTTCAAATACACTGTGCACTCAACAAATCAATCATACTCATGTTTAAAGACGGATGATCACATTCTTCAACATGCAATGAAGAACCTTCAATACACATCCCCCATATAAACCGTTCCTTTTGCAATAAACATAATGTTGTCGTTGTAACTTTTATAGCTAGTAGCTACTGTACATGGCACCCACAACCACACAACATGCTGGTTGGAAGGAGTAATAGGGATTGGGTGAACAGTAGAATGGAATCAAAAAATCTAAATTAATTTTATTTTTATATTTGTTTTAACTATCACATATTTTGTTTTCATTAAATGTATTTGTTTACTAATTTCCGTTATGAATATACATATTCAATTTTTATTGCATTGCTGATGAAGAGTGAAAAATAAAAGCAAGAACAATATAAGCGTCTCAATATTTATTGTTATGAGAGTATTGAAACCAATTACTCTGTTACAATTTAGGTCAGTAATACCAACATAAAATACTACCTTCATCGAACCAGCCTTAACTGGTGTACAGTCACGTTGAAGGATACTTCAAACATAAGGTTTGATGTAGATTGTTGCTACTCACATGTAAATTAGACTGGATTGAGACTAGAAAACGAACAGGGCAAGCGAACATTACATTTTAAGGCGAAGAAGATTTCTGTACCCTGCTTTGCATATCGGAAGTTCCACGGGGAATTGTTTTTACTACAGTAAACTTCAATCACGTATTTGGATTTAGTTTCCATTCTGCATTTCCCTTGATCTCCTGTGACGTCGGTATTTCATTGTACTGACAACAGAAACATGTCCGGATAACATTTCAGCGCGTTTATTTTGTTTGACTGTCTCTAATATGTGTATAGGCCTACACAATCAATCAAATATATTGATATATGATGGTGACAAACGGAGTATAATTTGAATGTAAATCGTTTATCCCGTCGCGATCGATATTTTGTTGATATCGTGGTAGTCCTTTGCATAACGAGAATGACGGTATAAAATTTGGGTCAAAGGATGACATATATCAAATGAAAGCTTGAGACGAGTACGTTTCAAAAAACCATGATATACCGCTGGCAAATCCAGCTTTCTATGTCAAAACTAGGGTCAAAGGTCAAATTTGTAATTTTTAAAAATTTTTTTAATTAAATAATGAAAAATGTTTGCAAGTTTAACCATACAGTTTTAGTAAGGGTTATGTATTATGTTTCTTTAAAAAAAAACTAAATTAACCATTTAGCCTTTTTTGACCTTGATTGAGGTCAATTTCCTCAAAATGGGTAATTTTTAAAATTTTCTTCGATTTATTGGCCAATATTCATTATATCAACGTACTTACTCATAAATACGTTAAAATGAATAGTTCTTATTGTTATCACATTGTTTTCACGGTATTCATTCAAAATGGCGGTCAAAGGTCAATAGGTAAGTATCGTCAAACTAGGTCTAGTAACTAAAATATTACTTGTGGGTACTCTAAAGACGCAGAATTTTAACTGCAATTACAATAACGAATAACAATGTAATGTTTTAATCGTAAGAGAATGTAATTATCATATAACTTATAAACTACTTAAGATTGTTACTGAATTTCTAATTAATGCTCTCAGACATCAGGGTATTCTTGAATGGGTGTGCAACTGCAACAAAATACATTTTTAGAAAATAACATGACCATGCTCAGATACGTGATATGATAGTATGATATGATATCTGTCTTAGCAGTCACTGTCTAGTCGTCAAATTAATCAGAATTGAAGTCAAAATCACTGAAAATTGAAGTCGTCAGATTAATCACCTTCTGATTCACTGGAATTCTCATGCTGGGTACCGATATTTGGTCAGTCCTTCAGCTTACACGCGTGGGTACTGGGTACACTTCAGCTGATTGGCCAAACACTCATAGGTCGGCATCTTGCAAACACGGCAACAGTTACAGGCTAGGAGATCCATAACGGTCAAAGGTACTGGAGTTCCAATCATCCACTTGTTGCTCAGATGTCCTTCAGCCGTGGTTTACCATCCATAGCCACACAGATCAGGAACATCAGGGTTGGCTTCCAAACAACGTATCAATAGATCGTGTTTGGTTGATAACTCACAGTCGCAGGATATGAAGCAGTAAGCAATCGTTACAAGGTGGTAGCTGATTGGACTTCATATCGTCACACTTACTTCTTAAAAGCTCGTAGTGCAGCAGGTTGACGCATGACAGAGTCGTGGTCAAAGAGCAGAGTTTACAGACAAACTCTTCGAGTTTTTTTGATGACATCGATAGAAACTCTCCAGTCCTGACCCATCTTGCTTAGCTTGACACAGAAATGCGAGTTTTTTTCTCATGATATTCAAAGTTTTCTTTTTCCCTTTACCACTGAATGAGCTCACTCAGGTTGGAACTCATAGTCGTCCCCTACACTTATAAATGCGCCCGTTGTTAACAAGGTAACAGTTTTATACATGTCATTTCCCATATAGTAAACATATCCATAGCAACATTGGGTGCCTCTAGGTGAAGTGGCCGACTATGAATTCCAACCTTTGTCACAACCAGTGCATGGAGGTCAGGGAGGGTATTACATACTTCGAATCCCAACGAACTCGCTAGTTTTTGCACATCTTCGAAGTGTGTTTGATTTTTGGTAGTCAAGCGTCAACCAGCTGCCCTACGAGCTTTTTAAAAGTAAATGTGATGATATTAAGTCTAATCAGCTACCACCTTGAAACGATTGCCTACTGCTTCAAATCCTGCGGCTGCGAGCTAACCACCAAACAGCGGTCTGGATACGTTGTTTGGACGCCAACCCTGATGTTCCTGATCCGCGTGGCTATGGATGGGAAACCACGGCAGAAGGAGATCTGAGCAATGAGTGGATGATTGGAACTCCAGTACCTTTGACCGTTATGGATCTCCTAGCCTGTAACTGTTGCCGTGTTTGCAAGATGCCGACATGTGAGTGTTTGGCCAATCAATAAAAGTGTACCCACGCTTGTAAGCTGAAGGATTGTACAAATACCAGTACCAGTACCAGTAGCCAGCATGAGAATTCCAGTGAGTCAGAAGGTGATTAATCTGACAACTTGGACAGTGACTGCTAAGGTAGATGTAACATAATACTAGTATCATATCACGTATCTCAGCATGGTCATGCTCTTTTCTAAAAATGTATTTTGTTGCAGTTGCACACCCATTCAAGAATACCCTGATGTCTGAGAGCATTAATTAGAAATTCAGTAGGACTAACAATCTTAAATAGTTTATAAGTTATATGATAATTACATTCTCTTACGATTAAAACATTATATAATTATTCGTTATTGTAATTGCAGTTAAAATTCTGCGTCTTCAGAGTACCCACAAGTAATATTTTAGTTACTAGATCTAGTTTGACGATACTTACCTATTGACCTTTGACCGCCATTTTGAATGAATACCGTGAAAACAATGTGATAACAATAAGAACTATTCATTTTAACGTATTTATGAGTAAGTACGTTGATATAATGAATATTGGCCAATAAATCGAAGACAATTTTAAAAATTACCCATTTTGAGGAAATTGACCCCAATCAAGGTCAAAAAAGGTAAGTAGGTAATTTAGATTTTTTTTTAATAAACTTTATACATTTATCTTACTAAAAGAGTATTTTTATACTTGCAAACATTTTTCGTTATTAAATAAAAAATTATTTAAAAAATTACAAATTTGACCTTTGACCCTGGTTTTGACATAGAAAGCTGGATTTGCCAGAGGTATATCATGGTTTTTTGAAAAGTACTCGTCTCAAGCTTTCATTTGATATATGTCATCCTTTGACCCAAATTTTATACCGATCAGGCCTTTTTCGAGCGTTATGCAAAGGACTATAGGGCAAGTTCCCGAGTTCGACATATGAAAGTTTAGATCGGCCATGGATGTATCGCATAATACTCACACTATGATCCCAACGTACATCTTAATCTCATGTATGTAATCACACGATCAACATGCTTTCTGATAATTAGAGTACATAGCTCTCTCGTAGTAAAACCCTAGTTTGTAATCTTTGGTAAAATAACGTCCTGGTATCCAGGTAATACCTTCAACATGTTATTTTATTTACCCGCTGTTGAAATTAAAAATTCGATTACAGTTTAAAGGTATCTGAAAAATATTCTCTCATAAATACAAAATATATTAATAGTGACACAAGTAAATAAGCAAAATAAATTCCTGTTAACGTAAAAATAAAATAAATACATCAATAAATTAACAAGTAGAAATGAGATTCATAAACAAATACAATATATTGTTGTATATTTGTGTTGTTTTTTTTTTATCTTGGTGACCATAGTCAGTTGATCTGGATAATAATGGTTGTATTGATCCAGGTTAAAATCCCGTCTTGGGCACAGATGTATTGTTACGTTTATTAATCATCTTAAACCATCCACTAACATTGTCTTGATTAGCACCGTTGGCAAATTCAAATATCGCCGTCGTCTACACCCACAAAAGTACTATATTAAAGTTCCATCACATGTACGTGTATGTCTTTAAGATAAGTGTATACCGTTCTACCGTTGCAATGTGTTAAAGTTAATTATTTATTTATTAATTATTTGTATTCATTACAAAAGTGAATTGAATAGGGGTTGGCAGAAAAGAGCACAGCTCCAAACACACAAGAGTGACTGCCAACATGACGACGTTAATTCACTAAGTAAATGTCACCAGTCTGTCAGCTGTGTCTATTCCAGCTTCCATACTTTCTCACTTGATACACCCTTCTAATTACGATATCAAAATAATTACACTTTATTCCATCGATCAAGCACATTACAAATTTCAAACACGGTTCTGCATTTCCAGTTTCCATGATCAAGAAGAAAATTAATATTTCCACAACATTATCCTTCTCTTTTTGCCAAGAAGTTTAGCAGAGATATTAATTCCTGTAGCTGTAATTAACGCAAGCTCGGCGTAGGCCTACGGCACCACTATGAGCTGCCTGAATTCTTGCCGGCTTAAATCGTTATTCATTAAGAAGTGAAATGGGTACAAAGACAAACTCAAACATAAAATAATGTGAAATCCTTCATAGACATAAGCTGGGAAGCTCAATAACGACAGAAATTAACGCTGGTAATATAAAAATCTAGTTACGTTGGCTCTAAGTTAAAGATTAAATTAAGCGTGTTTTAAAACCGTAGTATCGGTAATCGTTTGGTATGTATCAAATAACTTCTATGGCTTCTTTATGAAGTGCGATGGTTGTCGAATAATCATTAAAATGGATATTTCCTTGCGGCGTTATTGAATTTCATACGTACGTTTTGTTAAGCTCCATTAACGACTTTTTACACATTGATCCAGACTGTTCTGCCTCAATTACGTAGTTCCACATCCCCTCCACTAAGATCCACGGCTACTGGGAACGTCCAACGACATTGCTGTTTGTTGTTGAGACAATTTGGAATACTCATAACGCAACAATATGTTTTAAGCGAAGAGTTAGTTAAGGTTAGGAACATGTTGCATGAAATGAGGAATCGTGTAGCTGGAAACATTTTCAGGAAAGTAAAACTACTAAGAACGTAATTGAAAAGAAGTGGAAGAGAAAAGTAAAAAGAAAAACATTTAGCCCGATCTAGATTGTAGTATACGTAGTATTGAAATTCTGGGATCTGCGTCGTAATAGATAAAGACTGGAAAAAGGAGGAAAGCATTGAAGCTTTTCGATAATTGAACTAGCTCTCGAATACAGCGCTTGTGATTAATTGTAAAAAAATCCATATTTTTTTTACTTGTACCAGAAGCCTTTGATATTTACGATAAAGCAATTTGTCTACTTGTTTATAGAGTTTTTTTATGTGTGAGATGTGTATCTTTTGAATATAATGTTTACCTACTGCTTGTTCTATTGGCCACTCAAAATATTCTAGATACATTCGGTGGCAAGAAAATAAACTATAGAAAATAAACTTTAAACTATAGGAGGAGTATAGCTGTCAACTGCTTATTGTTGTTTTATTGTTAAATAATCAACGGCGCAGATAAGAAGGTTGCTTAGAAGCGCTATATACTTGTAAGTTGGTCTCCAATTAAATATGTTTATTTGCAATTACTTTTTCTGTTACACTAGTACAAAATAGAAAAATAAAGCGAAACACGCTTGATAGAGCGGTTATTAATTTGAAATTACTTCCACTATTTGCTATAGGACTCAAACTTTTTACAACACATTTACATTCGTTTAAATATCAAAACCCAACCAAACATAAACTAATGCACTGTTATACATTGTTGACATAACAGTTTGTGTTATATTTACTGTAGGTTCTAAACATTCTCTGCCTTGGCGTGCTCGGTGCCAATTAGAATCAGAATTACAAACTTTGTTTGAGAATACTATTACATACACTCACATACACTCACACACACACACACAGACACACATACACACATACTCGCACACGTGTGCATATTTATAATTTATAATATATATATATATATATACATATATATTTTAATTTTTATAAAAACTGATTTACAAAGGAGGACAACAACAACTATGTATGTATGTATTTATGTATGTATGTATCTATGTATGTATGTGATTTTGATGTAATGTTACATAGGGCTTCATTATCTTAGAGTTTTTGCCATTTTGCGCACTCATCCTCTGTCATAGTCACTCACATCATCACAGCGTTAAATAACTCTTCACCAAAATCGTTCCCTCTGAATCCGATCGGCCACGTCAGCCATACATATAAAAACCAAAATGCACACTTTATTCCCCCCTAAATTCCTCTTCAATTTCATTTACTACCGTAAAACAAGGCGAGGTTGTAACCGTGTCTGTGGGAAGTGAATTTGAATGTGAAATGTCCCTGTTTTGTAACGCCTCAGCGGCGGAGCGTTTTCACACGCGGCAACATCCTCTAATGTCGTGTGACATTACGAAACAGAGCAGAGACTTCTAAGGAGGAACTTAATATTTTATACTCGAGAACAGCTCGCGCTAGGTTTTCGCCTTTTCTCAACGACTTCTCTAAAATTCATATTTTGGTTCTGCGACGCATTTTACGTAGCCGGAGTTCTCGTTTGGAATGTTTTTGAAGGGGAAACTTCAAGGATATGACTATGAGGGTAAAGACGAATTATTGAAACATCAACTGTGCATACAACACTAGGAACTACGGGGACGGGGTTTGTGTTACGAATACCTGAGACAATGTCAACATAACGTTCAGGGGGTTATCTCGATCATATAATAGGCCGGAATATTAAGCGACGGAATACTACAGCAAGTATGGAGTGATCGTCTTGGTTATGGTTATTAGTGCAGTTTTACATTTTTGTCAAAACTCAACATGGAAGCCGAAACGATATTATAAACCTTGATTTATAACAGACTGACAAAGTGATTATAATTACTATCTGGAGGGGGGACCTAATTAGCTACGGTTTGTATCGATATCTTGAGAGCGCTTCAAGACTTCAAGATATTGAAAGAAGTGATTTCTACGCATGTTTTATGTCACCTCACCTTACCAATTTTACAAACTGACCAAACAAAGTAGCGTGTAAATTCCGTTTATAGGTGGCATTTACTGTCTTAGGCGAAATATAAATTGTATCAGCTAACAAATAATTACCATACCCATCCAAAACATCTCAAGTGTACGTTTGTCTATAGTCAATCAATGCGCACAGAGGATTTGTCGCCCGCTATCTTAAATCTGGGAGCAAACGTTAAGTGGCTTTCGTCCATGGTTGAATATTTACGTTTATATTCAAGACTATTTTATAATAACTGACTAGTTAAATAAACAAGTATAATTTTACATCAGGGATACCTTTTACACAGTGTAATTAGGACGAAGTGTAGGAAACCCCGTCGGCATAATTTATAATAACAGAAGTTTCTAATTAGCGTGAAATGAAACATTCCTTTATTCTTTTACGTTTTTACTTTGTTAAATGAAGGTGCTCTAGAGGAATAATACGTTAATAAGTTAGAGGGAATGTTAATTTCGTAGAAGTGTGATGGTGGTAGCGGATTCCGTTATTGACCTGATTCAAATATCAAAGGGGGGGGGGGGGGGAGGGGAATTCGCCGGTTGGTGGAACCTTCCCTGCGACCCACGGGGCCAGTTACGTTCGAAACACACAAAAAAACGCGCGTAGCCATGACTGGCGTTATTGATTTCGTTGCTGGAAGCTACATTTTCAATGAGTTTCATTGTGCTACATTTATGCATACAAAGCTGGGATAATTCATATTTTATTTTATGAGGCATCATCAATGACCACCCACCCCCAATCCCAACCCCTACCCCGCCATCCCCCAAACCGCGTTCTGCTTTTTGCGGAGCGCGTTTGCTACTCACAGCTCGCGAGTTGTGCATCGCATGGAAATTGTTCGCCGCTGCTGTATTCTTTCTATTTATGGGACGACAACATTTAATGTGGAAACTGTGTTCCATCGCTTCGTCCGCAATTCTTTACAACTCGGTTCATTAGTTTAAAAACTCTGGCCCAGCGTAATGTCTCTGTTTCAAGAATCCAAAGTATATAATTACTTTTTGGATGTCAATGCCTTTATTTGTGGCTGTACTGTAATCTTTGAAGCTTAAAATAACAAATAACGCGAACCAACTAACCACATTACACGGCTGACAATCGAGTTATTCTTTGTATTCCACTCAGGGGAATCGTTTATATAACGTGAAAATACAATACATTCATTTTTATTGTTTGGATTTTGTGAGTATAACATTTTGTTTTAGGAAATGGCTGATTTCAATGTAGAATTTCTTCAGAATTGTATTCACTCAGGGCATAACAACGGCTTATTTCAGCGATACGAGTTTGTAATTACGTTTTGGAACTTTCGACTCAACAAACTAATTCATTTCATTGATTCAATTCAACGTACTTCAATGGGATAGGAAATGTGATACAAAAACCGTGTTGTATAAAGGAAACGGGTCAAGTTCGCTAATATCGGTGGTTGGAGCCCTTTCATTTGCGGTGAAACCACCACCCGAAACTCCGAATACCGCCAGCTGGGTATTTTCACCTCGTAATGTTTTTGAGAGGCAAAACTTGTCAGGAATTTGGGTTGATGAAACTTTAATTTATCTTGTTTTTTCACTCCTGTCAGAAGATTAATCATTATTTCACGTTACAATAGGTATTTGCATACTGTAACGAAGAAAAAAATTTAAGCAGACTGTGAGCTGAAAACATGTGGATAAGCTACGTACGGTGTTTTTGTTTGTCAAAACTTATTATATTAGGATTTGTAATTGAAAACAAGTTAGGCAAGTGAATGTATTTTCGGTTTTAATGTCGATGTTCCTGTTCCAGTGTGAGCGTATTTTATTACTGTAAGTATAAGGTGTCTGTGTCTTTCTGTAATGATACTAACAGTGGTTGTTTGCGTGTTGTGTAGTTAGTGTTCTGACGTGACTTGTGCCCTGACGCGTGTATGCATGTTTTAGGAAAAGAACCCTCGTCAGTTATCCATATTCACTAAGAACATATAAGCGCAGCTCCCAACTTGGTTGGTATCAATATGCGCTATCACTACACTTATATGGTAATCTGGTTGAGCGCTTTTTTCAACATTTAGCACCACAATGAAGCTAAATATTCATATAACTGGCAATCGAACGCACGTAATCATACGGGGCCTGGGGAGGGGGAGGGGTAGGGGGAGGGGTGGGGGCGGTCCTTCTGGGTTGAGAGTCATGTCCAGCCTCTGTAAATGTCAGCTGAACAAGAATTATATTTAATCAGAGAAGAAAGGTCGATAACTGGCTGCGATTATCGATTGCGAGATTGGTTTCGACAGTCGTATATGTATGACAAGTGCTGCTTTATGCAGATGAGGTGATCGGATGAGTAACGATCAGAGCCCATGCAGCGGAGGTGATAATGAGATATCGGCTGTGCAGCCAACAGTATAATGTATATTGTAGCTATAGCTATGTGTTCACATTGTTTGAGTAATCTCTGTTCGACGGAATGGCTTTGATTTGAATGCTCCACATTGCTGGTCTCATTGAGGATGGGTCTATGGAATACCTCGGCCAGTACAAACCTTCGACAGGGAGAAGCAAACCTAATATTTGTTTTGTAAAATAAAAATAAAAACTACCGTAACTGTAAAAGTAATCTAATTTCAGAACGGGAGAATCGGACTACTTTCGCATAAATATTAAATACATATAGGACCTTCGTTATCAACAACTGTTTGGGTTCTTTCGTGTAGGAAAATAGCAATGAATTCAGTTTGTTTGTTATTTATCGCTTATCTCATTTCATACTGAAAATTTCTAGAGTTTGGTATTAGGTAAGAATATATTAAAATAATTTGGCATATATTATTGGCTTTCCTAAACGCGTTATATAACTTTAGTGTCTGGGCTCATTTCAGATCTAGAACCTTCAAAGTATTTTGTACAGTTCAAAATACGCAATGACGGGGTATGTGACAACCCGCTTACTTTGCTAGCCCTTATCAGAAATAGCGAGCTCAGTTGATGCGCAGGTAAGTGGTAAAGTGCGTACATTATAAACCAATAAATATTATTTCTTAACCAAATTGAATATATGATGCACAATATATGAATATGATATGAATATAATATGAATATAGTATATGAAATACAAGCTAAAGTATGCCTGAAACCGGCATTACACAATCGAACATGGAGGAAAAAATATCGCAAACATTACACTGTAACGAGTCTGAGAGTTGTACATTCACTGACATAATTCAAAAGTATAGTAAAGATATCTTCCTTATCAATCGCTTTGTGTTAGTTTCTGAGTTCCTGGTTGTGCAAACGTAGCCCCGTAGCCTTGTCTTTGAAGTTCTAGATGTGAACTTGGCCTGTTTACCGAAGCTATCATCAGTCTATACTAAACTTAATATCGTATCACCCAGAACAGGGTATTTAAAAGATTCATTTGTCAGTAAGACAATAGAACAATCACAGATCCAGGAACTCTCGAACTATCTGAATAGGAGATGTGTTGATAAAGAAGGTATTTGTAATGTTGGCGAGTGTACAGAAGGCCAATCAGCACATATCAACATAGGTGGCAAAGAAACAACACAAAAACAAAATGCAGCGTTTCTTCGTCTTATTCAGAACACAGACACTGAAGTGTGCAACAAGTTTAGTATTGTCATCTTGCCAGCTGCGCGTGTGCAGCTCACTTTGAGGAGAATTCCCAGAGGGTGAGACCCTTCTCTAGATAACCTTTGAAACCATTCACAAGAAAAATGATTTTGAATATCGCTATCTTTTTACAAGGGAAGAATGTTGCATAAAGTTGTATATTGTTGTCTATACTCTGTACCTCGAGGGAACACATACTATGCCTATACGTCAGGACAACCGCGGTCCGACGCTTCCCTTGAGGAAACCCTAAGAACGATCTCGATCCCAACAACAAAATACCAACACAACGACTTTATACTAGGAATCACACAAGACATATTGTTCCATCTGCTTCCATCATATTTCATATTTTTACGTTGGAATTGAGTTGGTGATTGCGATGTTGGGTGGTTGTTGGATCGGCTTACTAATTGTGACGTCACTGTCGTAGACGAGTTCTTACAATCTTATTTTTCATCTGGTAGGGCTTAAAATACAAATTGTAAACGTCCTAGAAGGGAAGGAAGATCATTAGTCTGAAGTCTCGTATCTTTGTCTCTATCTAGTAGACTTTAATAAGAAGTGGGTCTTAGACTAAATTGCTTATTGGGTTTCGAGATATTAAATGCAACTTATGTTATAGGAATAAAATAATGCACGTTGAAAACAACAATTTTAATGAATTACAACATTCTGTATATAAACCACACAAGTTGACCAGCTGAACCTCGGTGTCACTTTTATTACAAATTAAACCGGATAACACGATAACGTTATTAAATACAATAATTACTTAACTTCTCAACTTTCCAATATTCTTAAAAATATGTTAATACACTCAATTATACATTTTAAGTACGTCTAATGCTCAAGGAAATTGCACTGATAAATTAAATTCTTTCATGTGATTGCTTTTTAGAGTTTAAAGACGATTTCTGTTGAAGTAACCTCTGGAATAAAATGTAAATTAAGCTAATGTGTTGAGTACTTTTGTATGTACGCCTATGTATTATATCCATAATCCAGTACTTAGTACCTCCATGTACTAGTATATCTCAGATTTTATTCTGATATCAATGTATTGTTTCAATTTTTAGGTTTTATATACTAACATTGCCTTTAATGTTTCTTATTGAATGAAACATATATTGAATCGATTTGAAATATCAGCATTCGAATAATATCTAAACCAGACCGAGTGACTATACACAGTATACATTAGTGAAGAGTGTTCCCCATTACGTTGCCAACTCTTTCGCAGTAGTTTTCCACCCGCTGCTAGGTTCTCGCAAGACAAAGGCATTAAGTCCACAAGCCAAGGGAACGCGCAAGCTGTGTGAGATAAGCATCGGCTGTTGTATTCTCCCTGCGTGCAGCCTGGTTCTGTTCTGTTGGTCTACCAAGCAGGCAGGCTTCGGCTTTATCAGCCTCCTCAAGAAACAACTAACTCGATCTCCGGAGAGCCTAATTATAGAATAGCTGACCATTTCTCTTTTCAAAAGAAAGCTAAGGAGCCCTCCTCTGTTTGCCAATTACCGTTCAAGCAGGCTTCTGCACAGAGTTCCCAGCTTTCAATGCTAAGCAATAACTTTGAGAGCATTAAATAAGAGGTTGTGATATTTCAAGGCCTGTAAATCAGTATCACGGCTGACGTCAAACCTCTCTCCGGAAATCAGAGTACTTGTTGGAACACAAATTGCATTAGATCCTCACTCACTCAGTCGTATACTTCCATTGAGAGAGCCGTTGAATACAAAGTGAAATTCGTTTTTGCAAACGATTTATTTCTTCGAAAGTTCCTTTATAAATAAGTCACTTTGATGGAACGGTTAATACAGATTTCATTTTTAAATCAAATTTCCATTCTAAATACGTTCAGATAAGACATAGGCGGAAGGTCTGATGAAACGAACCCCTTGGCGCAGATGAGACTCTCGTTCTGATAAAACGCAATTATTGCTTCCCGGTTTCGAATCCTGATGAGAGAACTGTTTTTATATTCCTCTGTGATACCTTCGTATTGATTATTAGCGTCCAACACAAATCATCCGTTATATAAGCTCAACCATCGTCATCTCCAATGAAGTCATTATGATTGTT
Organism: Isoperla grammatica; assembly: GCA_945910005.1. Classification (NCBI taxonomy): domain Eukaryota; kingdom Metazoa; phylum Arthropoda; class Insecta; order Plecoptera; family Perlodidae; genus Isoperla; species Isoperla grammatica. The sequence continues at coordinate 39,511,753 of OX246737.1, read as the reverse complement.
AGTAAGCACGCACTCACACACATTTACACGCCGATAAGCAGGACACCCTCAAATACATGGACGCACGCAAACATGTAATCTATAGCTGCCTGAAAGAAACTAATCGAGTTACAGAACGTTTCGACAATTTTAAAATAAATTAACACAAATATAATATTTGTCATAAGTTGTTTATGTACAATAGCTAACGTTGCATTACTATACCTTCACGTGTTGCATGTTCATTTGTATGAACAGCCAAAAAAGGGTTTATTTTATAGCTCTTCAAGTTTGCATATAGCTCAACTCTGATGCCAGCAGTAATTTACTACTTCGTTCGAAGAGCTTCATAGTCGGCCTTTACACCTAGGGGCGCCCATTGTTACCAAGGTAACAATTATTTGCATGTTATTTCCCATAAACAAAACAAAACCATAGCAACAATGGGTGCCCCTAGGTGTAGGGGCCGACTATGAATTCCAACCTAAATGTAGTTCCCATTGAGACATAAAGATACATATGTACGGAGTAGGACCTAGGGAGTTCTTTCATTAGTTTGTACTATCACAACTGGTTTTGTCTTCCATGAGTCTTCAACAGCATGGGATATGATTGGATCATGATTCAACATTAACCTTAAATCACTTACCCCTTAATCTGAATCAAGAATCATGCGTGTAAATAAATTTAAATATAACATATTATACAACAGAGGAATTCACTGACGTACATTTCCTAAAATGAATAAATCAATTTACCTGCTATAGTTTCTCAGCACCGAAATTTATACACACCCAACCCTCTAGCAATATTATGCATACATACATATTGTATAAAATCATGAATATTGTGTGTATAAGGTATAAATACACACATTTAAATGGGAAATATGCTTCAAAGAGCATGTTTGCAAAGTGGCCTCTCCAGATTATAGTTTCAAAGGTATGGAATGTTCACATACATGAATGAACACATAGATGTAATTATCCACCCTAGCTTGCTCAGTAGTACAGTGAATTCAATTATTTGCTAAACATCGTAACTAATAAACTTTGATATTCTATGACTAAGGTATTCAGGTTAATTGAGATCAACTCATTAGGGTTCTGAAATCCTTGAGTAAGTCCTTGTTATACGGATCTGTGCACACATGAATCAATTTGCGTCTAGTTTCCCAGTCTCATTCTGACTTTACTTCTCTACATAACCACATAGATGTGCTGTGGTTCATTCGCGTTGATTCAACGATAATCTACACATTCTTGGGCGTTCTTTGACACATTCGTAACAAAGGTCGTCCACTTCTAAGAGTGCACTAGCCTAATTAAACACCCATTTTATTTGGTGTTTTAGAAATTCAAAAAACGCGGTAAAAAAGTTTCATTGCTGAATGGGCTGTTTCAAGATGTTATAAACTAGATAATGTGGAACAAATATTGGTTTTATTGGACTAAATATTTGTTTCGTAAACAATAAAATATAATCACATATATATTAAATTCAAAATAATGTTCGATGAATGTATTTTTATTTATTTTACAAAAACATTTTAGGTAACAGTAAGTTTTTAAATTTAGATTTTGGTATGCTTTAAGATGGCTGTATAGTTAAGCCTATAGAGGAGTCTTTCGTAAAATTCATAAAAAATAGTTTCAAGTGTTTTTTTTTTTATTTATCGAAGGTTGTGAACACAGTGTGGTTGGCATATGATTGGGCCCAATAAATACACATTTTATTTATCTTTGGATTGCAACCATTTAATCTACGCCCTTTGATCTGTATGAATAAATTAAAGTACGTCATCCCAGGCTTGCCACCCATCAAAAGGTCTGAGCGTGGTGTGGTGGGGTTGTTAGGCCTGCAGTCGATCGACACGCGTTGAGAAGGGTTGTTGGAATTCTCTTTGCCGACGGCAAGTTGAACGTAGATTCATATCGGCTGACATCGATATGAAGTCAATGCAATATACTCGGCGTATCGACCTAAATCTAGTTCGACTTATCGTTGCGACAGGCTGCGGTGTTGTCGAGGCGTGCTAATACGTGAAGCCACGTAGAGAGAGCGTTGGCGACGGCGTCACGTATGGAGCCGGTGGAGAGGGAAGTAATTTGCGTGCCAATTCGTTATTGTTGTTTGAGTTCAATAGAGGAGTGTATTGTAAAAATGTAGTTATGAGTCTGGGAGGAGACCTATTGGCTGACAGGTTTAGGGCTCGGTGTTAGAAACAAAATTGTGTGTGGTTTTGTATGGTGAAAAATTGTGATGTTTTGGAAAAGTGAATGAAATACTCTTGGGAGTGATATAAGGTGTTATTGTGGGCGAGCAAAGCTGGTTTGATACTGCTCTCAACACTCTCAATATCTTATTCTATGTATCTTATTACTTATCTGTTTTTATATTAAATTATAATACGTAATATGAGAACTAATAAAACATACCTCTTAAATAAGCAAATGTAGCATATCAAAAAGTGTAATGCAATGAAAATAAGCCAGTACTTGACAATAGACATACTACGATTTATCATACGAAATGACAGAACATTACCAATCCCCGTTTGAAAAACAAAACACCGACAACCAGGGATAATGGCTATTCCGTATCACTGATCATCAATAGGAAATTAGCGTGCGTGTGTGTGAACATTGGCCCCACATGACTACGCAAGTACTGTTTAATATGTACAATTCATTTACGCTGGTTTTGTGTAAATCAATGCTATAGTCAAGAAGATTAACTTGAAACGATTGATGATAGAGAATTAAAGACTACAAAATTAATAACTGATACCGACACATAAGCAAAATACTGTTGAATATCATCAATCATCAATGAAGTCGCCATACTTCATCAGGTCCAATTCAAAGTTTGGTCCAATTTTCCTTTATTTAGATAGAAATTGGAGCATAGACAAGTTAACTAGTGCATATGCTGAACAAAGCGAGAGATAACTGCTGTGATGTGCGACTGAGAACGCATCATTAGTCATATATTATATAGTGGAAATGCAGGGACAATCTTGCATTCCAAAGAACCGAATCCCTTGTGGTATTATCTCTTCTAAGTATATAATGTCTCGACGTATCTGGTACGGTGGTGGCATAGATTATGCAACATTGAACGTTTCTAACTAATTACCAACCAAGATCTAGTTGGATTTCATTCGCTGCATTCGGTATTGTAGGATACTATCAGTTCGTCTGTTGGCAGGCATTGTCAGCGCACATTCCAGGAAAGTTAATCCACTACACGCAGTAGAAAAACAAGTTTTTGCCGGGTAAACCGAACCGCGTGGAGCGACCGTCTCTTTCACAAGTCCATGCAGCTATGACATGAAACGGTATCATTCAGCTGTTTAGAAATTAATTACCAATGTTTGAACTAATTTCCTGTGCACAATTTACAGCATGTTCTTGTCAGCGATTCAGACCAGTACCAAACACAGTTTAGAACGTGACGTTCTGTTTCTTTCCCCAATCGCCTAGAGTGCTGCTTCTTCTGTAAGCGCCATGCACCATGGTGAGTGTTTGGTTAGTGAAGGCCAGTCAATGCGACTGTGCCAAACCGAAGACATATACTGGAAACCCCTATTCTCCACGTTGTTTCTTTTCTACATTTCAATTATTGCCGTAAATGTAACTTACTTATGCAAAAATGTACGTTCACACCACCCCTTGCGGCTGAATCGTTTATTTGGATTCCCTCGTCTGACGTGGGGTGGAATACGTTCAGGGTAACTCTGCTTTTCGTACGAGGCGACTAAAAGAATAGACTTTAAATAACGTTGGTACAACAAATACTTGCGATAAAGCAAGGGAAAATGTCTAGGCTAATTGATGCTACAGAAAATGACGAAAGAAATTTGATATTTCTCTAAGATCCTATTACACCCCCACAACATGTTGCCTTGTGCGGCTATACTGAATTCTTGTTAAAAGGAAAATAAAAGTACGACATGTCTCAAGGGTGTATATTCAGAAATAGCCAAATATGTTCTTTCTCTATTGTCCACTGCAGGAAATATTATCTGATCTCTGAACGAAAAAGTTGATTCGTTTGTATTCCAGAATGGTTATGACGTTTATTTGTTGCGTGTAGATATAATAATTTGAAACACGAGGAAAATGGGTTTCAATGTATTAAAGTCAAGTCACGCACCTATAATTATCTATTTCCTGTAAGAATGTAGAATTTTCAGGGACGAAAATCGTGTTGCATTATCTGATGTTAAGTATCGTATGTATAATGATGTAATAAGCGTTTGATGTTTTGTATTTTGTTTGTTTTGATTACAACCTTGTAAAAATATTTCAACCAAAGAATAATTTAAGTAAAAATGCTACTTCGTTTTGTAATATGTTTGTAAAATGTAATATGTATTGAAATAAACTCACATACCGAGTTTTGAATAATGTCCATTTTTAATTTAAAATCAAAACCCATTTATTAAATTTTCATACAGTTGTTTTCTCGACTTGAATAGTATTGTTCCAGCATAAACGATTCATTGTATAGAATAATCATTAGAAGTGAAAAATATAATTCGTATGCAGTATAAGATAATTGCAGCAACAGGGACCTACTACAAATAAATTTCATTATGATATAAACCGCCCCAGATTTCTCTATTACAAAAGTAACATTCCAAAGAAGTGTAACTATAAAGTGATTGTTATAAGATTTATTACTATTTCTTAGTAACAACCCCCTTTTCACCCACATATTTAGTGAATTATAGGAAATAAATATTAACATTCGTGACAATAAAATACTTAATCATAGTCTTAATCATAAAACTGCTTAGACACGACACTTGAAGTAAGCGCGCATTTATATTACAGAGTTGGATGAAAACAATGCTTCACCTAGTTTACTCACCCCTAAAATAATACCTTGCGCAACTAATCCTTTAATTCCTGAATACGTTCGTCTGTAGTCACGTGGTTACATAAAAATGAGGAACATTATGGTGACGACTGAGGGGGTTGGGGGGTAAACGTGATTGGAGTGGACGTCTCTGTGGGGAGGGGGGCACGTCCGCCGGACCACAGACTCGTGTGATGTCGATGAGCAAGTTAAGTGGTCTTGGAGTCCTGTTGTGTGTTTTGTGAGCAACTCCTGATGAAGGAGGATGGACGGGAAATCACGTTTAAAAGTAATCACATCAGACAACCGAGCAAACCGCCGCGTCTATCTCATCGCAATTTAATTAACTAGTAAAAGTTTTGTCTGCCAGTCTAGCTGAAATAAATGTTTTGTTTTCATTTAGAGCTGACGTCAGTTATAAGAGAGATATGTTCGTATACGTTGAAATCAAGAAGAGTAAATTAAAATACGGTATCGTGATGGATTCAGCTACGAGGATTTCAATTAAATGTTCTTGTTTATAAACTGTATCATCCACGCCACTTCACTATACCCTTAATATATTCATCTAATAAAAATTTGAGTTTTTTACCCCATAAGGGTTATGTATTTCTGTAAGTACAGTATTTTCTCGATAAGAATTAATTCTCATTAAAATGATTTCTAACGTATTTCAATCACGTTACCAACTGCTGAACATTATGGTTTAAAAAAAAAACAGAATGAACGTAACAAAATATTGTCGATTTGAAAGTAATTGTGTATTAATCAAATCAGTAATGTTGGCGTTAGTGGCGTTTTTCCTATCTACTTAGTCGGGAAACACTCCCGTATAAGTTGTAAGAATATAGTAATGTTATTATAATATTGATTGTTAAAAAACAATTAAAATTGTATTTGGCGCCGTTGTTACCTTTATCCCGTTCAGCAAGGCACCTTACCTTCTTCTAAAACATTGAAACCACTTCAAAAATACGGATTTATAAAAAATTATATTCGGCGCTATTGTTGGGGGCATTCCCTCCCCCTCCCCTCATTGTGTCCTTTTTTGAGCACCGTTTTACAGTGATCTTCTACTCTTGGGCAGCTCCCCCTGAAATATATTCCTGCGTACGCCACTGCTGACAGTGTAAGTAGCACAAGTTGTAGTGGTAGTGGTAGTTGTTGGCTTTGTCATTGTGTTGATGTTGCTGTCGATGATTGCAGAAGAGGGAAAATAATAACGTTCTATGAAAAATATGATTTTAGTCCATACCCCGCAACTAATTTTGATTTTACATGAAACAAATTCAATTTATGAACACAAATTCAATTCATTAATAAACCCCAGCGGAGTTTTCTGAAGCAAAACGTCCTCGGGCAGCGGTCAGGCAAGATTAACCCCTGATTATTGATGTTTATAACGCAAATTAAGCTAATTTCAAACAAGCGTAGATAAGGTAAGTCCTTAAGTGAGCTAATGCGGATGGTCAATATGTTAATCCTCTTTGTTACATTGGATAACACAGTTAAGCGCGTATTCTGTTTCGGTCAACGTTAAGCCTCTAGTTCCGAGTTATCACATGTTACCCGCTTGTAGACAGGGGTGTAGGCTATGATTGTCCGGCCGTTTCAATTAGTAAACAAGCTTTATATAGTCTGTAAACTGTAAGCAAGGGGAAGAAGACAACTTACTTAACTTTGACTATAACAATTACTAGGTCGATTACGCATGAGTGTAGTACGGTTAATAGACGTCGAGCTTAATGTTAATGACGAGATTATAATGTGAAATGCTCACCCACGCATGATCGGTTCGATGTTCAGTTCAGGTGGTTAAGCCAGTATTAACTAGAAGGATTCGTACCGATCTTACCACAAATACGGCATAGAAATGCATGGATATGTTGTATATTGTTCGCACGACAGAAGAACATGTCACATGAGTTTCGTGCTCTGTTTTGGGGTTTTTTGTTTGTTGTAGTTTACTTAGTTGGTTTCGGTTATCTTGTATCACGTATATGTCCTTTGGTTTGTTGTATAGTTATCTTTAGTTCGCATTTACATACAAATGTATAAATTCACTCTTTTGCCGTATTTGATATAAATATTTGTTTTTAATTGAACTACTGCATAATATGGAAACAAATTACCAAACTGCTGTTTGTTTCTCGATACATTTAATTTTAATACATTGATGGGAGTGTTTAAAAGAAGTACTTGAGTGAGTAGGAGAGTAATAAGAAGCAATAATAAAATAAAATAATGTTTTGAATACTAATTGCGTTTTGTTGTCTAAAATAAACGGTATGATATATTTTTTCTATTATACTGTTTATTGTTATTTATATTTTAAACCGTATACAAGTGTACATAAATAATAAATTGGTACGATGCAACATAGAGCATAATAAGAAAAATTTTAATTGAGGTTGTTACAACCTATGTTGAAGATTTAAGAACTGTAACCAAGAAGTTTATAAAGGGGACACGAATTACCAAGTTTCTGGATCTTCCTCCGGTCATCAGATTCTCCTGTAGGTTAACAGCTGGTGATTTGCTTCACCGTTGTACTCGTAACTGAAAATGATGTTTTTCGCTGTCTATTTATATTTTACCTGGGTTTTTTATTAGCTGTGTATTAATATCGAATCGTTATTTTTTAGTGGTTTCGGCTTTCGTTTTCGTTTTCATTAAATGAAAATAATTAGTCGTTAGTTGGAAAGGATAAAGGATAATCCTACTGTGACTATTAAAAGTTAAACTTTGTGAAGCCGTTTTTTACGGTTTTAACGAGTAAAATTTGATACCCAGAAAATACAGTCCAGCTTTTCAAACAGAAATATAATTAAGTTAAAAAAGGTTGATTCCATCTGAAACAAAACAACACAAAATTCATTTAGTTAGGGATAGTCAGTATCATGGAAAATAGGTTGAATTTACACTTTCTGTCCTGACGAATATTAGGTACTGTGTTCTTTGTGACCACATTCAAAACGGGATCCATATGTATTTCCTCCCATAGCCTCGTGTACACCTATGATATAAATCGCTTAAGCTTTTTTAATTGATTTTCCATTATTTTCGAAATACTACCGAAGAGTACCAAATTATAGTTAATCATGATCCTATAGTTAATGATATTCCAGTCGAATCTATTTTGTTATTAACAACCTGTGTACGCACTGTTCTTAGCAAGCCGTGAGAGTGAAACCTCAAAACACGATCTTAAAACGACAGTTTTATTCTACATGCTTTTTGCCCGACGATATAATTGGATTCAAAACGTGTATTCAAATTAATTTCAACACTGTAAGAAATAATGTTTTACTGAATTTTGAGTGAGGTGTTGCGTGTTACAAGTGAGAATGATATGAATGAATCCCCTGCATATTTAATAATAACACAGTTTTGTGTTTATCTTTTATGTTGTTCCAGGTAAGTGGTTGGTATCTAATTATAAAGTACATTGTAAAACTAAATGAAACAAATACGTGGGTTATATTCATCAATTTCCATACTACTTTAAAAGGATCAAATGTTAGTAGTTTATACACAATTCCCTCAAATCAACTCTGTCATATATTTGAGTCAACCACTCCGATTCTATGTAGATTCGTCACAAGTGGAGAACCTAATACTTAGCATGTAAATATTGTTATACCAAATTATTAACTATTAACCATAATGTATGCTAGATCCAACGTCTTCACGTTGTCTCATACCGAGGTCAGATCTTTATCTATTGCCCGTTTGATGCACGCTGTTTAAAAGAAAATCGACATATTTCTGGCGTTATTTCACATATTCGTAAGGACAGTCTTCCGCTTAGAATGAAATATGAAATAAATATGAAATATTAGTCACGCCCGTTGTGTTTGGAATATCCAGTTATCCTACCGAAGGTCGTAAATTATCCCACGATCTGTCACAAGTAGATTATAGAAACTACTATTGGGCTCTGCTATTTCCTAACAATGACTAGTTACATTGAGGAAACTTTAATAAAACGTTTCCAATCGCTTCCAAGTGTTCAAGGATGTTATAGTGATACTCGGCTGAAGCTTAGATTGCCAAAATACCCAAGGACCTTGTTAGATATGGTTCACACGTAGTCAAGCTCGGAGATAGAATTGATTGAATTAGAAGGGCGAGACGAGCTTCGTTGGTATTGGCTAGCTGTAAAACTAAAGACGTTGATTAATGAAGAGCGAGTGAAGCGACACTAGTGATCGATGGTGACACAAATACCGGCCAATAAGGGTCCGGAGATGTTCAATGGGTCATTACCGGATGTCAGATTACGCCGAGATTGACTAGCCCGGTTTCAATCGAGAAGATTGCTCAATCGGAAGTGAAAGAGCGCCATTTAAGAGATGGCTCCACACGGAGAAATGTCTCCTCTCAAAGGACAGTATAGGTGGGGTAATCTCTAGTCATCTAGTTCAATTATAGTGGAATTTGTTGGCGTCCAAGATTACTAAAGCTGTTATGTTAAAACTATACTAAGATATAATAGATGTAGGGATACAGCGACCTGTATGTTTTTCTTGTTTCATTTATGGATTTTCACGAATCTTTAAACTATGCGGGTGGCGGCCATCTTGTGATAGGGTTGAAATGTTGCCATGGAACAAGAGTTGATACCAATTATTGTGGTAGAAACAAAACTCTTCATTTCGTTAAGGTTAGGCGTGTTTTTGAAGGAAATTTGATTTGTATGGTAATTTGTAACTTTTATCTTTCATTCATGTATCTTCTTAATTCTAAACGCTGCTTTCATGCAATCTTAAAATCATTGTTGCTCGCCTTGTATGCTATGATACACGAAAACTGCCGCTGTGACGTCAAATGAAAACTATGAATGGCTTAATTACAAGCGTACGTGTCTAAGCAAATCTGAATGCAAATATTTTGTTGACATGTGTTTTCTTGTCTTAAAGATTAACTTTTACTGATGTATGAAAAACTTAATACAGCGATTTTTAGTTAATAAATGTTATGTACTCTGCACTGCATGTCTGTCATTCTCTCAGTATTTTATGCTATGAAATATATGTTGCACACAAAACACAATTAATAATAAGGCTAGTTATTTTTCTAGTGGTTTTGTAATTTTACTCCACATGCTTAGTTAAGTTGTAAGATAGTTTTGCTTAGATAGTTTTAACTAAGTTAGTCTCATGCATTAGCTTTTTAAAACTTTTTCATTTTTACCATTTGACCGAAATCTCAGTTTGGTATATATATATAAATATAATGAATTCACTAAAAGTTATTTCGTGCCTTATTGGTCCGGTGGGTGAATGCATGCTTCCAATGCAGAAGACCCATCGTTTGATACCCGGATCGGGCTGAGGGTTATTTAGCTTATGGAAATGTCTTAAATTTATCTCTATGAATATGATGCTAGTATGCATGCGAAGAGGAAAGTCGGGTCATAGTAGCAACGAGTGCCTGTATAATACCCCTAAATTAAAAAAAGTTCTGGTAAGTGAGTGAGTACGCGAAAAATAAAAATGTGTTAATTTCGTTTCATTAAAATTCGAATCCTTATTTTGAATCGAGAATAAAATGTAATGCTTTGTGAAAGATTATCATTATCCAAATGATCATTCACTTCGACATTAAACACAACTTTATAATAAAAATGAGCAACAAGTTTTTATGTTTATAAAGTTATCGGCCAGTTAATAACGACGAAGGGTGAAGCTTATCCCGCTTTGCCGTGAGACGACTTTCCAGGGTTAATTGCAGCAGTTGGGAGGTAAAATGCTCACTTAAAGAATTAGCGCGAATAAGATCTTATACATTCCAACTTGCGCCGTAACAAGGAGACGAGTGTGCTACGTAACGAGAAAACTTGACGGTAACATTGTTTCGTACACTAACGTTATTAGACGCTTTTGTCGCGCGGGTAGATTATGTGACAAGAATCTCTTTATTGTTTAAAATGGTGTAAAGATGCAATTGCGCACGTTCAATGGCATAAGTTTATTTCCCATTGAAGCAATGTTCAGTTATTATTGTAAACGCTATTTTTTTAAACATGTTTTGTCATTCCACACTGATTTTTTTTTCGATCATTTTTCCCGTGTTATAAAAACCATATCCATCTTCATTATACAAATACACACGGACAATATTAACGCTGAACATTGCAGCAGAAAGTGATTGGGTGATTACGATCATGTCAGCGATTTTAATACAACTTAAAAAAGTTGGTATGCATTAAAATCTAAACACGATAAAAATTCTACTTGAAAAGGTGGTTTTCACAGCTACTGACTGTGTCTATACATGTATGTTATTATATATAGTTCTGGTATCGTGTACATGGTCCCAGTAGCATTCCATCTGTTTGATTAAAGTGTATAAGCCTGTTCATCGGAACACATTTTCACTACAAATAAAATTCAATAATGTGAAATGTACAGTTTTTTTGATCACATTATGTTCAAATTGTATTCAAAGACATGCTTCGCTTACGATGTGTGCTTTGTGCTATTTCAGATGATATTGTTGGTACTTCGTATGGCAATGCCGTACTCGTTTGTATATACTCATTCTTTGCAGTCTACCGAGAAAAAGAAAACACATTATCCGTTTCGTATTGTAAGCTATTGCCGATTAATCCGGTTGTAGGAACTCGCCCTAACATTACGTGTAACAGGAAGTTTAATCTCTTCCCAACACAAAACCTTTAAAATGGAACTCGGAGGGCATTTTAATGGCTCGCTTATTCCAACATTCTTCTATTATGTCGCCCTTATTTTTAAACAGTTTACATCGGAAAATGAATGTGAAAACAAATTTATTTATAAAACAATTTTCCATGAACATTGTCGTATTTCGACGTGGCCAGTACAACTGGACATTGAAAAGATTTGTTGCATTTCATTAAATTGGAGAAAGCTAACAACGTGAATATACGTCATTAATTTGCCACCCAGTCGCCAAACTGCGATTGTAATTTTCGCTGGTTGTTCCGGCGTTCTGAATAGATCGGTGTGATAAATTTGTGCAATCCCGGCAACAATAATAACTCCTCGCACATAGAAAACAAATTGGCAATCAAAGAGTAATGTCAACTGGAATGGGATCGGGAAAAAACGAACAGCCCGCTGACAACCTGGCTTTTTTACGAGATTGGTATCACTGGTATCACTGAGGCCCGGTTCCACCAAGTGCTAAACTTGAGTTTAAAAATTTTAAGCGTCGTTTAGATTGAAAAGACGTTCCACCACGACTAAACTCGAGTTTATCTCGAGTTTAAAATAAACCCAACCTCCGGTCCGGTTTAGATCTTTAACTACGACTCACCGCCAACACGATGCCCGAAATTTCGAATTTTCAAATATAACAAGCTGCGTTACTAATGTTTTGATTTCGTCATTGCCTGTCAGCTGTCAGTGTGTGTGCGACAAAATATGGTTATGTTGATGTGTCTGCCTTTTGTCATCGTTCTATTTTGTATGCTAACCCTATAATGGCAGGCTACGTGTCTGATGTGTCGTTTCCATCCGACGATGATGAAGAAATAATTTACTTTATACAACGTCCAATGCGACGTCTTCGACTCATAAAGAACTAGGCCTACCCGTTGGCATTACAGTCATAACGTTAGATCATAGCTAATATAAGTGTTCTACTGTAACTCCTCCCAAGTTACTGTAGGCCTAGGCCTAGGCCTACACTCAGCTAGGGCCTAGGCTATCATAGAGCCAACCTAGACCTAGGCCTACACCCAGCTAGGGCCTAGGCTAGACCCTAGCCCTTGTGAAACCTACACTAGGCCTAGACCCTGGCCCGTAGGCTAAGCGTTCCGTTCACCCGCAATTCTCTTCCATATTTCCTCCTCTTTCCGCGAAACAGAATCGTTTTTTATTTTCGATTATTCCACGGTATTGCTCAACAATTTGTAATAATAGATTTTTTCTCTTTCGGAGTAATTACTCCTACGCGAACGTTGTTGCTTTTTCTCCATCTTTCTTCAGGTTATGTTTTGACAAGCTCTTCACCGCAACAGTCCGCCATGAAAATGAATCACGTGATTGGAACAACCAATCACAGCCTTTCTTACAAAATAAACTCGGCTTAGTTAACAATAGGCAAACAATTCGTGGTGGAACACGGCATGGTTTAAACTCGAGTTTATAAATAAGCGTAGCTTTGTTAAACCCGAGTTTAAATCAGTTTGGTGGAACCGGGCCGGCTCGCAAGATAATTGATCTATCCGCGCTCTTCAGCAGGGTGGATAGCTGTTTGGTTGGTGTTCCTGTTTACACGCGTACACAACTTAATTCCTCCCCCTTCCCTCTCCCCTACGCACACCCACACCCACACGAACACAGTTCAGTATAGTTATCTAGACATGTTAGATAGTTGACAAAAAGCATGATGTAGATTTTAAGTTGTTTTTATCTTTTGTTCTAAGACAAGGATTAACAATCCATGCTTTATTTGTTTAAAAAATAGCAACACCAACGTGAACAAAATATTGTGAAATGTTGAAACTTGAAAGAATATTTTGTCAAACGATAAATTAGTATAAATTAAACATGCTGTTAGTTTGAAATATTACAATGGAAGTCAAACTAAAATTAATATGGACCATTTCTTGTTTGAGATTTCTAGATATTTGGTTCTGTCTACAAAATATTTAAATTTGAAATTTAAGAAAAGATTTCTATTCATGAAAGTAAGCTGAACATTGTATGCATCATAATGGCGAAGAAACGCGGGTACTTACAGGAGATTAGTTTAAAATTTCACCAATAAGTAGCTTAGGAACTCATTATCAATACAGTTCAATTATTGTGTTATTTTAATAAAAATCTAGAAAATATTCGTTTTGAAGTGAATTTCGACTAACGATTGTCAAAATCTATAACATTATAATTACCACTTAGGGGGCTGTCACATATAGTCCCGTCAACTTAGCCTGTAAGGTGTTGTCGTCACAGATTATGTAATAGGGTAGTGACGTGACAATACCAACCTAAATCAGTTCCATCTCGATCTTTTGCATCGGGTATTGTAGTGATACTATCACCCGTCTGTTGTCAGACGTGGTGGGGTCGCACTCCATTCACGGTTTGTGCAGTCAATGCAGTGGCCAACAACAATACAGCTATGGGGAAATCCCGCTGCGAATACCGTTGAAATAGACCGTGTCTATTCGACCGCCTCTTCTCAGAATTTTAGGGGACACCTCGTTTCTTACGGCGTGGCCAGTATACCATTACATTTCAACGGGAAATGACGAAATGTGGAACTTTGTTTCTAAATAGAAATTTAACGCTTTGCAATTGACATTGTTGCTGCAGCTGATTCTGGTGTTCACTCGCGACAGGTGTGTTTGTGTCAAAATCCTACTTTTTGCTCTTTGCTTACGAGTAAAAACACTATAATAGATAAACGAGACAAACTTGGATGCAAAAAGTATAGAACGAACAGTAATTGAGTGTGAATGACGCTATTGTATAGGTAAAGCCGGAACGCTAGTTGACTATTTTTGCTTGCCTACACCCAAATACATGTTTAGCGCGACAATAGCTGGATAGATTGGGCCTAAAACACAAAACATCACACACCTCTCCACGACTACCAACCGCATAAAGTATCACAATTAACGTATGGTTAGTTTTTAATTCTCACGGACATATGTAAAAAGCAAATGGCTATTTTTTATGGCCTTATCGCACCATAAAAATACGCAGTATTATTTATCATGCAACAAAAGCCATAAAATTGTGAATACTTCACGTATTATTCATATCAATGCCCTTGAATACTTCTCTTTAAAAACGTCTTTATCGAAAATATATTTTTCTTATTGATTAAGGATCTCAGTACTCCCCATCAAACTTACAAATACTATTTGTTACTCCGTTTTGGTTGTGTATTATTATTGTATTTGTATTTATTGATATTTACCCGCCCGAGAGCGGGAAGGCCAATGTAGGGCACAAATTGCCCTCTGTAGCCATGTACAAAAGTGGACTTATAATCTAGACTAAGAACTTAGTACTATAGCTAATAATAGAAAGTGGCAAACATGGGGTAAAGTTGTTAAAACACCCAACCAAAGGTTAAACAAACAAATAGTTCAAATTGTAAGAACACACTAAAAAGGAATCGTAAAAACACACGCAAATGACACGCTTAATGTGTATTATTAGAGTTGCTGTGCTTAATTGAGTTCATTGGTTTGACTGAAGTATCACAGTGCTGTTCCCATTTGTTCGTTTGATGATTGATTGCACGCGTCAACATCTTGGTTATTGGCGCCTCGTTCGTTTGAAAATAACGTATTTATAAATGTAAACATAACAGCGAAATACGCAATAGTTATTTGATGTATACAACATGGCTCTTTCTCCTCTCCCGGACTATACCAATGTACCGTGTTGGTATCTAACTAGTATCTGACTTATGTAATTATTCACATATTTTATATATAGCTGCTTACATGATAAATGTTAAAATTCATTTGTTCCCTTTTCTGGACCAAAGGGCACAGATTAAATATAAAAAAATGCTTGTTTATTTTAGATAAAAAACAAACAAGTATAACATTAAGTTTAGTTTAGTTCTACAATCAAAATTAATCTTAGTGGATGTACACTGTATATAAAAAAATGATATTATATGTAAACCTAAACCGCCACAAACCTATGTTTATTGGTTCAGGTAATTTTCGCATGATCAAGAAAAAAGTCAAATGTGAAATGTACAAAAAGAAGAAAATAAATAAATAAATGAACCTCTCGGAGTATCAATACGACACTGTCTAGTTCTGTCTGTCTGCGTAGTTGTTTGAAACCCAATCTCAGGGTCGTATGTGAAAATGCCTTTCTCTGGCGTTAATTGAATGGGGAACCCAACATAATGTGTAATTAGTAAGACGTGCCTCTTAAGCTCTAAGCCAGGTCGCTGCTGACACCAGCCAATCTTGCCGGTTGTCACTATAATATAGTGTGAGGCTAATATACCCAGACAGTGTCTACCAGTGGGGTTAGTTTCATAGCAGACGGGATTTGTCTAGAATAGCGACATCGCATAAAAACGAGGTGTTAAGTCCGATATAAAATCCCAACTAGGATGAAATGATATAGATAGAAGATACGGACTAAATTTTGCATATACATGAACATATAAATAACGTTTTATTTTCTGATTATTTCGTTAATTTATTATTATAATAGTTCGTACGAAACCTTCCCAATAACAAGTTATACCTTCTTCATGCAACTTACTAAGTTCAATATTGTGGTATTTGCAATAGTTTGAAAGGATTGACCGAAGGTTTCTATTATGAATGAATCCCAGCATTCGCGTTGTGACTGAATAAGAAACCTCTGAAAAACCGTCAGTCAAGATTGACGTAGTTGGTATAGAACCGGCGATCTCCCGAATTTGAGCCTCTTGTGCTAGACAAATTAAGATACTTTTCCCCTGAAACCTGACTAATTTATAATAGTGTTTAATGTTAAAAAAAAACTGAATACACCATCAGTAGTTTTTCGTATCTTATGAATGTTTTTGGTTTGGTTTTTGTGTGCGGCTTCAGTTTTTATGATTTTATTCGCACACGAGGAATATACCTATTAACGTGGTACGATTAACCAAATCGATGTTACCCATCCAACCCCCCCCCCTTCCCCCTCCCCCTCCTCCGTATTGCAGCGCAGGGGCCGCTTTTATTCGGTAATCATCCAGAAGTTTTATGTTTTCACCGGGAACCCGTCAGCCAACGAGACGACACAGAAATGTTGGCTCAACAGTTCTATATTATGCTTTCTTTTCTAGGATGTGTTTCTTTATTATTATTTTGTTTTGGCATATTTCTTCTTTTTTGTGAACTTTTCTTTTCAAAAATTGTGATTTATCGTAGTCGGTTTTGTATTTTCATGTTATGTTTTTTTACGCTACATAGATTTAGAAGTTTGCCGCACAGGCAGAAGACAACATGTTAGATACGGTTAAACAAGAATTGATAAAGTAAGGCTTGTGTTCGTTGCTTCATCTCAAGTATAGAATATAAATCTTATATCCACGCAAGCTAGGATCGTCTGGGAGACTTGAGAACAGTGATCGGTTGTTAATGTAACCAATAACGCTCAAGCGAGTGTTTAATGCTGTGATTTCAAAGAGTTGTTGAAAGGGATGTGCCAGATAAAGTCGTAACGTATGTAATGTCATTCAAGGCACATTATTGTAATGTAATGTACCTTGAAATTTCTTTGTGGCAAAACAGTGTGTTTATCTTTGATGTGTATCTTTAAGCTACAGTAGAAGGTTGAAACCTGAGTTATCTGGAGATTTCTCGACGACTATTTCCTTTCTTGAAAGTGTAGAAAGTGGAAAAGAAATTTAATTTGGGAACGGAAATTGCTTGAAAAATATATTTGATACCAATTTATCATGACCTGATCGCTCAAAACGATTTACGATATCATATTAAGAAATAAAAGCTGTGTGTACATATTTCGCTTTTACGTAATCCCTCAGTGAAATATAAGTATAATTTGTAATGGTCGATCTTGTTGAAGAAATAATATAATTTTTATCATAATGGACTAGTTGAACCATGAAATGCTTCAGCCTTCTGCAATTAGTTTTACTTT
Source organism: Isoperla grammatica (assembly GCA_945910005.1). Taxonomy (NCBI): domain Eukaryota; kingdom Metazoa; phylum Arthropoda; class Insecta; order Plecoptera; family Perlodidae; genus Isoperla; species Isoperla grammatica. The sequence goes on along the minus strand of OX246737.1, from coordinate 39,494,297 downwards.
AAGCGGTACTCAAAGGCAATGGCCTGCGCTCAACCGGGTTTAATTTCCAATTGAAATACATCAATAGTCCTTTGAAGTTTTTATTGCCGGCCGTTTCGTCTGTTACGGAATATCGTTATAAAAAGGACTAAATTAAGTCAATTTTTGCTGACGATATAAAATTCTACATCTCTAAGAACGGTCCGTCTGCGTATAATACCAGTGGATTATATTGCCGACAAGCTAGCATTTCCGAGCGTTATTAAACATTTACAAGTCAAATCTTTAGGAAATCGAGGTATGCAAATGGAAATCTTTGTCTTTGTAAACACGGCTAGAAATGATTCTTGTTTTTTGTCTGTTCTTGATTACCATTTTTGACGGCGCCATTTCCGCTCACTTGAGAAACACAATTGTAGTGTCACTTGAAAGCTAATTTAAACTGAACAACAACTTTGATGCGATGCTTAGAACGTCCAACTTGGAACAATTCGTCTCCTCACTGTGACTTCTGAATGTGGTTGCCCTTTCCAAAGAGGTATACAACACTAGGTGTTGAACCTTCCTTTCATCAGCATATGACGACACAATACGCAATACACCATAACACCATACTAGATAATAATATAAGCATGTTACATTTATAGGCCTACTTATACAAACAATTGCCTTCATATTATGTTCGCTTTTCATAACAAATAATAAATAGTGAAACTATCAAATCTTACAGCATCAATTACGACTGAGACTCGAACCCAGGCTCCTATTTACCGGTTCCTGTTTTTACCGGTTTTGTACCATTTTTAAACCCTTTCTACCTGTTTTTTTTTTCCCCTGACCACTGCAACGTCTCGAGTATGTAAACACGTGCATTCAATCTGCTTTCGTTGGATTGATCATAACATCAATCTCACAAGAGTAAGACACGCAGTTTCAGCGCAAACGTTATTCAAATAACAATTTTTTGATTCTTTGAGACACAAAGAAGGACAAAAAGACTGAATGGAGTAAAACTATATTTATATGAGCGATTGATCATCGATCGAGGCAAATGCAGATACCTTTTGATTTCTCACTTCATGCTGAATATTAATTCTACTCTCAGGTGTGCATTAAACATCGTATGGTAGATTAAGGGCAATGTATTGTACAGACTTAAGCCCTCGCTTGAACTTACTTTAACAATGGTTAATACCCCACCAATCATGAACTTATATGCCATAAAGATGAGCCCTGATTTCAGTTGAGCCATTGCTGAGCTAAGCTTAAGAAAGGCTTAAGTTTGAACAATGCATTTCGTTCTTAAGTCTGTTTCACATACTAATTAAAGAGTGAGGAAAAGGTAGAATATTGTTTGACATGGCAAAAAAAATTTGATATCAGATGATGTAAAATATTGTTTAATTACTCTTAATAAAGTAAGTAGTATACACTGTCTCAAGTTCGTTCTGCTATACGAGTATATTGTACAGTTTCAAAATAATGGTAAAAGAGAAAGTAGATACGGTTGCGACATATAAGTAAACCAAATGCAGGTGAGATAACATAACTTTTATAGAATAATGTTTTTTAATCAGATATGATTATTCATCGTTATCACATCAACTTGTGTTGGCTATTTGTTCGTAAATCAGATTGAGCCAACAAACGATAGTAGAGTGAGTACAGGAGAGTCGATTAGAGTAAAAAATTTAAAATAAAACAATCCACACGAACAGTATCAAATAAAAACGTGTTCTGTACGACTCTTCATTTACTTACGTCTGTGAGTGTACTCATCGCCAAAGGTAGCAATTGTATACAACGACTGTGCCATTTAAAACTGTACTTATGCGTTTACTAAGCTTATGTTGTGAGTGCAGTGCTGATCAGCTATGCTGCAGCATCACCGTGGGACGCTTTGCCACCAGTTCGCGTAACAGAAGAGGATATGGAAAACTTGATGGACGGAAATTGACTTCAATATGTCTGACTGACATCATCGTAACTTCACACACGCAGTAATCCCTCATTGTACGCGCACAGATATTCTCTCCGCATTTCATGATCAAATATGTAAATGAATAACATGATAAAATGTTTGAAACCGTGTAACAAAAATAGTAATTTCCTGGCTTATCCAATATACGTGTGGACGATTTTGTAATCAGAAATTCGGTACATATATTTAAGTTGGCACTTTGAAGTTTGTGGCTTCGAAAAACTTGAACGAATCAATTTTTTTATGTCAATGAAGGACCAACTTCACAGTGTCTATACTAAAAACGAAGACGACATCGTAAAAAGTTTCTACGTTGTCCTGTAACCTAGGGTTTAATAAAAAAATGTTTTTCGATAAAGATTGTTTTTACCTTGTTGTAAAGGTTTGCCTTCCGAAGAGTGTGCCTTGTTGTGCTCTAGACAATTGTCTTAAAAAATGAAAATATCAATAATGATATTAGGCGTAAACACTTGGCGTTCTTTGTTTTAATCATTCACAGCGTGTTTCAAACGTTCTAGTCAGGCATAATATATTCTTCCTTCTTTCTGAATTGCCAAACATTTCCGAATTGCAGAAGTTTGTTGGAAATGTGTCTGTTATGTTAAACAACACAATTCCGGGATCGTTTCTAACCGTATACATCTACGACAGAATACATTTCGCAAACTTTCCTACTTGGCTGCATGGCGGACCCTAAAACTATAGGGAAGTAGACAACCAAACACAGTCTATATACGTAATCTTGTTTTGCCGCAGAACTCACGTTGTGCCTTACAATTTGCAAACTGTTTGTGTGGTGGTAAGGAGTAGCATCGGCACCATTCTCCGGTCACGGATTGCAAAGTTGGAGTCGAGTTAGCTCACTCTCGTAATAAGAATTCCGTCCTGCTGTGCAGGATACCCTGTCGCCCTCAGAGAACTCGAACATCTGGATCATTCTTGTTTTACTAACGTCTTTGACTTCTTCGCCTGCCGCGCGGCCACTGAACACACTCGGGGAATCTCTTCGGCTTTTCAAGGTCATTGCCGCGCCCCTCGCTGCTCCAGCTGCCGACTGCAGCGCAGCCATGCGGAAACATTGACATTCTGGCTAGATGTCTACAGATTAGAACTAAACAAATCTACATAGAGCAGACAGACCCAGATGGAATGAATGAGCGAACGGTGTCTCTGAACTTTGCGACAACCTTGTCTAATGACAAATGTATCTACCTCAGAGCTGAAAGTTAATGGGATTGATACGGGTTATAGAATGGGGTGAGCTGAGAACTGACTTGCAGAAGATGGGAATCTCAAAGTATAAATGAAGCAATTTCATGAATTGAGCGAGGAGAAGGTTGGAATTGCTACTGCCATTCATCTTGTATACACCTTCCTTAACTCTAATCCGCTTGTGACAAACATCCCTCGGGCTGGGATGTACAAGGATGTAGTACGTTTATTCGTGAATATCAAGTGGTTAAATTAGTACTTTACTCGAAACTTGGTCGGAGAGTGTATTCAATTGAATAAGTTCTATGTTCTATGCCTCAGACTAAAGGTAAGTTAAGCCCCTTAGGACTTGTATAAAGTTTTAGATAAAGTTGATTATAACACATTAAAACAATTGCAATGTGATCACGTGCATGTTACTGTCTCTCTCCTTCTCGGTCAAGTTAGAGAACTTATAGAGCCACTCGTTTGTTGGAGCTGCTACGGGCCTCTAAATTGCACCTTTGTTTTATCCAGGGGTAAATTTACATATAAATTATAAACTCACAATTTCCTAGTTTTCAGTTGAAAAAGTCAATATTGAATTGAAACATTTCATATCTCAGCAATAATCTTGTTTATTTTGTTGATGTTTGTTAGTTGTTAAAATGTTGAACCTATATGCCTAGCAAAGTAAAGCAACCTATGCAGTTTTCTTCTGCACGTCCGCCACTTGGTGTTTACTCAAGTTTTATTTTATTTTTTTTGCATTCTGAAAGTAAATATCGGTCCGATTGCGTCGCAGCATCGCTGAGCCAGCATTTGGCGCGCACAGTCGTCAGGTTGACTTTCAAGTTGATTCTGTTGATACGGGCCCAGCGCACAGAACGCTTCGGTGACTCGCTCCCGCTGAATGAAGAAGTACAGTAAAAGAACTTTGCTGACTCGTTAGCTTCCCTCGCCCGGCCTAATCCCCCCTCACCTCCCCCCCACTGGAAAACCCACCCTCTCAAGCCAATGACAGCTGATTCATCGGTTTTCATTTTTAGCCACCCCGGTTCATATTACAAAGTTTTCTCTTTACATTTTCCCTACCATTAGATTGAATGTGGGAACATTTTAAGATTGCGCCATTAACATTTTCTACTTTCACTAAACATTAGTTATTCTGTATATGGAAATGGAAAAATATAAAAGAATGGCGCGCAAAGGAATGAAATGAATCCTGAAGTGTCGGCGTCAGTATGAATATATGGATGACAGTGGCGCTTTTAGTGGAGCTTTGATGTACTATAATCCGCGCACTATCGTAAACACTCCTACGCGTTTTGATATTTCCAACGCGTCTGTCCGTCGTGGCGGCTTATCGGGTGGGGTTTCGTCGGAACAGATTCAATAAAGTGATGATATTATGCGCTCGCATACGCCTCACAAGGAAAGTGCCTTTTATATCGTCTGTCAGAATCGTTTCACAGTTCATACGACCACTAGTTATACACTCGCGTCCCCCCACACGCAGACTGCATTTTATATCGGCTGTCACCGATAGAGGTGGCTCAGTGGTATCACGATAGACGATAGACTTAACTCGGGAGGTCGCCGGTTCAATTCTAACTACTCGCAATCCCGACTGAAAATTGTCCCGAAAATTATCTCATTTACAAGGCAAATTCTGAGAGTGAGTCATCTAAAATAGCCCTCCGAGGTTAATCTACACCATTCATACACCATTATACCTTGTAAGTCATCTGAAGAGGGACACGTCAGGTGAGGCTGGTGTGCTCCCTACAGCAGTGATTCGCCACGCAAATTATTACTCTATCGACTACCACAATCCTTTACAGGTCATATGTCTACTAGTTTTGCAATGTCGTTCCACTATTTCAAACGTACATGCAATGTTTAAATTGGAGCCATAACCATGAACGATATGAGTGCAGTTAAAATTTGAAATTGTGTGTTTTTACTTGTTTGAAGTACCCACAAATCATGAGGCGAATATCGGGGTTGTTCATTTTAGGAAACATTTCGATGTTTTCGTTAACATTAAATAGCGCCGCAATTACTCGTATTGAATGACAATACAGCACCACACACACAAGGTAGAACCTATAATGTTAGTTCGTTGCAAGTTTATATTGCTCAACATTGCATACATTTTAAATTTATTACTACAACATTTTTATTTGTGGGACAATATTTCATATTATTTTAGCATGGTTATTTTTCAAAGGATTTTTATGATATAAATTCATTTTACGAGAGTTGTGCGCGCACTTGAAAAGGAACATTTCCCTAGTTAAGATTAATTATAATATCATTGCATGCATACAACAGGTTTAGGTTTAATACAACTAATTTTATAATCACACATTAGGCCGCGGTAAGTTGTGTTACTATGACATTTTGAAGCTATCAAATCTACGTAAATGTTTGTTTGGGAATTTACCTACAGTATTCGGTAGTATAAACTAAACAAAAGGAACTTAATGAAAACTTAATGAAAACTTTATGTGCAGATATATCTGTCTAATTCCTCCTTAATTTATGTTTCACATTTATTATTATCTATAATGTTGATACTTACAACACGCGTTACTTTCACATATCTTTCATCTATGCTTCCCCGATCACCATATCTCGTATCAATACACTTGTTCTTGCATACACTTGGTCAATATTTATACATATTTTATAGGATGCTATTTTGGACACTATTAATCCTCAGCCGTAGTATTTCCTCTGCATGTCTTCACTTCCGGACCTCTCTTAGCCCCGTCGTCAGGTGGATGTAGAAAAACGTGGAATAGAGAATTAAATTATCCCCAGGCTGAATTACAGGATTGATAAGATCTGTCATGTCAGGTGACAATTAAATTAGTTTCAAATTAACATATTTTACTTTGTAGCTCAGAGGACGAGAGAAGACCCGAAAACTCTAGTTTTATGAGGTCCTTGACGTCCATTTAAAGAGAATTGTAATTGTTATTACACTTCACTTTCCATCTTGAAACGTGGTATAACATACGTTTAACATTATACTTCAGTCTTCTGAGCGTCGGCTTGACATTTACAAACAGTAAGTCTATTTACAGCCTTCTCGTTCAATTAAAGTAGAATTATCCGCTAACTGTTTCTCTCATTGCTTTGTTTTATACATCGGCTTCAAGGATCCGCGCGAATCACCATTTCACCCCTATTGCGCATACGTAGTGACGTCAGAATGGGATCTTCGAGGTAGACCTTTTATCGCTTTACTCCCTTTTATAGCCAGATAGCTTTGGTACAGAGTTGACGACTCTAATTTAACATATACGAGTTTAGTGCGTTGGATGTTATCTGCGCCCTAGGGTACCCTGAACGAAGTATACAAGATTCAAAAACTCGAGACTTTGTTGGGGTACTCTAGCTAGTTAAATAGAGAGATCGTAAAGAATCTAGGCTAAAGTTACAGACAAACTAGAACAACAATACAACCACTTCGGAACACAAAGTTAATGATACCCAGAAACGTCTCACACGATAATATTTGCATTTGATATATTTTCTGAGAAGAATAATGTCAAATATAACAATGCACGATTTATGATATTTATCTTATATGAATTGTATTATTTACTTTTATCTTTCATTTTAATAAGTCAGTGAGTATTACATAAAAATAACACATTTGTCATTTGGAACGCTTTGGAGTTATAATATATAATTTGTTACAGTTGTTTCTTGTGCCACTTCAAAATTAGTATTGTTTTAATACCAGATGAGAAATATCATTCATTTGTTGAAGTTATATCAACAAACTATAATGTGATGCAAACTCGTTTTTTGTGAATGAATTTCTTCAGTCTAATGAATCACATTGTGCCGTTGAAACCTATTTGAAACACGGGTATCGTTTTTATTTCCCAGTAGTGCTGGAAAGATAATTAACAATAAATAATCTTATTACCAATACGTGTTTCTGACGTGTGTTGTATCAAAGGAAGGACCACATTTGTATACCCAACGTTTTCACCGATAAACCTCTTACAAATTTGTAATTGTTTATGAATAAAGCTTTGGTAAAACACAACGTAAACAAGTTCGCAGAATTCAATTCAAGACTTCCAACTTCTTGCGTACCGTCTTTTCCAAACAATTAGTAAGATTTAGATTAGTTCTCAGCATGAAGTATTGAAAACGTCCATTACCTTATAATATTGATGTGTCAAAACTAATCACATTTCATGAACATCTAAGAATAAATTAAATCGGATTGCGGATGAATGTATAATATAAACGTATGCAAAATAGATCGGTGAAAAAGAAGGGGAAATGCCAATCAATGTTTTATTATTTGTATAAGAACATCTGTTCGTTACAAATAAACGCAACGTTATTCATGATATATTAAATGTGATAAGTAAAAAAGAAAGACAGATTTGTATTAAGCTACTTTGCATTTTTGGTTGTTAGAAAGACTGAGAATGTATATCATCGTTGATGTATGCACGTTCGCCCAGTTCAGGTTGAGATAGCTAACTGGAATGTTCTACATTCTACATACGGGGGCGCTGCCACACACACATATATAATTGGCGATAACGCGATACGCCAACATTAATTACGGACTCACATTGGGGACAGGTTGCCAAATGTACTCAATCGTCGATCAATTCAATTTATATAGAATTAATCAAATTAAAAACAACGTGGATTAATACCATAATGTATCGTATAATATTGTAACGTGTGTCAATTTATTGTAAAAAATAATATGATGTATGTATTGTGTGTGTGTCTGTGCACTAAATCTGTAGTTTGCATTGTCGAGCTGTCACTTCATTGACGTTTACTAATATCAAAGACGTGAGATTTTAGTATTGGCAGAAATAATCTTGTGCGACCAGTTTTCCAAATTTCAGGCCATTGTTTCCTAGGCCGACTTTTCTCGAAAGCCCCTTTAGAGCGTGAGTGACTTTTGTGTTTTGCCCGCCCTCCCTTAACACATAGTAAATAGATTGAACATGTAACACGTATCCCGAGACAAAGGCAGGAAAGACAAACCGTGAAATAAAACGTGACTTTTAATTTCCAGATAAAATCGGTTCTCTTTAAAGATTCCGACCTGGTTGCTAAACGCGGGTAAAAATCAGCGCCTGCTTTAGGCACCACTGGGCTCGTTAATAAGTTAGGCGGCGCGCAGGGGCGTTTAATGTCACCGTTCAGGGCCGATCGTGTGTATAGATAGCGTGTAATTGAGACTATCTCCGCTAGGTGTGTAGGCCGGGTTCTAATGTGCGCCCATGCATGAAATTAAATTTGTGTTGGTGTCGAGGTTCGTACTTGACGTTGTGGAGGGGATGGACGAAGAACTTGGAAGTGCGGGGAAGAAAACACCAAGCTCTGTAATTAATGTTTCTGGACGAAATGTTCATGTCATGGAAGATAATTAAATAATGGACAGTCAAGGCTCATAACGGCCATTCCGATGCATCAGTGGGTCGCAGTGAGTACTGATGAATGTAGTATCAAGCTTATCTATGAGACAAGGATATTAGGTATATGTATATAATCATAATGAAAGACATTCCATTTGCATAAGCATTCTGACATCTCCGCTCCCCAATATCCAAAATGTTAAGCTTAAATACATTCAATGATACAGGTTTTATGTATAAAATAGTTCACTATTTTTCTGACCTAACGATTATGGTAAATTATTCATGGATTGAATGATTACATGTACATAACGTTAAGCGTATTAATTCGTTAAAAATCTCTTACTAGCTTTGAATAGCTAACTCAATCCTGTTACAGTGGCGGCATAGTTATGTTTTACAAACACTTCAAACACTTTATAACATAATTTAAATCTCCATACTTTAATTATAGATATGAAAATGAAGCCTAGGATATTTTCTAAAATAACATAATATTTTGTTTTTGGAATGTTTGTCACAGCTCTTTGTTACTAATTGTTACTGTCATTTCCAAGTCTATATTGACACTCAGAATTTGGATTGTAAAACATGTAACACAATTAATTATTCGGAAGTAATAATATCTTATCAATACGCGTAGTGCGGGGAAGAGGTGTGAAGAGGGAAGTGTATTTTGTTCAGTTTGCAACATATTTTGTTAGCAACTAAGATGGCGGCTTGTGGGCAAGTTTGTCGACTCTCCGAAGTCTCCTAATTTGTCGAATGACTGCGACGAACGAACTGAGTTCAAAATATCCTACATTTTTTCTTTTGATGATTTGTTTGTAGTTTTTGTTTGCGGTAATATTTCTCGTGGTTTTTAATGGTTATTTCTGAAGTTTATTTGAAGTAGTTTATTTGTAAGTATTTTTGCACAGTTTTTCCTTTTCTTTATCAATCCTTATATATATAGCTGTATCAATCTCTTCGTTTGACGTAGTTTGTTCACATATTTTGAAGAAATACTTCAGTACTATTCCAACACTTTGTTTCGATAAGTTTTTTTATTACAACGATACAAGTTCCTCTAACAAAAACACGCCAATAAAAGCTCTTTTTTTTATGCTTTGTGTATTTTTCTCGACTCCGCCGTTTTTCCTGAATTCTCTTTCGCCCTACCAAATTTTAATGTTTTCATCGGTAAACCGTAACTACAATGTGTCTCTCGGCAGTACACTTGTCTCGATTACCCGTGGCTTGTTTTCCGTACAGCGTTGCCATGTGGGGACCATCCGGGGACCATCAGGGCAGGCGGGCGGGTCTATTGCCCCTCTTAGACACTTGGAATGCGATTACATACGCCCCGGCACAACACGCCCTGCATGTAGAATTACGATGATACCAAAAGAAGCAAAAACTCGGCTCGTCTGTGGGTTTGCGGCTCTGCGGGGGGAGAGGGGGTGGGGGGGCGAAGTGCGAACGGAACCGCATGGAATGAATTTGAATATCAATTTCCCAGTTGCAGTCGTACGCGCCCCCTGCCCCCCCCCCCTCACACGCCCCCGCAGTCTCGTGAACACTTCCCCCTGATCCAGTATCATTTCGCTAACAGTGGTTGCGGTCAAGCCGTGGCCCGCAGCCCACAGTTGGCCCGGAACGAACTCAATAATACTGCAGCCAATAGTGTAGGATTGCAGTGGTGCGGTCTCAAATGAAATAATGGGACACGTTACTTCTTGATTACTTGCGTAGCTAAAAATCTCTCTCGAAAGCTCACTTTACTAAAGGTTGAGAGTAATCTAATTCGTGGTTCGTTTTCCCCCTTTTTTAGAATGTGTGATATTAATTTATCAAAACCGCCCGATACATTGCACATGTTGCACTCACATTTCAACACAAGCAAGTGTGTATTTCTATTCTGTTGTGCAACTACTGGAGTTATTGTGAAGAAATATTAACCATGTTCAAGTCAAATATAATTTTGCTTTATTTTAAACTGTCAAGTATACGAAGTGGAATGGTATTCAATATAAATAACTACATTTTCGTAATACGGTGATACCAGATATTTACAAAGTTGTTAATTATTATTTCTTTGTTTAGTTCCGATCCTATTCATTCAGTGTTTTAGTTATTTAATTATTAAACCCTAGTTATGTATATTATTTGGGGAATACGTCACGAAGAATAATAACGAAATCACTGAAAAACAATCTTATTTATTTATAATCATTAGTACTTACATTTGTTACACTTAAATTGTTTTCACTTTAAAATATTTCGTTTATTTCTGTCATGTCAACTACTAGTGAACTTCTTGCTTATAGCTATGTTTATTTGCATATATTTTTATTTTTACTGTAACATTCTCTGTTGTTTTTGTTGTGATATCCTAATCGCTATTTGATCTGATTTTGTTTAGAGTTTTTTTAGTATTGTTCCTTTATGTATTGTACAGTTTGCATTTTTTTACCCTCCTACTTTGCAAAATGCAAATCACGTTATAAATAAAGAAATGACAGCACCTCAAGCACAATTCATATGTATCCATTCAAACACTTGTGTAGCTTTGCAAACAAGACATTTTCTTGCAGTACTTGTGGAAGATATTATGCTGAGATACATTTCATATCCCTCTTTAAAGAACCTTTGAACCTTGTCTGTTTATTTATGATTGCCTAATCTCACAAGAAATAATACATGCAAACATTAATATTTATTTTTAGAGTTAGTTATTATTTATGTATTTATTCGAATGGCAAAAGATTAGGAAATAAAACATACGGGAATAAAAGAAAAAACGCAACACCCAATACACAATACACAAAACAACAATCTGAACTGTGTTTTTGCCACGTCAATTCTTATGTAAATATTGTAGTTTTAAAAGGAACACTCAACGTTTCAGTTTTTGATGGAAGACTTCCAAGCAAAGAAAGTTATGATCGTAAGATAATAATTTTGCTATTAAATAAAGTAAAAATGTATATTTATACATCTTATGGTTCAGTTCCGTTATGTTCCGTCATACATTACATTTTAGTCTTGAATGCAATTAGAGTACATAAACAGTAAAACAAAAATCGATTTAACGTAAAATAATGATAAGGGTAGTTGAAATAACTCATTTTCAGTGGCTTAAAGTGAACTGTTTTAACAGTTCCCAAATAATAAATGAAACCCAGTTACAGAGCACTATGTTATAGGAAAATTAATTCACCCAATTCCGATGCGTGACCGCAGTTTGAATTCCTAGCTTCCATTTACACGCGCGATAAGCAATTTTGATTTAACTGCATTACAACTACTATCGTATTGTTATACGAGGTGTAGGCAAATGGGTGTGAAAGTGGTGTTGAAGGAGCGGAGGGAGATGTTAGGTTTATAAATTTACATGGAATTTCAAACTAAGTGTTCGTTAAGCCCACACTTAACGCAAAGTATAATTATCATCATCGTTGGAGCCCAAATAGTTAACGCTCGTCCCAACTTCTTGGATCGTGCTATTCGAAGTTCTAATGCTTTTCTATTTCCAATTCAAAATTATTCCATTCGAGGACTGAAATACTTCCTGCAATTTCGTGTGCGTCTCCAGCACACGCGAGGCCCGGCACACAAGCTGTACATTTGATGGGCGACCCATTAAAGTGTCTCGATCAATCTGATGTTGATGATCAATCAATCAGTCTTAAATATCCATGAGGCGCAGCTGTGCAAAGGATGATATTCCGTAACAGCTGAAACAATATGTTTTGGGGGGAGGTTTACTGGAAGGGAGGCGACAATTGAAAAGTGGTGATTCATTTAAAACAAGTTTCACGTACATTCATCAAACGCAATTAAGTTTTGACAGATGGTCTTGTTAGTAAACGAACGTATTTCACACGGGTGTACGGTATGCGGAGACTGGGTGAGAACAGTATAGACTCTTGCAACACTTGTGCACTCGTGTCTTTTCCAATGTGGTCATGGTTACTGATGGTTATTTCTCGTCAATCAAACTAGATTCAGCCAGTAACTAATTGATTGAGGTGAGCGGTAAGAGTAAAGTCATGTTCTGTCCGGCACTTAATTAATTTATGTCGGTGAATGTACATGTAATTATTTGCTAAACTTATGTTTAATAGATTTTACCCCCCAATGTATGTTTTAGGTAGCGTTAATATTTTAAAGAATACACATTCTTCGAGAGGCAACAAAAATATCGTTCACAGACTAACAGTGGTTGCCGAGCATTCGAATGAGGATCACTCCTTTCGCACGTGTGGCCAAACAAAATCAGTTTTAGCCTTCCAAGGCATAACCATTTACAATATTTCATATAATTTATTAGGTATTCGAATTATAAATAACATTACATCTTACTGATTTATCAACTTGTTCATCACTAATTTTTTCATTGTGCATCACACTTAATGTAAAAATGCAATTCTATTGTTAAATAAATTTTATCCTGTGCATATATATAATATATATATATATAATTAATTGCAATATAATAAATATATGTATACAAAATATAAACATATTATAATAAAGCTATGTATTTTAATAAATAATTTATAATTTGAGTATTATTCGTCGACAAGAACACATAGTAGTCTGGATTTCGGTATCAAATAATCTTATGAATATTTATTTCATATATACATATATATTGTGAAAAACAAACATACGTTGTTGATATCGTAATTCACTACTTTCTACTAACTCTTCCTCACAGACACAACCCCCAGTGAGCGAAAACGCATTCTTTCAACTATCACTGTCATTTTGAATTTCATAGCGATCGATATTGCATGTATTTTATGTGACAGCTAACAGTAGACATCCAACGCATCACATGAATTATACACAGTAATCGCCACGTATTTGTGTGTTAACCCCATCACGTGCTCAAACACAACCCCATTAAAACTTGGGGAGCGTATGGATTTGTAACCGTTGCAAATAACGGTGAAATCTAATAATAAATGCATGGCAAATGCTAACGGCCCCGTAAACTAGTAATGGAATTCGCAAAGGAATTACACATTTTAAGCCGAAACACGAACATCTGTTTTGAATATCGTGGTGAAAACTATGGATTTGTGGTTTTCGTGGCTGATGTTAGGTATGTTGTAACTTATTATGTATATAGGTTTCTAAAACTTGTAAATAAAAACATTACTAACATTAAAATTTGCATAGTAATTTATAATTTATTTTTGTCTGTGTAGTAGAAGTGCATATCCATAATTAGGTCAGTTGTTTATTTAAAATATGAGTCGCTCGTACTCTTTTAAAACATAGTTGGAAGTTTTGTAAAAGAAAAAAATCGGAATATGCACAGCTATATTATAAGCTATTTCATATCTTCATAAATCAAACATCATCTAAACCATCGCAGCTCGTTTTGCAAAGTTTCGATATTAGACTTCTTTCTTGGTTTACGATATTGTGAGAATGTATGAACACATTCATAACAGATAAAACCGTTGAAAGTGGTGAATATTTTCAAAGCGTACCGTTTTGTTTTTAAAACGAGATGCATCGTTCTTAGAAGTTGATTCTTTGGCGTTTGATCTGGATCTGTTCCCTCGGTCATGTGAGTAAATGTCGACAGTCAACTCACCAGACTGCAGAACGCATCACTAGAATATCACCACTTCGAGACCAATGTGGGGGCGCCGCGTCGGATTTCAGATGATGATGACATTTGGGCGTTACGTCTCATATGCTGGCATCGATGCTTATCGAAGCTCGTTAAAGAAACCATCATCTAAACATATTTTGAAATAAACTGTAGAAGTGGAACCAGCAGTAACATGTGTACTTTCTTACACATGTAGTAGCTACTTATTTTTTGCATTAACATAATTATGAACATGAGAAGTAATTGCATAATTAGATGTGCACAAATAAAAACACTCAACTTGCTCTGAAAGAGAATATATTTTATATGTTCAGTCGGGTGTAACGATACTCTTACATTTTCTCTTCTTGCTACAGTTATTTTGTTTTGGTGCAAGAATAAATATCACAAATTTAATGCAGATTCTAAAAATTCCGTGATGCATTGCAGACACATGTTATATATGTATACTTCCTCATTATACACCTTAGATATAAAGATGTCATAAATCTTGGGGACTGAGCCAAATATAAACCAGATTACTAACTATTTATATCCCAATTGATTGTAAGTACCTACATGTGAACGAAATATATTGTCACAATATGTCCGCCTGCCATGGTTTTACATTGAAACGCCGACGATGTATTTCTAGTACAACGTTAACAATGACGTTCTCTCACATCGATAACAATTGTATCAGGCTGTATCAAAAATAAACAAAAAATAAAGCAAAAATAATTGTCAGTGTTCGTTTACTTTCCGGGAGTAATTATGGGAAATGTAGAAATAATTAAATGTTCATACATTATTTTGTCAAGCTGATCCTTATGACATACAAGTATGCGATATCGTATTGTTATATAGAAGAGTTCTTGTATCTTCAATTCGACAGTTATTGATGAACGGGAATTGAATCGTATTACAAGGTTTATATGATTTCCTTATTCTTTAATATTGCAGACATAAGATATCAAATTATGGAAATTATCAAAACGTGTATTTAAGATTAGATGGGGATAGTTTTTTAACGGAAAATAGTAAAAAATAGTGTGGGATTAAAGTAACATAAATGGCACTTCAGTTTTGTAAACACTAATCAGACCAATCAGATCTAAAACAATATATTTTTGTGTTTCGTTATGGTATTGAAATATATATTCAGGTACATTAGTGATTATTGTTGTCGTTAATCGATGCTTTCAAAAAACAACCGCATTATACAGCGTCGTTCGTTTAGTCTTTTCATACCGACAGACACTCCGACAAGACCGACACTCCGGCAAGACAGACACTCTGACAAGACAGACACTCCAACTCAGACGGAACATTTGGTCTCCATGTTGTTGCAAAGATAACGTTAATATTCTATAAAATTTAAAAATATTTCATTTTATTTCCCACGGCATGCTGCTAGGTATTTAATATCGTCATGCTAGGGACACATTTAAAGAGTTACGGGATATTATCACGTTCATTATGAAGTAGAGTATTCTTAAATTGTTAGTATAGTTACTGCAATAATCAATTATGTATTGAAATGCTCTCCTGGGAAATTCCGAATTAATTCGATGTATGGTTTGCGGTAGGCCTACCCACATTTGTGTATTATTTGTGTCGGTTATATGTAATTGCTGTTTTGTCTTTAAATTAAATTTATGCTATATTGACGAGATTACGAGGAGGTGCTATATACTATATAATATAGGTTATTTTATAATGTTACAAGTTGGCAACACACAACTCAAGAAATATGTCACCGTAGAGGTATATTTGGAACAAACATTTGCGGTATTCTCATCCTTTCCATCAATTTCCCCCACTACTTTGAGCTCATATAAGAAACATTTGTAGATAACGGATTCTATTTCGTTTAAAAGATATTTTGTGATGCAAGGTATAATATTCCGAGAAAATAAAACAGGTTTCGAAGAATATATTTAAAGACAAAATACAAATACATATATTATGCAAATTGTACTGTATTTGAGTTCACTGATAATCATACTACAAATCTTTATTTAAAGTTGTAAAATTATGATTATGGAAATGTCGCCCTTAATAATAATCAAATATAACGTTGAATTATACAGATTCACATTACCCTACATAGATGAGCCCCTCTAGTTGTGCAAAGAGTCCCGGCGCCTCCTTTATAACCTCCCCTTTATATCTTTGTCGTTACGAGTTAGGATCGAGTTAACTTATGGAGAACTCTTCGTCATAAGCCTAAGGTTCTTCATGTTCATGGTACACAAGTCATGTGCGTTGAGAATTTGTGGCCAGGGGGGGGGGGAGGGGGGGTGAGTGGTGATGGTGATAAACAGCGGGGTATAATGCTTTCTGCTTTGCGTTGGCTGGGTTCCAAAACGGTGTGCCCTGTTCAGCTCCCAACGCAAAAGTGCAGGAAAAATTGTAGCAGTTGTTGAAGTAGTTAATCATTACAAGTTCTATATTTTCGCTCCGCGAACCACGGCTCCACTGTGGAAGTATGTGAAGTATACGCGCAACGTGTGGGGAAACATTTACACTACTTCGGAAACGAGAAAACTTTCTCACTATATCCAGGGTAGTCGTACCAACAAATTGCAGCTCCAGCACGTGGGAACGGTATTTGGCAGCACTCGTCGCAATAGAACGTGTTTCCCCTGGCGGTCAGACTAACTCTTGAAAACCATCCCCTCACGAAAACTACCCTGCCAGAGATCACGAAACTCGGTGAGGACATAAGAGAATATGTGCTTTACAAACACCTTCAGTTTTATGTTCGTATGTGGATTAGGTTTAATGCAGTTTGTTCGTCTGCGCCGGAGGGCGGCGCAAGTTTTTGTTACTAAGTGGCAGAAACTTTGTGCAACGAATCGTTTCTAATTTTCGTCTATTACATCGAGGAGCTCGCATTACTTTGATGTTTCTACCTCTGAAGATGAACCATAACTTATAAAGAAACATCGTAAGTTGGAGTAACTTTTACAGCCGAGACAGAACTTTATAGGAGGATTTCCAGAGCAAAAACCCTGAAGATTCCTCCGCTTCATGACCAAATACTCAGAGGATTATCGACTACGAATGATCTTAAGATGAGGTATAGTTTCGATATGAGATGGAACCCAAACTATCGTAGTTTAATCCATAAAACAAGTCGTCTAGAGTTACGAGCTTAAATCTTTAGTCAACACTGAAACATTCAGTTTGTTCACAAAGTGAATGAATGAATAATGATTTAGAAGAACATTGGATTTTGTTTCTGATTGCTACGTCTTTTTATAAAGTTCACTTGTGTAGTATATTCTCATGCTATGTTTTATTCGCATTTGCCTCAAATGTGCAAGTGGCTTGCTTTATATTTCATATAACATTCCATAACGTTTGTTTGGTGCAGTGAAGGCCATATTGAGATTTTTGTCACACTCGTGAAGGGAGTAACATGGAAAGTAGTCCTTAATGTATTTGAAATCCGTAAACAAACATCCAACATAGTGAATCATAAATAGTAAAGAAAGTGTTACTCAAGATTTGTTTGTCCTGTAGCTTAAACCGAAACATCCACCATGGACCCCTTATCCTGACTATAGCTGAGCTCCAAATACTCCGAGGTAAGACTTTCTCCCGTGGAGGCAAGTTTATAGCCAGGCGCCCAAGATTTATTGCTTTTGTTCATTTCAATGTGCCGATCGCATTGACTGAAGAACTTTTATATACATAGAAACACGGTGAACCTTTGACTCCGAATCTCACTTTCGATTCTGATAATGGAAACTTTTTTACCCGATGTAAGTATGGTTTAATGGACGATCAAGTTCGATACCTAGTGGCGTAGATCAAAATGAGACGAATTTGATAGCAGTAAGGAAGCGGTTGTATGAATAAAACGAAATTGTTTTCCTTCTAGAAAAAAAAGTGACGGTTTTTGTTCTCGGTTAAGATATGTAAATGTAATGTTATTTCGCAATTGCCTGAATCATTTCCATTAAAAGTATATTACAATTTTAAGAAATGAATAACCTGTAGCATATTGCAACTTTCATTGTAACTAATTAAACTATGAGATGACACTTTGAAACTGGCATGTCATAAATGTGGATGAATACATTTGTTAGCTTTCTTTGGCGCCATTGTTTGGAAGTAAACATTACCCTTGAAAACCACCGTTTAACTGCATCCCTACGTTTAATTGGAGAGATCTTATCAAACTCCTATCTCGTTCATTCTAAATCAATAAATAGATTTACTTAAGTAATTCCCCTAGTTGTGCGGGCGATGGTGCTGCCGTGAGTGGCCGCTTCCCGTACTTCCGGCCACGTCCACGTCCACGTCATCGTAACGCTGATCCGCCGGTCCAGGCAATTACGGGGGGGGGGGGGGAGGACGAGGGACGCCGATATTGCTTCGGGGAACGAGATTAAGCAATCACCCCGAGGCCGGCCCGTGATTGGCCCAAAGCCGGTTACTCGGAAGGTGGTTTAAGTGTCTGCTTGCCCCCACGTCGGCAGGACACGACGGGATACACGGCGGGTTTTAAACGGTAGTTAAGGGACTTGCAACGCGCGCTGCAACCGAGGGTAAATATTGGAGTTTCTATTAACCTGAGGTCGCCGAGCAATTACCTTCGTGTACTTCATTGTACAATGTACATGGCTCTCGGGCTCGGAGACTTGAAAGAATTGAACCTATAGGGAAAGAATTTATGCCATGGGTTTCAAAGCTGTATCTTTAGAAAGGAAATACGACGAGGCAAACAAACGAGACCAAGCTAAAGACGACGGGTAAATGAAAATGCCTTTCAGGATTAAAGAAATGCGAGGAACCCTTATCCAAACGATGCTTTTACTTTTCTTGTGGATGTTATCAAGAGTTTCTTATTGCACAACATTTTAACGAAAATCGCTCTTAGGACCATCTTTATCCCCTAGTTCTCGCCTCCCGTCTCCAGGGATAACATCCACTGCGTACATCGTAAAAATAAACTTTCTAGCCCAGGTAATAAGGTGTTCTGAGGGCTCAAGAGAGGAAGTGGAACATGTATATTTCGGTTATAGACGCAGACACAGACCGGCTTTCAGGCGACCTAGCGAGATGGGTGGCAAACATTTACGGACTTGTTTTCTGTGGAAGGATTTTCGAAATGGTCGGCTGGTCTTGGTGATTCGTTATCACAAGTAACGGTAATAGTTTGTGTAACAAAACTGATTGGCGTTAACATTAGTAGGCCTACACAAGACCACAACCGAGACTAACATGAACGTTAGAACGTTACATTCATTACATTACATGCAAGCGGGGCGTATTTGTATTGTCTAATAGTGCAGTGGTATGTTCGAAGTTGCTATTATGTTTTTGACACTTATACATAAAAACATAGAGGATTGTATGAAACACGTGTAAAGCGTTTAAGTTGTTTACTTTCGTCTCCATCTTAATAAGTCATCATAATTTGTATGTGTTGAACAATATCTCAAGCTGTATATCCTCTCTTCGAATACTAAATGTAATGGAAATTGGTTGTCTTACTATTAAAAACTCCTGAACGCGTTTTAGTAATATGTTGAGAACGTCATAAAATACTCAAAACGTGAATAATAAACAGAATACTGTTTTGTTTTAATTTTTTTAATCAGATATTTTGCTCCGCACGGTTTTTACTTTGAAAACCAATTAAAGAAATCTTTTTTAAGTGGTATCTAAAATGACTCACCGTAATGATTATGATATTCGAATTTTTCAAAACCAGTTGTCAGCCCTTAAAAAAGTAAATTTTGTTTTCTCAAGGATATTACTAAAAATTTAATGTTATTGTTTTCGGTTTTGAGACTCGCTCTTTTAAGCGACTGTACATTTTTCACCATCATTTTATTATTACGGTATATAATTAAGGATTTTAGCTAGAATAAACCTACAGTTTGTGTTTTGCAGGGTAGTACAATGTGATGATAGGGTCTACACTTAATTAATTTCAATAATTACTCGTGAAGCCCAGCAGGTGTTCATAATAGAATAATTACATATTTTCACAACTACGCCCATTTATGTTGCGTATGTAAACATGATTAATTACTGGTGTACCAAAGTACTCACCTTATTCAGTAAATTATGGAATGTGTTACAGATGTTATTTTATAGAACCGTTTCAATAACATGTTTTAAATAACTATTCGTCTGTTTTAAGTAATACATTAGAAAATGCAAGTTTTAATTATGTTCGGAAGCTGAAAATGACTTATTTTAGAATTTGCGTTTTGAAGTTCGTTTTGATCACATACCTTTTATTTATTGCAATGAACTGAACTAAATATTACGGGTTCGGAATGCAATTTTGAAGAAGTAACACCACCGATCAAAACGACCAATTGGACATTTTGACTATAAGTGTCAACCATTTGGTACTTTTTTCGTTAAAAGGCTACACAGGAAACCACTTTTACTCTGAAAGCCGTTCAGAAAAATACACGACTTGGAATACGAAGTGACATCGATATCAAACTTCACAATACATATCGAAAATCTATTGATTACGAGGGTTGATGAAAAACAAGCAAGACCAGGCCCTGAGCTCGAGCCTGGCTGTAATCGATACTGGTCCAGTGCATTGTCTCTTCTGCGACCAAAGTTGTTGCGGACACCTTTCAGCTCTGACGTCATTGGCTCATAGTGGTGCTTTCGCTATCAGATTCAACGACGTGTTGGGCTTTGTGGACTGATTGGCATGTGTTTTATTTTCTCCGGTTTCCAATACTGAAGGTATAGTATCGATCCCGGATTAGGTCAAGGGTTTAGTTCGTTATTTCTTTAGAAACTATTGACAGCTATCAATTCGACACTAACAGTCGTGGCCAAGGTAGTTTTAACACTTTCAACATTTAACACTTCTTTTTGGGCAGCTAAAGCAACTTACAAACTTTCACACAATATATTCTGTGATTTTTTTGTAGTGTAGAGGACACTGCCATTTATTATGTGTTTCGTTGATGACGGCTCCAAAGTCACCCTTAACAAAATACTATTACCAACAGATAGATTTCAGTCAAATTACAAAGCTAAAAACTCTAGACCTCACCAGGTATCGAACCCTGGACCTCCTGAATTCGAAGAAGGAATAAATTCATGGACGCCACCAACTGGTCACAAAAATGTAAAACCTAACTATATCTATACTTCACTAATTCGCACAAGCCAATAAATAAACAAGCTTACTTCATTCAAAACCCAATACGCAGAGTACAAAAAAGTTTAACTTTTCACAAATAACAGCCAAAAGTGTTTTTGAAAAATCCAATATTGAGTCCTTTCAAACTGTTATAAACCTGTAAATTCCAAATAAATAAAACGAACTTCGCTCAGCGCTAGATTTGCATTGAACGTATTACTAACGTATTCAATAATTTAAAAAAATGGTTTGTAAAAAATAAACCAATGAAATTTTTTCAGAGAACGAAAATGTAAAATTCATGATTCATTTAGATGTCAAAGAGTATGGTAGGCCTATACGCTTTTGACTTTGTGAAACTTTTTCAAGTTTTTGCTACAAACGAACCGAAATCAAAACGATGGATCCAAATCAAGCCAAGCGCGGCTTCGTCTTTTACTTTGTGCATGCATAATTCCAACATATTTCGAAACATTATTTCAATGAATTGAACTCGCTCCATCTATTGCGCACGGGTTTCTGGTGTATAATTCGGTTCAGTACAAGAATAAAATAATCTGATTCTGTTTTACCAGCGTATATTTTCAGCAACAACATCACTATCATAGGTGTGAAAATGTATGGAAATAGTTTTCCAGTAGTTCCTACCACTCTAAACTCATTATTCATTAGTATAACAATTTATTTATTTACATTTTTTGTTCGCGCCGTTTATTCGTCGCTGGTGTTTTGTATTTTCGTGGTGTTGGTAGGCCTATACCTGTCTATTTATTTAATATGTTTCGATTTTCGGCCAATCACGTCATCTTCTACAGTCTTCCTGTTTTCAGCACGTTGCACTATCTCTTATCTCGTCAGTATTGTTCGAGTTTCGACATCGTCTAGTTCAGTTTCTCTCTCGTGCGACCAAGACTGCTTCTACACTGCTGCATGTCCTGGGTTCGATCGCCTTCCAGGCATTTTTCATCTTTCCTCACTTATTTCTCTTCCAAACTCGAGTTTCTTTCTTCTATCTCTTTCTCACAACGGCCACTTTCCGCCAGTCGCTATTATCAACGCTTCGTCATCTTTCGAACACTTCACATCATTGGGGTAAGTTTCAATCAAAAAATATACAGTCCACTAAAAAACACCTCGGAGTGAGCACCCCGGCTCATACATTTTTTATTTTCCGTTTAGTTACAAATATTCTAAAGGGGATTGGGCATATGTTTAAATGTGCTGTGTATATGTTTCTGTATGGCTGATTTACGTTCACAAACTAACATTTACCAAAAAAGGATAAAACATAGACAAAGTTCCCTCACTAGGCTGTATGTTCGAGCATCAGGATTGCCTCATCAAACTTTATTTTGTTGTCCTCTTTATCCAATAAAATGACAACTTTCATAATAACTCTGGTGTTTCGGTTCTACGAAAGACACGAAATCAGGTGCATAAGTGGAACTCAGCAACTCATTGCATTAATATTTTGGGATATTCAAGCAGTTCAACTTGACGCCATGGTTGACTTATCCAGTGAACATTTAATAGCCTCGCCTTTCAGGCCGTTACATTCAGAGCAACACTTTCAACGTAACATCAATAGATCTGCGCTTTTCACGAACGCCTTCTAAAATAATATAACCTAAATGAGACGGGTGGTGTTAAAGTCAAGACTCCTTCTTCTTCTTCTTCTTCTTCTTGTTGCATGCTTTTTTACGAGCAGGCAGAATACTTTTGTCAGGATTGCTGTTGGTGGTAATCGATCCCAAAACCTTACGAATTAAAATCCCGCGTAATATCACCGAGCTACTGTTAGATCACTTATACCCTAAGATATTTTGTGTATTTCATTCGTTTAAAAATAAAGGCAGCCCCCAGCGTTACAACCTTTCTGTTTGGGGCGTGAAGTGAAGAGCCTTACTGCGTTTTCATTCCATTTTCTTTCAATTTCCTCGTTACTTCTCTCTTTTCTATTTAATATTTGTCACGTACTATTTATCTTTCTCTCTTGTCTATTCCTTTTGTGAGATTAATATTTTGTCTTTGTTTACTTACTTTCCTTTTTACACACTTTTAAGTATTTCTGCTAGTGCTATGCAAATTTATTATTTTCTTGCCTTCTTATGAATCTATTTATTACTATAGGCCTGTGCATATTTAGTTACAGTATTTACATATTTAAAATGAAATTCCCTGTCTTTATTCAATAATTTCTTTTCTGTTTTTCCTGTTTTTATTGCTTTATGTAATTGTTTTATGTTTGGAGTTTTCTTAATTAGTTTTATTGTATATTGAATAGTTTTATCTATTTATGTCCATAGCAGCAGGGGGGTGAGTCTCGACTTCCTCGCGGAAACGAAACTTTCGACAGGCTGAAATCTATTCTTGACCAATCGGAACCATGTGGCGTGTTTTAAGTATTTTCCACAGTCTGCTAGCGGTGAATCAGTGCATCATCCAGGTGGCGGTGGGTATTGTCATTAAAGCATTATCATTTGTTCTGATAAACATGTCAAACGGGCACGACGTTAACAATAAGTAAGCTAATACTTTATTTCAACACATTATATTAGGTTCCATACATTATATAGACTAGGCTGTAGTTCTACATTACTAATGTAGGCCTATTAATGTAGGCCTAGGCTTATTGTAGCCTAGTAATGGCCTAGACTAAAAGAGTTGGGCCTAGGCCTAGGCTAGGACTACACCACGTGATGAATTGACGTCACTTTCGTCTGTAGGATGTAATTCCGACAGCCAAATTGCAGATGGAATTACTGTCCACAGTCGAAAGTGACGTCAGAAGATCACGTGGTCTAAGTCTAGCCTAGGTCTAGGCCCAACTCTTTTAGTTTATGCTATTACTAAGCTACAATAAGCCTGGGCCTACATTACTAGGCCTACATTAGTAACGTAGTACTACAGCCTATAGTCTATATAATGTATGGAACCTAATATAATGTGTTGTAATAAAGTATTAGCTTACTTATTGTTAACGTCGTGCCCGTTTGACATGTTTATCAGAACAAATGATAATGCTTTAATGACAATACCCACCGCCACCTGGATGATGCACTGATTCACCGCTAGCAGACTGTGGAAAATACTTAAAACACGCCACATGGTTCCGATTGGTCAAGAATAGATTTCAGCCTGTCGAAAGTTTCGTTTCCGCGCGGAAGTCGAGACTCACCCCCCAGTACCGTTTTGTAAATACATACAAATACACGTTTGTCATTTGGGTGCATGCATGAGAATGGTGACATAGTTGTAACATAGATTTTACAATTCAGAAAACAGATGTAAATAGACAAAGCTTACCAAACATGAGGCATGTACTCAATGCTAGAACCAGATGCATTTCACATCCTAGTTCCCAGAGTATATTTTAGAACACCACAATACCACGGCATATTGCGGTTAGAAAAGACATTACAAACACGGATTATTCTGCATTATGTACACAATGTCGCCTGCACGCTAACTGGTGAAATGCAAGTGTAAGTCGCAGCCTGCAATGATTCATGAACAAGGGGCAACACCTTAGATAAATCTGTCAGCACTACATTAAAAATATCTTAGAAGTATGACATATAGGATTAAAAACACAACATTCTTAAAATATAAATTGGTGTTTAAAAATATTGAATTTGTCCATGCAAACTATTTCCTGAGTTTGACTGGGAGTTTGTGAGTTTGACTAGTCTTCTGACTTATGTATGCACCTTAATGTGACAAATAATGATTGTGCAAATTGTTTTATTATTATAATTTTTTTTTAATTACTTTATAGACCATCAATTGTTATATTGTTGTACGTACAACCACAATATGTAATGTAATTATCATGAATCTGTATCATGCCAATAAAAATACTGAATACTGTCAGACAAATTTTATCACATAATCTAGGCAAATCCATCCTAGTTCTCAGTTCATTGATCATATTTTTGAAAATTTGGTGATTATAGGGGCTGTTAATATATAAATACAAAGTAAGTTCAAATACCTATGTAATTATGTAATGTACACTGGAATGGTATGCATGTCTACAGTTACTAGATGGAGATAGTTTTTCTACATAGTTAAAATTGAAAGCTATCTAACAGCATGAACAAGTCACACATTTCAATATTATTCACAGACAAACGTTTTTCATATAATTATTAGTGTTTGTACCAATATGTAAGCAAATAACTGTTATAAAACCAAAACATGTATATATTCAATGAATTATACATACCGATATGTAAGCAAATAACTGTTATAAAACCAAAACATGTATATATTCGATGAATTATACTCAGAAACTTTATTTCTGACCGGTAACAATTCCGCTACACCAAAACATGGATTAAACAACAATTATGTTTAAAACTTTTAGATTTTTCCCTATGGACTAAATACAAATATAAACGAACACGTGTACATAAACTGCAAATGTGTTTTACCGTGCACGGTTGACTGTTGTTGGGCCCAAGATTCTAGAGTCCCTCCACACCACACACCACACACCAAGCAACAACGAATAGCAGACATTTACCTCAGACCGGCGCTCTTAATAAATTATAAACGTGTTTGGTCGAAAGAATTGAAAGAAGTGAAGTGAAAGACTCGGGCTCGTTACGGGACCCAGGAGGGCTTTCTATATCTGAAAGCAATCCATGGAATGCGTGGGCGGATGGGATATCCAACCTCCGCGCTCGGTCCATCGTACACTAGTCGGTGTGGGTTCTAAATCAACGGTTACTCAAGAGTCTTTCAAGCTCTGCCTGGGTATATGTAACGGCCGTGTAGGCTGTAGGCCGACAATGTGCGGCTTAACCAACATTATGTGTTGTGTTATTCACAGACAAACGATACAAATATACAAAACAAACTGTAACGTATATTTTGTATATTATATTTTTATTTACATAATATTATTATTATAAATATACGTATTTAATTCATACATTAATTTGTTAATTAATTTGATGCTTCCAAACGAGGGGAATACTTTTTGATAAGATCAACATACTTGATGAAGCAGTTTCTCGCATTAAATCTAGTTGCTAATTGATAAAAGAAATATATTCAAATCGAATTCTTAAGTATATTGTGATAAAGGCAAAGTAAATAAATTGACCCAAATATATATGGTAAAGAGACGAACGGTATAAAGTGCATTGTTCATTGTAACATTGAAAAATGTATTTTTTGTTATATGGGCATTTGCAAGAATGACATTTTAAGTGATAGTTTGTGGACAGTTTGCACGTTTTCAACTCGCCGGTTCTTGTCGGTGTGCTATTGAAATTACTTATTAAGATTCGATTCCCACTACGTGATTTTTATTTTTTATCGTTGGTTGACTGAGTTATAATTCATAATATTGCATATTGTAAGACACATAATTCATGTAATTAATTGAAATTTCATAATTATGACTCATTAATTACAGTGATGGTGTAATTACACAAGTTTGTAAAGTGAATTTATTGCAGTTTATTTAACAGAAGATCCAGGTCGTCTTTGAGAGTTTTAATTCTTTATAAAGTATTCTGAAAAGCTCGAGAGACGTAACTCGATCTTTAAAATAACATTCTAAAGAAAGTTGGTATTATAAATTACACAACAACGCCTTCAGACTGCCGATGCGATGCTAAGATGAACAGTTAATTACAACCTTGATGTCTAGGCATATTTATTGACCCTGTTATGATTTACTAAGTATTCAAGAAACTTGGTAACATGAAAGAAAAACTTTTTAATAAGAGTAGACAAATTTAAAAAACAAAACATGGCACGATAGTAACTTTTATTAAATGGCATAAAAATGAACTTCTATGTACACATCAGACGATGAAAGGTGATATCATGTAAACTTCGTAAATACATATTAATTAATGACTTCAATATTCCTAAAAACAATTGTTTGTATTTTAAATTTTATTCCACTTGGAGATCACATTTTCTGTCGGCAAACGACTTTAGCGCGTGAACATGTATTTGTCCCAAACAAACATGTAATAAATAATAGTATTAAAAGATTATAAACAATTGTATAAAATCAGTTGTCATTAAATTTTAATATGCCATAAATAATGTTGTTTAAACATTTCTATAGTAAAATATTGAAGTCTCAAAATTAAATTTGTGTGTGATGCGACGCAATTTATACATTATTTTATTAAAATGTGCGCTATTGAAGGAATGGGCATTTCTTGCGGGGCGCAAAAATACTTTACGGTTTCAGATGTAAAAAAAAAGAACTGCATTTATAATTTAGCCATTATACTTATAATGATATAATCTCCAAGTGTTATGAGGAGTCAAGTCAAGGTAAACTACAATATACTGAAAATATTCTATGATCAAAACTCGTATTTTATCGTAAACTGCGCCGTTTCTTGTTTCTAAAAGTATCAGAAGCCCCGTAATGTGTTTAATGGGATCTTATGGGCAATAAAGCTGCCTTGATGTTTGTTTTGTCCGTAACTGCCCATCGTGTTACAGATAACTAGGTTTTGTATTTATCTTCGACGTAAAACTCCAGTGACAAGTAAACACTCCCGTAAGTTTTCACGGCCACAATCAAACGTGGCTTTCGGGTATCGTCGCGTCGTTTACTAATATAACACCGTTCGGTATAGGTTACGTAACCCATTTTCAAGTTTAAATTCTGATACCTATAGTTACAAGAGTAACCAAACTGAACAACCTTTTGCTCTTTAACTGAATCACCGTTGTGTGCCCTTAAGCCCCAACTAACTAACTAACTAACTAACTAACTAACTAACTAACTAACTAACTAACTAACTAACAAAACTGAATCATTTACTTCAATCGCTTAGCTTAATTCGACAGATTGTTGCGCTTGTGAACACACAATCTCCACACACAACACACACATAAGCTTTCCACATTTCAAGGAGAAAAGTAAGTAAACCAATCAACGAATAATTTATTAAATCTTTGCTCGTATTATAAATAAGTGTGTTTGATTTACTTACATCTGTTGTACTTTTTGCACTGTAGCTCACAACAGAGCATGGGGCGCAGTACAAAAAGTACAAAAGGCGCAGGTAAATCAAACGAACCTTGTGTGTAATACTGTGTGGCATAGCCATTCATAACAGGCCAACCCATACAGACGATTTTGATCAATTGTGTTTTCTGTACACCTGTGGGTAAACTTGAAAATACATTGTTGCGACACACCTGTAACAATATTTAAACGTAAGCCTAGCCTGTCTGTTTCAAGGCTACATTTGGTGTGACATTTGTCGTTAGTGACTAAACTTGATTACAAACCAGTGCTTATTTACGCGGCTTCAGTGTATAGCTCGTGTGATTAAATACTAGCCATGTTAATGAATACACCGCGTTGAAAAAGCTTTGCTAGCATGACTCGGCTGTGAGGCACTGCACGTGAGTCTGACGCGTGGATTCAATGTATGTATTTAATTAATCACAACGCGAATCAATGGGTATTTAGTATTTACGCGGCTTATAATCCCCCCCCACGAGTGTGTTGTGTTGTTCAATGACAGTGAAAAAATTAAATCTTTCGTCGGTGGACATTCTCCAAACTCGTTCCCATTCTACGGCAGAGCTTACGAGAACATTTATGTGGCGGTTTGTCACACGAGTTAATCACCTTTGTGAAGCGGAAGTACATTTGTTTTGTTTCGTTGACGTGAGGCCTGCGTGTGACGCTAGCGCTCAACGACCGGCGGTGGCAGAAGACACAACGATTCAGGTGAGGGTGGGTTTCATGCTGTAGTAAAAGGTGGGTTTATCGCGGTCTATATACGCCTACTCGCGAGTTATAGCGGCAAGGTACATCTACCCCTCCTTCCCCTTTATCCCCACACCGCCCCACACAGCCACCCACGCCAAATCTCATCGTAACCTTCAATGCGGAAACTGGATCGCCAGGTGGAACTTCAATAAACCGATTAGACGAGCTCGCTTATTCGACTTTTTACTTGGGTTATACGTTATTTACGTGAACACGGTACAATGCTGAGAACAGAAAGTCTGTGAGCTTTCAGTGCAGAGTACTGACAGTGAAACTAGGACGTACAAAGTTTAATTGAGATTACGTAAGCTATATAGATTATACGTGCGGTATATCCCCCCCCCCCCGCCGTGCCGTACCTCTGTGGTACGATACTAATCAAAGTAGCGCATTTTAAACTCAACCAAGAAATTGCCACTCGCAGTTTTGGATTTTGTATTATTATTTTTTTCATTTTTTGGATTTAAATACACTCTAGAAATAATGGCAAATACCTTACTCAAGACATAAACAGACATTTTGTAGAATGGTCAGAGTAAAGGCCTATGTACAAACAGGAGGCAAGTAGTAAACATTCCCGTAGCAAGACGGGGAAATGGATATGGGGTCATAAAAGGGTATATTGAAGTAAGAAATAAAGTTATAAATAAATCACTACATTTGTGAATGACGTTCGGATTACTCATTCATCCTCTTAGTGTGTCATTCTTTGGCTGAAACAGATAACTAACTAAAAATAAATTCAAATGAGATAAGGTTTACAGAAATTGCCAACGTCATAACTTGTTAAATATTTTTCAACTGTTTTGATAATTTATAATCTTGCAGACAGTTCTTTTAAAAATTGAATAGATCGTGGAACGAATGAATTTAAGCTGCTTACTTACGCTAGTAAATAAGACAAGAGGAAATGGGTTCATTTCATTTCATAATAAAAATAATGTATGACTTGAACAATTTCGAGGACAGATAAACCCAGTTACGCTGAATTCATTACTTAAAGTGGTGCTTTATAAACAAAAGCAAATGCCTTTTATAAATATGTATTCTAAATTATAGAGACTCTAGTTACACTAACGAGGTCAACACGTTTCTGTCAAAAAAGGTTTCGGCCTGAATCTGGTTGCCAATTGAATGATCTGTTAGGGTTTTAGGCCTATATGGGTCCCTAATTTTGATTACGGTTGTTTGTTGGTTCATCATTTACTCTTATAAGTCCATGGTTCGATACTCTTTACTTCGCTATTATGAGACAATGCGAATAGAGAAATATCAGACAACCAGGTTTTAAATATATTTTCTGATAAAAGCCTCTTCGAGGTGTGTCAGGCAACACTTAAAGCTGTATCCGAAGAACTGAAACGTTTTTATAGTAATTGATTATTATGCTTATAAATATCATCCATTATGAGTAAACACTCTCTACATTCACGCCCATTTACTTTTGTCGTCCATTAATGTTTGGTATTTGCTCATATATTACTGTTCTTTACTCATGAGTAGTTGTTAGTCTCATTTGTGGTATATGAATGTTTCACAAGCGAATTACACATTTCCATGGCAACATGTGATACTCACGGTTATATTCCATAAAAGTTACCTCGTGGATAAGCATGAGATTGTCAGAACCATAATTTAACAATGTGTATATAGACATTCGCTTTGCATATAAGTTACATTACAGCAGCGGTATCAGCTTTGGATGAACCGAGATATTTTTATAACGAGCAAATCTAAGCACAAATTGAGCTTTGAGGAAACATACCATTTTACGAAGAGCAGATGCATAGATTTTAGCTCACTTAACTTCCTCAAAATGTTGATTTAATTTAATATTCATGAACGCTTTTATTCCTTGTAGAAACGAAGGCAAGAGTTTACTAAAAATTGTTAAACACTTATTTTTTTCTCATGCAATATGAAACACAGATTATCATTGAATTTTTCTTTATAAATGTAAAAACAAACTTGTTTAACGCTTGGAATAATATATATTTTTATAATCACAAGTAAATTTATAATAATTTCAGTTTGAATATTTAACTTAATTTTGAAAACCATAGCTTATAATGTATTTATTTATTGTTTAACCATTTGAGTACAACTTATGACTCAATAAAATTGAGTAAATAAAATTGAGTAAATAATGCTGATGGCCTTGCTTGGGAGTACGCCAGGTGATTGATTTAGATAATATTGCATGTTAAACAAACACGCTTATTGTGTGCATATTGTGTTTGTTTATAATGCTTCGAAAATGTGGGTCGTGTAAGCGAACACCCATTAATTATGTTTGTTTTTTGAGAAAACAGATAGTCACAGTTTGGATGTCAAATTGAAATAGTATAGACGCAGAGAGCACAAAGTGGGTAGGCCTGATAGCTCCATTGGGATGGTGACGAAGACTAGTGTGGTTATGTTATGTCTTGCTTGCACGGTTCAATTATTTCATAACATTGTTGCCTTTCTAGCGGATTCAGTGCCCATGTCTTGTTTACATCAACGCTGACTTGCCAACACTTCACTCTTACCACTATTTATACTTCTCATACTTCTGATTTTCGATTCAGTTATTTGTGTGCCTACTTACTACCACTCTACCAATATGTTCGAAGTCGGCTGATGTTTTTACTGTCGCAAATGAAAAACTCCACGCAATCTTGAACATTTTCTCCGATTATAAGTAACGTTATTGGATTAAATGGTCGATATAATTTAAAGGGTTACTTTCTACATTTCACTTTCTGTGACGGCGTTCAAGCTATTTTAATATTTGCGGTTGTATATTTAAAAATATCGTTGGTTGTTATTTTCAATGTCTAAGCTTCATCAAAGTACGAAATTAGAAATAAATATGGAAATCAAAATCAAAACATCTGCCAATTTACTCAGTTTGCAACGCGGCGTAACAAAAACGACAAGTAAATACAAGGTATTAATGCTTCGTCATTCATCTTGAAGTCTCGATTAAACTCGCACCAAAACATGAAGAGTTAAGCCCACGCTATCAATCAACCTCCAATTTGTCACTGCCTTAATTTACCACATTTATCGAATGATAAACGACAATGCACTTAAACGTTTTCTTCATTGTTTTCTTGACTTCTTAATGACTGTAATTTGAATGCCAAATTTTACCTCCACGCATGCCCGCCGTTTCACGAACACGGCTCTTGGCAACAGTCCAGTACTTCATTCATAAAAATAAACGCTGTTTAAAAACTAATGACGTGGTCGGACGTTGATGTGGGTCAGTGGGAAAGGAGGGGGTGAGGGGTGAGGAGAGGGGGAGACACTTGGAGGATGTCGGGGAATAATTCAATTGGAGAGAGGATTCACCGTGAATTGCAACAAAGTGTGAAAATCTTCAACATATTTTGGAGGACGTTGAAGATAAATGCCATCGCTTAATCAACATGCCAACATACTATAGGGCAATACTGCAAAATGTTATTTTTTCTAGGTGATTTGATAAAATAATTGCTAAAATTAATTAAATAAAGGATTGAAATAAAATAGATGCTTTTTATTGGAAAACAAAATATTAATTCTTGGTGGCGGAGGTTAGGTTATTAATATAATAAATGAAATGGGTACCCTAGCAATTTGTCATCTTGCCTGCATTGAAATTACATAACTGCTTCAACTGTGCTAATTTCGCATAGCTCTTAAAAAATGGTTTTAAGCTATTAGGAAAACAATGTGCAAGTCATATTTGTAAGCGTCCGTCCTGGTAACAGTCTAGAGTAAATTTTTAAATTACTTTTGAATGTAAACACATTTTTAACCTAAATTCTAATTTTGTTATATATGAATTGTATTTTTTCTTTAATTTTTTTAATTAATAATCATGAAATTTAAACAAGATTGCTTGCATATATTCAAAAACTGACAAAAGTTGTAACGCTTGAAAAGAGCGTTTCTATAATTTGGTAGACTTGTGTAGCGCCGTTATTACGTTATTCTCTTAGTATAAAGTTGTTTTGAGAATTGCATTCAATTACAAATCAGAAAATAATAAACCTTATTTTCGAATAATGGCGCACACAATTGTAACTTTAGGAGAAAAACGGTTTGTTTCGTCAGATGAGTGAAGTATTTGAAAATTCCCTCTTCGAGCCACGTTCACACTTGACCTTGATAAAAGCACTCAAGGGCGCACCCTGGCGTCTTATTGGTGTGTAGACAGTAGAAGATTGCAAAGCTTGCAGGGGAAGCAAATTCTCGTCAAGAAATACCAAGCGCATTCACTCGACTGGCGTACTTGAAATGGCTTTTATGAAAGACGATTTGAAAAACAAAATTTAGCTAACACAATATGAATGCTAGTTTAACCGCTTATATTTCTCTAAGTGTAAAATATACTGTGGGGATTAATTTTATATAAAACGTAAATAAAACACTGGAATTTTAATTTTAGTTCACAAACATTGCAAATGTTGTGTTCATCTTTCTATAATGTTGTGTTGTATGTAGTATAGAGGTTTATATGTAAGCACAGAAATATACACTGGCTTATATGCTCATACCTTTATGGAATAAAGGGATGTGGGTTCAAATCCTGCGTAAAGCATGAATATTTGTAATTATCCCAGTTGATCATTTATCAGTTACGGACTCGAGCACCATAAAGACAAAAACTCTGTCGAAAACACATTGCAAACTCTACCCATGTGTTTAATCTTAATGTTGAAACACGCACGCCACACACACGCATACTACATACACTCACACGCATGTGCACGCACTCAACACTTTTAAAACAAGATACCCGGAAAGTTTTCTTGGCACATATACTATTATGTAATTAAAAACTTTTCTGTACTTTTTTTAAAAAAATACCTTGAATTATAATTGTTTTCAAGTCGAGGCGGGATAAGGTGACAAGTTTTGCATCCTTGATGCAATGTCTTGAGAGTTTTCGTTTTTTCTCTCTTTTATCCTAGAATATTTTATAGCTAGACTAATATCTAGGGAGTAAACTTCGTAACTTCGGTACGGCTAGACACTCAACACATCGATTGAACTTTCTCTGTGAACTGTCTTATATCGCGCTTATCTCAAATAATGTTGCAAGTTTGAAGTAGGATGTACATCCACATAAAGCCGGTTCTCGAGTAATGACAACATTATAGAGAAGTACTATACATGTGCATTACATGTACAGCAATCTTCTTATAACCAGAGTGGAACATGTTTCCCTCATTCGTTTCACGATATTGATATTGAAATGAATCAGTGCGATGTGTTTTGTCTTCAATACGACCTACACCAATATCCATTAGCGATCTTTTATGTAATGACTTTTTTTTGTACAAAACAACCCCTAGTGGGGGTTCGTCTTCTTCGTCAAATACCTGTGTACAATCTTGCAAGAATAGTTGCAGATTTTGATCTACGTCCAGGCATTCTCTAATCCTTAACAAATTGGGGCTTTTACGTACTTCAATGGAACAATTGTGAACAATTGACAATAATACTCTGTGATCGGCAGACCGTTGTCTTTACTCTTTTACTACGGGCGGACTATACACCACTCAATTCGGTAATACCTCTTCAGTGGTTGGCACGATTTAGGCTTACGTGACCAGTTTATCGCCGAACTATATCCGCAGACCGTCGTCTTTACTACGGGCGGACTATACACACCACTTCGGTCATACCTCTTCAGTGTTCGGCAAGAGTTTGTCTTACGTGACAAGTTTAACGCCGATGTTCAAACCCATATTAAAAATGTTTTGTCAAGACAAGTATAGCTCCCATTGACAGCTAACGGAATTTCCAAATTTTACTGAGGCATAGATATTGATGACAGTTTGGAAAGGCGTGATCATTTGTCACTGTCTGCGTCGTCTTGAGTTCGGCGCCTCTCCCTCCCCACACCCCCCTTTCTCCTCTCGAGCACTTTCTTCTGCCTGTCGAGTCTTCCTTCCTGCCGCAATAAGTTCTCATGTGTCTCCAGCCCACAGTTTGCTATATTGGCCACGGGTAACATATATCATGGGAATATTGGATGGTGTGCGTCAAGACTCTTGTTTATCTTGACAGCCAAGATAAGTGAAATTAATGTCATTAGTAAAGCTCGTATAGGCCTACGCTGGTTTTTATGCTCTTTGTACTTGTTTTATCGAAGCTATCCGATCGATAGCTTCGCTAGTTCTTCTGTACACTCTCTCTGATATTTACTCGTGTGATGGAAGAAAACCTTATGAGGAATCAAGATTTAATTAACAATCTTAAGTCTTTGAAATCCTCTTCATCCACGGAACATGGCCTTCTTTGCACAGGACTATAACAAGTAACCCTTACAATTTAGTCAATTTTGAGCTAGTAAAATAACATCTTTAAATATTTGTGAATTTTCCATAGGAATTATCTGCATAGGGTTTGTTGGGTTACAGATTACAGACCGTCAGCTAACGGCCCCGTTAATGACCGATTGAAAAACTGGGCGTTAGATACTCGCTCTGCAAATCCTACTAGTGCTATAAACATTCAACAAATAAATAAACAAATGTGTAATGCATAAACGTATCAATAAAATTACACTGGTTTGAAACATCACGCATGACTTTACTGGAATAACCTAAACCTGTGTTTTTTACGTATAATCAAGATATCCGGACATATATGGTCGGTTTTAGTACATCGAGGCAGCTCCCGGACTCTGACAGTGAATGGGTTAGCAATGCGTGTTAGGACAAAGACGCAAATTGGCTCAATCTTGTCGCTGAAAGATAATCTGGTTACGCGAAAGCAGGAATAAAATTATGAAGTTAGCTGACATCTGACAATTTTATAATTCAATTACATTACGCGTTTGTTCCGAATAGTATAAAGTAAATCTCAAAATCAGACTATTATTTCAGTAACGTGTGTGTTTGATGAGCTTCAATGTTGTTATGATTAACGACTGTTCCAGGCGAAGGAGAGGTCCGTAAATATTCTGTTTTATGGCGCGTTTGTTTTGCTAGTTTTGTGTTTTGTTCTAAAAAGTATTTCATCAAATAATTCATTGCTGAGTTTTAGTATTATGACACAGCTAATGTCTGTGAACTATATGTAGTTTCATCTATAACAAATTTAGTTTTTAATTTAAAAATCTTTGATGAAGCTATAGTATGAAGCTAGTAAGCGAAGTAATGTGGCTACTACATAAATTTAGGTGGTCTCCTTTATGAGTTGAAGTTTGTTTCCTAGTATCATAAGATTAAGTGAGTAAGCGCACTTTGACCAATGCTGAAAAATACCACATGGTCCATGCTTTTTCACATGACAAGAGTTACAAATAACACACACGCAGCATTTCTTCGATATTATTGAAGCTACGAAGATATTTCTATGAACGTTTATATAGAAGACCATTCTGCCGTTTCTTCTCACAAAACCTAGCATTATAGGGCTTGCGTGTGATCTGTCTATAGAGACACATAACGTCTTAACCTTCCAAACCTTATATGTATCTAGATGCTGGAAGATGTATATTTTCTCTACGATGATGACGGCATTGCTCAGTTTTATTGATGACATGAGAAACGTACTATAATATTGCAATGAAATGACTCAACTTCAACGTAGGAAACATTGTTTAATTTTAAGGCATGTTTTTGCAAGCCCCCTTTCTGCATAACAAGTATAATTCAAAGTGCAGTTTTGATATCATTAATTTGATTTAAATAAATTATAATTTATTTTTTCTAATTTCAATTTTCTACCCGTCTGATTTCAAAACAAAACCTCATATTCAATTATCTCGTAAGACACAACTTCGTTTTCCCTCGATGATACAATCCATTATTTTATCTATCGACAATTTATTGTGAGTAGTTCAGAAATATACTATAGCATTGTGAGTAGTTCAGAAATATACTATAGCATTGTGAGTAGTTTAGAAACATAGTATAGCATCAGGAACTAAAATTTAAATGTTAATTTTATTTGATGGTGATCATTTTCGTTCGTGAACACAATTAGGGTGTTTGTTTACTCATATTTTGTTAGCCAAACAATCATCAAAATGATTTATTTCTTCACCTGTACTGTTTTTTCTAACGAAAGTCAATATAACAACTGACATCCCACACTCATAATTGTATTCTCATGTTTGATTATCACAATATACGTGTATCATATAACTTTCTTTATTTTGAATATAAATTATATAGTGAAAAAAGTTTTGGAATATAAATAAAATAAAATATAATGCATTCAAGCCAACTATTGAAAGTCACCCAGTCAATATTCTGAATTACACAGCACACACGCTGCAAAACGTAAAAAAAGCAACACAAAAATAACGAATCTATTTGGAGGTGGTTCAGCGATACGAAAATGAATGGCTTAGTGAATGAAGTAAGAATACTCCGCAGATTGTATCGTGGTTGACTTCCGGTTACGTGAACGAGCGCGTGTATACCAACTAATGAGTCCACATGTTATAAACACTTTTGGGTGCCGCACATCTCGAACACATGCATAATTCAGGTGGAGCAACTTTGTTTGAATGCTATCAACATAAAATCACGCCGTTCTACAAAGCACTTAATGCCTACAAGGGAGGAAGGGATGATATTTACATGTGCGACTTCTGTGGGGAGCTTTAATGTTGTGGGGGTATATTGACAAACACGGAAAATACTGTTTTCCTTGTGAATAAAAATAAACAGAAAGTAACAAAAATGATAACATTGAGATCTGATATGTTGTCGTGTCTGAAGAGTTACATGTTACTACTCATTTAGAGTAATTATTGCAAATCTTCAACGAAACGACGAAACGACGAACGAAACGACGAAACGGGCAAAATACGTTGTGCACTTTTTTGTAACATAAATGTTTTTAAACTCGTTATTTATGAGCAATATTATTCAATTTGTGTACAAGAAAGTTTCCAAGGTTAAAGGCTCGGGGAAGAATACCTCTAAAACAGCTTTGCTTATCGCTCCAGGCTACTCAAGAGCCGACGTCATATAACCTAGATGTTAAATGCAACGTGAACATCAA
The DNA here is from genome assembly GCA_945910005.1 of Isoperla grammatica. Classification (NCBI taxonomy): domain Eukaryota; kingdom Metazoa; phylum Arthropoda; class Insecta; order Plecoptera; family Perlodidae; genus Isoperla; species Isoperla grammatica. The sequence continues at coordinate 39,456,212 of OX246737.1, read as the reverse complement.
TAATCACATCGCACGACCGCTAGTAATGTTCACTTTGATTATAGTTTGATAATTAGTAATTGAAACACAAGTGCTCGTTTTATTTCATACTCTAAAACGGCAACGGTAATGATCACTTTGTTAATTTGTCGTTATGCACTCTAATGAAACAGTGTGAAGTGTACTTTAATCTAAATAATTATACAGATAAACGTGTACTCAAGAAACTTATAGAATTAATTCAATTAAATATTACGTTGTCATTCCGTTTGACTCGTTAATTAATGTGGGATGAGAGAAGCAATGGTGAGAATTATGTCAATAAGCTGTTGGGAATGTGATGAGATGAACTGTGGACTGTGCTAGTCCGTGGTTCTGTACATTGGCTTTGTCTGGTGACTTGCGAGATTAGACTAAACTGGTCGGGGAATATGTTATACGTTTTAAGACGATTTTTTCGATACCGTGGTAGTTGTGATTATTTTCATTCCAATGTACAATTGTACACGGCTCGATCGGAATCTAGTGTTTTTAAATTCAAAACCTGAATTTAATACATAATGTGGTTTTAACATAGGCCTACTTGTTGACACTTACTTTCGAATAAATAATAAACAATATTTTATATAATTTGTTGTGTGTATCTGAGTTATGCCTGGATTGTCCTATGGGTTTATTCCTGCTTCCAATTCACACATTTCATTTGTGGTACGAGCTGGTTATTTGCTCAAATAAATACATACATTTGTATATCTTATAGTATACCCACGCAGTTGCAACAAAAACTTCTTAGTGGGGGACATGTATACAATGAATTGTGTGCTTTGTCACTATGACGGCAAAAGTCACTGTTGTCATGTACGACATAGTAGTATCAATATCATCTAGATAGACAGTCAAGTTCAAAAGCTGAAAAAACACAGTCAGAAGCGGCAATCGAACCCCGGGCTTTCTGCATTCAAAGCAGGAATAAACCCATATGTACAACGAGCTAAACTAAATAAAATTAAAATAGATTCATTTATTGACAGAAGCTGTTCCTCATGTTGAAGGTACGAAGATCCTAAGCGTATGCCACCTAGGGAAGGGCGTTTGAGTCCTCATCGCGTCGAATAGCATAAAAGAAACATGAAGCAACAAAAACTCATCATCTACCTCACTTATTTGCCTAACGCTCGTTACATCCAGTGCAGAAGATGTCGACAAATGAGTCGATCTAGAATATCTTATCGATCTGTACGCCCAATTGCTTCCCTTGATTCTCTTCCCCTCCAATGCTAGCGCGTGCAATCAGTTGTGTGAACCGAGCACCAGCTTGATTTAGTCGCGTGTGAAGCTAGACGTATCTACATAATTAAGATAGCCCTCCGTGTCACGCTCATTGAAACCACCTGTGTGCGTTATGCACGCGTTATTAGCACTAAGCCTATACCCCCACTTTGCATAACGCAGGTTTATGTGCTGGGTGATAAATGTGCTGTACGTGGGAACATTCGCACTTAAAACCCCTCATCCTCGTGTATACTCTTACAAAGTTATACTATTTTATTTTTATAATGTAATGTACAAAAGAAAAATGACAAAATACAAATGTATCGTTTTATCATTCAGAAACAATATGATCCTACAAGAAAGTAAATTTGGGGATATTGCTTCTTACAGTGTTTTAGGCCCGGTTTTTCAATCGGCCGTTAGATGATGTCCGTTGTCTGCATAGGGTTTGAGGGTTTTAAGATTTCTGACCGTCAGCTAACGGATCCGTTAACGACCCGTTAACTGTTAAATATTGAAACGACAAAAGTTGGCAGTAAACATATAAAATAAATGAGTTGTTAAAACGATGGTTTACGATGGAGATTACGAAACGTTAACCACTAGCTAGAAATTAAGAGTTTGTTATAGCATAACTATTATTCATTACATGTAATCTATTTCTATTGTAGATTTTGAATGGTTGAGCAACTTCAATGACTGTGTATGTGAGGGTTTTAGGTCCAGTTGAACAGGACTGTGACGTCAGAGTGTGAACCACGAATCAGCCAACCACATCCAAGCGGGATTTTACAGAGGAGGCAAAAACATCAAATGGTACAATTAAATTCTATCGATATTTATTTACCAACGACGATATTCTTCATAGTTGTACTTATGCTACAAATACTTTTACAGATTTAAATGTAACGAAATGCATATATACACATTTTATAATACGAGCTTTCAAGCTAACTACAGATTTATGGATAGTGTATGAAGTCATAGCAATTGTAATACAAAGTTCCGTACGAAGATCCACACGCAGATCTGGGTTAGTAGTAGCTTATGTATAATCTAGTGTAATTCATCTGGGTGTTTATAAATAATTCCAACGATCAGTTTGTATTATTCGTTTTTCGTCGACAGAACCATATACTTTTGAGATTGTACGTATTTTGTTTTGCAAAACAACACATCAAATTAATCATCTATTTTTTCATGTTTAGCTTTTATGTTCCTCATACGTACTGCACATGGAAAACCAACACACAACCGCAAATTATTATGCATAGCATGACCCCGCACAGCGGCCGTTCTCATCCACATCCCAATCATGCAAAACACGATATTTATATTCTTACATTTTATTTTCGAATATTTGCTCAATTTCGCGTCAGTTCTCTAAACCAACACCAGGTGGCAACATCGTGCGGACATTTCACATCCGTTTCTACTCCCACTGCCAAGAGATCACATCTGCTAATGAACGCGATGCGTGGGTGTGTGTGACAGTTGTAACAGCCGTGTCGCGAGGGATATAAATAGTGCGTACACGTGTGATTGATTGCGTCTTGAATAAACCAACAGTTATTACCGCACTGAACATGGCGACGCGAGGTTCATGATTTGAAATTAATTGCATTGAGACTATATTGCCAAAGAGGGACGGAATCTGTCTAAACCCTTCACTACCCTCAAGTACGCTAGATATCGTTGAAGCATTTACTCAAATGGAGTGTTAATGCAGTGAGTGAGTGACCGCATCAGATGGGAATATAAACTAGAACATTTCGCTATTCAATATTTCACACAAGGGCGGTTATTAATGTAAACTCGATCAATCATATTATGAACATATACACATTACGTACACGACAGACACCCACACAGTAATATAATATGTGAGTCTTGTGGCCCTTGAAAGGAAATTGGTATAAAAGCACTGGTATATTGATATGAAGATGCTAGATCATAGGCATTTTATCTTCCTGCTTATTTTTAATCTTGAACGTTTACCCTAAGCAATTTTAAAACATTTATTTAATATAATTATTGTTTAATTCGATGAAATATTATACATTTGATCAGTGGCAAAATCTTACATGAGAAAGTAATAAAAATGTATATATATATATATATAATCCCAGGTAGGTTTTTTCAGTGGTGCGCTTAAATAAAAAATAACTTTATATTTAAAAATGTAATATCCGGTTTAAATATTTGCGATCCATCTTTTATTTAAGGGTATTGTATTTAGCCCCAACCTCTAGTTACTTTTGGGTGACATGCCAATCAAATTTATTTTATAACGATGTAGGTCTTATGAATTATGTACAGATTCACAGATATAAAATAATTTAAAATTTTACTTCACGTCTTGTGTCACCTGTTGTCGAGTATTGTTCGCCAATTGTGTGTAGATATTTTGAACAACAATTATTGTGTAATTTTCTGCCACAATGTCGGTTGAAAATTCTTTATCTTAGTCTAGGAAAATGCCATTTTTGACAATCCTGGCTTGAGAGACTTGAACTCACATAAGCAGCGGGAACAATATTTTCCATTGAATCATGCAGGTCTGGTAGGTTTGGCAGGTCTGGCAGGTCTGGCAGGCAGGCAAGTTCGCTTCGTATCCATGGCAGCCTCCCGTTTCATGTTCCCCAAGCCACACTGATGGTGAACGGAGTTCTCCTTTTTCCTCACTCCCTTGAGACAGACATTTCCGAATAAGGGGAAAAAATAAAATCATTTCTTTAGTTTGGCGGAATCACTTCTTTAATTAATTTCAAACGGTGAAGTTTTCAAATAATTCTAGTATATATCTAGGAAACAAAGGTTTTACTTCCTTCGAAGTAAATATCAAAACCTATCACGATTTAGATATTCGGAAAAGTTTTGAAGCAAAAGTGTAATATACCGATAATGGCAACAAATCATGCAATGCGAGCAAACGTGGTGTGAGTTAGCTGGTGTTGATGCCATATTAATGATGTTTCGATAACGTTACATGGGTTTAATATTTTATAATAATTACTGGTCGATTGAATTAACTAATTATATATATATTAATGTACTAATTCAAGTAAAAAGAGGGTTCCCGTGGATTGGAACAGTGTTAGCTATAATTGTGTTTTAGTGGGGGGAATGAGTTGCGGTCTAGATTGAGTGACCGATGGATCAAATGATGCTGCATTTATGATGAGAAGATTAAGGCTTTGGGCCACTTTCTTACATCTAACCATCTAAGGGGATGAGAGAGAGTGAGAGAGAGAGAGAGAAATTCAATTATTGATATGTTATTTATTCTGACAAGATTAAGTCCACGAGGCTTTTTCTCACATCTATCTTCGGAGAGGAGAGGGGAGGATTGAGGAGAGAGAGAAAGAGAGAGAGAGAGAGAGAGAGAGAGAGAGAGAGAGAGAGAGAGAGAAAGAGAGAGAGAGAGAGAGAGAGAGAGAGAGAGAGAGAGAGAGAGAGAGAGAGAGAGAGAGAGAGAGAGAACAGTGAGTGAGAGTAGTGAGAGAGACTGTTGAGTGGCAGTGTTTTTGACTTGACTGCGACGATGACTACGACGAACATTTATTCCTGTAATTCGTTACACATCACGTAGAGACGAGGTCTGCTGTAAGAAAAGTTGCACGTATAATCTTAGTGGGCGCCTTAACGAGGCGGGTGCATCGATTTTGAACAATTTCAACAATTTACGCTCGGCAAGGAGATGTTTCTTGTCTTCGTGTCAGTCAAACGCGTACAGAAGAGCTTCTAGACGCGATATTACGAGGAAAGATACAAAACCGTGCAAAGATGTTATAAAACGTTCTTGCAAACTAGCTGAACAGTGTCATTCTGTCTGTGTATATTTCACGTTCGTTTACACGAGGTGGCTGGAAGAGACATCTTTTTAGACACATCTTGGGTTGAATGTTAAGCACACACAAAAAAGACTCGTTTGAACGGAATTTGATAACCGACTTTCTTTGAATATTGATCATATTATTATTATTACTATAATTACATCATATTAATTTGCTGTAGACAAAATTATCGTTTATTCACAGTTTACGTATTGATGTTAAAATTTGTACCACTAACAATAATAAGTAAACAACAACAATAAGACATGTATGTCCTGAATATCATTAGTTCAGTGCCGTCGTGAACTTGCTTGACATGCTTGCATTTCCACAATCCCGAGAAGCAAAATCCTTTTGTTAGAAGATGTTGTTCGTTTTTTATTAATAACTGTATTTCGTATTGTTCACAATATTTATTACACCTTATGATTTTAGTGAGTACAAAAAGTACAAATAATACTATATGCAAATAGTTATAGTAACAATAACGTATAAAACTTAGTGATCAAACACAAATATTGATGTCCTCTTTTATTTTTCGTTATTTCGTCCATCTTCCGCGCTCATCTCCAGTTATAATACTAATAATAATAAATACAAATTTAAGTACACTTTATTTCAGCTAATTATAAAGTTTCTCAAGCATATCGTATGCCCTACATAATACCGGTACGTATTTGTTAGTTTGTTTGAATGATTCCTGCCGTGAAGTAGCGACCGGTCGTGTCCGGAGAACGGACTCAGGTCAGCCAACACATAATGTCACATTACCGATCGGTTTACCTCAGCTGAAACGCCACCTGTGACCACAGACACACAATTACCGGAGAATCTAATAACATAGTGTGGACATAATGCATTTATTTAAATGTCTGCTCAATGTGGGGCACAAATGAACGATATTCAATGCTGGAAATTTCCATTAATTATGTATGTAGATGATTGCTCCGGTGATTCCCCAGTCGCGCGGTAACCAAATATGTGTAATTGAATTGAAGAAATTGTAAGAGTTGAACTGAACTATTTGCATTTCACGCCGAGCTTTACCTCCACAAACACGTTGAATGTTACACATTGAATGATATAGTTGTATCTGTTACAGAAATCTATAGTACCAAAGTGTAAGAATCCATACAGTAGCGAAACTTTTATAGCAGGCCCATTGAACAACTAGCGCACAGATGCTTCCCTGCGACCTCAAGTTGTAGTACTACTACTTTATCGCTCTTCTTCTATACCATAGAACTACTCTGCGCTGATCTAAGCTGCGCTGGAGAAGTTATTTAAAAAATACAAATGTATCTTTCGGGTTTTCTACCTTCCACTCGCTTCAGTCTACCACATTCACCTGTAATCATATTGACAATCACAGGGTGTGTTAAAGGTCCAAGGGTTGTCTGTGTCCAAGGTCACCATTTGTGTCATGGCAACGAATCACAAAATAAATAGTTTAAATGTCCCAGACTGAGAATCAGCTATGTAACTGAGTGGGTAGACTATAAACACATGTATTTATCCAACGTTGATTGAAAGTACACACAGTGGTTGTGTTTGAAGTCTGTAATGGTGTGGCGGATGGACGTCCCAAGAGCCCCTTCGGGAACATTCCTATATGTACAAGGGGTGTCGGGTGGGGGGGGGGGGGGAGGGGCGGCACTCTTCGATGCCAATTGTTTTGTGTTTGTGCTTTAAGGCTTTTTAAGTGACCAATGTCTCCTGGGTCCCCTGAACATCTGTGACCCGCCTTGTTGAGCCTCCCAAGCGCTGACGTTAGCTCCCAACCCCCTTCCCACCCCCTAAACCCTTTGAGACCACTGATCGTTACAACAGAACATCGACCAATCCGACCATAATTACGTGAACAGGATTTTTCGTCAATCAATAGCTAGATTGAACTAATAATGTTTCGTGTCCACTATTTTATTCGGTTCTTCATAATATTTTAGGTAATCCCAATAGGACAAATAGTTTTGTTCGGGAATAGTCTGGCCCTGCTAGTAGCGACATGCATTACACGTGATGAATGTTATAGGTATACACGTGACGTACCAGAGGGCATGATTGTGGAAGACTTGTTAGGCATAACCTAGAAGATTGATGGCATGAGCGTCAACGGGCCAAGGGTGGCAATCAAATGCTCCTCCTTGGATTGTCTCACTTGCTAACGCAACTATCTCGAAGGTAGCGCACCACGTAGGAACACCGCATTATATGTTTACGTTTGTTTTGCTGGATTATATAGTGTGGTTGTTCTTGTTAGATTGACTTTACGTGTGTCTTTTTGACATAAGATAATTTTATTTTCTATGTTGGACATACGTTGAAGGAGTTATGTCCACAGTTGTTACGATTAGTAGGCGAGATACTAGTAGCTAGATAGTAGGCTGCAGTCTCAGCTATTTTTGGGACACGTTCTTAGTGACGGCTAGTCCATAGACATCTCATTTAGAAGCGCGGCTTTGACTCCAATAGTAAGCGAGATAGTATTTGCTAGATAGTAGGTTGCAGCCCGAACTATCTTTGGGACACGTCCTTAGTGACGGCTGGTCCATAGACATCTCATTTAGAAGCGCGGCTTTGAATAGTAGGCGAGATACTAGTGGCTAGATAGTATAGGTTGCAGCCCGAAATATCTTTGGGACACGTCCTTAATGAAGGCTAGTCCATAAACATCTCATTTAGGAGCGCGGCTTTGTCTATATTAAGCGAGATACTAGTGGCTATAGTAGGCTGCAGTCCAAGCTATCTTTGGGACCCGTCCTTAGTGACGGCGAGTCCATAGACATCTCATTTAGGAGCGCGGCTTTAACTCTCGCTGGCATCCGAGTTTCGAACGACAAAATGGTTAGCCTGAGACATGGTATGTAATACAAGCGTGGGATTATAAAAGTTGCGTAAATTTGCTTGAAAATAAAACAAACTTTTATTTTGAGCCTAATCTTCCTGGCCATCAAAATAACAGCGCTGGGAGAAGAGTAATTATATTAGGATGAGATTACCAAAATTGCTGTATTATAAAATATCCCGAAACTTCGTGCTTATCAACCCAATTTCCTTTTACTGTGTGGAAAAGAATGGAAACTGTGTGCGATAATAAAATTGTGAATTAACACATTATTGTAGAACGTCTGCATTACCGTGCGAATTCTGAAGTAAAATAATTTGCCAACATCCGGAATCAAACCCCGTACTATACATCACATATAAACCTCAGCGCTAGGTAGGCCATGCTGGATCAGTGAATTTTGGAAATAATCCCAAAGAAGTTGATCCCAAAGACGTGACATTACACTGCGTTATCTACCTAAAATGTCCGTTGTAGGAAATGTCTTAATCCCGACACTTAAAGCGATGCCGGTCAGACTGTTTTCTCATTGGAGGCTCCCACAGACACACAAATGAGAGATAATATCGGAGTGGGATTGAACTCGCTACGCCTCACGGATTGAACTTATCCTACCGGTAAAGCTCCCTATATTCGTATAGAAGAACGGCTGCCGTACATTGTTTCAGAGGTGGTTTCCTCTACACATTTGCACTAATTTCCCGTTTCAATTCACAGATTCCCACATTTCAACGGTACATTTAACACTTGGAATAATCCAAAGAAAATTTATAATTTACTACTTCACGAATAATTATTTTACGATTGTTGAAAGGGTTGTTTAAGAAAGGATAAATTTCAGAAAAAATCATACAAAATACTTTTGTATGTTCAGTACCGTTAAATTATGAATTTTAATTTCTAAAACAAAGATCACATCCTAGTGATGGTTCATTCATTCCGGTTTCAGTTTGACACAGGGTGCACCCAGCCTTCATGTTGAAGATGACACATCGTATCAGCCAAGATATTAAAGTTCAAGTTTTAATTAATGAAACTCATGTAAATGATTGATTGAAACAGACTAAGAAACCTTCTTCATTATAATATATTATTGCGTAGCGATAACATTTAACAACAGGGCCATAAAGTAGCGTGTATATGAAACTGGAAGACAGTAAGTAACAATGTGATTCTATATTTTTCTCCCCAAGTTATAAATATAGTTATATTTGGAACTATGAAAGTGACTTTAAAATAAATATATGCAAAAAAATAATGTTTTTAAAATGTGTGTACTAAAACTTGGTTTTAAGTTACAAAAGAACGAATATATATATTGATGGATCCTTTACTTGTAATTTATAGGTACATTATTGGCTATTGCTACAACATTTGGTAACTATTTATGTGGTTAACCAGCCAATGTTTTCTAGGCGGTCCTAAGCAAGATGTGGCTCGTTAAATCCTTAAGATTCTGCAACGGAATTAGTTGATGATTCTGCAGAAAGTCCAGACAGCCGCAGATAATTTCCCGAAGTTGTGGGTCACAGTAACTCTCAACTCTTTGTTTGTCTCCGGGCAAGTACATGCTCGGGTCCCGTCCTCCTAATTCAATTACGATGACCTACGCCGTGACGGCGCCTCCATGGGTGCGGTAATAGCGTCTTATACTTTTCAAGGAGGTCGGGCTAAAAGCTCGTATTTTTCCCCTCTCAGAAGATGAATGAAGACTTTAGAGAGTTTTCCTGAGGAGCTGAGTGCCACTGGTTCAACTCGATCACAAGTTTCAGACTCTTGGTATGGCCTTGAGAAAAACATCACCATTCTTCAACCCTAAGCAACTGTAATTTCTCAACATGTACGTTTTAAGAATCACCCTTCAAGGGAAAGCTGTCAGGAAGGGAGTCAAGGGTGACTTGAACCTCCGCTGGAAGAGTGAACACCTTCGTCACCGAGGCCCTTAACTCGTCTTGCACGTATACATATTATTATGTATGGCTTCAAAGAACCTCCATTTTTTGTAGATTAAACATTCATAGACTCCAGATTCAGTAGTTATCAATGTAAATTAACCACGAAAAAAGTTGGTTTGGTAATTCAATGTTGATGAAAATGGATTCAAAACGTGGACAAGTGGATCAGGTAAAAAATAAAATGATTTGTTTGTAAGTATTTAAAGGGAAAGAGTGATAAAATATGAGTAAATAGGAAATCAAAAACTTAAAATTTAACTCAAAATAGTATAATAAGTGGCAATTACATTTTTTGCACTTCTTCGGCTTTCTGTCATAATACAAATGTGTGCAGAGAATTGTGTTTCTGGTGTGTTGCGCATTAAAATATGTTGCGACGATTGAACTGGAACATAGCAAGATTGGCGGGGAATAACTGAACTATGTGATGTGATCATGATGAGCCCATGATTTTCATTTTATTCTACTATATAAATGACAGTCTTTAAATAAGAAAATTGTTTATTTTGCTGATTTAGTAACAATTATCAGTTATTTGAATTGTGTAAATAGGCCCTACGCTATTATTGCGAGAGAAACAACTCATGGCGTTCCGACTGTGTATCTAAATTAATTAAATGTTTTCAGATTTTTTTTAAACGTGCCATATTAAAGATTTTTGCTCATAGGAGCCTATATTCATCAAGTCTTAACCTAGCATGTTCACACATCACCTTATGACGCAATTAGAACACATTGTTTGACATTAACCCTACTTCCTACAATAATGTTTATTTTTTAAATAGACCAGCAATAAATTTAAAAATTCTTTTGTTTGTTGCTTTTGTTATTGACAATTGGAGAGTGCCCGACGAGCGAACAATATATTCGCGAAAATGTCAAAGTTTGACACTTTTACGAAATAAATTGAAATAAATTTAAATTAAAAATCATGTTTCCGGCGTTTTATAGATGAATGTGTTATTAGCTTGTTCCAATTATTAGAGCAGTTATTATAATACATTATTGGATTATTCTAGGGTGTTAATGTTAATATCCAATTTGCCTCATTCTGATATGAGGTAACTGTTATTACTACTTTAGTGACGGATCAATATTAAGATAGAGAATGGGACGAATGTAAGCTAGTTATGTACGTCATCACATTTTGGTTCCATCTTTGTAGTGTAGATGTTAAAATCTGCTCTGAGCGTTGCTTTCCCTGAAACTCTCTCTGTGTCTTAGCACAGCTCCACCTGTTTTCGTCTTGTCACGATGATCCCACCTTCGAGTTTGACGTGCTCCCTCGGTAGCGAGGATTTTCAGGGTTTCCTCCCTTCCGTCAAACAACAAACCAAACATGTTTCATAACTTGAACTTCATAAAACCGTCGGTCTCTTTGACTTCCGTCGAGCGAGATGGTTAGTTTCTTAGATGGTATCTGGAAACACGTACACACGTAATTATTTGCTACCATCCTAGAGTCTTTGTGTGTACACGGCGGTGGTAATCAAAATGGTGCTATAAGGAAGACGTAGACGATTTTCTGTCTTGTGTATTATAAACCACATCAAACCAATGTTTTAATATGCTCTGTTTTACATCGGCGGTTTCACCCTCTCGTTGTGCATATTATGTATCAAAGACAAACTTTGTTCCCATGTGGTGTATGTTGAGATTCGTTTAAGGAAGCTAGAGCTGACGCCAGTCCTTGTGGAAGAGAGAAGTAAAGTGATGTCGCATGTTTGTGAGGGATAAATTAATATAGAATAATGTAGAACATTGGTTTTAGCCATTGTTAGATTTGAAGATAACAAATCCTTGAGGATAAAAGCAAGTGAACGTTGTTGTAGTTTACAAAATAACCATTAAACTACTACATAATTTTAAATTTACTAAATAGTGTTGGATATAAATGGCTCGAAAAAAGTTTCATATCTTTAAAATTACATTTAATATTAAATTTTGAAATGATCCATAGTTAGATCTACAGATATCATAAACAACGAAAAACAATATTCTTTGCACGATTGTAAATGTTATTGGAATTGTGTTATTTTATCCAAACACGACCAATTTCACATCAATTGTTTGAGAATATCTTTAAATCTTGATGATATCTAGACATCTAGATGATATGAGTAAATAATATCAGCTAGTTTTAGAATAACATAAACACAAAAATATAGGTAAATGAGAATTTTACCTATGAATGTATAACAGGTAGCGTACTTGTCTCGTCGTAACGTATCTTGTGTAATCTTATGATGGCAAATACTTGACGTAGACATCATAGGCACATTCCGATTATGTCCTGACAGTTTTCCACGTCATTTTCAATTGGCACTCACCCCTCATTCATCATCTTCGCAATATGTGTCTGCTCGAAACACGTGTCTTGAGTCTCTTCATATAAACATGAAGCGTCAGTCAAGCCCAATACGTAAACCCGTATGGAATATTTGCCTTGTGTGTTTCATCAACGCTAAATGATGTTGAGAAGAGAGACATTCTGTACGGGGATATAAAATGAAAGAACTGTCACCAATTGTTTTATCACATTCTAGGCGCCGTTTAGAAAGTCAATCAATTTAGAACCTATCTAGTTTGCGTTCTCTGCGTCGTGAGCCGTTGGGTGCTGTGTATTGGGAGAGACTATTGGAACATCGTGGGCTGTGGGAATCTTCGCAAACCTACATCACAGGGGTAGTACAATTTTCTGATACATGATTGTATGGATTGTATTTTCGATTCGGACGAATTCGCGATCAATTTAAGTGAATTCGATTCCCTTTGGCCACACCAAAGCGGCCATCTTCTCCCCACTCCGACCACTCAACAGATGAAGTTCGCTTGAATGCGCTGAGGTGATGAAAAAACAGGATATTGGAACCCATAACTGTCAAAGGGCGCGGGCTTTTTGTCTCGACTCGCAGAGCACAGCTATTAATAACGATGAGCTTGTAAGAAGAAGCTGCCCCCGTCGCTATGTCAAGGGGGGGGGGGGGGGGGGAGCGGGGCTCTTCCCGCGTGTCCACACCTCACGTGGCCTTTATTAGTTTGCCAATTAATCACAGGAATTTCGTGATATTATCTTAATACTTGTTGAACTTTGAGACAAAACACATTTTATTATATATTTGGTGGTATTTACGGGAAGGGAGTATAAGGGAGTTAATATTGTGTGGGAGTGTATATAGGTATAATGTTTTATGTATGTGTGTGTCATCACGTCATCTTCGTCTATTTTGTCCTTGTTGTCTGTACTTTATTACTTCAAAACTTTGCTTTAACTGTAACTGTAAACTGTGCTTTATTACAATAAAATCACACCATTGAATGTAACTTTGTAGAGTGCATTAACAACATACATGACAGTAAAACACATCGTGTAAAACTATTATAATATGAGAGTGCACAAAAGTGTGTTTCATCACATCAAATCGAAAGGAATTGAAAATAGGCAAGAGAAAGAAAATTACTGGATAGAAGCCATTACTCGCATTACTCAAGTAACCAATTCTCTAGGTGGAAGACCCAAGAACTGACTCATCAACCGATCGTTACATATCCTGCTGATGTCCTTAATTGTATCTGACTATAATGCTCAAAGGTTTGGAGTGTGACACAGATTGATCAGATTGTAGAACAAATAAATTCATAATTTAGTGCAACCTACTTTCACCAACTAAGTATGAAGAGTGTGAGGATAGTAAGGAGAAAATGCCCAGGAGAGGACGTTATCCCAGCATTCGGCTTTCGACTTAGGAAAAATTAACCTTTAGCCTTAATTGCCGGTAACCTCTCCCGGATAAGAGTAACACGTTTTACCGCTGAGCCACCTTTATCGGTACCTATATTTATTAATAATGTATGCTTCCTAGCGCTGTTTGCTTGTTTGTGCTATTGCAGTTTCGATTCTGTTATCAAAGTTTCCCTCTATAATTATTGCACATAGCTACCTTCCGTGAGTGCTGCAATACTGCCGTACTACTCGAAGGGGTGGAGGTTTAATTTCAGGTGCAAACACATTTTTCCCACAATCCAATTTTCTGGTACAGCAAACTTAAATTCAGTTATATGAACATTAACATAGTATCTAGCTTGGGGCTGAATGCGATAATTTCCGTTTAGTGTTCATATACGTTACAGAATGGACTATCTCGACTTTTATTTCAACTGTTTGTTTTTTCGTTACCGTACTTCGGAAGGTTTGCGATAGAGCGAAGCTTGGTAATTTTTATTCACAAACGTTTTTCCATTACCCCTTGGTCCTATTATTCATCATAGTCAGCCGCTTTGTTCATGTATCATGTCTCGGTTCTACTTGTCGTGCAAAATAAAGATGGCGGACATCCGCATCCGTCACCACCCGGGCAGGACGTTGTTGTTCGGAAAATGAAGTTACGAGAGGGAAAAAATAAAATAAAAACACTTCTTTGTTAAACGTTCGTTACTTAAGACCGATTCGCAATTGAAATAAGGGTTGGTTTAGTGAAATAGCAAGTGTTTAAGCGAATTGAAGCATGCAATTACAACGCTGTAGTTGAAACCGTCAATGTTCTGTAAACTATAACACTGATTTTTTACTGCTAATGGTATTCTTAGCTTTGTAAAAACTTATTCCCGCTTAACATATTTAAACGCAAAATTACATTTCACATATTATTTATAATGGTTACAAATACGGTGCGTCACGATTTCTAAACCTGAGAAATCGAGTTCTGTTTCAAACTTATGAAAGTATTTACATTTTTTTCATGTCTAAAACATTATTTTGATAGGGTTAAACCTGTAAAATATAGCGTTAGGTCGACGGCGCACAGTTGAAAGCGTATCGTACGTTTGGATATTGTGCCCATTATTTCTTGTTTTTTTTTGCAGGATTTGGGAGTATTGTAAAAACTTCTCTTGTCATTTGGTATTTGTTATTATATTCAATTATTTTTTATGAATAATCATTTACAATTAAACAGAATAAGATAATTATTTGCAATTTGTGTTATTATTTATAAGATTGTATTTTAAACATGAATATTCTCTTTTCGGCTATTATGTTTAGAAATTGTAGAATTTTAAAATTTATAAAATAAAATCGCTTCACTACAAGTAGCATCTTTTTTTGTTGTACGTTGCTAGCACACAGAACAATTGAATTAAAAAATATAATCGAAACTCGGAAGTGTTATCAAGTTAAGGTTTTTAACTATAGCACAAAACGTAAAAATGAATACTAAGTACGAGTACGTGTAAATCGTCCTGTATGGTTTAATTTCTTTGACCACTCCCATTTCAACCTGTCATTAACACGTTCAAAATATTTTCTTCAAAACACTTTAATCGAGAATAAAAAATACTTTGAGCATTTAAAAAGTTTTAATCTCGCCGCCACTGAATTATTTTTTTAATTTCCGAAATAATTTGTTGATTTTTTTGCAACCGACATCTGGTTGACTGCGTTTCTTTAATTTCCGACGAGTTTGCTTGCGGTTAAGAACAGTTAAACACTGCGCTCGAGTGCGCTAGATGCTAGTTATAATCCTTAACGGTTCGCCTGTGCCGAGGAAAAGTTCAACTTTTAAAATGAGTTATGAACTTTGCAGTAGACATTCTCTATAATTGTCTTACCCATCTCTAGTCTAATGTAGTAGCCTAGTCTTTACAATTCACTCCTCATTCACGTGGTAATTAGCTACCCTACCACCTAAACTTTGCAAGAAAATGGGCTATGGAATAGCATTGAACGCGAAGAGGCGACTAACTTCCACTTCGAGTGGGGTTTGAATACCAGCGATTAATGGTACTACACTCTAATAATAAAGATGTAAATGCTATTAAACTTCTCAGAATTCAATCTAGAGGTTTTCGTGAGACTGTATAATCAAATGAGCTTATTAATTCTCTAGGTTGGTGTAAATTCATCCCAATCAAGTTTTAAGTACGTTTTCCGTGTGAGGTTTTGCATGAATTTTTTTTAAAGCTTTTAATGGAACTTCCATAGTCTTTCTGTTTAGACACGATTTGCATTCTTTGCACGAAGAAATTCTGAACTTCTCTCTCTTGGAGTTGTTGAAGTGAAATCTAAATTAATTGGCAAGATGTCAGCCGGCGCAGAAGCTTTAGCTATTTGGCAATACAATGTGAGTTATGTGTGTAATAGAATTCAAGATCCGTTGCGATACGGAATACACCATGCGATGATTTCAACTGCCAAAGAGGTCATATGTTTGGCTGTAATATGTGGTCTTATGAGCAACAAAACTCTTATAAGAAGGATGAAACAAAATGAGAATCACATGTTTGAAATACAGTTCGCGATTACTTTTCAGCGACCAATGATGAACTGTTCCTTCAGAAAATTGTCGTACTGAAGCCAGATTCTGTACGTTTGTAATTTTAGGGGGATTCTGTCACGCTGATGGAAGATGATAAGTTTGTCTTTACAGAAATCAGCTCTGAGCATTTGGATTAACTTTTAACAAGCTTGGAGTGAAAATGTAACGAACTGGATAGATAAATAAATGCACAGGTTTGAGATGGGTCTGTATTTGAATACAGCGTGGATTTTTGAAACCTTTTGTGATCCAATTTAAAATATTTACGAACAAAGCTTATTAATACAAGAAAAAATATACGAATCCAACTATACACAATGACAAACTACTCTACAGTAAATGATTTTCGGTGATGCATGCTATAAATTCCGTTTGCTGTGTCCGCGTTTCAAAGTTGGTTCTAAATCTAAAACTCTGAATAGTAAATACTAAATATACATGTAATTGCGTACCAAATGATAAAAACCATGATAAACTAAGACGATGATGATGAAATTTGGGCTTTACGTCCCGTACATCTGTAATGTTTTCTTTACATTCATAAATTTACACAATTCGGAAGTGGTCTCTGCTATAGGAAAGAGTTGGAGTGCACATGAAACTATCGCTGAGCCCAACTATCTTGAAGGCGTCCAGTGCGGTGATGCGGTGACACACATTTATGGGAATCGTGCACTTTTTTCAAATATCTAAAAAATGCATTATTTTCAAGTGGTTAACTTCAAAATAGAATGAAAGCAGCAAAATTATTTCTGATGTTAGATTTGGCGGCGTTACTTCGAGAGTTGTTATTTTTATCCGTTCATGTTAGTAGCTTTTACCGATAAGTACTGACAAAACATCAAAGTCATGTGGCAAATTATTTGTTAGTTTTGGAGATTATTTTACACAATTACTTTTTCAAATTTTTTGGATGGAAACAAATTATTTTGTTAGTTTGAAGCTACAAGTTTGAATTATCTACAGAACTAAAATTATTATTGAATATTGATCATAAGCATCTTTTTTTGACAATCTCGGCAGTCCATAACCTGTTAAAATAAACTCAGTGTATTTAAACAGACGTGCTGTATTTGCTGTATTTAATACAACATGAGCGTATACGAAGATACAACATAAAGTAATGTTTGTGTTTCCATAATTAAACATTTCAGTGCAAAAATACATTTCGTACAAAATTATCTTTTGAAAATTTAATAACAACATTCTATGTTAATTTGGATGCAAATACTATAAATGCTCACTTCTTGCAGAATCCTAAACATCCATTGTGTTTGTTTCTGTGATTAAGCATCTTCAGGGTTTTTAATGTCGTATATTTATAACTGAGGTCACGCAGCAGTGAAAAGTGCGTTACTTGTATATATAGAGCGATTTGGATAGTTATCCGCTTATCAAAAGTTTTTTCGTGACCCTGTGTAAAAATGCGATGTTAAAAGGATTATAACATAACCAAACATGCTAAAACAGGTGTTCTTACAGTGCTCAGCGTGTACGTAAATCTGTACATGAACTGTATTTTGCTAATTATCCCATTGCGCCGTGTTCCTTGTTCTTGGTGTGTAATTATCACTTAATCTCACTCACTATTATTCAAAGCTAAGACAAAGAACAATGGTGCGTGTTATGAAGAGAGAAAACCTTTGAGCTATGCAGACGTGAGATAATCAGATCGTGCACTGGTCACAAAGTTTGCACTCACGCTTTGAAACAATTTGTCAACCAAACACATTTATAATTACTGTGCCCGCGTCGGCCGGCCTCTCCAGAGACGAGAAATGAGTTACAACGCAAACTGCGAACCCATGTCTCATCCTGTGTTGACAAGACAAACCGTGACTGTCAAAGTTAACCGCCATTTTGTACGGAGAGCTGCCGAGCTCGGTTAATTCTGTTGTGATTATTCAATGCTAATTTATTGATTCTTTGTCTGTGTTGCTAGTGTGAGAAATGTTTGTAACGTTTGAGATTTTAGCGACCGGAAACAATAATTTGGTTTCGCAATGTTTTTTAATGTCGAGGACGCAACGTTGGCGTTTATCGCATTTAAATACCTCTTCACATATTGTGAATTTCATTTCAGTATTGTGTTATGTAGTTAAGTGTTTGTAATACATATTGGTATAATGAAATTGACGTAATAGTGAGACGATAAAAAACCTTTAAAACTTTTGAACGAATATTCGAATTATTATAACACCTAGGTTTTACATTCTTATTGCTTTATGTTACTGAACCACGGTGTTGGTATACCCACAATTTTATAATAACATATTTCAGAGCTTAAAATAAACGTCATTTACATCTTCTTGATGTGTAAATGTAACATTGTACAACAGTACTTTAATTTAATGAGATATACTATGTAAATCAGTTGGTGCTGAATATAATGTACATTATATAAATTAATAAAGCATGTTGCAAAATTGGTATCAAGCAATGTGTATTATACACATAGGTTCAAATAAGACTTATCTTCAAAATAGAATTGACTCAATGTTTATTGAACGCATTACACACTAGTCAATAGACGTGATTTAACATTTTAAAAGCAAAAGTAGTAAAGGGACTCCTAGGCCGAGTGAACTAACAAAGACAATTTCGATGTCGCAGTGAAAATCATTATCGAGAATATTGGTTTGTGTCGCGGCCGCAGTCGCGTTGTTTTAGATCGGGTTTTGTTTTTCCCCTTCTATCGATGGCCGCGTCTCCCGGGGCCGCGCCGTAAAAACAACAAAACACAATATTCCATTTCCCAAAACATGCTTTATTTGAACTGAAATAATATCTGGAAATATGATTATTATAGATTTTTTTGTTTTTAAACTCACGTGGGTATTTACATAATGTATTCATCTATAAAAACGGCAACAGAGTCACGATTCACATTTTTATTCGTGAAAACTATAGTAGGAGCGCAAGATGTACTTTTTTGGCTCTCGTAGGCTATTCGTGGAAGAGTATAGCGGTAAACGGGATTATGCAAAGGCATGTATAACAATGATTTTGGACCAGGGTTACATCGGCAGAATTGCTGCAGACAGCGTCAGTGGCGCCGCGACGCCACATGACGCCGCCACACGACGCCACCGAACGTTTTGGCTTATGACGTTTACACCGTTTGTCCTACAGAAAAAAAAAAATGATTTTTCATTCAGTTTTTAAATACGAATCGATTGGTACCAAAAACGTTATGATTAGATGAGCGTAGCGAAGCAGAGTGAATCTCACATTTCAACTCGATTTTCGCTTTGTCTTTGATTGTGCACAACAGTTTGTTCGTCACGCACAGGGCACACGGCTTGACGGATTTGGCTGAAATTTGAGATACACTCTTGTGACTACAAGTATAGATGCTGTTAACATAAACAAGAAAATCTGTCAAGATTCCAACCTACAAAAAAATAATTAGTGAAAATATCGAGTTTTAATTTTATTGTTCTTCGCGCACAGGTTAAACTTCTTAACGGATTTGGCTGAAATTTTAAGTCAACACTCTGGACTATTAAAGTAGATGCTGTTAACATAACCAAGAAAATCCGTCAAGATGCCAAAATACAAAAAATTTATTAGTGAAAAATATCGAGTTTTAGTTTGTTTTATTAAACTTTATGAACGGATTTAATTTTTTTTTTTATTTATGTCCAAAATAAGAATATTGGCACGTAATAAAAGTTTGAAAGTAGTAACTTGAACCGCCATTTTGTAAAAAAATATTTTGTTTTTTTGTATGCAAAAGATTTTTCGTCGAGCACAAGTCAAACAGCTTGACGTATTTGGATGAAATTTTCAGTGAACACTCACGCTCACTACACAAGATGCTGTTAGCATATCCAGCAAAATCCGTCAAGATGGCAACCTACAAAAAAATAACTACTAAAACAAATAAAATATTTTATTTATTTTTTAAATTAAAACTTGCCGTCGGATTTTAATTATTTTTTTAAATGAATTGCAGAATAATAGTGTCAACATATGACAGGAGTTTTTAAATTATTTTGTTAACGGACATCTTGAAACCAAATATTTGTTTATTTACGGCGATATATTTTGCAATTGTCAACTTGTTTGCTAATATCTGTACTCCCGTTTGGGTCCTGGGTAGAATTTGGCCCAGGTAATATATCTGTCGATTATAAGAGGGGAGAAAATAAGGGCCCTTCTTTCTCTGTCCTCCAAGGAGCATTAAAAGCACGCATTCCTGTCCACCACGATAAGTTAACAGTTGCTGACAAGAGCATATGCTTCGGTAGGGCCACCGTAGCCGGACAGGTCGAAGCCAAACGAAACGAAATTATAACAGGTAAATGCCTTGTTTGATAAATAAAAAAAAATCGGTTAACGCAGAGCGTTTTCCTAGTCATTAAATATTTAGACTGGTTATATCATTACAACCTTAAAAAAACGATTTTTTTAAGTAATGAGTGCTATCAGCAGTCACTCTCTTGGGGAGGTGTCCCCCTAGCCAGTAAAAATATATTCGTTAGGTCCTTGCTACTTGAATCCTACACGACGTGGTGACCGGTTCGCCAAGAGTTTAAACTGCGCATACCTTAAAAAATTAATAGTAGTTTATTTTTCAATCACATCCTTATACCGTACCGTATACCGGAGTAATGAAAATGCGTAGACAACGGTATAAGGATGTGATTGTAAAATAAACTACTATTAATTTTTTAATGTATGCGCAGTTTAAACTGTTGGGCGAACCGGTCACCACGTCGTGTAGGATTCAAGTAACAAGGACATAACGAATATATTTTTACTGGCTAGGAAGACACCTCCCCAAGAGAGTGACTGCTGATAGCACTCATTACTTAAAAAAATCATTTTTGTAAGGTTGTAATGATATAACCAGTCTAAATATTAAATGACTAGGAAAACGCTCTGCGTTAACCGATTTTTGTTTATTTATCAAACAAGGCATTTACCTGTTATAATTTCGTTTCGTTTGGCTTCGACCTGTCCGGCTACGGTGGCCCTACCGAAGCATATGCTCTTGTCAGCAACTGTTAACTTATCGTGGTGGACAGGAATGCGTGCTTTTAATGCTCCTTGGAGGACAGAGAAAGGAGGGCCCATATTTTCTCGCCTCTTATAATCGACAGATATATTACCTGGGCCTAATTCTACCCAGGACCCAAACGGGACAGATATAAGCAAAAAAGTAGACAATAGCAAAATATATTGCCGTAAATAAACAAATATTTGGTTACAAGATGTCCGTTAACAAAACAATTTAAAAACTCCTGTCGTATGTTGACACTATTATTCTGCAATTCATTTAAAAAAATAATTAAAATCCGACGGCAAGTTTTAATTTAAAAAATAAATAAAATATTTTACTTGTTTTAGTAGTTATTTTTTTGTAGGTTGCCATCTTGACGGATTTTGCTGGATATGCTAACAGCATCTTGTGTAGTGAGCGTGAGTGTTCACTGAAAATTTCAAGTAAATACGTCAAGCCGTTTGACTTGTGCTCGACGAACAAACTTTTGCATACAAAAAAACAAAATATTTTTTTACAAAATGGCGGTTCAAGTTACTACTTTCAAACTTTTATTACGTGCCAATATTCTTATTTTGGACATAAATATAAAAACAATATTTAAATCCGTCCATAAATTTTAATAAAACAAATTAAAACTCGATATTTTTCACTAATGAATTTTTTGTAAGTTGGCATCTTGACGGATTTTCTTGGTTATGTTAAAAGCATCTACTTTAATAGTCCAGAGTGTTGACTTAAAATTTCAGCCAAATCCGTTAAGAAGTTTAACCTGTGCGCGAAGAACAAAAAAATTAAAACTCGATATTTTCACTAATTAATTTTTTGTAGGTTGGAATCTTGACAGATTTTCTTGTTTATGTTAACAGCATCTATACTTGTAGTCACAAGAGTTTATCTAAAATTTCAGCCAAATCCGTCAAGCCGTGTGACCTGTGCGTGACGAACAAACTTTTGTGCACAATCAAAGACAAAGCGCCAATCGAGTTGAAATGTGAGATTCACTCTGCTTCGCTACGCTCATCTAATCATAACGTTTTTGGTACCAATCGATTTGTATTTAAAAACTAAATGAAAAATCATTTTTCTTTTTTCTGTAGGACAAACAATGTAAAAGTTATAAGCCAAAACGTTCGGTTGCGGCGTGTGGCGGCGTCAGGTGGCGTCGCGGCGCCACTGACGCCGTCTGCAGCAATTCCGCCGATGTAACCCTGGTCCAAAATCATTGTTATACATGCCTTTGCATAATCCCGTTCACCGCTATACTCTTCCACGAATAGCCTACGAGATACACTTTGCTGCTCTACTACTACTGTTTATTCGGATTTGTTTTATTACATTTTATTTTATTATTATTAAAGAACGACAAGTTGGTCATGGTTGTCTCTATAATAATCTATTGCAGCCTCCCGAATGATACATTTGTTGTTTTAAGAACAATATTTTACGATTTCAGTACATTTCAATGGTCTTTCGAAAATACGCTTTAATAACTTTCTACTCCTGACACTTTTACATTCTTTATTTCTTAAAATAGTAACGTTTGTTAAATATCTCATTATAAAACATATAATTCAATATTATCCAGCAGATGCAAACTCGTTAAGCGAAGGTTCATTAATCGATTCTGGAGAGCACAACTTTCACTCCCAAGTCCAGTGACGTGATACACAAGTGAAATGAGATCGGGTGACACAATATATGGAGTGCCGTGTGACGTGGTGCTGTTTTGCTCTGCGCTGGATGAATTGCGTTGAGTGAAGCTGGACCCGGCGCCTCCACCAAACT
The DNA here is from genome assembly GCA_945910005.1 of Isoperla grammatica. Lineage (NCBI taxonomy): Eukaryota > Metazoa > Arthropoda > Insecta > Plecoptera > Perlodidae > Isoperla > Isoperla grammatica. The sequence goes on along the minus strand of OX246737.1, from coordinate 39,433,215 downwards.
GGTGGCAGCGGGTGGGGAGGGGGCAAACACATTAGCTGGTAGTTAAATCCAGGCGCCTAAGACAAAACACGCCAGATAAACTTGGGCTGTTGCTACATTGACCCGGAGTCTGATGGGGGATTAACTTACCCTGTTCTAGATGGTGATATGCGTGGCTTTTCCAAACTTGAGATTATAAATCAATGGAACTGGAAAAAGTTTTGAGTAGCTCCATTCTTACTCTTTATCGGAACAGCTTCTTTGTCAAAGTATAAGCTATTAAACGATTACTTGAGTAGGTCATTTGAATAAATCCCCCACTAGGTGTTGAAGTGAATCTTGGGTAAAAACAAGAAATTAGTTGTACATCGCTAACCACAGGATATGAAGTCGCCCTATTGAAAAAACCGACATCTGAAAGCATTTGAAATTATAAGATATAAATTCAGAATCTGGAGTAAAGTTAATTTCACTAAGTTTATTTTCTTTTTAACAAGTTACCGTCTTTGTTTTACGCTAAGCATTTACAAACAACTCAAAACCAGTGTCGGCGAAATAATTCCGGAGAACGGAAAACTTTTCTAGAACAAAACAAGTAAGACAAACAATTTCTTCGCTTAACAATACTATTTACGTACTCGGCTTAAATGTCTCATTGTTTACAAAGATAGACAGGAAAGAAATAATACTACTTAATAACCTAGTTAAGCCTTCCGAAATGAAACTGCGCACCGACAGCCGGTACATTAATCTGAGCTGGGTGTCGTCGCGTTGTGGAGGCCATTGTTCCCGAGTCGAGACGCTCCAGCCAGCGTCCTGTAATCACTCACCGCCCGCCCTGCTGACGGACGAAGGGCGGGAACTGCGGGAACCTAACATTTACTCGGAATTTAGTTAGCTCCCCTTCCCGCACGCCGCGCTGCGTCGCTGAAAGTGAGAACAAACTCGTAGACAGGATTCGTTTACGTCTAGGAAATGTTAACACTAATTCGTAAATCTTGACAAGAGTGCGTTCTACCACAAACTCTGTGAACTAACAAACGAATTCTCTACCGGGAGCAAACTAACCCCAAAAATGTACCATGGCTTTCTGTGGAATCTCTGTATGTACACTATACACTTATTAAATTTCAGCATTGAACCAAAGATTACTGACTCAGTAATCTTTGTTTGAACGTAATTATTTGTTATATTTTTATATTTTGGTAGAATTGTTAAGCATTGACCTAAATGATAGATATTCATATTCTTTCATGGTAAAATATTCTGTATTGAATTATGAAGAAATACAATCTAGTTGAACTTAGAAGTTAGATATTCGAATATTTTTTTAAGATATGATACGACATGTTTGTGTGTAATTACTGTTATTGTACTGTATGCTATATGTATCTCGATTATGTATAATTTTTATTCTATATCTTAGATCTTGAACACGTAGTTTCATTTTTAAATGTAGCAGAAGCCAGAATATTAGTCGCCCTCGATTATAAATTGGCCTGGCAAACTTTCTACTGAGTTTCAGATTCGAATCCTGACTTGGAAATCGACTTGGAAATCTTGGAATCGAAATTGTACCGTTGTCTGAATATATTGCAAAATTGCCGCCTCGATTAACTCAGTTGGCCAACATAAAAAAATACACCACTAACTTAAATGCAGGGTGGCCCACCGATGCGGTTCACTCACAGTTGGCGACCCTGCTGACGAACTTGTTGGCGATCCGCTTTCATATTAAGAAGTGTATCTATATTTCAAAGACTTTAAAGACGCTGCATAATAAATAATAATACCCTCATATACTGGAGTTTGTGCACTTAACATGTAATCAAAATGATATGCACGAAATTATGGCAGCTTTTGTTGAGATTGATGACTTGGTCAGGTTTGCTAGTCATACACAAATATACTATGCTTATAAGTTTATTAAGACTTTTTGTAATTATAATTTGTGTGGGCATGAACTTTTCTAAGTGGCAACAGAAAAGTTTGTCGAAGAGTATTTTACCACCCATTTAAGAAAGAGGAACAAGAAATAGTTAGTGCCAGCTTAGCGTTTATTAATATGTGCTTCCAAGGGGACCCCTCCCCTCTTATAGATACTGGTTCATCTGGGAGCGGTCAATGTATAAACCAAGCCACCGTTGTGCCTATCTGCCGGTTGCTCCTCTCCAAGTGATCTAACAAGGTAAAAGCAGAGTGTTCTGATTGTAAGGGAGAACGCCCAAGGGTATATTTTGGCCTCATTCTCAGTCTTTACCGAATGAGAAAACCTTTGAAAGAAAACATAGTCAGCGTTGCTGGTAGTGGTAATAGCCTAGATCAAAGAGAGGTCAATGAAGCCACCCAAACATTGACTCAATCGAGTAGATTGCTCAGATGCTTTCTACACAAATAGAAACTCAAGAAACAAATTGATTTAGTCCCGAAATGTGACTGTGTATAGTAAAAACAGAATTTCTTTAAATTATGTCGTACAACGTAAATGTCAATAAATTTAATATTTTTTTATTGTCGTGTTGCATGTCATATCTTTAATTTTTAATATGTACTGGTTGAAAAATGTTTAACATTAATTAGTAAACACTCTGCCCATCAAATCATTAGCATTTTACACATATTAATTGTAATACCACTTAGACAAGAATGACGTGACTCCACATTGGACATATTTAAATAAATAACGCTCTACTGATAATACTGTATGATACAGTACCAAGTATTGTATGGGTTACCGTGAAAGTTGTTGTACATACACAAATGTTCTCTCTTGTTATAACTTCTAACTGTACAAGATACGTTTTATTTCTTAAAACGAACAAAACTAGTTTCTACACAGATTGGTTTCGCAAGCCCTGAAGACAATATGTCAGATCCAATAGTTCAGTTCTGAGAAAATGACTTCACTGCAAGGACGATACGTACATTAATATCCCCCACAAAACAAACAAAATACTTTTTCGATCACTGACAGGGTGTTGCGTAACAGAGCCATAATCTAGAGCTATTAGACTAAGTAAACACAATTTACATCTATCTTGAGTTAAGTGTACTCGCATCGATATTTGAAAAGTTTGAACTAGCCTATAACTCGCACATCTAGATGCATAACCGTTCTGTATTCCGAGATAATGTAATTCGTGCTAATGGCAGAGCTCAGTTAAGCCTATCGCTTAATGGAAATCGCTGCTGAAGAGTTGGAGAAGGAAATTGGAATAGCTTTAGTAACTGCTGTGCGATACTTGGAATATGTCCAATGTACCACACGGACAATAAGACCAAACGTGTCAGAAAACAAGACCGCTCTGGTAATACATGACTGCGACTTCAGTGTCTGATCTGCAAGAACTGGAAAATAGGTAGGGAGGTACCCGATATATTTCTCCAGCGATTTTAAAAGCGATTTACGATTCACTGTTTAATGTATGTTGGCAATTGAAAAGTATCCCCTGACTGGACTGACCTACATTGTAGCTGTTTGGGTATGCTAATGTACGTGCGAGAAACTGGAAGAAGCGAGAAGTTATAAGGACGGAGTTTGCAAAGTGGTTTTGTTTGTTAAATCCCCCCTTACAAGTTCAGAGTATAAAGATGGTGAGATAAGTTATCAAAGGGAGGTGTAAAATGATATCTCCATTTTGTTTCTTTACGTTCGAAGTTGAACATTTTCTATGAATTTAAATTTCTGCTTGATGGTGTTATTGTCGATGTTCATTTTGTTTCTACTGATTCGCTTCCCGCATTTCCAGGAGAAACAAATTATGTTCAGTGTTGTTTTTTGTTTTTCAATCTAAAACAGAGGCAATGCTAAAAACGACGTTATTGCACTGCGTAAAGTTGAAACCAGAATCAACGACAAAATAAACAGGAAGTTTTTATTGGATTGACAACTAAGCGTAGAACTCGCAAAATAATATGGAAACAATTTTGAATATCTGATATTCCATATCAAACTTCAGATTTTCCAATGTTTTCAAAATAACTTGTGGTGTGGGTTAGATTCAAAGCAAAACACAACTTTATAGCGGTCCTTGTGATTTTCCGGAAACATCTGCAATAAGATCCAGTCCTCAATATGCACGTACCAAACGTGTTTTTACAGAACCTTGAGACAAGTTTGAAGGTTAATTAACCGGTAAATACCCATTTAAGTTGCCTGAATAATCAATTCTATTCAAATTAAATTTCTACTTCCTAATTAACTTAAGAGAAAAATTCCCTCTCTATTTCACATATTTTATAAAATTTATGGCTTACTAGATTCCAACTGCAGAATTTAAATGTATGAAGTAAATTATTTTGTATTCCATATCAATACACTAGTTCGTTACTTAATCACTCTTTTAACAAATTACATGTCAACACTGAAAACCTTAGTGCATTATGGTGCAACGACTAGAATGTATATTTTGTCGGAAGAAAAAAGGCTTTCTGAAAGAAATCTTTTGAGACATTTTGATGGTGAATATGGGTGTGCACGAACAAATTTCTTCACCGAAAACTTAGCACGTTGCAATTTGTAATTTTGGAAATGTTGAGATTTTAATAGAGCCAAGTTTCAAAGACATTTAAGATATGAGTGTGCGGTCAGTACATTTACTTAAGCTACATTAACTAAAGCGCGTTGTTACTTCTTGTAAGTTGTAACCAGCTGTGACATGGAAACCGCTTGTAGATAGCTTGCTTGCAACTTGCACGTGGGCGGTGCTGCAAGTTGCAAAGATACATCCTGAAGTAAGGTTGTGGTGATGAGGTCATCTAAACCCCCCAGGGAACTTCATATCCAAGGCTTAATGGGGAGTTATCAAAGAAACTTTATTACCAAGCTAAAAGAGGGATGTATACTCTAAAACAAGATTTTGGTATCAATTACTGAACATGTAATTAATGTTCTTCAGAGCGAAGGTAAACTAAACCGTCCAATTAATTTTTTTGTATGGGTGTATTATTTGGGTTTAAAGTTGATGAATGTGGATGGAAGACACATTTAATTTAAATTGCACTTCTCTAGGCTTGTACAAATTGAGATCACAGGAAGGGGGGAACCGCTGACCACCCCTTCCCCCCTTCTTTGCCCACACTCATAAATAAAACATCCCAACAAATGCAATTTCGCATAAAATATAAAAAAAAACTTTATTTTATGCCGTCAAATTTTAGAATTATTTTCTGTATGAAATGGAGCTTCAAACACAAGAAATGAGTTTGATCGTAAGAAACTTTGAGCACTTACTGGACTTCTCAGTAAGGTGGCCAGGTTGTCATAATTCTTGAGGTTTTTAGTACAGATGTGCTTTAAGATTAGTTTAAAAATAGAAAACTGCCGAGTAATAAAAATATAATATGGGTAACCTCCATAGAATATGTAAGTACACTTGGTGATCGGTTTGGAGGAAATTTAATTAGTTCAGAATAAAGCACATTTTTTGACTTGTTTTAAATGTATTACCAATTTAGTACAAACACTTGCAACAAATCCATATTTACATCTTTATGTTGATCAAAATGATATTTTTGAAAGAAATCGGATGCCGAAATTAAAAATGTTGATGGTAAATAGACAAGATCATAATATAAATATAAAACTTTCAAATTCCAAAATTGATATTTCATATTCATCCAACAAAGAGAAGGAACCCAACACATTGTGACAGGCTACAGAAAATAAAATTGAAAATATCATAAATTCAAATTCATGTAATATTTATCTTTAAATTGACATTGTTTAAAAAAGCTTTATCAAATATGATACCATTTTACTTTCACTTTCCTTTTACTTTCCTTTGTCCCGCATGGTCCCAGTTAATGGTTTATTGACATGGTAAAATTAATTCGGTTAAAATGTTTTGTTTTTTTATCCATACCGATGTATTTGTAATCATGTTTGTGACTTTGTGTGGATATGTAGAGATCCAACGAAAAAATGTGTTGAATAAAATAATATTAATAACTAATATACATAACAATTTATTTTAGATTTTCGTAAGAGAAGATAACAAAAGTAGGTTGGTATCTTTTGCTATGAAATAGTCTACCTATAATAAAAGTTGTTGAATATACTAAACGCTAAAGCTGCCAGACATCCATTTCTCACAGTGTCTGGATGATCCCAGCTGTGTATGGTCCGTTGATTGATTGATGGGTACATGGACGCTGGCGCCTGGGTCTGACGGATTGCAGAGAATTAACTAATTACCTAACTGGGAATCGAACCATGTCCACTTTTCTTTGGAAGTAGGAAGACCATCCGTACGACCAATAACCCAACATAAGCTGAACGCGTCGCACCTTGTTATCTCTTGGTTTTGATTCCATCAGATCATTGTTTTGTGAAACGTCTGTTATCAAACTACGAGAATATTCTGTGTGATTCCGTACAATCCGAAATTGTATTTTTAATTTATTTTATATATCGAATTTAGCGAAACGTTTACCACAATATACACTGAAAATATTCTGAAACTGACTCCGTTTAATAACATCGCTGATAAACTTATAATTTTATTAAACATAAGTTTTACCAAAGATTTGGTTTTACTTTCCAGAAATCTAGAAGAACTTCTCAGCGTGTATAAGTGAGTCGAGTTAGAAGGTACCAACTCTCAGTAGGGTGAAATTATATAATGTATCGTGATTTACATAATTTCTTTAAAAAAATAATAATTTACATTGTCTGCGTGATCGGACTAACCTTACCTAAACAAAACTATTTTGGTATTCAATATAGTCGGTTTTTGTATTAACAAGGTACAATTTCGACTAATTATCATAAGATATTAATTGTAGAAATATGACAACTTTATTCATTTCAATACGCTGCTGTCGCCTTGGTAACTGCCTGGACTAGCGCGGTGCTTCTTAGTCGAATCAGTATATTTTTTAAATATAAACAACTTTTTCCAACATCGATTTGTACGTTTCATAGCTGATGTCGGAACATTTTCAAATGGATTTGAAACCCATTGATTGCTTTCGATGTCGACGTTGAGATTTTACATTGATTCCTATTGTGAATTAAAATTAATGTATTTATGTATAGCTTTCTTCTTAAGTCTATACAGAAACTCGACTTGTACACTTAAAAATGTTGATAGTTAAAATAATAAATCCCAATTTTACACCTACATCCAATAACAAAGTTATAGAACATGGTTTTGAAATTAAGAAACGTACAATATAGTAGTAGACAATAAAATACAAGCAGATACAGTAGTGATCGTGGCAGGACTATCAGGTGCTAGTTGTGTTGCACATATTTTATGAATTAGCCACAGAATAAACAAAATGCTGACAGAGAGCAAAAACAACCCACTTATCTAATCTTTCGTCCCAATACAAGTTTTAAGTTGTATTGAATAACACAGAGCACCAAACAATGTATAAATACACCTTTGATGTGATTAATAATTAAATATTATTCGTACTGCCACTTTTCAACATCTTGAGGGAGCCTGTATAACTGCTGACTGTTGGCCGTGTATATATGCTTATGTTGTTGTTGTGTGTTGCAGGCGTGGGAGGACTGCGCAGCGTGCAGGTAACGCTGCCCGCTGCGGTTGCCCCCGGAGACACCGTCACGCTCATATGACCTTGAGGGAGCCTGTATAACTGCTGACTGTTGGCCGTGTATATATGCTTATGTTGTTGTTGTGTGTTGCAGGCGTGGGAGGACTGCGCAGCGTGCAGGTAACGCTGCCCGCTGCGGTTGCCCCCGGAGACACCGTCACGCTCATATGACCTTGAGGGAGCTTGTATTACCGCTGACTCTAGGCCGTGTATACATGCTTATGTTGTTGTTGTGTGTTGCAGGCGTGGGAGGACTGCGCAGCGTGCAGGTAACGCTGCCCGCTGCGGTCGCCCCCGGAGACACCGTCACGCTCATATGACCTTGAGGGAGCCTGTATTACCGCTGACTGTTGGCCGTGTATATATGCTTATGTTGTTGTTGTGTGTTGCAGGCGTGGGAGGACTGCGCAGCGTGCAGGTAACGCTGCCCGCTGCGGTCGCCCCCGGAGACACCGTCACGCTCATATGACCTTGAGGGAGCCTGTATTACCGCTGACTGTTGGCCGTGTATATATGCTTATGTTGTTGTTGTGTGTTGCAGGCGTGGGAGGACTGCGCAGCGTGCAGGTAACGCTGCCCGCTGCGGTCGCCCCCGGAGACACCGTCACGCTCATATGACCTTGAGGGAGCCTGTATTACCGCTGACTGTTGGCCGTGTATATATGCTTATGTTGTTGTTGTGTTGCAGGCGTGGGAGGACTGCGCAGCGTGCAGGTAACGCTGCCCGCTGCGGTCGCCCCCGGAGACACCGTCACGCTCATATGACCTTGAGGGAGCCTGTATTACCGCTGACTGTTGGCCGTGTATATATGCTTATGTTGTTGGTGTGTTGCAGGCGTGGGAGGACTGCGCAGCGTGCAGGTAACGCTGCCCGCTGCGGTCGCCCCCGGAGACACCGTCACGATCATATGACCTTGAGGGAGCCTGTATTACCGCTGACTGTTGGCCGTGTATATATGCTTATGTTGTTGTTGTGTGTTGCAGGCGTGGGAGGACTGCGCAGCGTGCAGGTAACGCTGCCCGCTGCGGTCGCCCCCGGAGACACCGTCACGCTACGCTGCTCGTATGACCTTGAAGGGGATCCCCTCTACACAGTGAAATGGTACAAGAGCCGGCAAGAGTTCTTCCGATATGTCCCTAAGGAATTACCTCACACCAGAGTCTTTCCTCTACCCGGAGTGAACGTCGATGTAAGTAGAACCGCGCGTGTGCATTCTTTATGTGTGAGAAATATGGCATGTTATCGAACTAGGGTAGGTCTCATTTGATTATCGCTCACAATCTGTTTTTATATTATTTACGCGAAAATAATCACTATGTTAACGCGCCGTTAAAAAACTATCAATGATCAATTTAGTACCCGGATATAACAAACGTGTGTGAATTAAAATATTATGCAGTTCCAAAGAAGCTGGATAATTTGGTTTACATAATTTAACCGTCGGGGTTTTTAGTTAATGTGAAAACTGTTCATAACTATTTCCATGAATAATTTATTATATATCTTCATGTTTAAAGAACTTTGTTTAAATTTTGCAATCTCCAGTCTTTAATTAAACCTATCGTTTTATTAATACACCCTTAATATGTTATTGTCTTGGGAAACTATTTTAAAATTTGTATTAAGCGAGAAATTTGCAAAATATAAATTCAAAATAATATATATATACTTTCCGGGACAATGTGTGCAAAATGTGACGCATACAATTTTATGAATTTTGGACACTTAAACAATCGTTTTTATATATGTATACGTACGTTATATACAGAACGTTTTCTTAACATTTGATTTTGTTTATTTTCTAACCCATACACAACGTCACATTATTTCCTGAAAATGCTTTCTGCATTCTCACAATGTTAATTACAACTAACATAATGTCAGCGTCAGGATATTGTTTGCTTGCTTCCTGGAAATATGTTATAACATAAATATTGATATCCATTATGCACACATTATATATATATATATATATATAAAGCATAACGTAAGTTAACCAACACAATTTTAATACTAGATTTTGTAATTGCAATTAAACTACGTAAATACCATCCCCATAATAATTATAAGAGTGTAGTGTTGGCTGTTTGTATTGCAATACAAGTACAGCAATTGAGTTCCAAGAGGCTAATTTAAAATTAATTATTGATCAATAAAAGGTCAAATATGAATTTGTTTTCATTAGCCTATTGTGTTTTGCAAATGTTTAATATAAACATTCAATATTGAAATATTTAATGAAATGTAAACACTCAAAAGTGCTTCTGTTTGTACGATCATAGCATAAACATCAATTCATTTCTAAAAAAAAACATTACTTAATCAACAACTGGGCAATTAAATGTTTTAACGTGATAGTATGTAATGTAATTCGTATCGTTCATTGAAAAAGAGAATTTCTGACTAGTTATTGGACACAACTTTTAATCAAAGGAACTTAATCATACCCAACTTACCGAGTAATTCTCCGCCGTTGCCAATCAGCATTGCTCCAACATAGGCCTGTGTTATTTGACTGCACACAGTGTATTTCGTGCCTAAGAAATAATTAATTAGGTACACAAATTATTTCACAGCAGCATCCCCGAGCCCCGGGTCCCGCGAGATAATTTAATCCCGGCACCAAACAAGATGAGGGATTCGACTGCGAACCGCCGTACTAGTCGTATGCAAATCGGCCATTCACTCGTTTCACGTCCGACTCATCAATTATTTGAGGCACGTCAATAACGTTTTGATCGATGGTTTTTTGCCGACATCCATATCGTATCACAATGTTTTACTCACAATCGTTAGGGAAATCTAATATTCATTTCAACAGATGACGACCACAACACCACGGGGAATAGCTTTGTAAACAATGCATTAAAATAAAAAATAAAACAATAATGGCGATACAAATTATGATGAATCTGTGTATGACGTATGTAGGAATCGGTATAAAGCTCCCCAGAGAAAAGTGGTGACCTGTTTTGTCTAGGGTTTGGGTGTACTCTTGTGGCTTAAGGTATACGTGGCGTAAAGGGAGACATTGAAATTGGAAACACGTGTTTTTTATGACTAACGACCACCTCATTTCTTTTCAACAAACATATTATTCACAGTACATTTTATTATTTTTACCCAGGAAACGTCACACAAAAAACCGAAATTTAACGTAATCCTAATTCAATGTTTTATGTGAGAATATATTGACCTACTAAATAGTATGTTTAAGCATATTCTACCCGTTGTTTTCAAAATTTAGAATGTTCAAATTATTTCTCATTTTCTCTAAAAAAAAAAAAACTATTCCAAAGAACAAGTTTGCATCACTCTATTTAAACCACAGTTACTTCAGTCAGGTTTTCGTAGTATTTAAATGTCTCTTGGTAGGTATATGCACTACATTGAAGTTATAAAAATATTAGAGAACTATCAGATTTAATGTACAAATATTATCAGTACAATATATTAAAAAAATTAGAAATTGTAGTATCCTACCATCTGTTTGGTTAAAAAGACCTCAGCTCACTTTTTTTACAACACAGAATTCGACCTTTCATAACATATCATGTTCACAATAAACTGAAAGCAATAACGAAATATGACAATGAATGGCTCAACAATTTATAATAAAGAGTTAGCCTTAACCTTTATTTCATCCCACAGTTTTCTAATTTACATTTAACCATTCTTTTAATAGCATGTACTCTTAGTATAAGGCAATGTGACATGTAAAGGTTTCTTTATGATGACTATAGAATCCATGCAAGGAGCTACATTTAAGTTTACTGAGTAAGTCAGATGGTCGATTGATACAATTTTGCAGTATATATAGCGCATTAACAGGCCTGTCTTACGTTACAGTGGGCTTTAGTTTGTCGTATATCTGTGGCAGCGCTGAAAGCTGTCTGACAGCCAATCTGTGGTTTACTATATATATTGCAGATCGTTGAGTTTGGTAGCAGCATCACTTTTGGAGCACAACATGGTGGGAACGTCTGACGGCTCGATAGCTTCGTCATTAAACCACATTTCACCTACACCAAACCCTCGTATTCGTGTAGCGAGGTTAATCAAGACGTGATTTCGTTCGTTCGTTTGTTTCCGTGTTCGGAACACCATTCTAGATAGCTAGTTTTAAAAAATCCGCCCATTTTTGGTTTTGTCTTTTGCTAAGATTAGATCCTCTTTTATATCTTACCTGGAAATAACTCAATAGACTACGGACAGGAATGTCATGACGCAAGGAAAATATGAGGAAATGGAGATACCTGTAGGCTGACGAACGATGTGAATGCGGACGGATTCAGGATCCTCTAGTCGGCCCGAACTTAGAGGAGGGTGTACAGTAGAGGACGGCGAATTAGAAAATGATAATGTTGCAGTAGAGCTATAAAATGAAACCCTAAAGATAATTAGACGCTATCACAAAATAAAAAATTGATCACTATCAATTATTGGCTTCGTCAATTTAACTGGCCACCTAGATTTCTAAACTAATCTAACTTGACTGGATTGCAAAGTAGAAAGAAAAGAAAATGGAGCATGCAAACAGTTGTCTTAAATTTTGCAATTTAATTGATGACACAAAAACAAATGTTGGCTAAGAACGGAACGAATTGAAATTATCCGTTCATGTTATTTTTGTACTAAACACAAGGTATGTGGACTGTGACGCCCCTTTGCCTAAATATTTGAACAACGCTTATTTAATTTGGCTTAACACATAATATTTAATTATTTATTGAAACGTTGAACAAGTCTGGTAATTTTTCTGTATAGTATAGATTTATTTTGTTTAAAACTTGTAATCACAGCCAACACATAATTATGCACACAACATACATAGCCAGGGAATTAATGTAAATAGTTAAAAAAAAGAATCAAAATTAGCTGATTTTTCATAAATATAAGGAAGTTTTGGAATAAGTAACAACTGTTTTTTACCCGGCACCTCCACCAAATTCCAAAACTTCATCCTATGTGTATCTGATAAGAGAGAAATCGTGTGAGCGAGGGATAACAACGGAAATGGATTAATGACCTCTTCAATTTTTATATAAAAAAAAACTTTGGGAAAACATTCTGAAGGAATGAATTAAAATAATATGTAAAAAATAATCAATGAACTTCTTTATATAAAATGTATGTGCTTTATTTCTGTCGTTTAGGTAACGGACATAAAAGTTGTATTTCTATGAGATATACTGTTTCTTAAATATGTACACATCCACATCCTTTAGTTTTGAAATAAGGTCTACGACTTTTTGACCACCGGGTTTTTGACGGGTTTTTGACGGGTTTTTACCGCGGTTCGTGTATTTCCATGGATGTCATAAATTCCTTATAAACATTTGCATCCTTAAGCAAACAGCATGTTCAGCAACAAATAAAACATCAACTGCGTAAAATAGGCGTATTGAGGAGATATCATATTGGTGTATTTTATACCGAAGGTACAGTAATAGTTTGGTATCAGGGTTTCTAAGCATTAGCCTGCGTTTACGACATATGGCATATAGACACGATACCATTCTACACAGCTTATAGGAGATAAATTATTGCTAATAAGAAACATGTGGTCGTTCAGTTAATGATAGCAATATGAGAGTCTCCTGTTCGATATCCATAATATGCATTTATCCATTTAGTAAACGTTTGTTCCTTAGCTTCATAGCTCAATTGGCAGTAGCATCGGGAGTAGAATGAAAGATTCTGGTTTCGATCCCCAGTGGAGACACATTTTTACGATAATTGTTATCTAACGACTGCAATAGCTCTATGACTCGTAAAACCTTTACGTTCTTGTGTACGTCTGTGCAATATACTTGGATTACTAAATATTTTATTAAATCTAAACACGTGGAAATAGGGTGCCAACGTTTGGCCGCACGCAAAGGAATGATAAATGTATTATTTATCACAAGTGAGTGCTTTTATATTGCGTTATAATATTATTTGAGCAATCTCTCTCAAAATTATTGCCCCTAAAAATACGTGGGTCCTTGCTTCCCGACTGGACGTCCCGGCATTACCCAGTTTATAGCAGGAATCTAATACAAAATCCATCAACAAAAGCATAAACACGAAAAGAGGGTCATATACTTTGGAATATTTTAAACTGGATGGAGGTGACGTGTACGAACTTAAAAGGAAAATGGAAAAACTTAATTTAAATATAAATTTCATAAACTCTATTTATTTCAAATCATTCTCATATTTCTCTAAGCACCTCATAATATGCGACGCCGGAATTCTCGCTGATAATGGTCGGTATTAAAGAAGAGCAAACTGCAATTTTATTATCCCTGTTATGTTTGCGGGAGTGAACAATGAATAATACCCATCTCCCGTTTACTTAAGTCGATGACGATGCTCATAAAGAAGTAGAGAATACACTTCACGGATGCTCATAAGTAGCTTGCCAATGAATACGATGCGTTCAAGTAGGTAAATGCGCTTTTCAATAATATGTACTGAATTGCAAACTTGTAAAGAAGTTACGAACGTAAGTTGTCTGAAGAGAACTAAATGGAAGCAGATCAATTGAAATCTTCAGTTCTATGTTTTTACACCGTGTTTGCAAGGTGTGTGGCGTACACACTTGTATGAATGTTTGGAAAGCGTATTCGGACGTGCATCACGGGTCATGACGTGTTTGACGTATTAGGTTTGAAATATGAAGCATGACGTGTACGCGTGACGTAGTTGTGTTCATAACGTGCTTGGCGTGAGGTGAATCTGTCAAGAACTAATTATGCTGGGTGAAAATAATTGTGATGGATTAAGTAGGAAATATGACGGGGACGGGTTTTTAATCACCGGATAAAATTGTCCGCATAATAAATATGACAATGCCAATCCAACAAGAAATATGTTTACACAATTCATTCATTTACTCAGTTTTCATTTAAAAAAATAGTGCAAATTACTTAAGTATTCCTTATTTCTACTATCAAAAAGAAAATATAATGTTTACTAAAAATAATAACATATTTGATGGCTTCTTGTAAAACTGGCTTTTAGATGGTTCATTCATATGAAAAGAATGCCAGAGAAAAATGGAATATGTTTCGTATTAAACTTGCCATACTGGAATTAAACGGGTACTTCTAATAAATATATCAAGCTTGAAAACTAGAATGTAATATGGCTAGATAGAGCTATGAGCTGCGCTCAAGAGAGCTTGGATTAAACAGATTGGATTATGACTACAATTCGATAAAGCAAAACTTGCTTCATTTTCGCTGCTAAATTTACAAAATTGTGATCTTCAAATCGTCCAAACTTAAAATTCACGTTTCTGTAAAAACTAGACATATCTAGGACCCATCGCCAGTAGAGACAAATTATTACTATAAGCAATCCGGAATGAAGGTTTCTAACGCTTTACTTTTTGTTAATTTAATTTGTTGTTTATTGGGGCCTGAAGCCCAAAATATTGTTCTTCACAAAATCCAACATAAATGCGATATAAAAATTACTTTTCGCTTGCCTTTTACTGTACCCACTCTATACAAATACCAACGTAAGAAGATGACAAGTCTGGAATAAATTTATCAGAAACGCATTCTCAAATTTGTGTTACGTGGTAGTGAATAAATTATCTCTTCTTATTTTATAAAAAAAAAGATATACACAAGTCAGTCCTTTCTACTCAAACTTTAATTTTCTCCATAGTTATAAATATTGCTATACCAGAGGGCGGTATATTTTCCGATCAATATTTCAGGTATTTTAAACGATTATCCGTCGTTTGGATAACATGTTTTATGTTCAAAATTTGTCCACTGTCCAATAACTTTTGTAAACCTATATCCTGGAACATTTGTATTGCCTTCTTGGAGATGTACTACCAAATATTTATTGAACTTCGTAAGTATTATGAAAATATATCATATTTTTGTATTAAAATGCATACACAGGGCATTGTGTCACAACGATTCACGAAAATAGAATAAATTAGATAAATTAGATATAAGAATTAATATTTTACATTGTCCACTTAGGTTCTCATGCAATAGCATTTCAATTAACATTTACCATACGCGGTCTATGCAACCAGTCTAGTCGCACACGAAACTACGAATGCGGGATGATGAAAAACGGAAGACCAGTAGCGCTTCCGGTAAGCTACAACTGTAGGTGGCTGGAGTTGTCCATTATGGGTCGTTATTACTGCCCGCGAGCCGCGATATGTACTGAAAGTTCAAGTTTGAGAAGCTCGTATCAAATACAGCTTTATGAGCGAGGATTGCGGTCACCCTTGTATTTAACCCATTTAATCATATGATTCAGGATGCTGCAGAATATGAGCAAGGTTGACATACTTATGATGGTACAATATTGATTTATATATTTTATGTATACTCAGATATACATTGGATTCTCAGGCAAAGATTATTATAACTTTATTTGCGGTGAACGCTTGATGATTATAAAACCATGTTGTGATTAAAGAAAAGCAGATGATGAAAATTAAAGTTTGTGTATTGTTTACTTTTATAAACTATGAATGTATATGAATCAGATTCGATTGTAGCACTTTCTGTCAGCATATGTCAAGGAAGTCGACTGTAGACAAAATGCTGATAATTTGTATCCAAACCGAGTATAGCGGATATTTTAACTTAAAGTTTAAATGCATACAATAAATTACTTCAATAACAACCGATTCTTGCATTGACTCTTATCGACTCTTAAGCTTAATAAATTAATCTCATTCTTAACTGTGTCACTGTCAACTGTCCCAAGATTTTTGTTAATTATCGGCTGACTTCGTCGTAATTTATTCCGCAAATACATCACGTTTAGGTTGATATTTCTCACTCACCCAGTCACACCTAAATTATAATGAACACAAGAGCTTAAATAAAAGTAAATAAAAAATAATTCAATTTTCAAAGCACTCCCCTTATTTTTCAAGTCCCCTAAAAAAACACCCTTGCGTAATATGAGGGGTTCTATTTGGAATAATGAAAACTCCAAAAATGAATTACCTCACTTTGTCGGCTCCGGGTTAGAGAGAATGTGGGGAGTATTGCAAGGAAACCTCCAAGAAAACCCCAGTTATTAAATTCTCCCCCTTTGTGGATCTTGATTTAAAAGAATGTCTCACTGAACCGTATATAACGCAGAGTATATCCCGCAAAAAATTTATGAAATAAAATTAATTTGTTTTCTGGAAATAAGTTAATGTGGAATTTCTAATAATATACGTTTAAATCTTTTGGTTTCATAAACGCCTAAATTACATTCACATTATAATTTATATTGTTGCTTGTAGATGTTTCGCTAGTTAGATGAACAAGTTGCAACCCCTGCTTTTAGAACTAAATACCACCACTATTCGCCGTGATGACCCGGGAAGCAATACAATGTATTGTTAGTTGTGGTGGAATTGAAATATCCTTCCAAACATTGGGCGTGTGTGATAAAGGGTAGATAGCCACATTTCCTGTTATCTTTATTGGTGCACTACTGACATATGAAAATTCCTTTGTTCATAACCAAACATGCTTCCCAGTTACGATCTGAGCACTGTTCAGTGAATACGTCTAGACAATAATATTGGTTTGACCATCGCAGAACCAGAATCTGTTTTTGTCAATGTACAAAGCATTTACAAATAACATTGTTATATTTGTTAGTTTGTTTTGAATTCACTGGTTTGAATAGTTTGAATTGCATATAGACTGGGTTTCTCGCGAATGAAGCCTGGATCAAGTGTCTTTCCCATAATTACATTGTTTGTTCTGTATAGCATCATGTTTCGGAATATCATTTAGAGGCTAAAATTAGGTATACTTAAAACATTACATTCTTAAATATAATAAGCACATCAGTATAACAATTATTCTAGTGTCGGTGTAGTGTAAGTTCTGTCGGAAGTAGAAAATAAGTAAATGTGTTTATGTTATTAATTAATCTACTATTAGACTTATCGTGAGCCAAAACAGTATTTAAAATTAAGGTATCATTAATAACAAGTTGGAAATATAAAAAGATAAAACTTTTGTGGTAAGTAACGCATTTCATTAAAAATAAAGAGTCCAAGTTAAAGCGTTTGAAAAATCAGCACATACAAACCACAAACAAGAAGATTGGAAAGAGAATAACCAAAACAACCACCTGAAGCTACAAGTTTTTTTATGTGAAGATTGCACTCGACGGTCATTCCTAGCAGTTAGTGTTTGGCGTCGTTGTTTGTGAACAATATACATCTAAACATTTTAATAGTTCCTAATGACCCGACACGTTATATTTAAAACAATTCGCTCCAACCAAATAGAAAAAATAATTTCGGTAATTACGTTCTACTTATGTCCAAAAGAATTTCCATGATTTCCTGAAATATGATTTCCCAACTATTAAATCAAAATTTACACGTACTAAAACATTTGCTCACATTCTGAAATAAAACATGCTCAATTTAGAAGTGTCAAGTTCTTTTTGGCAGCATAAAACACCCCTATTGGTCAATGGCGTCCTGTGATAGGCTGTAAAAATCCTAATTTTAGTTTTATATTGGAGAGCTGAAAGTTTTTTCCGAGGTTTTCTTCAAGGCTTCTGGGAGTTCGATACTTACAGCCTTAGCCTGCCTGCTGCAGCATTTATATACAGCAGCATATATTTACAAACACTAAAATATATCTTATAAGTCACGGGGGGCACATCAGGTAAAGCTGGTGCGAACCCTATAGCAGGTATAGGAGGTATAGCAGGCTCGTTGGTCCAGTAGGTGGCTCGTTGGTCCAGTGGTTAGCATCCCTGCTTCCAATGCAGAAGGTCCCGGGTTCAAGGCCCGCTTCCGGCACAAGTTTTTTAACTTATAATGTGGATTCAATTCCATTACTTCTTGGCTTAAGAATTAGTAAACGGTGACTTTGGAGCCGTCCTAGCAACGAAGCACTCAATAAATTCAAAGTTGTTCTGAATCGGCCTCGTTGATTCTGGCATTTGTCGCAGGTGTTCGCACTCTCCAATCGCTGATTCATATGTTTCGTAAATTTGAAATATCGATCTTTGATTGGTTATCGCTCACTTGTCGATGGTGTTCGAAGCCTACAGGGTTGGTTTAGTCACTTTAAATTAAAAACCCCCACCCCAAATCAGTTTAGTTTCTGAGTGGGTATAGACTCTAAATGTGAATTTATTTATTTATTTATTTAGGTATTGTGAGTGAAGCCTGTGTCTTGTGGTTTACAGGTGAGTCAATCGGGCGCGAACCAGGTGGTTCTACGCGACGTACAACTGGAGCAGGCTGGCAAGTACCGGTGTGAGGTGTCTGCAGACGCCCCCACATTCCACACGGAGATGGTGTCCGGACATCTGCACGTCGTATGTAAGTACCCCGTACAAGTACATGTCTTGGGTCGGATTTCTCCACTTGCTGCTTCGGCAACGAACAGAGAACAAAATGCTCTTGATTGTAATCATAATAATAATAATAAAAATAATAATAATAATAATAATTATTATTATTATTATTATTATGGAATTATTATTATAAATATTAATTCATTATTACCATTTTAATGGAATTATTATTATTAATATTAATGTGTTATTACTTATTACAATGGAATTATTATTATTAATATTATAAAGTTTTGTTTTATACTTGTATATTTAACTTTTTCATACTTTTCCTCTTTGTTTTTTTCTGAAATTACTCAGTGTTAATGGTGTTCAATTTTTTATATCTTTGCTATTAGATGTTTTGTCTTAAATTTGTACGCAATGTAAAATTCTTTAGTATCATTCAAAATTAATTTCATCTCACAACCTTATAAATAAAAAGTACAATCAATAACACAATTACAACAGATAGTTTTGGTTTTAGGTTTTTGTATCAATCACGAACTGGTCGACAGGCCATATTTTATCAACAAAATAACGTGAATAATACAGTGCAAAGTGTTTTTTCCCTGGCAAATGTTCACCTCTTAAAAATGTGCCACGTCCGTTCACTCGCTCAAGTGTTTGAGTAATTCCAGGTGCAAAGGAAACAGATAAGTGTTTCCATTCTTTAGTTAGATGTATGAACTTACTAAATAGAACCTATGTGTCTAGTATGGCGTTGTGTATGTGTACATCTTTACATACATTCCTTGTACGGTTGTATGCATTATTACTTAGCAGTAAGATTGGTTACCAAAAGTCTATATTCATCGTGGAAAGTGAAACAAGTAACCAAAAGAATGGTGGTACGAGATACTGGACAAATTCTGCTTTGGAGAGACAATAAAATAATATAACTAAATAAATTCATATTTAAAGTCTACACACTCAGTAACAAGACTGATTTTCAGTGGGGGACTTTAATTTAAAGCGACTAAACCAACCCTGTAGGCTTCGAACACCATCAACGAGTGAGCGATAACCAATGAAAGATAGATATCTCAAATACGAAACATATGAGTCAGTGATTGGACATTGCGAACAAATGCCAAAATCAACAAGGCCGATTCAGAACAACTGAATTTATTAAGTGCTTCGTTGCTAGGACGGCTCCAAAGTCACCGTTTACTTATTCCTAAGGCAAGACGTAATGGAATAGAATAATCCTTATTAGAAGTAAAAAAACTTCTGCCTGGACCGAGATTTGAGCCCGGGACCTTCTGCAATGGAAGCAGGAATGTTAAACACTGGACCAATGAGCCACCTCGACCAAATCAATGTTTTTCGCAGTTTAGAAAATTTAATTCGTGGCCGATTCTCGCTAAGTGCTTTTTGTTCAAAAGTGTGGAACCATTGGGTTGGGGTGTAACCAATACGTGGGCCATGAATGCGCGCGCACGACCCACTCTGACGTACCAGGTTCCTCAAAGCAGACTCAACCCTTTAATTTGATTTACAGAACCAATTAACTGATTTTGTGTACTCGATGTGTTTGTTTGTATCACTCTCGGAAACAGGTGTGTGTAGCCAAACCGTCGTGATTACTTTAATCACTTTACCATCGAAACTTTAATTGCACTTGAAGAGTGGATTCTTAGAGTAACATTATATGGGGTGGAATGATGACAAATAGTGAAAAATAATTTAAATACAAACCGATAGAGGTGACTCAGCGGTATAATGCGAGACTCAATTCGAGAGGTCTGCGGTTCGATACCGGCCACCGGCAATCATGACTGAAGTTTCTTTCGACGTTTTCCACAGTCATACTCATAAGGCTAATGTGTGATTGCGTCATACTAACAGTCCGCGGACATCACTTAACTAGGTATTCTAAGTACCGCAATACTTAGTTAGTTGTAAAGAGGCATGGTTTGTCCCTGGGCAGGTTTCCTACGAAGAATTGTAACTATTATTTTAAACTTCTGGTTGGGTTGGTAAACCCTGGTGATTTATCTCTGGATAAGAAGGGATGGGTTGTGCGAAGTACGGCATTTTAACACAGGTATGGAAAGTGGAAGAACTGGTTTCGAGTCCCAGTTATGATTGTTCATTCCAATTTGTGGAAACCAGTCTATAATAATCGTGGCTTATAAAAAGCGCGGTACTGGAGTATTAAGGGGAGACGATGTTCGATCATAGTTTTAATTCACACTGTCCACTCATTACCACTATATGCGCATGCCAACATCTTGCACAGACACACAGCAGAAATGCTTCATCTTCGAAAAAATGTATAACTTTGTAAAAATACTGTTGAATGAAATGTGAACCATATAGAGTAGGCGTCTGAAGTGTGTTGTTATAATATTATGCTACTAGGTGTTCTCCAGAAAATAAAGAAGAGAAGGAAAATGGCAATTAAAAATAATTGTTGGGTTGTATAAATTCAAAGGAAAAATGTTTCACAAGTATGTTACGTACAGAACACATTATTATCCTAATATATGAGGGTTCTACTGTTAGTAGACAAAATATGTCACAATCGGGTGAAAGGCTAAGGAAATTGGTCGACTTTTGTACGAAAAATCGGGAAGTAGCTATAGACGAACCCGATCCCAGCATTCGCATTATGACTAAACTTTTGAAAAAATCTACAGATTGTGGGTATGAGCTAAACCTGGGACCTCTGTTTCAGAGTCCAACGTATGCTATTAGCATTGCAGCTGTGACCTAGAAAACATGCGGAGATATCTATACGAAGGTCGAAGGTCCATTGGGGTTGCAGTACACGTAACCTCGTATCGCTGTAATGCCACCTTGTGTTACAAGCGGCTTAGTGTTCGCTCGGAGAACTTTGCTGGTGCGATGTTGCCATATTTCTCTACGCTACTCGACTCACATTTACTGTCGGGGTAACTTACGTTAATCAAGTTATACCGGGACACTTTTATCCGATGTGTACCGAGCGTGCGCTCTCCATTCCCCCGACTCTCAACCCCCGGAGGTCGATTATGGAAATGTTCTAACATGAAATTAGGAGAAATATAATTTAAAGGTACCGTTGGCTAATTGGTTGTTAAATAAATTAGGGAATAAAAAAATACATCGAAGTTTGGAACAACAAATGAGATATTGTAAGGGTAAAGCCCACGTCAAAAATACTGTTACATGGTTCACAGTGAGCTCTGTATCACCGTGAGAATATTGTCAGTAACATAATTTTGTGAATATTGGGCTTCTAAATTAAATATCAATTAAATAAGTGTCCGTTACAAAATAGTTTCTCGTTGACACTGTTACAATTTGATTAAATGAAAACAGGATTTGCATTTATTGTCTACCCACTCAGTTACAAGGACTCATTTGATTTTCAGGGGGAACATTTATAGATTTATTATGTACATCGTTGCTATGACGGTTCCAAAGTCACGTTTAAATTTACACCAGTCACATATCAAGTTCAAAAGTTATAATTCCAGCCCGATCCGGGAATTTAACTCTGGATTCGAACTAACATTGTTTTTAGTTTGGTTGTTTAAATGTATATGTTTATAATTTTAATTTTGTTTAAAAACTTCTAAACATCAATATCCGAGAAAACATCTTGTTTTACTCATATAATCTATCATTACAAAAAAAAATGTTAAACGATATATTTGATTTCATCATTTTATATCATTACCAGTATTTTATTTTATATTTTATGTAAATTTCAAATTCCATAAATGAACTATGTGGACAAATAAAATAATGACATAGATCATCAATGGTCTGCAACGGTCTCTATCCGTTGAATTTAACAAAATTTAAAAAATTGATCGTAAAATTGTAATCAATTAGTTTTTTTCAACACAAACATCGACATTTCAAACTTCGAAATGTACTTTGGCACCGATACAGCGAGCGTGAAATGGGGTCGTGAATGTAAAAAGCCCCGTTCACTCAAATTGCCAATAGTCATCACATGATTTTGTAATACGGACTCATCTCGCCTTCCTTCAAATCTGGGTCATTTCTTGATGACGTCATCACTCGGTGTGATATTACTAACGAAGGTGTTAAGGAAACGTCAACGATAATAATTTACGATCCAGGAAGTGTTACCGCATTACCGCAGAGATCCAGACTTCCATCAGACGCGTGATAAAGAATCACTTTACAGATTTATTGCCATGTTTACGATATACCCTATAAGAACGAGACTGACCTACATTGATAATGCAACAGTGATCCTACAAACACGTTTACGACAATTGAACGATTATCAGAGAATACCTTACAGACATTCAATCGTAAAACGCTGCGCCATTCAATGGTCGACATCAGTTAGACCCGCTAAAGTGTGATTGACACCGCAGGAATATCGTAGCCAGTTGTGTATAGTCTTAATTCACTACATGAGCACAGGAAATTGTGGTAAACCCGTTTATAAAGACGATTGAAATAATATTTTACGTTGGCTTAAAACGACTGCAATAGTCGATAGTAACGAGGTATTAGGACAATATAGTTTTGTTTCCTTACGAATTGGGTCAATGTGTTTGGGTTTAAATGTTGTAGTTTGTGTAGCTCGTTCTTTTGAAATATATTTGTTCCATTTAAAGTGACACGTTTTGTTGGAGTAACAAACGGTCGTAAGAAAACGTTGAAGGAAATATCTTTGAGCTTTGAATTTGAAGGAAATATCTACTGAGTAACACATATACACATAGCTCTTGTTCGGGGTATTTTTCATAACACGATTTTGAACTCTAGTAAATAAGTATTCAATTGTTAATGTTGTTTTACGAAGTGGTGCTTGCCAGCTATAATAGATCATGTGACGTCAGCCGAATGAGATCTAACACAAATCGCCGGGGTCGTCGTAAGGGAAACACATTTGAGGGAAGGGACAAGTGGGAGAAGGAATGTTAAAGTGGGATATTGGGGAAAAGGACAGGGTATATTCTTTTGTTTCTTGCCTCTTACGACTTGCAGAGTCACCCTAGGCCAAATTCTACCCTGGGTCAAGGCGAGAGAATATGTATTTAAATTTTCAACAATTTGAAGGTGGCTGGGCAGCAATTATAAATTGAATGGTTATTTATTCTTATCAGACCAAGTAATGTGTGATATGGTTTTGCTGCTCACGTTGGTATTTTTTAGTGAACTGCACTCCTTCCACACTGATTTTAAAAATAAAAATATGCTGAGCTTTCAAATTGATTGTGTCCAATATCTACTTCATTGTTAAATTTTTTTTTCATTTTACACACTTCAGTAGTTTTGAAAATAAAAGAAAGATGCAGACACGGCTCACTATAAAACCTTAAAAAAGGACGAACACAAATTTGTCTAACCTTGACGCTCTTTAACTATCACATTAGTATATGTTTAGGTCTAAAGGATCCCAGGAAGAATATGTACGAAATAATTAAATCTTAAAATGTTTCTTACATATTAACAAAGGAATTTTATTCACGTTTAGAAACGCACATTGCAATCTAGATGCAATATTAGTTTAAATATAAAACTCAATTTACAGAAACATTGAAGGGTAAAAATGTAATAAAACAGGTTTCATCCCCGTATTCTAATGACTACGAAAAAGGAAAATAAATACCAGCACTCATGGCGCAATATAAATCTTTCCTGTTATCCTGGCAATTTTCCTAAAACGGGAAGTTGACACCATTATTTCGATTTTCAAAGAAGGGTTTTCCAAACCGTTACAAAACACAACACACGTCTTCCATCTTCCATATCCCAGGATCAGATCTTGTATTAATTTATTGCTTTCATTTCGGATTTTGCAGAATCTCAGACATCCCACACCCCAAGGAAACTGAAACCCAACAATAGAGTGGGTAGACAATACTTATATTTATTTGTTTGATGAAACTTGCAAAAATTTAGTCTAGTATTAGGCCTATACAAGGTTTGTAGTATCTTACTATTGACACTCCTAAGTTTTATATAAATGAGATGCATTATATGTATGGGTCAATTGTCTTAGTGCCTCACTGATCTCATAGACCGAAGATTACAATATTAGCTTAAGAGTATCCTTCATGCAAGTATAACGGATACGGGAATTGACAGTAATATAAATACATTGGGGTTTTGACATATATACGGGAAATTACGTGGGGTACACAAAATAGGGAATACTCCTTGACCCTGAGTTTTGTTTTATGATAGTTTTAACCCAAGATTCTCCTTTAGCTGAGATGCAACTATCAATAGTAATAAAATTGAAAACACTTCGGGCTATTACGCCACGTCCCTTACCGTAGGCCATATGCCGACGTTTCAAGACCAATATCGGTCTTGTCCTCAGGGCAGATCGAGAGCTACTGGCTGTCGTCTGCGTCATTGGCGGGTGTGTCTCGAAAATCTCGAAGGTTCGAGGGGTCGCTTCGTAATCTCGCTCTTGACATAGCGCGCGTAATACGAACGTGACACCCGGGGTTATTGAACCTATCATCTGTGCCTGAATAGTTACCCTTGTCACGATATTTAGTAGAAGGCTTATGGTTATTAGCCGTTGTCACAAATAGATTAGAATTATTAGCAGGTTGATGACGTGATGGCTGCTGTGGTTGTTGTTGTTGTTGTTGTTGTTGTTGTTGTTGTTGTTGTTGTTGCTGCTGTTGCTGTTGATGTTGCTGAGTTTGTTGTTGGTGATGGTTATTTATTATTAATGGTGCCCACGTATCACTTAGATTGTATAAGCACTTATGGTCATCAGCATTCATGTTGTTGGGATTTTTAGCAACCTCCAGTGCCTCGCGTACAAAGCGCGGCCAAAACTTGGGTTCTTGTTTTAATAGCTTTACGTTGCAAAAATCTATAGCATGGGCGTCGTTACCTATGTTGTCAACAATGTGTTTGGCTATCGCAGAGTGGTGGACTTCGCCCCTCTTAAGATTACCCTTGTGATCTCGGATACGATCGACCACGGTGCGGCCTGACTGACCAATATAAACACGATTACATGAACAAGATATTTCATAAACACCAGGATGATCGAGTGGAGGTATTTTGTCCTTGACGGAACCTAACAATGATTGTATCTTGTATGTAGGCATAAGTACAGTCTTGACTGCGTACTTCGAGAGTGCGCGCGCTATACGGTCAGTCACGTGCTTGATGTAAGGCAAAAATGCAATAGGGCCTTTATTATTATCATCTGCGCTCCGGCCATTGTTTTCTGCCCTCCGGTCACTATTAGTCATATATTTGTTAAAAGCTCTGTTGACATTCGCGCGTTTATACCCATTGTTACAGAGAGCATTAGTGAGAGTCACCCTTTCCTTATCAAAACTAGCCGCGTCCGATAACTTGACAGCCCTGCTGACCAACGAGTTAACCACAGATGACTTATGGCTAGGAGGGTGATTGCTGTCCGCTTGCAAATACAAGTTGGTATGAGTTGCTTTGCGGAACACAGAATGACCTAATGTACCATCAGCCAGTTTGGGGAGAAGAACATCCAAAAATGGAAGTTGATTGTTTTTTAAATTCAATTATAACTATCAATAGTGTTTGAACAATGCGTGTTACAAGCCTTACACTGTCTGACAATAAGATACGATGTCCTGAAATGTGTGGAGCGAGTTATTGCTAGTACATTCGCCAAAAGTAGATTTGTTTCGATAAAAAGTTGATACATTTTCGACAAGATATTCATTATTGCTCGTCGTCGTCAGTAATAAAATAACATAACTCATGCAAAAGTTTTTTTACATAATATGGATTCAATTCCATCACTTCTTGGGTTAGGAATAAGTAAACGGTGACTTTGGAGCCGCTCTAGCAACGAAGCACTCAATAAATTCCAGGTTGTTCTGAATCGGCCTTGTTGATTCTGGCATCTGTCCGCAGGTGTTGGCACTGTCCTATCACTGATTCATGTGTTTCATATTTGAAATATACATTTTGATTTGTTATCGCTCATGCATCGATGGTGTTGGAGCATTGGCTTAATCGCTTTAAATTAAAGGCCCTCACTGAAAATCAGTCTTGCTACTGAGTGCGTAGACTGCAAATGTGAATTTATTTATTTTATTTACAACAGTATTCAATGACAATGGTAATATGTTTACCTACACTCGGTTTATGTCTTGTCTGAACCAACCGTGTTGCAGCATTAGTCACGTGAAATGTGCTACATACGCGGGTTCCTGTGGGAAAGGTTTCTCTTCTTTTTCCCTGTTTCACTCAGAAGTGAAGATGAAATATTTATCTGCTTAAAACAGACATATTTTTATCACACAGTTTAACTTTTATGTTACTGTTTTGAAATATGAAACAATTCCCATTCCATTTTTCTTACAAATGTGTTAATTCCGTCCCAACAACCTGGGACATCCAAACTTATTTCTGATGCCAGGCGTGAAATTGTTCTGATGAACTTTGAGGAGTTCCATTCCATCAGATCTCATGGGCTATGGCAAAGAAAAAGAGTGTTTAATCTCACGGCCGTGACCGGCCGGCAGAGCAATCTAGCGGCCGCCTGATGAACCTGAAACGAAGACAACGTGACGTCACACCACCGCTAATTGAAACGTGTAGTCGGCATTATTTCCCTGAGGTGCCCGGCCAACTTGTGCGGCTCATAATATTCAATAAGGAGCCGTATTGGATGAAACTGAAAGTCGAGCTTAAATGTTATTTTCCAGCAGCACAGAAGCGAGCGTTTCTAACTTTTGTAAAATTAAGACAACTGCTCTAATTATTTATGACATTTGTTTCCGAGGAAACCAACTCGGTATTAAACACAATTGTTCTGTATAAAGTTGTGTCAGAGATCTGGTTAAAAGTTTGATTTGTGCGTTCTCGTACCTTGTTCTGTTGTTTAGTTCTCACCTTACGAATAAACGTCGACTACAACCTTAATAATATAACATTACAAAAGTAGCGGCACTCCAAAGCAAAGCTTCTTTGCTCAAGATATGAATATTTATGGATGTATAAACTAACTTTGCAGCTTAATTGAAAACTTGCTCGTAATTAAATTAACATCAGCAATTACGCAAGTGTACACAGTGGCCAGAACAGAATTAACATGTAACATACGAAACGACGACAGTGACGTGGTGAACAAGTTCACGGATGCTTTTGTCATAGGCAAGTGATTACTGGTCAATCTCAAATATGGATCGCCAATGTGCCAGGAGTCCGCGTCTATGACCAAAGCATCTGTAAGGTTGTTTTAGGACAGGTATATACGGGTTAAATAAATATTAATGGTGGATTATCAACCCCGTACTATATTATCCCGGGTTCAAATCCCACCTTAGGCAAAAGTTTTTAGTTTCTAATATGGATTCAATTCCATCACTTCTTGGCTTAGGAATAAGTAAACGGTGATTTTGGAGCCGTCCTCGTAAGCCGCACTCAATAAATTCAAAGTTGTTCTGAATCGACCTTGTTGATTCTGGCATTTGTCCGCAGGTGTTCGCACTTTCCAATCACTGATTCATGTGTTTCATATTTGAAATGTAGATCCTTGATTGGTTATCGCTCACTCGTCGATGGTGTTCGGAGCCTACAGGGTTGGTTCAGTCGTTTTAAATTAAAGTCCCCCACTGAAAACCAGTCTGGTTACTGAGTGGGTTGACTCTATAAATACGAATTTATTTATTTTTATTATTAAATACATACCTTCAAAACGTTGTCGCGAATAACGTTGTTTCAAAATTAATTTCTTAGGTCGTCAATTGCCAGGGGGGGGGGGGGGGGGTAGGCGGGATTAGGTTACTCAACAAGCACTCGTTTTGTGATTGATCAAATCTAGTTGCGCCTGATGGTTTCCCTCGATCAAATCATTTCTTGTAACTCATTTAGTGCGCGAAACAATGTATGTGTGAGTGGTTATTTGGATATACGTTGGCGGAAGGGGGAGGGGAGTGGAGCACCCTATATTTTTCATCATTGCCAGAAGCCTTCTTCACTCTTTCTCTAAAAATCTTTACTTTTTCCAAAATTGATTGTTCCACTGATTAATTGACATTGATATAATGATACATTGACACATTTATATTATCAGTAATAATAATAATATAAATTATTATTATTAATTTTATATTATCAATATTAATTATTATTATTATTATTATTATTATATGAATCTGATTATAGCGGTTTAACCAAAAAATGGTAAAAAAATAATAACAATTCTACTTTAATTATCGTCAATACACTGGTAACCATTTCTTGGAAATTGCTAGTTATACTTCGGTATAACGTGGATAAATAAACAAATTAATTTGTTCGTGTTTATTGTGTACCCACTTAATAAAAGAAATGACTTCCAATTGAGAACATACATTTTTGAATAATTAGTTATTTTGGTAATAAGATAGCGAGATCAAGTAATGTTAATTTTTTTTTAAGTTTTTTTTGTTACTTTTAGGGGAGGGGGGGGGGGGAGGGAGAGATACAGAGAGAGAGAGCGAGAGCGAGAGCGAGAGCGAGAGAGAGAGAGAGAGAGAGTGGGAGAGAGAATGACACAAGGCACGGTATAGAAACATTACATGAGCGAAATCATTTTGCTCTTATACTTCCTCGTTGAAGCTTCTTCGCCCCATATGCGCCATGCAGGCAATCGGATCACAGCAACACGCCGCATCGTCGAGCCTTTTACCTGCACTCTCGCCTAACCTCGTTTACTGTACGTCATCACTTTTTTATTTCGCTTTTAGTTTAAGTTTTAGCTTTTTATAAAATGTTATGCTGTTTTCAATGCACGTCACCATTCACTACTTAGTCGGTCTTCTCAAACAGTTTAATATATAAAAGAATCAGGTGTTAATGTTTATATACCAACGTAGGCCTTACATTCCGTTTGTACAACTCTCAATTCTTGTAGTGGGAAAAGTTTGTTCCAAATTCAATCAAAATCCAATTTGTTTTAACAGTTTCTTGACAAAGTTCTCTCCATGTCCAAAACAACTGCACACATTCGGACTCGTTGGTTGTTTCGTTTTTATCGTAAAGCACGTGTAACGGTGTTCATTGTCCCTCTTTTTGGATACCGAGATACCGCTATTAATATTTGATATGGATTTTTAGGATGGAATGTCTTATAGCTATTGGTAGGAAATAGGATTCTATCCCATACTTTCAATTCAAACTGAGACACACTCACTTTCCTAATAGTATTTACATATTTCATAATTTGTAATTATATAGTTACATAATTCATTATAAAATTGCTGGTGGTGGAAATCAAGCCAGTGATATACGGTATGTTGTAGTGTACTGGAAGTGAGCTACTTCTGCCGGTCATCAGTATATCAGGTGTTTACTGGGTTTGCAAGGAAGAGCAGGGATACCTCGTTGTTATACTTCCTCCCTCGCAAGGTTTGGCAACAGTGTGAGAAAACACATAACACATCCCACTTGCCTTCAGAATATTATACTTGCAAGTGGGATCCATATTGTGGGTGCAGATGGCAACGTGGTTAAACTATTCGTAACTGGTGTTGAAGTTATGATTAATAACCAAAGGAGGTGGCGTTTAACTCTAATTCGAGAGATTGCAGATTCGATTCCCACCAAATGTGTTGATGGGATTATGTCTTACAAAAATGTAGCACTCAATGTCTATATTGGATAGTTAACTTTTGCCATGAAATAATATTAATTATAGGATGGTTTTTATACCAACGTGGATTAAAAGAAACGTTTTCACATAGGGATGTGGATTCGATACGAAATCTATACTGGCAGAGCTGAACAGTGGTCAGAATCACTGCTAGAATGCATTTTTAGACATGAATATAAATAAATACCTATAGATTTCGTATTAATAAAGCTAACGGCCTTGATGTGGCATCCAAAATTAATATCCAAATTCTCTTGTCAATGGGTGGTTCACGTAGCTTATAAAATCAATTTTCATACAATAAAGTAAAATAAATATTTGGATAAAGTACAAGTTTAAAATGCCTTCTTTTAGTATAAATAGCTGCAGCCTGTTAGTGTCCTTGATGTGACATTCAAACTGAATGTCCGATGGCCTCGTTAACGAGTGGTCAGCACCACTTCTAGAATCCATTTGCAAACGTAAACGAATTAACTCAGTAAACGAATGCAAATTAATCCGACACAAATCAAATGATTGGTTTATTTCATATGACATTAAAACACCCTTGCGAAGTCAGCAAACCCACAAACCAGTGAGTGGTTAACACTTTGTGTACATCGTACGCAAATCCAAAGTACCAGTGAAAGTGAACATTGACATTGAAATTGCATTCCCATTGCTGTTCAGTCAATTATTTCTTTACGTGTTCTGTTTATTAAAGGAAAGCTTTTGAATTGAAAATTTAATAGTAATGGTTTTAAGGGTGGTTTTGTTTGCGTTGCCTTCACCTTTAATTATAATGCTTCAAGTCTCGTTCTGTTTTTTAATTAAATTTAAAGCATCTCTCGCCTATTAAAACCCACTCTTTTGGAACTCATTCATAAAATGCACACAGCGCGGTATTAATTGCGGTCGACGTCAGCGCTCCGCGCGCCGTGTTTGCTAGGTAGCCGAAGGTTTCTTGAGTGTACCCACCTCCAGAGACGTCTTGCGATAAAATGATGATGACAAGCCGGGGAAATATGCTTGAATACTCCATTTCGTGCTTTTCCTTCTTTTCCATTTTCTCTCTCGCACTTTTTGTTGTGTCCTTACAATCTGCTTTCCCTTTTTCTGTTCATGTACGCGCTGCCTATTTTATTCTGTTTTCTTGTAGCCGTCTCTTTCGATTTCCTCTTAAACCCTTTTTTCATAGTAGAAACGAATTTACTTCATCATGTCTAGTCACCTCCATTTTATTTTCATGTATCTTATTTTCAAGGTTTCAGTAACACTTTCAATTCCTTTAATCATCTTCTCTGTCTTTCGCTTCTTCTTCAGTCTTTTACTCCGCGTTCTAGAGGTAGTCTAACAATCCAGCTCATTTCTGCAGCTTCAGACATTCTTGACGCGATCTCTACCCGCGTCAATAGTCCGTCTGCGGTGCGGAGATTGCATTAGAGAACATTTCTGAAACTGACATTCTGTTGGGGGGGGGAGGGGGGGGGGGGGTTAGTCGGAAGAAGAGGGTACTCCCCTGAGAATGTCGAGACTTTACGAGAAGGTGACAGGCCATTTTGACGAAGAGGCTTATACGTTTGCAGCCCTACCTCTTGACTCAACCGCCTTCAATTATGGGAAGCAATTTGGTCATTGCATGACGACACTTCGAGGATATGCTCCGTTGTGTGGACGGACGGGTGAGGGTTGTATAGGGAACTTGCATTGCGCGCCGTTCAAGTTCTGCTGTCGCAAGTATGACTTACTTTGCATTGGAATAATGGAACTGGTCCAGCGCAACATGACCATATCAGTTTTTATAACTGACGAGGATAGACATTAAATAAATAAATAAATAAAAATAAATAAAATGAAAAAACCTTAAATACAAATCAGCGTTGTCAGATGTGTTCACTCTTCGTAAAACTTAACTTCCGATCGTTGGTGGTATAGTTGGTATTTTTAAAAACGGTTGTCATAAATTCCGTAGATGTTTGTAAATGAAAATATACTTTTTTTCTAATTTCTCAATAGAGAAAGTAACTATGGTGGGAAACAAGTAATACACTAAACGGATGAGACTGTTATTGTATTTACCACAGTCAGTAAGGCATATTATTGCACTATATCGTTTACGGGCCTCTGTTGTAATACATCACATACCGGTACACATAATGCATATTGAGGGCAATATAATCAAGTTTGGAGTAATATAATTAAACATAGAATCCAAATGTATTCAATTCGTTATTATCAAGACGATAAGAAAATAAATGTACTTATACATGTCCGGTTCATATCTTGTGAGCAGAACTAACCTGATAATATTATCACTATTAGTGGAAGAAAGGGAAAGGGTAAATTTGTCTTTGTAAGAAGCATCCAGAAAATGACTTTCTTATAGTAGATGGCTGTATATTATGTAATATTTTATACCGTCTCGACTTGGAGAAATTGTTTTTAAGACACAGAGCAACACATCTTCGAACTTGCTCTGTCGTGGTTGGATGCATAGCTCGATAGCCTGATTCCCGCTGCCGCCACCGCAATTTGATTTATGTGACTGGGATACAAATCGGGGGATACATTTATCTCTCCGAGCCGTCGCCATGACCTGCGTAGAGGTTAGTCTTGTAGTCCGACGGTAGAGAGCTTTGTTGTTGTACGTTTTATGAAGACTCAACATGATTTATTTATTTTGTATATTATTTCCTTGTTTATTTACAGTTGCGAGACAATTATTCATCTAGCGGTATTGTCAAATAATGCTACATTTTGGGAGTATTGGGATAAAGAGCTTTTCTGAAGTAATATTTAAAAAAAAAAAAATAATATTGCCATCCATGAAGACCTTGTACGGATTAGGTTTAGGTGGCTCGTTGGTCCAGTGGTTAGCATGCCTGCTTCCAATGCAGAAGGTCCCGGGTTCAAATCCCGGTTCAGGCAGAAGTTTTTTAACTTCTAATGTGGATTCAATTCCATTACTTCTTGGCTTAGGAATAATTAAACGGTGACTTTGGAGCTGTCATAGCAACGAAGCACTCAATAAATTCAAAGTTGTTCTGAATCGGCCTTGTTGATTTTGGCATTTGTCCGCAGGTGTTCGCACTGTCCAATCACTGATTCACATGTTTCGTATTTGAAATATCGATCTTTGATTGGTTATCGCTCACTTGTCGATGGTGTACGAAGCCTACAGGGTTGGTTTAGTCACTTTAAAATTAAAGTCCCCCACTGCAAATCAGTTTAGTTACTGAGTGGGTAGACTCTAAATGTGAATTTATTTTATTTATTTTATTTATTTTATTTATTTTATTTATTTTATTTATTTATGGGGAAGTGGGTTCTATCTCGCAAAGACATGGGTTTATTACGTAATTATTGTCTTTCATCTTGATATTTTATCATCACCCTCATCATTTCGAATAGCATGATTACAATAATACGATAGGTATAAACTATAAAGCAACAAGAATCTAAAATAATATTAATACAAAATTACAGTTTGTTTGTACGTTGCTCTGGCTATACATTATTCTGTGAATGACAACTAAAATTCAAATTCAATGCCACGATAGAAATTGGTTTTATAGCTGCACTTATTTATTAGCTTGAGTCGCATATAGACGATTCGCTCGTAAAAATGCGTTTATGTAACTGTTATGTCGTCGTTGTTGTTGAAATAGCCGTGGTCGATTAAGCGTTCATCTCGTAAACCGTGGTTCTCGCGTTCTATACTCGATTCCTATTTCGTGTATGGATATCACGTTATTCATGTATCACTCGCTCATTTTCTCGATAAGCATCGAAGCAAAGAATATGAGACGCAAAAACCAAATATCATCATGGTTTTGTTGAGAAGGGGCTCATCGAAGTTTATTGTGTGCGGGGGGTGGGTGTGGGGGGGGGGGGGGTAACATTCATCGTTTAATTTGCTGTCAACCAACAATGGTTAAACTATGGTTAAACGTTGGTGAGGGAAACTACAGAAGCATTTTGGCCTTATGCAGAAATGGCTCTTTCGTAAACAAAGAATTTAATTATTTCGTTAAAGTATAGAAAACAATTTTAAACAAAATAATAGAAATATCAATGTTAAAACTCATAAAGCGTTTTACTGATATTATTTCATCGTACTGGTGGGTAGTATTAAAAATACACCTTGACTTCAATGCTTCATGCAATATTGTAGATATGTATGTGTACAAATGGCCTCTCGCAATCATCCTCTGCAGTTCAAGGCCGATCGCAGTATAATCTGTTTTCTCCTGATGTCGATATTCGCATAGATTCAATCAACCACCTGTTCAGATTGTTGAATCAACGAGAAACATCCAGGCCACCCACAATAAAGCCAGATAAAACCATTCACAACTCGTGTTTCGCATGAGATTTTCCATCGCATGTTTCTTCTACATGATTGTGCCAAATCCACGGAAGTTCTGGTAAATTAAGACTTAATTACAGGAAGACAGATTAATATTGCCTATTCTCCATGAAAGACAGTAAAGTTTGGGCCTAAGTAAAGCTTATTTGCCTAATCCAACTTTAGAAATTAACTCCGAGGCGGAGGTGAACAAATGATTTGTAATTGTACATCTGAATTAGCAGGGCGAAGACACCGCTTGCGCGTCGGAATGAGGAGTGGGGGCGGGAGGGGAGGAAGGGGGTGTGGGGGGGGGGGCTGTCAAAAGTAATCTCCACCTTGTAATTGGTCGCGAAAGATACGAGGCTCATTCAACACGCCAGAACGAACGGCTTGTGGCATTGTGGCCGGGTCATATTCGCCTAATTACCTAGACGCGATCTTGACGCCAGACGGTGTATTGAGCTACAGACTTGAGCGGGTAATTAATGTTCACAAACTGTTAATTTGTTAATAGTTTAAGTAGTTCAGGGATCGCTTCGTATTAGTACAGTGTGATGAATGTGTGGTATGGGCTAGGCTGAATGGAATAAGTGATTATTGAATATGCTTTCAACGCTCAATCACAAGATAATTAATTAGCTAGATTTATTCAGGCCTTCTTGATGGGAAATTCAAAGTAACGACGATCATATATCCTTTTTAATGTCACGTTCGTTTACTATTTCCATCGAACTTTGAACACTTAAAAATGGGAAATGGAAAATCAGATGGAAATTTATGCTGCGGAGTTTTTCATTCTTCAATACAAATAGGAACCTTTAACATACCATATTATCCAGCGGAGTATGTTCATCAAAGATCGATCTTCATTTATTTTAAAATAAAGATTGCGATAACTCTTCTTAGCTAAAAGAAAATAAGAAGTTGAGGATGTGTTATTCTTTGGTAATACGTTCGCTGAAAAGTTTTCGAGCAAACAGCTTGAAACACGAAAGGAATTATTTTTTCTTCGTATCTTTAAATTGACATTCAATTACAAATTGTTGGGATTATGCCTGGATATAAATAGAAAAAATTATATAACGGTTTAAATAATATCGTTCTAAAAATGTATAATTTGATACAAACATAATATTTTTAAATCTTTTTTTCAAGTTAATGCGTACCTTGATAATATCTAGTCCCGTTTAATGCCAAATTTTAAAGATTGATTTTATTTTAAATCCAAGAACAATCAATTAATTTCCACGCGTATAAAGAGCTATATGTGTGTGTTGAACACTTTATCAAGTATTTGATTGTCTGAATTGACGACTTGCGATGGGAGGAGCTTATTTTAGTTTCCCGCGCGCTCCAGAGATGGCGCGCGAGAAGTGAGGAAACATTCTTGAGAAAACGATGGATCCCATGCTATTGTTACGGGAGCACGCTTAGGGAAAATGTTTAAATTTGTTTAAAAATTTCGAGATGAGTGTAGTTTTTAAGTATTTTAGTCACGAAGAAAGCCAGAGGCTACTCAAAGAAAGTTACAGCTTGTTTGTACCTTCCTTTTTTAAAGAGTTTTGGACCGCTGAAAATCAGGTGGCAGGCACTGTTCTCGTCAAGGATAGAAGTGTACCTACGTGTTTTTAATTAGTAAATTTAGTTATATTAATGATGCACTCATATGTCTGCTATTATGCACGGTTTACTGTTTAATATTTCTAGTTTGTAAAACATTAGAATTCATGATTTAAAGATAATAATGCAGACATATATTACCGCCACTATAATGCACGCCTACTTGGGGCCTAGATGACAGGTAGGGCCTCTACCTGTCACCTGTCTTTGAAACTAGGGCTTTGGCTGGATTTAGCCTAGCGTAGGCCTACATTTTCCTAGCCTCTAGTCTAGGCCTAGCCCTGCCTATGCGTGCAAGCTATTTATGTAACTATTAACTTTCATGAATTAATTAATTAACTGTAACGATTAACTCTGATCCTCGGTGCTTTCAGCTTTCTTGGGGAAGTAAAACTTAACACACTTGGGATTGCATCCTTCTTGAGGCAATTTTTGCTGCCGTTTACAGCTTCCCTCAAGTCTGTTGGGATGATATGACTAGAACACACTGTCACTGTTGACGAAACGGCTTTGTTCCTTCTGCTGTCGCGGCGTATTTTAATTTCCCATATCTTTCTTAGCTTCGCATCTTTGAGAAACAAATGAAATGATATGCCAGGAACTGTAGCATTATTTTTGCATCTAGGAACACAACAATAACGCGGCATTGCTCATTCGCTATAGAAATCTAGGCTCAAACTACCCAAAGTTCCCATATGTTCCATGCAAAACGCCTGCAATGTTTACTCACATACGCAGCCATGTTGGGGGCGGGTTGAACGCGTCACGTGAGCGTGACGTAGGTGGGAGGGAACATCCGAAGTCGTCAATTGGGAACCTTTTTGTAACCATACTACTTATATAAGTATTTTCTTTATTTGGTAATTATGAGTGAACCAAAAGTGATTAGGTCCACTCCAACTGTGCACAATGCATTTGTGGAAGAGGCATAACTGAAAGGCAGCGGTAAAATCGATTATCCTTGATTTATGTACAATTTCGAATATAACTCGCGAAGTGTATTTGAAACCCCAATGGGCCAGCCAGCCATACTCACATAATTTCCGAGATTTGAAATCCTTTCTACAGAAACGAGGGGTGGGGGGTGGGGTGGGGGATGTCGGCGAACTCCGCTTCTTTCACTTCCCAGTGGCCTCTTGTGACATTGCGCTTGATTAAATCACATACATCTTACTAATAGATTGGGAGGGTGGTTAGCTCTGCCAGTAGAAGACATTATACCTCCAGTGGCTGCGTCGTAGGAGCTTAACGACTTATGAAGTCCTTGCCAAATCCACTCCGGTCTGAGTCGCAGGTGGGGTCGTCCCCTCGTCAAGACATTATTCAAGAAAACATAACTCTACCTTTGAAAAAAAGATGTGAACTTTTCAATTTCTGGCCGTAAAACGTGACCGGAGACTACGATCTGCCTCAAGAGGAACAATACTTCATCACTGGTTTTAATAATCTTCACTGAATATTTTATGATAATGTTTACCAAACCGCAGGGATATTGCATCTAGGAACTAACTTATGTATTTATTCAGCGAACACACAAAGCGAAGTCTTGACATTTTGTTTTCATTTTGGAAGTCTTCTCAATATTAATGAAAAAGGATTCGTGGGAGATGGAATTTTGAAAATCAAAGCGTCGGCCTTCTGCCCGCCTGCTTGCCTGCCCTTCCCCATTCGGAGTCCATCTGACGCACGAACAGTGGGCTCACGGACCGCCGGAAAAAGATTAAACATTCTGAATTTCTATAAAGGCGGCAGCCGTCAGAGATGGATCATACTGCGATCGGTGGAAATAAAAGATGCTTTCAAACTAGCAAAAACAGGGCACGTATTTTCCTTTTCTTCCCGAGAGAGCGGCCACTGATCTATAACGAAACATACTCCGTAAGTTATGCATGGGGTTTGAGTTCCTTGTTATCCTTCCGTTGCCGGTATATCATGTTGCAACAAGCAGTCGGTTACTTTACAGTGGAGTAACTTGTACTCAAGTAATGCTTTGATACACAATTCGCGAAGGAATACCGTTGTGAATGTTCATGCACTCGTATTGCCTTTCTCACTCACGATAAAATTATGTGCGTAAATTCACAACAGGTTTACAAACACATCTTTGGCTGACGAAACAATTCGTAAACTTAAAAAACAACCACCGACACATTTATCAGCAAATTTCGCAATTTAAATTTTTAATCTTTTTTTTAAAATCATAATCAAAATAAATTCTAAATTAAAAAGCTATAAATAGCTACAATAAGTAAAAGTTAGATTAAGTATAACGTCACCTGAATAAGACTGTATCAGAAGTTCCGTGTTGTAAAAATTCCCTGGCTTGAACGCGGGTCTATATTTTGATTAAAACTTATGTATAAGAGTTAAGTGACTGTAAGTTGGACCTGAATAGCTTTTTAAAACAGGGGAGGAAGCGGACGGTAACGCGAGAGAGGGAGAAAACGAGACTTGGGGTTCCTTTTTGGAATCGCCTTTAATACACGAGGAAATTCATTTTACATTTTGGCGATAAATGGATTCCGTGACTTGTTTTTTTGCCCCTTTTTCTTTCCTCACAGCTTGTAAAGAATGGTGGTATCCTTCTCTGCATATCAAAGTGGTCTCTTTGCATATGTGTCGCGCGGAGCGAGCTTGTGAACTGGGATAGTCCAACTTTAAAGCCGAGAAAAGCCCCCTCCACTCGTTTAGCATTTCCAGAATATTTATTTCGGCAACCAGGTTTAAGTGATTCTAAAAGTTCGTTCTGAAACTGGAACTAGGCCGAGGAAATAAATGACTCGGGTAGTTTTTTCTTTTTATTTACAAGAAATTTAGCTCGTAATTTCTTTGTTGGGCGATTAATGGCCGCTAGTTTTATTAGGGAGGAGAGGTAGGTAGGTAGGCGATTTTAATCCAAGCTAGAAGAAGGCGTTCGGCGGTCTCCATTATTCAACCCGTTGGTCCTCCTTATTAAGCCTTAATAAAAGCGAACGAGCCTGCACAATAATTGGAGAGCGTTTATGCATAAGGTGTTAAACTCTACCGAGCACTTAAGGCTGAACAACAAATCAGGCACCTTTCTTTAAAGCAGCTCTGTATTCCACACTAAAACAAAAGTGAGACGCAGAATTTCCCTAGATAATTAAAAGAAACATAAAAGAACGGAATTCCAAGAGGCCAAACGGTGTCTTAGGTTTATTATAATAAACATATAGTCACAATATATACATTTGAAAACAGTTTCCATGACGTTCATAAAAACAACGTTCCAAAAGAGATGATGAATGAGTTAAAAACTATGTTAACAGTTTATTTTATTATAAAAAACACTCGTTAACTGGAAAATATGTAATAAAAACACTGTAGGACTTACACAGATAACATGTTTTCGATGTTGTTCAACATCGAAACACATCGAAACACATCGATCCTCACGCAATATTTCGACAGCTGCTCTGCTGTCATCATCAGGCACGACTGAGTTTATTTTACATTAGCTATTTTTTTATTTAATTTAATATTTAATTTAATATTAAATATAAACGCCATCCATATTAAAGTCACAGTATTTACCAGCACAGAGCACTGGAACTATCATTACTCTACAATACCGCCTAGTAGGAGTATATTTCTACTAATTTATTGGGAAGACGAATTGCATGCTAACATAAGGAATGTATTGGTTTTGGTTAAATTACGACTTATACTTTAACCCCTACACTAACAAACTCAATGCTATAACGACTGATGTTTGTAAATTCCTTTGGATTTATTTGAATACCAGGCAACAAATAATTTGATCGTGTAATTTTTTAATTTTATTTTTATTTTAAAATATAAATATAACCTTTTGCAAGCACGTAGTTACCGAATCAAACGTTAAGATGTATGCAAGTTTTTGTGAAGTTAGACTTTCATTTTAGAAATCGATTCAACATGAAAAGAAAACTATAAAAAAACACGAAGAATTGTTGATTGAATCAAGGTTGTAGAATTTTAACAAAAAGCGCATTTCTCTGCGTACTTTTTGCGAAAGAGGACCTTAAACCAGACCTTTTGCAAACAAACTCAATTGAAAACACTTTTTACAAATCAAATCCAACCATTAGTCTAAGTTTCCTGCTTTGTTTATTTGTTTTTGTTATTTTCTCGACTAACATCGCGAACAGTCTGCAGCCGTCCGGTTAGACTAATCCAAGCAATAACTTCAGTGGTTGAAACTTCCGTAACTGGCTCGAACATGAATCAACTATGTGTCCATTGTGCGTTTAATTGTTCAGATTATGCTGAAGGTTGGGTCAAGTGAACGTCTGTACAGGTTGATCGATGTACAGACAAATAACGTTCGTAAGGAAATATAGAACAACTTTGCACTTTTTACAGTGTTTGAATTTGAATTTCTTGCGATGAACATTTTCAAATGAGTTTTGATGACAGTGATAAGTGCAAAATAACAGTGCAAAATTGAGGACTGTTGCGGTGATCGCTCAATTATTTTTTACATAATTCAAAAATGGTAAATAAATAAAGAAGTTTCGCAACTTTAATCAGCTGTATGGACACCGTTTTGTTACTCATTTAGGTAATAATATGTTGGTATACTGTTTTTACAAACAAATTTCAAGTCCAACTGCGACCAACTCTAAATGCGACTGATCTTATTTAACTCACTATATTTTAACAAAGGTGGATCATTTGATAACACAGTTAAAAAGTGTGATTCCACCTCAAACATAAATGTATCAGAGGCCATGGTTTATATCTTCACCTTCAAAATAATGTTCTGCCCACGTTTCGACAGAGCTAGAGGTGGCTTTCTTGTCCGATATACTTGCGAGTTTCGGCTTAAAAAATAGTCATCGTTTGAAATGCTCAGTTGGGAAGTGAAACATATACACGATTTACATTTTAAATTCGAGGCTATTCTAAAACACGTTGAATAAAAACCACATTTCAAAGGACGCACATTTCACATCCAAAAAAACTCTTTACCATCCATTTTCATTTAAGCTCTTTTCATGAGCGATTAGTGGTGATTCGTTGTATTTGTTACTTTCATTTAGCACGAAAATTGCAATTAATTTGTGAAACGCTCGGTTAATATGGGCGTCTGTTTATTTAATCCCTCGCCGGGTAAACATAACATACAGGGCACGCCATGTAATTAGCAAAACACATTTATACACGCATGTTTTCAACGCTTTGCACGAATGTATGAAAAGGGGCGGAGTCCTTTGTAATGTGCGGGCAATAATGTGGTCAAAACAGCACCAGCCTTTTCACTGCTCGCTTGATATTCGTCGAGTTACACGAAGTCGCACTAAATGGGATCCGTGCGTGTCTGTGTGATTTGCTTTTATGATGTAGATTGTACACCATTGTTGAATCACAGTAGGCGATCGTTTGTTTACGTTGTGCGTGGAAAAGTGGAAGTGTCGAGGCTGCTATAACACCGTGTTTTGTGTGTGTTTGCCATCGCGCCACCTCTAACAAGGTTTCAAAGGGTTACGGAAATGTCAACATGAGACAATAAAATCGGTTTGTCTGATGTTGTGTGGCATTCACAATTGTGTATGATGTTGTGAATGGTTCGATTATTTACCCGGCCTATTCTATGGCACGAGTTACAAAGTTAGCAGTGGTGTGAAGTAGCTTTGCAAAGATAATATGATTCGTTGTAGATGATAAGATCATATCTAGTTCTAATGCAATATATTAGCGACAGGTGGTGAAAATGCATTGCAAATTAAATTCCACCATTAGCAGGGCACACATGAGAGTTTGTTTTCAAATAACTATTTTTTTAACTTAAAAATCTTAGCATCTCGTAATCTTCCTTTAACTTTATCAGTACCCGTACCAGTACCGTACCAGTATCTTAAATAAATAATTTTATTTAAACGCCTTTTATCATTATTATTATTATTATTATTATTATTATTATTATTATTATTATTATTCAGTACATATTTGCAATAGGACCGAGGTCCCACTAGTGCAAATTTAATATACTGTATATGATGATTGATGAATTATGAGGATAGGAGGAGGGGAAGCCTGGTACCGGTACGTAGCCTACTCCTTTCGAAAATTACCAAGGGGACCATCGGCTTTACGTCCCATCCGAAAAGACTGTGTAACTTTGACCCAGTCAAATAGGTTCATCCACTAACCTAGACTACCGAGAAATTGACGAGAAGAACGAAGCCGTTACCCAAGCTTTCGAACCCTCCAATTTGCCGGTAACTAGTGTTTCGGAGGAATATAGTCACCCACCCTTCTCCTGACCTAGCCCGAAGTTGCTTAACTTTGGTGTTCATATGGGAACCGGCTAAGTGACTGTGGCTAAACCGTTGGCGTATTTAAAAGGCAAATGAGTATTTGCATCTTGACTTACTCAAGCCGTATAATGCCATATTACGATCGGATTCAAAAAGGTTTGCCTGCCTATTTTAAGAACTATTAATAAAATAATATATAATGGCTTAGTG
Organism: Isoperla grammatica; assembly: GCA_945910005.1. NCBI lineage: Eukaryota > Metazoa > Arthropoda > Insecta > Plecoptera > Perlodidae > Isoperla > Isoperla grammatica. The sequence goes on along the minus strand of OX246737.1, from coordinate 39,390,322 downwards.
CAATACAATGACAACACGTTATTATATTTAAAAGATATACCTACATTCTTCGGGATGTCATCTGGTTTCGATATTGTTAAACAATATTACAACAAGTAAACGTGAAGAACACTTTGTCGGTAGGTAAGCACATAAATCTATTCAGTAGCTAAAGTACTCAAAACAACTGACAGAAATGTAATTGATTCAAGCAATTAAATTCTTATAGCTTTATGTTATTTAAAATGTAAAACCAAATTATTTTGTATAACGCTCATTATGAAAAATTTGTGTTTACAAATTCGTGTGATAACGTTGGCAATAATTAGTTGTATACTTAAAATGTTCTACTATGATGGGACGGTACTTCATAGAAAAGTGTGAAGAAAATCGTGATATACGTTAATCTTTCTCCATAAACTTCAGCTACCACCACCATGAAATAAGAAGCTTAAACCAACGTGTTGTTATTTTAAAAGTCTAAACAAAGAACATAACATCACAATAAATCTCGTAGAGCTTCAATGCTGGCGCACTCGTCCTATATAAACACAAATACAAAGCTCTTTCATAAATCGCGTAGTTCATGCTCAGTACAAGAAGTGGCTCTTGTTAGTATTGTGAGCTATTGTAAAGGGTTCAAGTACTCAATATTTGAAAGCTGAAGGAGCTTAAAATACACCCGTGGGAATCGAGAAAAGATATTTCGCTTGGCACTTATTTGTTACGGCGGATGAACGAAGAATTCTGAAAACTATCAAAGATATATACTTTATAGCGTTAGTCATCGTATCAACCAACAATAGTGAGCTTACAAATGTATTTAAAAAACAAACTTTTTTGATTTATTTGTAATAGTTTCTTGGTCATTTAACAAAAATTTACTTCAACTATCAATAAGTGGATTTTTCAATATCAATACAAAATTAAAATTTTGGATTTTAGCACACAAACCACTTTAACGTTATGAATTCTAATATCCAAGTGTTGAAAGCACAAAGTTCAAATGCCGGACGTGGAGGTATTTGTGAACCTTGCAATATATAATCCCATCACCGAACCAAGCCCTTCATTAATACATCAACTAATTACAAATTACACTTACTTATGCATATGATCTGATCACGGTGATATGCATTATAGTTAGATATCTGAGGGCATACTCTATACAAATTAACCACATTGGATGGCATAAAACTGGTTTCAAAATTCAACAACATCAATTAACTTACTATAGAAGATTTGAGTAACAACAAAATATTACTTTGAAACGATATTGTGTAAAAGAAATAATTTAACAAATAATGTTAATGAAGGGGCCAACTTAATTTTAAATTTAAAATACTCAGGCTCTTCATGTAAATTCATGTTTTTTTTGTCTGCATTAAGGTCAAACAGATAAGCATTATGAATATGGATGCGAGCTGTGACATTTTCCATTTTCTTAGATGGTTCCTTGCATTTGAATTAACTGTAAGAGACGGTATAACCACGAGAACTGCCAAATAAAATGCTCCACATTCGTAATAAAAAGTGTCCCACAAAACCTAAGAGATCTGTAAATAATTTGCAATATCTTGTCAGTGTGTGTTTCTTGGAAAATAAAGCTTTGCCCCAGTTATAAGCCCGAATTTCAAATACGAAGCTCAAACGAAAGAAACGCTTGATTTGTTGACTTTCGGAAAAGAGCTACTTTCTGTAATAAGGTAGCTTACTCGCTTGCTTGGAACCTGCCTGGCCCGGCGGATATCCATCAGTATAGGCCTTGGCTGTTTGCTCGGAGGGAACGTCTGTGTGTAGGGGGCCGGGGAGAGCGACGGCCCAGGGAGTGGAGTCAATATTAACATACAACGAACGAGACTACCTCCATCTTCTTTACTTCCCCTTGAAACTTAAGTGGAACTCAGTTAACTAACGTAGATCAAGAGTTAATCGTGTTCCACAAACTCATTTAAAAGAATTTCCAGTCGTCAATCCGACCGGTGCTTTGTAGGTATACCTAAAAGGATAAAATTTAGCCTTAGAGTTTGATCCTTTAGTCAAGAACGTCTTTTTGAACACTCAAAGGAAGAAAATTGCCAATTCTACTCATAATTGGAATTTTATTTATAATTTTAAATGACGAGGAAAGGCGTAATTTGCTTTTGCGAATCTCGACGAGGTAAAATAATGAGCTCATTCTTGGTATTTGCCTAGAGTTAAATGTATTCAAAGGATTTTAAATGAATAGTTCTCTTCTGTTTGGTTCTGTACTACTCTGCGCTCATGGGTGATGGAACGCTATCCAATTAATCATCATTGAACTATTAAACTGACCTATATTTTACAAAATTATTGTTAACCTTCGCATATCTTCTCAAACAGTTTCCATGTTAATTTTACTGGCTTTTGTGCGTAGGTTTATTGTTGTGATCAGATGGGGGCAAAACATATTTTTTATTGGTTTCTGGTCAATAATTGTTCTATAAATGTATTGAAACATAAAGTTCTAAAGCTTTGTATTGAAACGTGAATACGTTGTGATCAGATGGGGGCAAAACATATTTTTAATTCGTTTCTTGTCAATAATTGTTCTATAAATGAATTGAAACAAATTTCTATATCTTTGTATTGAAACGTGAATACGTAATCCGTTTTTAACTAGCATTTTTTACATTTCAAAATTTGTTTATTTCCTTGTCACTGCGTTTACTACAAAAACGTTGTTTGTGCGTGGTCTCTACTGAAATTGCATATACTGATAGTTTAATTTATACATATGCAACGTGCGATTTATTGTTATTGTAATCAACGCGTAGCATGAATATCATTACGAGTCTTGTAGTTTTGATCTATGGTGATACCCAAACTTATCTAATAAGCAAAATACACAAAAACTACTTTTCGTCGCATCTGCTGTATACATTTCCGAGATATCAAATTTACTTTCTCGAAACAAAAACTTGCAATCCATCATCTGTTAGAATTTAAGTTCCGTATGTATCCCCTGTTTAACAGACCGTTCTCTAGAACACAGTCATTGTTATTACTCGCTATCCAGAGCTAGATTGGCTCATGTTATAAATGAAAGCATATAGAAGTTGACGTCAGATGAAGTTGCTTCGTCTCAGCTTGCACTTAACAGATAAGTTGCCCCCCGGTCGGGTCTTACGCGCTACCGCAAACACTTGATGGATTGGATATGGCATTATGGCAGACAGACACACTTTTACACAAACTTCAAGATTTCTAATGAAGTATAATACATCAGTTGGTACAGACCATGGTACAGACGAGACAGAAAGTTATTAACATAGTCGGTTGGCTAGCTATGAAAAGTAAGGTCTGTTTATTCCCTGGCAGAGGTTCGGTATACTAGGGAGATCGATGAGCTGGGGATTTACGGACCTTGAATTAAGAGTTACTACTAGTAGATTTCATTAACAAAACAAAACGCATACAAAAATAAATTGTAACATTCCAAAATTTGTACCAAATTAAAACAAAAATATCATAAATTATTAATTTAAAGAAATAATTAAAAGAAATGTGTCAATTCCAATACATTCCAATAATGATACGTATTATAATTTAATAATAATAAAAATTGAATCTTCGTGAACTCACAGCCACGTTGAAAATGTCTACATAACTCAGGCGAAACGTCGATGGGCGTAGATCCCAATGCATGTTCATCATTTCAATATGGTTTTGCCCAAAAACATAATATATATATATATATATATAAGTAGGACTATAGGAACACAAATTAACATGTTCTAGTGACAGGAAAGGTACAGAAGGACGACAGCTTACCTTAAAACGTTAGGTAGGTCGCACATAGACCCAAGTAGATGAGTAGACAGGTTGCTGATACGTTTCGACCAACTGGTGGTCTTTATCACTCAGCGTGAGTAGAGGTACCTCTATCATCATCATATCATCTATCATCGTATCAGCAACCTGTCTACTCATCTACTTGTGTCTATGTGCGACCTACCTAACGTTTTAAGGTAAGCTGTCGTCCTTCTGTACCTTTCCCCTCACTAGAACATGTTAATTTGTGTTCCTAGTCCTACTTATCCTATAGCCATTTAGGCCTCTTCTAATCATGCAAACTATATATATATATATATATATATATATATATATATATATATATATATATAACCTAGTCGGATGGTTTTGTATTATATTTCCATTATTTACACGGTTAATTCTAGGTTACAAACATTAAAACGAAAGCAAATAGTGCTCGCCCATTTAACATGTAGTAATGGGCAAATATAGAGACATGGTTAAATTATGACATCAATGTAAATCTGAAGCTATCTAGCCCCAGCATCTAGGTTATACATCCATATTTGGAAGTACTTTTATCGTCTCTAACACCATATTTGAATAATAGTCATAATATTGTTTTTTTTACTTATGGTAAATAAAAGCATGTTATGTCAACTGGGCTGGTTAATGTAGTAAATTGATTTTATCACACCTCCATTTTAACGTGATTGCATGAAAATACTGTGTATAGTGTAGACTGTAGATGATAACACTATTATTTACACTTGCAATGTCCCTCACCTATTAGGTGTTCAAAAAATAGTTCCCATCATGTGTTAGAATGCAAGCGACCCTCTGGCAATCAACGGCGGTGCAGTTTGGCGCCCACCAACCAGTATCCCCCGCCCAATTATCAATACGCTAATCGAAAAGTTTCCCCACTTCAACTTCTCGAGAGCATTCAATGAAACCCAATCAAAACACTTTTGAAATGAACCGTCAAGAAAAGTGATGGAATTGTTTTGATAATATTTCGCTGGCAAGAAATTGAGAAGTCACTTGCCCTCCCCTTCTCGTCTCCAATCAGTTAAAAGGGGAAATGTTGTTATAGCTCCATTGAGTGTAAGAATGGGGTGGCATCTTCTACTCTTGAACCACATTCACCGGCAGTCAGACAGGGGTGGTGGTGGTGGGGGGGGGAGGGGGGGAGATCTTGCAGTAGGGGAGGAAATTGAGACAGAGTGAGTTTCGCACGGATTATAAATAACATCAACTCAAATTCCTGGCCATAGCCCGATCAGAAAGTATCGTGTGCAACATAAATAGAAGCCTCGCATTTCCAAAAAAGTAAATAAATGACTCCTTGAATTAGATTTTCTTTGTAAATAAGGAAATGCTTTCACTTTAATCTTATATTAGTTTTTATTGACTTCCAGCAACGCGACGACGGTTACCTAGCTGAGGCTGGTATTGCGCTTACCACCCGCTACGCGACTAAGAACGTATGCATCCTTTATAGATAGACTAGCAAACCATAAAACATTTTGAGCACTTGTCTGTGCAATTTCTCTCCCCCCCCCCCCCCCCCCCCTCTCATGGCGTCAACCGCAATTTCCCGTTCGTGATCAAATAAAAGTATCCCGCCTGCTGTTGTTGATTCCTGGTTCTGCCCGGAGGGGGCCTAAGTGCGGTGACAGAAACTGAGCCAGGGGTGCGCTAGTAGACGCTAAGGGGTAACTGCTGTCACGCCCTCTTAACCCCACTTTTCTTTTTGTAGTCGGGTAAGTAGAAAATGAAACACTGATGTTAGATTTCAATTTGCCTAAGAGTGCTGAGGAACGATGGAAGGGGGTTCAGGGGGAGTTCCCCCTTGTACAACACACACACACAAATAATACTACCCTGAAACTACTGACAGTGTGGTTTTGCAAGTCTAGGCAAGTAATTGGTAACGAGATTACAACTTGAGAACGTTTATGAATTAAAGTGCAACCACTGAAAATTTAAAAAACCTTGCAAAGAAACATGTTTTTCCTTTAGTAATGAGATTTTTCCCTAAACGGATTTAGTTGCGTAGTTCTTCCTTTAAAAACGTTAAATAGACAGGTAACAGCGTAGGCCTATACGCTATGCAACACTAGCACAGATGCACACATGTTTTGGACGTATTTTACGTTCAAAGTTTTGAATACCGTAATAAATGTCGGTATTCTTCAAGTGAAGCAAATTGGAAAACTGCAATTGGGACTAATACGATTTTATTTTCATTGTAAACAGATATTTAGTGAGGAAAGTTTTTTTACTTCAAAACGTTTTAATACGTAATATTATGTGAATATGATGAAGAATCTAATGTGTATGTATGGGTAACCATGATCTTTGAAAGAAGTCTCGTCAATATACATATTATACTGACCTAGGTAGTCATTTTTCACTGTAATCTTGTTTTCCTTAAGGGTTCTGAAGAAAGTGTATCTGCTTTGAAGAATAGTGACATTTTGTTACCCGAGTATGATTCTAGAAAGTTACAATTAAGGCTTTGAAAAAGAACAAAATGCAATTATTTACGCCACAATCATGGACAACCTATTTTCTGAAACGCGGGTTAGGTAAGGCAAATGTGTTGGAAACAGAAGGGAAGACAGGTAGAAGGACTGGAAATATTTAATAAAAGTAAAAGAAGAATGAGAATGGCGTATCTTGCTCCAGTTAGCTTTACTGTTCCCACTTTAATCATAAAGAGACCAAGGCCCAGATTCACAAAGGCGCCTAAGTGCTTAGACGTTCTAGTTTAGGCAAATCTTAGTCATTTATATCACGCATATGTCGTTCTGCAATGTCATAAAGATAGAATATAGCACAATATCAACAATTTAACTAGGAATATTGTATTTGTGAGTGTGTAGTAATACCAAGCAGTGATGATTTTTTTTTATTTATCTACCTAGGATTTGCCTAACTTCTTTGTGAATCCAGGCTGGCGTCCATGAAGCAGTATTATAACGAAATTTAGAAGCAGAAACTTTGAAATGTTATCATGTGCCTTTGAGTTACGGCATACATGTTTAAATGAAAGAAATATATATATATTCCTGACAGAAGTTATGGTTTAAAAACTTTAAACATACCAATAATCTATATTTATTGCCGATCTAGAACGAAAAAGGCCTAAGAACAAGAAGACTTCTTCCTATATTTTGTCGGAATACTTGACCAATAAAAATTGAAAAAATGTACAACAATATTACCCGTCACTCAAACATTTATATTACCCTGGCACGTTTTGAGATCATGTTTTTTCACAAAGGTAATGTTTCAAGTACTTACAGTAAACGCACCTTTTGCCATTAGAAAATACGTAAGATTAAATGATTGCAACAACAGATTCGAGAACTAATAAGGCAATTTGTGCAACGAATAACAGGTTATTCGTCGTTCTGAATATCAGTTTCGTTACTGAGTGGGTAGACTCTAAATGTGAATTTATTTATTTTCGTTTATTTATTTAGAGATTGATCTGCTGTTACTTACTGGCAACAAGCATAGTCAACGTTAAAATTAGCGAAAGGTGTCATACTATACTAAATAGTACTTGTGCATCATTATTTTAATAAAATACAACAACATGTTAATCTTCTCAGGTGGTTATTATCATAAACATTTGAAGTGATAACGACAGTGGCTCATGCGGATGGGGCGCGCGTCCTAAGCCAAGGTCCGTAAATCCCCTGGCGGGGGCTCGTCAACCTTCCACCAGGGGATCGACGGACCTTGGTCCTAAGCGTATGCCATCTAGATGGTGTGAGTTCGAATCCCGCATAAAGCATGTCATTATTGTGATTGTTCTTCATCTACATCTATCATCTCTCATTGTCTTGAATAGAATGATTACAATATTACATACCTAAAGCAACAATAATTAATCATATTTTAAGTAATTGCAAATTGGCGAAGAGCTTATAGATTCTCCAACAATTTACCATTGGTGAGTATACCAACATGTGCTCGGCTCTGAAACGATTTGAAACTATTCATCGAGTACATAAATTTGTCAAATCAGAGTTTATGGTATATAATAGTAAAATATAATGATATTATACAAGTTCTATAGTTTTATAATATTTAAATATGTATGACCATGGCTTTATGCTCTGGTATATGTACCACGGGATGTCAGTGTATGAGTCAAATGGATAATAATAGCTATATGCTAAATAAAATATTTACTTACTTGTGGTACCGGTACTTAGTTACATAGTTACATATGAATGCACCTGGCCGGCTGAGCCTCACCATCTCATTCACGTTCGATCCTCTCCTAGTGACGTTACTGCTGGTGTAATTCCACGCAACAGTATTTCCGAACTCAAGTGACTAGGGCGCCAATGGTCCAATGAAGCTGAATCAAAGAATAATGGACACGAATATATGAACTCTTCGTTTCATGACGTGTGTTGGAAATACGATGAAGTGACCCCTTTAGGAACTCTTTGAATCGTTTGGGAGTTATTTGCGAGTATAATTGTGTGAGAAAAGAAGATGAAATAATTGAGTCAAAAGCACAGATAGTCACACAGCCAGTGACGATCCAATCATCACTCAACGAATCTCTTTGAAGTAAGATTTTAAATAACGTGTCTGTTGTGTTGTGTGTTTTCAGATTTGCCCGAGGGGGATCCGAAAGTGATGACTGAGAAACTGCGCTACGGTATTGGCGAGACAGTGAGGGGGAACTGCTCTTCGCCCCCCTCCAACCCCCCTGCGAATCTAACATGGATCATCAATGGAAAACCGGTAAGTCGTTGATCCCATCGATCTTAGTGGATTGTAAATGTATTTACATGGTAATGTGTTACACTGAATTAAGATGTTTTTCTCATAATTATTATTACTTTCACTAGAAACAGCAGTGATTCAATATAAATTTAGAAAAAATGTAGGTTTTTTTACAGCTTGTAGCAAATAAAATAACACATAACAGGACCTTCAGAAAACAACAAACAAGAAAAAGTTCGTTCTGAAATAATCATACAATGTTTGCGCTGTTTCACCGTTCTAGGTAGTCACAATGTCAAGCAGATCACCTTCAGCTGTTCAAATTTATTTATTAATCTGTTTATTTGTACTTTAATAACACCTCACTCACTCAATCCACGTAGCACTAGCGGTCAATATCTACTAATGAGACATAAGCATATACTTACGATGTCGCACTAGTTAGTTTAGGGAACCCCATCTACCAAATCATTTTATAATATTTTATGGTAACTAATACAACTACTAATTCCCCTTAAGCTACTTGACAACTTTGCATTCCGCTCGAGTTTAACTTAGTTACGCACTATGTGTTTTACTTCATAGATGTGCAATCATTCAGTATCTCATAAGGCATATAGCTGTTAGTGTTACCAGAAAACAACTATAGGGGTTATATATTATAACACAGTATGAGAATTAATGGAACGAATTAATGACAGTTTCTTTGTAGCTAACAATCACGTAGGGTGGGGAAAATTCTGCTAACTATACTCTCTATACTCTGAGTTCATCGTTACTGGGCCCTAGTAGGCTTACCGCCTACTTATTTACATTTCACCAAAACTTAATTGAGATTTGTCCTGTGTGTAAAATCCAAACCATAGTATTTCCTATTACAATCACATTATGTACCAATGCATATTTGTATTGTAAACGTAACACTAAACAAACAGTATTAGCCAATGAAAACAAAATTAAATGAAATACCAGTTAACCGCACATTTCGTGTATTGGATTATAAAATAAATATTTTGGGGGCAGTGGACCAAAACATCATACGATTGTGATTTCGTTGTGATTGTGATTCCAATAGGAGTGGATGATGCATGGGCGCGGAAGAAAGGATGATCAAATACACATTTTAAGCCGCGTACACACTTGCGCATTTCTGTGCAACTGCGCCGCGATCCAAGTGGGGCCAGCAGTCTTCACCGGGTATTTGTACCAACAACATGTCTTCTAGTAGTAAGGAGCTGATAGCTCGTGTAGCCTATTTATATGTTCATTTGCCGTTAAAGGGGAAAAAAGGAAAATGAAAAGAAGATGGTGGCAGACTCAATTGTACAGGAGCAGGGTAGAGTGGTTCTACATTCAACAGAAAACCCCAGTTGAACAGATATATCCTCCCACGAATCATTCTTTATCAACCGATTAAAATGGCACTTGTGCTTCGAGTTCCACAGAACCTCTTTACGTCTGAATACCTCAATTAAGTTGAGTAACAAATCATGAGTCCACTTCATGTTCCACGAATGACAACTCAAAGTGGAAGTGTAAACTAGTGGATGCCGCCCCGCACGGTGCGCGACCGAATGCGCGCGCGCCCGTCCACACTGGCAGCAACGTGCGCGCGCATCCCTTTGAGGTTCGTCGAAATACCGACTCTGGGTGGATCGCCGAAAGGTTGCACGGCGTGGCGCGCGGAAATGCGCGTGTGTACGCGGCTTTACCGTCTCACGGAGATGCTCCACTATTTGAGATAAATCTGAGCTTCGTTGCTTCCAGCTTCCCGCTGTATTGCCACTATATTGGTCACGGTTGGTCGAATGCAGTTGCGAGTGAAACGAGCTCACCACTCGTGTGGTCCGTCTAGGTACTCTGCAATAATACTCTTGATTTCAGTTGCGTGATATTGAAGACGAGAGGTCGGACATCTCATTGTTAGTTTTACTAAATTATAAAGTTTAAATGTATCTTAAACTCATATTCCATACAGTTAGTTTACAATGAACAATACGTATAGTAAAAAATATAGTTAGTTATCTCCTATCGTGATACTGTCTAAACGTTATAGCTCGTGGTTAGTCACGCCAGCCAGCTCCCTGCCAAACTGCGCGACTATCTGTGATCTTTGCATGGATTTTGCCTTTTTGTACCATATTCATGGGGTGCCAAAAATTGAGGTAAATTGTTATTTAGTTACTTATATTTAACAAACAATAAAAGTGGAAGGTTAGTTATTGCGAGAAGTAAAACTGCTAAGTATATTTCACAATTAAATAATAACTGTAAATAAGTATTGTGACAATTTTATCGCGAAAACACGTTTAAAAAAGGGGGGGGGGGCAATGTTCTAAAATGTTTGGCAAGTGGAAATAATCATACGTACATGTCTGCATGTCTACATGATTTAGAAACGGTTTCTGTGGCTTTCTTTATGACGTCACATCTCGGTAATCTACCTGGCCGGCTGAGCTTTGCCGCCCGTATTCGCTCTCGGTCCTCGCCTAGTGACGTCATTGCTGTTATACAACATACTCGGCAGCGATATTTACCAACTCAGTTTACTAAGGCACCAGACATCCGATCAGGCTAAATCAAAGACATATTGATACAGCTTCTTATGAGCCTTGTTGCCACGTGAGGTATGACCAAGACGCGACAGTCCTTTCAACATCTTTGTATACGTTTAGTCCTAGTTAACCTTGGTCGAAACGGTCAATTGTTATTATAATGAATAAAGTAAACAAACCTAAATGCATAATTAGTCTACCCACAAGATTTGATATTCAGTGGGGGACAATTATACAAATTATTATGTGTTTTGTTGGTATGACGGCTCCAAGTCAACGTTTACAAGTAGGCCTGCACCACTATCATAGATAGATTCATCAAAGATATCATAGATTGTGTCATAATAAAAACAACGTATAGCCCGAACCAAGAATCGAACCTTGGATTTATGTATTGGAAGGAGGAATAAACAATTCCCTAGACTAATTGGTATATATACATTTCCATGTTCGTATTAAAATTATTTGGTATCATCAACATTATCGCACACACCACACGAGGTACCTCACTGCAATCACCAATCACAACAGCCGCACTATACGTCACGACAAAACTCGCCGCGTAAACTAGTTGAGTGGCAGTGCGAATATAAAAGTGTGTTGTGTAATGCCCATAAACAGGTGCTTCGGTCGTGACATAATTAAGCGGAGTTGCCTCGCTGTGACACCCGAGTGGTGCTTGAACGCTGACATCATGGAGATATAGTGTCGACGGTGCTTGTAGGCTGGCCACAACATGCCCGCTTCGAAACGATACGGTTGCCGCAATGCGCGCTGCAGTCGCTGGTGGTGGGGCGCGATCTGTCGGGTATTCTGGGTTTCAAGGTCGTATTGTTGTAAATACGTTACGTCCTTTTTACCCTTAAACATTTCGAACTGTGTATACCAACTATTAGTGTTCATTTCACCAAAATAATGTCAACTCATTTTAGTTTTCGACTATTACTACGTTTACCACGCTAGCCGAGTACGTACCGAATCGTACAAACGGGAACGTCTATCTTTATAATATATTGTACTTGAAGTAATACAGAATGATCAAATAGATTAATATTTACTTTCTGACTGTTGAAAAGTACATCTACTACAATATAAACAATGTATTATGGCTTGTGGAATCTAGAGGTCAATTTGGTATACCTCAAGTAAAATAAACACTACGTTTACCACGCGAGTCGAGTCCGCACCAAATCGTACGGACTCGGCGGACGTCTATCTTTATGATGATGATGATGATGATGATGATGATGATGATGATATTTGGGTTTTACGTTGCAAAAATATGGGGCGTAAAACCCAAATATCATCATAAAGATAGACGTCCGCCGAGTCCGTGCGATTCGGTGTGGACTCGACTCGCGTGGTAAACATAGTATATTATATACTTTATATATAATATACTTGCTGTGTACCTAATTGATCTCTAGATTCCTCAAGCCAATACCAATTAATATTTTAAAAACACACAAGTTATATCTGAAGTAGAAACAGTTTATAAGTGAAAGTATATATACCTGCAACAATCTTATTTACTAATATGTGTACATCATATTCTATTCTTATTACGACTGTTTTTTTTATTATTGTTCACACGTTATTTATAAGGCGTACCAATAACAGTGCTGCCGCTATTCGTATCTCTGTTGATACATTTTGTTTTCTCTCTCGTATAATCAAGTCAGTTGTTAAACTCCACTCGCAATCATTGTACACAGTCGTATTGAAGAAAACATAAATACAACGGGGTTGTTATACATGATACGCAGTACTGATGTAATATTACAATGCAAACATTCCATATATCGATATTGCCAATAAATGGTACGCACCCATCTATATGTAAAATGGTATTAAATTATACACAGAATAATGATCTTGTAATGTATAACTGCACAATGTTTGACCTTTGACCGTCACCTAGGTTCACTCGAATCAAATGCTAGTCCGGAGGCACATATTGGGATATTTCACTTGACAATGCAACACTTTGCTACCCCGTCTTTTGCTTGTACTTAAAATGTATAACACGATCCATTTCAAGAGGGCTTTTTCAAATCTGCTTCTGGACATTATGGTATATTGTAACTAGAAGTATAACTGCTTCCGAGCGCGAGTGCAAACTCTCATCGTAAAGTGTATATAGAACAAAATATTTAATTGCTTGGCGGATTTGTATTAAATCATAATTTAATCATAAATCATATTTGGCTTTACCTTTCCTAGCTCGAATTACCTTTACTTGAGCAACGTTTTACAATGTTTATTTTAATCGAGTTTTAGTTTACGCGATTGAACTTATTCGCCTCATTTATATATATATATTTATATATATAATGATGAGACTGAATATGATTTACTTTACTGTATTTACTTTCCTATAATGATTTAATTTCACTCTTATTTGCAATCAAGAAATCACACCCACTCATATTCTCCGCTGACGTTGGCAGGCAATATAACGAGAATGTGATTATGTTTCTTCACGACACGTGTTCCAATGAAACAATAGAAAACAATGGCAAACTTCACATTTTGTTAAATCTGTTTGGTAATAATGTGATATTAGCTACTCAAGAAACAACCAACTGTGATATTAGCTACTCAAAAACGAACTTTTACAACCTAATAGGATCCTTTGTACAGACCCGCCTTTATAAAGTTTTAAACTATTTCTTTGAAGTATCTGCCTATAATTTGTTTCAATTAAATATCATTTTCAATTTTAAGTGAGTATAAAACTTGGCCGAACGAGTTCCTAGAGTTGACGTAAAACATATCTGGCGATATTGCAGCGGACTTGATGTGAATCACGAAGTTGAGAAAACGCGAAGGGTATCCAACGCCTGGTTTTTGCTGTAGCTCTAGGAAGCTTATCGCTTACTGCAAGCCATGACGTCAGAACGCTCATGTCTTCGCTCGTTGGTCCACTAGTAAATGCATGGAAAAAAGCTGTGACGTCAAGCTGTGACGTCGACATGTGCGATGTCGCATAGTTGCCTGCCTTCTTGCTGTATTGACAGGTTGAATGACGAAACATATCTACATAGATAGGCTAGTATAGAAATAATACTAATATAACTGAAACGATGTGATCATTATGCTACGTGGAGACAAAGAAACATTTTTTTATATTACGACGAAAACTCCTTGAAGTTTTAAAATTTTAGTGGTGGATCTATTCATACATACTTATAATGGCACACTTGTTTTATAAACTTTGAAGGCATCCGTTCTTGGCCGACCATACCATAAACCATGCCACGGAAACCACTGATTTGCAAGTATATCGCGCAACTTACGTCATCAACAACGAGATTTGATTATGTAACCATTATTATTCACGTCCTAAAACATTTTATGCTGTATTTAATCTAACGCGGCAGTCATTTGTCATAAAAGGTGTTTTTCTTCTTAAAAGCTTAGCTGACTTTTTAACTTGTAACGTTTGAATTGATCTACCATCAATATTCCAAGCTCTACGCATGTAAACCCCATCTTGTCTCGTCTGCTTCGCTGGGTCCGCTTTCAACAACAATCGGGCACGATTAAACACTCTCGGCTCTTAGATTACACTTACAGGCTCTTACATTCTTACTTACATATTAGGTAAACGCACTCTCAGGATATCAGTACACTCGGTGACACGCAAACACGTGTACTCGCGATATCAGTACACTCGGTGACACGCAAACACGTGCACTCGAGATATCAGTACACTCGGTGACACGCAAACACGTGTACTCGCGATATCAGTACACTCGGTGACACGCAAACACGTGTACTCGCGATATCAGTACACTCGGTGAACGCAAACACGTGTACTCGCGATATCAGTACACTCGGTGACACGCAAACACGTGTACTCGCGATATCAGTACACTCGGTGACACGCAAACACGTATACTCGCGATATCAGTACACTCGGTGACACTCAAACACGTGTACTCGAGATATCAGTACACTCGGTGACAGGCAAACACGTGTACTCGCGATATCAGTACACTCGGTGACACGCAAACATGTGTACTCGCGATATCAGTACACTCGGTGACACGCGAACACGTGTACTCGTGATATCAGTACACTCGGTGACACGCAAACACGTGTACTCGCGATATCAGTACACTCAGTGACACGCAAACACGTGTACTGGCGATATAAGTACACTGGGTGACACGCAAACACGTGTACTCGCGATATCAGTACACTCGGTGACACGCAAACTCGTGTACTCGCGTGATATCAGTACACCCGGTGACACGCAAACACATGTACTCGAGATATCAGTACACTCGGTGACACTCAAACACGTGTACTCGAGATATCAGTACACTCGGTGACACGCAAACACGTGTACTCGAGATATCAGTACACTCGGTGACACGCAAACACGTGTACTTGCGATATCAGTACACTCGGTGACACGCAAACACGTGTACTCGCGATATCAGTACAATCGGTGACACGCAAACACGTGTACTCGCGATATCAGTACACTCGGTGACACGCAAACACGTGTACTCACGATATCAATACACTCGGTGACACGCAAACACGTGTACTTGCGATATCAGTACACTCGGTGACACGCAAACTCGTGTACTCGCGATATCAGTACAATCGGTGACACGCAAACACGTGTACTTGCGATATCAGTATACTCGGTGACACGCACACACGTGTGCTCGAGGTATCAGTACTCTCGGTGACACGCAAACACGTGTAGTTATAAGATCGGATTAGATTTGATAGTTATGCAATTAATTGTAATATAAACAAATAATACTTAATAATAAACTAGATGTTTGAATTTCCGTTTTAATCCTTGAATAGATTAATTTTGGTATTCAGTTAAAGACTAAACAAAGTAATTGTGCTTATCTACCATTCCATCGAGATTTTTTAGACATTGTTTATTAGATTTCACTTCACTAATATCTTGAAGGTGACAAAACAAATAATATACCAACTAGTATTATTTGACGACTGTCGTCTAAATTTCAAGCCGGAATGAATCTGAAATACTAAGAGGTTGACAAAAATAAAACTATAAAAATAGACACTTTAGGAATGACATAACTCTGCTAAAAATAATATCACCTAAAGGTTTACTAAAGGTAAAAAAATGTTAAATCATGGTCGCTTTAATCATAAAAGTAATATGATGTGATGGAACTAGTTTTTTTATTTGTATGAAATATAAAGCTGATGCTGTTGTCCTCGCTTCTAGAGCAGCCATCTGAAAGTAATGTTAGGCTTTCGTAAGAGATACTCCGCCATATACGGAAGTTGAGAGGTGCTTTGAAATAAACCACTGCCAACGGGGTTTATCTCCATTAGTTTGATTGGATTGTTGTTTCCAGCATCACTCAAAAGTAAACCAACTATGAAAAGTAAACTGCCATCAACGAAAATTAATTTTTAGCTGATGTTTAAAGAAAGAAACGCAAATAGCATTTTCATGATTGGTAGCCTTCTGCCTTATCATCTATTTTGATTAATGCAGTTATGAGAGGAGTATATTTTAAAGAATCTTTGTGGACATTGTAACAGAAAAACAACCCTCGAGCACAATTATTTTTGGAATAAAAACACATGTCTCTTCGAAGACATAATAACGTTATGGTCGTTGTTGCAAATTAAAGGACTATTATCGTAGCATGGTTATCTAGTACTTTCGGAGAATGGGTATTTTCAATGTGAGCAACTCACAAAATTATCGGATTTTAAGTAATTTTCAAGAACGCTACAAAACGAAACAAATGAACGTCTATGGTTCTGGTTTATACGGATGAAACATAGGTTCACTCGAATGTTACCAATAATAATCAAGGGTTCAAACCCTTGTAATGTCTGGACTTGTGTACGCGTCATTCCTTCTCAAACGATCCACTAGCACCCTGAACTACGTCATTGCATTAAATGGATTAAACAACAAACAACAACACGAATAGCAGCTGTGCCTCGATTACATCTGACGTTTTTAAATTTGATCCTATTCATTTCTGGGTAAAATCCCATCCACTCATTTGTACCATCGACTCTGACCGAATACTTCAAGGTTATTCTGAGTATGATTCTCGCTATACGTGTTAACTGTTAATATAACAACAGTTTCCATAGCTTATTTGGATGTTATGTAATCTAACGGCAATGGAGTAGAGTTAAATCGACAACAGAATTTCACGAAGATTAGGATCGACCAAAACGAACCCGATTTCGCATGCGGAAACAACCTTTGGAATAAACGAACACAGCCGACTCCATGACGAAATAATGACGAATGTATATTTACATTGTCTAGACTCTAGATAAGTCTATAGCTGGGTTGGTTGCCACATACTTTTGGTGTAACTAGTACAGACCAATATATGGTATGGATACACAAATAATGGTACACAAATAAATCTCAAACGATTGAAAATGAGCAAACTGGGTTATTTTATCCCTCATTTGATCATTTTTATTGATAATGAATTAAATTTAGCTGTAAAACGTACAGTTTTTTGTTAAAATCAAGTATATAATGACTTTTTATAGCAATAATTGATAAAACAACTTCGATGGCTGAAATGAGTAGGTTTTTAAAGAATGTATCAATAATTTAAGTTTTAGAATCATTTAATTTATTTATTTATTTAGAATTTTTATTAATAATTAATCAATAAAAAATTGTAAAAGACAAGTATTATTTAGGATTTAGAGTATTTAATGTTATATTCAAATTTTAATAAGCCTTTTCAAAGAATAGCAACGTATAACTAGTCAACTACTAGTATTCAAAACAATGTAGTTTAAAAAAGTATTCGTTATCATTAGAAAAATCGATCACTTCAAAAGGTGCTGAATTTAATCACGATTCACGATTTGATCGCAAAGGTGATGGCATTGACTAATATAATATCACCATGGATTAAGTTCAAATACATGTTGCACTAATGCTCGATAATTCAATGTCCAAGTGAAGTGCCAAGTCAATCTAACTGACATTTGCACTTAAACGAAATGCTGAATAAATAACTGGACAATATCATTCCTGACGTAAGTTGGCTAGATCAAGGGGTTTGGACTTATTGGAAGTAATGCCAAGCTTATTTACCAGATAGTACCCCTTGCAAAAACACACACTATTGTAGTAACTTTAAAAAATAACCATAACGCGCTAAGTCGACGCCAATATTTTGGAAGGAAAATTAGTAATTACCACATTCCTTTATCAGCTGTGAGTCGCATCGGGCGCCCTGAAGAAGTGGTGTTAATTTTTCTAAACAGAAGGTTCAAAAGTGTTTCTTAATTTTACTTATTTCAGGTTGAACAAATTGAAACAAAACGCATTTTCATAATCGTGATAATCTGAATACATATTAAAACAATATTCGTAGCCCGGGTCAATTAAATTTAAATTTAAAAAATTAAATGTAAAAAAAAATGATTTTCAAGAATATGTATATTAAAAGAATTTTTACGGTAAAATACCACGTTATATAAACAACAAATGTTTATTTATAATTTCCATCGGTTTAAAAGTATAACACACGTACCTTTCATTTTTAAGGGAGTATTGAAAATTTCGGAGTTTTAAATAAATATTTGTTGTTTATATAACGTGATATTTTACCATAAAAAATTAAATACAAATACGGACCAATAAAGTGTATTTATTATATCAAATATGAATTGGCCAAAATATAAATAAGCCAAAGTCTGCTTTAGTGTGGTGTCAAACTAAAGGACAATGTCGTCACATATGATGCTGATAAGTACCGAAACCAACAAACCAAACATTATCTATGATTAGTTGTAACGATGGACGAATACCTAAAAGACAAGAATAGAAGAGAAGAGAACACAGAGCAGTTTCAAACCAAG
The DNA here is from genome assembly GCA_945910005.1 of Isoperla grammatica. Taxonomy (NCBI): domain Eukaryota; kingdom Metazoa; phylum Arthropoda; class Insecta; order Plecoptera; family Perlodidae; genus Isoperla; species Isoperla grammatica. The sequence continues at coordinate 39,371,381 of OX246737.1, read as the reverse complement.
CTACAGAGCGATCAAATGGAAAAAGTTGGAGGTAAAACAGTCTCCTGCAATTTACAGTTTCGAAACTTCCCGTACTGCAATCCTTTGTAACCGTACTTGTAATCATTGTGCAATGTTTTGAGTGGAAATTGCTCCGCAAAACAAACTCCAACCACTAATTTCCCAGCGCATTCCTCGATTAAACACGACGAGCTACTGCAAATTGTCATGTTTTATATTGGTGTATTGGATAGCGTGGGATCAGAGGTTCCGATCACGTGACCCAACGCAACCGAACACAACACAACGATGGAAGTGGTTTGTTTACGCAGACAAGAGTCAACAAGCTATGTTAACAAACCATGTGCTATAACAACACACAATCATAGCCGATAATAAATACCGACAGGCTACATTATGTGTAATGCACTAAGCTCAGCATGCGCCAAGCATTGTGTTCGTCACTATGGCAATATAATAGTAACGTATACAACTGAATCGGATGACATGGTTCCATTCGCGCACAATGATACAAGAGACAAGAGAATGAGACATGATCTGATTTAAGACCTTAAGTTAATACTTAATAGTAACCTATGGTCAACAGAACAAACTACAGCGCCGATACACGGAGATCATGAAGAGGTTTTTTCAACTGTATTTCCTCATTGTATACATCCATTGTTATATCCACTGTCTAATCATTATGTGTTTGTATTATTTTTATGTTGCAATGTTGACAGATATGAACTCAAGGATTTTTTACAGAATGTATGTAATTTTGTTGATTGCTTATAATTTAGTAACTTGTGTTTCATCGTCAAAAACAGCGATGACACTCGGAGATGCTTTAGTTAAACTTTATCCTCAGCCTGGTGGATATGAATCATCATTCAAGGATCATCTAGATGGCTGGGTTGTATAGAGGTCATTGCCTTAGATTAGAGCCTCACCGCTAGTATCGCCACTAAAAATATGTAGAAAATAGAAACGGGAAGTTTTAGCAGTAGATTCTAGGGATGACATCGGGTATCCGGGTATCCGGGTTACCCGAATCCAAAAATTACCCGAATCCATTCTAAGGATTCGAATCTTGTTCTGGTATATTTTTAGTTGAATTATTGTATGCTTCAACAATGCGCCAACAATGGTGATAGCAAAATGACTTGTTTCCATTCATAAAATACTTTCCCGCCCCGTTATGTACCCATCATCGGCTTGATTAAAAATAGACTAAGCCATTTATGTGGTGTGATTGCTGCGGGCGAGTTCTGGTATGCCTGTGCTCCCACTGGCTCTCGGCCTACCCCCTTTCGTTCCCGACGGTCATCACTGGCTGACAGAATTCACGCTAGCAGCTTCTGCCACGGGCAGTCAATGACGTTCAAATAACATGTTGAGCGACGTGATTTACACTTCTAGGATTTGGGTTACCCGAATCCTTGAGGGGCTGGAATCGAATCCAGATTTTACTACCCGATGTCATCCCTAGTAGATTCCTTGATCGGGTAACATGGCTACAGTCGCTCAAGGTTTACTTGATCTCCGCCTGGCGGAGGCTCGTTGAACTCCCAAGTTAGGTCGTCGAAAGGCAACCCAAACCGCCATTTTGTATCCCACTAAAACAAAAATCTAATTTGTAGATCATGTAATACAATACTTAAAACAGGTAGAAGAGACACTCTAAAAATAATACAATGATTGAAAGTCTTAGAATATATATATTTTTTTGGAGGTAATTCTATTTGACAGATCACTTCGTTTCTTTCACGTTTCTCCTATTCGAATGCAATGTGATGTTTAACATTGTGGAACCATGGACTTACACCTATTTGGATGTGCAACATAGTTAGAATAAGTCCATGGTGGAATGGACTGCGACGACCTAGATTGGGAGTTCGACGAGCCTCGGCTAGGCGGAGACCAAGGTAGACCTTGCAGTCGCTTAGTGACAATGACACAAGACAAGGTCTGATCGTGTACCGATAATTAATCGTAAAAGTTCCCTCCCCGTCATGAAGTGACGTAAATTAGTCCACTCGTTCATGATGCCCGTCTCTGGTACAGTGTGGTTCTCTGCTTAGCGGTGGACCGGGTGTCGATTGCGGACGCGTGAACCTGGACAAAGAAAGATATCGTTGGATTATGCTGGGTGACTCTTGTGGGTCTAAGACAAAAGAAGTCACGGTTTCGCTTACCACCACAGACAGAGCCTGACTGCGGTTTAAAAAAATGTTTTTCAGTAACGAGGTAAAGTTTGGGTGCTGGCTTCAATTACAATCAACTTTCGGTATTCCTTGCGTACCCAATTGATCTGTATAGCTCTGAATTTCAAACGAAATACTTTATTTTTTTAGTGTATCAGGTGAAGCGTGGTTAAATATGCAGGTGCCTATAGAAGTGTCAGCTTGAGAGAATTTGTGGTGGTGTAGCGTTCATACCCCACCATTTTGGTGGCAATTCTGAGGACTTTCGTCAATGATAGGGAATCTAGGAGATTGACTTCTTTAGAAAGAGCATTTAATTTTCTTTCCCAACAACCCGTCTTATTAATCCAAGAAGCAATATGGCAATTTTACTGGTACAGTAACCCGTTCCCTGTTTCTTTTCCAAGGGAGTATACAAATAACAGTGCGAATCCAAATAGTATATCTTTTCGTTTAAATCGTGTAGATGTAAGGTACTGAAATATTGGTAAGTACATATAGAGTACATATAGTGGATACAGGGATTTGTATCTTTGTGGTTTGTTGTCTCACGTCATCAATACCTGCGATACATGTGAAGTTCAGAAGCCTCAGCTCAGACTGGATGTCTCCTATACAATTACCACGAGGCGCCAGAGAACTCTAACGTACATCCAATACATCCAACTTCCTAGTTCCTTAGATACTGCATTATAGTTTTGAGTTTTATGGATTCTGTAGAAATGCACTGTTAAAACTCAAGACTGCAGTAACAGGAAGAGGGATATGTCGGATAAAGACACCAGTGTTTGCCATTACATTAGTTTCTCTTGGCATTACTATGCTTGAAAAATATCAAAGTTTTTAGCTGTTGCAAATAACTTGTTACTCGTTTTAAAATGTTTTTCAATGGTTCCAAAATTTGGGGTACAATTTTGGAAAATGAATTTGTCACACGTTTCTTCATCTCAGATTACCTAGTCTATTTTTGTGTGTAATGTAGCAACTTTATAAGTCGCTTCCACTTGCAAAACCTCAAAACCACACACTTGCTACTTATAAATTTATTCTTACGCCGCTATTTACTTTAATCTTTTTTATCTTTTATGTGTATTTGTCTCTTTTTCTTTAGTTGTTTTGTTTTGTTTTTATTGTTATATTCATTGCTTAACTTCTTTGATTTATGATAGGCGTTTTAATTATTGTTTAAAAAGTATCCTTTGTAAATCAGTTTCATAACTGGATAAACATTAAATAACTACATATGTTTGTGATTAATATGTAACTAAAGTGTTAGTAATGCCTATAAAAAGGGGAGGTTAATCACAATCACAATTGGAATTATATAAATATTAAGTGGTTGTACATGTATCGTGTTATTAGCATTCGATTGTAAAGAAAATAGCAACATAGTAAGGAAATCAAATCTAGCAACGAACATACATAAACAAAATGTTTTTGATTTATTTTATGAATCCAAGAAACTTGAACCTTTTATTCTGACAACATTATTACTGCACTTCAACCTAAGCCATCTAAGGTACGAAGTCGTTAACTTCAGCGTGTATAAGCACCAACAAAGATTCACAATACATGTCAACTGCAACAGTACATTATAGTGAAGATAACGGATATCAAACATTAGCCATAAACGACAACACACTTCAATTTGTAAAGTATCTTACTTTATCGAGAAGATAAAAGAGTTATAAATGCTGCAAGGTTAATGTATTTTACAAAAATACATTTAAAACTAAACATCAAGGCTATTTGTTGGTTTAGACGTGTATATTATATAACTGCAGCAATAATTTACAGTTACCTATCTTACATGTAAGTCACATTACATTTACAGAATGGAATACCTTCAAAGTACTCGCTGTGTGTTTAACCAGTTACCACCTCGTATAAGTTACATTGCTGATCTCGTTAGTGTCCAGTAACAAATGTATATACTATCAGTTGTAATGATTTATATACCCACAAGAACTTCGAGTATCGCATTATTGAACGAGACTCAAAACTTATGTCCCTAACAAAATTTTTGTAAATATATCATATATTTATATGGACCAAATCCACCACCAGGGGGCCAAATGTTTAGATTTTAGATTAAGTTTAGTAGATAAGTGAATGTTCTCATATAAAAGGTGACATAACTTTGAATTAAAAGCAAACAAAAACAAGTACGTAGTGTCAGTGTCATTACCGCTGAGCTTTTAAAAATCAAATTAGTAAATACTTCCATGACATAAAATTTTTCTTTGCCAGGTGATGTAGCTCAATTCCATCAAGATACCCGTATTCGTTTGCAAAAAAAGTGGTTATGTTTACGCCTTCTTCAATTACAGTCTTTATGGGTTTCCCCTTCGTAATTGAACCAAACTACTCCGAGAGACCACATTACACCTATGTGCGCGGGGACCCCACTGTGGCGTTCAATCCCAGTGTAGGCTGGATCTGACAATAAAACGGACTTTATTGCCAGCAAGATAAAACCTTTCCTTATGAGGTAAACGTATTTTGCGACTGTCGCTTGTCGTATGACATAAACTCCATCACGTTATACAGTAGGCTACCGTGTTCTGGGAACTGAGTCCGGTAGTCTTAAGGGCGAAGACTATCCGTATAAAAATATCAAACGCTGTGTACAGTAGCACGCCTTGTTTCTCATACAGAATTGAAAATCATTTTTACAATTATAAATGAATGTTGAGATGAATGTGTTATCTAGGCTGGTATGTATTCATTTTTTCTGATGTTTTTCTCATATTTTATTATTCGTGTATGGTAATATCTTATATCTAATAAAACCAGAAACATTCAAATTCAAATTGTTGTTTATTATTGTTCAGTAATTACATATAGTTCTATAACAGTCTTGTGTTATTAATTATTATTAGCATGGACAATAATGTTCTGTGACACGAAGATAGCCCTGGAGCGTGTCACATTTTTTATTATTGATTCATATTATTGATTAATTAATACATTATGTTAAGTTCCTTATTTATAGATATGAAACTTCTTAACACTTGTAAGATGCGTGTATGTTTATAGACGAAAATGATGATATTTATTCCTCAAAATGGCCATCCTCAAAATAAACTACAACTTTTAGCGAAGGACGATAAGATAATTAATTTGTGCTATTAATTCCGGAGAGAATCTAAGTCTAGAAACAAACAAAGTAGCGAGAGTAAAATACATTCATCGTAGTAAGCCACTCTACCTTTATTACCCGGCTGTATAATCCGCGTTCACCTTCTTAGTTTCGGAGCAGCGGATCGATATTAACTTGGCGAAGATGGACTTAATTTGACGGGAAAGTAAACAATTTCAACTCTTGCATCAGTCAGCACTGAACTTCTCTGGTACGCTCGCAGTTACTGTAGAATAGAAAATGAGATTTTACTTAGCAGGAAGGAAATTTATTTTGAGCATAAATAATTTTCGAAGAAGCAGCATTGTTCTTATACAATTGAATTGGTACAATATTTGTGAACGATATGAATTTTTCTAAACGTAATTCAAAAAAATTAAGTTCATTCGTTTAAAAATAACAGAAAGACAAAATTAAATATTTAAGTTGATTTCAAGAAAAATCACGTTTTCTGCCCAGTAAATATATAAAGTGTAATCATACGTTTTAAGAAACAGAAATATAATTGTTACGTATTATTCTAATTTAATTTTATTCACATATCTGTGACAATTTGAATGAAATATTCTTAAAAAGTGCAATGAAAATGAAAAATTCGTCAATGAAAAACTCTGTATGTTTATACCTTTCCTTCTAACAGGAAACAAAACTTCCAGCGCGCACTAAACGCAATATTCTATGCTTCCGTGTATCTCAAGAGTACTGTGTTTTTATTTTCTAAACAAATATTATAGATCTCCTATTCATTCCATTTTCTGTAGGTTACAGCAGCTCGGTTGCGTAGTTGAGCTGTCCTTCAACTTTGTTGGTCAAATTTATATACATCTTGTACAATGTAAAAGCTAATTTGCTCTGAACGTAAAATGAAACAATTTTTTATTAGGCAGATAATAATAGCAAGAATAAAAGTAAACATACTTTTGTCAACAAATCCACCCGCATTCGACCATTTGGCATGTTTGTAAAATAAGGCAACGTTAAATATATTTACAGAACCAAGCTTTCATATTGCTTTGCATATTTTATGAAGTTAAAAGTGAAGAAATAAGTCAAGAGAGGGAAACCCAAAACAACATCAAAGACAACGCAGCACACTTTTCTTTCCAAAGATGTTTTAAAACTTTCAGTCACTCTTCCAATCCCCTAAACAACGGCAACATAACATTCTGTTCATTAGAAAGGCCATTTTGAGAAATAACAGAACGGCTGACAGATTGACTGGACGAGCTTTGTGGATGAATTATTAATAGAGATGAAATTATCACTTTGTTCTCTTGAGAGCGAAATGTGGGGGAAGGCTCATTGCTTAATTTGAAATTTCCCCCTTTCAGTGTGTTACGTTTTCGGACGCGCAAAGTCAACACAATGACTGGCCACCGCTGAAAACCCGCTCAATAAGCGGGATTCTAATAAGTGAAACAAAGGTTTTTAACCAACATCATACGTATAGGGTAATTGTTAACCAAACAAATTGGCTTTTGTGGCTTTTAAAATTATTGAACCTATTTTCGTGCGTTATTCTGTCGAGGCGCTCACTTTATTTTGTCGCGTCTGCGAGTCTGGACTCGTCTGACGACATAATTCAAAACGTTGCTCTGAAAAATTTGTAAGACATTAGACGTAAGAAAATTAAGCATTTTAATCTTTATCTGGTCTAAAAATTATCTAAAAATGTGTTCTATATATTCTATATATCTAAAAATTTGTAAGACATTAGACGTAAGAAAATTAAGCATTTTAATCTTTATCTGGTAATGTTGATAGGAAAGATCAACAAGGATGTTACAAGCTATATTATATGTGGAACATCATTGGTCCAATAATGCATCGCTTTTACGGTGCATTTCCAATTTTTTTATTGTGAAATTGTATACAATACATAGCTAAACGCATAACAAAACCCAACTGGATGCCAATTTATTTATGCTACTTTATAGACGAGTGTTCTAAAATTGATGAAATGAGTTAAGTCGGTGCATTGTTTTGATATAAGATATAAGAATACGCTTTGTCAGTGTTATTTGATTTACATTTAGTTCCAAAGAAGTTCACGTGTCATTTCACGCTTCAAGTCTATATGTAGACCAGGGCTTCTCAAACTTTTTTGCCCGCGACCTCAAATTTCTAGGTAACAGAATCTTGTGGCCCTTCTTATATCGGACCTTATTTGCGTACTTTATACACTGAAATAGATGGTCGCTTGTTAGCTGATACTTCCAGCGATTCGCTTCGCTCTGTGTTGACATTTTTATGAGCGGATGCAAGAATAAGGAAGTTTCCTGCTGAACCTGTTTTTCATCTTTTATATATTCATCTTTTTTTTTTTTATACATTTTTAATAAAGAGTTCGATTCTATTAATTTGCATACTCCTAAGTTTCCATTTTGCATAAGCTCGCGACCCTATTTTGATTCCTCGGGACCCCAAAGGTCGCTGCCCATAGTTTGAGAAGACCTGATCTATACGTTTTGAACAACGGTTTTTCGTTGTCTTGAATACCAAATAAGTGAAATATGTATAAACGTACCGAACGCTGTTTATTTTTTTAAATGTCAATAACATAACATTATTGTGAAGTGGATTGCCCAAAATATGCATTTAAAAAAAAATATTGAAAAAAAATATAAAAAAAATAAAACACTGATATATAGGTCTTATTCGTCTATATATCGAAAGTTTTCCCCCCAAAGTTATTTTCTTGTTTTATTTGTTTGTTTTAGATTTAATAAGTTGTTTTACTTGTTAAAAAACGTTTCAATATAAAACATGTTTGCAACACTAATCGCAGCCCCTCCACAAAAGATACTTCCTCTAAAGCAAATCCAGCTCATCGGTTAACGGTTTATCACACGGCATTAATGGAGAGTCAACACCCCTTACATACACGCATGGGGTTGCATTTCATCACACTTATTTGCACTGCACTTATTCCATATTATACACGAGAACACGTGCTCGGAGCATGTTCGTCGCACTGCTGTGTCAAATTGAATGCAGCCTGGGCGGAATGATAATGACAAATTCCTTGTCTTGCTTTCTCTGTGGCCGTGGCAATCCATTACACATCCCTCCCCCCTTCTTAATAGGATTACCAACTTGGGTAGAGGGCTCGATCTAATCAATGGGAACCTCTTTTAGCACGCGTGATCTCCGGTCTATTCTATTTGATTTTTATTCTAACATTAAAATTTAATCTCGAGCAAGTTTCTACACCAGCCATGAACAAATTTTGTTTATTATTTTAGGTTCGATAATCGATCTTAGAATGGAATTTTTAAATAACCTACCCAAATAATGATAATAATTGAATAATTTTGCATCTGGCAGCTAAAGACATAAATGCAATTTCAAAAATATTCTTTTCTTATTGTGAAAAGTACTGTTAAACTTGCTTGCTCGCGAAATACAATACTGCCAACTTCTACTTCTCTAGTTCCTCTACTTGAATCAGGTCCATTAAGGATAATTTACGATCTTGGGTTGGAGATTGGATGCCCGGAAATCCTTAACACAGCGGGCGTGACTAGTGAGGCTTGTGCACTCTACCAAGCGGAAGACTGCCTTTACGAGCGTGTTAATAATTAATTAATTTTATTGTTGTTTTCCTGTCCCATGGAAGGACAGGATGGCCAGTGTACGCCAGGAATCGGTTGATTTTCGTTGAAGAGCGTGTTTGAAACGGGCTTTAGATACAAATCTGAGGTCGGTGTTTAGTTTAGTTCCGTACGGGATAGTATAGGTGGGTGCGGTTTATATAGTGTTTAATTCATCTTAAATACCAGTGAGGTCTTGGCCAACCACAGTGTTTCAATTAATCCGAGACCCCTTGGCTATTTCAAACACCAATAGTTTTTGTGACGTCATACCAGTGAATATAAAACGGAACAACTATAGTTTCGGTCGCTTGTTATACCTGTTATACTACTGCAGAGTAAATATAACAATCAGTTTGTTTCTCATTCGTCCACATCGGGGTAGCGCATAATCCTTATATTGTTGGATAATCGGGGTAGCGGTTCTTTCAGCGCAATCGGTTCTTAGCCTGACTCATCTATATGCACATTGCACACACACTGAAGAAAAGTATTGAAATTTGAAAGGGGCAAATAAATGTCAGAATGGTTGTGATGCCTACAGCATCTGCAGGTAAGGCTATGCCTAGTACCAGACCTCAAAGGACACCTGGACTAGTGCCTGGAGCCATATTCTGCTGCTTTTTCTAGTACGTCCTGAACCAATTCTGCCTGAATTCAAACTAGTTATGTTGAATGTAACTAATGTAATATTTAGAGTACAAGTTCGAATTCAAGCAGAATTCATATCGAGATATGCAGTACAAAGTTATATAAAAGTATTTTATTGTCAAGCTAGTATTAATGGTTGTAGTTGTTACAACCTAGCGCTTTTTGTTTTAGTTTGGTGTAGGTAGCATATCCTGTATTATCACCTATGTTTGGTTTTTACCGCGAAGTTTCACCACAATAACTGCAGAATAATCGTACCTTGGGAGGTAACTCGCTAAAAAGTAGGTTGTTGGCTTATTTCTAGCGTTGTATCCGTATTGTTTCATTGTTAATATTGAAGTTACAGTACAGGGATTATACTTAACAATAAACTGCTAATGGATTGAAAAAGTCTTAAAACTATGTGTACGGAACGACAATAATAGAACCTAGATAGGCAATAACGTAAGGAGTGTTTTTGCCCTAGGGGTTGGTTTCATAGAGATTCAACATTTTAGTATAATGAAAACAAGCAACATTTTTATTTTTGCTCAAGGGTATAAGTAAAAAATACTTTCTTACAGTAATGAAGTTACGACAGAGAAAATAAAGAAATATATTGTTGTTCAAGGATTTTACTTTCAGTTACTTATAGCAGGTTGAAATATGAACATAACAACAACGATATGAACAACAAGTTATCTTAATATATAAGCGTATGTGTCAATCTAAGAACTGCCAATTTCATGTCTAGTCATATTCACACAAACCTGCTTTAAAACTAATTCCAGATTTATCAGAAGGATATTTTATTTCCATACACCTCCATTGTCCGTGAATTAGATTTATAATCGCTATTATTTTCTCTCCCTGGTAGTATTTTAATTTGCCCGTATCCGCTTGAGCCCGTATCCCGGATTATATTTTGTACTTATTTTCAAGATAATAATGCAAAAAAGAAAAATAGCCAAGCGAGATTCTCAAGTGGTTAAAAACGCGCTTGAGATGTTTATAAGACATTGGTTCGAACACCCATCTGTTTCATTGACCTCTGGATTTAACTCAGGTTTTTTTAAGCATTATAATTTTCGAACCAGCTCTTTATGAGAAACTCCATTTCACTCATGAATCGCGCCCAACTAACAAAGAGTAAATGTTAAAAAACTCTCCATTGTATTTTTAAAAATAACATATAATTGAGTTTTACCTTATTGTTTTGGTCGTTTGTTTTATAGTTCTGCTTCTTCTAATGCCGAAGTTTCAAGGCACGATTCTCGGTTCGGGCTGTTTTTTTAACTTCGGAGTTTCGGTAAATGCTCATCGTACCGGTGATGAACGTATGGTCCCTTCATGGTGTATATGTGAACGGTGACTTTGGAGCTGTCATAGCAACGCAGGTATTTAATGATATAATGTCTTCCTCTAAAAATCAGTTACAAACTGAGTGAGTAGAGAATAAATACACATTTATTTATTTAAACTGAACGCTGGAAATATTTTTGTTCCAATGAGCTTATTTAAAAATGTTTTCTCGCCTCATGGTTTCATTTTCTTTTCTAAATCTTAATCTCCATTTATTGATGTGTCTTCATTGCGATAGCCGCACTCCATGAAGCGAAACAACTTCTTCTTAGTTCTAATAATAGTTTCCAACCAGCACAACGACAATGAGTAGCTCATGGGTATTTAAAAATAAGTGTGTAATTAACTTTATATAGTTATGTCGTGAGAATGCTACAGAATATTAAAAACATGATTAAAAAACCGCTGTAATTTTGTCAGAACTAAACACTCGTTTTGAAAGTTCAGTACATTTTAATCGTTTTAGATATTTTCGGGAATTTATTATTTACAATTTCTTTAAAAGTATTCATTAAATAATAACTCGAGCTTTTGCATTAACATTTAAAATCTTACAAAACCTAGTTGTTGTTATCACTTTTAATATTGTGTAACGTTTTCAGATAACATTAACAAAAAAATAATTCGGTGCGTTTTTAATATTGAGTGTATCCCTTAAGGTCACATGCAATGGTTGAATGAAATGGACGATATCCCCCGCATTGTCAACTCTCCAGAGTCGCTGGGCTTGTTTATTGGCCCCGCTGTCATGAAAGATTGTGTGTTACATGACCGAGCGTGTAGATTAATTGCAGGATTAACAGAACTATCCACAACAGTAGATGGTTTTGTGTTTTGTACGCTTTATTTCCGAGTTCGAATTCCCACATTTGCATAGAAACAACATTGCTTGCCACCGTCATCAGTTGGCTGTGTTGATCGTTCGGGACACGGTTACACAGTATTTCATGTTCTTCAGCTAGACGCCATTATTTTAACGGTCTCTTTGGTTGTATGTAACCATTAGCGAATTAGCTTTGTGATTAATTGTGATTAGTCCGTTTTACATGGAGAGGGATTGGACGTTTGAAGTTTAAGAATGTTCAACTCAACATGATTAATCTGCATGGATACATGTTTGTGATGATTTTATACTGGGCATGTTACGTTGTGAAATCATCTCTACCCTTTTGTTAAGTGAAATTGTGATCAAATTGAATTTATTGTTTACACTTGAATTTGAATTATTTCCAAACCAATGGTGCGCGTAATAATAACTTTGTTTCAAACAGAAACCGCAATCGTGGCAGAAACACATAAATGGTAGTTATTGCTTTACTTTTATTGAAAACAATTAAACAAATTGCATGTAGAATAATTTTCGTTATTGAATATAGGCGCGTAATAATAACCAAAGCAACCAGCAATTATTTCGGTAATAATGTAATTAAACGAAGTGGATAAAGTTGAATGCAAAGTTTCAATTTAGGATGATTTGTGTAATTTTCATAATTTTGAATTCCCCATGCATTTAAAGTTGTATACAGTTTTTGACTAACTTTACCGAGATTTCACCAGCAGATATTTCTAATGGGAAAATTCGCCAACCAGGAAAAGTTAATGTGTAAACAGGTTGATTGTATTTAAATCGTTTTTCTCACAAGCTTGTATTTCTCCACCAGTCATAGTAAACATTCAGCATCCTTATCGTCAAATTAAATGTTTTACACCAACCGATAAAGTGGCGATGGCGGTAGTAATCAAAATCTTTGTTCGAATTGCGTACTTGCTATTAAAGGCAGGGCTTTTTATGATTGAAAAATGAGTAAATCCTAAATACATAATAAGTTTTTGAAATATGTAAAATAAGTAGCATGCAATTTTTTTATTCATAGTTAAAATAAGATATTGGAAGAATTAGGTAAAGTCGCATTATATAATTTTTTTATATCGTATACATGAAACGTAAGATTTAAAATCAATTGCAATTTGAGATTTCAAAATTATGAATTTCCTTATGCTACAAGGTTTTCATAAAAAAAAAAGTTTAGATAAGTAACAAAAGTTCTAAGGTAAAACATTTTGAAATCTTTCTAACGCATGACGTAATTTAATGTAGAACATTTACGCCAATCCGTTAAAAATTAAAATTATGTAAAGTATGAAATGAAATTAGTAAATTGTTGATAGCGTGATTCATAACATAAATTTCTAATATTACTTTGCTCCGCTCAAATTATGTTTTATTTTATAAATTCCGTCCGGAGTGTGATACTAAAGCTACCGGAAGGAGGTATGTGTAGGAAATGGTTCAAACGTGCCAGTGGGTTATCTAGTGCCCACTTTGGCTAAGAGAAATACTGACCTCCATGTGGTGTGGTGGTGGGGGGTGGGGGAGGGAGGAGGGGGGTAGCACTGACCTTGCTGTAACCCCATGTGACGTAGTGCTCAGACGTGCGCGGGTTACGCGAAGCGCTGTCAGATTAGATATTACAGTTTGGGGCGGATTTGGAACTCGCCATTTGACCAGCTAAGAGAAAAAAAATTTACTACGTACAATTCACTATAAGTTACCTTTGAACTTCAAGGTGCTGAATTAATATTACTACTGGTGATAGTACTACTCATAGTTTTTAATGCAATTTAATACAATTCAAGTACTATAGTAACGTTTGGCAGTCACATTATTAAATATTAAATTACAAGAACGTCTTTTTATTTAATTTATTTTGTAAAGTGATTAAATTTACACTCTATGAAGACTAGCGGCATTATATATTTCCAGATTACTCATAACTCTAAGTTTTTCGGCTACTTGTTTGTGATATTATCTTAGTAACCACTAATGATTCAAAACTTTTAAATTATTATAATATTCCTATACATGACAAATTACTATTAATTAATTAATTAATTAATTAATTACTGCTTATCTGGACATTGAATGCCATCGATTTTTTTTCATCATAATACGAATACCAGCGTTTATTATAATATGCTTTCATATCGTTCTCAGTTTTCAATCAAACGTAAGTGGTGATATCCCAGTTAGCTTGAGGTCTATACCGAATCAAGTACCTTATACCTTCCACGGCGAAGATGCATTACCATATATTATTCTGATTCCAACGCACTGTGTGATACCGTATAATTTCTGTTCGATAGAGTCGATTGATAATACAGTTTAATATTCGATTATCGAAAAATGCTATATATCGCTATTATAATATAAATTACAGCTTTAAAATACTCTTCAGTAAGTACGTAGCCGTTTTTCCCTTTGGTCAAATAGTGTCCATTGTTCAGTGCTGTTTAGCGAATTGATATATTACTTAAAACATTAATCAAGTGGTTATTATATTGGCAGCAGTAATTCCTCTTAAGTAGACCGGATGATGTTTGTGTGATCTGCCCCGTTGTTCAACAGCGATGTGTCATCGCACAACGGCCAAAAAGCGTGTTCGTGTTTTGTGCCATACCCCGCATAGGAGCCTACCAAGCACTCGGAACGTGTATGTTCACCCACTTGACACTTCCCATTCATCCATACACTGAATGGTGTAACCGAAATGGTTATTCTACACATGAGTTTGGATGGACACGTTTGTATCGTTTTTATAGATTAGAGATCCTGATTGAACTGCAATTCAGCACCATTCCAAAAATATATCGTTTTATTGAAACATGCAAAAAATCTTTCTAATAATCTCAAAGGTGCCTCTGGTTAACACAAGATTAATTTAACATGTTTAATGAAATACTACCATTACACAAGTAAAATATATTATCCACACACTTGCTAAAATCAAAAACCTTCAATCACGTGTCAAAAATAAAGTGTTCGTGGGAACTTTGTTATTTTACTGTATATTCTGTTTTGTTACCACAGTTAAAAAAATTGACGCCGGTTGACTATATTTCGTTGAAAAATTAGAAATATACATCCACAAGATCCACAAAGCATTATACTGGATTTTGCAGTATGTAGGCTAAAATTGCTTGAAAATTCATTTTAAATTTAAAACAAAATGTATTGTATTGATATGTATTGGCGTAAAATGTATTGGATAAATAGTGTACCAGCAAATTCTTGACGAATGTGTAATTTCCAAGACTTAATCACGTAACAGAATTCACATTGGTATAAAAAATCGTACGCCGCTCATCCCCCCAACCCACCACCGCCTGTCCCCTCCCGTCCTGATACATAAAAATAAAATAAATAAATTCACATTTAGAGTCTACCCACTCAGTAACGAAACTGATGGACTTTAATTTAAAGCGACTAAACCAACCCTGTAGGCTCCGAGCACCATCGATGATAGACTTTTCCCTATTCCAGGAGGTCAAACATACACCTGTTTGTAGGAATACGTTCTAATTTTGTATCCAACTATTCATAACTGTCGACTTTTGTAGTAATAGGTGCTAAATCTGTTTTAACTAATTAATAAACAATATATGTTTTGTATATCGTATAACGTGTGCCCTCAATAATCTCGCATATGTCCCCAGTCTCTCTCATTTATATTAAATGCACTTTATTTAAGGGCGACTTTTATTGAAAACAACTATTAATTAATTAATATACATTGACACTGAGAAGATAAAAGTAGCTGTGAATGTAATTGCAAATTGATAATGACGTTCAATTTTTAGCTCAGTTCGTAAAAACTAAAACATAAATATCATTGAAGGGTAATAATTTCCGCGGACAGCATTTCGGTAGCGATCAGTGATAAATAGCAATATAAAGTTAGGCCTCCTGGCGGTTGTAAATTAATACATTTTCTGGTGTTCGTAGTAGTGTTTAACAAATGGCCGTCCTGAATTCCTTTGGTTCAATTAATTGAATTTTACACACATACGTCCACCACGGGCGGTCCATGTTCCGAGCAAATGTTTTTCACGTTGGCCAACCGTAATGCATAATACTCGCAGGGACTTTAAAATATATATTTTTTTTAGCAAAGTTGTCAATATTGAATGGATGAAATCGATGTCTGACGCACACGGCTTTGATGCTAGTGATGTCACTACCGCACGCACTGAATATGACAACTAATGCGTCGTCGATACTTTGACATTGCGTTCACGATTCGCTTGGTGCATGAGTTTTATGATTTCTTCAATAATGTGACGAGCGAAATTATTTTATATGAAATCGAATCCAGTGATTTCATTCAAAGGGTTTCAGCTTTGTTGATGGTAGAGATCATTTGTTTTGAAAACAATAATTATAGTATTGTGTTATTAGAATTAAGATTTGTCTATGCCGTCCATAAAACTAATTAAGATGAAAAAGATGGAAGGAAAATTAAAAAAAATATATTGTGTTTTATAATGATTTGGTGTGTGTTGTTAAGATTTATTGAAAAGTGCACTGTGTATATTAGAAACCACAGGTTGATTGCTCCTAATACTTCAATATGCATTTATAGAGCGCTTCGTCGAGCCCTATTGTACAAGCATTATACGCATCTTTAAACTCCACTTTAAGGTGGACAAAAGGCTGCAATTCCAACCGCAGGTAGAATGTTGCACTACCCGTCTGCACAGAGAAAAACATCGACCTCACAGGTATGGCCAATGGCCAAATGTTTTCATCGCAGGTAGTAATATTACCAGCACGTTCTTCGAAGCACTGAAGCGCACTGGAGGGTGTCATTGGTAATGAGAGGTTTCATTATTCATTGACAGGTACAAGTTGTCGCATAACAGTTCAACCAAATACAAAGAAATAGCCGGCGCTCTACTAAATTGGCGGCTACTATACCTGTTTGGCACCCGAATTTAATATCAGGCGAAGTGAGGTACATTTCATGTGTTGTTTTGGGAGAACCAAGTTCAATTCCAACACATTATAGGTCTGTTTAAACTGAGCTAAACGAAAGTATATAAAAAGAGGAGATTTTAACTGTGTCTTTCTTAAAGGCCTATTTTCACATACAAGTAAGTATTTTTTGTTTTCAAATAGACATTAAAAAAATAAGAAACCCGCAGTTTATGGCAAATTTGGACGAGGCCTACTCCCCCTACAATGATTTGTTTTGACGCGCGCCTCAGGGCATGTGACGTTGTTGGATGCGGGCTGAGCGGCTGGGCGAGGCGCGACTCGGGTAGGAACACCCGTTGCGTGGTGCAGTAAGGGGTTGACACTTGACAGTCTGTATGGATGGTTGTTTCTCAGATTTGCTTCAAGAGATGTCTAATGAATAGTTTTATTAATAACTAATGTGAGTGCTAATATCCAGCAGTGTATTAAGAGAGTGCACGGACAAGTGGATTGTGTAGAGTACGTCTTTAGGTTCTTGTTGATTATTTGTAGTTGTAGTTTCATTATGCTTGTCGTGGAGGCATTAAGCATAACGGACATTGTAAGTGTCAAAACTGTTATGTTATTATTGTAAATGGCCATATAGACTATAGTGTACGTATCGTACCAGGACCAGCTATATTAATAAGTAATCATGGTATTAAATTGTTGTGCGTACGGATGCAATAACAGTCTTGTAAGTCCGATTGACATGTCGTTTCACCGTTTTCCAAACAGGGACAAATCTCCAGTGCCTTTGGGTTTTTAGCCAGTGCGACATAAAAACTGGCTATCAAAAATTAATAGTAAGAACTCTGTAGGCCTACCAAGCAAATACACTCGTGTATGTTCCGAACATTTTATTAAAGACGACTAAGAAACTACCAATAGTTTGAAAATGGAAAATGAATCTAATGAAAAAAAAAATCGAAACGTGTGTTTAAAAAAATGAGCAGTACCGTCTGTCAAATTGAGAGGCAGCATTGATACCCCTTTAAAAACAGAGCGAAGTACATGTTACCTTGCCGCTCGAAACAAGCATCGTCTTATTGAAAACATTCAAACCCAAAGTGCCCAAAGTACATCTCCACATCACGCTGTACTACTCTACGATTAATGTTTATGTAATTGACGACTCACTAAATCACGAAACATTTAAGAATAAACCTAAAGAGATAGAAATAAAATTTGAGTTTGATATTGAAACACTCATAAGAGCTAACCAGTTTGCGGAGGGGGTGACGGGTGGAAGTTCGGAAAGTAAAACCGATGAAATGAACGACCACGACGTATCGTTTGAAACAGAAGATTTTGACGAATGTGAATCTGTCAATGATAGTGAGAGTGATCACATCGATGGCGATCAATTCAATACGATGACAATACAAGTTCCTCCAAGCCAAGCATACACCCTTCAACTGTCCGATAGCGGTCGGGGCGGTGGGGCG
This sequence comes from Isoperla grammatica, assembly GCA_945910005.1. Lineage (NCBI taxonomy): Eukaryota > Metazoa > Arthropoda > Insecta > Plecoptera > Perlodidae > Isoperla > Isoperla grammatica. Next base: position 39,353,226 of record OX246737.1, on the reverse strand, counting down.
CGCCATGGACATTGCCATGGATGGCCAGTAGCGAAGATGAGTGAGCGCGGCACAGCTCGCATCCAACTACGTCACGCGTGTGACGTCACCCAATGAACATACTTGATGAAATTTGCTCATAACTTGTTTAAATACTGACCGATTTCTTTCATTTTTGTTCCTAAATTCTTTAAATAATTCAAGGTCTGACATAGTTGAACTACAACGCTAGATGATAATATGCCTTTAAGCTGTTTACTCTGTTAATGTTTTCATTACATTTTCTTTTCATGTGCTTCAATTTTTGTTCCACTCTTCCTTTTTGTTATTTTTTTTGTGTCTAGTGACCTTATACCTTCATTTTCTCGTGAGTATTCCCGTTACATGATAATTTATTATTTGTTTTTTCCTGATTGTATTATATAATTTGAAATTTATATACGTGACCAGTTTCCCCCGATTCTTTTTGTGTTCTTGTAATTTCTATGATGTTGTGTTATGTTTACCCAATGAATTTTGTTCCGATTATTGTATTGTAGTAAATTGTTTAGTTTTGTTTACGCTCTTTCTTTCTAACTAAGTTTTATAACTGAATAGAATAGACATTGAATAAAAAATATTATGACTGTTCATTTTATTGATAACTATCTACTTAGTTGGTAACGTCTAGAGTATACGGGCATACGTTTAAAGTATGTATATTTATTAGTATTTTTGTGTTTATTGAATTGGTATCAGTAACAGAGCCAAAGTGCCATGAGGGCAGATCGGACAGTAATGAAACACAAGGAATAACCACAATACAATGGATGTGAAACACGACTGCCACGTCCTAGTTTTGTATGATTGTGTGTGTTCCTTGAGATGCGAATGTATTAATATAATGATATAAAGTTTTCTTGGCGCGTTCTGTATCTGTACCGTTCAGATTTTGATGGTGCCGATCAGTCAGATCTGAACGTCAGACTCATCAAAAAGTCTACTTAATCGTGTTCATCAAGTCACCGTTGCGAACCATTACGATAAGTTTGAACCAAAGTCGCTGGTAATTTACATGTTAAAACCTACCCAACTCGTCAGGCATGCACTTTGAGGTCGGTTTCACATCCAACTACAGTAGTGGCCGCATTGCCATTTGCAAGGGGAACTTCTAGCCAAGAGAGTATTTACTTAGTAATTATTCATTTAATCACTTAAGCCAACTCGTAGAAATAATCGATTAATCCAATTATTCGGGCCTGGGTACATATTTGACTTTGGAACGCCCATAATGTTATTCACACTGCCTCGATCCCCATAACGCAAATATTTGGAATATGTTTACAGTGAGACTATTCAAACAGGGCGCGGTCTACTTTTATTGGGTCGTGTCGAGATCGCATGTCATTATGCTATGATTTCAATGTTAGTATATTACTTATGCGATTTCTTGAGTATCAAACAATTTATTTGTCATATTGACTTTCATTCCCCGAAGATTTGAACTCTTGTGATGTGCGGGGTTGGGTTGTTTACATATTCTCTGAGAGTCAGTTCGCGTGGAAGAGATTTGAATCTGCGATCCGATGCGAAGGAGAGCTTTTAGAGACTAGGTGGGCAGATCATGAGTGAGTAAACACTTAGCTCGTATTTTACATCCATTCTCTTCTATGGCCGTGCTCACATAGACAGCAAAACTTTTGCCGGGGACGAATCAGAAAGTGAGTTCCGGACGAAAGTTTCATCATTTCTTCTTTGTTTAACGTTTTTAAATAGAAAAAATTCTTCCGAGTTTTACAGAAATTATTAATCCCATGATCAAACAGGAAACGTTTACCAAAAATGAAGGCCGCGAAGTTAATTGTGGTAAAACTCGGAGAACCGGAACCACTCCTTCGTTTTCTCATTAACTTGGCAGAAAGGACTTAACCTTGGCAGCAGCTCACATGGCGCCCAAACTTGTTGGTCACACTCATGCGAATAAGCAGTATCAATTATCAGTAAGTGACGGTGCATTTGCTTGAAATTTTATATTTAAATATCATTATTACAGACAAAAATACGAGTATGGAAAAACATAAAGATATAACATACAAAATAATGAAAATCAAATAAATGTAATAGAATTCGACCTTCACATTAATAAGAGAGTAACAGCTCACGAGTCACTAAATCACGAAACCACGAAATGTTTGAAGAAAATTATCCAATTTGTTCCGAATCGACTTAGGACTTTATTAAGTATGTCACCTAATTAACGTCCATGATAAATTTGAACAGTTTCAAGTTCAGTATTACTTGGCATAGTTAAGTTATATAATTCAGTTGGGGTTTACGTGTTGGCATTTTCAATTGAAAGGAAATACCCCAGTTCACAAATTCAATAAGCGTATTACTCATAATAAATCAATTCTGTCACAATATTCGAAACACATCATAGACTATATTAATACTTCTTGGCTGTCGGGTGTCGCCGCGTCTGTCGTTTAATAAAACCTGACGTTTCGGACTAATTGCATAGACCATCTTCAGAGTGAAAAGACAGTCACTGAGAGAACCTACTCGATCCAGCTCTACCCAGCGACTGTGCCTCACACTATTATTAATCTCGGGCCGCGAAAGCCTACAACATCATAGACTAATTTGATCATACTATAAAAATATATATTCTTTATTTATTTGAAAAAATATTGATTATGCATTGAATGTAAAGGGGGACTGTAGGAAATGGTTAATTGTAAACCTTCATACGGGACCTATTTTGTATAGAACGTTAAAATACATCTCCGTATTCAAACATGGTATCCTTGTAGATGGGAACAGCTGTGACTTTGATGTTCCGCGTTACACAATTATTCAAAGTACTATCCAACATACAAGGCGTATACTCGCATGTTTCTGAACTGTAATAGGCCAACAGAAGGCGAATTCGCCAACTTTGCCGTGTATTGGCAAGCTTGCACAAAGCTTGGCTTGCTAACAACTAACGATGGCACTGCCCAAATTCTCTTGAATGGTCACTCCACTACCCTTTGAAACAAAGTGTGTCCTGTACGATCCACTCTGATTTTGTCTTTGTGTGTTGAAAGAAATGTGGGCTCAAAGGAGCTTGAGGGATGAGAAACCAGCTACACCTGCCATCTGACAAGTAGACCAAATTCATCTATGTTTTAACTTCATTGTTTTCTTCAATGGAAACTATATTTTAGAATACAAAGTTATAATTATTCAATTTTCAAGTGGGAAAAAAGAATTCACACAAACTTGTGGCAGCACTTATGTGAATGAGTAGCGTTTTGGGTAGTGAAACATATTAAAGTTGAATTCTAAAGCGTTTATGCTGTCTGTGAACTGAACTAACTGTCGAATGAAAGCTAACAGTAGTAAAGATAAAACATCAAGGTTGTCGAATACTTAGTAAACCTAGTTGCATGTTATGTGTTTAACCTTGACTTTAATGTGTTTATCAGATGATGAGTGTTGCTGGAAAAGGGCAGAAAGTTCCAACTTCATAGAAAAGTTCTTGAGAAAGAGGGCAAAACATTGACATAGAAGTGTGTTGTGTCTCTTTGTAGGCTGTTATTACATCTCATAGGCCTAGTTATACTTCTTTCACAACGGTTGTTCGACATTTATCTAAAGATTATATTCAATATTTTGTTAATGTTGGCATTTTGTGTGGTAAAGTGCCAATTGCCAAATATCCTAGAACGATGTATTTGATCATTTTTAATGTTTGAAACGTTTGAATTTGATATGGGCCCTTATTTTTCAAAACTTAATTGTTTGACGTACTATAGTCCCAGTTTATCAATTGGATACACATTTAGAATACACGTTATTGATGATAATTGAGCAATACTTGCGTGTTTGTGATCCAAATGTTCACCTTTAGTTGTTCTTTCTTTCAATCTATAAGCTGAGCGAGCACAACTTTTTCTTAAATGTCAAGAAACAAACATATTACAAAATAATAATGAAAAATTGCTACATAATTAAATGCAATTTTCTCCTAGGTAGATATAGATATACATACATCACATGTCCATTATATACCCCTAAATAAACAAAAGTATAAACTAAAGCAGTGCAAACCCGTTTGGAGTGTCAGTGAGTTACGTGTTTCTAAAAATAAAACTTAAAAAAAAAAACTATATAAAAACACACAATAGATCCATACTTTTTCAAATTTGGTACTAACTTAGAATTTTCAAATCCATATGTCTTCTAGCAATAAAAGCAGGCATTTTTTACAATAGTAAAAGTCTATACAGTCTCTACTTATTCCACGTGAAAAATTTCTGAAGCGATGAAAGGGAAGTGATTACCATTAACATATGTGTAAAAAATATTGTAGGCATTTTTCTTATAGACATTTTAATTTACATAAGCTGGATTCATTGTAACAGTTTAAAATAAATGTTCTATTTATCTGCGCTTTTATTGTCATCAAGAAAGTGTTTCAGTTTCCATGCCGTTCAAAAGTACTGTAATTGAGAAAAACTGTTTACGTCAAGTAACGTTAGTCCCAACACTGTTGCCACATCCAAATAGAGGATGACGTAACTAAAGCTCTACACAAAACTCACTGCTACATTCAGGGTTCTGTTTTCACATATAGCATTCTCCCATAATAAACGTAGTACTTCCATTTCAGAATACGCAGACATACAACAATGTCTGGTATGTCATATTCACAACACAATGTTCGCCGATCGTTATGAAACGGTTACGCGAACAACATATCAGACTGATGGAGTGGTTCCATAGCAACCATGTGGCTGCTGACGTCATAAATGAGTGTGACTCGGAGCCAATCAGCGGGTGGCTTTTTCAAATGCTGACATTTGATTGGTTAATGTATCACTCAACTACGGCAACTAAGTGTGTGTGGAACGACTGAGAGTGCGATCAAGCTGGAATTTGGAACATATCAACAAGCTTCCGATGTAGATTAATAAGTTTGACAAGAATGAAACTTCCAGTTTGTAGAATTACATTTTACAAAACTGCTGCCTTGCTGTAAAATGGAAAGCATGAATGTCCATATCCATTTAATGCTTTAAAAAACCCTGTGTTTATTCGAAATTTTACGTTCGCTGGTAATTTTTTTGTGGTTTGTACTGGTTCACGAAATCATTTTCATACTGTTAAAGATAAAACGTTTTCCAAAACTAATTAGCAAGTAGTTTTCTCTATCGGTATTGTAAAACATAATGTTGTAGGTATGCGTTGACCAAATTTGCTTTTATTTTACTTTTTAACATTGCGTTATATATACCTTATATTTTCCTTTCCATTATATGATCCAGGCCATTTACATAAAAATTGGACCAAACCTCGGACAAATTGCAACATTAGTGTTTTTGGTATCATTTTCTTCAGAAAACAATCCTTTTTAACATACTCAAAATCCGCAAAACTCCGACGACTAGGATTTTTTATATGGAGCTTTTAATAAAATTTTAATTGTAATTAGACTTCAAAATTTGAAATGTACCCAAACTAGTCGAGTTTGGATTCAAATGAATGCTTATAAGTGCAGGTTGACATTTACTATGGTCAATGACTTCCTCTTATCACACAGGGGTCACTAGAGGTCAACAATGAGTCACAAATTAAGATGTTACCAAAAATATATTTTAAATAATTAAATTGATATAATGGCATATCAATTTTCAAATATGTATTTATCTGAATGTCATCGACGATTCTCTCCTTTCACGATAAGTACTCTACCTATGACCTAAACATGTCTAGACTACATCAATATCAATATTTTAGAATATGTTTTCATAAAGCTATTTTCCAGAGTAGTTAGATGAATTATAATTTGAAACTACAACGATCTCTTATCAAGTTACGTGTTCATATCGCTGTCACTGTGGTTAACAGAGGTAGATGTGAATTGGTATAGCTCTTTCCATTGCATTCCTTGCAGGCAGACGAGCAATTCATTCCCTACTAATGACAGCTCTTTTTTGAGTCTGGCAATCACTTTTACAACACCGTATAACTTTCATAAGATCATCTGTGGTTGGTGCTAAATCAGTCAAAATCGCAATGGTGTTCTATTTGCAAAGATATTCAATATAACAGCCCACCATACAATAAACCAACAGTGTAGATAACATGGAAGTTGACGATCGTAGATCTCAACGAGCTGGGTGTAATATTCGAAGGATTGTTGGAACGAGCTGCGTCTGTTGTAGATACAAAAGATGATTGCAAAATTTTAAGAACCTTTACAAAATCAACGGACTTGTAATTTATTGTTTTTTTTTGCAAACAAATGGACGTTAAGCCCAAACATCAATGAATGGTTCCAATTCATGGACATGGTAGACAATAAAAAAGTTTATTTAATCTGAACATACGGAAAACAGGATGCTGTTTCTGCAATCTGTTTCAGAAATGTTACCTTATCTTGAAGCAGCAAGTAGGTACGCTTACACGAGAAGGGCGAGATTATATCTTCAATCGATGAACAAACTCGAAAAGGATCATCCTGATAGATGCCAGGTCTTTCAGAATGACTCGCATGTGATCCATATATCTGATCGATACTGCGCAGGTCGCTCAGTTGATCTTATAAGTGTACAGAGTTTTAATTTAGAGAAGGTCAAGGTATGACTTCAACAACAACAATCAAACTTCATCAATCAGTTTGAGTCTCTCTCACCAGTGCCTAAGAAGATATTTGGGTTTTACGTCCCATATTTTTGCAACTTGGCTAATCGAGACGTTAAGTGGGTGAAATATGAAGAGGAAGATGTGAAGGAAAGGGGCAGTAGGAGGGCGATGAGAAAAAGGGAGGGTGTGGACTACATTTTGTCTGGCTTCTCCTCCTCGATCTGTTCAGCTAGGGTGGTCCTACCAGAAGCATATGCTTCCGCCGGTATAGGTCTCGGGATTAACAAAGCACACACATCTGCCTGTCACGATAAGGTAACAGTCCCTGGGCAGGTAATGCCTAAATGCACCGATGTAAACAGAGATATGCAAGCAACCATTCGGATATCATGTAAGACAAGTGAGCAACACATTGACTCATCGAAAGAGAGACAAGAAAGAGACGAAAAATTACATAACAACCCTTTGTTTCTTTAATCACATGGATCCATTCCAAGATACTTATCCCAATGAAGCTAAAAAACGGGCCAAGTAGCAAATGTTAGTGTCAACGTGGACGAAAGTAACAGTGTTTGTACACGGTGGCCCATACTTGATTCATTCGTGAAAGGAGAAAATGTGTCAACGGTCACTTTTAAAAGGAAATACTTTTTTGGATATGGTTCGCATGAAGATCGGTGACGACGTAATCTAAATTGATCCTCGGGTTTTATTTCAAAGGTTTATTAGCAACCAAAGCTGAAGAAGATGGTATTTAATCTGTTTTATGTATGAACTATGTAGCCAACCCTAGCGGGGGAAGAAGGCAGTGGTAAGCATGCATGGCGGAAAGAAAACTGAAAACCTTAAAAATCTCCGCCACTGATGGTTTACGGGAAAGACTGCGTCAGGAACACGTTTGTTAGGGCTGAACCGCGTCCATCAACTTCAGGAGCTGTTAAATAGGTACCACAGCGTAAGCGTACATGTACAATCAAATAAATGCGTGGAAAGGAGTAGACCTGAATCCTATTCAATAGATATGGGTTAAAAAGAAGGGAAAATTATACCAGTGTGATTAGCACCAGCTCTAGATAATCTTCTGAAAGTTGTTGTAAAACTGATTGCCACTCAAAGAGGTGTGCTCGTTTGCCTGAGGAATGCAATGAAATCTGCTTTACCATTACACTAACTGTTATTTAACATTTTACCTGCCGTTTACCATTTACCGATATGGACCTGTAACTCGGACATGCAAGTTGATATGAGATCGTTGTATTCAAATACAAATTCATTAAACTATTCTAAAAAATAGCTTTATAAAAACATATTCTGAAATGTTAATGTGTCCTTATACTTTTAGGTCTAGTATAAAGCCATATTTTTTCTTTTTCCTTTTTTGACACCATGTGTTCTTTGTCTGAAACTCTCTAGTTTTGTTTTATATATGTGTGCTTTTATCATTTTATATTATTTTCATTTTTAAGATTTTTATTGTTACTGAACTGACGTTTTCCCAAATGCCCGGTGGTACACAAATTTGTCAAATATTGTAACTTTAGTAATTAATATTTTAATGCTGTCATGTACAGTTTATTGTGGCGAAAAAAATATCCATCTATCTACCTATCGTGTAAGGAGGGAATCATTGATTATGCGGAGAAAAACATTTTTTTTTTTAAATTGATACGCCGTTACCTTAATTTAACAATTTAAAGTGTATTCCTAGTGGGATCTTGTTAATAATTTGTAACTTATTAATGACCTCTGTGACCCCTGTGTGATAAAATGAAGTCGATAATCATCATAAATGTCAACCTGCAGCAATAAGCATTCATTTGAATCCAAACTCGACTAGTTTGGGTACATTTAAAATTTTGAAGTGTAAATATAATTATAATTTTAATAAAAGCTCCATAAAAAAAATCCTAGTCGTCGGATTTTTGCGGATTTTGACTATGTTAAAGAGGATGTTTTTATGAAGGAAATGATTTCAAAAACACTAATGTTGCAATTTGTCTGAGGTTAAATCCAAAATGGCCTGGATCAACAATTGAAAATATGAAAAACATGAATTAGAGTAAATTGAGATGTTTCCTTGTGCTACTGCATGTTTTTCATTGCATAATTTCTGGTTTTATGTCCGTTTTACAAACATTCTTGTTTATTTATCGCGTTGTATGTTATTGTTTAAGTACCAGTAAATATAACTGTAATATAATTATACTATGTAATGGCATTGAGATCGATCTTGTCATCGGTGGTCAGAATTTCTTAGAGAGTAAGCTTATTTAGCTTATGTATGTACATATATAATTTCACAGATTTTAAGCTAAGCCATCTTAGGACAAAACTGTGCAGCTTTAGCAAGTGTCGAGCACGTTTGGTCTGACCGGGAATCGAATTAGGGTTCTGCGGCTTTACGTACCATAACTCTTACCACCTGAGCTACGGGCCGATAGGAAGACAAACTCTTGGTAACTTGCTTTTTTTGTTATTGTTGTTATAAAGCCGGAGTACCCGGGTGCAATTCCCGGTTAAGGCAAACTTTTTGACAATTATTGCTATAGCTTATCTAAATCCGTAGAATAACTTAGTGACGACAACGCTTACATTTGGCGGTAGGAAAGGAATACCGGTTTCCTTGACATGAAAGTAAAGTGAATGTGAACTGAAGGAAAGTTGCATTCCACGGTCGCCGGTGGTAACTTCAGCGCTAGTGATCTCCCCCCACCCCTGGATACCTTTCTCCGGTGGTCATCATTCATTCGGCACACAAAAGTTGTAGCCGAACGGAGCCGAGATCCGGCGAACAGAACAAGGGGAGAGGCGGTCATTTCGTATTCTCGCCAGTATCCCCGTCTTTGAACTCTTGACAGTAAGACTTGGTAGGAAATAACTCTCACGGATGAGAGGAACGGCCATTTGCGAGGAGGAATAGTGCTGCGCAGGAAGCAGTGAGTGGCAGACGAGTAAGAACTTTACCTGAGTAATATGAACAGAGCCATGATGAGTAGGGATAAAGATTACTGAAAATCGTTTACGAAACGAAGATGAAAATGTTTGTTTATGTTAACGAGCGAAGAGATGTATTACAAAGGTTAATAGAAAGATATCTGAATGAAAATACCGTATTCAAAAGTGTATTTACTGTTCAAGTTAACATTGGAAGAAAGGTAAAGATAAACTACAAATTATGGAGTCATACAAAACAGGCTGGATATATTTGAAATTTTGTAAAGGATGCTTTAGTCGACGGCATATATTTTGTTAACAATGTGTAGTCAGTCAACAAACTAGAGGAAAGAAAAAAGAGAAATTGCGTTACAATGATAAGTAATGTTGATACAATGTAACTACAGTTGTCTATGAAATATTATTGGAACGGGTACAAAGATTGGTTGCTCATCATAAGGATTAAAGACTTCAGTCTTTAATCCTTATGGTGCAGCAACCAATCTTCGTACCCGTTCCAATCATTCTTTAATCCTTATGATGAGCAACCAATCTTTGTACCCGTTCCAATCATATTGAGTGAAAGTTTGAAGAGTGAAAGTTTAACTTGTAAATTCAAATATGCTTTTTTTTAAACCAAACACGGTTGACACGTGGTTAGTCTATGTACGGTTGTTACGGGTTACAGTTATTATGGTTGCAATCATTAATAATTTATTTTACGAATGCGTCAGTTTTTTAAGTTTGATTTTAAACCAGCTACAGCGTATATCCAGCTGTTGAAGCTAGTTTTTTAAACTGTGAATAATTTAAGAAATTTAGTTTTCATTTAAGTAAAAAATCTCACCTTATCTTAACTTCCCGTTGTAAGAAGTCTACTTAAAATGGAAAATATTTCAATTACTAACTTTTATCTTTAAACTTCTAAAACCTATTAGCTCACAAAGTTTGTAAAGCTACAAGAGCGTGGGTTAAACCATTCATACTGTGTTTTATACAGATCTGATAACCTGACAGTCTGATAACTGTCTGACCCGTGTGAGCTAAGGTGCTCAAAACAAAACGAAAAAAAAAAACAGCGACGAGTTACAAAAGTTTATAATGAGAAGGTTCTTTAATGAGGAATTACCCGAGGAATTATCATTGGTATAATTAATAATTAAATTGGGTTCGGTGTGGTAGGGAAGTATGTGTAATGTAATTAATATCAACTCACACCGGAGGCTATCAGTCCTTGGTCGAATGCAGATGTATTTATTGTGTTTCCCAACATTCCCAAAACGAGTAATGCAAAATGGGTTGGCATAAAAGAGTGTATACCAAAACACAAACAGTGACTTCCAACCGATACTGAAAATAACTAAAAAAATAAAAAAAAACTAGCTTTGTGCACAGCATATAAAACATGAAATACAACAAGAACAAATATTACCAAGATAAAAAGAAGACATAACAATAATAAAAAAAATAACTAGAACATAATGACAAAAGTAAATATCTATAGAACAATAATGAATTATATTGTGAAAGTAAAATAATAGATTATTACAATAGATTTAATAAATATATGAATTAATTATAAAATTACGAAGAATGAGGAAATCATCTTTAAAATTGAGAGGTAAAGACGGTAAGGAAAGGTAATCTTGGGCATTCTGGGCTGAAAGTAATCCAACAAATGTGTCAATTCAATTGAAATTAATCAAACCTAATTCACTCCTCAAACTGTATTTTAATACAGGTGGTCACAATCAACATAAAATTGTAATAAACATTGAACAAAATGTAAACACAAACTTTGCGTGAGAAAATTCGCTATGAGGTCAGAAATTTATATGGCTCTCTTTAAACATTAAAAATAAGTATGTACTAAATTAATATTTTGTCACCAGAAAAATAATTATTAACATTATAAAATAATAATAATTTCAAATACAATAACGAATATTACATATAGTTATTTTTTCAACCAAACTATTTTCTAATACATTATTAATCATTGTATATTATTATAATATGAAATTATTATTGATTAAAAAATTAATCCACCTTTAACGATAATACTCATGACATTGGAATCATAGTTTAATGATTGAAGTAAACAACAACATAATCATCCACTTGAACTGTACGCGTACGAAATAAAAGTGCGGGTACGACAGACAGTAGGGGAAGAATAAATCGCGCAGTCTTCGGAGATGCTAGACAAGAAACGTGGGGAACAAATGATGTAAACTTTAAGTGAATAGAATAGAGCGGAAAGAAGGAAATGAAAGAGTTGAGGGACGAAGCACGTCACTGACTCAACTTCCTGTACTTGGAACGTGATGTCGCTGCTGTGACAGTCGACTGGAGATTTAAAACAGCGTTTGCGTTCAACTGCAGAGCATGTTCGTTCGCCACAGAAGATGATAGAGAAACTTGGCGGGAAAATATCTCACACATGTTTGTGTGCAATCACGATACACTAATGGGCACAGCAATAACACAATTTACAAATGTCGCGTTTTCATTGTAAGAAACTATTACATTACGAATGCATATAAATATGGAAGTGGATGATCTTTTAAATCCTTTTTTGGGCAGTGGCTATGAATTTTATTTAAGAACTGTAAACATTGCAAGTTATTTGAAATCATGCAGTCAAAATTTTCTTCTTTTAATAGCTATTAACCGAATAAAGAAGTGAAATTCTGTTTAGATTTGAGAGTGATCTTTATCAATCCGTAGAGGTGGCTTGATTAGTTCGAGCTCTGTACATTGTGGTGTCAATTCTTACTATTAGAAATACTGGCTGAACAAATGTCCAGTGTTATCTTATTTAATATATATGTGAGGATACCTTAAAAACATTCCCCTCCCAACTTCCCAAATATTACGTTAGTGATTCGTGTACGTTGTTGTTAATACCAACCTGTGAAAAAAAAAACGCATGAATCTAGTTTATTACTAGACGGAATTGACATGTTTCTGTATACACAATGTCAAACGGAACTCACTGCTTCTCAGCATTCTCCCCCACCCGTTCCCTTATAACATACCTGCTATCTAATACCAATGACTCCGATGTATTATCTACTGCTTACACAACGAGGTAATAAGATAATATCGAACTCTCTGAAATATTATCTGATTCTCATCAAAGAATCTCCATATGCTACACACAGTGCTTCAATGTTCAGTTAATTCACTCTTCAGATAAACTGTTCTCACCATGGCAACCAATGGATATTCACCAAAGAAAGGTGACTTACCTGGTAATTAAATTCACTTGGCAGTTTACTTGCATATGCTTTCGAGTTGATTCAATAGTGGCATGAGGCCAAATTACTAAAACGATTACAAACGATTGATTGGAATTGCTAACATAAAAAATTTTCCCTTAAATGTTTATTTTCATATTGTATGGAAAATAATAATGATAATGAAATTGAAACCCGTAAAAAAAAAAAACTGTAACGAAGATACAAGATACAATGATTTTAATGTACACGTGTTACTGTAGTATCTAAGGGATTCTGAGGGGGTAGCTTGGCAACCGTTCAGCAAGCTCTGGTGTTTTCCTTGGTAACTATGGGTGCCAATAGAATGAAAGGACGGGGGTGGGAGAGAGTCTGAGAATAACCTAAGTTACCTAACCATTCTCCTTGATTACGTCAGTAGATCTATCACCATTGTATCAATACAACAATTCGAACTCAATGTAAGAGTTCACACAATTCAATTTATTCCTTGTGTCACACCTGCTTTCTCTAGGTCTTAATTGATTATACAGTATTGAAAACACATAATATTACTTGACAATCTTCTAGTGGTTTGTAACAGACAATACCTTCAGATCGTGTTATATCCTTCTCGACAATTTATCACAATTCCAAAGAAGTTGTCAGGTCGAATCAATGTGTTGGAGTGTCTGTGGACGATCATTGGCTGGAGCACACTGTCGCTCGAGGTTATTGTGTTGAGATAAATGTTATTAATTGTGCAAGCTGCAATACACACACGCTGCGGTATTGCGACGGTTCTAGTTTGTTTTTAATTCCGGAGAGTAGTCTATATGAGAAACTAGATGAAGTGCAGCGGAATAGCGGTATGCAGTGCTATGTAAAAGGTAAAACGAAGACGGTAAAACGTGGGAAACTGAGATTCCGTATAGAGGCTATGTTTGCTAAGTCCACAAGATTGCAAGATTGGTTTTAACAGGAATTCCATAAAATAGCTAGACTCTATTCCATAATATAGCTAGACTCTAATCCATAATATAAATAGACTCTTATAACATAATATAACTATACTCTATTCCATAATATAGCTAGACTTTATTCCATAATATAACTAGACTCTATTTCATAATATAGGTAGACTCTAAACCATAATATAAATAGACTATTTTCACATGATATAACTAGACTATATTCCATGGTATAGCAAGACTATTTTCCATAATATAGCTAGACTCTATTCCATAATATAACTAGACTCTATTCCATAATATAACTATACTCTAGAGCAAAAAGTAAGTTAAACTCATATCGGGCACGGCGGTATTAATCAGGTTTGTTGATCTTTTGTTATAATGAAGTAACGATTTACAATGCTGTAATGAACAAAACTACTGTATGTTGTACTGTTTCGATGAAATGAAGGGGTGGGGGAGGGGCTTTATCAACCTCTTCTTGCATGACGGTTGATTAGTCTACGGCAATCATCATAATGTAATCATAAGGAAGAAAGGAGAAATTAGTGGTCTGTATAAAAAGTGAACCCTGCTTCAAAATTGTATAATAATTGTGCAATATTATTACTATTGTACATTTTCGACTCTCAAGAAATGGAGTAATTGTAATATAATTTAATGGGGATCAATACATTTCACCGTATCAAAATCTCCCGTACAGCTTACCATTATAATATTATTAAGAGTAAGTTTTGTTTAATTTAAGAAAAACTCTTTCATATAGAGATCGTGAAGTTTTTTTTTAAATGGTCGATAAAAACACTAATTACGTTGAGACTGTTACAAAACATAAAAAAAATATTTAGTAACAATTTTCGATTTTCGAAAGTATTGGTGGCTGAGACATTAAATCAGTCAAGTATTCCGCTGTGTTTAGATCCGTGTGTAAACGCGTCACGAACTGTGCGTATCCAACACACAACACAGTGGCGCACAGAATACAAAACCTCGCTTGAATCTAGATGAGCAACGAACGCGCGTATCAACGTTAATGAGGAACTCACTTGAAGCGATCCAATTACTGCTCAAGTGTCCATGGAAACCTACTTCACTGAACCAAGATGTTTGCTCTCAGTTTAAAGTCTATTAATTAGGGGAACCAAATCACTGGTGGTTTTGTCTGCTGTGATTTTGGTTCTCTATTAAAAAACATAAAGCAGCAATGAGTTGGGGTATTGGGCTGTTCATTTACATTTCTCATGTTATCTGTACATTGACTTCTCATCTCTCTGTCTATTTCAATGTATTGTTATACATAAACAATTATGCTCACCCAAGGAATAAATAAAAAACTGTTCCGGCGTATTGGTGATTAGACATTGGTCCATGGTTACGATGGCATTCTAGGTTTGAATTCTTGTGTGGCTGTGGATTTCAAGTTGTGTTGATATTTACATTTCATTATATTATATATATTATTTACTTTGCACAAGTAAAATTATGAAAAATAATGAAAGTATATACAAAATTATTCTGCAATAGGCCTATAGTTAATCTGTTGTTTTCAAATGGCGGGATTAAGGAGATAAGAGCGGTATTTTTGCTTTTGAGATAAGGTATTATCTTTATTTTTTACGTTAAAGCTAACGTTGCATATTGTTACACTTTTTGCTCTTTTCTCTTATTTACATATCATTACATTTCACTGTATATTTTGATGTCAAAGCAATACTGCATACTAGTGAGTCTAATTACATGCTGTATTAGCATATAAATTGCGACCATTTTAATTGGAACAAGCTTTAGTTACCTCTCAGCTTTTTTCTCAGCTTCTTTGGAATAAAAAAAAAATACCACATATTAACTTTACACAACATTCACAAACGCACATAAGTTATTTCCACGACACCTCTACTTTAAACGGAAAGTTTATTGGCCAACGTTATTTCTATCGCATTACACATCTTTTAACATTTTATATTATCTAGTATGGATTTTCTAAGAAACTTTTGATTTCTAAACTGTTCCGGATCAAGCCAGAAAATTATTTATCATGTGTTAGCAGAGAATGAACAAAATACACACTCTACGTTCTCAACTTAGGATGGAATAAGTAATTAGATGGAAACATTGGCGATGGCTGTTATTTTTTACCGATCAGTGGGAAAATTCCTCTTTATGACTGAGAAAGAACTATCCTGTAGTTAGAATTGGTGGCGGCCGGAAGTAACCCACATACCTTTCTATTAGAACTCGAGTGCTAACTTTCATGATAGAGGATGGTATATTTAAAAACTACAAATCTGAGTGCTTCTACTTCCAATTGGTTTTGATTGTAATTTACATATGAACATACAATGTTTCTGTGTATTTTTGCAATCTATAATTTCAATTATGTTTTTTATACGAGTGTAGAATAGTTTTATTATTTACATTGATTCCAAGCGGGATATTGGATTTTGCCATTGCTTCGTGTCTATATAATTCAAAACAAACTAGTTTGAATACGCTCTATAGGTTTTAAAAGAATACTACACTATAAAATTTATTACTTCCAATATTAGCAACACATGTAGTATTGATCATGTATTTCGTGTGTCTAAACCTCGATCATACTTTGTAAGACTGGCAGTGTGTTTTTACCTTTAAAGTTAAATTTCGCTCCAGTACGGCACTGGGTAATGTTATTATTCGGAGGCTTTGAAGTAGCGACGCCGGAGTTCAGAGAGGTCCAGGCTTTGTTTCTAGAGACAAAAAGCTAAAACCGAATTCCGTTGATAAAACAAGAGACCTTGAGTGATAGGCCGGATCCTGTTCGTGCTAAGCCACTGTTCCAGTACAGCTATGTAGGTCTATAAACACTTGTTTCTCTTTGATTTCGCCGTCCGTGGTGGCTTATGTGGTTGGGGTGTAGATCATAATCGTACGGCTACCAGGGACGTGGGTTCGAATCCCTCTTAAGGCATACGTTTTCGTAATTGTCCTTCATCTATCTTCATTCTTTATTATATATCTTCATCTCATCGTCTCGAATAGTATTATTGCAATAATAGATACGTAACACTGAACACAACAATAATCACCATCATTATTTGTGTCACGTGATCATACCTTATCCTAAGCCGACTTAGAAGCCGTAGGCGATTAAGGGTTGGTCTAATGGTTTTTGTGTTCCACGTACGAATCTTGGCTTGGGCATGGATGTCATGTTTTATTTTAAACTAATATATCACTCACCGTCTCGATTAGCATCGTTGCCAAAATATGAGGTCAAAGCCTACATATTATCATACTCTGAGTCAATGTAGGTTAATAAGCGTGGGGGTGTTACGCATGTGTTACACCTGTGTTACATATGTTATAGTCTCACGCGAGCTCCTTGCGCCCGGGAGCTGGAAGCGACGATAAAGTCAGTGTAAGACCTCCAATACACGTGCTACAACGTTGTGCTACAACGTTGTGTTACACTTGTGTTACAGTCGTACGCGAGCTCCGTGCGCCGGGGGGCTGCCAGCGACGGCAACGTCTGTGTAAGATGTACACTATATGCGCTACAACGCTGTGTTACACCTGTGTCACAATATGCTACACATGTTACAATGTGTTACAAGTGTTACATGTGTTACAATGTGTTACACGTGTTACATGTGTTACAATGTGTTACAATGTGTTCCAACTTACAATGTGTTACAGTGTGTTACATGTGTTACAATGTGAAACAATGTGTTTCAATGTGTTATAATGTGTTACAATGTGTTCCAACTTACAATGTGTTACACCTGTGTTACAATGTGTTACAGTCTAACGCGAGCTCCGTGCGCCGGGAGCTTGTCAGCGACGGCGACGTCTGTGTAAGACGTACACTATATGTGCTACAACGCTGTGTTACACCTGTGTTACAATGTGTTACATGTGTTACAGTCTAACGCGAGCTCCGTGCGCCGGGAGCTTGTCAGCGACGGAGACGTCTACGTAAGACGTACACTATATGTGTTACAACGCTGTGTTACACCTGTGTTACAATGTGTTACATGTGTTACAGTCTAACGCGAGCTCCGTGCGCCGGGAGCTGGTCAGCGACGGTGAAGCGAAGCGCCAAGTGACGATCATAACCCTGGACATGGACGTAGACTCGGGCTCCTTCCAGGCCGGCAAACTACGGGTACAGTGCGCAGCAGCAGTCATGCAACTCTACCGCGCCCAGGCTGAGCTGGTGTTGGAGGAGGAGAAGCCCAGGCTAGCGCCCGTGCTCGGGACCCGGGAGTCGGCCGCACAAGGTATGTTATAGTTCACGTTCTCATTTCACACAAGCACATACTGGTAGATTGTTATAAATTGCGAATACAATTTAAAAAATCGCAACTTTGAATGAATAACACAAATTAATGAATCAAAATTCTAAAAAAATTATGTATAATATTACGAGTGCAGCTGTACAGAATCATCTGATGATGCCACTTTCTTTGTAGTAACTAGATAACAAAAAGCTAAAAACTATCGACATTTAAATTTAACATCATAATATATTAGGTAGGCTTCGATCAAAGTTTGATTATAATTCGATATTCTAGGTCTAGGTGATCACGTAATCATTTGGTTCGAGAGTAGCTATAAGCACAAACCCACTGATAATTAACCTAACATATTAATAGCTAGGAATGTCAACGATAATCGCATATCGATAAATATCGATAATATCGTATATCGATATTATCGCGATATGGTCAGCCATATCGCGATAATCGAAAGATATTAAATTCTGTGCGATATCCCGATAATCGCGGCGACTTGATTTCATATTTGAATATGGCGCCTGCTCAACGTTAGCCGAGCGACCACCGACCAGCCGCCGAGTGCCCTCCTTCGATGTAGCCGCAGGAAAACCATTCGCCACTACCCTCCCTCCACCCCACCCCCACATATGAGGCAATGTTAAAAAGTAGTATTAGTGCTTATTTCATAATATTGAGGCGATATATCGCGTAAAAAATTGAAAATGTAATATCGAGACAATATTTTTTGCACCGATATTATCGCGATAATTTTTTATTGTGGTTGCGATTATCGATATGGAATTTCATGACGTTTGACATTCCCTTATTAATACAGTTAATAATATGTAGTGAACCAACTTTTTGCTATGGTAATTTACATTATTCATGCCGAGTAAGCAATACAAGAAATAATATTACTTGGATAATATTAAAACTTTGAATAAGATAACAGTTGGTACCCCTGGGCTTGCGAATGTTTTCATATCTCCAGACCACGTACTGAAATTGGGTTGAGCGTACATTGAAACACCATATCACTCACTCACTTGTATAGTGGCTAGACCAATCTCGGAATAATAACAATGAAAGAAGCCCAAGCGGAGTTTTGTGTAAAAACAATTATAAGCACGGGCTGAAATGGATCAATAGTTCTCGGTTGTTTCTTGTAGGTTTTATCTTTCCCATTTGTGTCGTGAGCTTAGGTAAACATTATCGAATTTTATGTGTGCACATTTTATGATATTCCTGCATCTCGATTCAGTAAAATTACACTCAGAATTTTTTCGAAAATGTTCACGTCCGTGACTGTTAATCCATTTCTGGAACTTGTTATGTTCATTCATACATTTCATTTTTCTCGATCTCGATTCAATTAAGCTAAGATGCCAGACTCATAATATAATATTATGTTCTAATCGTATTGCATTGTGTATTGGTTCCCAAACGAGCAACTAAACTCGGAGTTGAGCAACCAACAACAATGCATAGCCCAATTTGTTATTTGCAGAGCATTCGTACTATACTCATCATTTCTACATTATTACTTTGATCATGGTCATATTTTGTGTCCATATTTCACAACGATACTGTGCTTATAGGAACGTTGAATTGTTTTTGTTTAAGGTTAATATAGTTTGGACACAAACATTTTTTAAACAAGGACTAAAATTTACTAAAAATGAAAACTTTTAGGCCTAAGGAAGTTTAACCCCAAAAAAATAATCCACGCATTTATCTAACAAAAACGCAACGCACATAAAACAAGAGCTTAGTTATCTATGTTTTGGTCTAAATAGGAACGAAACACAGACTTCATATAATACCCCATAGAGGTAAATCAAACATAGCAATTTTTGTGAAATCAGACCCAGTGTTTAGTATTACCCTTACCATATTTTTTTAAATAATAATTATGTTAATACGTATTACACAAAACGTATAGCAAAAAAAACGAAGAATATATTCGGGGTCAATAATTTGGTTTTATCTTCAAGATAATTAAATAGGCCTGCATTTTACAGAGATACTATCGGTTGCAATTCAGATACATTTAAAATTTGTGAATTAAAACTGTTTTGTTGCTTAGATGATCGGTCCCCAATACTTCTTTCTTCGCTAAATAATTATGGGCACGTACTGTCAAACGATTTTTAAGCGTCTCATAGTTTGATCGGGTGAAGACCTCAAGACTCAAAGACTTGGCCTGAACATTTTGGTCGTAACCCAGCCAGAAGAGATGACCGATCACTTTTTGGCACGTATACTACCAAAGATTACACCCCTAGTGTGCAATCTTTGATACTACATTAGTGTAAGGCCGAGAGATGGAAATGTTGAATATCTGCATATCTAAAAATAACAGAATAAACACATTTACTGTTCCAATTAATAACTAATTACAGCTAAAACGATGAACGAGCCTTATTAAAACCATCTAAAACAATATTAAGATCCCGACAATTCAGCAGCTATGAACCCGTCTATGATTTACCTCGATAGTTGTCTTCCACAATACGTCCTGTACTACTTAAGGAGCTCAGGACACCGCAATAATACAAAACAAAGTTGCAACCTCTTGTTATCAACTGCTCCTTATTGGGTGACGTGACTGCCCTTATTTCCAATCATAATCATAATTGCATCCATGCTGCAATGTGTGATGATAATCCTTACTGAATCGGCCCTGACATGTTAACGCTGTGTGATGGCGATGGAGAAAGAAACATCCTAGTCGTGTTGCAACTTAATAGGAAATGAATTGACTGTAGTTGACCATTGTTGTGTAATAGAATGCAATACGTGGAACAGCAATAAAGGCGCTAACTTCAATGAAGAGAGAAAGAGAGCGAGAGAGAGACGATGAGGTAAAATGAGTGAGTAGGGTGTTTTCAAAATGGCTTTTAAAAGGGTTTAAGTGCATCTGCACCCAGCACCCCCCATCAAGTGGAAATGCAACCCATCGACCTGATTCTGTATGAATGGCAGCTTACGTGATACGAACGTTAAACATTAACGTTTTTTGAAGTCTAACAACCGATATTGCTGTGTCAGTATTGATGCATTTTATGAGATCTGGAAAAAGAGAACGGTACTGGTTCAATAATGTATCAATGGAAATGGTAGACCTAGATGTATGTGAATGTGTACTCGAGATTGCCGTCGGTAGCCCTTTGTGGCACGTTATTGTCAAAGCTTCGTGCAACACAATAAAATTGTGGGAAATTGGGTTTGAATGTAGTTATGTGGTTTATATGTGGTTGTTTATGCTGTATTTTATATGACGTCTCAAGGTCAAAAATTAAAAAAATCAGGTTTTCTGTGGTATATCCTCAATTAAGTGAACATTTGGAACTAATTCATTGTGGTAATTTGTTAGCATTTATGAAAGCAATGCATTTATGAAGTAAAACTTTATACTTTTCCTAAGATATAAAAATGATTTGTTCAAAAACAGATAAATTATGTGTTCAAAGCTGCTATGAAACATATTGTGATACATATTACATAGAAAATGTGTTACATGAAATAATCAAAGGTATGTAAAATGTAGTGACAGATTTATTGTAAGATTATCATAATTTTGTTTAAATCTTCTCTTTGGAGTTAGTGACCACTCTTTCAAACTGGAATTATTTCATGAAACAGAGCATATTAATATTATTTCACCGCAATCGGAATTCGGAAGTAACATAAAACAATGTTACTTCTTCGACTAAAAGCAATATTGTGTAACACAACTAACATCAAACAGTGTAGTTGATTTCATAACATATAATACTGCAACATTGTACATAAAAAGGTTGTGAGTTTCTATACCACTATAATGTATTCTATATAGTTGTTTTGAACCTTTTACCTGTCGTTTCTTTAAAGAAAACCCCCTCCAAAAAAGCATATTGATGGACGTGTACAGCGAGAACAAGCTTGTGCACTTCGCGGCAGGAATCCTGCTGACATAAACAATACTGGCTGGTCGCAATACTGAGCGTCCACCATTGAGATGTATTTCGTACCAGTTTTAGGGAATACTTGTTAACTCACAATATTAGTGCAACCATATTAAATAATTGCCACACAACGAACTACACCTTACAAAAACACTTGTAAATAAACTAAATAGCTTGCTTCTAAAATGAACAATTTATTATACTCTTAGAGAGTTATAATTATTATGTAGAAGCAACCATCAATTTAAAATGAAACCAAAGGTATGGCTAGTAAATATACCAGGCGAGGAATAATACGGTGAATTGGAAATTTGACTGATGCTATAGTTAATAAACATAAGGCTATGTTATACGAGAACAGATTTAGATAGAGTATTATTAATATGCTGGAATAAAATAACAGGGGATAAAATTAATATCAAAATTTTGAAACCGCCAACAAAGCTTTATCTTTGACGTGTAAAGAAAATACAGGCATTTCTTGCAATGAATAAACGTTATTAATAGATGGCTGTCTGAATCTAGAAATCGCAAAGTCCTCTGGTGTCATTAATCAGATTGAGGACACAAAAAGTGAGACACGCCCAATAAAAAGTCGGCGACTAAACGCACAACAAACGAGTTGACCACGGTGACTTTTAACGTGAAACAGCCATTATCAAAATAATCAAGTGGATACAAGAAACTGGAGAGATAAACTTGTTAAGTTTTTTTGCTGTGAGCGAACACACAGTTAAGTTGAAGGTACGCTATTCGTAGTTAAACTACATGGCTCCATGCATTGATATCATGATCGCGTACACATATATCGCACGCACACCCACTTTACTGTTATATAGTACATCAAAAATCGTTTAAACACTTTATTAATACGTTACTAAAGAAATTTAAAAATATTATCTCTCTTTGGTGTTTTAATTTATTGTTTTAGTTGTTTTTAATATCGTGTTATAGTTTTAAAAAGTATATAATAGAATTAAAATTAGCTAAATATTGTAGGTGATATATTTTGTGTGATTATGATGAAGAGTGACTTATTTCATAATTAGTTGAAATGCATTATGGTTTTTATTATCATGCTTACAGAAAAATATCAACTTAATAATTTATAGCGTAGTTATTAAAATCACGTATATGATATGATTTTGATAATAATAAGGTTGCATTGCTTTGACTGTGGTTACTGCGGTGTTAAATTGAGCCAAAATACAATTGAATTCAACCGGTAATATTTTGCATTAACACGAAGAGTAGCAACATTTTCTCTTTTCTGCCAATCAATGAACACAAACGTTCTAGACCATTCTGTTGAAAGAACTCCATTTCCGTCGTTCAAACAGGGCCCAGCATGAATTCCAAATGTACTGAATGTGTCATCGACGCATCAAATAGACTGCCGTCATTTCAGCCCAACCGTTCCAAACGAGCTATTACCTCTAGATTTTTTCGACAGCGAATTTTTATGACATATGGTCAACGATCTACATTTCAACCTCATTGTTCATTTGATTCTATCTGTCAAAATCTCTGTAACCCAATCTGACATGACCGTTTTTCGTTGTTATTTGTCATGAAACTGTGCAGCAGAGATAAAATGTATTTTCGATTTCAGGACGGTATTTTTTGTTTTTCGAAGTCGAATATCTGAATCATTAGAGAGTATGCAAGCACACGTTATTAAGAGAAAGAAGAAAATGTTTTATAAAATGTGTAACATAAAAGCATTTAAGCATCTGAGATTTAAGTGTTAATATAAGTAAATTTGAAAATAAAGTAGTAAATGATAAAGTATATTAAATCATTCAATTAATTAATCAGTTTTAGCAAGGTATTAAACCAAGACAACAACATATATTGTATTTGCGGAGTCATAGCTTTTTTATATGAAGTGAATCTTAGAAACCAAAATAAAATCTTGTTTTTGCAGTCTATTTACTTGAAATCAGTTCACGCGCGTACGTACATTTTGATGTAATTTTTAACATTTACTCTAATGAGTGATACCTCCCATAAAAAAAAACAATTTACAATTAAACATGTGTAATTGTAAAAGTTGTTACCACAGCATGCTGAAGTAACTTATTATAAAACGCTTTTCTTTATGGTGTTGACAATAACATGATTTACAAGATCTTTATATTTTTCACCCCTCAAAATATGTTTTCTTGTGAAAATTCGTTCTGTAATTATCATCATCAATCACAAAAGATAAATTCCCTTTTTTGCTACGTTATAAATATTACCGTACTACGTACCCACGTACGTCACATGAGCTAGCGGCTTCTATAGTTTATGAAAGCTACTAAAGGAAGCGGGTTGTGTACGACCCTTGACTTGCGTATATCAAACTATAAGGAACACGCGCTTTGTAAGTTATAGACTTGAAATAAGTCGTTCAGCGAAGCCAATAATATTATGTCAAGTTTATTTTAATTTCTTCTCCTTTTAAGGCAAGTATTTTTATGTTTCAACATGCATTACGATAACCACAACAAACAGCAGACATATTCACTATCGTCACTTGTAGATATTTACACATCAAGCCAATCATGAACTAGCCCGAAAAGATGTTGATAAAGAAGATTTCTGTACCACCCTTGATTAATACGAAGGTAACTGTAAACACACACATAAGAGCACGATAAACTGGTCTAATAATGATTTTCAGAATTTATATAGGGGGCCGTGATTAGCTCTATATCTAAGATCTAAGCACGGAAGGTCCAGTCTTACAATATCCCAATAACTACATATTCGTCGAATAGATTGTTTTCTCCATGGCAACCACCAATCAAAATTCTTGAAATCCTCCAAATAGCTGAATTGCTACAAATAACTTTCTTATTAGGAGATTGTAAGACCAGCCCTAAAAGTCCTAGTTGAATTCTAAAACAAGGTTTATTTATATACATGTGTTGCATTTTTTTTTTATATCAGCGGAAGTAATTTAAGCTTAGCGTCGCACATACATGCCTTGATACACGTGACACTAACGTAGCCGCGACGTCTACGCCCAGGGGATGCTGGGTATCGCCTCCATCATAAAGTAATGTTATGTGAAGGGGGGGGGGGAGTCCCCTGTGGGCGGCCGGATGAATTGATTGTGATTGGTTGATATTATATTCACCTCTGCGCACAGACCTAGTTCACACTGTCGTTACGTAAGCGGCCGTCGGAGGCGCCGCGATCAACATGTTTTCTGATTAAAGTGTCGTAGAAATTTTCATACCGCTGGTGCAGAGAGCGTTCTTTGGTGGCGGTATTTTCGTTTTATGCTTGTGCGTAAAAATCTATTTCGCCGGGAGGCAACTACAGAACATAATTTATAACTATGGCAAGCCTAAGTTGCCGTTTAAGAATCTATTTCGCCTTGAAGTATACAGGACATAATTTATAAGTATGGCAAAGTTACACAATAAGTAAGAGGTAGATTGTTCCATAACGTTTATACTAGAGAATACATTAAATACTTACATGTTTACATTAAGCTTCAGCCTTCAGTTTACAAACCAGCGTGTTTATAGTTTTGTTTAAAAAATCTATAGTTGAAATACTCAAATATTACGATGTATAACAATTGTTAATTTTTAGCAATCAACCTTAGATATAAATCGATTTCACCCTAAGTTCTGACGATTTGAGTTTCAGGCGCGCATATGCCATCCATGTATCGTGTGTAGGAATCAATACAGATTTAATGAGAAGAAAAAAATATCCATCCTAGTTGCAAGTGAAGAGCGCTTTCAACACTTTCTCTTTCAATAATTGATGGTTGATGGGTTTTTGTTAAGTGAAAGTTACTCGCCATTTCGATACGAGCAACTCTTTGATACAATCAACTTTTTTTAACGGGCGTAACAAGCTTTTAGCATTGAAGATTCAAAGGCTTCATGGGGATGAATTATACCGTACATACTTGATAGTCGCTACATTACAGGCTGCAGCTCATCTGACTTCGTGACGTCAGCGAATTACGCAAACGAACCCTGTCAATAATTTTGTGTATTATAGATCATGAGAAAAATGCGAAAAAATGTACGGCCTTCTAGCTTAAAATGGTTCGTGCGAATAATTGTCTGTAAGCACAAAATACGAACTATATACAGTTCTGTTGACTTGAACACAACAGTTTTGAGAAATTTTACACTTTATTACAATACTCATGGAACAGTTTGTAATTCGCTCACATATACATGTGAGCGCCAATGTGACAAATGTTTTAAGCGAAATTATTGATCACATAAGATTTTTCTAGAATAATTCTCTTAAACAAATGATTATTTTTGTAAGAGCATACATTACTCACTTTACATTCAAAAATGGATTTTCAAAATGGAAACATTGTCTTCAAGGGTTCATTTCTTAATTCTTCTCCTTGTTTAGTAAAAGTTCATACAAATAACAGAAATGAACTACATGGTTCATGCATGACATGTATGGCATTATGACATAGCTGCCTGTATCAATTCGAATTAATTGTACTATACACTAGTCCAAAAATATCCTGTATTATTTTAACTCGTAGCTTATCGTGACATTATTATGGGACACATATTTGAATCATAGTTCATTTTATTAAAGATCAGCCTAAAACCTACTTTTTCTCGTGGTTAGGGATGTTATGATGTCGGTGGACACGCTTTATGATCAAATCTCAGGGGCGCTAGGTGTAACCCAGTCAATTATTTAACTTATTAGCATTGTACTAACTCTCTCGTTATTACTGCAACGCAATGCATGGGATGTACCGATTTGTATCTATTTTATGATACCAGGGCAGAGGCCCACAAGAGCAATATAATATGTCATCAAAATTGAAAATACGGACTTTTGAAGATAGTACAATCGAAAAGTTATGTAGAAGTAGACACCCTGAAAACAGAAGTTTAATCCACTTGATAGCCAAGAATTTTCGCGAGTTTTGAGTTGAACGTGGGTCTTTAGTGTGACAGAAGTAACTGACAAGTCTTTATAAAATGACGTTGTATAACCTCGTTTCTAGACCATTAGTGAAAATTTCGAAACTTTTCTTAGACTTTTGTGGCAAGAGTCGTGATTCCAACTTGGCTCTCAGGATCTGTCCGCGTCCATCGAATTTAAAATTCTGGAGTTTCAGGCCGATTTCACAGCACATTTTTAGAGTTTCAAACATAAAGAGTCGCAGACGAACATACTGGGTTCTGTTAATATTAATATAAATCCTAACAAGATATGAACCTAGTTTTATAGATTCACACATTCACTTTAAAACTGGGGTCATAACTTGTTATGGTTGACAGTCGCCATCACGTCGAACATTGTAGGTTCGATTTGTGAGTGTGACTGTATCTGTACCGTTAAAGTTTTAAATATGACATGGTACTACTGTACAAATGGCCTTACTTTAGTCACAAATTTATATTCAGTAGACGAAGCTTTTACCGATAGAGTTTATTAAATCAGTGTATATTTTGTTGTAGGCCTATATACAAAGTTTGCGTATAACCAATTTTTTTTTTAGAATTATTCATACAGTAAAATAACAACATTATACTCTGTATGTAAATCATCACTGAGTTCATTACGCATGTGACTCGAATATACTCAACGCAGTAGGAAAGAATGATATGAAAAGTGTGTGCACAATAAGGAGAAGAATGTACATAGTGAATAATGACATCATGAGCGAAGAGTGTCATGCGACGTTGGGTGTGATAATTGAAGTTGCAAGTCTCCAAGTAAGATGTACTGGAGACACGGAGGACATTCCTGGTAATTCTTCTGGCTAAAAGATCATTCCCAACGCGTCGCGGTGAGAAGTTGAGATATAAAATGGCGGCAGATCGCGTTTCACACGTCTCTACCTCCTTTCACCTATTTCTCACCCAAACTTTGGCGCACGCTGAACCCCGGCTTTCCACGAAGCGTTTATATCACTCACATTTCAGAAACGTAGTCCAGATCAGTTTTGAATAGTTCTGAAAATAGGCGAAGCATATTAAAAATAGGGCATAACGTATGATACAATCAAAGATTACAACTATGATACAATGTGCAAGTATCAAATAATCAAAGAATGTGTGTGAGAATACGAAACTTATATACTGAAGTAATAATCAAAGTTAATGATACATGATTATGCCCAATATAGTGTGGTTACAAATTTAATTCTAAAATATTAATAACCATATTCTACAGCACTTACTCGTAAATTGTAAATGTTGTTATTACCCTTTTAACCGTACGATAGTGGAAATGTGAACCTTTGTGTTTTCATCAATAACTTCTTAGTCTATCCTACAAACTTCACATTTGTGGATTTATACTGGTACAATCTTAACCAACATGTATTCAGAACAGTGCGTTTTAAACTTCTTTGCACTTTCGTATATACAGAGACCTGTTCTTA
This sequence comes from Isoperla grammatica, assembly GCA_945910005.1. Classification (NCBI taxonomy): domain Eukaryota; kingdom Metazoa; phylum Arthropoda; class Insecta; order Plecoptera; family Perlodidae; genus Isoperla; species Isoperla grammatica. The sequence goes on along the minus strand of OX246737.1, from coordinate 39,324,915 downwards.
GTTATATAAGAATCATATTTTGATAGCGTTTTGAACATTGTATTCAATTATTAATAAAGAACGGGCATATGGCTTGGTAGAAACTATAAATATCCACAACCAAGATATCACAACTGTAATCATAAAATTCAACTCGCAGGTTTCTAAATTTTACACAGACGGTGTGAAAATAAGATCTACACCTACTTTATTGCAACATAAATTTCTTGGTTCCACGAATATTAATTTTTACGTCTGGCGTAGGAGAGAGTAAACGAGTTTTTTTTTTGGAAAACGCTTCAGCCGCGTTTTGGTTTATCACCGTATAGTGGCGTTTTGCACACACGATTTATTTTCTTACTCTGGTTTGCAACGAGAGACGGAAGATGATCGCCATTTCTCCTCAGATCATTTTGGGTCGTGCAGAAATCGTGGCTTTTCTTTTCAAAGCGTACGGACAATGGCGTGAGAGATGGTAAGAGTGTGTGGGGGGGGGGGGGATTGGTTGGGGGGGCGGGGTATAAGTTGCGTTACCTTCTCGCGAGTACAGTTTTATTGCCCTACATTGTTGTATGTAGAATGTGTCTTTCGTTACAATTATTTTAAGTGGTTAGAGTAGTTTCATCTAATAATTTTAACAGCTACGGAGACGTTTTTTATTAATTGTAAAATTATCTCAATGTTGTTGATGCTTTTATTTGAGATAGTATTGAAATTATCTTTTTAATATTTTTGATCGACCTTTTATAATGATATTTATTTGAAATGGAGTTTTAAATACACAAGAATGGCACTGTAAATTTCTTAAAATAAATACATAATTACATGAGTGACTATTAATACTGTTGATAACATCGTCAACGTGGAGATATTTGTCCAAGGTTCAAATCCTCGATAAATCTGCTACCATCACGACAGAACATGAAATGTCGACAACATTTACCTGTAGAAATGTAATAGGACTATATAATAGATCTCCTTTAGGCCTACCGATAGAGGGGGCTCAGCGGTAAGACGCGAGACTAATTCGGGAGGTCGCCGGTTTGATTCCGGCCACTGGCAATCCTGACTGAAGCTTTTTTCCGAGGTTTTCCTCAGTCGTGAAGGCGAATGCTGGGATTGAGTCATACTATCAGCCCTCGGACATTCATTCCCAGCTATCCAAACACCCTAATATACCTAGTTAGTCACCTGAAGAGGGGCACATAAGGTAATGCTGGTGACGGGTATTCCTACGAAAAATTATTATCATTAAACTGATAATAGTTTCCTTTCTTCCGCACCACTCGTTCATGAGTTTCTATTCCCCCTCCCCCCTCTCCCCCGGTCCTCACCACTTTGCTCTCTAGTTCTAACTCGCACTCTAAATAATATTAGAAGCCCCTTCTTCATGTCTAGGTCTCAGCCCAACTGATTTACACAATCAAATATTTGCTTGCGGTTTTCTAATCAGTTGCCCTACTTATATAATTGCCACTTACTGGAAGGAAAGTAAATAATACTCTTGCATTCACTCACTCTTCAGTTGTGCTATATGTGATGTTATTAATATTTAACTCACTAAAGGAAGAGACTCAGCGTCAACACGCAATGGTCTAACTAAAGAAAATGTGGGCTCGATTTAAGCCGTGAATCCTGTATTCTTGCAAGTTTTTCTGTCATGAGGTTTGTGAATGCTGGGATAAGCATCCCTAAGAAATATCTACCAAATTCTTCACTTCCCTAGTAGACTGAATAAGGAAATATTACCTATACAATACCCCTCCCTGTCCGTATTTGATAAAGGGAAGAAACCTCAATAAAAAGTAAATACAAATATATACGTAACACACCAGTCGACTAAAAACATCGAGATATCGCTCTTTATAATCGATCTTTCGATCTAAAGTGGACCTAACGTTGCTTTCAACAGACTATCATGAGGGGCAAATCTCAAAACAACTTTCATCGTTTTTTCTGCGTCCTTTTTTTAAATTCCATCATTTTCAATAGTTCTTTGACAGGTTATGAACTCTACCCCGTTAAACCCCATATGGCCATTTAGAGTTTATCTTTGATGTTGTAAGAGTGGGATGTTTTTCTTTGCGCTGGAGCGTTTTTCTAAACCGCAAGGCATGTAACCGTCTAATCTAATAGCCGCATGGCTTAGTGGAAGATTGCCTATTTATACGGACGTCTTTCAACTTCGATATAGAAACATTTTTTCAAGTTCTAATGCATAATTTGTAATCAATAATTTTACTGACAGTGAGCTAACGAAATATCTGAGTAGAAACTTGCAACCTCTGGTTTGTAAATACATTTTTACCTGATACATCTTATCATTATTAATTTAATTCATAATTTATTTGAAATGCGAAGTATGATTTAAAAAAATACATTCTTTCATAATGCCAAAAAACTATTGCCATAACTGCCGCTGAAGCTTTTGTTTCGACATAGATATTTATCGAGCTGAGAGTATCTGAAATCCATTAACTTGTAAATTTACTATTCATTTATGAATAGGTGAACAAATCTTTAGGTTGGTAGTAGAACACAAAATATATTGAAGCAAGCTAAAAGACAGTTTATAGAAAGGTGATTATCGTATTTGAGGGTTCATCCAATCAGTGTAATAATGCATAATAATAATAATACGGAATGTTCCATTATAAAACTGGACAATGATCAGAAAATAATAGTTACTTATCTTTGTTACACTGACACACAACATCGGAAATAACTGTCACAACGCACTGCGCTGAAAATACTGTATGAATACAGTATTTTCAACTCCGGTTTTAATTGAAAATGAAACCGAATTTATATTTATTTTTGGTAAATTGCTTTACAAAGTTTTATCCATACATGCTAGAATGAAAATTTTCTCACATCTCTGCTACTAAACTGTTCCTTTGTGAACGATATTTTGCCTCCGGAGTCTGTTTTGTAATTATGTGTACGCGTTTGAGTACGCCGGTAGTATATTTTTCAATAATGTGTGGTTTTTCAGTGGCTTTGTGGACCTATTTGTATGCGTTTTTATTTTCGCCTTGAAACTTATATTTAAAGAAATAATATCGTAAGAATTTAAAATCATTACCAGTATGGCCGTAAGCTAAAACTTTCTATTATTTATATATATATATAGCTGTTAGACTTGCAACTAATAAATCAATTGCATTGCCAATATCAGGGTCGGGGATCACTATCTGCTGATGTTAATATGGTATCTATTATTTATTACCTGCACTTGGTACTAAAGATATTAATTATTCCTCAATGGTTTTACGCCCTAGTGTAAATTACTTATTTAAATTACAATTATTGGAAATGTTGTTGTTATGAAACGAAGGCTTCTCATATTTATTACTAATCTCATGTATAGGCCTACATTGAGTAGTAAGATTATAAAATAATGTATTGTATGCACCTATTTCGTTATTGAATGTTTTGCGCATCAATACATTTTTGGGTCAGATCTTTTTTCGTAAATATATACTATTTCAAGGTTATTCTGGAGTGAAAGGGAATTGTCAGATACGATCGTGATGTCTGTGATTTGACGCGAAATCCTTGCACGCAACTCAACAACTAGTTCCATTGTTGTCTCTTGGCTACCGACCAAGAACCAAAACAATGAAAAACTAAACGATAACAGGATAAATAGATAGCATGCAGTTGAAACTTAGAACGTGTGCCGCTATTCGCTCAACTTCTTTTGTTTTGTGTGATGAACGACTTAACCCGGCCGTTAAGACAAACAATTATTTCCAACTGTGCGTATTCATGTATTTGTGCCATGTGTCCATTGTAATGTCAGTTTGTGGAATCAATGTTAGTGGGACGAATTTCAATCCAAATGTAAATCTCAAAAATGAATTATTATACATCAATCTTTGAGATTTGGGATTTTAATTGATGAACAATTACATTAACTGATTCAATAGGATGACCTATGACGTGACATGTAACATTTTAGTAATGGTTCGGGGTATCAGAATATTCTCTATACTTTCGTTAATATATTTATGGGTCACCTGATACTAAGTTATCAGATTCACCTAAGATGAGTAAAGATTATCGCCAACTGTTCCCAAAAGATTGGAAACTTTGAGTTTTTGCATAGCATCAAATTAACAATTTTTTACCTTAGAAACTAGATTATAATAAAGTTGTTTGAAAACAAAACTCATAAATAAACGAAATGTTCCGGGTGTCACCAAAAGACGAGCGAGTAACACGGGCCGCCGCTTTTTGTAGGCGTAATAACTAACATTGGCCGGACGAGCTCTCATAAGATATTCCGCATTTAAAATCACTAAAGCAGTGCCGGGGTGTGGGGCAAAGCATCAACATGCAACTTAATGTCCACAGGAGATATGGGCCAACACTGTAAGGCCAGGATCGAATATGGAAATGTTATGGATGCTGCGGCTGCTTTAAATATACCGTAGATAGAAAAAACGGGCGAATAATTTAGTCGTATCTGGGTGTCATTATCACAGCCTCTCCCCTCCCCCCCCCCCCTCCCCTTGCCCTCTGCTCCCCTCATATAGCCAGGCTAAGTGAATCTCTACGTCAATGTTGTTGATCTAGAGCGATGATAAATAAATTATACGTCGAGATATTATGGACTGATATAAACGCAAGGGGAGAAAAGGAAATATCCATGTCTGGCCCAAGTTCTTGGAAGATGTGGGCACGACTTGTCAACATTATATTGTTTACATTAACAATCGCTAAGTTTGTTCGGACGACAGAAGAGAAAGTTTTTGGAATTCGAAATGTAAACTAGAATTTCACCATGATTCTTTCGGTTTGTTGAAAGCGAAATCTACAGCGATTCCCTACTATACTATATTAGTGAAAATGATAAAGTCATAATGTGGGCGGTTGGTACTGAGAACTGCCCACATTGGGTTTGGCGGACTTGTTTACGATATTGGGTAACCTTAAATAATCGTAACATCAATAGACTTTGACAAAATAGATATTACTGTCAACATTAACGTACGTTTAACTTAACATCGTCCTCTCATAGTACATTTGTATAAATGTACTCTGTTCTAAAAATATATCTTAGACACGTTATCTAAAACAAGATGAGGACCACTAATTATGGTAATTTATATACGTTTGTACGCACTGGATATTATAAATAATGAACAGAACAAATGAAAATATTAATTAAAATCGCACCATAGGCGTGGTAAGTATAAATATTGCAATAGTGTTTAAACAGTGGAATCAGAAGTAGGGTCTCCGAAGACAAAACACATGACTCAAAGGGACAACTTCTTCTTTTTAAGGTGCATCCTCTTTTAAGAGTGGGTTTCTAAAGCATTCTGGTAGCTTCTGCCTTTTGATGGGAGTTCCGAACAACAGCCTTCTGAATTAGAGCATAGTGCCTTTCATCTGACCTTATTCTTCACTTTGTGGTTGGCGTTTTTATTGCTGTAGTACAAATTTAACAAAACTCATTAAATAAACTCTAAGTAGAGCACACATATACCTTTATTTATCTTTGGGTTACTAGTCAGAACACACCAATTTGAGTCTCTGTTGCGGCACCGCATGGCTGGATTACGAGAAATATTATGTTCCAGTAAGTCAGCTGTTATTGGTGCAATCATAATAATAAAATCTGGCACCCGGTCGACACCTGTGTTAACACAAAACTGGAAGCAATAACTTACTAAATTACTTGCTATGTGTTTTTGAATTGAAATTGTCGTCTGATTAGTTATTATTATTATTATTATTAGGTTTTTATATTGACAAATGTGATATAATATACTATATTTATGGTATTGCGGTCTCCAATACATTATCTGTTAAAATTTAAAGTTGTATCTTTCTTTGAAATGTTGTTATGCTATTATGTTCTGTAATGCTAATCATTTTTGTAAATTGACAGAATCTCGTATTATTGTACAACTACTATCGTCTTTTAGTAGATAAAACGTCACCATATTTAAAAAGACATCACATTGTTTGAGCTTCCTTATGTGTGGGCGCAAAAATAAATATCGTTTCGTCCTAATCCATTTCCTCTTGAAGTGAGTTTTGTCTCCAGTAATTCAAATATAGCATAATAACGTTAACGAAGAAACCCTTTCTCGGGACGTTGGATAATTTATTTAAATGCGGCGTTGTGTACATGTTGATTACTGAAGACGTTAACCGGCAGAGCGAGCAGTGAGACGTTGCTGAGCAATTGTGCGTCTGCTTCTGACTCCAATTGTCGGCGCCTAATAGCGGTTCATTTTTCCGGGTGTCTCTCGGGAAATCAGTTCATAGTTTGCATGACTGCAACAACAGACGTCGGTCGGCCTAGTGCGGATCTACCTTCACTGCCGCTGCTGGAGTGTAATGAGATACGCCACACAAATGGTTGTACCTACACCTTCCTTCAGACCGCACCAAACGAAAACCCGACATGATATTACTATTTGTCTACCAATAAACCCTACTTAACGTTTTTGCCCTGGGGTCATTAAGGATGATTAGGGTTTCGCCGTTAATTAACTTTAATAAAAATTAATGTCGTTTGTTTCTTTGTTTTCTTTCTTTTCAGAGGGGAAAAAATGTGTATTTTATTGTCGCTAGCTTTTTTGGCAACGAGAAAACTTACGAACGCCTTTGTAACTATGTTGGTCTTGTGTGAGAGTTTTTGAACAAGTTACAACTATAAGAATAGGGGATTGCAATGAACAGTCCAAATCCCTTTTGTCCTCATAAATCAGTGGGAAGTGTCTTCGGTTAGGAGGCGGAGTCAAAATTGGTCTATATCACATAAAATACGTTTGGAACAAATTCTTGATGCGCATAACGTAACACAACATTTAAAGAAGCTAAAATGAACATAACATTGAAATACAAAATAGTTTTGTGAGGGTCTTAACTTAACAAATTATTATTATTATTATTATTTATTTATCCAACAACAGAATTTACAATTCCAGGCACAATTGGATATAATATACTTAATTGATAGGCTCTTATTAATACATATGTTCCAATAAAATTAACATACACTCACTATTAAAACGACTCATTCAAAAATAAAATAAAAATACACCAACTAAGGTAAGTGGTAGCTATAACAATTAACCCCACTTTTGTCATGAACGTAAAATGTTAAAACACTTTGACTTGATTGACCTCACATTGTCATTAAAAACATCAATATGGCTAAAAGGTGAACTATTTAACATGGTAACAGTGCGTGGCAAAAATGAGTATTTAAAAAGATCCAATCACAAAAAGATACACTGGCATGTTTGAGAAGTGAGCAATCATTCTCTTAAGAATATTCTATGCACGGTTTAAAAAATCTTTACTGAAAAGGGATTTGTTTATAAATACAAAAAAGTTATTAAAATTACTTATTTGATAGATAGTTTCAAATTATTATTTTGTAAATGTATAAGGATAAGTTGCAGTTTATTTCCCCGCAAAGCCAACTAAGTCGAATTATATCGGAAAATAGTAGAACAGGTAAAACGTTATAAGAACCTTGTAATTGGACTGTACACTGTTTCTTGTCACACTTTGAGTGTGTTTTCGTCTGTTGAAGAGCTCTGATCAGGGTTCGAAGTATTGCGCTTTGATTTTTTATGTGTGACAAGGAAAAGTGAACAGTAAAATTACTAGGTTCTCAACTATGTCGAATGTCAAGTATGACAAATTATTCTGTAAAAGAGACTTTCCCCCGCAAAAAAATGCAAAACTCAAAACGCGTCCCCAGCGGTCAAATGGGGGTTCTAGCAGATGTTTTATACCAGTGGACGAAATGTGTGTTCAACCAAACTATCCAAGATATGATTGTTTCCAAAATTCATCTTACAGTAAACATGTGTTACTGTTACAGCACTAATCAAATAATAACCTTCACACAGTTTACTTGCACCCAGCAGGTAGTTTTCGGTTACTTATTTAAAACGTAGCATTGAGGATATGCGTAATTCATTTTTTTTTTAACATAACATTAAACCCCAATTAATGTCAACACTATTTTAAATTTTCATTTTATAGATCTTTTCAAAATCAAACAGAGCAAGTAGAATAGACCAAGTTAAAGCATCAACCACCGTACACTTGTTTTTGTACATAATGAGATTAGGTGAATTAATTTTATCTGTACTACTCATAAATGTTTTGTACCTTTGTTTGGTTGTTTTATCTGTTTGTATGCCCAAAATTGTACATTAATAATTATATGTAAGATAAACAATAATTTAAATTAGTTTACTCTTTGTATTGTTTCTAAAACTAAACAATAAGTATTTCTTTGTAAACAAATGTTGTTCTGTAAGCGAAACCAATACACTCACCGTTTCTATAAACTAGCGTTATAAAATATTTCTCACATGACTCAAGTGACAATTTGAACAATGAGACAGAATGGGAGCTGGGAAAAGAAAGAAGACAAAACTTTTCAATAGTTACAATTCGTGTAAAGTTTAAAATTGTTGAAGAGAACGTGCCGAACTCTCCCGCAACACAATGCATCGAGGTTTCTTTTGTTGGACAAAGAAGTAAACTTTCCTGTCCACTTGGGAGGTTATCAGTAGGAACGATGTGTTGTACTGAGCATCGGCTTTCTTCTAACAGAGACAAAAGTAAGAATTCTGCAATGCGCCGTTGTACTTTTGGGATTTTCCGACAATTTATAGTGAACGCATTCTTGAATTTTCTGGAGCAGTCACAACAATGATGCAACTAATATATTGAATAATATATCCTCTTGTGAATGATATATTTCGAATAGTTGACACATGTATAATTATACAGCTGCTATTTATTATATGGACAGTATGTATCAAAGTACAAACACTATATCACAAAGGAAAATTGCTTTAAACAACAATCAATTTGGCAACAAGTTCAAAACGATTAATAGGAAATCGAATCATTTATCTTGTAAATCTGAAGCAGTAATAATAAGGTATGAGCCCCATTTGGGACTAAACGTCTGGCTTAGATACGTGTACTAGTGCTTTATGAAAATGATCTAGGGCTCCATGCTTGTATTCTTTCACGGTCCTGAAAAGCTTGATCATACTCAACAATTAAAGTGTGACATCAAGGTTAGTAGATGTTTTACACATCACTAAACGCCAATATTATTGTCCACGATTGAGTGGCTGTGACATCACACAGTCATTTAGGCATGACAATCTGCTGTTAGGCAAATCTATTTTATAATAGATAGTGTAATGATGAAGGAAATAATTTTATTTCTAGATTATTACCAATATAAAAATATTTGAAATCAAATGTTGTCTAGTATACCTTAATGACTTCACTCTTTCGACATGAAATAATATTACAAAGTGTCATAGGCTCCATATTTTCATCACTATCAGAAAACATTTTAGTTTATGGTTATTCATGTTAATTGAAGATATGATAACAACACACCATTGTTTTTAAACAAAGAGACAACGGCTGGAGTAAGGAGTTCCTTTCTTTTATCATAAACAGTGATTTTACGAGATATTGACGTCACAGGTCGTTAAAAATTAAAATTTCGGGAAACAAAAATTGATTTTTTTGCCATAATAGAAATATAATTATTACATTTTAAAACTTTTGAATAACGTAGCTGATATTTTTAGGTGCAGATTGATCTAAATTACGTACTTACAAACGTATAGAGAACAACTCACATTCCTTAATATGACAGCGGTAATTGTCATTAGTTATAGCAAACAAAGCAAACATTAACAGTCATGTAATCACACAAAATACCTCTGTTTTTCACGTATGCAATGATAAATTTACGAGTTATTGACTCGTAAATGATAACAAGTTGTAAAACATCCCGAACACATCAGCAATTTATGAAAAGCTGCTTTGTTTTGTGAAATGCGTCACACTGGAATCGTTTGATATCTACAATTGTTTGTTTAAATTTAAAGATGTCTACACTATAATAATTATTTTTCCAGACGAATGGGAAAATCTTTAATTTACACTTAATTAAATAGTTTTTTTTTAAATTTCAAATCCATGTTAAGTAGTTATTGTAATGCCACATTATGCCACCTTAGGAGATTTCCATCTAACTATATGTAAATTGTGAATTTCATTTTAAACTACGTTGAACTTCTCACAAAATAAACCTACTTAATTGAACCAACTAATAACTTTTCCAATATATTTCTAATATAACTTTGTTTAATTTATCTACTAAAGAACAAACTCAATAAGCAAACAATATTTAATTAATGGCCCATAACAAGAATGTAACGAGCGCTTTGAAGAATTATTAATAAGAACACTTCCATAAACAATGTTAGCTCAGCTTTTTTTCTGCTTACAATACCTATTGTTGCTATCAATCCCATATAAGTCAAGGTAAGATAAGTCAAAACATGAAATACAGTTGTGCGGACCATATTCTCAGGAAGTCTAGGCTAAATGTTAAATCTCAATACGGCGAAGTGTGTTGCTGTTTTTGTACAGGAAGAGCAAATATGTTTTGCAAACACAAAAGCGACGGTTTAGTGTCAAGTGAATATTTCACTTCATATTATTTACAAGAAAAACGAATGAAGACGCATGGCTTACAAGTCCTTCTTAGTTTCTTTTGCAGCATGCTGAGCTTCCTTATCTCGTTCCACGTTTAAAGCTATTCTAGAATTCAAAACACAATACCAAGAGCTTGGAAATATAGGCTTTAACACCTTCGCCGTAGGATATATCTTGCGTCGAAACTCACTATTCCTCGGGATGTGTTGAGATTACCACGACGAATATATTGCACCGAGCTCTACAGATCTATCTGGGTTTCCGTGGTGGGGAGAAGTTAGTGTTACGTGTTTATCAGAATCAGTTTTTATTTTTCAGTAAAATATCAGGTTAAGAACGATACAAAATACCAGCCAAAGGTTTCTTTGCTAGACACTAAGGAAAAGCAGAATCTTTGAGAATGTAATAGTTTGCAAGCCCACGTTGTACTGTCTGAGCAGATGGACATAACCACGTTCTCCGCGGAGCAACGCAAATCTCCGCTGCAAACAGTGGCCATGTTACAATGATACTAATCAGTTGTTACCGCGGAGAAGACAGCCTCATTGGTGGTCTTGTTTCATTGATCATCATACACGAGCTGTTAGCTCATCTACCACTAGATGTCCCCTCTTTTGCGAGCCGCACAATTAACAAAGGACCTTAGGAGAAACATAATTTAGAGTTTTAGTTAAGAGTTAAGGGTTTTATAAAAATCTATGGACTGGTTTGTGAAAAAATGTATTTTCTGTGCATGATGTGATGGAATTACTCAAGCTACAGTTGTGTGCCTCAGTCGTGATATTCGGAGTGTTATTATGAAGACTGTCTATAAAAGAGAGGGAAAGCTAAATCTTATAGACCACAATCAGTGTAGACAATGCCCTACTCTGTCATTAGGTCAACTCAGTTGAAGAAGTTGTAAACTGAAGGGGCCTCCTGACATTTCGGTGGCACCGGAGTCATTTGGATAACCGGACATTTACAGATTAGATGCCTTCTGTATTGGTGTTGAAGGTTTATTCAATGCAAATTCCGTAGTAATATTACTGTGTGAGTTATTTAGCATTAAGTGACTGGCGTCGTCATCTGAGAACAAAAGATGTATTTGACATTTTACATAGTTATTATTATACTATATGCTATTATATTATATATTACTTACAAATGGTTATTATGTTTCACGTACTTTTCAAAATGCCAAACACAGCAATTTAATGATGTTAGAAAAGAATAATAAAATAAAATATACACATCGAAAGGTTTGTATATATTTAAGCTACAACAATGCAACATTTAAGATATTTCAAATTGTTCCCAAGATCAGAAAATACACAACTCTTACAGGTCAAATCGTCACTTGACGACTCAAAAACTCAAACTTCATTACACGCAATATTAAATATATATACTTATATAGGCATACACGTATGTCAGCTGCAAAAATGACAGCTTACAAATTGCAACTATCACTCTATTAACCACGTGGCAAGACTTGCATAAATCTGTTCCAACATCTTTGGGTGTAAAAGAATTCATTTATATCTGCTACCCGGCACCTCCACCAAAGACTGTATTACAAAACCACAATATGTTCCACGTGTAACTAAACAAATAGAACACCTTCAACATAAGATTTGATTCAGTAACTGTTTAAAATAAAAATGTGTTCGTATAATGGATTGATGGTTTTAATGGTTAAACATTACACAACGTTCATTATTCAGGATTATTCAGGTTACGATCTTCCTTCTAGTATTGTGTATTCTTTCTTTGTTTTGAATTAATTTATTCCTGTTCCCTATTATAAACGATTTTTGACTGGCAAAGGAATTGTATAACTGGTTCAGTAACCAATTAGAATGTATCTTTCTTTGTTGTTTTCTTTATACCATTTTCTATATACTGTCTTGATTGCTACATTACTTTCGTGGCCGTTTAAGGATGTGTTTGCTTGTAAAACGTGTGCTGTATGTACTGTATTTACACTTTCATTAAATTGAAGTTTGATAACTCAATATGTTTGACATTAAATAACTCAATTTATAATTTACAAATAGATTCTTTATTTTAAATTTAATTGATTTCTATATCACTCATTACTTTTCTAGCTATTGTTAATTCAATACATTAGCATGTACCTAAAAGGCGTTGCGTTTGACTTAATTGGTATTTTTTTAAAGCGGCATTATATAACAGTATGGTTACCCGTTAAACAGTGATTCGTTTTAAAAATACATGTTAAATATTAACGATTTACTTTTTTGCGACCCATTACTGTACGATGTACGTAGTTAAAATACATTAAGAGGCTACTATACAACATGTTGGATATCGACGATATAGGAAGTAAAGAGTACATATCATTATAGCGGCATTAATCACATTGTTGTGATATACATAAATTTAATGTTTTGGAGAATAGCTGATATAGAGTATACATATCTACAAACCATGGTACTCTGTGTAAGTAGAATTACATTAATGTATACCAAAGCTTGTAATAATATGTTAAGAATGTTGATATTTATTTGGTTTAAGGGTGCGTCAACCAGTAAGGTCATTTTGTTGTAATATTTTAAGAGAAATAACCTGTACATAACGGCTCACTCTCAGGATTCATTAAACGATTAAAAACATAAATATATGGCTTTTAAAATCAGTGAAGGGGATTGGTCCCACAACAATCCCTTAATTTTTTATAGAATAGTTCAAAAACTCATGGTACTTAAGAGTTGGCAGAATTCTGTCTTGTCGTCCTTCCTAAGGCTTCGATCAAACGTCGATCTTTTTACTCCTTTTAGAACGTTGATTGTATTTCTCGTAAACCATGACTGGAAACCCTTCGCATCACACATAATATGCGTATTACATAATTTGTAGCCAGGTTTAAGTTAAATATAACATGCCACTGCATTAAGACACATTTTTATGATAGTAATGAATAATGAAGCGATGGCAACCAACACTCAAGGGATATAGAAACTGGAGTTTATCCTGAAAAGGTGTATACAAAATAAGATGTATTTATTATTTAAATGGTTTCAGTTTAAGACCTTCGCAAATCAAACCAAAACGACCAGAATACATTTATAGTTAGATGGCGTGGGGGTGGGGGTGGGGTTAGTTGGCATGGGAGGTCAGGAAGAGATTAAAAACTAGGTAAATGTGTATTCAAAAAATGTGAATGTACTTACAAATTATAATGACTCGTAGAAATATTACAAAGAAATGAGAATGAAAATCTCTTTAAAAACTCACACAATGGAAAAGCTTTTCGTAATGTCTGAACACTTTCTTCGACCCTTCTGGATTCAATAGCTTGAAAATATGGAACATATTCAAAACAATTCAATTTGAATGATGTGAATTCAATGTGTTTAAAAAAAGTCCAAACACACAATTAATTCGCCCCTAAAGGATGAAGCAAACATAACAAGTGAGTCGTTTACTAAATAAAATAAATAAATAAATTCACATTTAGAGTCTACCCACTCAGTAATTAAACTGATTTGCAGTGGGGGACTTTAATTTAAAGCGACTAAACCAGCCCTGTTGGCACCGAACACCATCGACGAGTGAGCGATAACCAATCAAAGATCGATATGACAAATACGAAACATATGAATCAGTGATTGGACAGTGCGAACACCTGTGGACAAATGTCAGAATCAACAAGGCTGATTCAGAACAACTTTGAATTTATTGAGTGCTTCGTTGCTAGGACGGCTCTAAAGTCACCGTTTACTTATTCCTAAGACAAGAAGTAATGGAACTGAATCCTTAATAGAAGTTAAAAAACTTCTGCCTGAACCGGGATTTGAACCTGGGACCTTCTGCATTGGAAGCAGGGATGCTAACCACTGGACCAACGAGCCACCTAGCACTTCTTGCTGTACACATTCAGCCTAACCTACATTCGAGGGCAATATGTTTTACGCTGCCGTTACTTGACTTGACTGATGTCTGGTCAAATAAGAAAAGCCCGCTTTTAAAGTTCGCTATTTGCAATAAGTGACGACAACATTCCCCCAATATGCTGAGATGCAACTATCAGCCCGAAACTCTTTTTATCATCAGTTTTAGGTTCAATATTAGTATATATTATACTATTAATAGTTTAAGTATCTATACGTGTTAATAGAGTATTTTTTTACCAAATTCTTCACATGAATGTTCAAATGCCCTCAGTAAATACCCAGTTTCTCAACAACAAATTTTAAGTGTAATTAAATTACATTGTACAGTCTTCGTATGGTATCACTAAACGATTCTTCGTAGCAAATTTGTAAAAATAGACCCCCTCCTTGCCTGTGATTGTTTTGTTTAAAGGTAGGCCTACACCAAACAATAGTAGTAACTTGTAATAGGTTACATTCATCTTTTCTAGAGGTCATGTGAGTATTTCAACATAGATTTACTATCGAAACGAAAAACATTTCATAAAAAAAGTACAGATGAAAAAGGTGACCTGATTTCCGTGTGAACACACATGTTGGTTCTGTCAGCTTATAGAGTTTGGCTGGAGTCTGGCGTTATCCTCTCTCCCAATCATCACTCACCGATATTTCACGACTGAATAAACGGCGAACCGGCTTTATGTAAATTGTATTTCCCCGACATCAAGTTTTATATCGAGAAAAATGTCGTCTGTCTTATTACGTCTTCATTATAAAGGACCTTATTTTACTTCTGCTTGAATATAACTACGCGAGAATAAGTGGAATTTAAGATTAAGAAAATGAAATTTATCTTTCTAATGAAAATATACCGACGAAGCCAGCATTAATCTTCCTTAGTTACTTTTTCTCCTGAAATGCTCTCCGCAAGCAGGAATGTTCTTTTCTAAGGTGTTTATAATTAAGTTATATTGATGGGTGTTAAGTTTTCTGTTCGAGACTTGAGGTGAATAAAAGAAAGCGCTAATGAAAAACTAACTACACGTCTGAGAGTACAATGCATATTGTTATGTGTTTCAGGGAGTGCTGTGAACGGAAAGCGGGAGTGGTGGGTGCTGCCGATTGTCCTCCTGGCGGCAATTATTGGAAGGTAGCAGACTTGGAGTGTCGCTGTCTAACGTGTTGCCAACGTCTGCAACGAACAACGAATCTGAAGAGGCTAAATGACAGCAGAATAATCTTCTCAATATTGGTGGTTGCGTATTGTTGTGAATTTAGTGTTTCTTTTCATATGGTGATGCTATTGGTGCTTGGATGATGTAAGACAGTGCGTGCGGGGTCTGTAAAGTTACTGTCTACTTTCAGTCGACAATTAATTGTGGGTATTAAGAGAACGCTGTTATTTAAGCAGGATCTTTGAATGTGTTTATCAATAAAGCAAGATAGATATTCGCGGGAGAGTAATTATGGAGTAAGACTCGGCTGCGGAACTCTGCTCAGCTCCGAACGAAGGTGTCAGAACATACCGCGAGAGTGCAGCGTTTAGCAACAGAGAGTTTACGACCATTCACTTTTAATTATCGTCACGTAAACAAGTTTCATGAATTTGTGTCAGTGTAAATATTCTACTGTTGTGTTATTTGGACAGTCGTACTCCGTTATTAGGCACCCTCTCGTCGTGGTAACATCCTAATAATTTCTGATTATAGACGCAGTTAAGATGTATGCTGTAATAAATAGATAGTTTATTGTTTAGTGCCCTTAAACATCTCCCACATCAAACAAAAATACCTAGATAAGGTAATAGATATCTACATATTTCATTATGGCTTGTAAGTGGTCCATATTACATGTTTGTTGTACCTTACTGTTTATACCAGTACGAGCTAATACCAACATTGCAAATATTTTAGATGGTATCACAACTTAAAATCAGAATCTGTTTTATTGGTGAGTGTGAGAGATATGACTCTGTGAAAGCGGACAACTATTTATTAAGAGTGATAGAAATCTTGACGTTCATATTTTAATGTTCCGTTTTAAGTTAAACCCCAAGAGTGAAAGACAAAATATGCTGTCAACGTTTTGTTTTCATTTTCAGAGTGATGTGTCGATTCATAGATTTTATAAACAATGTTAAAGGTAATTGTAGATGTCTTTGATTTGTCAGTAATGGATTGTACATTTAAGAATGGCGGACACTATTATTATGAAGAGCTGTATTGAAAGCGTTTTAATCTGATTTGTTTTTGTGGGAAAATAATCGTTACAAGATGTGGCTATGGAATGTGATATACAAGAAAAAGTAACGAGGTTGCTGAATTGCCCATAGCGTGTGAAGTTACTGACTTGCCCCAAGCGACTAAAAGTATATTCATATTTAATTGTATTGTTTGTTAAAAAAAAAATAAGTGAATTCCTGCAAATACGATTGATCGTATGGACATAGTTATTAACCTATAGTTCCGAGGAATAGGGATGATGAACCATCACATTGACTCTTGTGAGTTGACTGGGGGTAATCATTAAGGGCAGCTGCCTACAAGATATATATGTGCATGCACTGCTATACGAATATCTTACAGCCTGATAGAAGGAATATATTTTTAACAAAAACGTCTCCTCAAGTCAGGTGTTGTGCTGTTTCTAAACTCTGTTTTTTTCGTAAAACACCTGCAACGTCATCTTCGTTTATTTATTGAATTTGGTTTCAAAACATATTAATTATTGAAAATAATAAACTTCACATATGGATCAATTGCTTTATTATGTAAATGCCATTTGGAAAGAAAATTCAAATTTTAGACAGTAACCGCACGTGATTTTTCAAAAGACTGAATCGTACCTCTATCAAACATTCAGTGGAAATCCAGTGCGCATATAAAGAACATAGACTTGACAGTCTTTTATTAAGTACACTGAAACATGTAAATTACAACTACACAGACATTTACTTATTCCTTATCAATTACTTGTACTTTAATGTTTTTGGATGGGGATTCAATCAAATACCGTGGTAGTCTACAGAATTTGAGACTGTGCGGACAACAGATGTATTGAGTGTATTTCGTTGCATTTTGATAAAATCAAGCAGATATTATTGTATCTGTGATGATATATTATCAATCATATTTTTTGAGAAAAGCGATTATTCTCTTTTTTTCAATCAATCATATTCATGATATACTTGTCTCGTCACACGAGTTATATATACATAAATACTAGATTGCTATTAAACAGTGGGTAATGTACTGTATGATAGATGTAAATTCGTGCAAACCAAACAACCATAAAGGAATTCTGTTGTGACCATAACTTGTCTTGTATACTTTCAGTTCGTCATTAGAACATTGGTTGGTATTTTCATCTCACCAATGTGGAAACGATGCGTCGTTAATCTTAGATCAAATTTGTTGTTTGTACTTTTTAACTCATTGAACTGAAACTGAATAATTGCTGGCGTACAGCTGTGCAGAAATAGTTATGACATTGGAAGACAATTTGTTTGTGCGCTGTCCCCATAGATCTTATTTGTCCAATAAATGTGTTTCGTCCTTCCGTCTAAAAATAATCTAAAGGCGTGAAGGGGGTGAATTGTGTTAAGAAAGACTAAACTGAGTAAATCATGTATCTTGTTTATTGTATTCCAATAATTATTTTAATGTTTGAACAATAATATAGTTGTGAGTTATTTAATGGAATATAATTATTTTTACATTCCTATAATTTTAGCAAAATATTTAGAAGAGTAAAAAGATCGTGAATTACTCATCATAGTCTTTCCTATTGAAATGTCTTAAAGCCATGAACATGTGGAAATATATGTAGTTTTATTGAACCCGTGTATTTATTACATCAAGTAAAGTGTAACATGACAATGTTCTAATTATTACTTATAATTTTATTATCCTTGACATTGACAGACACAATACACTCCTGTATCCCATGACATACAAATAAGAGAATGTGGTACATACAACGGATAAATTGACACATTTTAAAGGCCACATTGTGTCAAAACATGCATAGTATAATTCACTATAAATATAAGATTTCTTGGCGAAATTAAATATTCTAATCTAATAAAACGTTTATGATAACGTTATACAAATTGATGATTTCCTTGTGGGACCTCGATTTTGTTACAGATATAGAATACATATTCAATAATGATCTCTTGTAATATAAGTAATACTTATACATATAAGTGAACCATATCTGTATTAGATTTAGATGTGTTATTGATCACTTCAATTTCATATGAAAAATATTTCTCGTTAGGTGAATCTGATTTAGGATAACTATAATATGATGGAATCCATTTGGTAGAGGTCTTAAAAAGAATGATATAATATATCAAATGTAACTTGGATAGAAGCTCTGCTGTGTGAAAATGAATAAATCCTGAAAAACGGTGTTAGAGATTACTGTCAATATTCTTCACATATAAAAAGTAGAGAGAGGTATGCCAAAGATGTTTGATGAGGATTTGTAAATCCCCATTTAACTTTGCAATAATAGTTTGTCGTAAAAATGTCTGGTGTAGGTTAAACATCTCCGGTGGCCACATTCAAGACATTTGTCTATTTTGTTCTCATGTCAGTAAGGTGATAAACTGTTAACATTGATCGATAATGATAGTAAATTACTATAAGATTATTATTATTTCAGGGTTTATGGCGTACTACAAGTAGGTCACATGACATCCGCAATGACTCTCAGAGTGTAGATATAAGTGTATAATATATAATGTAATTAGCCGAAGACTGGTCAAGACTTTTACAAAATTAATATGATGAATTGTATAACCGGACACAAAGGACAACGCACACTTTCTCGACTGATGACGGCTTATCTTATCCATAGTAAACTAATATACTCGGCTGTCTTAACTTGACCTTTACACCTTGATCTTGAATTGAACTTACTTTGACCTTATATAGACTTGATTGACGTTAACATGACCAATCTCATCTCAACAATATCCATTTGAACCAACAAATATGTATTCGTCTTATCAAAAAAATGTTAATATAATTCATCTCTAGGTACCTAACAAATATATTCAACTCAACTTATAGAGATAGATAGATATTTGGGCTTAACGACTTATATTATTGCAACTTGGCTAATCAAGACGATGAGTGGGTGATAATGAAGATAAAATTGGGGGCTCTTTGGAAAGAGGCAAGTAGGAGGGCGCGTGAGGAAAGGGAAAAGGGGATTGGTGTGTGGACTGCATTTCGTCTGACTTCTCCTTCTCGACCAGTCCTGCTAGGGTGGCCCTACCAGAAGCATACGCTTCCGCCGGCATAGCTCTCGGGATCAACAAAGCACGCAAACCTGCCCAGTGCCCACCACGATAAGGTAGCAGTCCCTGGGAAGGCAACTCAACTTATATACTCACCCATTTTAACTCGACCAGTGTTATAATCTTAACACTACTAACGTTAACATAACAGTTCATCTGATATATTGGTCTCAAATTATGTCATTGAGACGTTACACTATGTAATCTCTTCCCTATTAAAAGCTACTTGAGCAAATTGCGCGTGATATTAAACATCATACAACTGATTTACTTAGTAGAACGAAACAAACGTTATTTCATGAAATCTTTAACAAACTCTTCCGTAGTCGTATAAAAATCACCATGGTTTTGGTGTGATGGAATTAAAACGAAACTTTTATTTCCTTGTTTGGAAAATCAACGAGTATTAATTTAAATCGAGTATTTTTAGAACGGTAAAGTAAAACATGGTCGCAGGTACATTAATTTTGTGGTTCTCAGATTAACCGAAGGCGATACGAGACGAGACGCAGCCCTGCACGTTAAATGGAACTGTCAGTTACAGTCAACTTGATGACAGCTCCGGTCGATCGTGCTTCTTTTTTTGCACGAGGTTGACTCGCTGATTTATGCAACGAGATGGACACAGAACCTGTCAAACGTGGTGCCTTATAAACAAGTCTTGCCACACCAAAGATCTTGCGCGAAATAACGATAAGGGTTTTGACCGTTCTTCGGAAGAAAGACGGGATGAAAATTCGATGTTGATTCGTTCAAGATTACGCAAAACAATTTTCTAAAATTGCTCAATTTGATCCTCAGGCATTATTGGATTGACGTTCGTAATTGTTCTACAATAAAAGTAATTTGGAATGATGTATGTATAATCATGTGTATCAATCGATCAAGACCGCCAAAAAAGGAAAATTGTTTGCATATGCCATATGTCATGTACCCTAAAGCGACCGGACAAGGATAAGGTGACCAAAAAAGGAAAATTGATTGCATATGCCATATGGCATGTACCTTAAAGCGACCGGACACGGACAAGGCGACCAAAAAAGGAAAATTGTTTGCATATGCCATATGCCATATATATACCCTATAGCGATTGGACAAAGACAAGGCGACCAAAAAATTAAAATTGTTTGCATATGCCATATGGCATGTACCCTCTAAAGCGACCGGACCGCCCGGGATGGTCATGGTCATTGTTATTGTTATTTTCATTGTCATTGTGCTATTTTACTTATCAATGGTTGGTCTTGTTACGTTTGCGGTACACACACTATATTTTCAACAATAATTCAACTAGAGCCAAAGTCGCTTTGAAGCTTTCAGTAATCGATGACTCATATAAGCACACGGAGTAGGCTACTAAAAGAATTCCTCCAGTTCATTGCTCACGTTTCACGTCACTATCGTGCTTCAACCTTATATTCCTCAATACCAATAAGTTTAATAATATACCCAAAGGGAGTTGTATAAACAAGACAACACCGTGCATCACTCTAATGGCAACGCTGTACTCTACGTTGGTTGATTGACGTGTACTCTGCAGTGTGACCATTGTCATTTTGTTTGGTGAGGTAGTGCGTTTGAACATTGCTCGTATGCAACCGGTCTAAGGATTGCGAATAAAAGTTGTGTCGTAAGAAATGTTCGAAGTGTTTTTAGCCTAGTGTTGTCAGTGTGTTGTTGTTTGCATCTACGTCACGCGATGATGCATTCCATTCGAAATATCTACCTTCAAGGTAAGTGGACGACAATATGTGTTCTACATTGGAATTAATATTAGATCGATTTTCGCATCTAGACACAAAATAAATTCTGATTTTCTCAGCTTTCCGAGGTCTATATTATTTGTTTCAGCATGACAGAATGCTAAAATTTCCATATTCTAGTTTGAAATGTAATAAAGTTGAATTTTGCTTCAAGAAAGTTGTAAGTGTTCATGGAGAGATTGCATAGAAATACACTGTCAAGAAAATCTATTTAAATGTTTGTTTATTTATTTATTTATATTTATTATACATTTAATAATGACTCATTGGTGAAACATTTAAAATAAATTAATTTCTAGTTTAACAAATCTGAATTGTAATATATTATTATTGAAGAAATTGAAAGATTACCTAGGGCTGGTATTACAATGTCCCAATAACAAATCAAACAGAGAACGTACAAACAACTACTCTAGTAATGTTTTAAGTAACGTCCATCCAATTTGATTGTCTACTATATACTGTCGTTCTCTTATAAGGGAGGGTTCTATCCTACTTGCCGGAGTTTTTTTCAAACCTTTAGCAGAGAAAATATGTCCAACTCTGCAGCATATTGCGTTTATGTTGCCCAGTTGTTTTAAGAAAAGTTTCCTTAGATTTCGTCTAATTGTTTGTCGTAAATAAAAGACTGATGAGATTAAATCGTTACTGGGACCAAACTGACATCTTGACTGTTATTAGTTCTTCCTTTGAATACAAAACGACAACAGCTGTGCGTGGTTACTATTACAGGATCTAGATATGAAGTAGCTCACTTGTATTATGTCTTGCCTAATAACGAAACTGTATCAAAATTATGAAATAACAGAAGACAATCAAATAAATATGTGCCACCCATTTATTCAATTTATTTCGTTTAGTTAATTGTAGCCTATGTACATAATTATAATTGTTTTATATTTAAAGTTAAAAGTATCTTCTTAATTTAACTCGCCAAGCTATACTAGGCTTGAAAGGACAATTTCTGGTCGAAACATTGAATGCTGGGAATACAGCGTTATAATTGATTGGTAATACCGTAACATATTATTTTTTCTTTCATTATTTCTTTCTTCATCTTCTAAATATTAATCATTATTTTGTCTCTTGAAAACCCGTGTTTTATAATATGTTGTTGAATGTTTGGTTGAAATGTGATACACGAATACATAAGTAAACGCAAGATTTTAACATCTTAGTTAATATTGACATTCCGTTTTTGATTTAACCTTCTAAGAAATTGATTTGTTTTTATCCTCTTTGCTCAGAGGCAGCTTTATATAGACAAGTTCTGGATAATATGGCTTTCCAATTTCCCATGGAAGTGTATAGTAAAAACTCTGACACACATATGTTTTAACATGCTCATACATGTTTTAAATCAATATCACTTCATAGCTGCAGACAAGAAAACAAATTCTTTATGACATCGGCTTTATGATAAAAACAAAACATGAAATTCTTTCTCTATTGTATAATAAAGTGTATTGCATGTCAACAAAATAATGAGTTCAGACGGAAGATTTGACTTTTGTAAACAATATTATGTAGATAATATGAAAAGCCATACACCGACACCGTTTATATGTGTGTAGTACCGCGCAACGCCAAAATAACGTTGTCCATGGTTTGATCAGTAATTTAATTTCGTTCAGCCTCGCCTATCTCCATTATCCGTGTTTCAAAACCACGCCCTTTACTTCTCATCGAAAACAGGAATGCGACTACTCTAAGTATCAATCCCCATGTATGCGTATAGAGCCTAATTTTGAAACGCGTTGCTTGTAGCATACAAAGACACACCAGTCTAATATTCAAGTTTAAATTCTAGACCTTGTGACTTTATTAGAAGCTGGTTTCTAATTACCAAGTTAATACAATGTCACCTTTCATAATTATGAGCAAGATATCACATTTTCTTACACAGTGTACAGTAATCAACTGAATGAATACATTTTAACTACATTATGACAGGCTGAGTTACCAAGCGTTAGTCATATTATTCGTAGAGGCTATAAATGTCATACACGGCATTCCTTACGTATGGACAACGTTACAGTATGAGAAATAATACCGGCAGTCTGGATTCTAGTCTTTTGTGGTTAATTTATTATGAACCAAACGAGGCGCATATGAGTGATGAAACTCAACCCGACTCACTCTACCGCTCGTGATCCTTCGTGTTTGTATAGCTATTCAAACACGTTCACCATTGAATGACGGTCTAGCATAGGTCAGCTCATCTGCGGAATATGTCGACATTTCACTTCGTAGTTACTACTTGTGTTTGCTTTCATTCCACATCCCGCAAGATGCCATAACATTGGTCTTATGAAATCCCTGGTGTTGGATCTATTTTTTTTTTATAATCCTTTGATGAAATTATTTAAATATTATGTTTAATAAAATGCCAATTTCTATTAATTATCTAACTATCAAGAATTATTATCTACATTTATAAATATTATAATGCCTAACATAGTTTTGTTTGCTAAAATGTTCAGCTAAAAGGGCGTAGGGTGATAGAAAATAACTTATTCCTGTATATGTACCAGCAGCAGCAGCTCAATATAGCAAAAAAAAAAACATTACAAATAAAAATTTTCGTTAGTTTTTATTTATATTTGACATTAAGTAATTCATGGACAAATTATTTAGTGGCATGATAAATATGAACACTCATACTTTATTTTCAAAAACTTTGTTTGTACACTTTCTTTGAGTATACCTAACCACCTTGTATTTAACCTTCCGTACATCTCATCACCAATGCGGTCGAGCGGGACTAGAGTTGGCAGTGCGAACCTCGCCACGTCACCTCAACTGAACAGCTACACTCATTCCATGTATTACTTCTCCAACCCACAGTCATTCGCTAACACTAACCTCACTAAACTAGCAGGTTGGCAGACGTACAGTGTGTCAAATGTCTTTAGACCAGTAATGTGTTACTGATTGACCGGATCGCGTACAAAAACAAAAATGAAGTGTAAAACTATTAATAAGAAGTGTTTGAAGTAACTATTAACCTCTTTCGATGTCCGAGTGTCGTACTGTAACCTTACGTCAATGGATATTAATATACGCCGACCAGTGTTGTTACGTTTAGTGCTGTGACCTGGATTTTGGAGTTCCGGGGTCTGTGAATGGTAAGTTTGTATACCCAATGTATACATATAAAGATTTATTACCTGCTTCATTCTTCATTGATGAAACGTATTTGCAGTTGTGCACACAGAATGCAAAGAATGCAACAAAATGCAATGGAAAGCAGTGACGCAAATATGATTACATGCAAGCGCTTAAACACAATAATTATTCAAATGCAATGCATACTACTTGTAAACTATTTTCTTCTGCGGGATCCAAGATTGTGTCATGCTTAATTATCCCTCATTCTTTTACTCCAAGTTATTCTGCTGTATCACCACAATTACGTCATGAAGTAATGTTAAGTTGAAAGTTAAGAGATATATCTGTTCTCAGGAATTTCTGTTAACAAAATCAATTGTACTTTGTGTTTCTTGTATTTCTTAATAAAACTGATTTCTATACCAGTGACGAACTCCTCATAACAGATTTTATTTACAATATATCGAGATGTTTTGCAAACTAAGAATGTGATATGATATAGTGTATGATATATCGGTAAATTTATAATTACAACTTGTATTGAGGAGTTTAACAAATAAATGTAAAACATAAAGACATATAGGAGTTGATATATCTTGATATATTATTTATATGGGAAAATACATTTGTAATAGTACAGCGATAGAGGTGGCTCAGCGATAAGACGCGAGACTAATTCGGGAGGTCCTCAGTCACGCTGAGACTGAGTGAGTAATACTATCAGCCCTCGGACATTCCATCCCAGCTATTCAAACACCGTAATAACCTAGTTAGTCACATGAAGAGGGGCACATCAGGTAAAGCTGGTGTGCACCTTATAACGGGTGTTCCTACGAACAATTATTATTATTTGTATTTTGTAATAGTACAGTGAATTAGAACAGTTCGGCCTGCATAACTTATCATCACGCTTGGTTTTAAACCTTCTTAATATTAGACGTGTTACAAAATGGTGAAATTTATACTTTCTGATGTGAGTGAGCAGAGTGACGACCTTTCAATATTTTTATTATGAAACTTTTGCTTTAATAGCTATACATGTTTGATACGCCGTGAACCAAATTGCCTGGCGCTTTATAGAATGTCAATATCTACGTCCAGTTAATTACATACGCGTGTTACCGATAGAGGTGGCTCAGCGGCTCAGCGGTGAGACGTGAGACTCTAACTCGGGAGGTCGCCGGTTCGATTCCGGCCACCGGCAGTCCTGACTGAAGGTTTTTCCGAGGTTTTCCTCAGTCGTAAAGACGAATGCTGGGATTGATTCATACTATCAGCCCTAGGACATTCCTTCCCAATTATCCAAACACCCTTAAATACCTTGTTACCTTGTTAGTCACCTAAAGAGGGGCATATCAGGTAAAGCTGGTGTGCACCCTGTAACGGGTAATCCTACGAAAAATCATTATTTATTACGCGTATTACGGAACAGTCTCAGCATGACAAAACCATTTCCACGAGGTTAAGAACACACCCTATAGTGCTTGGGTATTTTCGTGTCTCTTCCGTTTCTTCTGAGATTTGCTTTGGTTAATTTGTAATTATTATTATACACCGTGTAAACTTAAGAGATGTGACGTAATATTCCCTGCTGGGATCTTGTCTTATGTGTTGCTGGGTGTACGAAGTTGTGTTTTGCTATTTATACATACTGTACTCAAATTTCGTGAACTTGCAATGAAAGTTGATGAACATAGAATACATGGAATTATATAATGCATTAGCCGTTCTTATATTTAACGATCATGAATCTTCACTTATGGTTCGGAGGCTGTTTCGTTCTGATCGTTTTAGTTCTAATATAATAAGCGTACTTATCCATTCCACTTCCCCTCCCGACTAAACTTAAACGTTTCTGCCAGTTGGAATTTCAAGTGAAATCATCTAAGAAACGTCAAGCATGCAGCTGGTATAACATTCTAAATGATGTTATACACGAATTATTAAATTATAAAGAACCTTTATCTTTTTTTTTAACTTCTGTATGTGTTAAAATATTAAAGTGAACTGGGTATTTAGAAAACAATTCCATTCTAGATTGACAAGATTAGGAACAACGGGTTGGGACTTTCACAGAGTCAAAGGACACTCAATTAAGTTGCACAAATATAAAGTTATATTATTTGTTATATTCTGTGAATGTTGCACTCCTTGCTATTATGATATTTATCATTATTCGTCGCGACATATTGTCCCTACAAAATGTTAAATCGTTATTAAATTTATCTCATTTATGATGAACATTAACATCCCTTACTCTTTGATAGCCACAATGACTTTGAAGTTCGTTTAGAAGAAGTCTGGCAACACTGTACGACTTCACAGTGCGACTGACGAAGACAAAATGTTTGGATACGCAAATGCTTAATTAATGTGAATACAGACAGCATAAATAATGATCAAACGCTTATGATTTGTCAACATCAAGTGCATATTTGTTTATACAGTACATATACACTACACGTTATTCATTTGATGAACGCCTTACAATTACACTGATTCTTGTTGTTCTATATAGGTATTACTATTAAGCCGATAAGCTATTTGCGACTCGCGGTGGTAGGGGGTGTTAGATTATCACGAAGGAGAATTACCAAAACACCCATGTCGTATACAACGTATTACAATAACAATACACATTGAGAACAGTCACTCTCTTATTACAATTACCTCGTGACGTCACAGTGGTCACGATTGTGAGACAATTGATGACGGAAGGCCTAACCTAGATCGTTGGCGGATATTATTAAAACAAATGTACTAAATATGCAGAATTTAGAATTTAAAAAGGAAAAATAACTAATCAAAATCTTCAAATTACCCCACAACAATTTTATTTAAGAAACAGACTGAACTAAGGATTATTATTTTCTACCACAACAGGCTACAATTTTTTCTTCGTGGTAACGTCAAAGTTTGGTCACAATTGTGGCCGCCACGCGCAAAGATGTAACCTACATATAACCTTGGTAAGATTAACATTACCACTTCATAAACATACAGAAATAAAGACAAACGTACACTAGTTAACTAACACAACCCAACTTATTTATGTTAACAAACAATCTTTGGTAGACCCTTATCTATTTCACTCATTATAGTGGACTTTTTGTATAAACAACGCATTTTATCTAACATTCTGGGTTTTTATTTTGAAAAGAAAATTCTCTTGCTTTCGCATTATTCTTAGAAATACCATAATCATTTGAGTGGATATTCTATAACTTTTTCTTTGTGTATTGTCGAATGGTGTACAATGTTCGAACACAATAATACATAAACACATGAATACAAATTAAACCTAAAAAAAAAAATACTCAGAACAAGTGACTTTTAATTAATTATAAAATCCTAAAAAAAACAACCATATAGAGTCAAAAGTTAGGTACAATATTTACAATATTCATTAATATTCTGCAATTTTTGTAAACCTTGTTTTGTTTCTTCGGCGAAAGCACTATAATGAGTTAGAATACCAAAATGAATCGCACAAAAGGGTGTTCCTTGTTTCCTGCGTTGGATTGGAACACATTCATTGTCAGCCTTTTCAGCTCAAAGCTTTATTAAGAGACGTTGATGCTGTGTAACTGAATCCCGGAGCTCTCTAATTGGGGCTCAGTGGAGGAAAAGCTCGGGGAATGAAAAAAGCGCACGCAATATTACCCAATTTGTGTACTGTCACAACACATGGGCCAACAGTTAGTCTTTTAGTAAGAGAGATCATTATATTTGTAATGATATCAGTTCTTTTTGGATTGGGAGCGTAGGCCACGGTTTATAGTTATACCATATTATACACCTTCTCAAAGTCGGATCAATAAAGGATTTTTAAGATATTTTCGTTGTGTTAAACATTCACCAAATGCACCTCACAAGAGCAATAATTTCGCAAATTGTATGTAAAATTTTCACTTAACCCAGTTATGTGTAGAAATTTTAACACAAACATGTAGATCCCCGTAGCATCAATGTAGGGTACAGTCATATCTATGTAGTATGAAGCTACAATAAGATCCTACACTTAATAACCTCGTTGTAAAACAGCACACAATATAATCATAAACACATGTGGCATTCTAGACACGTACAGAAGCTCACATCATATCTAAATGAAGGTTAGTAAGGACTTGTTTTTTTATCGAATATTAATTCGTCAGTTTCTGTTAAAATTATTTTTATCATTTTCATATCGCTTCAACAGCTGAGTAAAATATTCGTGTAACTATAATGCATGTTTTATAAAATGTACGGAGCAATGTGATCGCGTGTGAGACTAGGCCTTTCATCACTTAGCCCTTCTACCCCGCTATGTGTTTCTCTACTTATTGTTCCGTGAAAACATGGGTTATGGAAGTGTGCATTAAGTCACCCTATTCAGTATTCACCTTATCTCCACTTGCACCATAAAGAATATTATTATTATTATCATTATTATCTTTATTTATCACATCACCAGATGGCAGGTACATTATTAGTCTACAGCACCAAAGGTGATCCTCACCTCTTAGGTGCTGCAACCACACATTACAAAATATGACATTACAAAGATTTTACACATTACAAAGATAATTACATTTTAAAAAGATTCTACATATCACAAAGATTATTATATTACACATAAATCAAATATAGTTGAATTCATGACACCGCGTGGCCCTGCGGTGCGACGCGGTACGAACCCGGGCCAACCCAAAACACCCGCACCGCATCGCAGGACCACGCAATGTCATAAATTCTACATAAAACAATTATATAAACATAACATAAAGACTTCAATATAAAAACTGATATCAAACTATTATAGAACCTTTCTCAAAATGCGAGCAGTACCCAGAATGGCTGTCTTCTGTAGTTCCCTTGTGTTATGTTGTCCTGGTATATCTTCTAAATAATTTTATTATTATTATTAATATTATGATTATTGTTATTATTATTGTTATTATTATTATTATTATTATTATTATTATTATTATTATTATTATTATTATTATTATTATTATTATTATTATTATTATTTTTATTATTATTATTATTATTATTATTATTATTATTATTATTATTATTATTATTATTATTATTATTACTATTATTGTTATAATTATTATTATTATTATTATTATTATTATTATTATTATTATTATTATAATTATTATTATTATTATTATTATTATTAACTGTTTATTCTTGTCATCACAAAACCACGTACGTAAAGAGGAAAACAAAAAAATTAAAAGTCTCTTGACAAGAAACGGCGTCGACGCTAGCAAGCTATAATCAAGATGGCTAATATAAGGTGTGATTTACTTCCCCTATATCACCTTATCTCCAGTTATCAACAATATGGTAGAATTATCCTCCAGAGAGTATTAGACAAGAACAAGCATGGAGACCAGGGTAAATATCATTGCTATGGTGATACAATATTATGAACAGGAATTTCACTTCTTAATTGTGTTCAAAAGACCGGAACGTTATATAGGAATGTATCTTTTTATCAACTGACTACAATTGTAAGTATCCGTCTACCACAAAGGAACATCGCAAAGACACTAACATGAAAGGCTAGTTATTAAGGCTTCCTCAGTCTGTCAGAAACGGCAAAAGACATTTGCTCTGATTGTGCGTAATGAGCCGTAATGTCGGCATGGATCAATTGGCCTGGTGAGAGGGGGCATACGTCAGCGCTTCGTTTCGATCAGTGAAATACAGAAAACTAGCTATGTCCCCCAATGCCACCAAGGACAGACATTCGTGGTGACTAGTAAAGCTAAATCCATGAAATACGGGGAGCTATAATTTTAGTTCATCACATAATGTTACAAATTGACAGACTACGTCACAATATTTCCATTGTGCGCGGTAAATTATTCTATTGTTACTAGAATAATGAGAAATAATTAATTTTCTATTTTGAAGACCATTGAACTGGAATGCGTATAATGGTATGTTATTAAAACTTAGGTTTATGCTGCATAACGAGTAGCCTTGTTGAAAACATGAAACACGTTTGTATTGATATAATTATTTGCTGCTTTAAATAATTTGAAATATTCATAGGTATGATACAATATCAAATTTAATCCACAAATAAAGTATAACGAACAAAACACAAAGAATGCGTTAAATTGTGCAGTGAAATATAATTAATAGATCATGTGGAAAAATTTAGTTAAAATTTCATTAACAGGAGCGCACAATTTAATGAACGAATACATTCTTGTTAAATTATTTTGTATACATTCCAAAAATCTAGACATTTGAACGCATAATTGTTTGTTCCCTGAATTGTACAAAATAACAAATAATGAAAATAGCATTCAGCAGCACATTATTAAACACAAGAAGAAATTATTATTAAACTACGTATTTTCTGAAAATGTTAAAGTTTTGAACTCTAATTTGAGTGAGTTATTTAATTTCATCAATTAAATATGCACATATCTTTTTTAAT
Organism: Isoperla grammatica; assembly: GCA_945910005.1. Taxonomy (NCBI): domain Eukaryota; kingdom Metazoa; phylum Arthropoda; class Insecta; order Plecoptera; family Perlodidae; genus Isoperla; species Isoperla grammatica. The sequence goes on along the minus strand of OX246737.1, from coordinate 39,293,898 downwards.
TTCAAATTCTAATGCAATTTTCCACATAGTCAATCTAGGCTACCACCCCTAGAACATTCGTTTTAATCTATTGACAAACGTTGAGTGTTGGTGTTGCCGTTGTTACGAAACAAGGTTTCACTCGTGAATATTAATACGATGTTGGCAAGTCACACAAAAAGTTCTCCTTGGTTGTGCCGTATTTAAAACACACAAAATGAACGGGTGTTGTTTTTCAAGAGCGCTGTGTTGAACAAGTATAAATAATAAATATAGTAAAACTTATGAGTTTCTTGCATTTTAATCAGTACCATTTTTATTTAGGGTACTTATTCCATAAGTACTGCCCAAAATGACAACGTAATTATTACAATGTGGTATACACACGATTGAGAAAATATTGCATTTTTACGAAACTGAACGTCCATATCTTTCGGTTGTTGAGATATATACCCAAACCATGAAAATAGATATTGGTGTTGATCTGTTCGTCCCCTTTCTCACTTGCCTGACATAAAGTCCGGTTATGTATTCTAGTTAGTAAATTAAGGTAGAATAACAATATAACAAAGAAGTGCTCAAGTCTACCCCAGTTTCATATTCTCTTTACGACCTGCATTTTATACCACATAACTTACTTCCCAAAGAATATGCTGTGTGGCTAAATACGTCATCCTCAAAGGGATAGTCAGGACAAAACTAAAAACAAAATTCCCTAGCTATACATGTTGACATAGCAATATGAAAATACGACCAAAATTAATCATACTTCAAAATAAAGCGGCGAAATAAGTACCCAAACTATGATTTCTTGCCAAGTTGCACCAATCAGATGTTGTAATGAAAATTAACATTTTGTTTGATACTTTCAAAATAAAGTGAGATTTCAATAACACTATGTGCCCCTCGTAAGCCTTCCACTGAAAATGCTTGGAACACGTGCACGCACGCAGTCTCCAAACAATGTGAGTATAATGTCAATTGCTCGGTCATACCTGGTAAAAAAAAATCACAACAATTTTTGCATCCGCATTATTCTGAAGTTTTATTTTGATAATGTGTTTCACATTTGTAGGTAACATGTACTATGGTATTGTCTTAGTTTTGGCTGGACTATCCCTTAAATAAGGTACCTAACGTATGTTTTTGAAACGGTTTTCTTTTCACCTCGGTCTCCACGGTTGCAGCCACACGACGTAAAATGAGAAAGATCACGAAGTGTTAAACGAGACCCGTTACGACTTGTTACTAGTATGTAAACAGAATATTTGCCTGGTAGAAAACTCTTGAGCAGAGAAATTGAGATTTTTACGATATCATATCACGGTGTGACCCGCTTATTGATATTTCTATGGAGTCAAATGATATCCAAACAGCGACCGAATGTTACGTTATTTTCCATTGGTTTGGAAACTTCTTCTCACCTTTGACCTGCTTCACACTTCAACGTAACCATCCACTGGATACACGTTTAAGTCCAAACTACTGGCAAGTTTTAGTTGCTCAACATAGTAGTACTATGGAAAGACTACCGCCAATATTATAACGCGCGAAATGACCGTTCTTTAATCATATCCCAATAGTCCTACACCATGTCAAAAAAGTGAAAACCATACTCAATTTCGGGTCTTATCAACTAAATACTTTGTGGGAAAATTTTAGTGAAACTATAATTATTAGGGTTGGTATTTGGTAAATACTTCGTACTTGATTACACGTACTAATTATGACATTAGCATTTTTTTTTTTTATATATATTTTTCAGCTTTTTCAAACCCAAATTGAGTCTTGTTTTCACTTTTTCGATGTAGTGTCGGTAATTTTGTGTTGTTGTAACATTGACGGTAGTCTTTCCTCTTTATATGGCTGCGATGAAGCTCTTGTTGTTCAGGCTAATGTAAGGTAATTATTTGCACTATTATAGATTCGCGAAGCATCTAGCATCTCGCGGACGTAAGGGATTCGTAGACTCGCTCAGAGATGAAGCAACATGGCTAGTTACTGTGTGTTCATTGACATCATTGTTAATTCCATTCTCATAACAACACAAACCAATTTTAAAAAAGGCAACTGTAGAGTGTGAATAAGTTTAACTGCATTTAAAAAATTTAAATGTGCCCTCCTGGGCATCTCGTACATGATGAGTAATTTAAGTTACCTTCGATACGAAAACCAAATTTAACTGTTAAACAAAATATAGTATTGCTTATATTCTTTGAAAACGGTTTAACAATACTTGAATAAAACAGAATCGTTGTCCGGGGAATCATAAAGTTAGCGGTCAGCCGCATCCAAAATCGTCGCCGTAGTAGATAATCTTGCACCCCACATTATGTGGCCTGTTTGAACGTGACCTTCTAGTCTTGCTCCAATAATAAACACGAATAATCCCAGGTCAACTCTCCTCCGTACAACGTTATGCAATAAGTCGCTCATCTTCATACAACAGAGCTAGACATGTGGGAGTGTGGGACTACACTACCTTATGAATTCCGAGAAGGAAATTGTCATATACATGCAAATACGTACGGGCACGACTTGTAATAAAGATACCTAGTACTTCAGGCAGTTTTATACTTCAGGCATTTTTATGTCATATTCCCATTCTTTCATGTTTTTTTAATACAAACAATAACATTAAATGGATTTATACATATTGGCGACATAGTTTACCGAAGTCGAATCGGCTTTGGTCTTATCAAGCGTGGTTCCCATTTAAGGTTAACTCCTGGTTTGGCTATGGTTCTTATTAATTGTTGTATGGTCACCCACGATTATCTAAATTAAAATATGTGCCAAAATATAAAACGATGTCAAAATTTTATCATTTATCCCGGCCAGTAAAAGAAATTAGAAATCTGGGTTATAATATAATATAAACACTACTTAGAATAATGAAATAAAGGAGCATCTACTGTTAAGATTGAAATGTAAATGCATGTTTAAGTTGATGAAATGTGGTGAGATAAACACGACTGATGAATTGTGTCTGTCAGTGTTATAACGGGTCCTATTTACTAATGTGTTTGGTCGGATTGTTTATTATTCATACCGTCTAGACTACACCAGTGACATTGTTTATAATGCAAATACTAGTCACGCAATTCGTATAAGTAATCTATAAACAGCGGTTTGGTACAAATGAGTAGTAGAAAGTTAGTAGTATTAGTAGGTTTGGTAAGTAGTAGTCGGTTTGGTAGGAGTTGGTTAGTAGTCGGTTTGGTAAAAATACGTAGTTAATAGTTAGTGGCAGTTAGTTGTTGATAGTTAAAAATGCCATGATACACTTTATTGCAACTTTTCCAATCACGTTTGCTTCCATCGGGTTTCTGACTCGAACGTACCTTGTATATACTAGTAACTGGTTATTTACTGATACACTGTAGTTTCTAACAGACGTGCTTTGGGGGGTTTGCAAAAGACAGGGGTATTGTGTGCAAGGAGATTAAAACTCATTGTCTGGAGGGAAATGCATTATGTAATACGAAGAACACTATGTTTAAGTCAAGAGGCAAGAAGCTTATTACCTTCTTAGTTTCGTTTGCAATTTTGTGTAGCGTTTGTGTTCTTTGATTCTTGAGTCGTCTTACATTCAAGCTCAAGTCATTTACGCTACTTTGTTGGGCGATATTATCATGTTCGTTGTTGAATGTTTTGCTCTTGTTAAACGTTTTCTGATCTTACCGACGTTTAAAATACGTTCAGTGAACTATTGTTGGTAACAGCAGCATGAATGTGACTTAATATATATGTCGAATGTTCAATACTGTGGATAGTTCTAAGTGTGGCAATCTGTCGCCAACCACTCACAAAAACAATTACAAGACTGCCACAATGAGTGGGTTGAAACTAGTAGTAGTAGTAGTATTTTTTATTTACCAAAATGAGCTTTCGCTCTTTACAATGGCAAGTATCTTACAATACACTTGTTATATGAAACTAAGCGAAAAGTTAGTTCACTTCTCCATAGGAGTATCTAAACCCTACAGAATATGATTGCGTTCTCTTCGAACACATATTTGATAATTTTATCTGAAACCGTAAAGCGGCAACATTTTACAGTTTTACACAAATTAAAAAAACTTATTTTTACTCGAAATTATAGTTATGTGGAGATCTATTGGGAAGTGCAGCGCTCGAGTACCTACGCAGTCTGGTGATACCACAGTGAACTAAAGTTTGGTTGATCGAAATTGTAAAGATGGCCGTCGCCCAGCATGTTTCAATGTAGCGTATTTCGTTGTCGTTGAAATTTGACAATTGACGACCAAAACCGATGATAAGTTTTTCGCCAATTGATCAATGAAGTGACTTTCTCATGTCAGAATTATTGTATACGGTTATCCTGTAAAGTATAGAATTGCCTTTTAACTATGTCTCTTGACGGCGTTATTAAAATTAAAACTTGATTATTATTATTTTTCTATCATAATCGCTATATTATGTCCTCGTTATGAGCAGCAATAAGTTTAAAATTAATGAAATTGCAACATGATTCACATAACAAACTGTCATCATGTACAAACTATGCCTGTCAAAACTCTCTCTTGCTAGCGTAGAGATATTTCGTTTCACGCTTTTAAAACATGAAGCCTTTAATTAATTAAACCCATGTACTATCTCAATACAAAGTAAATTAAAACATTATCTAAAGATATTATATTTGTTGTTTAATCGTGGTAAGATTTAGTGAAGAGGTAACGACTGGAGATATTCCTGGTTTTGAATATTCTCTTCTTCAGTGTACAAGGGAAAGCTATCCCACCTAGTGTTTACAACAAAACTTTCTTATTTGAAAACGATTCCCATCTACTACTTCAAGGTTTTAGGAATATTTCGGTTGGCGCACCCCAGACATTCTTTCGAAATACCTATAACATTAACTGTTCATTCATTCATTCAATTGAGATAGCTTTCTGTAGCGCTTGGAAATTAATCAACGGTGCGCAGTGACTTGGTCAGCATCGTGAACGGTCATTAGCCGCTTGCGGGAATCTGAACCGTTACATAATAACACACACGATCTACAATCACTTAATGGTGCGTTAATTTTTCTCCAATAACCACGGTCTGTGCCTGTGCGTTCGAGATCCCTTCTTCGCCGCAGTGTTTACCAGCTTGGCGTTCTGCTGTGTTGCTCTGAGGGTACACCGTGACGTCACTGTAGCCGTGACGCGTGCCGTAGCCTTGTGATGGATGAGGTCGCTGCAAAGAGGCGGTCCTATCATTACGTTACACCGAGATTTATTAATGAACTTTAATATAGTCTGGAGCCATACTGTAACATGTCCAAACGAGAGCCCTACTACAAAGAAAGCATTGAAATGTACAGAATACCATTAGGGCTTATCACAGAGGCGTCTTGCCAGGGAGGAAGCGAGTCGGAAGATGAAAGGGCGGACGATCTACTAAGGGAGTGAACGTCGACGCCGTTAGAGTTCGCTAGCGTCGAGGAACGTTTTAACCGCCTTAATTAATAACGAAGCACGCCCTAATTGAAAGCAACCAATACTCGTCCATTAAAGAACTGCAATCATTGCAAGATTTAACAAACGATCATTTGATTCTGTGAAGGGAGAAGGGAAGGGGGGTTTTGTTTCGAGTCTTTTGAAATGTGAAGGGAACGTCATGTCAAAAGAACAGTTGAGCTGTTGTCAAGGCAGGAATACACTACGGAGATAACGGGTTACTGGACTCTTTGAATCTCGTGGTGGCCGCGGTTGGTGGGCGTTAGTGTGATGAACCTGGGACACGGCGTTTATCAGGTCAAGTTTTGGCGAACCTCCTTAAAAACATATGTTTTAAATGGTCAATAGTAACAAATTGTCAAACACAAGTTATTTCATAAGCGACTTCTGCTCCCGTCCTCAGTGGTGTTCATTTTAAAATAATTTTTATTGTGATATGAATTGACATAATCGGTAATCATTCTTCTTTATATACGTATGATATCGAGTACCAACTATAAAGGTCTCCTCATAAGATAATATAACTAGTTGTATTGGGGGATTTAGTTAGGTGCAGATAAACGGCTGACATTATCTTACTCAGTTACTCAGTTCTAGAGTCCGCATTATGATTGGAGATAAACTTACGTTCTGGTTTGCCGTGCCTAGTATCGAGCTCGGAGTCTCCTGAATTAGAGTATCGATCACTCCAGTTTCGAGTTATATCGAACCGGTACAAGATGTTATATCAGTATTGCTGGTTTAATTGAGCGTATCTGTTGGGTATCTAGAGTTTTTATAACGAGATTGAAACATTTGTCACAATTGAAGCCAATATTCGTTAGTAGATTAATTGGGCTCAGATTCGAGGCGCATAGGACCAACGTGTACAGGTTTGAGTCCCGTATCAAGGATGGCTTCTTGTTATTGGCTCACATGTATCCATACCAAATAAAATATCTACTTCTGTTCAGAAATGTATATCCACTTTCTAGCTTGTGTGTCTGAATTGTATACATCAAAATTGAATGTAATTTTTAAAATAGTGAGTCTATTAAATTTGTTATACATTTTGAATGTAATCCGACATTAAAACGCCCATGTAATTGAAATACTTGTTGCAATATTTGTAATTCACAGAATGTGAGCTGTATTAGAACAAATTATTAGTACAGAGCAAAGATGTTGTGTGTTTGTTCTTTGCAAAGCTATTTCACAATTAGTTGTTAATTGACGATGTAATGTTGATTTGTGAGTGTTCAAGAGATAAAGCTCTGATGGTGCGTGTTGCGCGGATTAAGCGATCCGTAAAGAAGCTTGGAAGTAAAACTGTTCAGACTACTATTTACTTTCTACGCCCCGTTCGCTTTAGTAGTGAAGAACACAGCTCACTGCAAGATATAGCGTAGGGCTAGTGTATTGTAGTGACGCACACCACACACTGCAGCGTGTAGATCAGAAGTGATGCTCCACCATGGGCCGTATTGATAAATGATATCCAATGGCCCAATGGGATGTTCCCATGATTTTTAAATGAGTGTTCTGAGAACACAGAATCTCCTTTCATCAAAACCCATTTAGTTGTAGGGTTCAAAGTGGTACATAAACAGAATTGTGTTTTGTTTACACAAACAAACTTAACGTTCACCTATATGGTAATTCAACAATACTACCATAAATAAAGAAATAATTATAAGCACGACGTTACTTCATTAATATAAATCACTGATATCATGATTAAATGAATGTAAGGGTGGGTAATCTGGTTTCATGCTTATTCTGGGTGATATTAAGTAGCTTATGAATAAAAGAATGTAGCCCCCTTCCTCGCCAAACCACTTTAGTCCAGGGTCAAACTGTGCCATTCTGTCACTCTAGTGCCAGGATTTATGGATGTGCTCCCCTAGTCCAACTTGTTGTGCTATAAGTGTGACTATCAATCTTTCTTGTCTCCACAACCTATCTGTGAGATTGATTGAGAGTAAAACTGCAGTGGGAAATAACCTCGCTGATATAATATATGATAGCAACGTTCATACCGAGCTTACTTCCATAAATGGATGTTGCAAGTGAGAAGTACAGCCGAGTGTCTTTATATTTACTTCTCTGTGAGTTGAAAGAAACGGGTCTTGGCTAAGGTCGGCTTTCAGTTAACTTAGAATAAGTTAACTAAGAATAAGAATAAGAATAAGAATAAGAATAAGAATAAGAATAAGAATAAGAATAAGAATAAGAATAAGAATAAGAATAAGAATAAGAATAAGAATAAGAATAAGAATAAGAATAAGAATAAGAATAAGAATAAGAATAAGAATAAGAATAAGAATAAGAATAAGAATAAGAATAAGAATAAGAATAAGAATAAGAATAAGAATAAGAATAAGAATAAGAATAAGAATAAGAATAAGAATAAGAATAAGAATAAGAATAAGAATAAGAATAAGAATAAGAATAAGAATAAGAATAAGAATAAGAATAAGAATAAGAATAAGAATAAGAATAAGAATAAGAATAAGAATAAGAATAAGAATAAGAATAAGAATAAGAATAAGAATAAGAATAAGAATAAGAATAAGAATAAGAATAAGAATAAGAATAAGAATAAGAATAAGAATAAGAATAAGAATAAGAATAAGAATAAGAATAAGAATAAGAATAAGAATAAGAATAAGAATAAGAATAAGAATAAGAATAAGAATAAGAATAAGAATAAGAATAAGAATAAGAATAAGAATAAGAATAAGAATATTTATTGAATATAAGAATGTTTACCCTAAGAATATGTTGGTTCTATGGCCACGGAAGGAAAGAAATCGGCTTAGGTGTGGCCATTTACAGTTTACTTTACTAGCATAACGCGACCTTTAAAATCGTGTTAAATACAAATATTCACATGACGGTGTTTTAACAATGAATGGAGTAACTAATGTAAGTAATGAAATAACGTGGAATGACTATACATAGTTCATAACACAAACGTTAATTTTCATACAAATATCATCATTCAACTCCGACTGGGACTTGAGTCCTGTCTAGCACTTACTATAATTATGCAGGTTTAAAGATGTTGGATGCATAATCGACTTAAAACAGTTGCGAGTTGGTCTACATTGTGATGGCTTTGGCAAGCACATGAATATGTGACTGAGTGAGTTTGCTAGAATCATCTACCGTGTTTAATAAGTCAAACTGTCAACATGCTACGTCTGTTATATCATCACAGCAGTTACACTAAAAAAACATAAACACCAATACGCAATATCAATACTGTATAATAACATGATTAAATTATGTGATTATTAATTGAATTGTGGAATACTGGCTCCTATATCACCAAAATGGCGGATTCAATTTGTAACAGATTACAAGTGGGGGAAGTAACATCATGGTATGACCGGGGGGGGGGGGGTGTATTGTCCTCTCCGTCGCCTGACTTCAGGGCATAATAACATACATACGTTATTCCAACCGCGAGTGTTCATCTAATAATTATTGCCACAATTTCATCTCATCTAAACCATGGGTGAGGTTATAACATTAATAATCGTGGTTGGTCAGTTCAAAGGCTCCATAATCATTGCGGTATTGTGCCATATCCAAAGCGATACTGTATGCTAACCTAAATCCATGTATTCAATCACAAGCTCACTAGCTTTGTGGATTGGAGAGCAGACATGTGTGTTCGACATGAGTGTAAGTCATAGTCTCAGGTTTATTGTTTTATTCACACTTTTCACGTGACGCCACAGAAGCCATATTGGTCTCATATATGATAGAAGGATAACTTACGTCTTACGTCTTTAGAACTTTTAAAATTGAATTGTGCAACATTATGTTTGGATTAATTCCGAAAATACGAAAGTATTTAAAAAAAAAAAACAATAAATGTTGCATGAATTTCGTTTCGTTATGGGTAGCCCTGATAACATCTAGCTGCGGCATATCTACTCATAATTTCGATTTTAAAAGTTCTTCTAAAAATACCAATAGAAAACCTTAAGGTTGGAATTCATAGTCGGCCCCTACACCTAGGGGCACCCATTGTTGCTATGGATTTGTTTTGTTTATGGGAAATAACATGGATACAACTGTTACCGTGGTAACAATGGGCGCCCCTAGGTGTAGGGGCCGACTATGAATTCCAACCTAAATCTCACATTTTTTTTAGCTCTAACCTTCGCAGACTGAGGTTGCAGTTGATACCCCAACACTGGGTCACCACCTATCAATAAGAACCAAGATAATGTGAAGCATCTTGTAAATGTGAATGTTTGCAGACGACGTTACAAAGCGCTTAGAAAGATGTTCCCTCTGTGCTAATATGTTGCACGACATCTCCTCGACAATTACTGCCCTAGATGTTGAATCAAGTGAACTCACCTGCGTTATCACGGTTAAACTATACAACGTGCTTTGAAGTTTCAATCTAAGAAACTATGTTCTTTAGTACCGATATACGCAGCTTATTAAAATTGACATAAAGACCGAGAAAGAGTATTCATATTTTAAGTAATCTGGTGTAGAATAATATAGCGAATTACACTGTTTAAAAAATATATATATATATCATTTTATAATATCATATGGTCAAATAATGAAATACGGTGTACTGGAAGTGTTCTTGTATAAAGGTCACTTTGACATGACCCTGAATCCACTGAAGAGGAAGGGAACAGTATGAAAACAAGAGCGATATTTATTAATATCAGCTGCTGTAGTTATTATAACCGATAGTAATTGTTATTGTAAGAGATCCATTTTTCTCTTTATAATAAAATGGAAAGCAGAAACCAGTAAGAAAGTATCTCGACAACAGATAAACGAAAGCTTTCACATCGATCTATATCTTACACGACATCATAATACGCCGTTTGCTGCAAGGGTATGTTATGTTATGGGGCTGTAATTGGTTGAACCCTACCACTCGTATCACACTATGATCTAATAATAGTATACGTAGATGTACCTAGCAAAGTGTTGTCATCATAGATTATATAACAGTAATTTTCGCATGTAACAAATACTAACCTAAATCTAGTTGCAACAACTCGTTCTCTGTATCCGTTATTGTAGTGATACTTACAGCTCGTATCATGGCACATTCCAAGCACATCTAGTACACTCCAAACAAAAAGCAGGTTCTGGGGAAGCCGCGATGAACAAAAAGCAGGTTCTGGGGAAGCCGCGATGAAGTCCGCCGTTGAAATAGGCCGTCTTTTTTAAGAGTTTGACAGCAATGAGGACAGCACAGATACGTCGAGACGACTATGTATAGAATGCAATGTCTCCATACCAGTGATTAAACGTTTGGGATCCGTTTCCTCACAATTGTCGTTGAGTGAGTTATATAGGGTAGAGGCGCAACGCCATCGGCAGTTTTTCTACCACCTTTTTACTGCCAACGTACTTAAATCGGGTAGTAAGGGTTCGCCAAGCTAAGCGATGACGGAGCGTGATTGGTCGGCTACTTTGCCGAAGAAATGCGAAGACAGCCGAACGCTCTGTCGTTGTGTCCGCTTGTCGAACTCTACTACCCAAGTAAAGTATGTTGGATCGTAAGACGCGGTAGTCAAACTGCTCATGTCGTCGGGATTCTACCCTATGTTACACAACGCTTTTGTGATTTAAGCTAGTACACTTGTTCCGAATGAATAACGCATGCCCCTCTTTAGTACAGTATGATTCTGCTGCTTAGCGGTGGACTTGGTGACGTAGATGAGCACAACGAGGTACGGTAGAAAGATATCGTTGCATCAGTGTAGCCCACTGTTCACAAGATAGAGTAAGATAATCTTCTAGGACCGTGCACTGGTCAGATTCTAAGATACTTGGTAAATTTGTGCATTTAAGCACAATTATCCAGTGAACTTCTTAATCTTGAATAACTTATTGTAGAATTGGCAACAACTAATAGAGTTCATTGAAATTATTCCATATTCTCAAGAAATAGTTGATTTTAATTGATTCGTGTTTATTGTTTGTAATGAGTAATGACGACAATTTCTTTAAGTAATTGGCCTAACATATTGTCCTTGATATAAAATACTTGGAGCCAAACTTATACTATACTTAACTACTTCTTGGTCCAGCCTCGGACCCAGATTCGTGATCAGCTTAAGGATGGATGAGAAAGTGATCCATTATCCAAAATTTATGTAGGTACCGGTACGTGTTTACAGTAACTCATTACAGTATTTCAGTATTTATTAAATATTGTTCTTAACATTTATGTGAGGAAATACTTATTTTAAACACGCATTCATCTAACAATTTACTTTAAGAAATATAGGTATATGAATTGACGTCCAAAAGTAAAGAAACTCGAAATGACCTCCGTCGAGAAAGATACCGAGATTTGGCATGCTTTACATCAACCAGCTATGTATCTCATCACAACATGTAATCCCACACTGGGACTTACTAATCCCCTTAGGCCTGCACACGTTTGTTCTCAGCATGGCTGTTCTGATTTCCCACATCTAACATAAAGCCACGTCTCTAGCGCGACACTCGAGCGGACTGACTCGTCTTAGTCTTGGGGGAGCGTTCTTTGTTCTTTACTGCATGGTTTCATTGCGTATTCTGACCGACTAGTGGCGCGGTGAACGGCAGACGGGCTAATCGCCAATTATGCTCACTTCAGTTCCAACCACAATTACACGAACTACGTTTACAACAACATGAACGGCGATACATGTACAAACATCAACCCCGACACCGAACAAAACGACGACAGCAGTACGTAAAGTGGTTCCACAACAACCTTGTGAATGCTGACGTCATTGATTAGTGAGTCGGAGCCAATCAGTGGGTGGCGTTTTCAAATACTGACATTTGGTTGGTCAATGCCTTACTCGTCTATGACGACAGCATCCTCAAGGTTACTGTGGAACGACATTTGGTTGGTTAAGCCTCACTCATCTATGACGTCAGTATCCTCAAGGTTGCTGTGGAACGACATTAAGTTGGTTAAGCCTCACTCATCTGTGATGTCAGTATCCTCAAGGTTGCTGTGGAACGACATTTGGTTGGTTAAGCCTCACTCATCTATGACGTCAGTATCTTCAAGGTTGCTGTGGAACGACATTTGGTTTGTCAATGCCTTACTCGTGTACGACGTCAGCCTCCTCAAGGTTGCTGTGGAACCTATCAGGATCTAGTATAGTATACACAGTGTTGTCCTATGGCGTGACGTCACAGATATGACCTTGGCCGCTCCAGTGTTCTGATCAGCTTCGTCATCCATCACCCCGCGCCGCCAACCAGCCCGGCCGATGATGGATGGGGAAGCTGCATCTGAAAATTCGCTTCTGTAAGTGCTGGACCTAAGTGCTTTTAATTCATTTTAAGATGGGCCTGTTATTGGGAAAATGTGTTTTATAATAACACTTTAATGATACGGATGACGGTGACTGTTGGAGATGTTTAGTTTCTTAGTACTTATTATATTCTTTCAATTGAATGCTAGATTACACATTAATTATCATATGTCACAGATCTTTGTCCAAAAATCTATTCATTTTATTAACACAATCCAAAATACTTAAAATCAAATTGTGGGTTGTCTTTATAGATGACGTAATAACACGAAGGTTGCATATTATTGTTACTCGTATTATAGCCTGATACTAAATATCCAAGTAATCAGGGCGTACATTATCATAATATGTTGACCGATAGAGGTGGAGGAGGTAAGACGCGCGACTCTAATTCGGGAGGTCGCCGCTTCGATTCCGGCCACCGGCATTCCTGACCGTAGGTTTTTTCCGAGGTTTTCCTCAATCATAAATGCGAATGCTGGTACTCAGTCACACTATCAGCACTCTGACATTCCTTCCCAACTATCCAAACACCTTTTATGCCTAGTTAGTCACCTGAAGAGGGGCAAACCAGGTAAAGGTGGTTAGCACCCTATAAAAGGGATCCCTACAAAACATTATTATTATTATCATAATGTTATAATTGCATCAGTGTATGTATGTATGAGAGAGTGTTGGGGAGATAAGGGGGATGCTAGGCCACGCACGCACACATACTCACGTGTATGTGTAATGTCCTCGTATGCCACGGCTACCTCGGGCACAGTAATAATGGCATGTCACTTGCAGTTAACTCTCATACCCTCACGACTAAACAAAACCGGTCCTCCCTCCCCCCCCCCCCCCCCCCACCCCTCGTCATGCTTGGTAAAAACTCTCGCCAAACCAACCGGACAATATAATGCATGCATCACGGAACTAAAATTTCTGTTAACGAAGCAGTTATTCTATTTAAAAGCGAGCTTATGGCCTGGCGGGTGACATAAAAGGTGAGAGTAAAAAAATGTAATGAGAACTTTTACTTTGCGGTTCGTGAGGGCCAAATGTTCTAGAAGAATAATTGTTTTTTTGAACGGTTTGAAACTGTTTTTTCAAGATTAGATAAATGAACACAATCGTGATTACAGTCCATTGGATGGATTACAAGTCATCTCTTATGTCTTTTAGGAGTCTTATGAGTACAGTTCATGTTGTGCCTTGTCAGTTGCACTTATTCTATTCTCTCTTAAACCGTTTTATTATTATGAAACATATCGTGATTCACCTTAACTAAACTTTTCTTTATTTATAAACCATACATATCAAGAAAGTTATATTACATTGCTGTGTATATATTATATTTTGGAGCATTGTTTATTTCATATCATAGCGGTAATATAAGCTGTTTTCTTTTAATATTATTGATTTGGAAAAACACACACACACATATATATATATATAATACTCATTATAACGTATACGTGCCAATTAGGGTTTAACTAAAGCAACGTCTCAAACAAAGATAACTATGTTGAGAGAAAGTTTAAATTTATGATTATATCAAAAGAGTAATCTAAGGGTCGTTTATATAAAAGTGAACAAAGTGTCTATATTTAGTATCACATTAATGATTTAGTTGTAATTATTAATATAGGGCTACAGGCTCACTTGAAATTGATTAGGTTTTATTTCAAATTAATTTTTATGTTAATATGCGTTTACTATGACAAGCTATTGGTCGATCTATTTACATTATAAAATCAAGTTATTCTTAGCTCTGTTATAAAGATGTTTACGCGCTATATGATTAGTGCTCTGTAGTGAGTCATGTTACATTTTCACACGATATCAGCACAAAGTGATCTCAGATTTCTCATCTCGCTTTCTGACGCGGTGCCAGGCTAACGAGGTGTTTGAAGAGATATTCCCTTATATTTATCCTTGTATATCTTTATGTTTTCGCAATCTACGATGGTCTAGTCTAGTTCACCTTATGAAGGAAAGTGAATTTATATCGTCTGGTAGTCAAAATACATGGATGTCTTCACAAATCGACTGAAGCATGTATTTTAAGTTCAGTAAGCCTTATAGTGTACTTAATGACAGGTTAATACATGCATCATGATAGATTCAAATATTTAAATTTAAAAATAGCATGGCTTGCACATAAATGTACTTTTCTTCTTATATGTAACTCGAATTTTGTCTGAAAATCAATATTTATTTCCTGGGAAAATACAAACTGTAATTTATGTTACATCAAGGGGCAAAGTTGACTGACGTATCTCAATGCCATTTAAATACCACTCACACGCAAGTCATATGGCTTTCGCTAATATTTACTTTTAATTACACTTTATACAATATTGATAGCTGAAACGGGGAATAAACTAAGTCAATAACTACTTTAATTCTGAAAACATATCGTTTATGTATATATTCATTAGGAAAAGTGTTTTAACTAAAGGGTAGAATTACCAGATCGAATGATATTACAGCGGATGTCCTTCATTTGAAATACAAGGGTTCTAATGAGTTCGGAAGAGGGTTGGGGGGGGGGGGGGGAGAGAGTTTATAGCCCTCACATTCCCTGTAAACGTTGTGTTGAATTTCTATACGACAAATAAGTCTAAAATCTTAAAATTTAAAATGAATAAAAAAGGCACATATTGAAAGTAAATCGCTTAATAATTTTCGTAGCGACATACTCAAACTATTTACAGCATCGCTGTGGACCATATGGCTTCAATCAGTGTACTTGTGTGGAACGAGTGGGTACGTATGTTATATACTCGATCAACAACAGCTGCGTAAGAACGTGTGGGTGATGTTTCGATGTCGTGATAGTGGGGAGTGTTTGTCAACGTACGGGTTCATGTTGAAGGCATGAGTGATGATATCATTGTGATAGTGGAAGTATGGGTCACTGTTATGTTTACGCGTATAGTCATCATACTAAGGAATTGATTGTGGGCGTATAACATGCCTATAATCAGCCCCAATAAATATGGAGATTTTTGGTAGTAGCCAGGGATGTCAAACCAAAGGTAGACATATTGTTATCGCTGGCTTGTTTGGTTGAAGCATGATAAAAGTGCAATGCTGCTATGAAATCGAACATTTTTACACAGCCGCTTGCATATTATTATAGGCATGAGATAATGTCAACGCATTCTGTTCTTTAACATATTCATTAATTTTAATTTTTTTATATTAACGACTTTAGCTATGTAGTTAAGATAATAATCTAATTGTTAATAATAAAATGTGGGTCATATTTTAGAGTCTCACTTTTGAAGAGAGATCTATAGTAAAAATTTTAAAACTCAAATTGATAGATATTAAATAAATGCTTTGTGGAAATGTTTATCATATTATAGAGTCATGCTATTGAAGAAGAGGTGATATCAACCGTCAAAGAAAGAAATACATGCAAAAATAAATATTGTATAAATACATTGTGGGAATTGGGTTCATGGCATTGAGGTGGTTTGATCGTTAAGAAGGGGGAGGGGGGGCATGTTGTGAACGCACGTGGCCACGAACGTGCGCGTCGCAACGTGGCCGATGACGTCACGTAGGGCCTAACGAACCGGGTTGTCCCCGTGAAAAGAGTGTACGCAGTGAGAGCTAGCTGTGTCCCTGGAGACCGGTAGGGTAATAATGTTGCTTAGATCGCTGATACGCACCACGCTACAGATAAAAGCTCTTCACCGTCGTACATCAAGATTTGCTGCCTCCCAAACACACGTTAGCTAACTCGACGAAGTTCAGCTGTAAACTAGCCCGCTGTCTTGGTCGCGCTAAAGCCTTAACATGTGCTGGCGATGAAACTTTCCTTCTCAGAAACGAGTGCGCGGTTAGAACCAAAAATAGTGAAACAAGTTGCAGATTGTTTTTCTATTTTGAATATTTCATTATTATAAGGTCTTGATGATATTATTGTTAAGATCTAATTAATTTTATCATCATCATCGGTTATATTATATAGGTTTTAGTTACTTTTCTTATGGGTTGGCAGTAGCTCCTTGTGTTTGGAGCTGTGCTATTTTCTGTCTAGCCAGTTTCATTATTGTATTAATAGATATATATATATTAATTTTCAAATTTTCGTGGACATAAGTAATGTTATTGTTCACCATTTTTCTGGGTTTCGTCACATGATTGTGACGAAACCCAGAAAAATGGTGAACAATAACATATATATATATATATATATATATATATATAATACACGAAAAAATAAGGCTGTGACAAATTTTATGTATGCCTTAAAAAAAAAAAAAATAGTTTATAATAATAATAACAACAATGCAAAAATAATATCAATAAATTAATGTTAGCGTTGGGTTAAAACCTCAACAGTGGTGGAGGTGCCGGGTAGAATGTGACGTAATACAATACATGTTGGCGGTGGATTAATTCTATACATATACTATCCTCAACGTAATTAGCATGATACCTACCTAAAATTCTACAATCACTGCCCCTTGCATGGATGTTGTTTTAACAAAAATCAACATCCCTTGGCTTTGTTTTACATATTCGTAGGCAATCTAGCGCTTAGTGCGCTTAGTAGAACAAACCTAGTTAGTCACGCCCACTGTTAGAAATTTCCAGGTCTCAAACCTAAGGTAATAAATTATTCTTAATGGACATGTTTTAAGTAGATGGCAGGAAGTAGAGACGTAGAAAATTAAGTTGGTGCTACTGGACTCTGCTTTTTCGAAAGCATGAGACAAGTTAGAATTGGGCTAATTTTAAACAATGTCGATAAACTCCATCATATATGAACTGGTGCCCAGTTTGGGAATTTTTTAAATGTATTTATAGTCAGAGGCATAAGCTTGAACATTTTCACGGCTTTTGAGATACTTTTCGTGATGGGTGGGTTTACGAAATAAACATTACCTGCTCTTTGCAAAAAAAATATAAACAAATACACTCAACTTGTGAACGCCTATGTATGGTATTAATTAAAGTATTATGTAAAAATGAATGTATTTTGTAAAACATCGTTAAGGTTTGTCTATAGACCCTTGACGGTCAGTTTATTGCTCATTCATAAATTCACTTTTAAGTTCTCAAATTGAAATAACTTTAAATAACATTTCCTTTCAACGTCGTTACGAAATTTCATTACAAATCTGTGTTTCGTTTTTTGAGCTTCTGTAGCGAATGTAGACGATTAAAGCTCGTAAGCAAATACTAAAGCAGAGCAACACGTTAATCTGAGTTGAGCAATGAAAATAAAATTATAAGCAAAAACCAAAGCACCTTCAAAGAATGCCGCATGGAGTGAGCCTTGCCTTAGTGTTCTTTTGAATAACAACTTGAGCAGCATAAAGAAGTAATCTGTCAGTTTAGTAATTTCAATTTAAGTTACGGCTTTTTACCTGTACGTTGTGTTAGTATGAATTTTATGCCGGAATTTATATTGTCCAGTCGTGTTTTTATAAGCTTGACTCAAAAGTGCTTTTGGCAGAGGAGAAGTGCTTTTGGCAGAGGAGATTACACATAGAAGAATGGTAGAGGAAAATAACAGGTTAGGTCTTCTTCTTCTTAATTACTACCACGTCTTCTCTTGTATGCACTGTTGTGTACTGCTTTATTGCATATATCAAGGTGACACTCCCAACTTGGAAATCCGTCAAGATAAAAGGTAAATGATAACCCACTTTTTATATAGTTATGAAAATAAAGGTAAAACAATAAGCAATACGTATTTTACAATACTACGAAGCACTAGCCTAAAGTAATGAACAATTATTTCTTGGCCCAATGTTTGAACAACAGTAATATACAAAATGTGTTGAATTAACATTTGTTTTGATTACTACCGTTTTATACTTGATCTAATTTGTAATTTATTTATACGCAAGATACATCGATATCATTGTCTTGGTCGAGACAATGTTTATGATTTGTCATCGTTATTTTGATACGATTAAATGTAAGCAAGCTTATCTGTATGCCCATTACTCGTAGTATGCTTTGTACTATCTTAATACTTATATTATTTCACAATTTTTATTTGCCACATTTGCTACATGTGCTTTATTAGCACAAGTTCTCAAGGTTACTCTTTTCCTACGAGGGGAATAAAGTAATGTGGGTGGTTTACTTCGAGAATCTATATCTAGCGAACCATGCCGCGAAGCTACTCACAGCATTTCGATGTCAGACGGATGTTAGTAGTTGCATTGCACCGTAAAGTGATATCTGTTAGTATAATGAGACACAACCTCGTGCAACGTAGATATATGCGCAAATCTAGGTTATATTACAGCCAGAGCCATTGAAAATGCCATGTTACCTTACCTGTTAGTACACCATCAATTGAGAACTATTGCAGTGACTTTATGACAAACTCTGCTTTTCGTTAAACGAGATTAAATATCTGTTTTTAAATTGTTTGCAGTTTCATTTAGTTTCTTCAGTATGTTTTATTCTATTTATTTTATTTATCCACTATTGCTATCAAGCTATTCTAGGCAATAAGGGGTTAGAGATGAAGATGTAACAATATAACAATGCCATGCTTCTACCAGAGTCGATAAGGTAGTCGTCCAACAGAGAATCTTGTTTATCGACTCTGCTAGCCACTATTTGTCGTACCGGCGCATCATAGTTTCGTAGAAAAGTCAACAGTTGACGTTACATCTTCTCCTTTCCTTTTTGCTCAAAGCATTCTCATGGGATGCCCATAAAAAGCACTTTTCTCTTTACATTTTAATTTTTTTACGTCTGCGAGTAGCGTCCGCTTTAGAACTGTATGTGAAAGGTTTAATACATAGTTTGATAAATAGGTTGCTGTTTTCTTTCTAAGGATTTCTTTTGGGAATTAAACTCACAAATAATCTCAACATTAAAGCAAGTTAGTTTATGATAGCTCAGGATGTTTTGTTAGATAACATCTATTTATAGCCTATGTACATAAATGTAAATAGTTTCAGGCGTGTCATTGTTTCAACATTTTCACACACACCGCTTTAAAAAATTATGATTGAATATAACTACTCACAAGAACATTTGTTGAACTTCTCAATGCCAGTCGGCTATATTGACAGCTAGATTACACTGACTCACTTAACAAGTAGATTTGTTGTAACGTGTTACAGGTCAAAGTTATCAAATGTTGGCAAACACACGAACCTGTCTCCAAACATCACTCACAACATCACACACAACACACATGTTGATGTTTGACATTTCTCGTATGATGGTGAATAACCTTCTGTTCCAGCTTCCGTTCTCGTTCGACTTTCCCTTCTCGTTAGGGATGAGTTAAGAACCTGTTTTATATACGTTCAAGCAAATACATTTATTTTTATATAAACAAAATAAAGTATAAATTAATATAAATAAATAAATGTAATTGGAACACACATTTACTTTATTTGTAAATTGTGTTTTTATCGTACATAAACTATTATATAATTATAATATAATATATCATAAAAATACACACACAAATTTAAAACTGTACCAAGCTCACTTAAAAAAAAAACGGTGACTTTTCAGAGTACCGTTCCGGGAAGGAAGGAGTAGGAAGGGTACTCCAAAAAATCCCAGATGCACAGTCGAGACAAGTATATGATTTGTTTATGGCTGCTATGGAGTTTGTTTTTTAGTATGAAAAATATCATGTAATAAAACAATTCCATATCAACAAATCCTATATTTAACTTGACAGTTGACTGTGCATCTGGCCCAGCCCTTGGTACAGTTGTACATTCGTGTGTGTATCTTGAACATTTATTCCGAGTCAATAAGTTCTGCATGCATGTGACACATTTTTATTATCACATAACAATATTAAATGCTAATACTATCTTTAGGAATAAGTCCCGAATGATCACACCTGAAACGAGTCGCCCTAAGTGTCTCACATTTGTTCCAGTACTCTACCAAATCTCAGAATCTTATCTTTTAATCCCCTCTTAAGTGAGCCTACCAGCTCTTGAGGGCTTGAACCAATCCCGTAATTCATCTTTTATTCGGAATAAAAATACTAAAAAGTAAAAAGTTTTGAATATTTAATATCAAACCAAAAATTTTCCTCATCTCCCATAGATGTATTTTAAATTCATCTTTTGGGCTTGTATGAGGCAAAAACACTAACAATTTCTTGAAAATAGAACATTTGTCTTCTTTTCTCATTAAGAAATTTTAACAGCACTTAAATAGGTACAAAGTGTATTTTGAAACGTTTATGTTCTCTAGATGAATGCTCATCTATGTTATATGTATCTCTTTCAACATAATTTTTAACATTAACTCAGCAACAGTAGTACACTATTATTTAAAGCAAGTGGCGGATGTTACGTTTACAATTATCAGTCTCAAATTCCAGTATGAGTGACGCCAGAACTTTGCACATTGAACTTCGAAGCAAGACAGCTATTTGCTAATAATATATCAAAGTAACTATAAACGCATTATAATATTAATACGTTATTAAAAGCACATCTATACGATTCAAAATAATCACCAATAAGTTGTTTTCTGGTGACAACAAAACAGAAATGTTAGTCACATCCTTTAGTCGATATATTTGGCATAAGTTAAACAAATGTTTCAATACTTACCTCAGGGGTGATTCGTCTTGTTTGAACGCCACCTAAAACGAAACATTAGTAACTGAACATCCTTGAAAATCCTTTGAAAATCCATTGAACATCCTTGAAAATCCTTTGAAAATCCATTGAAGGCCAACGCGTATTTTTATAACACAAATGGGTCCGTCTTTTTTGTGCTACATTGAAATAAAGTAAAACACTAAACATGAAATTCATCAGTGTTGATGAAAACTACGAAAAACCTAGCATTTATGCTAGCATATTTCTCTATAGAGGTTACAATACTTTGTGCGATGGTAGTTTAAGAAGAATGAAGAATGCGGTTCGGATTGAAAGAATGAAGATGACTGTGAGTAGATGTCGAAATTCGAAACCTACATCCATCATTCCCGTTTTCAACTAAAGTGTTC
Source organism: Isoperla grammatica (assembly GCA_945910005.1). Classification (NCBI taxonomy): domain Eukaryota; kingdom Metazoa; phylum Arthropoda; class Insecta; order Plecoptera; family Perlodidae; genus Isoperla; species Isoperla grammatica. Next base: position 39,272,182 of record OX246737.1, on the reverse strand, counting down.
TCTTGATTTGTCCTATTTCGTGGTAGACCTAATACCGATATCAAAAGCCAATATCAGCCCACGTCTTGAAACATATTGCTAGTTCTTACGGATTTTCCCCCGACATCGTTGTTATTGACTTTCATCTTGTGTTGGCAAATAGGAGTTTCTTGACTGCTTCTCTGCATGCAGGGCTAGGCTATACCAACCAACCAACCACTCTCCTCGCGACAAGTTGCACAGGATATTGGCAACACTCCAATTGACTTTCCGTTAAAAGTGTCCCTTACGAGAATTTTACGAGGTTTTGATAGATCTTGAGCTCTTGGGGTTGGCACTATGGCCCTTGCTGGGTCTGGCATGGGACCGCTCCTCCCCCCCCCCCCCCCTCCTCCCCAACCCCTCCTCGTCGGAGGAGACACTCCGGATTCTCACTTTATCCGATAATTCGCTGTGTATGTAGACTACGCAAAGTAGCATAAATTGGATTCTTGAGAATCCCCATTTTCACGAGGAATTCAATTAAAACATCAACCGCTACTCCCCCCCCCCCCCCCTCCCCTCCTACCGTGTGCAAAGCAAGCTCCCTGAATGTTCCAAGTTTAAACCCTTGAAAATCGAATTCCAATCTAACGTTTACCCTCGTCGGTCCCATTCGAATGTCTCTTTCCTGAGATTTCATTAGATGCAGTTAGTTAAATAGTTCCTACCATACCAAGAGATCAGTAAACATGAGAGTAATTCCGTTTTTAGTCTGTAGATATCTTATCGCCATCGGGTATTCTCTTGAGTGTCAAAACTTTATTGACTCCAAATCGTAAGAGATGAAAACTTTTCAGAAGACGATATAAAAGTTTGGACCTTTGTTTGTGTGTCCAATCAACTACAAAACTTTCTCGAAAATGGAAGTACATGTCTATATCTTGTTTACACTGATAAAATGCGCCTAAAACAGATTCTGAATGCCAGGGCCCAGATTCACAAAGGTGCCTAAGTGCTAAGACGTCCTAGTTTAGGCAAATCTTAGTGATATAAATCACCAATATGTCGTTCTGCAATGTTATAAAGATAAAATATAGTAAAATATGAGTAATTTAACTAATAATATTTGATTTGTGAATGTGTATTAATACCTAGACATGATTTATCTTGATTTATCTAGCTAGGATTTGCCTAACTTAGGACAACTTAAGAGTTACGCATCTTTGTGAATCCAGACCCAGGATTCGTCGTGTAAAGCTCAAAGTGGCAGTTTCTCTTACATTCACATATTCAACACATATTTTAATAAGCCCGTCACTGGATGTTTTTATTAAGGTTTCAGTTTTACGTAATTGTCTGTGAACATACGTAGACCTATATTAAATTTGGCATATTTTGTAAAGGTGCACAAATAGCACACACTTAATATAAAAACATCCTTCATTATACCGTTTATACCGAAAGTAGCAGTTCTATGATTTGCATAACTATTATTTCCAAAATGTACACTTATTGAAACCATTATTTATACTTTAATTATAGCCATGGAACATTTAAGATACATCAAATTCTTCCAGAGAGCCGACATTTCACGCTCCCAAAGGTCACAAGCCTCATGCGAAGCCCGCAACAATTTAGTGGTAGCAATAATCGAACATGTAGGTCCAACCGAGGATCGAGCCCGGGTCCTCCAGATCTATGTATCAAATTTCCGTAGTAAACTTAGATCTTCTATATGAATAGCTGGATTTCTCGGTTAATTTCATGTCCTTGATGAATATTTACTACCTGTTTTGCTTTCTCTCCATTAGTCTATAGACAGCCTATATGCTTGTGCAACAAGAGACCTCTTCCTCAGCTGGATACAGAGTGTGGCCTCTACTTACCCTCTAATCACGACCGAGACTATGTACACAACAAAATGGCCACTTGATGCGGTCACGTGACTTGAATTCAGTGGAGTGGACAGCGCGTTAGTCAATGGCCGGCCTCTTTGATAATCCGTTGCCAGTCGAGACGTGCATAGTGGCTCCAAGGCTATGTTTGCATTCGGAGACAATTAAATTAACGCTAATCGAGTTAAGATTATTATCCAAGTGGCACTTTGCCTGAGGTTACGGAGTTGCCTTTGAGTAAGGTGAATCATGGTAGCGTATGCTGAAATCATAAGTTATCAAGTTACGGAATTACAAAGGGTGTTACAGAATCAGAGACGAGATAACAACCAACATGCCTAAAGAACTTTCCTGTGGAAGAAACAACTTTTTCATACGTAAATATGCATGCATACTTATTATCTAGGTGCTTGATTACAAAAAATCTCTTCTGTTGGGTTCATTATAGTTGCAGTTCTTACTATGTGCCTCGCTTCTATGAGTGTTCTAAAGTTATCATTTACGTATATTCAAGCCCTAAATGATTTATTTTACTGATTTTATTCAATGTTGGAGTAGATCAACTTATCCCGAATCTGGAATCGAATCCTGGGCCTTCTGCATTGTGAGGAAGAACACTCATCATAATACAAGTAATTTCTCTTTTTAGTGGCAAACAATACCTTGAATTTTAATAACGATATTTGTATAAACAATCTAATAATGAATGTCTGCTAGTGAGAACTCGGCTGTTAATACCAGCTTCGGGGGGTGGGGTGTTTAATATATCTGACCGAGATAGCAGACTGGCGGCTTTCGGTTTCTGAGAAAGTTCGATCCAAAAACAATCTGCCCCGGAGCTATTTTCAAACAAGAAGTTAAACATGAGTGTAATACTTATTTCAATGGATTGATTAATATATGGGGTAAATTTATCTTCTCTACTAGAAACTGGCAACTGAGCGCTTGTTGTACACTCCAGTTAAGCCCCCTTTGCCCCCCTCCCCCTCACCCCCTCACAACCTCAACCACCTCGAGGAAGATAAGTTGCTTGGCCACAGGGCGTACGGAAACATTGGGATTGCTTTCGTATTGGACCATTGATTCTGAAAATGCCCTGTTAGAACGAAGTTTGTGTTCGTGAAGTTAGGATGGAGAAGGAGAAGGAGAAAGGAAGTATTCCGCAAAGAGAGGCGGAGGTAAACAGGATGCAGCCAACGATGAAATTGACAAGGAAGCTATCGTGCACAAAACACAACGTTGGTCAAGTGTAATAAGCGTAGATCGACGAGAATGCGATGATATAGGTAAATTGGGGTAGATATAAAACAGACACAAGTGGTTTGGACGGGAGAGTGATACAAGGGTGAGTTGGGTGGGGGAAGTGGAGGGTGGTTGTATAAGAGTGATGTTGTGGAACGTTAGGAAGTATGCGGTGGGCGGACGGCCCAGGAACCGATCAACCTGTGACAAATTGAGAGAAGTGAAACTTTTTCGATTTCGTAGCGAGTGAAAAGTGGAGTAGCTTCGTGTAAAAGAATCAAAACCAGAAGAAACAGGACCTCGGTTGCGAATCTGAGCGAACAGCACACGCTGGCATTGTAGGCAATCGGCCAAACATAGATACACACTCAAATCTAATGGAAAAATATACGGAAAATATCAGCGAGTCTTTATGACAGAACTTGTTTCACTTAAAAGTTTTCTTGGCTGTATGAATGAGGTGGCTCCATCGCTTTAAGCAACACGACGGGTGAATGCCAATATTTATTCTGTGGCAATGGATGTGCACATAATGAAAGATGTCTTTTATGGGAAATGGTATTTTTGTCAATTTTGCTGGAGAATATCTTTACTACTCCACAAATTGCTGGAATTTACTGTTAGAGTGGCAATTTTAACGTATCGTCGATAATTGTGTCTACTTATTGCACACGCGAAGGAGATAGACTTCAAGGAAACAATTGACACAGTCTGGTGACTACTTGAGAAAAATGAGGACATCGAACAAAACATGCTTTCATTGCACACTTATGAGGGCATCGTCTTGGCATGAAAGGTGTAAGCGTCCATTTATATAGACATGCAAGCAGTTTACGGTACATAAACATCAGGTTTGAATCCATTACAGAAATTAAACAATTGTTAAAAATGTTAAAAATTGAGCCTAGCCCGTCCGATCGTCGACGAAGGTTCCTCAATTCTTGCAGTTTGCCATCCAAATTTGTTTTCGTTTCCGACATTCACATCTGACAATTCAAAAAAACTTTGGAACATAAATTGTACTAACTACCAGTTACTAGTTAGTAATAATAAATAGTAGGCCTATACAGATAAGAATAATTAAATAAATTATTGATATATACATTACTCAACAACGATGGATGTATACTCGAGGGTGCGCACCAACTTGACCAAGTGACATCACTTAAGGTGAATAATAACTTAAACAGTGGCATTTTGATGATGGGTTATAAATATTGAAGGGTTGTTCAATGGACTCAATCTTAGCATTTGCTTTGTAACCACGGAACACAGTCGAAAGTCAAAACCCCTTATTTCGGGATTAAGTTCCTGAATTAAATACCTCTTTAGGCAACTTGCCTTTTTCTGTATATGTTCCGAAACCTCAGGTAAAATCCTTGATTTGAGCATACGCCAGCATGCCAAAGCCCTTCAAAAACGTTATTCGGGTAATAAATTAATGTACTAATATATTTAAACCATTATTAACCATATTTATTTATGTATTTCGATCATAATTCTGTTGAGGCATAAGCCCAACTTTTACTGTGCGGTAAAATCTTTATCTCATTCTACGTTTGACATCAATTGTACAAAGGGAAATAATATTTGATAGTAAAAATAACTTAAAAGTATATTGTATATCTAATTGATAGTAATAATAATAAGATACAAGGTGTATGTATGTATGTATGTAGGACAATAATAGCTGATGAAGCTAAATATACACAATCTTATCTTACCTTATAATTAAACAACCGCAGATGGGATCGATATCATTTTGTGTATTAAGAACAGGTTTTTAGAATTATGAACGTTTATGGAACATCCAGTGAATTTAGTTTGATTTGAATCTTCCTGCTTTTATGATTTGTTGGTTCTTCTGCTCTTCCTTATCTTATTATCCTTACATAACAAACATAACATTAAATCAACTCTGAATAGCTAATATTTACTTACATCAAGTCGCAATTTCAGTGATTGCAAGCAAACTCAAGTTTTCCTTCAGTAAATAACGAATCCCTTATAAGAAGCCACTTTTTATAAGCTTTACTGATCAGTATAACTTTGTACTTCTTTCTATAAAACTTGCATACATGCAAAAATTTTCTTTTTAGATCATTAAAAGTTGCCTCGAGCATTGAAACTTTGCCTTTTTAAGATGGAAATCAATTTAGAAGTTTTTTGATGACTGATTCTGAATAAAATATGGTTAATGGATCAACTATTAATGAGCTGTTTTATTGAAGGAAACGGAACATCAGTTGGGAATGTGCAGTACTTTCCAATATGTGTACACATATATGAAATTGATCGATCCTCATTAAAAAAAAACTGTTACATAATTTAAAAATTTTGACCACATATTTTAAATTCTTAAAGTAAGAATTTGAATTTATTTCTCTTTCTCACGCATCTTTCTTCAAGTTCAACCGGTTAATACGGTTATTTTTTGTTTTACTCGAGTGGCGTTCATTTCTATCTACAACAACCTGCAGTTGTTTCTGATATCCTGATAGACCTTCATATATTTTACGTTGTACTAGACTATTAATATCTATTAGTATATAATATTATAATAGGATGGCTGACTGGACAAAAACTTGATTTCACATAATATGTTTCTTTAGGAGAAATAATTTTCAAAGAAGTTAGTGTAACATTATATGATCAGTAAATTGGTAAGACGCGAGTGTCAATCCACTTGTTCTGCCATAAATATGAGTGAAACTCTGGATTGACCTTAAATGAAAATTATTTCAAAATCATCAAAAAGAAATACTTTGTTTTTAAACAGTTGAACCTATAGGGTAGAAGAGGTTGTGTCTATGAAATTAATCATATCGAAGCTTTAATATATTATAATAATACAAATTCACAACCAAACATTATAATGATGTTTTTTTCTCAATCTGAAGGTAGAACATATATTTCTCATCGTAGCTAATAGTATTTATCCGTCTCTCCTTTACTGCATGTCATAAACACAATCAATGTCGTTTCAAAATCAAGCTTAATTATAATAAAGGTATACAGAATATAAAACTGCAGTAGAGTGCAGTATGTATAATTTTCGATTTAGATAACTATTTGATATTTAAAGTTATCACATTATTGATCACATATCCGCCCATTTTTATCCGAATGTACCACCTCCCCTCCCGCCCCCTACAACGTGCGGAAGGTCTGAAAGTGGTTTCGAGTACTTTGGTATATTGTTTTTTGATTTTCACTTGTTAGCCAACATAATTATGCTGCGTTCACCCTCCAGGGGTATCTATATATGGCGAAATAAGGAGAAACGTTGATGTTAATTGTGATTATGTAAAATAAATTAACATTTTTGGATGTATCTAATATTTATTCCTAAAATACTTACCTTTTTTATTTAAGGGCCGTGCACAAAACTTTTCGAAAACATTTTTAGTTAACTTCGATAACATAATAATTATAGTTGGAGCAGTCTAACCTTCCATTGTCCACATTGTGGACTGGAGGACTGGAGTGTGGTTTTTATTAGTTGGCCCTTCGTCTGTGTTCGACTGACCATCTACGCATCTCGGAAAACGTTGATTCTGCATCATGGTTTAATACATTGTTCACTAAATCTCCACCAGCTGCACGCGTGTGCGCAAAGTAAGGTCTATCGTAAAATAATATCTAAAATCACTTTAACGGACCATACTACAAAAAGCTTATAAATATTTAAATGTGCACTATTTATTCTTATTGGATATTTTTATTTGCATTTTTGTATCATAATTTGTTGTGGCAGATCAATTTATTTTTAAATTTTCCCTCCATGATTATCCTATTATTCTATTAACATGCGATTTAGACTAGCTGCATTTGAAATTCGACGAGACTCTGCTAGAGAAATTGGGGATTTAGATGACCTTGTGTTTAACATTGTGGTAGTTTCCCTCTAAATTAATATCAGTATCGGGCTACTCAACTCTCATCTCCTAAAAACTAGATGTAGAAAAACTCGATTCTACCATGGAATATATTATAGATATTGATTCTTCAACCTGTTTATAATGTCATGCAAATAGTATGCATTTTCCCTGACCTACATTATTATTCAATCCGCAGATTATGGCTGAAGGTTTTTAGCGAAAGAGAAGCGGCTACACTAACTCCTTGAATTGGCATGGGGCGATTTCCCTCAACATCAATCACAACTCAAGGTCAGACATATTGGGTTATATGAGAACAGTTGTAGCCCAAATGAAGAGAAAGATTTAGGTTGGAATTCATAGTCGGCCCCTACACCTAGGGGCACCCAAGGTTGCTATGGATTTGTTTTGTTTATGGGAAATAACATGGAAACAATTGTTACCTTAGCAACAATGGGCGCCCCTAGGTGTAGGGGCCGACTGTGAATTCCAACCTAACAATTGATGGTTTTCACGAACCTTGAACGTATGCGGATGGCGGCCATCTTGGTTATCTGTTCTAGTAGGTTGCCATGGAGAAACAGCTGAAGCCAATTGTGGTAGAAACAACAGTAAAACGTTAAGGTTATACGTGTGTTTGATATATTTGTTTTGTAATTGGTGATTTTTATTTCAATTCGTATTAACAACACTGTTTCTATGCAATTTACAAATCATATCTTCTCATAATCCAGACATTAAAAGAACAACCTCGACCGAGAATCAAACCGATGTTTCCCACTTGCCGTAGATAAATAAGAACAATCAACAGTGATATTGGATACAAATTTTGTACAGGTACCTACGATGTTACGGTAAGATAGGTCTCCGCCATTCTTTGATCAAATGTTGTCGCCTGGTGAGTATTAAATGAAGGCAATATTGAAATATGAAGAATGCTCACTTGAAGAATAATTCTTGTGTATGATCAAATCCACATATTGTTCTGTAAAATGACAACATATACATAAAATGTGATAATGCTCTCAACTCAAGTAAGTTGTGGTGTATATTACACATGCGCAATATGCACTGAGAGCAAATATAGTAAGCCTAAGTCTTTTTTTTATATTTTCAGTGATTCTAAACTAATCTATTTCATTGGAATTCTTTAGTTACTTTAGACTGTTAGTTTCAAAATGTCGGCTACGTATTTCAAATAAATTCCATTAGAAATATTAGAACATGCGCTTTATTTATAGCAACCGATTACTCTCAATGTTGTCACTCTTGTAGCCATAAAAATATAAGCTGCCTCGTTTTTGCTTTAATAATGAATAAACAGCTGTATTATCCTACTAAACGGATAAAAACCCAGATTATATATGAACCTTCGCGGTTTTCTTTCATCTGAAATTAAGATAAGAACTTAATTAAAATTGCTAGGACGAAAACCTAAAATTCTAGATCTTAAATGAAATGATAAGATTTCTCTCCTTCAGATAATTATAGTCTGAAATCCTTACGATTGATTAACTCCATTAAATGTGATCCTTAAGTAGGTTGTTTTAGGGGCCGTGTCACACAACCGTGTAGGATGGGTTTTGGCATCAACATCACCTAGAGACGGAAAAGGGTGTTAGACGTTCTTGCCTTCCAGCCGAGTGGCTCCTTTGAACGTGGCCCCCCAACGCTGAATCTTGCGGCTCAGTGATTTGTAGCCGAGAACATTGTCTTAATGGGTCTTTAATAAAGATCTAACGACGCTACATGGGGTTCTGGGGTACGCCATGATCTGCACATCATTGAAAACCGACTCAACGAAGAGCAGGTAATTTGAATACTATGAAGGTATATCGTAAATTTATTTTATGTACATGACATGATTCTACAAACAGTTTAATTATCGAGGCATCGGTGTTTGTGCCATTGAGTTATGTCGTACGTAACCAAGAGGTGAATAGGATACGATGGAGAGACGGAGATCTTCGCAACCATATCGTTTGACAGGTTTAATTAATTTAATTAATTAATTCTTTAATTAATTATAACGAAATATAAGTATATCTCTTCGCTGAAGTAGAATGCTTTTAGTTTTAAGAAATGATTGACTTTTGAAGTTGTGTACTTTACGACTTAATTTGTTTAGTTTTTAGCTGGGAATCCAATCCTCTAACTCGCACAATATGAAATGTTTACGTTTCTTTTCTATTATTCCACTTCTTCAAATTACTGAATATCCATATCTAATTTTGACGATTTAGATATGGTTCTCATAAATAAAGTTAATCTCAAATTTTCAGAGATTCACGGCGAGAAAACGGAACGTCTTTAAATCCTTATTGACCGCATCAGGTCGTATTACCCACATGTATTGGGTATTGAGTATTGAGAACACGAGAGAATAATAAGTATTACGACAGAACAGTCCGGCGAGATTTAAAGCGTGTACATGTAAAGATCTAAATCTAATCAGTGTCTTACATAATTCATTCTTACTACTCAATGGTAGATTTGACGTAAGGTCCTTGAATTCCCTGGCGGGGGTTCGGTATACCTCAATGTTGGGAGTTCGACAAGCTCCCGCCAGTTTATTTACGAACTTTGCCCTAGTTTCAACCGTGTCACACGCTCTCGTTGCTGGTAGCGATGGTCCGTACTCCGTAGCTTCAACGTACACCACGATCATCAGAAAGAAGGTTGGGGTACTGCATGTGTAAAGTAATATCGACTGGCGAGTATTTATATACCAAAAGTTAATATTATTAGATAGTGAATTTGAAAACCCCATTTAATGTAGTGCCATGGTTTTGAATGTCACTGGCTCTAATATCCATATTTCAATGGGTAAGCTCCTAACTTGAGCGTTTTCTATATTGTAACGTCTGGTTTGGTTTCCGTGAGGTCTTTTAACTCCAATACATTGGTAAAGTGGTGCACTGTGCACTTCCTCTACGATGTAGGTCAGGCTGTGGTTAGTGGTCGTTGCAAATAGAATGCTGCTTAATGTGGCACTATCTGGTGTTTGAATATTTCACAGCATACCTAAATCGTCATGCGTCATTTCATAATTTGATTAAATCATTAAATTATTATTATTACTTGGTGTGTAACGACGTACTCGACAACTAGGTCGTATGAGTCGGGGGGTTGGTTATTGGGAGACAGGGACAAGTAGGAGGAAGAAGCAATTGAATAAAAATTAGACTTAAAGTGGTGGACAAGCAAAATTGGAGGATCGCATTTCGTTGCCTCTAATGATACGCAGAGTTACCCTCGGATAATCAATAAATACTTACCACAGTAAAAGTAAAAAAAAAGTAAAATTAATAAATCAAATATTGAAAATATATTTTGTGTATATTTGTCATTTCCACACATTTGATTCACTTTCTTATAGTCTACTCTTTAGTTTTATTTCTGTAACAATTACATTCATAGCTTTCGGTAAAGATATGATCTTCACACGTTTTAGTTTCACCCGTCCTCGCTCACTACTGATGCAGGCCTACTGATTTTTTATACGTTTTGAATGGAGGTTTGTAAAATACCAATGCATTAAACAACATAAAGAATAACGATAATCTCCATTCTATTCACCGTAATTCAATAATATTAAGCGTCCATACACCTAATAATGCAATGATTTAAAAAAATATGTTTCGCAAGAACAACAGATAAGATTGTGATAAAACTGAGTTATTGTAGGTGTTATAAGATTTAAAAAAATAAAACCAGAACCAATCTTCTCCATTCCTGCAGGAATAAACTCACAAGAACAACGAAATTATAATACTGATTGTGCTAAGTAAACAATTATTTTTGCTTGCTGTTTACTAGTATATAGAAAACGTCGTGTGAGGTGTGTATTACGATTCAGTATAAGAAATAGTTTCTTTGTCTTGCAGTGAAATTAATGTTTCTGAATTTCTGCAGCACAAACTAGGCAACAAGCTATAGAACCAGGTTTTGGTGGAAATGAAACGTAAGGCAATTTGATGTTTGTGTTTCAAATAAGTTCCGTTCACCAGCAGCACCTTGGTGACGTAGAGTGGGTGCGGGAACCGATAGCTACAGCCGTTTATACAGGACACGCACCAGAAGTGATAGTTTATGTCAGAAGTGAACAACGTGCGGAAGCGACAACATTATGTTTCCATTCGTACGTAATGAATAGAGGTTGGTTGAAAAAAGCGCATTACTCAAAACACAAGGAGAACTTTCAACCCATACTAAAAGTAACTAGGTACAATAATAAAGATATAAAAAAAGATGATGCGAATAATTAAAACCCTTCTGAATGTGTGTGTGTTTTATTTTTTTAAATAACTGAATTTGAGTTTTACACAGTATTTTTCTATTACATCTTAAACTATGATGTCGCGTTGGCATGAAAATAAAATGTTTCTCTTAAACAAACATATTTTTAATGGTGCTAATGTACTGTAGATGAAAGCGTGTTTCTGTACTATTCGATACTAACGAACAAACAAGTGTGTCAAATGTCATCTGTTATGCTAATTAGCAACGACGTAATGAACTGAAAGCTCCGCAGCGAAACATCCCTTTTATATAGTTTAGTCTAGTTTGTTTTTTAAGCTAGCTATTTTAATTTCAAACGTAATTTCTTTGTAACCTTGTGTAAATATAATGTTCTATTATTCAACGGAATGAGTGTGTTTGTGATAAAATAGCACTAAGTCTACTCATCTCTGATCACTTATTGATTAACATCACTGTTTTTTCCTGAAACGAGTGGGAAAAAATTTCCTTAATGGTTTGTATTAGCGTGGATAGGATGAGTGCATTTTTACTTGGACAATGCCAGAAATGGTACCAGAAATTTAGACTTAGCAGCTAATTTTCAAGAAAATTTACTTTGAATTTGTCTCGTATTAGGTCGACCCAACGAGAAAAGAATAAGGTTTCTATAAACCTTATTCCTTATAAACCTTATATAAACCTTTCTATAAACCTTATATAAACCTTATTCTATACTCGTTGGGTCGACCTCATTTTCTGAACTTGTATTTTTTTTTAGATACACATTTAATGAGAAACGCAATCTCTGGTAATGTATTTCTAAAAATTTATACCTTTTATATAATTTTAAAGTTATCAAACGCTTACTCTTAATTGGCATAGGTTTCAGCTTGCTGGTAATTAAAAATTACAATTGAGATTGAGAATACAACATAACGAACAACTTCAAATATTGATTTTCTACAATTCTAGACTACAACTTCTTCAATTAACGAATTACCTGATAAGGTATGTCGAATTTTCTCGATACCTCATGAATTCGTTTATCGTGACGCCAGTTGTCCCCCCAACTGGAATATAACATGAATATAACAGATGTATCTACATTTATTTTGCGTTGAAAACAAACCACTTCAAAACAGCTACGATCAATTGTGACCATTGCGTAATTCTCTTTCATATCATGATTGACAGATAACAAACAAAGTCCTTGAACAAAGGACGTTTCATTTAACTGTCAGCACATGATTTGTTCTGATATTACATATCGGCATCTCCACTCGAGTTGTATATTGAATATTTAAACTGTTCAAGATTGAACGTATGTATGTATATATGTATGGAGGAGCTCTAAGAGTGATATTGACGGGAGATGGCCGTTGTCAGATCTGATTGGGGGCGTGAGACGCATTTCCGCCAACGTTCGAGAAGTAATTCAATTTGAATGTTAAATCTCCCGGTCGCCAGACAAGAGGCGCAGCGACAACGGAAAGTTTTGACATCTACTGACAAGAAAGGGCGCTTGTTCGTGTGATTTATTTAAGCAAGTTGTGTTGTGATGATGTATGTGGATAGATGGAAGGTACGGCCGTTTAGATTTATGGTGCAGATATTTTTATAGACATTCAACATTGAACATTATTAATTTAACATGAAAGTACTCCTGTGAATATATAAACGACACAGAGATAAATAACTCTTTACAGCATTTCCAGACAAAGGGGATTTCACTGAATTTAATACACACAACATTATAATATATCTCAAATAGATTTACTTATAAAAACTGTTGATAACGCGGAAAACCATTTAGTTTGAAATGCACTGCGTACCTTCTACCTAATCCAGATGCGCTTGTATTGTTTCGGCAGTAATACACTACACAAACTTCAAGTCTTCGTATAAAAAAAAAAAAAAACTGAAATGTGAACCAAAAAGTTAGTTTGTAGATATACTACATTATATTTCATTACATTTGAAAAAAATCGTTAGTTTAGTTAGTTATAATGACATCGTTAAATCCATCACTCAGGCGGTCATAATCGGTTTTCACTCCCACCTCTCCCCCCTCTCCCCCTTACCAAGGCCCGCCATTGACGAATCATCTAGTACGATTTGATTATTGCAAACATTGGAAATAAAAAGTTTGCAAATGAATTTATTGGATCGATCACTAACTTCATAATATTTTAGTGCAGGATAGGTCCGAATTGTAGCGCAGCCGACAAACCTGAGCAGACACAAAAGAAACAGATCAAAATAGAACTTTTTGACGGCAAATGTGTTGCAGTTTTAGCGCCAACGCATACCTTAAATTCATGCCGCGATATTTCTTCCGACGTCATCGTTTTAACATCGTTAGTCAATATTGTTATCTGTATAATTACACAATCTGTTAATGTCAGCGAAAACTGATCGTCATAATTTTTTTGCATAGTTTCTACTTTATTTAATATTCTCTTTTGTATAGGTAACAGCGTGTTATTGCATGTGGAAAATCAGGAGCGAAATCTAGGGATGCTTTAAATGTTTAATCCCATAATTGTTACTCGCCTTTTGAGGTCAGTATAAGCAGTGGTAGATATCGTACTTATGATTGCAGAACACGGTTACCTCATGTTAGTGCTAACATTCTTCTCTGGGTGTCTGAAGGTTGCATTGACTTCACGGTGTTCATTAATAATGTCAGCAGTTTTATGAAATGTGTAAATAACTGATTGTTTACCTTTATATTTATATTTACCATTTTGTTTTACATATATTGTACAAATTATTATGTATACTGTATGTTGATATAGTAGATGGAAATTGTTTGACTTATTCTCGTAGAGCTGAGACGAAGCATTCATAATGGAAATGTGAATTATTTAACAACATAAACAAATACAAAATATTTGTATCGTTACTCTTTATTCCAATTATCATTTTGTTGGGTAAAGGGATGTTTCCACCATTGATCTAAGGCATACCAGGAATCAGTATCGGCCTACCTAGCGTATGTTTTTTTTTTAATATCAAATTCAAATTATTTTGAATAATTTAAATATCGTAATGCAATCTAGGCTATTTCATAATTAACTTTGAGCATAGACTAGCTTGCCAAAAATATATTGCTAGATTTCTTGAGACAATCTTTTTGAAATCTTCACTTTCTTAAGTTGTTTTTCAAAGTAAATTCTATAAATATTTGATCAAAGGCGTGTTGGCGTATATTTCATTCCATCACAGTAACGAAAATAAGCTATTTTTTAATTTAACGCAAATGTGAACAAAATAAGGTAAGAAAGCATTTCCCTTTGCTCGTCCCGTTGTCTCTGTGAATGTGAAACGAGTTGGTTGATGGAGGTGACGCGTGGGGAGGGGGGGGGGGGGGGTCGTAGAACTGAGCGGGGCTGAACGGAGATCGCGCCTGGCCAGCGAGGATGAACGGACGTGAAATTGATATTCAATTTCGCACCCTTCTCTTCAATCATTGGGCGCCTTCTGTGAGTCGTTACCCATCGATATTCCCATGCTCCGTGACTTAGGGGGACCAAGACGCTCTCCGGCAGTAACACGTGGAGGACATAGGTCGGACCTCAACTGACCGCCCGGAGTAATAGGCCTACCTCATTTATGGTAACGATGGTGTGTCGTAAGATCTAGCCTATTGAAGATGTAATGTTCGTTTGTAATATGGTTACTAGTTACTACCTATTGATTACATAAAAGTAAATTATTAAATTCATATTAAGAGACTACACATTCTGTCACATAGGCTAACTGATTTTCAGTGGGGGACTTTAATTTAAAGCGACTGAACCAACCCTATAGGCCCCAAGGACTGTCGACGAGTGAGTGATAACCAACTAAAGATCGATATTTTAAATATGAAATATGTGAATAAGTGGTGGTTGGACATTGCAAACACCTGCGGAGAAATACCAGAATCAACAAAGCTGATTCAGAACATATTTTAATTTATTAAGTGATTGATTATGTTCTATTCTTGGCCAACTTTACTAAATAAGGTAGTCAATTTTATAACTAAAAACCGTATATTGTCAAAACAAAGGTGATATACAAGTTCAAAATATAATTGTACTCAATTATTTACAATGCTAGTATGTATACAACTACAGGGTTTTATTTAAATTGTTTATTTAATGGACTGAGAGGGCTGCGGTCGAAAAATGATGTCCGTAAAATGAGTTGTTAGTATTCTGTTTTGATTGTATCATAAAAACCTCTTTGCCAATGAACTGTCGTATAGGAGAATGTTATCAAATTTAGCTACTTCATTTTACCGAGAGCTTGATGCGGATCACTTTTATAATATGCAGTGAAAAGTTATGGAAATATCTTCGAGTTTATCTCGTAGGTCTTGCTGATTGGCCGAGATGGAAAGACCCTTGGAAACCATCGGCAGCATTGCTGTTGCTCGCTAACTGGGAACTTGAAGTTTCTCCCACTAGAAACATACAAAAGGTTGTCGATAACATCACAATCATTAAAAGTAAAAAATAAAACCTTACATCGCTCCAAGGGGAAAAAATACTTCGAAATTTTAAAATATCTAATTACTCTTTTGAAAAGGGGGTGTTTTTCTCTCGGACGATTCAAATAATGTTTAACTTTAAAGGAAATCGTGATCCCCAATTCTCAACTTTTTCCCCAACAAAACCGACCATATGATCTCTGAAATGAAAAGTTCACTCCTAGTATAGACACACTCGTATCAAATAAAATAATTACACTCGAATTTGTTTTCCACACGCATTCAGTTACACAATGCAAATATTAAAGTAATAGACCAGATAAATAAATGTTGTACGTGACTTTTGTTTCACGATAGCAACAAATATCCCCAAATTATAAAGAAAAATAATACACCAAATCAGTGTTTCTCCAAATGAACTAGTTTCTAGTTTTTGTCTAACAATGTCGTATGAAAATGTGTATTTGTAGTTTTATATATACTCACTTTATGTGGCGGGCAGTACTACCATGGGCCGTCTATCCCGTGCCTAGACAAAGTCGAGTGGTATAACAAGTATTTAATATTTATTATTTATAGATATCGGTGAGACGTGTTTTGTGCAGCACATTTTAAATGTGTATATGTATGTGAAATTATGTGGAAACATAAACAAAAAACGTTTATAGAAGTTGACATGAGATTTGAGGTTATATTACAATTATAGAAACAACAATAGAAGCGAGGGGTCTTGAGAAAGGATATACGTTTTGAAGCATACCTTAAACACAGGGAACATTTTGATTTTGATGAAATGGGAAGGAACAAGTGTACCAATGCTGGAATTCGTGGAGCCAGTTAGTAAAGAAGATTGTCATAGTAATATAGAAATTAAAAGAATGACTAACTGATGCTTTAAAAAAAACAATGGGTACGCAATCGGTATTTTCTTACTTGTAGCCTATGTGATGTACTTTCATGTATTTGTAATACTTGTGGTGAGGTTAGAACGAGGACGTCGAATTATTGCTTTCCTTTCCCCGAAAAATACCCACATATAACCCGGGAGTATTTCCTACAATATTATCTACAGCAAGTATCAAGGCAAATCAACCACTGCGGCGTTGTCTATACAGTCCTCAAGTTACCTCGCTATCGGTTTCGTCCTCGAGCTTATCGGCGGCTTCCTCGAGGGCAGCCTCCAGTTTGCCCTCGAGGACGTACGTGGGTAGTCGCTTCTGGGTTACCGGTGAGAGGTCGTTCTGTCTGACAACCATATCCTGATAACGAGTCAACGAATAGATGACAGCGCTAATGAGGAGACCCAGCCCCGCTGAGAGGGCGAAGTAGTCCATTCTTGAATGATTTACACTCTGTAAACAACGGTTACAAACGTAAAACTTATTGTGAATATACTTCACGGTCCAATGAATTGAAAGTATCAAAAATATTACGATTTAGATACTTACAATACGTAAAACAGATAAAACGAGAATTTTTAAAATGATGCGTTCGAAATTTAAAAAATGGTCCGATAATGTTGCTCGGAAACGTCACATTACAAAACTTTGAAATCGGGAAACAATCGCTGAAATTATGAACAATGAAAACAAGTGTGTTCATTATAGAATATGTGATCAATATTGAAAAATAAGACGAAAATTGCGCGAGACACTTTCCGAAGTAGGTCTGCACTAATTAATATGTGACACGACCATATTATAGAACAATAAAGATACAGCAATCTTGCGCGGTTTGAGAAATGTCAACATAACTCGTCAGCAAGTCTAGTTTGGGGTTAATTCTGAGGTCGCTGTCGTCAACAAGTGAGTGTGACCTTGAATGCTGATTGGCTGTCATTTTTCAAGGTCAGAGGTGTATTTGGACGGACGTGCTCCAATCAGAACTAAGTGACCTTGAACATCTATGCTGATTGGAGGACGCTTTTTTAACGTCAGACGTGTATTCAGAGGGGTTCCAGTCAGAACTCACCATCGTTTCAAGTGGCCTTTAGCATCTATGCTGATTGAATGATGCTTTTTAAAGTCAGACGTGTATTCAGAGGGGTTCCAGTCAGAACTCACTATTGTTACAACTTACAAGTGACTTTGAGCATCTATGTTTATTGGATGACGCTTCTTTAAGGTCAGACGTGTATTCAGAGGGGTTCCAGTCAGAACTCACCATCGATACAAGTGGCCTTGAGCATCTATACTGATTGGCTGTCAGTCTTGTACGTCAGACGTGTATTCAGAGGGGTTCCAGTCAGAACTCACCATCGTTACAAGTGGCCTTGAGCATCTATGCTGATTGGATGTCAGTCTTGTAGGTCAGACGTGTATTCAGAGGGGTTCCAGTCAGAACTCACCATCGATACAAGTGGCCTTGAGCATCTATACTAATTGGCTGTCAGTCTTGTACGTCAGACGTGTATTCAGAGGGGTTCCAGTCAGAACTCACCATCGTTACAAGTGGCCTTAAGCATCTATGCTGATTGGCTGTCAGTCTTGTAGGTCAGACGTGTATTCAGAGGGGTTCCAGTCAGAACTCACCATCGATACAAGTAGCCTCGAGCATCTATAGTGATTGGCTTTTAGTCTTGTACGTCAGACGTGTGATCAAGAATGCAAGAAACGCGCTAGAAAACATTGCGTAGACTCGTTTAGTACTGATTCAAGTATCATACTGCTATGTTACGGAGGCTATGCCCCCCAATAACTGGTTCATCTGTAATTTCAATTTTCAATTTCAATTTTATTAAGACATGAGTACAATACAGTGGTTTATAGATATTTCAAAATAGGGTAAGTAAGGCAACCACATGAGTTCTAAGACTTGTTCGTGGCTACCTTATTACAATGTTGGTATTAACATTTTAAACTATACTAAGATAGAAACAAAGAAGTATGTAAGAGTTTCACAGTGGGTTGATCGAAGATTCAAACTATTACTATATTTGTAATATGTGAGTGTGAATGTGTTTGTATGCGTAAGTAAATACAAAACTATACCACAAAAATATCATGTCAAAGCCTCTCATACACGACGAAGTCCAATCAATTCATTGATACCATTGAACACAAGTTTTAGTAATACTTCTTTTTAAGGTTTCAAAGATTATGTCAATATTCAAGAAATTCTGTAAAGCATTACAATTTACTAGACGTCTATTGATTGTAAATTCAATTAAGTGAATCTTAGATTCTGGTTCTAAAGAGGTCGCAAGAACACTTTCTACTTTCTGCATCTTAGCTGCTTATTTTTCTGGTTCGTAAGTGTACCTGCAATTTAAAATTATATTTATCTTATTTTTAGTACTTAGTAATTACAATGATTATAAGGTACTTGCAACAGCAAATATGGAAATGTTCAACATTTTAATTAGAAAGAAATAAGATGGAACTAGTAATTGAATAGTCTATCTGTATTTTAAGTAAATACTTTAAAATATCCTCACACCTTTGCTGGATTTTTTTTATTTAGAGCGAAAACGAAGACATTTTCAAAACAAACACATCGAGATAAAAATCTCGATCGATTAACTCCTCTGGCCTCCTCGCTCCAAGTTTTGCGATGATAACTTTTCGAGAGCTTACGCACACATCTCGAAATGGGAACCACTTTTCACGCCGCGAAGTCGGTTCGTGACTAGACGACTCGTGATGCGGTTGAGGGGGGGGGGGGAAGGAGGGGGTACAGTGTGGAAGACGCCTCCATCAACGTCAATGTTCAAGTTCCACCTCATGCTTACGCAATTTAATTATCTGGCTACTTGGAATAAATTAAAACGAGGTGTGACGTGTCTGATAGGTAGACCGGATCTTGGGAGTGTTGGTGATGACGGAAAGGGAGGAGGGGGAGGGGTAAGGGGAGCGTCTTTGAATTTCCAGCCTAACGCGTTACCGGGATGAGAATTATTAAGCCACAATGATGGAAGTAAACTCTCTGTCATGGCAAAGCAATCTAAGTTACCCAGTGTTGATTTATCAGATAGGTGTGTTCTTCAGGAAAATATCGAGACTTCATGTTAAATTAACGAGTTTCAAACTGGCTTACGTCTCCGGGTAACCGAAACGAGGCGTGACTGATTACTTTGATAGTATATTTAACATTAATCACTTGTTGTTAATCTTGGAATGAAATGATTTTACAACATACATACATTTTGTTTACATAGGTAATATGTACTTGTATTATATTTATATGTAATATGTAAAAATAGCAAATTGCTAATAAAGTTCTACTACTAAATATACATAAATATAATACACTTCCCGCGTGTTTGCGGAATTGAGATTAAAGTACAATAACGTATCTTTCTCGATCGCCAGGTGGAGTTTTGCTGAAAACATCGCTTTTTTGTTCAAAAAATGAAAATGAAAGTGGACAAAATAAACTTCACGCTTTTGACTGTATTTGTTTAGGAACAATGCTCGACAACAAACTACTTTTTCGTTTAGCTATAGTACTGTTTTCTGAGAATCTGCAACAAAATGTAGTAGACACTCCCCACTGTTGCATTGAGTTCTTCTTTTTTTGTCATAAAGTTTGCTAGAATTGTTTAGAAATAATACTTTAATTTTAGATCATTATCAGGTGTTCGCGCCGATGCTTAGTTTGTAGTGTAATCTAGTTTCACATTACTTGATTCACCCCTCCCTCCCCAATTCTCTTATCTTTTCGGCTGCACTACCGGTCCCGAGTTCGTTGTTAGTCAGTAATGTTCTGTCTTTGCCTCGCAACGCACGGTTCGTGTCGCTCATCGTCTCGTGGTGACATTCCACAATTTTGCTCCGTGCAGCGCATCCTGCTTGCATCAGTTTTCTTTCGCAAATAACCTGGACATTATTATATAGTATTTATTACAAGTACAAGTGCAGTTCTTATGGTCTTTCTTCGTATATCTCAACCGCCAATCTCGCTGTGTCTGCTAACCGTCTCCTGGTGACCTCCACGCTACGTTTGTCGATCGCCTCGCATCTCTGCAGTCCTGAGTTCGACCTCTCGCTCCAGGCATTTCATACTTGTAACTTTCCTTCTATACTCGAGTATCTTTCATCTTTTACTGTCTATGGTGGGCTTACAAATACGCCCATCTTATGCATCCACAGTGGCGCGCCGTCAAGTCATTACTTGGGTAAGTCCATGTATTCTCGTCTCACCTATGAAATCTCACAGTCCACTTTCTCGTACTGTCTAAGTACTGGTCCTCCGCCTAAACAATCAGGAATAATGAAGGCTACATACAAACTTGTTGCTAGTAACGTAATTCGGTTCCAGTAGTTTAAGATATATATATATATCGTATTGCCACAATGTTGTGGTCTGTGTTCATCAACGAACATTTTCAATTTCCCAGCGAGCAAACATTCTTTAACGATTCAGTCTAGAAACAAAATAGTGACATCCCTCTTTTTTTGCAACTCTTCGCACATAACACTGAGGTACATCTCCAAAGTCTGTGTAATGATGTCTTGTCATTCACCACCACTCCCCCGCTGCACTCGGGTCGTCTTCGCCACCTCATTAAATAACTATACCCACCTTGTGTGCCCTTACCCTCCCCTCACAAGTGCTCGCTTGTGCGAGAGAAGGGGAGGGGGAAATAATAACGAGATTCTTGGTAACTAGACAATTTAATAAACATAACGCTATCCAGCTAGGCGTCGACGTGAGAAATGGCATTCAAGCTGTGATTTAAATAATGTTGGCTAGAAGATGAGAGAATTGTGGAATTTTCAGAGAAATATAAGATCTTTATGTGGTGCGTTGAATATGTCGGGTGATAGCAAAAAGTGAAACATTATTCTTCGAGACAGATTATATTGTATTTTTATTTTAGTAAATATTTTACCTCCCTCAAACAATGACGATACTATTAAATCCAATCGAAATAAAAACAAGGGAACGTCAAACTCTTATGGAAATTCTTATGGTGACTTTGGAGCCGTACTAGCAACGAAGCACTCAATAAATTCAAAGTTGTTCTGAATCAGCCTTGTTGATTCTAAAACATTTGTCCACAGGTGCTCGCACTGTTCAATCACTTATTGATATGTTTCGTATTTGAAATATCGATCTTTGATTGGTTATCGCTCACTCGTCGATGGTGTTTGGAGCCTACAGGGTTGGTTTAGTCACTTTAAATTAAAGTCTCCCACTGCAAATCAGTTTCGTTACTGAGTGGGTAGACTCTAAATATGAATTTATTTGTCTTCTTTATTTTAAGTATAAGACTTTAATAACGCAACGCAATCGTACTTGAAGTTGCTATATAGATTGGTTGTTCAACATTCAACACAATAAAATGAAATCGTTCCACGAAAACGAAAGGAGTTCTCTAATTACAGTTTTTGAGCTTATTATTTTTCAAGAATATGATTGAATTATCGATGTTGCTATCAGTTGAGAATCAACGTTAATTAATTACTCTTCCATACCAAAACAGGCCACGTATTAATTTATTGTATTTAATATCCTATTCAGTAACACTGTTTCTGAAAGAGCGGCTATAACTACGCTACATGCATACAAAAATAATAACAAGAAAAAAGTTGCTAGAAATTATGCAGGAAAATCGTAGTACAGAAATAAATAAAGATAAACATAGTGATAAAAAGTTTAGCCCTAGAATGAATTGAAACATGAGCTAATCAAGTCTGTTAAGTCTAGAGGTTCTCAACACTTTAAGTAACTCGGCGAGGAGACAATGCGCGCAAGGGGTTGTGATAAGGGGCCACTTCCTGTACATAAAGGTCCATTAATAGCGGCCTTTACACGTACACTCTTGCGCGCACGCTTGCGTGTCGCGTTCTTCCGCGAAGGAAAGACCGCGCGCAAAACCGTGGGTTGGAGCGCCGCGCAAGAGTGTGGTGCCGCTGCGTGTAAAGGCCGCTAATCCCTAAGCAGAGCGCTTTTAGTTCAACGAGCCGCTACCGGGTTGTTTAGTGACCTTGAGTCCTGTGTTTTGTGTAGAGAACGTCCGAGGTAAAATATCTGCATCGAAAACTCAGACCGACCATCGTACCAGAGATTCTTTAAAGACAGAATGAGTCTTCTTATATCGTTACTTCACTAAGGCCCGTTTTTCAATCGTTCATTAACGGGGTCGTTATCTGCATCGGGTTTGTTGGGTTACAGATTACGAACCGTCAGCTAACGGCCCCGTTAACGACCTGTTAACCGATTGAAAAACTGCGACTAAATCTAATTTTTTGCCTCCTATATATTAGACAACGTTTGATAGGTATTCCTACCCGGGTTTCTATTTTAGGAACCCACTAAAATAATTAGTTAAAAGTTTTCATGAAATCGTTTGTTCTCATCTGGATCGATGATCGAAATTACCCTAGTGTACCTCGTAACTGTATAGTATGTCTCTATTGTAAACGTAATTGTTAGTTTTAAATATAATATTGATTAAGAACTTCTTACCATCCAAGTACCTCGTAATTGTGGTACAAAGATTGTCTGTCTTTCCCCTCACTCAAAGCTGGACTTCTATTCCACCTTCATACTCCCTTTCCACGTTATAAAGAGCACATGTCCTGTTGTTCCACCCTAAAATGAATTACGTACCAAAATAGGCTAAATAATGTAATTATTTTAATGTTTCAGTGTGCATTTTTTAATATAAACTGAAAGGAAAACTGTATCAAAATGAAACTTGAAAATATTTTCAAAATTCATTAACTATAACTTTGTTTAAAGACATTTGATTCAGAACAGGAAAGTGTAGGAGTGAGCGCTGCCCACGTTTTAGATAGAAGTGTGGGCGTAGATTCGGTTAACAAGTAGGCCAACGTTTTAATTTATCTGCAGGATGTTCATACAATTCTCTTTACTTAATAAAGTTGTATTAAGTGGGATTGTATTGGGGTTGTATTAAGTATATTTACAAGTTACAGTAAAAAAGAATCATATTAGATAGGTTATTCAGTGTTATTATATGGATATTATATTCAATTAGAACGACGAATAAGAAGTAGAAGGCAAAATCTAAACTTTACCTTTTCCGCGTTATTTATTTCAAAAAACGTTTGTCCCGTAATCAATTTGTTCTTAAATATTAAGAATTATAATAGGTCTACGTACTTTCCAGATATTTTTACTATAATTTACTGTTCAACCCAAATCGAATCTATAGCTAAGCAGCCTTTCCGAAGCGAAAACTGGAATTTGTAAACCCATAAGCGTCTCAGACCGCAAAACCACCACGTCTTGTTATTGCAAACTAGGCTACAATGAAATATTTCATGTACAACCACAACATACTAATTTGGCTAAAGATTGTGGTGTGTGGGAACCATTATTACAGATTTATGAGAGTTTCGCTCATCACAAGGGAAGTTTGTGTGTTGTAAAGAAAAAATGTTAGAGTCTGTTTGGTGTTTGTTTTGTTGTTTATAGTCTCGTATGAATGAGACAAGTGATTCATACTTAGTGAACAGCACTGCGGGACATTATTATACTTGAATGATTAAACTTCTAACTTATTATAAATACTTGATAATTGACTTTTTATAATTATTTGATTATACTATCTCGGTAATAAGGAAAGTAGTTGTGTGATCAAAAGCAAGTGGAGCTCTTTCGCACTGCTCGTATGAGTGATACCTCTCGTTTGCTGATCGAGCAGAGTAGTGCATGAGCAGCAAGTAGAAAGAACAGCGGGAGAGAAAGAGAGAGAGAGAGAGAGAGAGAGAGAGAGAGAGAGAGAGAGAGAGAGAGAGACCTAGTTCTCACCTTTTAAAACCAGACTTAAAGCTAAGCTTTTGTCGTTATACGTTCAACATTATTCAACTTCATAGAAGTCAAAGGTATTAGCATAAGAAATGAACGAAACATTAAAGACTCGCTAACTCTGAAGTCTTAATTACCTCTTAAACAAACTATGCACATTGTCATCACGGTTCCACTAACGCGAAGCTGGGGTTATAAAGTAATTATTTAACAATTTCACCATTGTTAAAACGGCTTCATACTCATGAACGGTTGAGATTTTTCCGAGTGTTTGGTTCCATTATACTAGTTCTTCTCTAGCGGGTAAAGGGAACACTACGCTATTAGATCCGTTCGTGCATCTATGGACGTGAGTTTTAAAGTATAAATATTTCGTTTTGTCTTTAATAAGTTAAAAAGTGTTTTCCCCATTTGTCCCCTAACGGGTAGTGTTATGTGTTCATACTATGCCAGTGTAATCAACAAGGTATGCCCATTTTATGTACTACGTACCATATGGGGGTTTAATCAACAAGGTATGCCCTTGAATTTACTACGTACTATGTATGGAGGTGTAATCAACAAGGTATGCCCCTTTGATGTACTACGTACTATATAGGGGTGTAATCAACAAAGTATGCCCCTTGAATATACTACGTACTATTAATGGGGGTTTAATCAACAAGGTAGGCCCCTTGAATGTACTACGTACCACAGGGGAGTGTAATCAACAAGGTATAGGCCCCCTGAATATACTACGTAATATGTATGGGGGTTTAATCAACAATGTATGCCCCTTGAATGTACTACGTACCATATGGGGGTGTAATCAACAAAGTTTGCCCCTTGAATATATTACGTACTATGTATGGGGGTGTAATCAACAAGGTAGGCCCCCTGAACGTTGGTCTCGATGAAAAGTAACTCGAGGTTCCGCTAAAGGTTGATTTACACTACACGCCTAGTGGAGAGATAGGAGGAAGAATGTAGCCACAAAACATTTTTAGTAGCAATTTGAGTAATTTTTTGGTTTCACTATTCTTTTCATGTGATTTTGTCGTCTATTTTTACAATTTTAAGACGTCCAGTAACTTTTAATGTTATCACTTTTGAAGATCGTTCAAAGTATGTTTTTAACACATACCTACAGGTTGTTACTAATGTTTGCTATTTTATTTAAATATAGTCAGTGATTAAATTATACCTGTATTTAGACACAATAAGAATGTACGAGGAATGTAAAAGGGATTGTGCTTTTCGTACATTTACAATCAACTTCCCCTCCAGAAATTGTTTGACCTGAATCGTGATTTAAACTCTACACATAACAGCGTAGCCCCATCTATTGTCAGGAAATTTCACATCGTACATTTAATGATGATGATATTTGGGGTTTTACGTCTCATATTTTTGCAACGAGGCTAATCGAGACGATGAGTGGGTGATTATGAAGATGAAAAAACGCCACATGACATCCATGCCCAAGCCAGGATTCGAACCTGGGACGCAGAGACCGTCGTACATTTAACTTTAGTTAATATTCTGACATTACTTTATACAACGATTTACTCTTGTGTGAAAATATTACAAAATACTTTAACGCTTGTCTGTATGAGAAAGCGCTCAATGCTCGTTGTTCTAAGCCCGTTGTGCTGTAACAAACTGAGCCCATTTAATTCCCACCCCATCAATTAACGTAAATAAATACACCTACGTATTACGTTATTTGGACTGAAAACTAAGCCGATGGAAAGCGTGTTAACGAAGTGCGTGCCGGAAAATCCTGAAACGGTTGTTATCCTTGACAATGATCGTTTCAGATTCCGTGGAGTGTGTTACACACGCTGTTGGATTTCTCGCAAATGTATGAACGCTTTAAAACATCACGCTTTGTGTGAGTATCTATGAGAGTAAACAATGTTGGGGTAGACATTGACGACTTGCTTTGTAAAGAGTGACTGGTCAAGTCAGTTGAATAAAATATGGTTTGTAAAATAGCCAAGTGGATAATGCCAACGTATTTAAAAACGAAATACAAACAAAATATAAAATACATTATTAAATAATATTGTTCCTTTTATACTTTAAAATAAAGATATATTAAGTAAAAGGCCATAACTGCTTTAAACCACTAACACAGGAATTTACTCTTATTTAAAATTGTCATAACTTGTACCAATTTACTTATTTTTAGTCTTGGTAAAATTCAATTGAATAATATACATTGATTGATTTCTGTTTGTTCTATAGGTAAGTGCCGTTTGGTTTGATTCCGCTTGCAATACTAAGATGACTTTGTGACTTTGCACCTGGGGTAAGTAAAGTTTAGTGTGTTAAGTAAGTTAATGTGCGCGTACCATCCAGTCATTGCCTATTATACCTGATTATCAGTAGGGAATATTACACTGTATTTTATTATATTGAGTTTTTTGGAAAATATATTGTGTAAGAGGCGATTAATGTGGTAGTAATGTTTGCTCTTTCACGAAGTCTTTACCGCCTGAGACAGACAGTTTGTCAACAATCCAAATATAATACCTATGTTATACAAAACGATACAATGATATGTGTAGACTAGTAAGTTGTGCATTATTGTAAACGTCTTTACTCAACTGTATAATACTACTCGTCTACTGGAACACAATTTTCGAACGTGTGTTTCTCCAGAGTGCTTCCCATCATAAGTTTACTATTTTTATCTTCTACACTAGGCTTCAACTAACGTTTACAACATTGAAGTTTGCTTTTTTATATCATAAGTGTACCGACCTCTTTGATGTTTCTTTGTTATAACTATTTGTAACTACCTTTTGTATTTCGCTTTTTGATTTTAGAATATAATTTAAAAACCTTTTGATTTTTCCATCTTATACTACAAACTAATTTCTCCAACGCTTTATAATGTTGTATAGTTTGTAATTTGTATTTAACTTTATCTTCTAACTCTTTGCCTTCACTTTCTTGTATTACA
Source organism: Isoperla grammatica (assembly GCA_945910005.1). Taxonomy (NCBI): domain Eukaryota; kingdom Metazoa; phylum Arthropoda; class Insecta; order Plecoptera; family Perlodidae; genus Isoperla; species Isoperla grammatica. The sequence goes on along the minus strand of OX246737.1, from coordinate 39,244,813 downwards.
AGTAAAGATTTTCCAAATCTTGGCTTTAACTTTCGTGTCCCTACTTATAAATAACTGCTATTCTATATCAATGTATTCTTGATAATTGTACGAAATGTGAGTAATTTGAACATCACAGCATAACCTTCAAGATGATAAGTAAGACAACAGTGTCCAGGTTGGGACTGGGCGACCGTTTGCCTTAGTTCTCAGTGCGAGCTTTCAGCGTTACGTCTTCGTAGCAAACCTAATTAATTCTTTGCCTCGTAAAGTCTAAGGGCCTAGGGCTGCACCTTTATTTCCCTTCTTTCTATCTCCTCCTCACAGACCTGTTTTCTCTCTCGCCCTTTCTCTTTACAGCCCCCCCCCCCTCCCCCCCCGCTCGTGAAAGTAAGTTATACTGTTCTTACTAACGAGGTCTGCAAAGTGTCAACATAATGTTAATATGAAGATTACGGCTTATTTAAAATTACATTTTTGGTTTTAATAAACCAAAAAAGAAACACTTGTATGTTGGACGAAAGATGGAAGTTAAAATAAAACATTATTTCGTGTATAATTCTGTATCAAGCAATTTAATTATTAGTATATAGCAAAGATAACATGCATAATTTAGCGAGTTAAAGTAGATGCATTCCTTGGTCTAAATTTTCCTTATTGATACTAGCGGAAAAAGACGGTTTAGTAATACTCAAATAAACTAATCATAATATTTAAATAATTCATTTGTGCACTTAACGCTTATGCACACAGATAGTTCGCTTATAACAATTTCACACTGGTATGACAATACTATACATAGGATACAACCTATAACTTTGAATATAATGCAGAGTTGGTAATGAAGCTTTTTAAATAGTTCCAAGCATAATCTGCTGAATTGTGTAATTTGTTCAATAAAGCATTTTAAATTTTCTAAATATCCCTTGTTTTGATAGTCAAGCAAGTTGTTTCAGCGTTTTAACTATATTTCAATGAAACCTTATTTTTATTCCAATGACCAAAAAACTCTGCAGTTTTAACATGAAAATTATCAACTTTGTACAAGTTAAACTAACTTGACTCTAAATATGCGGTTTATGAATAACTAATTTCGACTTTAATATTTCCTGGATCTCGTTAAACGGCGATGACTGCAGGATTATGCTAATTAACTAGTATTTAATTAATATCACACTGGCGCTATCGATCAATGTATAACTGGAGCAAGATTATGAGCTAATAATTTGTTTATTAGCTGAATGTCTTCTTCAGTTATAATCTTGTTGACTATATTAATTAGTGAAATATGGCTTTGTTGGGTAATGCTTGTTGCATAAATCTGGACGAGACGTGGTTGTGTACCCGCTGCTTAAGCTACCATGAAACCACAGCTCCGATGTTTTAACATGCACTCAACCAAGTTGTACTGAGGCCATGTAATTGCGACCAATCAGTCCTAATGCTGCAAGGTGTTATTGAGGAGGCGAGCGGACACACGCAGAGATAATACGGTAGTAATACGGTAGTGTGTACCCCGGTCGTTAATTGTAATTCGCAATTAGCTGAAGCTAAAAGCTTGAGTCAGTTTTCATTCAAGGCTTCCTTTATCCAACTTTAATCCGAATAATCCTTTAGAAGCACTGAAAACTGTCGACTCAAATCCGGTTCTACTAAATAACAACAATCTAATGTGTTTATTTTATCATTATGAAGGGAAAGCCGTGGGAAATTCATTGAATATCTCTGGAGAGATGGTATTCTAGTCTTCATTGACTACGTTTATCACAGAGATATAAAACGGTTTAGCAAATCGGTTTTGCCCAAAAACGATTTAAACAAATCACTGTATATCAACAGATTCAAAAACGGATTGATAAAACAGTTTGTCATTTCTAAAACGCCAGCCATTTTGGAAATTTTCACCGCCTTTCGAGTGGTCTCTCGAAAGACACCGCCTTTTTTATATGGTTGATTGACAGCTGATTTGACAACAGCTGGGAGACAACGCGTGTTTGTTGTTTTGTTTTGTTGAGGTATCATTTCGTGAAACGTGAACTTGGATTGTATTGTACGCTATATATTATTTCATTAGATTATATTTATTATAATCTACATATGTGTCATTTTTCAGCCATCCTACTTGTTCCTAACCTCAATCGCAACTACAAATAATATTATTTACGGTAATTATTATTCATCTGTGGACGAAATACTGTAGCGGCTAGGTCTAGGCCCTAACCCTAAACGTATGCAAGGCCAGTCAACTAGCCTAGGCTAGTCTAGGTAAGCATGAAATATGTAGTTCTAGATCTACATTTGTATACAAAGGCAATTATCAGATTGTCTTTAGTAGGCCTATACAAATGTGTTCTTTTTTCAGCTCCTACTCGTTCCTAACCTCGATCCAACCTCCTCGAACAACCACCAATAGGCTTAGGCCTAGCCTACCTCACTTTCTATTCTGGGGTTATTTTGATCTTGATCGATCACGTTCACTACTTGGTCAATTTGGCTAGTCCTCCTAGGTAAGCAAGAAATATGCAGGCCTAGTCCTAGATCTACATATATAAACAATAGGCAATTATTAGATTGTAGGCCCTAGTTAGTAAGCCTTTACAACTGAGTTATTTTTTTCAGCTCCTACTCGTTCCTAACCTCGATCCAACCTCCTCGAACAACCACCAATAGGCTTAGGCCTACCTCACTTTCTATTCTGGGGTTATTTTGATCTTGATCGATCACGTTCACTACTTGGTCAATTTGGCTAGTCCTCCTAGGTAAGCAAGAAATATGCAGGCCTAGTCCTAGATCTACATATATAAACAATAGGCAATTATTAGATTGTAGGCCCTAGTTAGTAAGCCTTTACAACTGAGTTATTTTTTTCAGCTCCTACTCGTTCCTAACCTCGATCCAACCTCCTCGAACAACCACCAATAGGCTTAGGCCTACCTCACTTTCTACTCTGGGGTTATTTTTATCTTGATCGATCACGTTCACTACTTGGTCAATTTGGCTAGTCCTCCTAGGTAAGCAAGAAATATGCAGGCCTAGTCCTAGATCTACATATATAAACAATAGGCAATTATTAGATTGTAGGCCCTAGTTAGTAAGCCTTTACAACTGAGTTATTTTTTTCAGCTCCTACTCGTTCCTAACCTCGATCCAACCTCCTCGAACAACCACCAATAGGCTTAGGCCTACCTCACTTTCTATTCTGGGGTTATTTTGATCTTGATCGATCACGTTCACTACTTGGTCAATTTGGCTAGTCCTCCTAGGTAAGCAAGAAATATGCAGGCCTAGTCCTAGATCTACATATATAAACAATAGGCAATTATTAGATTGTAGTTAGTAAGCCTTTACAACTGAGTTATTTTTTTCAGCTCCTACTCGTTCCTAACCTCGATCCAACCTCCTCGAACAACCACCAATAGGCTTAGGCCTACCTCACTTTCTATTCTGGGGTTATTTTGATCTTGATCAATCACGTTCACTACTTGGTCAATTTGGCTAGTCCTCCTAGGTAAGCAAGAAATATGCAGGCCTAGTCCTAGATCTACAAATATTAACAATAGGCAATTATTAGATTGTAGTTAGTAAGCCTTTACAACTGAGTTATTTTTTTCAGCTCCTACTCGTTCCTAACCTCGATCCAACCTCCTCGAACAACCACCAATAGGCTTAGGCCTACCTCACTTTCTATTCTGGGGTTATTTTGATCTTGATCAATCACGTTCACTACTTGGTCAATTTGGCTAGTCCTCCTAGGTAAGCAAGAAATATGCAGGCCTAGTCCTAGATCTACAAATATTAACAATAGGCAATTATTAGATTGTAGTTAGTAAGCCTTTACAACTGAGTTATTTTTTTCAGCTCCTACTCGTTCCTAACCTCGATCCAACCTCCTCGAACGTAGACCTAACAACAAATAACATCCTGAAAATGGAGCGTAACGATATATTTGTACGTAACTGTGCGGCCGTCATGCATGCCGCTCTGATTTTGGCTGAAGGTGATCGTAGGGCAGCAGTATTGCGTCGTCGCAGAGTGTTCAGAGCACGCATCGTTCACCTTGCAGCTCAGTATCGCAATGACATGAACAACATATGGGCAACCCTGAACCCCGCACTGTTACCGTTAATTGCACGACCAATACGGGAACGAGGCAGGAACAGAGTCCGAAGTTCCGACTGGTGGGACCGTGTCGTTCAGCTCCATTTTAATGACGACGAGTGGATTGCTAACTTTCGTATGAGACGTGATTCCTTCGAAAGACTTTGTGTGGATCTGGAACCTGCACTGTCTGCCTCCCCTGTTTCATTACAATTGCCCTTAGAAACTAGGAAGAAGGTGGCCATTACCTTATACAAGTTGGCATCATGTGGCGAGTACAGACTTGTATCTAATCAGTTTGGTGTTGCTAAAAGCACTGTTCAAAAAACAGTTTATGCTGTAGTCAAAGCAATTAACACCATTCTTTTACCGAATGTATTGTCCATGCCCAATGAAGTGGAGGCTCGAGAGATAGCATATCTTGTAGAACAGAGCTCCAAATTTCCTCAGGCATTCTTGTCAATTGATGGAAGTCACATTCCCATTCTACCACCAACAGAAGGATACCGTGACTTCATCAACCGGAAGGGATGGCCATCGGTGGTTCTTCAAGGTGTAGTTGATAACCGGTATCGCTTCCGAGACATCAGCTGTATATTGCCAGGATCAGCACACGATGCACGTGTGTTAGCTGAATCTAACATATACTTGAATGCAGACACCATGATTCCCAAAGCGCCACGCATCATAGATGGAGTTGATGTCCCCATGATGATCTTGGGAGATGCGGCGTATCCTCTGCTTCCTTGGCTTATGAAAGGTTACACTGGCCGACTTACACCTGAGCAAGAATCATTCAATGTATACCTGAGCTCATTTAGAATTAACGTAGAAATTGCATTTGGGCGCTTGAAAGCTCGCTGGCGTTGCCTCTTAAAAAGAATCGACGTTGACTACAAATTTGTGCCACAAGTGGTGGCTGCGTGTTGCGCTCTACACAACTATGTAGAAAACGGTAAAGAGCCTTTTGTAGAACAATGGCTGGAGTTAGTCCAAGAGGCAGAACTAATGTTTCCTCAGCCACTGCCAGAGAGAGCTCGAGATCGAGATTATTACGACATGGGTGTCGTACGGAATCATTTGTGCCGCCACCTGGCTGCCACTCTACCTTTAAGGAGATCATCCTTCAGATTGAATCAGTAAGGAACGCTCAGCCTATGATTTCCAGCAAGTTACGGAATGGCCTCAGCACGGAAATGGCATGTTCAGCTAGTTTCGGAACAGGGATGCACCCGGGACGTCATCACTCGACGCCCCGACTGCAAACACGAGCACTGACCCGAAATGACAGTCTGAATGCAACGAGTGTCGACCGTGTTGCATCGCACACTACACTCCAGTGTATACGTCATATTGTGTGGGTCCTTCTATCCTGCCTGGGTGATGTCGTTATCATGCCCACATTCATGTTATTATGCCCACCACCCATCTTGCGCCTCACCGCAGGCCCAACCGTGGGCGGCAACTTCAAATTTGAATTTTTTTTTGGTCGACAGTTCCTCGGTTATATGGATGGTGTAGTTTGGAGTTTTGAGGTCCGTCATGTTCTTCACATTTTTTTCCGAAATCTTGCCAGCCTCAGAAATGCAAAAAACATCAGCATTGTGTCTATGGACAATATTATAGTACTCGGCACGTTTAGTTGTGGTAACGCCTCCTGCGTTCCAGTATATCACAGTAGGTGGGCCCTGAAAAGGGCTGTTTTGCGCTGAACAAGCAGCAGGTGGAGCCATATTGGATAGCGTGGCGTGGTGCGGCGACTTTTGGTACCAGACTTCTGTTCTGGACCAGGGGGCACTTGATCTTGGACTTGTCGGTCACTTGTAGCAGATCGGAAGCGTCGTCGCATAGCCCCCCAAAAAATTGAATTGTCTTAACTACTACATATGGTTGGTCTACACTTGCCCCCATGCAGATTAAATTGATGCAGGGTGTAAAAACGTCTCATATATAACCAAGAAATATTTATTTTCATACGTTATGTCAATTCATTTAATTAATATTGATGGACATACATAATTATTTAGTGTTACATTTACTTTTAAGAATAAGAAAGATGAGGGCCATATGCACAGACAACTGACAAGGTATGTACAGGATTTGTTGCTATGGAAAATTGGTTCACAATCACACACTTAAGGTCACATAACTTCAAATTCAAGGCTTTTTTGTATATTCTCATGAAGTACAGTGGTATCTATCTTAGATGAAAACTACAATAACTAAAAACAATGTCCAACTGGTTATAGCTTTTGTAAAAAAATTATCTAGGGTTCCGTTCTTGTTTCTCATCAAGGTCAAATCTAGACCTGGGTAAATAACTTTTTAAAGGTATTGAAATTACAAATTACATTACTTACTACTTCAGCCAAAATGTAATAAAATTGTTATTTAATTACATTACTTATGAAAAAAGTAATGAAAATACTTAATTACTTATAAAGTTAAAATTTCTCTTTTTTTATTTTGCTCCATCACAGGAACAGGGGAGGAAATTATTCCAAAATTATTGGGGGAGTATTTTTTGAAGCCACATTTGAGTGAGTTAATGGAAGGTTAGTGCATTCTTCAACGAACCTGTTTGTGACAATTTGAGGGGCCGTGTGAGAAACAAGATAACCTGTTAACCTGGATAATTTTTAAAATAGCATAAATAGTATTAACTGTATTATATATTTTGCTACTGTTGTAGTCAATCTGCTATATGAAACAAAAATAATTAAAGTACAACTATCATTATTTGGGTATGAAAGTATTTCCAAGAATTAGGCTAAAATAAAAAAAAAATGTTAGTTGTTACATTTAAATACTAGAAATCTGTGTGAATCCAATAACTAACAGTTTTCAAATAATTATAAGAATCCGGATCATCACCAATCAATGGACCAGGTTGGCCTAACATTTCTCCTTTTCTGTATATTAAGGCAGGTCTACACAAAAACGTAATGCATAAAACATAAGACATGAGTGGGCCGGTACACATAGAAATATAATAATATAACATCTTTGAAGTTTTTTGTAGTGTGTCTAAGTATTGTATTACATTTCATTGGAGATAATACTGGAACCCGTTAAAAGTTTTGACCTTTGTCGTTTTGATTAACTTTTTACTTCCGATTTTCAATTCAAAAGTAACTTTCTAGAAATTTGCCATGAAAACCGAGGGTTTACATACTGCAAAGGCAGCCTGTCAGCATCGCTATGTTGATTTCGATCCCGTCACCGTTCCAGATGTTAAGGGTGGGTTCAAACAACAAACAGCTCCCTTTAGATCTGCGACAACTGCTTGGAACTAAGTACAACATAACAAGTGTGATGCTCACATTGAACCATAAGATTTGAGAATAAGAGAATTTAGAACAATCTATAAATCGTCATCGTCAGAGCTACTTTCTGCCACGTTGGCATTAGGCAATTGGGGCATGGGCAACTGACCCATCATGCCCATTGATGCGAACATCTGGTTCATCATAGTTTGCATAACCTTTGCTTGGTTGAGATGTGCTTCCTTAGCCTGTTTCTTTTCAAATTTCCTTTGTTTCGAAAATTCATCCCTCATTGCTTGGATATAATCTCCCGATGTTTTTGCCACAAGTTCTTGAGTCCGAGCAAGGTGGTCCGAAATTTTGTTCAGGTTCCCGGCATAGCTTGCGGTACGCTTTCGACCTCGGGTGGTGGTAGGGCCTGGTGTCACAGCGGGACAATCTGACTGGATGGTGGCTGTCTCATTGGCGGTGGAGGTAGATGTTGAAGGCCTTGGGGAGGAAGGCATCATTGGAGAGTCACCTGTCTCCGCATAGGGAGTCACCGAGATGGTCATTTCCTCAACTCCATCAGGAAACTGGAATGAATCTGCAACATAAATTATTTTATTGCACCTATTCTATAGACAAATGCCATTTTTAACCCAGTCTTAATAAAAACATTTGTATTGCCCTAGTTGCAGATCTTCACTTCTATATGGATTAATTGGATTGGGTGGCCTCCGTGACCTAGAGCACAAAAATATATTCTGAAACTAAAATACTGTAATGCTAAAACAACCCATCCTCCTTGCCACAAAATACAAATCAAACTTGTATTGGCAGTGGTATGATCATATGAAGACCCTATTATAATTAATTTTCAAGAATAAATCATCCCTTCCATTGGTACATACTAATCCAGTAATCATAATTATTCAAATTAATGTCCCCCTTGCTTCAAGTCCCATTAACGAACACTGAACCAACAAAAATATAGACATTCTTCGTAGGTCCTAAAATTTTTAAGTGTGCACCTCTGGCCCTACGTCAGCAAACATATCTATCTACCACAGCTCTATTACATCTGAACTTTCATTAACTATGGCTTTTTCCAAAAACATATAGTAGATACTTCTGTGAAAATTTAGTGTCAAATATCGCACTAATATTTAAGTCAATTACCGACTTAAATAATAATTCACGTATTGCATGATCTAACACCAGATAGATGATCTAACACCAGATAGATCATGCATCATAGATCAACGATTACACTTTGTGTAATCTGTGATTACATTAACACATTTCTAGCCACTTAACTTACAATTTAGAAGCTAGAATTGAAGAATGTCTCTTTTATGAATGGATTAGGCTAACGACTGGACATGGAAGACTGAACAACAAACCAACAGTTTGTCCCATCAAAGACTGAGTTGTTAACTATTTGCTATTTGTAAAATTATATTATTATGTATGTAAAAAAAAAAAAGTAGCAAAATTATGAAATCTAACATACAAGTCATAAATCTTTATCAAGGCTCATAGATTACATTTTGTGACAGTAACATACCCCCATGGTGATAGTGTGGAGACTTGAGTACCTACAATCAGTAATTTCAAGTAGCAGAAGACTGCTAAGCAAGAGGAAACCGAAACTAAAATAGATTTTCTACTACAGTACTACCATATTAGAAATTTAAATGTTCAATGTGTGTATGTGTTTGTGATGTGTATTTAATCAAGGAATAATATAGGCAAAACTGATTGATGGATTGATTTAATTAATACCAGTGTGGTTTCATTTACCGAACTCAATGTAATTTTGGTACTAGTCGATCCCCTACTGCTAACTTACTGTGCAATGCCACAAATAGTAGTTTTTATTGATGTGATGTCCAAGTCTTAAAGACGAAGTAGATGCCCTTCCACCTGGCATGAGCTATGAGGAAAAGGAAGCTTGTCTCTACTGGAAAACCAGAAAATGCATAATGGCCCAGTAAGCCAAAAATACAGGCATAGGAAAAGAAGAAGATTAATTAATTCATTAACTAATTAATTAATTACATGTTAATCCATAAATTTCCTTCCAAGCACAACTTTTTAATGAAATGATAGTGGTATGAATAAAGTAGACCTATAGCTCTCACTGATATGCAATTCACCCACCTTCATTGAATGGTACTGCTGCCTCGAAGCCTTGGCTGATGAGGGTAGCATTTGGTCTGTGGCCTAGAATCTCATCCAGCTCCTGGTAATAGGGGCACTTGGCAGTCCCAGACCCTGATTTATTATTGATGGCCTTTGCCTTTCGGTAGGCCACCTGGAGTGCCTTCCATTTCGTCCTTAACTGGTCTGCAGTTCTGGAGAAGCCATATTCATGGAAACGAGGCACCAGAGTGTTGTATATGTCGCTATTTCTATACCTAAATTTAAACAAATTGTTTATAAATTAAATATGGAACGAATATTATACTTCAAATAAGAAAAAAATAAAATAAATATAAAATAGGCTATGCCTAGCCTTATATACTAGACCCAGCCCTAGATAGTAGGCCTAACCCTAGATGGTCTAGCCCCTAATAATAGACCTAGGCCCTAGGTAGTAGGCTTAGCCCTAGAAACTAGATCTAGCCCTAAATACTAAGCCTAGCCCTAGATATGGTATTTATGGAGTGTGTGTTACACTTTGAAGTTTGAGCTGTACATTTGAAGGTGTCATTACATATAAAACTAAAAATGAATGATACCTTCTTCAAATTATATCAATACTATGAATTAAATCCATTATTTTGAAGTTGCAAAAAATCCCAGTCCATTTAACATGTCTCTTATAGCGCCGAAATGGAAATTTGGAGGAACTTTGACGGCCAAATTAGTAAACTTTCCAAATTATTTTGACGACTAAAAATAGTTGAAACTGTTCATAAACATTTACTTAGTGCTAGAACATAAAAAACAGTGGGTTTGCGGTGTATTTATTGTAAAAAGATGAGTTCAAAAAGTGTAACAGCACACTCCGTAAATAGGCCTACCCTAGAGGTAAGACCTAGGCCTAGGCCTAGCCTAGTCCTAGCCCTAGATATTAAGCCTAGCCCTAGATGTTAGGCTTATTACGCCTAGTCTGGTATATTATGGAAAGCCTATCCCTAGATATAAGCCTAGGCCTAGGCCTAGGCCTAGATGTTGTTCAACCTAGGGCCTAGGCCTACTTTCAAAGTAAGATTTAAAAGTTACCTTTTCCCATCCAGAGCTGTTAGAATGTTGTTGTCTCTTATTAATGTTATAAGCAGCTCCACTTCTGACTCGGTCCACAAAACTCGTTCGGCCATATTATAAGTATTTATATATATAATTGAAATAAATTATAACGTGATGAAACGACAGTCCAACTTGAAAATACACGCGCGGAAGTCGTCGAAAAGAGGAAGTAACGATTGTGTTTGTTGTCGAGTCTGCGGTCGAATTTAGGTCGATAGTTTAACTCGAACCTGGTATCGATATATCGCGTGCAAATGTTCCTTGAAACGGTTTGACGTGTATATCAACCACAAATCTTGCGATTTGACTTATCCAAATCACTTTCCAAACTGATTTGGAACTAAGGTGTTTTTCGGCAAAACCGATATGTATATCAACATTTGAAAAACGTTTTTGGGCAAAACCGGTTTGCTAAACCGTTTTTGAGCTCTGTGATATACGTAGTCACTCAAACCACCAACATTTAAGCATCATGTTCCTCTTCCTTAACACTGACCCTACTGTGACCCTACCAAGTGAATAATCGTAACATGAAATGATTAAATTTTACAAACCTAAGAGGCAACAGTAGCTGAAACTTATGTAGGGCTAACGTGGCTTTGCTGCCAAACGTATTGTTGTTGTGACATTAGGGCCTATACCTTGGAGGCCACTATACATGGTAGGCCTACCATTCGTTACCAGTAGACTAGGTGGGGTTGCTGGAATATGTGCGATGAAATGCGTACTTACACGATTTGCTAATTATATCCACCCTGTTCTCGGCCGGTCTTTTAATCCAATGTGTATTTCATCAATGTACCCAATGGCATTGGGGAACTGGCACAAAGCATAGCTAAATCTGAAAATACAGAAGATACTTCGTTAGTCAGCCAATTAACATCAAAGATAGGCCTACAGCTTGGGCATATAAGCAACTGTCAATTGTCATAATTGAACAGTCGTTACGCATGTCTGGCGCCTTAGGTCCGCGAGCCCTACGCCTAAGGTAGGCCTAAGCTATGGGTTCTAGGCCTTACAATTGGAATTATCTAGGCTACGCTAGGCCTAGACCTAGAGGTTAGTCTAGGCCTGCGGACAATGATGCAGGCCCACCGGTAGCTTAGACCTAGCTCAGTTGACCTAGGCCTATGCCTAGGTGCCTGAATTAATCTAGAACCAATTATGTCAAGTTAATGAGTCTGTTCTCCAACTTACCTTGTTTGTCTATGAGGCTAGGCCTAGGATAGCCTTGGGCGTAGCACTTCGAAAGGGTAGGCCCTAGGGCTCCGCCTGAAGAGCAATGTGTCCATGGCTTCTCAAAACCTCTTCAATTGACACTTCCCAGCTAATTTTCGCCAGATGCCAATATAGCGCATAAACACACTTGTCTTCCTGACGGAATGTGACACCAAGGACAAATCGAACCACGGGCAGGTAGGCCTAGGCCTATGAGCAGATGACTAGGGTCCTAGGGCTAACCTAACCAACCTCGAGTTTGGCACACACTTTGTGAATGGAAAGTAATAATTTCGTAAAAGCTTATTGTTAGAGTAGTTTGGAAGATCCAGCTATTATCGGAACACTCTTCGTTGCCCCTCAATTACTTGCTCGATCCAAACTGCAACCAAACGTGAGACCTCGAAGTGTCAGCTGTCTGCTGTTGACATTTTCAAGAAGCCTACGGTAGGCGGGGCTAACCTAACCCTTAACTTCGCGGGAAATTACAAGTATTTCAAACGGGAAATGATTGTAATACGTTTTTGCTAAGTATTTATATACAAATTCAGCCTTCAATTTGGAACACACGTGTACTAAATGTTTCAATTAATTATTTTAAATCTGAAGAAGCACGGGTCCTCCATGTTGAATAAATCCCGGTCCGCAGCCTTTTACTGCTACTTGATCTTGTCACGGAAAAGGCTGTGATGTGCACTATGTGGCAACGCCGCCTCGGTTTGCAGAAGTTTCGATAACACCAAATAATTTAAAACGTGTCACACTTTTAAATTCACAAAAATTTAGAGTATTTTATGAACAATCAGTGTTCACAACGGCATAACTTTGAAACTAACTGTTTGAACTGGAAAGATGGCATACACGTTCAAACTTCAGCGCCCATGCTAATCTTATGGACCTAAAATATGAGTTTGAACCGGAAGTAGTTACTTTTTGGCGCACTTGCATTCCCTATAGGCAATATTATGGTAGAACAACCATCACGTGCTTGCTATGTTCGTACAGCCAAGAACCAAGGACTAATCTAAGAAGGTGCAACACACCTTTGTTGGCCTTGAGTTATATACGTCGGCGAGTGAATGTTACGCGCTGATTATTTCATTATAACAACAAGAGTGAAAACCTGCATTTGAACATTTTAAACTAAAAATATAAATTCATTTGAATAATAAAATAAAAAACAAAATAACACAAATAAACTTTTTAGTGTCTACACTTTTGGCTAGATATGAAGAACTTCCACAAAATATAGAAAAGCTCTTCGTATTGTCTACATATAATATTTTTACAATAACACAATTTGATTAGCAACTGGCTAGAAGCAAACAATAATGAAATAACTATGTGTTACGTTCTACATTACGTTTGAGAGTAGGAACATTGCACAGAATAATCGCCTATTTCAAACATGTATTAAAATATATAGCATACTAATGTGTTGAAAGTAAATTTTGACTAATGTTTCGTGTTTTTACTTTACAGCTCAATCTCCATCTCGATAGCATTTACTCAATCGTAAACATAACATCATGATATAAAATGGTTTAATTGATATAGTATAGTTTTGATTAGTTAGTTTTGTTGTTTATATTGCTTGTTACTCGATAAAGTGAACATTACAACAGTCTTTTAAACAATCTATACGTTGAACGGGATTCGAACCTACGTCATTTAAACGGACGGAGCTTTCTCGTGCATCCCACGAGAAGCCACAACGGATCCACATAATATGTGTTCTGTAAGTGCTCACTTTAGTGTTGATCTAGTAAACCACAGTTCCCGAGTTCTAGATTCGAAATATTATTTCTTGGGTCGAGACGTTATTTTCGCCCCCCCCCCAAATAGGTTTACACATCTCATTTTGTTAGTTTTTTTAAACATTAAAGTGTTATTCCAATTTTTTTTGTATGTTCACCTACCTTGTGGTACAACCGATTTCGACCTGTTAAAACTGCTTCAAATGGTTTTAAATTGTCCCCAAGTATGTCATTCTATAGAGAATTGAATACTCTTTTCTTTTGAATGATTTTCATTCAAATCACTATTTCCGTTTTTCAGATGTTCTTTATTAGGTTTGAAAGGTGGCCAGCAACATCACATTACAAACCATCACATCTGAAAAGCGGAAATATTGATTGGAACAAAAAATCGTTCATATGAAAAGAGCTTTTGGACAGTTTAAACACACTAAAAAGAACATTTTAACAGACCGAAAAGCGGGCGTTCCGCAGTCTAGGTGCAAATACAACCTTAAACGTGTAAGGTTGGAACCTTCTCGTGAACTTCAATATATGTTCTAATAACAATCCCTAATAATAGATTCCCTAATCGTGACGTCACTGAAGTGTAACCCGGGTTCAAAGATCAAGCTGTGGCGGCCACGCTGATAGAGCCCTGGGGGGGAGGTCAACCCTCGGTCAGATAACACGTCTGCTCGATATTGTGAAGGAGGCTGTGGATGGTGGCCACATATTGATTCTCAAATCACGTGGATGACCAGACTTTGCCTTCGTGGCCTCGACAAGAAGAGGACAGCCTAAAACTTTCGGTCTCTCAATAAAGCATCTAAGTTTAGATCATATGGTTGTAGCAAATTTACCCATAGTTCAGAATTGTTTTTTGAGCGTAACGTTCTTTAATGTAAAGTTAGTGTGCTACTTTTAATTTGTTTCTGTTGGTTTTCGTAACTTTGCGCAGATTATGTTCTAACAACACACTGTTTTCATCCATCAAGATTGAGCACATTTTTATCACGAAAAGAATCATTGTTATGTCCTTTATTTTCTGTATATAATTTTCTTTATTAACATATACATTATTTTTTCTATAAGTATTTTTAATCGTAAAATATGCTGAAACAATGTTAGACAATGCAGACAACCACAATATATAGAAATTGTACGTTTTCCCTTGTATTTTTTTAGATGCTCCCCATTATACATTTCGTCTCTTCTAAGAATTGATTTGTTATATGAAATCTTCTGTGTTGAAACATCCGCCAGCCACAGAAGGTGCAATTTTGCCAATATTTCAGTGTCACAAACTATTGCATGGTTTGCAAGGTTATCTATTTGCAGGCGCTAAGAGCACCAGGCAATGACTTATATAATAGGTTGTGTGTTTGTGTGCACAGTCTTTTGGTGTGATTATTACAATAGCGATAGAGATGGCTCAGTGTGTAGCACACGAGGCTCTAATTCAGGAAGTAGACGGTTCGGTACTGGCTACTGGCAATCCTGACTGAAGAGGTTTTCCGAGGTTTTCCTCAGTCACCAGGCGAATTCTAGGATTGAATCACACTAACAGTCCTCGGACATTCCTTCCTAACTATTACTAATACCACAATACTTAGTAAGTCCCCTAAAGAGGGACATGAATTGTCATTTGGAAGGTTTCCTACTAAAAATTATAAAAATTATAATTATAATAATAATAATAATAATAATAATAATAATAATAATAATAATAATAATAATAATAATAATAATAATAATAATAATAATAATAATAATAATAATAATAATAATAATAATAATAATAATAGCAATAATAATAATAATAATTATTATAACATGCACTATAACTATATTTGATTTATGTGTAATATAATAATCTTTGTGATATGTAAAATCTTTTTAAAATGTAATTATCTTTGTAATGTGTAAAATCTTTGTAATGTCATATTTTGTAATGTGTGGTTGCAGCACCTAAGAGGTGAGGATCACCTTTGGTGCTGTAGACTAATAATGTACCTGCCATCTGGTGATGTGATAAATAAAGATAATAATAATAATAATTATTATTATTATTATTATTATTTGACCAACACGACCTAGATAAAACAGTTTCGTTGAATAAATATACGTGAAGAATATTGTGTTTTTTTAATTAATTGGTGATTGTGACCCTGGACATGTGAACAACTATAAGTATACTAACACAGTATTTTGTCATAAAGTAATGCATGTTATACTTATTATTTATGTTTTAAGTTATTTTTAATATTGTAACAGCTAATAAACATTCAACATGATTTAAACTTTACTGAAATTATCAGGTAATCAGTCGGAAAAATGTTATGTTATTTACTAGTATGATCGTAGGTGATAAATATATAGGAGGTTATATATCCTGATGGCTTGTATTGACGAATCGAAAATACCGTTTTAATAATAGACGAGATCACAATTTCAAGATACCGACCTTTAAGAGTTCGGAGTGGTAGTACTGTAATGGTTTGATAGTAAAGGGCGTAACACATATGAGTGACAAGAGAGTGTGATGTACGAAAATGGTTGAGTTCAGAAAGCGATAGATGGAGGATAAAGAAGTTGATTATTTGCGTTGTGAGTCCACTAGCAGATCCAATATAAGGGCGGCCTTGTTGTGCCGTATTTTAACAAGCATGCCTAGTGCGGATTTTCACTCCCCACCCTTGAGACTTATCCCTATTGGCTTCTCTATAAGGTATTTCACGCTGGACAACAAAGCATAGCCTATCGAAGTTCAAGCAAACAAATTTGTCTTTTAATTACGGAGTTTCGAGCAGTATTTGCTATCAAGGCGAATCTATAGACAATGCCAATGGTCAATAACGACTTTCAAAAGATAGTTGAGTAATTGGTTTATAGTGAAACGTTTTTCTTTCAATTTAAGAGACCTATCGAGTTATTCATATACTGTAATTGTTTGTTTAGTCCAGTACAAAATAATGATTGTATTTGTCACAATATGTATGTTCATGTATTTTTACAACACTTATATTAGCTTCATGTGTCTGTCTGTCTGGACGGAATCTTATAATCGATATTTCACCTACTTCTAAATGTCCGATCGAGCTCAAAATTTCCTCACATACGTATTCTTAATGACAATACATGAATCAATTGTCATATTTACTAAATAGTCAATGAATTCAACATAATTAATTAATTAATGTTTTGTATGGTAATCGATATATCACCCACTTCCCAACGTCAAATCGAGCTGATAGTTTTTACACAGGCGTATATTATTGATGCCAATACATGAATTAATGTATCACATTCACTAGTTAATCAATTAATTAATCATAATTAATCAAACTAAGCTTCATATGGGGAATTGGTCACAGCTATATAGTGAGGATGGGCTAACCAGATGCAGGCATCGGATTTTCACACCCGCTGGTTGTTCGGGACTCAAATATCCGCAATGAAAGCATAAGAAATGATGCTATTTTTTTTTGCTGTGTGGCGACAACGCTCAACGCGCTCCACTTGCAAGTTCAACCCCGTGCGGTGTGTCATTCACCTTGTACGCATAGTTGCGTTCCTATCATCGCGTGGTTCGACCTCACAGTTGATCGGATGGAGTTAGTGCCAGCGCAACTACTGTTACAACATTACAACATTCGTTAAGACTAAAAAGTATAAAATAATATTACATGAAAAAAATACTTTATTAAAAGACTTGTCGGGACAAAATTTATTTTTTACTTTTTAGTACATTTAAATATAATCGTTGTTTTAAAAAAGTATTTTTTTCATGTAATATTTTACAATTGTGCATATTTTTTCAAAATGTACACTTGCAGGTACCATCCTTTCTTAAGGGATCATTATGCATTTAATTCTTGCCGAAAGCAGAAATCTCTTCTTTCGAGACGGACGCGTACGTCGAACGAACAAAAAGAATGATGTAATTAATGCTGAAACTCTCGTAACCTATTTCGTTTGATTGACTAAGCGAATGATTCGGGAGGAATTGAATATTTGGTGTTTAACGAGGTAATCGACAGCCTAGGTCATATGACGTGTTCTAAATCAGATCCATTATACAGATCCATTATACATCGCGGGGGTCGTCATAGGGGGAGTCCATCAAGGGCGGGTAGGGTCAAGTGGGAGGAGGAATCTTAAATGGGACAGTGGCAGTAAAGGTCTCCTTTCGTCGCCTCTTACGACTGGCAGAGTCACCGTCCCTAGGTCTATTATACCTTGGGCCCAGACGGGGGATTCAGTAGGATGAGATTGATAAATACAGATACAAATGCATTGTGTAATAAAAATTTATATAATTTACAGTCTGGAGATTAGAGAAAGTTAATTGTGCTTCTTGTGTTTCGATGTGGAAGTCAAGATGCATTGTGGTATACACGTATTCAATGGCGTTGCGGAAAGTTTACTGTACCTCCATTCTGTCTCTCTGACTCACTGAAAATGACGCTTAAGTGTAACAGCTGCATTCTCAATTTAGAACGGATTTAAATACCAATATCTTAAAACTCCGGACATGCAAATAGCGGTTCTCAGGTAAATTGTAAGCCGTGCAAGTTTAAATTACTCTCTAGAGTTTGTCGAGTGCACATGCATGCGCTAACTATATCAAACTGTTTTTGTTGTGCACTTGTGTTAATGTTTTCTTGGTAACATCTGGTTTCTGCATGAAAAAGCAGGTCAACTGGCGAAACAGAAAAATGTGCTATATAAGTTAGAATGGAGAAAAGTAGTTAATTTAATTAGCGATATGAAGAGTTGTGGCGTTCGCCTGCCAGGTGTCGGGCTTCATTGTGGGGGGGGGGGGGGGGAGGGGGGCGTCTCCAAGTGGAAGATCAAAATGGACGTATTATCTAGCGAGCAAGCGAACGAGGCGCGCGTGAACTCGTAAAGCTCCCGGCTCTTGTAATTGAATTTTAATTACTATCACACAGCTATACTGCCTCAGTGACCAGACCCACGCTCGTTCCCGTTGTCACCCTTTTCAACGAATTAAACTTTTTATACGGATTATAATTATAACAAAACTTTATTCATTATATTGAATTATAAAATGCAATATCGCCGTTATTAAATAGTTCTGAGTTAGGTATCTTTACATAGACACATTCCCATCTAATTAGTGTAAAGCATTTCTTAGTAATACTTCATTCCTACTTTGATACCGTCTAGTGTAGTGTATTACACATTTCAGACATATTTTGCGTAAACGTTCCGTTAATATCTTTGTTTGATCATTTGACTTTTATGAAAATTGTTCATACAAACGTCCATGAGCACCGCCAGGATATTTTACAGGGGAGGAGTAAGACAAAATACAATGCCACTATCCATTCGGGAGTTCGGAGTGTCGGAGAAGCGAACGCCCTCATAGTCAAAGCCATTGAGTTGTTAATAGAAGACGAATCTTACAACTATATTTAAAATTTAAACACGTATGTCTTCCAACAAGGTTTAGGAAAAAGATTAACTAAAAAAAAAAATAGACGAGAGAAGAGAGTATCTTTATATTGCTCTTTAGTAGTGACACCAAATTTGTATTATTATTATTATTATTATTATTATTATTATTATTATTACTATTATTATTATTATTATTATTATTATTATTATTATTATTATTATTATTATTATTATTTTTATTATTATTGTTATTATTATTATTATTATTATTATTATTATTATTATTATTATTATTATTATTATTATTATTATTATTATTATTATTATTATTATTATTATTATTATTTTTCGTAGTAAACCTGTTCAGGGACCAATTCGTGTCCCTCTACACATGACTATATTGGCATTTGGAATAGTTGGGAAGGAATACCCGAGAGCTGTTAGTATATCAATTCGATTAGCATTCGCCCCCTAGGAAAACCCTATAGTCAGAACTGTCGACGGTAGCGGGTATCGAATCGGCGACCTCCTGAATTAGAACCACACCTCTATCGGTTAGTAACAGCAAACTTATGTTGAAGAAAAGTAGAACTTGAACGGAGCGGCTTGAGAAACAATTCGAAAATGAATTTCCAGTCGAAAATAAACAATCATTCCGTTTTTGAAAACAATATGGCCCCCACTCGCATTATGTGAATACACCATAAGCAGCAAACATGGCACTTTCTAGCATCAAACTGCGTCATGAAATGATAATAAAGGCGACAAGGTATAGTCACAAAATGAAATCCGTGCGAAATTAACTTTTTTGGTAATATCGTGAGAACGCTACTAGGAATTAATTAAAGTGATATATGCCCGAATTGTAGTTTCATAAGAACAAAAAAAACAAAAAAACTGTAATATAAAAGTGGAATATATTTATGATTAGCTGGTGAAAATAATTAATTCCAATTTTTTTACATTACCAATATTACCACTGCCACATTAGCACTTACCGTAACGATTAAAATATTAATTTGTTTAATATAGTCAAAGTTTATACTATATAGTGTGCATATAGTGTTGAGCTCTTACGAAATCAGTATAGGGGCATTTTTTTTTTTAAATATTGTGTATCGTTTTTAAGATACTACGTTATATACGTTATATTTGCGCGGTTTCTATAGTGGGACTACTCTTTGCCGTCAAGTAGGCCTAAAGCTAAAGCACGAAACTTCGAGTTGTTAGTTGGCATTCACTTAATTCCCCGTTTTACATTTCAGTAGCTTCATTTTCTACGAAAACAAACGCAAATAGATATGTCTTTTAATTATTTATGTTATTTCTTAAATGATGGAACAACTCAAGTTAATCGTATTATATTGTTTACATGTTCATGTTGTAACCTACTTTTGAAATGCTTCACGGTGATTACTGATTGAATACATGGAAAGCATGACTTCCGCTCAAAGGGCACAAAATGTATTGCTAGAAAGTGCATGATTAGTCTTTAAAGTTAGCTTTAGACACTGCAATGCAGAGTTGAGAATTAGCGTGTTAATAGCTCTTTTGGAGTCAAACATTCATCTGGCCTCACGCTTGTTCGCTGCAAATACAATGCAATCGTCGGTACTATACTCAACCCTACGGCCTCATAGTGTGCGTTCGTGTGAACATATTTGTGACTTTCGTTGTTTTAGGTCCACGGCCATCTATCTGCCTGACCTCTTGATGCCTTACTTTATGTTAGTACCTAGTCATTAGTCTAGTTTAGTCTTAGTCCGCTCATGTCCATGGCAATGTGCCTTACATTGGTGTTTGCTCTCGAGTGGGTAAGTTACATTGTTAGTGTCATACGATCTGAACGATCTACAGGCAGGTCAGTGGTTAGGCCAGTTCGTCAGTCAGTCACTCAGTCCGTCAGTCAGTCAGTCAGTCAGTCAGTCAGTCAGTCAGTCAGTCAGTCAGTCAGTCAGTCAGTCAGTCAGTCAGTCAGTCAGTCAGTCAGTCAGTCAGTCAGTCAGTCAGTCAGTCAGTCAGTCAGTCAGTCAGTCAGTCAGTCAGTCAGTCAGTCAGTCAGTCAGTCAGTCAGTCAGTCAGTCAGTCAGTCAGTCAGTCAGTCAGACTGTATCCCCCCCTCTGTCTGTATGTCTATCTGTATATCTATCTGCTAACCAGAGATCAATGTATACTTGTCCATAATGACTGTGTCGTCCTATCACTCGTACTTCTCTCTGTCTCTCTCTCTGTCTCTCTCTCTCTTCTCTCTCTCTCTAACACGTTTCTTTGCTTTATCGCATTCTGCTGTTTTTATCGGAAATAATTTACGATCTTCCCAATATGTAACGCGCCGATACGTTTTAATTTTCAGTCAAGCTCGTTGAGTGCAGCGATAGAGATTTTATTTCACACCACTTTCCTAAATTTCTTTCCACTTTACAAATAGTGTTTTTGTCATGTGCGATAGTTAAACACGAGAGCAATTTTCCCTGTCACGTTGCCTAATCTATTGGGCCGCTCAGGGTAGACGTTGTGTTTGATTGTCACCAAGCTGAAACTTGTAATTGGTTTAGGTTTTTGCTTCTCCTCAAAGGCAGCTGACCTGTAATCTCGTCGTCTGGATTTGAATCTGTGACTAGACTTTCAATTAGAGAACAGTCACGTTTGCTACTATGTTATAAACGTGCTGTCAGACGCACCTAAAATGTTCGCTGATAGATAATATTTAACGTGTTGATTTTGTGTATTACTATGCAGGACTACGTACATTATTATAATGCAAATTATAAATTGGGTTTTTGACAACTTCGAGAGAATAGGGTCAAACACGTACTTCAAATTACGGTAATCAAATCTAAACATTATTCAAATATACTTACACACATCTATAAAGTTTAATGTTTATTAGTAAATCTCGTATTATCGTACAAACATATTCGAAGCTATTTAAACAAGTTTCATTTGTTGATATTAAGTGGTAGTTCGAAAACCAACGTCGTAATTAAATTATTGGTATACTCTTTACATCTACATAGAAGTTGTATAGATCAAAATTATATATTATTATTATTATTATTATTATTATTATTATTATTATTATTATTATTATTATTATTATTATTATTATTATAATTATTATTATTATTATTATTATTATTATTATTGTTTTTATTATTATTATTATAAATATTAATATTTTTATTAATTGTTTATTCTGGTCACCATACAATGAAATTACAAATAGATTCCAGTCACATGCACCTGTTTGGTGTGTATATAGTTAAATGACAATTGTAAATATGGCTAGATAATTCAAAGATTATATTTCTGCTTCTAGTACAGCAAGTTCCGGTTTCAACACCAGGTTCAGGCTGGGGTTTAATAACTTCTGTATTACTAGTTGAACACGACATAAACGGCGACTAGACGTTATAATATCAAAAAAGCTACATTATCTTTTATCATCTAAAAAAGTCACTTCCCGTAACATGTGCATACGCAAAAAGTTAATTTGTTTATTGTTTGCATAATCCTTTTTATGTAATAGATTTCGGATTACTTGGATTATACGGTACACGGGGCATAATGCTGCGTGCGATAACAGGTGTGCGTAATATATCACATTATCGTACGTAGAATAGCACAAAGCCCCGAGAACCATATCATGTAATTGCTGAAGTTCGCGAAAACGTCCAATCCTACTTAACATTGGAGTTAGTACTTTAGTGTGTGGGTACATTTATTTTTCTCCATGGTACTAAGATATTTTGATATATCAATATTTAATTTTGTTAAAAAGAATATTTTAAAATTAACAATGTTTTAGTTCTAATGTTTAATTTTATCATCAATGTCCATACTCTTTAGGCCTACTTACATAAATATAGTTTTTTCCGCATTAAATTGGAGAAGAGCCATAATCGAAATAAGACAGTGTCCGTATCTATAGCTTACAATCACATGCTTTTTACAATGTACTCGTGTTATTCCAGTTATACATAACGGTTAAAAACCAAGATGTATATGGTAGAGTTCAACACTAGATATGATATCATTCCATGCTTGGAATATCAAGAAAATAACCACATGATAGAATGTTTGTTTGTAATGGATTGTTCAATAATGATTGATATAATGACTATATTTAATTATTTTACTGTAGCCGTAAACACTGTTGAACATAGAACTATGTTATTGTGAAGTGGTTGCAACTGTCAAACAAATTTAAGGTTAAACATTGTAATCGCTTTGTTAGCATTATTTTGTAATTTTTATCTGTATTTTCCCATTGACTGAAGAGACGCTGACAAGTCACACCACCAGAATTAATATTCCTTACACGAGATTGGGTCTTTATTTTGAGTTTGTTTTAACATTTCTTGTATATTTTCTGTTAATGCGTGAATGATGTCATTATATATTTGTTTCAATTAATGTAATTTATTACACGTACATTTTTAGTATGCTACAGTTTAATAATAAAGAAAAAATGAGTACGTTGAAATGCAATTATTTGCAGCGTGAAAACCGATAACGCGGAACAACAAAGTATTTATTGCATGCGTTTCTGTTTAATTGCATATTACTGGGCGTGTATTTCATTTGAAGATGTGCAGCCGCAATTAATTACATAATTATACGTTTCGGAGTCGATTTGAATTGATACAAACATAACACACCACGAAATACACACCAAACTGATGGAAAATATCGTGTAATATTTGAAATGTGTTATTTGTGTAAATATATGTACACACTGTGACGAACCGTATCTAGGCTTATCAGGTTATCATCCCATATGTTTCCGTACCAAGTAACAACCAAGTACCAAGTATTTTGGTTTAAGTTCATTTATTGTTTTCGTCAACCTAAACTAATAACTTTTGTAAAAGTACTCTAAATACTTTATTTTCTGAACATGTTTCTTCTTCCCCCTCCCCAAACACAATTTGGAAGGCTCACACATTTTTTTTATTTGCTTAAAAGTTACCCCAAGTTAAAATAAACGGGAAGTTATTGGTTTCGGCTCGCAAGGTGCATTAACATCGCTTTAACAGCAAGCTAAAGATATTGCTGTAAAAACACGCTCAGAAACGGACCTGCGCCATCTTGCTCACGATTAAAAGGTTCTGACGTCATAACTCTGTAAACAATCATTTTATATCATACAAATGGTACTGAAATCCCACAGTTTAGTAGATTATTGCTCTCATAAGACTTTAACTGAATCATCATATATTTCTAGTTAGTAAATGAACACTGATTAACATTAATGAACAACAATATATTAAATAATTGCATTATTTTAAACACGTTTTGGTAAATAGTGTATCAAAATGTATTTTCTGAAGAAAAAAGTGGCATAAAAGACATTGTTGGAAAGTCACTGCATCCTAGATATTGTAAAATGTCCAACTTAATATCGTTGATATTATTAAGAATACTTCAAGGAGGCAGTTGTTGACAAGAGTTATGACGTCACGAGCCGTTTTTCAATTATGGAGCGGGTAGTTCCAAATTTAAAACTTAAAATGTTAATAGAATTGGAAATATGCACTTCTCAGATATAAAAATTATATAGTCCGTATTTTTAGATAATGGCCTTTCGTTTTTAGGTACTTCGAGGAATATTTATTTTTCATAAGCAATCCCTTTTAGACATGCATCACATGTTTTATCTTTCCACAGGAATACTTGTTATCACACAGTAGTTTTCTGTTATCATTGCTAATATTGTTAATTCAATACTATTACTTCGTGTTCATTGACAGTGTCGTCTTGGATCAAAGGGTTTGTAAATCTTGTTATAAGTTTAGCTTATATAATATTATAGTTTATAGTATTAGATTCTCTTTGCCGAACCGAAATTTGTTTAATTTTATGCGTGTTCATTTTTATGCTTCGTAAAACTCGATATGATCAAAAAGCAACAAAAAAGTTTTTTATTGAAATCGGCTTAGAAGTTGGCCAGAAGAGATAAGATAAAATCAATATTTACTGCGAAAGGATTTTCAATATCAGAAGAGTGTTCTGCATTATGACCTTCTAGTGCGTCGCGGCTTCCCTTCCATTTTGGCCTATGTAGATTCGCGAGGACCCATCCAAGGACTCACAGCTGGTATCACGTGTTGGGGGGGGGGGGGGGGGGGGGTCAACCGGTCGCTGGCCGGATGAGGGCGAGCCAGGAAGCCATTAACCTGGTTAGAGTCAGGGAAACTTGGACACATCTTGTACTGCCTCTCTGATACTGACTACAAACACCAACGGTGTTGAGGTACGTTACAGATTATACATATATAGTAAACTTTCATATCAATTAAATTTTCCTTCATAACTACATGATACACACAAAATACTCAATTCAGATCTGTATTGTGAATAATATAAATACATATAGGTAAAACTGTATTAAGCAACTAGCTACAAATAGTGTTTTTTTTTTTTACCGTTTCCGTCATGCTGTATACCCAAGATTTTATTAATTAAGCCTAGTCGTAGTCGTATCGATTATGTATTGTGATTAAAAGAATGTTAATTGTTCAAGAGTGCATAACTCTGTGAGTATTATACGCAGTGTAGGTAATTTTGAAATGTGAATATTTCAATGTGTTTTTCTATTAAAAGAAATGTATAAATAGAGCCTTTTGTTCTTGACTTCCAAAATAGGAATTTTTCGTGATGTTTAATAACCATCGAATTGAACAATATAGCATACACTACATACAAACATGACACAAGATTGAGATTAATCAACTAAGTTACTGATCAGTAGATGTGTACATTAGGGTAGGTAATGGTCATACAGTACGATTCCCATGTTGCTTATTAATGAAATTAGTAACGGTGAAATCGTGGTAGGTAGAATGGGGGGAGGGGAGTTGTTATGTCAACTGTGTAATGTATACATTACGGGAAGAGCCGTGAATACTGAGTGCAAATAATGACTTACAATTTATGCCACCACTGTCATTGTCGCCACTAGACAAGACAGTAACAAACTACTTGACAGTCTACTTGTTCGTATTTCCATGGAAACAAACCACGAACTCAAAGGTTATTACAATTTTCAAAAAATTAATGTTTTTTTGTTTTACAGTATTGAAAATGGTGAACTGTACATTGCAGGTTAGCTAAAACAACGGATTTATTATGCAACAATAAGTATACAAATATTGTTTTTGCTGCATTAATCGCATAGTAATTTTTAAATCATAGCACTTTGCCGCTTACAAACAGGTAATTTACGATAGTTACTCTAAGCTAAAGATAACAAATCTCACTAGGCTACGTGGCGTATGGCTGAGCAAGTATGTTCCTTGCAGCGACGTGCTATCCTAGGAAATACGTTTTGAGCACTAGTTGGTTATTAATTTAAAGCTACTAACAAACGAATTAATTTGTTTTGGCTTTTTCGGCATGGATATACTTGTTTATGTATTGGCTTCAAAAGTGATTTTTCATGCTTGCATATTTTGTGTGTGACCAATGTTAGAACGATAGTTCTATGATGCAATTTGTTAAAGTTATGAGCTCATGCTAAGGCTATTAATGTTAAAACATTTCTGTTCAGGATATCAAAGAAAACGTGTTTTTTTTTACTTGGTGCAATATAATTCATTAACGAAATCTTTGACTTGCCTACTACATTATAGATGAGGATTGGAGGATTATAGGTAAGGATATAAATTTAGCTTGTGACCGCTCTCGTGGTACGAAATATTTTATAACACGTGAAAGATTTGTTAGCTACAAAATAAGAAACAGTTTGCAAAAAATACATAATATTCTTTCAATTCTAGCTTGCAAATAAATTCTCTGTTATATAGTATTTATTCAAATGTTAGGCACTGTCATTTTATTGGCTCGGAAAGGCGTAAGCTTTGAACGTCACATAGAAAGGTCGACTTGTTCTTATGGAAGACATAATACTTGCTGACTTTTATGCGTCTTGTTTTGAGCCGACATAAATTTCTTTTCCCCCGGGTGGATCAGTCAAAAAGTGTCGCGAGGGTTGCTGAATTATGGGTTAAAGTCACAGTTGGCACTTTCATAAATACATAAGGTTTTATGGATTACTATAAAAAACGATCGCGACTATAAAACGTGAATATTACGGAGCATCGCTTGCAGCGCGTTTCTACGAATGTGAGGTGTGTTCCTGCAGTACATTAAATCTCCGGTAGATGGCGCGCGGAAACGAGCGTCCTTGGTGGAATGGTCAGGAAACTGGTTTGCAACTAGGAGATAAGGGTGAACATCCATAGAGGCCCATATCCCGAGATTTACAGTCTGCAGACACCTTACATTAACGGATTAATTAGCGGTTATCGTTGCATTCTATCTGTGAACAGTTCGGTGTATGTTGGCGTCATGCTCGCCATATTTCCGACCTTCGCGTCATTAGCGAGGGGGTCTCTATCTCGACGACCCATTGCTCTCTCGTGCAATCAACGGGGCCACACATTAGTAGACAGATGCCACATTCACTAACCCACCCCCGTATAAACCGGGTGGTGCCTTTTCAACGCGGGCTATCTCGTTATTCATCTCCGGCCAAGAATGAAGGAAATCGGGTTTTACTCTAGTTCCATATTCGCCGCCGGTAACGAGATTCAAAATGGACAGAAATCAGCATTTTTTACAAATTCATTTAGAATTGTCCTAAAACTTCTTATTTTCTATTAATATAGACGTATTTATTTGTAGACCATCTTTCTTTCATTTACTAGTGATATTTGTGACAGCATGTGACGATTAAAACACCTCGTGACCTATATTTACTACTTCATTTACACATTTTCCCCACTAGGGCCAGTTTCACTAACTTTTTAAACTAGTATTAGCCGGTAATCGGAGACTCTCTACGAACAAACATGGCGATTGCCATGCAGTGTTTGTTGAAATCGTGTTTACCATACCGAGCTTAATAAATCGGTTGGTGAATTGGAATATTTGAAAAATAAATTTTAATTTTTCTCATTTATTAACAAATCTAGGGTCAGATATCACGACTCAAGTCAAACATATTTTGTTGGTTTGAGCAACTTTCAGAAATAACTTATCCAATGGACGACAGATTTTGGAATATTTGCATTTAAAATTCAATTGAACAATTTTGAATTTTGTATCCCCGATCATATTTAGCTAATAAATTCACTCAGAAAACAAACAAGTTTGAGTGCGGGACGCACAGTCGAGTAAAGTATAGAATTTATCGTTAATTTAATAAGAATCGAATGCATAGTTCACACTTAAGCCCTCCTCAACTCAGCCTCTCCTCAGCTTCACCTAGCCACCAATCACAGAGCCGTCCGCATAGAAATGCTGTTCTGTGATTGGTGGTTAGGCGAGGCTGAGGAGAAGCTGAGTTGGGGAAGGCTTGAGTCTGGACTATGCATTCCGACCTAAGGATTTTTTTTATGAAAAATAGCGTGCATACATATTACATACACACTCAAATATAATTGGAAATTTGCTAAATAGAATGAAAATGTACATGTTAATGTAAACCCCATAAAAGAAAACCAATAGAGTGACAGTTACGTAATTAATTTTACAACTCCAATATATTTGACAATTTGTTAGAATGAAAATATACATGTTAATATAAATCCAATAAAATAAAAACAAGAAAACGACAATTTTTGGACCACAAATTACACAGTTCTCACAGTTAATGATTGTCTAACATCACCATCTGGACGTTGCGTCTATGAAGTAAGTTTCGCAATGTATATCCGTACCCGACTAACCAACCAACGTGTGTGTGTATCTAAACCACGCACGGTGCGCAACGTTGCGACGCCATTACCCACAGCTGACGCCCGTGGCCGCAAGAGAGAGGGTGGAGCATTAAGAGTGACGGCGATAAACCCACGCCACGCACGGTGGATATCTGCAACTAACCACAGTATCAATTTGCACTATGCCACTCCATACTCCACGAGGGTATAACAGGGATGTCAAGAGTGCTACGGGTGCATATTGTGAGCAAGAGCAACTTGGAGAGTTATTCCAACAATTTATTGGGTGTGCTTGTGGCGAAAGTAAAGAGGACGCAACTTGATACAAACGATCACCTTTAACAATGTCAACGTACAACGTGTTGGAAGATTAAATTACTAACCGTCGTTAAGTCTCAATCAGGTTACATGCAAACAATTCTTTGGTAGTTATTTTAAATATGTTGTTTCCATTTTGTAAGAGACATTATTCTTTAGTTTTAAAATGTATTTTTAAGGACAGGGTTTTTAACAACTAACAAAGGGAGATTAAATTATACTGCGTACACCATAGCATAGGCTACAATAAAAACTATAATACAAAATATCAATGTAACATTTAATATTGATAAAATTTATAATTTACGGCACGGTATTTCAGAAAAATGTATTTAGAAATAATTGGTTAGTTAGACCATGTTAATATAACATACTATATTAAGATTATTGTTAATGGGGTTTAGTTAAATTAAATTCGTATTATTTCTTACGTCTCTCAAATATATTATTGATTAAATAAACTTATGTTTGGCATTGAAATGTTATAGAATTTTACTCGCAATGTCAAGATTACTCCGTTAAATACATATTGAGACCTATCTAATTTTATCAAACACATAATTGGTCATAAAACTCCAAGCAAAGTAGGATAAAAGACTTGTTTTTTTGAGGTAACTTAGTTCTTTTTAATCTTGCCTAATTTCTAGTACTTTAGGATAATTTAAATTAAAAAAGATATATTTTTTTTGTTAGCACTGTTATTAGCCATGCAAATTTTGCTCGGATAGCTTCAAAAGTTTTAAAATCATAAATCAGAGAGAATTGAAACTTTATTTTACACTTTTAGACGCATTGTACTACTTGTTAATTTGGTGAACACAACACAACTCAATTATTTGATTTAAATTTACTTATACAAAAATGATATTTATTTAAACATTTTTTAATTCACATGCTTGTAAATACACTGTCT
Organism: Isoperla grammatica; assembly: GCA_945910005.1. Lineage (NCBI taxonomy): Eukaryota > Metazoa > Arthropoda > Insecta > Plecoptera > Perlodidae > Isoperla > Isoperla grammatica. Next base: position 39,214,899 of record OX246737.1, on the reverse strand, counting down.
ATAAATAAAGTTTATGACCTGTTTGTTAGATGGAGCATTTGTTGAAATTAGGTGATACATTCGTTTTTACATTACGACGAAGAACAAATCATTGCCACAGCCTTTTAACGCCAATGTTTACCGTTAACACTAATACTATATGACAATGCATCTTTAACGCTAGAGCCAACAGCGATCTTGTTCGGAAAGATATTTCCATGTCTTCTTTAGTTTAACATAACCAATCACATTTCTACTAACACCCTTTCCCAATACCAATCTAAAGAGAATTACATCTAAAAATTTTATCAACCCTACAGCATGGATTGCTAAAAACAAAGATAAATTACCACTACTGAAATAAAATGAATATAGGTCAGGTTAAGAAACCTACTCATACATGGTCTCAATCTCACATCAGTAAGTTACGCTCACATAAGTTCTTTGCACTTAAGGGTTATGTCTGTAAGTTTATATATAAGGAAAGAAGCCGTAATATTGAAATAGATTAACAGCCATCTAAAAAGAAACCTTTGATAGTGTTTCTTTTGTAGATGCTCGTATATACCGATTGAAGACATCATCATCCATACAACTACGACAAACACCGGATGAGCAAAGAATGTTTTAATATCAGAACCCGTAAAAACGTTCCAAATCGTTCGGGATTCCAAAGTTGAACGAACGAGAGAACCGTAAAGGTCTGATTGCAGTCCTGCTGACTAAAGTATTTGCTCTTAAATCTATCTCGGGGCCCACTCAACGCAACTCGTCCCTCCTGAACTGCAAGGGGAAATTCATCTGTTGGTATTTTCAATATTGTATGTATGTCAAGAAGTATTTGTTGACATAGACTTGCGTGACCAAAACCTTCCACTGCAAGGGAAAAATGTTATTGATGCGATCACAGCATTTAAATAATGGGTACCATAATCTGGTACAATTTATTAGATCATGTTTAAAAGTGTGGTTAATCTACCCGGCACCTCCACCATTAGTGATTTAACTTTTTGAATTTTATTTTGTGATTGTTCATTTGTCCGTAGATTCGTTGATTGGTTATCAAATTGTAAATTTTATTGACAGATATTATTTTTTCAACATAATCACACGATACCACACATCTGTTAATAAAGTTGTTGTTTTACTGGTATAATATTCACATTCGTTTCTGAATGATTTCAATCCGACCTTGGAAACCTCACCTCGGAATATCCTTCTGCCTACTGTTATTGTACTTATTATATTCTATATATGTCAGTCATCTCTTTTACCTTTGTCTTGATTTGTGACCAAAACAATTTAAGAGTAATTCATAGTTTATAAACCTAAATAATATTACAGTTAAATACACCAATAACGATAAAATTGCGGATAGTAATATGAAATACAAATTGTGTAAAGCCATTCTTACTTTAAAATAGTTGTAAAATTCTACTCATTATATTGATAATAATACAAAACTAATCACTATATTATATGACCTTTTGTCATATGTCCATATTTCTCATTATTGATTTGTAAATCTAAGTCAAATTTTGAGATTTAAGTGTGAGTTTGATTACTGGAATTAGAAGTAACATCAATGACCACATTGAATGAAATAAGATAAAAAGTTAACCATAAAATACTTTACATCATTTGTATCATACTTCTATATGATATTCATATGTATTACATCATATCATTTTTATACGGAGACATACATGTGATGCTCTTAAGTGTATTGAAAGTTGAAACGTTTCTAAAAGAAACACCCGACGGAAGTTTCAAGTCTATTTCTATGTATCCAACTCAAAGCTGTGTAACAAGCTCGGTGAACCACTGATGTTCATTTCTTTCAAGTCTTAGTTTTACGATGGAAAACATAACATTGCAAATGATTAAAGAGAAACATTACTTAGGCATTACTCGCCTTGGCAAAGAAACTTGTAGTTTTGTAAATGCGACCTGGTTTTTCCTTGACATTGTCAGCGAGAGATTCAATACCAGACGTGACCCTGACCCACAAATGTGATATCTTTGGGAGAAGGTTTCTGTGTCCGACTCTGTTTCTCGCGGAAGGAGCAGCCCAGGGAATTATCTATACCAACTCATACTCGGCAGCGCAACATTCTTTATGTACATCATGTTTTTAGTACAAATATCAAAATCAAACAAATACTTGCCCGGATTGAACATGTTATTTCTCTAGAGAGATTCTTGTTGGTAATTTAGTTTATACTAGCTTGTTATAAAGCACTGGATTTTCTTTATGTATACGTATATTTTAGATTAATTACATCGTAGCTTTGACTTACTTCATACCGGAATTGTGTTTAATATTAAAATAACGTAAATAATGTTTTGTATGTTATTGATGAACTATGGTCGTGGATAATTCATGTTATTTCAAAATACAAACAGCAAATTATACTTGATGAGGAATTGCCTGTCTCTAGTCCTGTAAATACTATTTTGTATTGAGTATTAAAGAAATATATTAAGCACATTAATATGAATTATTCGGTTCAGTAAAGACTTGCCCGAGATTTCATATGCATTAAACCTAATAGGCGTGAAAATTGAGAACTAGCACAAGTTTGTTAATACATGTGTAATCATTTGGTTGAACAACAAAATGCAGAAATATCAAATAAGAAAATATTTCCTTAATAAATAGACCGACAAAAAAGGGCAAACACATTTCAAATGTAGACAATGTTGCAATGTAATCGGGTATAATTGAGTTATGTTAGTTTCATAGATGGATATGCAAACTCTGCAAAACAACTTATGACTTCTTAAAAGAAGAATTTAACTTTAGAACTTTCATAGGTTCAAGAGGCGATAACCATGGTAAGCGCATCACTTGCATCACTTGCACACCCATGTGTTTAAGGTGTTACTTGATTGGGCTATCGTACACATCTATCGTAAATCACGTTGTGTACAATCATGTACACTCACCACGGGGACACCCCTGCTCTCAAGATATGTGTCTGTCCTAGCTCGTTACTTGCCCCTCCAGGCAGCGTGACACTGTGTACACCCCTGTGTTCTTGATTACGGTACACTCACCACGGGGACACCCCTGCTCTCAAGATATGTGTCTGCCCTAGCTCGTTACTTGCCCCTCCAGGCAGCGTGACACTGTGTACACCCCTGTGTTCTTGATTACGGTACACTCACCACGGGGACAACCCTGCTCTCAAGGTATGTGTCTGCCCTAGCTCGTTACTTGCCCCTCTAGGCAGCGTGACACTGTGTACACCCCTGTGTTCTTGATTACGGTACACTCACCACGGGGACACCCCTGCTCTCAAGATATGTGTCTGCCCTAACTCGTTACTTGCCCCTCCAGGCAGCGTGACACTGTGTACACCCCTGTGTTCTTGATTATGGTACACTCACCACGAGGACACCCCTGCTCTCAAGATATGTGTCTGCCCTAGCTCGTTACTTGCCCCTCCAGGCAGCGTGACACTGTGTACACCCCTGTGTTCTTGATTACGGTACACTCACCACGGGGACACCCCTGCTCTCAAGATATGTGTCTGCTCTAGCTCGTTACTTGTCCCTTCAGGCAGCGTGACACTGTGTACACCCCTGTGTTCTTGATTACGGTACACTCACCACGGGGACACCCCTGCTCTCAAGATATGTGTCTGCCCTAGCTCGTTACTTGCCCCTCTAGGCAGCGTGACACTGTGTACACCCCTGTGTTCTTGATTACGGTACACTCACCACGGGGACACCCCTGCTCTCAAGATATGTGTCTGCCCTAGCTCGTTACTTGCCCCTCTAGGCAGCGTGACACTGTGTACACCCCTGTGTTCTTGATTACGGTACACTCACCACGGGGACACCCCTGCTCTCAAGATATGTGTCTGCCCTAGCTCGTTACTTGCCCCTCTAGGCAGTGTGACACTGTGTACACCCCTGTGTTCTTGATTACGGTACACTCACCACGGGGACACCCCTGCTCTCAAGATATGTGTCTGCCCTAGCTCGTTACTTGCCCCTCTAGGCAGCGTGACACGACACGGCCGTTGTGTTGTGGCAAGTCTTTGGAGCGGGGACGCCCCCTATTGAGCTCTTTGATATCCCTCGAACCGATAACAGGGGCCGTGACCTCCTCAAGTAGCGTTGGCTCCTTTTTGAGTGTCCTCGAACCTAGATGCGTTATATAGGCGCACATGGAAATTTTGGTGTCTTTTGTGTAGGAAGATGGGGTGCGTATGGAACGGAGAAAACAATTCCAAAGAACTTGTAAATTTGTTTGTGTTGTCCCGCATTGCTGGTGGAAACGTCTGCTAGCTTTTGATGACTTTAAAGAGAGCAGGAAAATATCATAACTTACTTTGCATTTGGTTTCCAATTATATCAATAATTTTTCTCTAGAAACTGTGCCCTTGGGTGGGTGATTATATAGTTTTTGAATAGCTGGAAGGGAATGCCCGAGGACTGTAATAGGATTGAATCCCAGTCACATAACTGAGGAAACATCTTGGAGAAGACTTCATTCAGGATTGCCGGAGTGGGTATTCGAAACGGTGATGTTTCGTTATACTTATTTGATTTAAGTATTCGTCTAGACATCTTCCGTCTTCGCCAATAGGGTGAACAAGAATATTTCATATTTCGTATCACCTGTAGAGAGGCGCCACACAGAGGCCTATGGTACATCCTAGTTTTCTTTATCATTCATTGACGTATCATTGCGCATAATGTTTATAAATGAGACGCCATTATCAATATTGCATTTCTTGAGAGCGTATTTATAGTTATATGGTTTTGTGAGTATACGACAGATCTCAAGTAACATCCTTTACCTTAGTTATTTTTAGTATAAAGTATATATTTCCTTATTTATCTGTGCAAATGAAAACTACCTGTTCAATGCTATACTTGTGTTTTAGATATTGAGCGGTATAACGTACTATGCTCTATGATGTGTTGCAATGGTTGATTTATAAACACTATATCAATTGGAAAAATGGAATTGTTAAAGGTATTAACGATTTAGTGCTACTGTCAAATGTTTAATTTTCCTTTGATAGATTGACGAATTAGTGAGGCAGAACAAACGAATAACGTAGGTAATGGGAAAAGCAGAACGAAGCTATCGTTCAATTGGATAAATGTAAGGTATCCAAGTATAACGAACAAATCATATTATTGAATAGCAAGTCGAGGGGGAATGTTACATGAAAAAAATATTTTTTTTTAAAAAACAACGCTTATATTTAATTGCATTAAAAAGTAAAAAATAAATTTTCGCCCAACAAATTTTTGCCTCACTCGGAAAATAAAAGCGTTGGGCGCTTTCCCTGCATAAACAGCAGAATACTGCAATCTATGTCAATACCGAAAGCGCCCAACGCTTTTATTTTCCGAGTGTGACAAAAATTTGTTGGGCGAAAATTTATTTTTTACTTTTAAGTGCATTTAAATATAAGCGTTGTTTTTTTAAAAAAATATTTTTTTCATGTAACATTATTTTATACTTTTTAGTCTTAAAGAATCTTGCAATCGAATATATATCGAATATAGATTAATTAATTATGATTTTTTAATTGATTATTTAGTAAATATGACAATTGATTCATGTATTAACAATACGTCTGTGTGAAAACTTTCAGCTCAATTCGACGTTCGAAAGTGGGTGTTTTATCGACTCCCATATAAAACATCAATTAATTAATTATGATGACATTATTGATTATTTAGTAAATATGACAATTGATTCATATATTGTCATTAAGAATACGTCTGTGTGAAAACTTTCAACTCTATTCGACGTTGGGAAGTGGGTTAAACATCGATTTCCATATAAAACATCAATTAATTAATTATGATAAATTTATTGATTACTTAGTTAATATGACAATTGATTCGTGTATTGTCATTAAAAATTCGTCTGTGTGAAAACTTTTAACTTGATTTGACGTTGGAAAGTGGATTAAACATCGATTTCCATATAAAACATTAGTTAATTAATTATGATGAATTAATTAACAATTTAGTAAATATGACAGTTGATGTACGTATTTTCATCAAGAATACGTCTGTGTAAAAAATTTCAGCTTGATCGGACATCTAGAAGTAGGTGGAATATCGATTCAAAGATTCCGTCCAGACAAACAAGGCAAGTTATAAGCGTTGTAAAAAAATACAAGTAGCTGATCAATATTGGAATGTCTACATATAATCCAGGGAATGCGTTGTATGTGATAAATTTTATACATGAAAATACAGGATGAGAAAAGAGGAAATACTGATCTGATTCAACCCACCCACAGAGTAATATCATAAAAATAATTATAAAAGCTTGGTCAGTTTGTTTCTAACTATATCCCTTAAGGGCAAGCGCTAACTTCGCAGTGTAGATTGGATTTACACGTTCCATGAATGGCTTCAAGGCTAATCTACGCTGACCCAAGTATATTTGAATTGTCTTATTCTAACCATTCTAACTATTGTAATGTACTCGCCGGAGAGCAACAAGGCCAGTGTAGAGTAGAGCGCAAAGAGACGCTGTGGGTGTGTACAGGAGCGTACTTAGACAAAATAAGAGTAAGGACTAAGTACTATGTACTAACGTTAATTACAGAAAGATGTCCAAAGAGAGAGAGAGAGAGATAACGATATTCTTGAGACCAACATGTGGAGCTGCATTTGCATTCCTGCATCGGGTGAAACAATGCGACCATCACCTAACAAATAAACCCACAGCAGATACATGTAAGTCTGCAGCGAAATAATGCCGTATCACTGGTATCTTTGCAGATACATACGACTTTTTAAACATACAGTTAAAAAGTGTCATCAAAGCTCTCTAATAATTAAACTTAATTATGTAAATGAAATCGAAATAAATATTTCATTCATGCAGATACATGTGTACACACAGTAACAGGACATTGTTTTAAGTGCAGGTTATTGTACTATTTAACATGTGACGTTTCTGCTCTGACGGTATCACAACTACTGATTGTAAGTACGTTAGTCAAGTATTTATAGATTAATGTCAATTCTAGCAGTATTATGTGTCCCAATTGACAGTCGTAATGCTGTCGTATGCTGGGTATATAGTTCTAAACAATCAACTGGTTCCCTTGTGGCCTTGGAAGCTCAATTGGCAATAACGCTGCCACCAAGACTCGGATATTATGGGTTTAAATATAGGTCAGATAATTTTGAGTACAACTACCATGTAACAAAAAGGATTAAATCCTCTAGGGATGGGATTAAAATTCTGTCCAATGAATTATTGTAGGTATACGCTCAAATGTATTAAAGTAATATACAATATATGTATACTTTTATTTTCAATCTTTGTTTCAATGTAAATAACTGTTGTGGTTATTCTTAGCTTTGTACATACCTACCTAGACCTAAATAGAAATAGAAATTTCGTTGGACCCATTTAAATAAATATGTTTTGATGTTTTGATTGTCTACATAAAGAATTGGTTTTCAGTAGAAATAAAGTAAAACTAATTGTGCGTTACTTTGACGGCATTAATTTCAAATAGTTTATATGGACTTTGGCTGAATAGACCATTTTCAAAATTAGTCTAGGACCCTCTAGATAGCTAATCCTTCTAGATAATTAATCACGATCTTTGTAATCTTCTATGACAACAATGCACAACAATGAAATATGCACCTGGACATAACATTTGAAAACTTATATTTATTGTTGAGCCTTTTTGTCATTGAGATTTAAGAGTTCCGTGATTAGTTCTATCTAAGGGTCCTGGATCAATCTGAAAATGGTATTTAGGAATTGGTGGTGCATGGATCTTTGATTCTTTCATCGCTTTCATAATACAAAACAAAGGGATACAAACATATGTTTTGTAGTGTGGCTTTTGTCTATCAGATTCATTATTCAGGTGTAAAAAGCTCTAAAACTATCAGGTTTACGTGTTTATCTGCCATTTATTAGGAGAAAGAGAGATAGAGCGAGAAAGAGAGAAATTTAGTTATGAAACAATCATAAGATATACTGCTTCGTCCTGCAAAGTTTTATTATTTGCCATAAAGTGACGTGTTTGTTTGTAGCCAAACCTGTTTGAATAGAAGACACGTATCAACAATGGCGAATGCATAGAGATGGCGTCGATAGTTGACAAACACTGACAGAATGCAGGAGTTCTTTTATCGAACACTTGAAGCATGGCTGTATTGCCGTGGCTCTTGTGAAGTCTTTTGATAGAGTGTTCTTCTGCCTCAGTGGCTTTCTCTTACGCATGAGTTCGACTTCTGAATGCGACACATAAGCCGTATGTTAACATTCCACTTTAGAGATTTTCTATAGGTGGTGTATTGGAAACCGTACAGAAAACTATGCATGCAAAGATATTGATATTGTTTTTTGAAGCCACGATATCTGTCCGCACGGTAAGTAATTCTATTTGTGTATTTTACTATGTATAAGCATGCAATATTTCCTGTTCAACGAGAGAGGTTTACTCTGATCAGATAACATAAGTATTGTTCAATTTCACATTTGTATTTATTGTTTTCCTCGAAGCATCTGCATATTACCTGGAGGAAACAGAATAATATACGTAATGGAAAATCTTTAATTAGGTAAAATAAATATTTTATCTATAAATATAGTGTATCTTTTATTTTGCACTCTGTATTAGATAAGCTACTACATGTACTTTTATAAATATTTTCATGAATAACAAATATGGCATATTATTCTTAAGGCCAGCTGAAACGTTTTTATATTTGAAAAAGTATTCTTCAAATAAGTATACATGTATCACGTGCTGTAATTCAATTCAATTATTTTAGTCAGTTTCCACATAACACAAAATCAATATAGTGTATAATACATTAATTGTTATTTACGTTGATCACTACCTACTGACAGAAGTTAACATTAACAAATAGGGTAATTGAATATTTTGGGAAGGAATGCCCAAAGGCAGCCTTTTGGACTTATTTCCAGCATTCACGTACCTGAGAAAATGCTTGAAGAAAATAATGTTTTATTTTAGCCGTATTATTAACTCATTTATGCCAGAACACAGAAATGTGCATACACTAATATACGACATTTAAAATAATACCTTTATGTTAATTATGCAATAAACTAACTTTTATGAGAACAATAATATTAGTAGTAGTAAAATCTTTATTTTAGCAGTTTTGCTATTTACACAATACAATATGTGTATAAAATACACAATACACACATCACAACCATTTTATTCACAATTTACATAGTATGACTAATATTAATATACAAACTGTAAGCCTAGTCTATTTATTCTACACAAAAACATTATTTAATTTAATTATCCCAGAAACCTTGATTTTCATGGGGAAGTGAGATAATTTTCTTTTCTTTAACTAACTTGCAACAAGCTCTTCTAAATTTATTAGGACAATTGTATACAAGGATATAATATAAATAAAGAAAAATGAAAAACTTAGCAACGGCATAACAAATGACACCAGATTTCATTACCCTGCATTGCAACTTTCTTTCAATACATACTTGAAAATATGTAAAAACACCTCAACAGCATTTCAATTCACTTTGAAACACATAACCTTCCCTTAGCCTCTTATACAGCAAAAACTTCCAAACTGCTTCAGGCCTCGAGAGCCGTAGGATTTACAACCCTTCGGTACATGAGGCCGAGTAGTTGCATGCATGACATGTACTACTGCATTTTTATATTCACTGAATTGAATCCCTTACTGAAGTTTACAAAACAAATAGAAAACCAATACCGTCATTTTAACAAAAACGTTTTTACTCACGATAGACTAAACTTCAACTTTTTAACAAAATAGGTTTATAAGCTTAAATATTGAAGAGACACTTTGCAATTTGTTATAGCTTCAGAAAACACAGTGTTTTATTTTCAGTGCATTCTACAACATATGGAAATGTTCCGTCGTAGTTCTTATTTACCTCACAGTAAAAATAATGTAATATTTCATTTTAATGGTATAACTGAAGCTTCGGCATAGAAAATATCCATTTATCATTTTACACATAACTAATTACACCTGCTCTAATCACTTAGCATCAATTCAATTTTGAAATTGTTTTTTTGGAAAGTGGAATATGTTTAATGGTTTTGAGAATAACCTTGCTATGATTAACTCTCATAAAAATGCCTTTGATTATACAACATTTAAAAATACGTGCATTGTTCGAAAATGTGTGTGTATTATTAATATTAATATTTGCTAACCTTGCAATAAATACATGCGTTAATTGAGTATTGTCACTTTCTGAAAATCAGTTGTGACTGCATGAGTGTGTAGATAGATAATAAATACCAGATTGTATTAGAGCATTGGCTTGGTGAGTGAGGGTACTAAATCAATGTTTTCATTTAGTAAAATGCAACATAATATACATTATTTCAGTTGTTTAGATAATATACCAATAACACAAATAATAGCAGTATGATAGTATTTTAAATAACTGGACTTGAACAATTTTTTAAAATTTATAGTTACAAAACAATGTGAGTTCGCATAATATTTGCAGCGTATAATTTTTAATGTACAAATACAAATTTAATTTATTTACGTTAAGTTAAAAATATCATAAAACACTACGAATAAACCCTTGAGCCCTCAAGAAGTCAGATATGTTATATTTGTATACATGTATAACATATCCTTACACACGAGTAAGTAGATCATCGCACATTGTACGTGTTGTGTTTGTGTATAATATAACACTCGAGTTTGCATGTTGACTTCTTGTTGCTCTCCATTCAGACATCCCATCCCATGTCACCCTCTTCTTCCTCCGGGCTAATGCGCACCTTCATTCATACATGTGCATACATGTGTACCACCTTTGTTCCCTATTTGCACGCGTACCCGCATACGTATCATATCAGTATTAATACCATGTTTTTCTTGAGGTCGTGCTGGCTAAATGTGTATTCGTGTTTGCTATGTTTGACACCCCTCGTCTAATATCCTGGTCCAGTGGTGTTTCTCGCTAATTGAATTGGTGCTTGTTATTTGCCGTCCACTGGAGTGACTAAAGCGATACCTCACATGGGCAAGTGGGTCGCCAGCCCCCCTCCCCTCCCTCCCTCCCCCCCACTTTACCCTTGCTGGCAACAACGCTCTACTGCAACTATACTGTATACGACCGTCGTCCTGCGACTCACCCATGTATTAGTGTGTGTGTGTTTGGGTTAAACATGCAAAGTGGTAGATTGATATACATGGTCGCTTAATTCCCTTAATAGCACGTACAAGCCAATTAACGGTCTTATAAAATATTACATTGTCTTTATTTTCGGTGATGTTGTATAAGTCTGCTATACAGGAATGTAAATAATCACGCTAGGGTGGAGAATGTTAATTATAGATGACACATGCGAACAATAATTTGGATAACTCAATACATCAAGATTTGCAAGTCTGAACATTATCAGTGGGTGAATACGTGGGTGTATAGACAGCTCCTAATGGTCGATGTAATATAGTAAAACACCCAGGCTATTGTTCTCAAGCTGGAATATTGTTCCCTGAACTAAACTATATCATTTTTTCAATAAATATTTCCCTTTTTCAAATTAACTCGTTTAACTGTTGTAACGTGCAAAACAAACAACACATTACAACAGTTGAGCGAGTTAATTTGAAAAACCAAATATTTATTGGAACATTAAAAACCAGTTTTTATAGGGTGATCTACTAAATTGAAACCACTTTATGTGTTCTGGCGTATTTCTTCACAAAAAGGTTTCTTGTTGCAGGTAGTATGTATATACATTTCACGATATATTCTCCATTTACCATTGTGTTGTTAAAAACTATTTTTATCATTATAAGCGTTTCTAATAACACACAAAAACACCAAACTTAAAAAACACATGTAAAATCCGTTATCCTAATGCATATAACAAATGGAATTTTTTATTTCACTATGTACTGTTGCAACTTGACGTCTCACGTCCCTGTCTAGCCTTGCTTTCCAACTATTACTATCAGGATGAGCACAATAATTGGGTTTAATAGTTGTGCATGGATATTATGTTCATGTGGCAAAATAATACTAGGGTTATGCTTAATTTCAACTAAACCCGCAGACGTAGAAATGTACACCATTCATATTATGTGATGAAAGCGTAGTTGCTCAAATATAATAACATATACCTCCACAATTTTAATTAAAACTCTAAATATTTAATTATTTGTTTCGCTTAACATAAACGTACGATTATGTAAATTGTAGAGCAGATATATTATTTTACACAAGGAGTTCAGTTTGTAGGATGCTACATCTTTCCGTCACTTTATGTAGTTATATTGACTTCGTCCCGTCTTGTATTATAAAATATTCATAATCAAAAATCCATTTTTAAGAAAACAGCCGACTGCGTTTCAAACAAAGACGATTCAGTGCTTCGTTTTTTACCATGTTTTTTATTTACGTTGGAAACAATACATTATTTAGAAGGCGAGATTGAAATATTCCTCTTGTCTTCAAAACCTTATGAAAGTGGCAATCGTTTTTATCATGAGCAATTCTATTTGCATAGGATCAAATGTATTCATATATTTATAAACGAGGATTTCTTGCCATTTCCTGGTCGTGTTTTTCGACCCAAGAACATTCTGTAATACGCAACGACCGGAGATAGAAAAGTTAAACTGCTATCTTCTAACAATGTGTCATGAGCACTGGTTCGCTCTGAAACTTGTGTGTTCTCTTGCCGAAGGTGAAAGCAGTTTCGCTGGTTTTTGTTTTGTTGAAGCAAGTTTTTATCCCGTAGTCCAGTGAATAATTTCATGTTTCACTCTCTACTTTTCTACTGTTAAAAAAACAGTGCTCAAACAATTTTATCTAATGAAAAATAGTAAAAAGCTTCCTAACTGACAATATATGAAGACAAATTCGTATAATTATACTTTTTTAAAACATTAAATAATGCGAAATTTACATTTTTAATATATATTACACTATTCTCCATAAACGACAAAGTTACACAACACAAACAAAGGACTGTTTCACTTTGGCAATCCTCATCTCTACTTTTATCTAATTTATAAAATAAAATTATGCACAGAAATCTATCAATATATAAAACGTAAACCAAAGCACTTATTATTACATCACATGATGGACTATGATTTTAATGTCGGTCCCTTGAACACACCAATAATATCGTTTCAATTAATCAATGAAATATAATGTAATTGCATTATTGTTAAACTATCAAATCAACAAACAAGTTCATTATTCTTATCCCAATTAACACATCCTTAAAATGTCTCAATGTTTTCGTTAAGCTTATTCAAAAGATCAAAACGATTGTTCGTAGATGCATCACACTCCCCACATGTAGTTGTGTTGCAACATTCTTGTCCACGTCTATTTCGAATTCCGGCTAGAAAGAGATTAAAGTTCAACTGGATAGCAACGTTTGGCACTACACAAGTACTCCACTGCATTTAAATAAAGCTAAGCTACTGAATAAAACAGCTGAATTGAAAATTTCGACGAGTTAAATTCGAGCGAGTGGAAGAAAGTTTCATTTCCTGTGTTTTATTTTGTTTAATTTTCCTGTATTGAGTGCTCCTTGAGCTGGGAGTAACTGGATATTATAACTAGTTACGAGGATAAAACATCGTTAGTAATTGAAGCTCTTTTTGAAAGGGATTGTTTGTATTTCATTCTTCTTTTAAATTTAATTTCAAATAGATTTTTTGCAATTAAATGGGACGTTTTTGGATTAAGCTTGATAACGCGGTACGGAAATAAAACGACACAGGCCTGCGCTCTCGGCAACTGATAATTAAATGTTATAGAACACCCTTTGTTGATTGTAGTTATTTCTCAATTCAAGTAATGTAATTGAACTTAATTTAATTTGCAACCATATAAAATGTAAGAGAGAAGGCTTTGGACGATAATGGAATGCATTAATTAAATGTGTGTTTAAAAATTATTACATGCATGTTGTTTAGAAACATTCAAATAAATACAACATTAAAAACCAGTGAGTAAATTGTGAAAGAGAATATAAATGTTGTGTGCGTTGTATTGGGTATGTTTATAGAAATAAAAAAACTGACATGTTGGACGACAAAATGTACATCTTTTTTAAAAATATAGAGATTAATATAATTAAACCCGATTATTTCTGGGTGAGATGCAATGCTTGTTTTGATTTCACCAATTTGCGCAGATCGTGCATTGAATTTATATTGATTGTCTTCAGTTTACATTCAACACTGTTACTTGTTAAAATTATAAATACCACGGGTTGTTACGTCACGTTTACTGCACTGACTTGTCATATTGGTCGACGTTTCTGAGCAACGTATGTGCTCTGTCCTCAGGACACTATGTTACTGTCCTGAGGACAGAGCACATACGTTGCTCAGAAACGTTGACCAAAATGACAAGTAAGTGCAGTTAACGTGACGTAACAACCCGTGGTATTTATAATATTAATAGTCACGAAAGTCTAAGCTCAGTAACTGTTACACTTATTTCCACATTTCAATCTTCTTGGATTGTGGGCTCCCTACTATTCTTTTACATTTGGTATTATACATGCATAATTTGTATTTTTGTGTTTTGTATTTGTATGATTTGCATGTGTGTGCATGATGGATCAGATGTTAAAATTGGAATAAAAATGAGTGTTAAAATAAAAAAATATATATATATAATTGTAAATTAGAAGCAAACTAGTCAATGCACTCAATTGGGAAATACCGATGTTTACAGAGAAAGATTCTCGGATTATATGCCGGTCATTCTTATCGTATAAAGTGACGACGCATACATTATTAAAAATGTATTTGGTCAACATTATTAGATGTTGATATTTAGATGTTTACGATAAATTTGAAATTTGGCTAAGTAATTGAAATTATACAAATTTGCCAAAAAATGTGAGGTGATACGCGTGAAAAGCATGTTTGTGTTACAGGTAATTGTGTTTTGTTTGTGTGTAAACGTAACGTGGAAACTTGGAAAGTTTCAAAATAAAGTGTTTACAAATATGAGATTATTTTAAGTTGTATTCAAGCGTCTCGTATTAGCACACTACTAAAAATACGAAAATTATCATTTAAAAAATGTTTGTTTGGCACTTTCATAGAAAACTAGTATCTCAGAGCTAAGGATTGTTTATTGACTGTCATGTCTGTCTGTCCTCACTGTCCTACGCCATTAATGTAATAGTAAATAGCCTAGATTAATATTCAAGTAATAATAATAATTTTTGTAGGAATACCCGTTCTAGGGTGCACACCAGCTTTACCTGATGTGCCCCTCTTCAGGTGACTAACTAGGTTATTAGGGTGTTTGGATAGTTGGGAAGGATTGTCCGAGGGCTGATAGTATGACTCAGTCCCAGCATTCGCTTTTGCGACTGAGGAAAACCTTGGAAAAAACCTTCAGTCAGGACTGCCGATGGCCGGAATCGAACCGGTGACCTCCCGAATTAGAGTCTCGCGTCTTACCGCTGAGCCACCTCTATCGGTAATATTCAAGTAGTATTTTCAAAACTCATGATGCTCTTTGAATATCTATCTGAAGAAAAGTTATGGACACAGTGCTGCTTAAAAACATGTCTGATAGTCCACTTGAATGGTTTCGTATTGCTATTGCAAGGGTTAACTACCGTCTGCAACAGCTACAAAGAAACTCACTCTTTCTCATATACTGGTTCGCTTTCCTTCGAGGCATAGATGTTCGGAGATACTTATGTATTGTTTGAGGCTAGGATCAACCTACAACTTTTTCTAGATTCGGCAATCATATTTTTTGATAGTGCATTCACATATATGGTCGTATCCGTACACTAAATAGCTGTTGTATAACACGAGTGGTAAAGTGTTCTGTTATACCAGGGCGAAGTGTATTTCGATCCGGAATAATCAAACAAGACCAGTGCATAATGATGCATTTGCCGTACTTTGAGAAAGCCGAGGATTCTGATTTCTCTTGTTTTCGTTGGAGTTCACTGTGGATTAATCCAAGATAAGTTTTCGTATTCAGAAGACCGAGAAATCGGAAATAGCGGCTGTTTACGTCAACTTTGGTCGAAAAAAGGAAAACACGACTTACTCAATATAACATGAATCTATGGAACGTAACGTCAAACTTCCCAACTTCCCGAGGGAGAAAATAATTTGAATATTTAAATTCTTCTTTTCATGTTTTATTTCAAGTTTTCCATAGTCAAGAATTCTTAAAACCAGGGTAAAAACCTTGATTTTGCTACATTTTGCGCGAGTTTCTGCCTTAGTTGAGTCAGTCGCCGGTGGTGCCTCGACGGAGGCAGCCAAGCAGAAGAATGTGATAAAGGGCGCCGCGCCTTGTATAATGAGCGCTAGCTGCCGTGCCTTGCCGAGCCGAGTCAAGGCGAACCGTGCCGTGCCGATGTTTCATTAGGTAGCGTCGCGACCTCTTTAGCAACTTTCCAAACTGATGTTCGCGAGACATCCTTCGGGCAAATTAGTTCAACTGTGCCGTTGCAGGTGCCTACCTTACCGGGTTTTGTTGTACGGCTACTCATGCAAGCAAAGCCTGTGAAAACTTTGCTAATGATAACATTTACGTCGTGAAATTGTCTTCGTTATCGCAGTAGCGAGTCAAGCGTAGATCTTAAACTTTGCTCTCTTCCAAACAGAAAAAATATTCTCTTTTAAGGAAATATCGCAGAGTGGCAACGGTATAAGTAAAAACAAAACATCAAATCGCTTTAATGCGCATTCAACAGTTCTACACAACACAGTAGTTTGCTCGACTGTGTCCAAAATACAGCTTGTGAACACATTTTGTTCATATATCAATATTCAATGACCAGTTAACTATACATGTATGTCTTAAGAACATGTACCAACACTAGGAAGGTGTATCGCAACAAATCATAAAGGCAATCCACGGCTTAAATTCCCTAATGTAATTGGTTTTGCAAAATGTGTGCGCGTTTGTGTGTGATACAATTCAAGTGATTCTTTGTAGATGAACACAGCTTTAAAGTCTGCTTGTTACAAATAAGAAGAAACTCGTAATAAAGTGTGCTGAAACAATTGTTCTTGTTTTATTTTAAGAGCTTTTATGTGTGTTTTCCTTATCATCGTTGTCATAGTTTCATTTATATTGCCATCTTTTAATTTGCCTTATTGGTTTATTATTATTACCATTGTTTAATTCATCTTCTCAAAACTTGCTTGTATGAGCAAAAATGACTGTCGGAACTCTAACACTCAGTACCTTGAAGTTCTGGTTACTAGACACAGCTATGCACGTTTTTTGAACTAGCGCTATATATGTTGTAACATTTTAACGAGAGATCGAATCGAAGGACGCCAATTGCTTCATTTAAAATAAAGTTTCACTTATCCTTAGTTCCCCTCGTGCTTGGCTATAATCAGTCTACAATCAGGGCGGATATGACGAGCATCTCGAGAACTGGAATCGCACTAAGGTTTAACTGAAGGGATTTGAGATAATAGATGAGCAACGATATTTTTTAGTTCGATTAATTTTCCATTATTATAAACTAGGAAAACGCTCTGTTTGACGCGTTGATAAGCGAGCGCGTCAATATCTACGAACTTTCTGACGAAAAGTTTTCAATGCTAATACGAACAACAATTAACAACAATTCAAGAATGCGCATTGCAAAAATTGTTCTTATTTCCATGGCTATTATACTTTCCGACATTGTTGTATGCAGTGCAATGTGCGTTGCTAAGAATTTTCGTGGTCATGTTTTCAACACGGTCCGCCACCGTTACTAACACTTATTGACAGCAATAGAAATGTAATTTCTGCCTCTAATACGTATTGGATCGAGTTTACATTAGTATATTCGTGACCGGACAAAAATTTACTATAAGATAGCCACCTCACATTTTGCCGTTACTGCGTTTTAGAAAAATAATTTCGAGTAACTTTCGTGTAACTTTGCCAATATTTATCAGATCGCCATAACATTAACATATTTGTGACCGGAAAATACTGTAGAAAGATCTGGCTATCTCACATTTTGCCGCCATTTTGTTTCAGAAAAATATTTTGCAGCAACTATGGTGTAACTTTGTAACTTTTCGAACGATTTTGCCTCAAAACTATACACCTTCAATCCACATCGAAACTTGTGGATGGTCCAAATTTCAAGTTGATCGGACTTTCCGTTCGACCGCTATCGACGGACATAAAAAAAAAAAAAAAAAAAAAAAAAAAAAAAAACAAACAAACAAACAAACAAACAAACAAAAAAACAGAACGAAGTGCCATAAGAGTCAAGTGGAAACGCTCGCTTCGCTCGCTTAATTATTTTTAAACAAATACATTTTTCCTTAGAATTGTTTAACTCTTCAGAGGATTCCTAATATATATTACACATACATTAATAATGCCAACGTAAGTAGAAGGATGCAACATTGAGGGTAAAATGTTTATCGGTAAGAGCCAATGGCGAACAAGGATATAATGTATTGGTGATTAGCGAGGGTCAAGTTAAAACTCTTTGTGCATCTTGTCTTCAAAACTTTTTCTATGCTTGTATATTTGTGTATCATTAACCTGCAAAATATAGTATCGTTATCGCGACTATGCGTTATCTTTTAAAATCGGTTTATGGAGCTATATTTTGTTATGGATCAATAAATAAACAAATAAACAACAACAACAAATGTTATCGCTAACAAAGAAGAACTGAATTTTTTTAAATAACTTTGTTGTTGCCACAGCTTGAGAATTATGCAACATATTTCAACGACTTCTTTTATATACATCTAACTAGGACCAATAACAAATTATTCGTGAAAAGATGGTTAATAATTCTTGCTGTATTAACATTGTAAAAACTATAAGCATATATTTACATTTTCATATCAGATCTTCTTATTTTTAGTTGTGTATACAAACTAATGTTTTAATAAATAAATTATTATCAAGTGCCAGATCTAATCTAAACACAAGGCAACCAACACAAAGTAAGAAGGGTATATATGTGATTCATTCAGTCAATGATTTTTACATATTATGTTATGACGTAACATTATAATGTCAATGGTATTAATTCCAGTGAAAGTATTTTCTGTTCAACAAATACGCTTTACTTAACTGCATTGTCGTAAAATCGCTTACTGAGACCCAAAACAATAGATAATTAGCCAAACGAAGTTCGCTCCTCACAAAAGGGCCCAGTAAACCATTACTCCTTTCTTGAACGAAATAAGTTTAATTTAAACTACCATTTGTAATTAAGTAATACTTGTGGGTAGAATTGTATCCTTGCTGGTTGTAAATAATGAGTACATTTATTTTTTGGGTAGCTCTGCTGTTGCTTTTTTATTCGAATTCCTCACGAAAAACACCACATTGAGGCTTATGTGCTATTCTAGTCACAAGCTCGAGCTAGCCTGTTGTAAACACACGGTAATTCAAAGACTTTCACACATTATGTGTGTTGTGTCAACGGTGTGGGGAGGGGGGAGGGGGGGGGGGGGAGGGGGAGGCGCGTACGTGCGTGTGTTTAATGTTATTTGATTACCTGGGTGAGTGCGCGTAGTAATTCTCTTCTAATCTAAGTTCTTTGAGTTTACGACTGCTTTTGATGCAACGGAAAATCGTATAAAGTCATTCAAAGCTTTGGCTAAGGAACGTAGCAACATTTCACGCCCAATCGTTGATTTTTCGTCTATAAATTAAAAGTTTCTCCATTTTGTCCTTTAGAGACAGAACGAAATATTCTAGTAAATACTCAAATTACTAAATTTGTTAAATAAAATGAGAATGTTATGGTATAAATATAAAAACATTTCTTCCAGCGATTCTCAGTATACTACTCCCATGTGTTTTAGTGTTTTTACTGTGTTGCTTAAACTGATCCAGAACAACTGGATAAGACTGCAACACGGAGAAACATAATTTTAATTTAAATAAAAACAGCATGATAGTAAAACATTTTTGTTTAGTTTTATCGTACACAGAACTGTTATGGTTCACGGTAACATCTCCTATTAAGCTACGAGTTCATTACGACGTAACATTTCCCGCTAGTTATTTCACTGCACCGTACATTATTTATAGCGCTTACGTGCAAACGACATCGTGTAAAACATTGTGGGCTGCAAACGATTCAACGAGCATGTAAAGTGCAGTTTTAATTAAGACATTTTATATCCAAGTATATTCGCTAATGAACCAAGATACCTAAAGTAACTCTTGCACCGTGATTGCGTCACACGTCATACGGTGCATTATTATAGTTTGCATAATTCAACGTTTAATTAATTTTAATAGGACGTCTTGCGCCGTAACAATTTGTGTTTGAGAAATGTCTCCACCGGCCACAGTTAAGTGTAGTGACGTCACGGAGAGGACAATATAATGTTGAAGCCTCGCCGGTCAGGTAGATCCGTGAGTTACCTCATCTGCAAGACCACTAAACTCGATTCCGAACCCAGTATAAATGACTATATAAATATGGATTTTCAACTGGTCTATCGTTAAAGTATATTTATTTTAGACATATCAAACTTGTTTTGTTAAGATGAGAGAGTAATTTAAAGTGATAATAATAATAATAATAATAGTGTCTTTGTTTTCCTTTTCTCTTTTATACGTATGCAATCAGTTTAAACACACAGTTCAAACATACAAGAAAAATATGATAAGAAAAATAAGCGAATTTAAGTATAAAAAAAGGATAAAAAAAGATACAAATTATAAAAGTGATCACCCTTTTAACTCGTATACATTTCTGTGTGCTGTGTTGTTATTTTAATTAATTAAAAAAACAAATGTGTGTAGCAACTTTTTCCCTATTTTACTATTTTACTTTCTTTATCACAGTACATGGGCAATTGTATAGGCATTAAGTTTTGTCCAGGATATATATCTGTATCTCTTCATTCATTCATTGCATTAATGAAATAACTAACGAAAATGTATCTTGTCTTCTTTCCAATTACTGGGACCATCAAGTATTCACAGTCTGATGCACAAAAAAACACAGCGACAAACAAAGGAAATAAAAAAACATTATAAGGTTCATAACAATCGATGAATAAAATGGCTTTTATGTTTAATTGCTACATTATTAATCTACAGGGAAAAACGTACGGTTTCAGTACAGCAAGTGCATAGTTCTGCATTTTTAAAACTATTTATTAATGGATCGTGAATTAATGATGAGGCTGCTGCAACTTGTAGTGTACAATCACTCACAAAAAAAGATCATTGTGAATAAGGGAACGTAACAATTATAAATCCAATTTCCATTAAGATCAGTTCACACGTACAAATTTATAGTTATTTTAAAAGTTGTTTTGTTTGTTTATGTTTTTTTTACGGTTTCTGTTTTGTTGGTAAAGGTTCTATTAATTAAAAAAAAATACAATTAATGGTTTCAGTGAACTTTAAAACTAAGCTGGTGTCGGCCATGCATCTTCGGTGATGTTATATGTATGTTTAGTTATCTGTGATTTTTTATCATTGTTTTTTTTATTCTAAACACTGGTTTTATGCATTTCAAAAATCATACCGGCTCGTCTTCTGGTTGTGCCTACGTCGGCAATATGGCCGCTGAGACGGTAAAACTATAAATAGTTATTTCTTAAAAGTCCCGGGGACAATTTCTCGACATTCTTTATAATTATTCTTCCCTTTGAGTGCGCTCGCGCGCGTGCCAGAGTAGGTCTGGCCCTCATAACGTTCGCTCGTTACATGTTTTCAAACGGAAATTGTTGTGACGAGCGTTATTTTCCAGCCGTCGTGAAAATATGCTCTTACCCACTTCAACAACAAAATAAATTAGCACCATAAAAGAAGGAAATATTTATAATGTAGGCAAGAACGTTATTGTTACCAACGCTCAATGATGCTTATGATCTTTGAACGAAGTCTGAGACCTTGAACGCCGATGATTGGTATTTTGAACAAAACACATCAATCAAGCAACGTTAAAATGACACACATAAAATTTAAAACTAATTTGAATTCATGTATAAAACAGTCAAGAAATAAAGATGCACGTGGGATATCTTTCTTGTGAAGAAGTCTTCGTATAAAGAGACACACAGATATCGCAGTCCCCGAAATATAATGTTTTATACAATAGGTTTATTAAAGTTGGATCATCTTATTAATGAAAATTAACAATGGTTATATGAATTGGATTAGTAAAGTCTTTAGAAGAGATCGTGAGAGTTAAAAGGTTTTTTGTTCGTATCTATAAAACAACTTTGAAATCGAATTCATGGGGAGTTACACTGGACATGATATTATCAGTGTGTACAGATTATGGAAAAAATACTTGCATATTCCATTACGTTTTGATTTATTATGATAATGCGGATTACTGTATTATCGGCTTTAATCCATACGAAATGAATTTTGCATATATATGTTTTCGTTATCTTTAGACCCTGGTAATATTGGTCTGGTGCTTCTTTCCACGATTCCGATTTTAAAAGTTGTTTTAAAGGTAGAATAAAAATATATGAATGACATTACATAGAAATAACGAGAAATATAGCATACAGTTTACAATTTTCTCTTGATTGGCTCAATAATGTGAAAATGTAACTACTTGACTAGACTGTGGTTAGCTTTGACCGCAACTATAGGTGTTTAATTTGATCCAATCCCAATCATGTCAATGAGTCGAGTGCGGTTGTCGGGTCGGTGTTCATTTGCGTTAATTAGCCTCCACGGCCCAGTTCAACTGTCTAGCGCCATTCACGGTCCGCTGAGGGGAATACATTGAAACGTAACTGTTTGGTGAGTAAGTTTTGAGCAGAAATACACTTTGTTAAACGTTGATAATATTATATTATAATTACCTGCTTAATTGTGTAACTTACTTAAAAAGTATTGAACATATCACAAATACAACTAATTATTATTAAGTAAAACACAATTCAGGCATAATTTAATACATCGAGTCGCAAACAATTTTAATAACAAAAACAACTTATATTAGAATGAACTATTTGATTCACATTTTAATTTTTAATAAAAAAATAACCTAAACTCTACTGTTACATTAATATTTTAAATTGGAATCATTTTTATCAGTATAACTATAACATCATCAATATTATTTTATAAGAGTACTTTTTAAAACGATATGCATCAAAGGAATGAGTGAATTCTGTATAAAGCGAATACCTTATCAAATAAGCGAAATGAATCAATATTCTTATACTCCTTTATGCCCACCCACTCAGTTATAGAAACCGTCCACATAGGAGTTCACGGAAGGTATTGACAGATTTGACAAAACAAAATATGTCACATCATGGCACATTTCTAACCACTCTGTGTCCCTCCCACCCACTCATTCACCATTGATTTATTGGTTGAAAATTTATAAAGGCAAATTGATAGACAAGTGTGGATCATACAAGTGGATAAACAGTAAAACCGTGCTCAGTTGTAATTGTTTGCTGACAAGTCGTACGCTCCACAATCCGCTCAATTCGCAAAGTCTAAATTAAAAAGTTACCCAAAAAGTGCAACAAGCTTACACTTGAGAGCCACTGAAGTGAAAAACCAGAAGCAAATACAAAATAGAATACATATTTGCCACCAACCATCCGCATTCGACACATTGCTTTGGTTAGACAATGAAGTGGAACAATTTTTCCTAAGCTTCCTACCACATAAAAGACTAACGACTAAATCATCTATCCAATTATAAAACATCGCTGACATTCTGGGCTAAAATTAACACAAAACGTCTCTATTATACAAAAAATAGTATTCTTGAGTGGCTATCATCGACATATTTCATTTATTCTCTGACAAACTAAGCCATTTTGTATTGAGTATTAGCTGTAAATAATAATTTATGATATTTTGAGTTGGTACTATTTATCCGTTTTTAGATCGATAACGCTATATTTACACAAGATCTTGTCGCTTTACAGAAACTTGTACGATCGAAATAGAGATACTTTAGATTCAGGATCAACAGATTTCTTTCACATTTGTAGATGAAAGATTGTAATGCATTTCTCTTGCACCAGTTGCCGAGGAAACGAGACATAAACCTCGTTCCAATCCTTTCACATACATACACTATTTTCTCTGTAGCGATACAAGAATTATTGTTAAAATGCAGTTTGTGTTTCGCTCGTCGTCCGCTGTCCCCGTGGAGCGCGCGCGGCGGCAGACCGCAACGCTGCAAGGCCGTCTACTCCGTGAATCCCTCGGGATCCCCGGCTCAGGGCGCCGTAATTCCACCCATTTCTCTCCCGCGCGTTCCTGGCGGCCTCGAGCGCAACCTGCATCCGATGTTTGGATAACTTAGGTGTGAAGGCACTCTGGTCCAGTACAACATGTTGCCGACTTTTTAACCAGATCCTGACGGGGTTAACTGAATAAAACGAAATATTTACAAATTCTCAAGAACAGAATATCATATTCGTTTGAACGTTTGCTGAAGAATGAAGCTTATTTCCATTTCATTATACATTTCATGTTAAAATACTTTTCATGTGTGACAATTGTCAGTCCGGCCGGACAAGAGTTTTCCAGTTTTCCGAAATTGTTTTCAGTTTTTTTTTTATGTACAATATATAATTTTTCGTTTGTACATAAATACTATTTTTGTGGTAAATTTATTTCAGAAATAAAATGATTATAATATTTACAAATTACATATAAATAAAATAAACCATTTTAAACTTTATGAACATATCAAGCCATGTAGTAGTTTTCATATTGCATCAACCAGATGATGAATATTGCGCTTCAAAGATTACTAGCTTTTGGTCGTGCACACAGCGTTTCATGATTTGTAAATATACCCTACTTCCAACGAAACTCCATCGTTGGCAAAAGTACCTGCAATATCTGTCTGCGTTTCCACAATGTTCGCTTCACCAGCATTTTTACTCACTTCAAAATTGCAGACATCAATTCACTGTGAAACTCGTTATTACCATGATGCAGCGAAGGAAATTGTGCTCTACTAAATATGCGTATAGAGAATTCGAGTTGAGAGTCAATATTTGCAGTAATTACATTCACAACATAAAATAATATTATTATAATTGCTGTTGTGTGTCTCGATGATCGTACGGGTTTATTCCTGTTTTTAATGCAGAAGCTCCACATTTCTCTATCCATTTTAGTCTGTTTTTTTTTTTTTTTACTTTAGAATCGACTGAATCTAAGTAAGTTGCTCTGTGGTAGCTGGTGCACATGGTGACTGTGAAATCGTCATAGCATCTTAACGGCAAGCGGTACCTCGCAATGAAAAACCGTTCAAATTTAACGTTCTTTTATTGATATATTGTAAACGTATCAAGATACTAAAAAACTGACTATAGCTGCAATGTGGTTTAGAATAGATGATTTTCAGAATTGATCTATAGTGGGCCGTGATTAGCTCTATCGAAGGGTCCTAGATGAATTCTGAAAAAAGGTCTATCAGCTGCACAAAACTGAATTGATAAGTTTTCGAACATAATTTTTACTATTGTTATTTCTGAAAAACATTAATTAAAAATTAATTAATTAAGAACAGAAACAACTTAAGCAACAATTTCAATATTTTGAAAATTTTCAATTTCATTGTGTAGCTGATTCAAAACCAAATCTTTGGTTAGAACTACCTTTTAAATATCTTGAAGCCTTCTAAAGAAATCAATGCAAAATAACTTTAAATTAACATGGTGTAACTTTGCGAGTTACCCTCTCGTTAACACATAATAAACGGTTTATCCCCAATTGAGAATCCGTTCTTGTAACTGAGCGGTTAGACAAAAAAAAACAAATTTATTTAATATACTACACTCTGTTTTATAATAGAAGGTTTCAACAATATCTATTACAAGTATATTTCGATTTGATAAATTGTAGAGA
Organism: Isoperla grammatica; assembly: GCA_945910005.1. Lineage (NCBI taxonomy): Eukaryota > Metazoa > Arthropoda > Insecta > Plecoptera > Perlodidae > Isoperla > Isoperla grammatica. The sequence goes on along the minus strand of OX246737.1, from coordinate 39,189,071 downwards.
GCGTAAGACGTGCTGCGTCTGTTACTACATTGTCAGCACCTGACGCTGATAAACTCCCCTCCAACTCTCGCCCCGTAAACATGCATTGCGACCAGCTGTTTCGAGAGATAACGCTCACTAAATCCCCAGTCGTCTCCAAATGGAATTGTAGTAATGGTTTGTTTAGCATCTAAATACAGTTGGTGTCATACAACGTAACACTGTAGTGTAGCACATGACATGATATGTTATGCTAGACTTCATGTTATTGTTTTATTTTCTCGTTGAGTAGAAGGAGTGTATGTGTGTAGAGATAAACAAAGCAATACAGTAATGCATACTAAACAGTTGAGAAAGGAATGCACGATACATTCTCAACAGGTTCACAGGAACAGGTATATTCTCAAACCCAAATAGTGATTGCATAATTCAGTAGTTTTTAGTGGAGCTTAAAAATATGTGTAGCTTGATAGTGGGGTTGTTTCTTGTTCCAATGCCAAAAGTTCCAATTCCAACTTATGTATTTTGACATCCAGATTTGATTTCTACCTAACATTGTGGTTTTCAATTATAATTCGATGGTTTCATTTGAAAAAATACATCAAAAATATGTTGTTTTTCATTATTGTATAATTTGTAACTAAACATTAGCTTTATAGTATAACTGTGGTGTGGGTATACATTCTGAACTCTAATTAATTATTTTTAAATATTTTGATATTTTGAAACAGATTATTTTCAATTATTTAAACATGTTTTCAACAAATAATTACCTTGAAGGTAAGGCAGACATTGAAAATGCTTGTTTCTTAAAGAGATTTGGTTCGTTTAATTATTTTTGAATAACGTTCTTCACTTTATAAAATATGCGCTCCAAAAAATAAATTATGAATCCATTTACAAGGATTGATTGCCTTTATTGAGAAAAGTGACAAGTTCACCCTAGAAACAAACATCTACTTTGATGCTGACTCCGCATATTTTTATATGTACTTAAGTCGTTTATCAAACTCAACGTTTAAGTGTATCTTACGCAAGCATAGCTACGATAACCTTGAAGTAAGACATTAGATTGTAGATGCCTCCAACGAAGATGTTTTATATCGTCTTCCTCTTCTTTCACTTTATCATTGCTCAAGTTATTCGAAGATATACGAGCACTTTAGCGGTGGACGAAGTAAAAAGTACAACATGGTTAATTGTATACATCGATTCAATCCATTCCATTAGGAGACGTGCAAAAATAGTGTTGCAAATTGAGGCACCAGAGTATTTCGTTTTTCAGTGAAAAGTCTTTGGCCTTGTCTCGATAAAAGAGAAAATAAGTTTTTTCCATCTTTTTCCCTGTTTCATCGAGGGCGTGCATCCGTAACAGCGACTCGGAAGTAAAAGTTTAGAAAGTTGCTGTCGCGCCTCACCTATAGTCTGTTCACTGTAAGAGGTGCTCTGAAACTCTGTGTTAATCTTGAGTGTCTGATATACTATATGTTTTAATATTGTGTCACTACTAACTCATATATACTGCTTTCATTCATACATTCAACAGGTATTCTGATTACTATGAATATTTTCTTAATTATGTTTTTAATGACTAACCTATAATCTGCTCGCTCTAAGAAGGGATCGAAAAATCTTTCAATGTTATTGTGATGTTAACCCTTCATTGAATGTTTTAATATTAGGATAAAATGATCTAACATAATTATAAAACTTGATTTAAACATAATAGTGTGTATAGTTGTAAACACGTTCATAAGATTATGGATGAACAATTTAAAGATATTATTTGAAATAAAAGTAACTGAAATAACTTTGAGGTCATAAATTTCAATTCAGTCAGTAGAGAGGGAACCATTTAGAAATACGGGAGGTCATTACAGAAATAATGCTCTTATTTACTTTCGGGAGTACTCTAAAAAATGTATTTTATTGTTTGAAAGGTGGAAAAGAATAATACGCATATCTACCAAGTTAAGAGGAAGGACTACTCGCCAATATTAAAACCCGCGAAATTAACGTATTTTCGTCATATCTCAATAACGCCACACAATATCGAAAAAGTGACAAGTATGCACAATTTGGGTTCGTGAGAGCTCAATATTACATGAAAAAGATTGTGTGTTATCCATATCCAGAGATATGTATATGATCTATGAGTATGACGTATATTCTGTCTTCTTCATAGATGTGTGTCACATAGTAAATACCATTTGAGAAGATGCATTAGAATAGAAATATTAAATATGTCTTAGCTAATAACGCAGCAACTACGAAATTGGCATTTGTGTGTTATCGCAGGCCTACGAAGTGAGAGAGTTTCACGGTTTGTTTATTAGATTACGTTATATTCAATAAGATAGAGACGGGATTGTCTACTCCAATGTACCTGCACGTACACAGAATTCGTCATTCACTAAAAGAATTTAATATAAATGAATATGGGAAGGGTGATTTAGTAGACGGAAAATTTGAGAACATTGCATAAGTTAAAATACAGTGAAGTGAGAACAGTGCAGAAGTTAGTATTTTTACGTTTTCCCATAACATACATTTCAGTGCAGAATGTGTGATAATAAAATACACTCCCTTCGTCATTTGTGTTATGAAAGTACAATATAAATAAAGAAATATCCTGTGGTTACTTAAAAATAACACATTCTAAACCTAATCATAATTATATAACAAATCAATATTTCATCATACGTTATAAAATCTCGATTATATTCATCTATAAAATCTGAACATTTAATGGGTACTAAATCTATTTTGCTCTTGTATTTCAGTTAGTGCTTTTTCGGTACGACCCAGTACTCAATACCACACAAACCCACAGCATTTTAACAACCGTCAATGAACGTTCGGAAGTCAATAGAGGCCAAACTAACTCGACCTGCGAATAACTTACCTTGGACGTGAAGAACGGTGAAAAAATGATGAATGGCATACATTGATCCCTAGTGCTGCTACTCTTGCTCTATTGTAAATATAATCTGCCGTTGAATCTATACTCCATTGTGAAGCCACCTGGACACAAGCCTGAGGAATTGAAGTATGTGTTAAGCATGTCATGATAGCGGGTCACGCCAGCCATTAGCATAGCTTTGCATGAATCTAGCAAACACATTTGTAAGAAATAATGATACAACTGAAACCTACTGCAAAGGTGGTCTCGACGAAATCTGCGCGTACGCCTAGCGGTTATTTAGTGGACCTTGGCAGAGGAGAGTCGTTGCGAATATTAAGTCGTTAACCAACCGTTAGGTTTTAAACGAACACTTTTTATTCTTATTTAAAATACAAATAAAAATGTTAGTAAATCTGTTTATCATAATAGGTAGACATCTCTATTTTGAAATTGGTTTAAATGAAGGTGTACCTTCTGTAATGTTAGTAAGTATGTACGATCGTGCAATTTCATAATGTTTACTTACCAGATCTATTTTCATATCTTTTGTGTGACATTTTCAGTTTTTAATCGTGTAGCATTAAACATTCCAACCAGGAAACCAATTTGCATCTCTGGCAAAAAGGTTAATTGGAGATCTCGACCAGATCCCTTAACTTATGTGGGATATTGAACTCAATCCCATCCTGGGTTCTGTATATACTCCCCTGGCGAAGGAATGCGCCATAGTAGAAATACATCGAGGGAACACTTAAGTTAAGACACACGATGATTACTATTTCTTTTATTGTGAATGTTTAATGTTAACAATGACACACTATTATAACACTGATGCAAACTTGTGTGTATTATGGGTGCTAATGTAGTGTTAATGTTGCCCGCGTATCAAATATACAATATAGAGATGAGCGACTCCATGACGAGTGAATCAACGTCGGCGTCCTCAGCGTCGTCGCCGTCATCGTCGTCGTCGGTGGCGTCGGTGGCGTCGGTGACGTCGGATCACAGACTGGTATGGATACACAGCTCGATACTGCAGGGCTGGGTGTAGCTTACTCGGCTGCTTCAGTGTTAAAGCATCTGCGGTCGGAGAAAGCAATGGAATTCAACATTCCTAAACCCTTCCACCCCCCACCCCCTACCCCTACCCAGGCCCTCATTGTGAGCTTCCACCCACAAAGTGCGACATTCGAATCAATACCCCCATCCCATCCCATCCCACCCACTCCTCTACCAACCCCAAGCAACATCAGTACCCAAACTGCTGGGATCCTCAGTCTTCTCACATTCGGAACAAAAATCTCGAACTGGTATGGCCATACTTGTGCCTTGCGAACCTGTAACACTCGCCGTCTTGAGTTGTAAGCAATTCCTGCTACGCGAGAAGCCTACGAGAAACGTGGCCCAGCGCTTCCACGCCAGTAGCGTTCAACCGATTCGCGCTTAGTTAATCAAGCAAGGAAGTTTTGTTAACTTACAATAATAGTATTAGTATGTACAACAAAGTTTTGGCCATGTTAATGTATGTGTGTGATGCTTAGAAATTGTAATTCAAATTGTATCCTACTGGGACTCGAACCCTTGATCATTCGGTTCATGTATAAGTATGTTTAGCATACGCTTGAAGCCATAGTGTTTTAACCGTATATTTATATATTCAAGGTCCAAATCTTTTTCAAATATAATGCAAATATTGTCAAAAATAAGAATTATTAAAAAAATACAAAATAATACGTTAATTAAGAAGGCTGAAGCAGCTACGCCACAAAGCACAGCATTATTAGGGAAAATCTTTAAATCGTCTTTAATTACCATTAACCAATGCTTTTCATTTCAACGTACATTGATTCGATTCTATAGAAACCACTAAAAATATTTAACGATTCTTTGAAATGCTCATTGATGTGTTCCAATATATATAATTATGTAAGCTTTTTAAATAAATCAATAGCGCCAAAAAAATATGCCCACAAACATTCAAAAAATCAAATAGAGCACTTGCGTATTTATACAGACACACAGTTCAAAGATATTTGCGCCAACTTTTCAAAGAAAATCTCACTTTTGTACATCAATCTCGTTAAAACCAACTGACTCGATTCAACTCCGACAAACAATAGACATTCGTTTGGCTTTCTATTTGAGAGCAGTTCGTTCTCATCGTTGTTTTAGAATCGAGTAGATAGATCCAGAGTAGAAAGATCATGATTTTCTTACTTGGTCCGAACAGGAGATGTAAGTTCAAGTTGCGTGGGTTATAACATTACCTCTTCACAGTAATTGTTTTATAGTTTCCATATCGTCTTTGAAACTCGATTTTGAGAGTTATAAAATAATCAGGTTTCATTATCAAGAGTCGTCAATTACAACATTGTAATTTAATAGCTTCTGGGCTATGATTAAACTTCTCACCCAACTCCGATCCAAAATACCATACAGCGTTTTGTGACACAGGACGAGTAAGGTAAACGTAACTTCATCGACAATTAATTATGAGAGTTAATTGAAGTAAAGATGAGTACGGCTAATTATATCATTATGTAACTTTGCGAGGGTGTCACGTGAAGAGTAGTGAGTACTGAGTACCATTCATTCGCCTACTTACTCTCCTGTATATAGGAGCACATGCTGAGTGGCTCGTTGATCTAGTTGAATGACTCGTTGGTCCAGTGGTTAGCATCCCTGCTTCCAATGCATGCAAGGTCATGCAATGCATGGTCCCAAATTCTGCTTCAGGCGTGTTGTTTAACTTCAAATATGGATTCAATTCCATCAGTTCTAGTCTAATGAATAAGTAAGCGGTGACTTGTAGCAACGAAGCACTTAATAAATTCAAAGACTTCTGAATCAGCCTTCTTAGGCATAATTCTGGTATTTGTCCGTATATGTTCACACTGTCCAACCACTGATTCCTATATTTTTAATATTTCAAATATCGATAGTTGGTTGGTTATCGCTAGCCTACAGGGTTGGGGTTGTGTTAGTCGCTTTAAATTAAAGTCTCCCAATGAAAATTAGTTATGCGACTCAGTGGGTAGATCATCTATATACAGATGTATTTATTTTATTTATCTCGCCAATCTCGCCAGCTCACCGACATATTATCTCAACCAAGTGAATAAATATATCTTCTTTGCCTACTTTTTCAACATCTCTTCGGTTAGGTTCGTGAGTTCTTTGTTATGTGTGAAACTAGTAATTATGTGTAAGGTTGTTTTTGTCATATTTCGTATTGAAACGTTTAAATGCTTGCTGCTAGGTGTATGATGATTGGCTTCGTTAAACCCCCTCTAACATGCAACTTACAAAGGGCGTGTTGTTTATAATTTTGCAAGAACTAGACCAGAGCCTACCGTTTCCATTGGTAAAATCGCGTAATTGCTATAGATTCACAAAACCAGAAAATTATTCGAAGAGTTGTTGATAAAGGAGATATCTTTTCTACTCTTCATGTATATATGTACACACGAGTACACATCTGTTCATTCATGTTCAAGTGACATTCAAGCTTTTCAATCCCGTTCTTTCAAATCACACAAACCTTTTCATTTTAAAAACTAGTTTGTTTCCCACTTGGGTTTTTTGTCCATACTTTTCTCCGATACATAATTTCAATGACGCTGACAAGTGATGTCACAAAGCTGAAGAATTGGGTCGTAGCAGAATGAAGGAGTCTCTGAGCTCGATATTTAGATGTACCATGACCCATTTTTAAATCCTTGAAACTCTTCACACATCCCTGTACTTTTTAGCGGGAATCTATTTTTAAGAGTATGTTTTCATTCAAGTAATTGGAATGGGTGTCATTTTGTACCATTTTCTGCGCTGGAAGACCTAGTTGTGGCTCTTGCAATCTCGGGTAGCTAGCTATAAATACATACACTTCAGGCAAGTGGTTTTCAATATGGCAACCGCCAATGAGAAGCTACGTAATGAAGATATCTAGAGTATAATTTTGATTTACCAGCTTATACTGAGATTGCACCGTCGGACCTAAGTTGGACTTTTGACCTATAATTGGTATTATCATTACTATCACAAATTATTATCATATCATATACTATCGCTAATAACACCTCTATATATTGCATTTACTGGAAGATAGCTATAATTAATGTTTGGATGATAAGCCACCATTTGCAATAGAACATAATTTACATTCCACAAATGAAAAAGGTACCAACAACTAAAGTAACACATGTACAAGGATACTCCTCATAGATTAAATATCTGATGGTAGTAGCAGTAGTGAGTAGTAGTAGTGAGTAGTAATTGGTTAGTACCAGGAGCTCAAGAAATTGACGTTTTTGCATGTGTGTTATTATAATTGTATCTTCATTAGATTTAATTAAACCATTTTGCTGCTATTATTGTTTGCCAATTGTTTCAATTAATTAATTATTTCAATTCGGTATATGCCGGATGTATTCGAACATTCTATTGAATTTAGTTCAATGTTTTTAATTTGTAGAAACAATGAAATAGCAAGCAAAATACCTTTCTATACTAACTAGCGCAGAATACATATTTTTTAAGTTGAAACCATGAAATTTCAATGGGTGTACTGTGTAGTACCTATACGTCGAAATAAACAATAATAATGTTATTACTAAATTAATCTGCTAAATGACGATACTTTTGTGGTTAGACACAATATACGAGGAATATTGAGCACACGTTTGACAGGTTAGAAGTGTCATTTACTCAAACACATACGGTGCCAGCCAAACACATAGCCAACTTAATTTCCGGATTTAAAGGACAGCGATCGATTTGCCCATGACAATGACATTTGTGCGTCCCTGAGTTACTGACCGTTTTGCTCTAAAATTGAGACAAATTGCGTAAACAGTACTAAAGGAGCATTGAGTTTTAACAAATAAAATTGTGACAGTAAAATAATTAACCTTTTTTCAACAATGTATACCGATATAAAAGTACATTATGTAATCTTTGATTATACTTACTTTTTGCTTCACTTCACATTTAGATATTAGTGCCTATTCTGGACTAGACAAAAACAAAAGAATAATAATCCTTCTGGCCAGTAGTTCACGTATAGTAACACTTCGTAACAGCTGTAAACTTTTTGTATGTTATATTCTATGCATTTGTCTATTGTATTTAGTATGCTGGATCCTTGTGATAGCCAAATGTACGTTGGGTAGCTGACAAGTAAATTGCCGTTTTTCACTTTTTAAATTTTAATATCTTACAACTGATCGCCTACGTTATATGGAATCTTGATTTTTCATGTTCACCTAACATTTTCAATGCGTCAATTAGTTGTGAGACAGCTCTCTATTATTACACTTGACCACCTCTCGTGTTGTGTGCCCATTTCTAGTGTACATATTATATCCTGCATGATATGTGTAACTGGCAATCTTCTTTTTGTTTACCTCTAATATTTTTCCTACCTTCAATAACAATCTTGTCTTTATTTCTGGTACCGAAATACGTTCAAGAGAACAATATTTATTTATACGTTAAACATTTTCATACATTTCGTCATCTGAGCATTCAAGTAGGGCCAACCAAATAGATCAATAAAAGATCAATAGCGAGAAAGATCACCAAATTCTAGTACTTCCTTCTCTTTTGTTCAGGTTATTCTATTTCCCAAGTTTCACTTTCATATATTTTCAATTATAACTTACTTTAAAACGTGCTCATATTGATTAGTTAGTATTGTAGCATTGCTCCAAGTTGATTACCTTGAATACCATTATATTCCAGCTTAAGCCTCATTGTCTGCAGCCATCACCTCAACATGCACACAAATCTCTTAAATGGAGCATGTCTGGTTGAGCACGATAACAGCGAAGGTTCTAGTCCTAGGATTATTCACAAATCCCAGCATGACTTAGCTGGTGGTAATACTGCGTTAATCTCCAAGACAATGTGTTGTTAATTACAATAAAAATCGATACTTGCGTGAGAGCGGGATTCTCGTGGCGCGATGGATTAAGACCAACAATTGTTGTATGATTGCCGAGGTTTGTTGTTTGTCTGTCTGATAATAAGGCACGAAAAATGACTTTGTGTGCACAATAGGGATGAACAAAACGGTAATGTAGGGAATTAAACAGCTTGACTGATGAATTGCCAAAACACAGAAGAAAGCATTTACGAACACGGGAGAATACAGGAGCACAATATTATTATATATATATATATATATATATATATGGATTTTTTTCTCCGTGTGTTGCTGTTTTCTGCCGTGCGACGAATAAGTCATTGTTATTCGAGGCGTACATGATAATCCGTCCTCCGTTCTCTCCTCGTAGAGGGCGTTGAGAACACCGTCGACCACCACTCGTCAAAACTGACAGAAGTGTTTTATGTTTACCCTAGTACATTACCGCGCACGATTCTTGGAGCTCAACATTATAGACTCTGTGTTAATCCAGCTAATTTTTGTTGGAGATTTTTTTTGTTCAATTATTGCCTTTTCATGCCATATTTGAATGGATTAACGAGATTCCTACTGTACATATCTACTATATTACTGGTACATAATATTAGTTGTGTTAATAATATTTCTGGCAAGCATTATGCTATCATCGTGCTTGACTAGGATGGAGAATAAACTTAGCGTGAAGCACCGACGCTAATAGATTACTGAAAGTGATTGATTTGAAATGTAATGAGCAAATGGAGAAGAAAGGTTGATAAGGTTGATACCCAGCCTCACGTGATTAAAATGACCGGCAGCGCTACCGGTCACCCTCTTGTGTAAAACGAGGACTATATTATGAAGACAATGATGGTAATATTGTATGTCTCACATTCAAGCAACCTAGACTTTGGCTGAAGAAGGTTATCTGAAGATATGAAAACGTCACATTAAATCCATGTCCCACCTAGCATCCAAACTTACAACACAAAAGCTATTGTTTAAAAGTTCGCTGATAAGTGGGTTACTAGACAACCAATAAATAAAATGCCAATTCAAAATAGTTGTTTGTAGTATGCCACACAAAATCTACCATAAACAAAAGTTTCATTACTTATTCTTAATATATTGAGTGGCAAGGATGAGCGTCAACAGTAATTATTACATTAACGAAATCACGAATGAAGTGTGATAAGAATTGGGCGAGAGCAGCTAAGAAAAGAGTTTACGAAACAGAAACAGATCGAGTAAAACATCATCCCAGTTACCTCAAGTTCGGCCTAAATTGTTTGCTTGCAGCACAAAGATCATATCATAACCCTTTTCTCAAACAATGTCCTAAGAAGGTCGTGGCTGTGTTACTGTTCGGATGAGGGAGTGGCCTACAAGTGTCGGCCACTAGTGATGGATTACTTAAGTATTGTAGGGTGACTATGAGAAATTGCCGGTTCCACAAGATGCATTAAATAGGCTCGTGGGGGAAGGGGTGGAAGGAAGGGAGGGGGGGATTGATACGGCGGGGTAGTTGGGTATACCATACGCTTTTCAGATCCCGGTGAAGAATCGGGGAAGCAAATGCACCTTAAACCGAAACTCGTAGGGTTGTTGCACTGAGGGTGAAATTAATGACGACGAACGAAAAAGTGTCTTATCCGAAATGGAAAGCAAGTCTGAATGTGAATAAAATTAATACAAAAGTGGAGGAAACCAACGCTGGGCACTTATCGTGTGAAAGGAAAAATGTTTAAGTACTCTTTAATATAGGAAACATGGGACTTTGGATAAAGTGCCGAGCTAAAGTGATGCTTTCTATCTGGCAACTACAGAGCCATTAGCGTAGCGTGTCGTTGCAGAGCAGACGGTATGACGTGTAATGCACGTGGCTGCATGGAAGCGTTGAATACAGAGTGCACTAAGAGTGCTGTACACATGCACTTGAGCGCCGAACACATGCACTTGAGCGCTGAACACATGCACTTATAGCGCTGTACACATGCACTTGAGCGCTGAACATATGCACTTAGAGCGCCGAACACATGCATTTGAGCGCCGAAGACATGCACTTGAGCGCTGAACACATGCACTTGAGCGCTGAACACATGCACTTATAGCGCTGTACACATGCACTTATAGCGCTGTACACATGCACTTATAGCGCTGTACACATGCATTTGAGCGCCGAAGACATGCACTTGAGCGCTGAACACATGCACTTGAGCGCTGAACACATGCACTTGAGCGCTGAACACGTGCATTTGAGCGCTGAACACATGCACTTGAGCGCTGAACACATGCACTTAGAGCGCCGAACACATGCACTTAGAGCGCTGAACACATGCACTTAGAGCGCTGAACACATGCACTTGAGCGCCGAACACATGCATTTGAGCGCCGAAGACATGCACTTGAGCGCTGAACACATGCATTTGAGCGCCGAACACATGCACTTGAGCGCCGAACACATGCACGTGAGCGCCGAACATATTCACTTACGGAATATCACGAAACAAGTGGCATTGTATTTCAAAACCAACAATAGAAAACTGCCTACATTTTCAATATAGTTATATCATGCGAAGTAAAAAATCCTAGGAACAAATATATTATCAAACTTCTAACTCTAAAGTAGTTTATAATTTCCATTTAGATAATAACGTGAACATTTTTTCTTTCCGGATGAAATAAAATGATATGTGACGTTATCGTGAGATAGGCATGAATGCATTTACAACACATCCTGCTTAAAAAGTAATGAATTCGTTGTTGCCCATCTCTTGGAAAAATCCATTTAAATAAATGTTTCTTTTATTATTATGACAACAAATATTAAAAATGAAAAAAAAACTTAAAATTAACTATGTTCCAATGATTAGTCAATTTGGGAAAAAAGTTAAAATATTATAAGAACATTTGAAGTGCAGTAAATTTTAGTGTGTAGATTTTAGTAATACGGCGATAAAAACCGTACGTCCATCTACATTTTTGTGAAGTGCCTTTTCCTTCCCAGTTAAACTGTTTAATATGTTATGTTCACAAGAGAAAAAACATTTTCACTAAGTGCCTTATTCATGCCAACATAACTCATATACGTACGTTAGACACTCAGTCCTTCATGTATAACTATCTAGTTTATAAGTTATTGTTTTTCACTGTGCATATTTACATAATATTTGAAACGTGTGTAAAAGAGTATGACAGCTTATTTATTTTGATGTTTTTCACAAAGCTAAATGTATGCCCCTAAAAACACATCGTCACGCAAGCAAAATATATTTGAATGATAAAATCACTCTAATGATGCAGCGCTTTCAAGCAGAACCTTCAACCGACTGTTGGGAGGGAGGGGCGGGGGGGGGGGGGGGGGGGTAAGTTCGTTACAAATTACGTTATATAAACACAATATATTTGTACACATTATGAGAGAATTCCTTACTCAAACATGTTTGCAACAACTAAGTAAGTAATAATATAATACATACAAAGTATTTCCTTCAATCACTGAATGTGGAGTAAATGCATTCAAATCACAACAAAAAATCTAACTATAAATGCAGACATAAAGTTTACCTATTCTATGACTTGAAATAAAAAAAAATAATTTGCATTTCTCACGTATTGATTAAAATTACTATTTAAAAGTAAAACTAAACCTATTTTTTAGTTGTTTCTAATAAAACTGCTTTATGGAAAATTAGTTGACCTTGACACGTATGTTGGGTTTTCACTCTAGTTTGAAATCTTTTTTATAAACATGTAACATTTCCCCTAAGAAACCCATTGGCATGTAAAATATAAACTGGAAAACTAAAACTAAGACACAACAATACTGTGTGTAGCGTGAATTAATTTAAGAGGGGTTTACCTACGTATCTAAGAAACAAACTCCCCCTCAGGAAAGCTTCACACTCGCGTAATCTAAGAAACGTCAATGAAATAACCATATTCCCTCACACGACCACCGGCTTCAGGAAATCCTTCACCTACAACGCTGCATCAACATACAATAAAATTAAAATTGATTCAAATCTTTCTCATGTACAATTTAAACTAAAACTAAAATCATATATATTGAATGAACAAACATAAAATAAAATATAGCTAAACCTGATATCACAAACCTTCGTATTTGGTGATGGCCATTAATCTTTACTCATAACTGTTACCTCATTATGCTACATGTTTTATTTATTTATGTTGTACATACTGTTCTATAAAAATTCAATGTCTCATGACTTGACTATTATCATCAATTAATTATGTTATGAAAACATTTTACTTGTGCTTACTGTAATTCTAAAAATTGAAGTGATATTATGCCGTTATAAATCAAGCCAGCTTATAATAATAAATTAATATGTGAATTAGTTGTAAGATATAGTTTAGTTAGGTTAGTAAAGGTCAATTGTAAGAGAAGCCATCTCGGCTTAAATTCGCCTTTTTCTTCAACTAAGAAAATAAAGACATTATTATTATTATTATTATTATTTAAAACCTTAGCTTTTATATTGTAAAACACAGTATTTTAAAGCCCATACAAAATTAACACATTTAGCATATATTGTAGCGTCTGTTTATTTTCATAAAGTACCCGGTTCCTGGAATTTTGCAAAACATTTTAAATATAATCAAGTACCATATGTCTAGTCTTATAGCGGTTTGATAGAGTAAATTTGAAATACGTTAAACCTACTTTAAATGCAGAACGTAACAAACTCAATTCCCATTATTTATTCTATTATCGGGCTCAGTTATAAAGCAACACATGTGTCAATAGTTAACAGAAAAAATACGGCATTTCGAGTATATTTTCAAAAATTTAGTAAAATGCAATTCCGAATATCTACCAGTATAACAGAACTTGTCGTGTTTATTGCTTTAAATGTACTTTTTTAATTTGTAATATTCCAAATTGGCCCGTGTGTGGCCTGAAAGAGTTCATTCCTCCAAATGATCGTTCAACACTGATGGTTTTATTTGCGGAATAAAATTATAATGGTAGGTTGATTTCATTTCACACGTTAGAAATTGGCCGTTAGTACATTTTGTCATGGACGTCAACACATGTAACACACTAAACAAGCCCGTTGATTCTCTTGTGACTACTTTTGGTATGTTGAGAAAACGCCTATGGACCTGTTATAATTATAGAGTGGTTTAGTTGAGATATTTCCGCCCATATGAAAACAATGTTAACATCCCAATTAAAATTCAATATGTATAGAGCTCATTGCGGCCAAAGAAAGATTTTATTTATTTGCATATTTTGCATATCATTAATGTGAAGGGAACTCCAATTCATTTGTGTAACCTTGTGTGTACTTATATTTCCAAAATTAAGTTAAATTTTTTTGAAAATGTAGAAACTCGGTTGTTTGGTTGTTCCTCCAAAATCTCAAGTAATATATATTTGTCTCTATAGCTCTAGTTTCAAACTTTCTACTCAGCAAGCACTCTTGTGAAATGCATTTAATTATGTAACCCGAGAAAAAAAGCGATATTTGAAAACGACATTTTCACATGTTTTTCTCTTAGGGGTTTTAATCCAATCGGTATATTGCATCGTATTTTAATCGTTCTCAGTGATTTTGACAACAAAATAACAGTTTAATAAATCATACACACTCACTGGGGGTTGACTTCCTTAGTCTTCTTACGTGTATTGCAATAATAATTGTTGCAAGAGTGAGCTTACTCTGCGAGCACGCCACGTACCAAGCCATCGCTTTACGACCCTACACAGTAATTGATGTGTAAATTATTGATTGGAAGAGTGCGCCTTTGAAAACAGCAACGTTACTTAGCCATTTACACCGAATCACACAACCAAGTGACTCTGCTGTACGTGGGCTGGCTCACCGACCGACATCAATTAGCAGCCGAGGTTAGGCTATCGCGCAGCCACCACAGTAACAAAGCAGAGAAGTAATTATCTGTACAGATAATATTAAGGCCATTTCAAAAGCCTTTAGAAACGTTTAAGATAAGTAAATAGAAGTAAAGTGGAGGAGAGATATGATAAGAACAGTAGACGAGTTGATTAGTGTTGAAAGCAATGTTTAAGTGAATCGTCAACTTACAGAGAAAAGATAAATAAAATTATTCGTTTCGGATTTAACATTGTCTGCTTTTTGAAAGGTTTTACCGTATCTCAATGTTACTATTACATACCCCCCTCCCCCTCCCCCCCCAACCAGCAGTACACCCATTATGTGACGGCTCGTTGGTCTAGTGACTTTATTCCTGCTTCCAATGTAAAAGGTCCAGAGTTCGATTCACGGTTCGGGCTGAGCGTTTTTTTAACACTTTGGAACTTGACGTTTATCTAGTTATTGTATGATCCTGCAGGTGTATATTTCATGGTGGAGTTATCATTGAAACGAAGCACATAAATTGTATAAATATTAAAGATTTCTCACTGAAAATCTTTTTTTGTTATTGAGATTGGATAACTATAAAACAAATACAAATTTATTTGATTTAGTTTTTTTAGTCCATAACATATCACTCGAAACACTGTTTCTTTAATACCCGCGTTTCGATGCTTTTATTTTAACATCTTATGAACTGTACAAAGATGCTAAATTACGAACGAAGACTTACAACCGTTTTTTATTTCATCATATCGTCCTGTGATGCGTTACAACACGTGAAGGTATCAGACGCATCTTTGCTGTACATAAGAAAACTCGTCTCTCCCGTATTTTTTGTAAAAAGTGTGTAATATCAACGTTATCAATATCTGCAGAGACGCTCTGTCACGCGGCCGTCACACCAGACTCAATCAATCTCGGGCGTCTGGACACCCGCGGTACTGGATGTTACTGGACGCTCGTGCTGGGACAAAAACATTAAAAGAAAAATCGAAACACTGGAAATTGAAAATGGATCCGCCGGAAGTGGCGAATATACTAACAGATAATAAGAAAAGTGGCTGGGTGGTTGACTGGCGTTCCGCCAAGTCACCCTAGCCCTGGGAAATTGGAAAGCCCGTCACTGTGACAATGCTGGCGGGCCAGATCCTCTCTGGTATTTGTTTAATCAAACGTCAACCCGCTCACTTGTTGGCAAACCCTCTATCGAAATTGGAAAATTATACAATCAATACCGTTTATTTGAACGAGCCGAATTGCGTAAGTTGTCGACGTTGCCTTTTATGTTCGTCTAGGTTTGATTCTCGAGACAATTTCGGAAATATCGGAAATCATTTCATCAAGCTGAGGCTCGTTAAAGAAGTGACGTCATAGATCAAACACTCGGAAGTACTGGAAGTGGGAGTAACTATCGTCATCGTTTAGACTTTCTTCTCTCTACCTCTCGTGTGTGAAAAATGATCACTTTTGACAATCGGCTTTGACGCTGGGAAATAATCACTACAAAAACACTTGTTAGAAGGGTTCTTGCGACTTCGTCTCGTTAGGGGCAACACATTGGCATTGCCTCCAGACACCTCCATCACGAAAAACATTTCTAACTAGAGACTTATGTACATAATGTGTATACTTTTTCACCCCTCTATTCAAGAATCATGCCATTATGATCAGTCAACGCTAATACTCACTTTAACGATAGACAGTGGTTTTGAGTTCTATTTTACATTAGTAGTATTCATTTTACTAAAGTATTTATGCCCATTAAATCATAACTTGAACATGGTGTTTTAAGAATCCTTTTACCGGTGTAGTTATATAAACATACTTTGTAAAAGTATTAAAAATGTTTGTCGTAGGTGCCATTTGAACATCTTAATTATGTAGTCATTTCTAATGGTAATGTTCTTTGATGTTTTTATTTTTTATTGGAGTTCTTCAACAACAAACAATGAAACAAAAAAGTTAAGAGTTATTATCAACTATCAAGGTAAATACTGACATCATTAGCCTTACCTAGTATTTGTTACACTTGTTAGACATGGTTCTATCAATATAGCTAATAACTGACACCATACATTTAATAAATAAACTTAATAATAAAAATAAAAAGATCGAAAGAGAAAAAGAAACTACCATACTGGTGGTAGAAAGCACATTACTATGTAACAACAGTTATTGACGTTAGATAATAAATGCTAAAGAGAATCAAATCAAAGTAATAAACAGTAATCGTAAACCAACAAAAGGATTTTTCATAGGGAAAAGGTTTTTGGTGCAATACGAACACATTTTGTATCGGCTCTTAGCCTCTTTCTCATACTGGAAATGAAACATACAACGGTGCAACGCCCATGAGCACAACGTTCAATTGAAATAAGACTATATACTTCAATTTCTGTGTTCTTTCCCACGGTTTCCTTTAATTGTGTTTCATTTTGTTTGAGAACAGGGTTGAAATATTAAACATTTTAATCAATAAGATTAGTAATTGTCTATCGATGATTTGTTTTCAACGATATACTTGTTCCAGTAGTTCTTCATAATGACAAGGCTGTATGTCCAATGCTGAGAGAAAAAACTTAAAACTGCAACATAGAACTAATTTCTTCAGCGATATTATTTTTTCCCGAAGAAACCAAGGCAGACACTTCATTACTTGAAAAACCACAGCGCATAGTAAGAAGCTAATCTACCAGCTGATATCTTCACAATCATCGGGCGGGCGCGGCCATCTTGAAACGAGAACAAAAGACTTGAGCCGTCAGTGCGCTATTTCCTACTGCCGACGTCGTCTAGAGGGCAGTATGCGGCATTACGTCATTAAAACATGAGCGGTGCAAATACTTCATAAGACCGACTATCGGTTTCAACTTTCAAGTGTACGACTTTAAAGTCTCACAATGCAACAACGAATGATCATCATAAACAATGGCTTACACCTTCAATAACAACAGGTTTTCTTTCTGTACACGGAAACAAAGCAGATATTTGTTTGCTTTTCCGCATTGTTGAGTATATAAGCTGACATAAATAAATCAAGGTTACGGCAAACACTTTGATAAATGCCTTTTCGGGTTAGTTCGGAAGTTCATGGTTGTGTACGCAAATCTAGCAATTCCGAGCTTTAATATGACTGTTGTTTACTATGTCAAAGTATTGTATATCGAAACATTTAAATACTACTACTACTACTAAGCAGGTAGAGAGGATATTAAAATAAGCTTCGTATGAATTTTGGCTTCGCTAAACACACTCTAACATGCCACATACTAATTTATAGCTAAGAACATTGAACTTATATAGCGGTGTTCTTTAAAGTATTAAATACGAAATCCCTGGTCTACATGCGAGTTCTCGTTGTACTCTACAATGTTATAGGAACTCACGAACTGATCCAAAAAGGCGTTGATAAATAAGTTGTCTCCATTACCATTGATTTTTATATTATGTTGACGAGTGAGCATCTTCAATATATGGTTGTGCTTGTGATTGCCATGATGAAAACGTCTTATTTGAGTGTATATATTTATCTCTAGATTTATCTTTTAAAATAAGTTTTATAAGTGGATGGGACATTAATTAAATAACGTAACTTAATAAATATATCATGATGATTGGCAGCAACCATGCTTGCGTTTTGTTGCTCTGTAAATGTTCAAATGGGTAATGTATTCTAAAACCCAGGTTGTAAGTTGTAAGTCAAGGTATATTTGTGCAGTACGTCTTGCAAAGTTCATCAGTCAAACAACGCTCGTCTAGCTACTTATTGCCTGCTACAGTGAATAAAGATGATGAGCTAACATATTGAAATGAGTGAATGGAACGAGCTGAAGCGCTTCTCCCTCGCTGATCTGAGCTCCCGAAGAATAGGGGCTAAAAGTTAATAAAACGCCGTAGACTAGGATATTGAAAAGGCGTAACAGACAACGTTCAGCGAAAATAAAGGAGCTTATTCAGTGTTGTTTCCAAGCGATGTGATGCATTATGTGAAAAATGGCTGAACAATGAAGGTTTTCAAGCATATTTAATCCTCCTTTAGTATATACTATACCTGGATTATAGTTTACCAATATAATCAGAAAAATACTTATATAAATGAGATACGTTTAAAATGTAAGAGTGCAAAATAAATGATATCATAACGTTATGATTTTAAAAAGGGATGGATCTCACTAACATAACCTTAACTTACGTGACAAAATACTTAATAATATTTAAGATATACGGGTCTATTTTTATACATTTTCTTATTATACTTTCTACTTATTTTTTTATTCTTGTTTGACTTATTATTTATTTTCCCTTTACCCATTTCTTGTTGCATTTTTTGGTTGCAGTGGGTGGGGTGGGGAGAGATTTCTATACCAGTAGATAGCTCGAGGCATAATGCCCATTTTATTTTAGTCTTTATTTTCTAAATTAACCGTATAACAATTTCCTTCTTATATTTTAAAGAGAACATATTTTTCTTAACGGTAACTTTATTGTTTTATCGTTAACAAAACATTGACAAAACAAGTTTTCTTAGTATAATGAGCCTCTTTGCAGGGAACTGTGAGTATATTTCTTGTTAGTCCTTTAACTAATAGTTCAATATAAATTTTACTTTGCCTTAAATTAACTTTATATCTTATTCAAGTAATGAAGACGACTTTCCTCTGCACTCTTCTCTTGTATATTCCATACTAATTACACCAAAACTCAAAGCTTAACTCATAATGCATTTCGTTTAACTTAAACTTCAATTGTTTCATAATCTGAATTATTGAATTTTACACTCTGAACTAACTATTCCAGGAACAAACAGGGTTTCAATTGCAGTTTAACATAACACGTTACAAATAATAATTTAATATCCCATTCATTTTGAGTTTTGGAGGCGAGTTTTTGATTGCTCAACCTAACCGCGGCCGGGGGCTGGTATTCGGGCAGACTCACCGTGGCGAAAGCCGAACTTATTAATGCGAGCCCGGCAGCTGAAGATAAAAGCACACATTGATACGGTAAGCAAACACTACTCACTAGGAACTCACGTCGGACCCACTGGAAACATTACAATCACATTTTAATTAAACTCTTTTTAATGCTGAGTCCACACCTCTACTATTACTGGCGCTCTAACCTACCCCCACTGAAATGATATTTTATAACGTCAAAAAAGAAGTTTAAGAGGGATAAAGGAAAAGCTTTGATAAACAGATGAAAAAGTGTTTAAAAGATAAGATAATTTTATTGACATTTTTGATTGCAATGTATTTATACATTAGACACAATCGGTGGATGCTAGAATACTTATTGTAAAAGGATGAGTTGTAACTTAATAGTAACATATACACAAATATTCCTTAGTTTCTAACCTAGATCTAATTATAACATAACATAATTATATATTCATTTTTTAAATAGCCTTTATAATTTCTATTGAGTTTTGGAGACTTACCATTAGTCTTTTTGGGTGAGCATTCCACTCCCTTCTTGCACTAGCCAGCATAGAGTATTTGCCTGTGTTAGTTCGGCAACTCATAACCTTCACTTTATAAGCATGGTCACCTCTCCCTAAA
This sequence comes from Isoperla grammatica, assembly GCA_945910005.1. Lineage (NCBI taxonomy): Eukaryota > Metazoa > Arthropoda > Insecta > Plecoptera > Perlodidae > Isoperla > Isoperla grammatica. The sequence continues at coordinate 39,168,854 of OX246737.1, read as the reverse complement.
CAGTCGGCCTTTTCAATCCTGCCAGATAGGTCTACCAAAGTTTGCTCTCCATTATAGATCTTGTACAAAGCACAGTCTTGCAATTTTTTGCAAAACTAGGGCTTGTTTATGGGGGATTCCCTATTTGAACGTCGAATTCAACTCAAGCGAAACAATCAACTGTTGGACAATGATGTAATGCGAAATGCGGCTTCATTCTGATTCGTTCGTTGTGGTTGCGTTCACGCGTCGGGAATCCACTATTAGCCGAACACATTATGAGAAAATAAAGAATACTAAAGTAGACAATTATTTAAGGTTTAAGATTGGAACACATGAAATAGATAATATGAGATGCATTCGTAATGAATGTTGACATAGAAATACTGGCAGAAGAGAGGAACGAAAAAAAACGAACGACCGAACGAGAAACGAAACGCGTTGTTTGAAACAAATACTCTGATTAATAATATGGTAAAATAATACACCTCATGCAAATCTGGTGAACCATTATTGTCATATTAATTCGCCGTCATCATTTATTGTATTACGTCATATTCTACCTGGCACCTCCACCGTTGATGGCGTTTTAACCCACCTTCAACTTTTATTGTATTACTACGTCATATTCTACCCGGCACCTCCACCAAAAAGATGCAAATACACTAAAACACCACAGATGATACATTACAATAAAAATATCTGCTCCCTGGCTCCGTCATGACAAAAAAAGTAGCTCACCACCAACTTTCAATTAGTGGCACGTATTTAGTTCCTGTGTCCGGTAACTCCACGTCACTGTGGCGTATTGTCCCTTTTAGACAGGTGGTTGCAAGCCACTGTGGTAACAGAAATGTATCATAGACAGTGTCCCAAACAAAGGGAAAACCCGACAAAAGGACACAAGATTATTATAGATCTAGTACGTTGAATGATTGTCTCCCAAATAAGTTAATTTTGTATTGAAAATTATCAAAATTGGAATAAGAATGTCTTTGAATTATATTTCAATATTAAGGCTCGCATAAAATTAGTACATGAACCATGCAATGCATAATATTATGTGTCTACTTGCATCACGTCAGAAACTGGTAATCAAGATACATAGGACCCATTTCCCAGTCTCCATACGAACGGTTTAAGTATTAAACTTTGGGCTTTTAAATGCATTTAACCCTCATGTTAGACCCAAATTGAGTCCCATTTTATGTTGGTTCCCAGTCTTCAGAATGTTTGTATTGGGTTTAAAAAGAATATCCTCTGTTCTACAATTCATAATGTTCTGTGAACTCTTACTGCATATACGTTTAATTAAACATTAATTAATACTGACGAACTCCTAAAGTTTACTAGGTCGCAAAATGTACTTATAGCTCCCAAGTTTATTCGAGATCACTGAAGCAAATCACTTTTCCATTATTCTAAAAATCATCGCGCGCACCTTTCAATGCACGAGAGATAAGTTTTACAGAATCGTTCTTCTGTGACGATGCCTAACTCGCGTTCTCTCGTCATATCTCTCACAAGTTTACCAACTCTTGTTTATTATGAGTGGTGTAGAGACAAAACTTGGCGGCCCCGGTCTTCGATCGTACCCACAAACGAACCAGGACCCGAAGTACGTCTGCCTTCAAGGAACGCAACGAACTGTGAATGGGGGCTTAATGCAAAGAACGAGCCCCGTGTTTAAATTAGGAAAACTAGCTCATTTCACAAACGACCAGTGTGCCAAGAAAAGTGGCTTGGCACCACCCGAAGACGGTGGTCCGCGTAGGGAGGGAGAGTGCGAGAGATATAAAGATGTAAGAGATGTTGGATAAAATCAACACCCCGCCTCTGTAGTTGGCAGTAATCCAGTCATAGCTATGGTCTTGTTCTCGTTCACTTTACACTGCGTTTACTCCTCGTACTTAACTGTTTCCTGTACGCGAGCAAACAAAAGAACTACTTTTATCTCCCAATGGACTAAACGGTCAACACTTTTTAATGTTGCTTCCGTTTACTTTTACCATCCAAAACCAACATTTTTACGTCCAATAGACAATTAACATGGTTATTTATTTTAATGCTCGCCTTCAGACAGATAATACAACCAATATTTAGGGCCGGTATACAATCGACATAATTAATGGAAAGTTGTATGATTGTAGTAAATAAGCTATTTGGACGATGTCAAAGGTTTGTAAAAAACAAGCTATTTGACGAATAAGTAGTTATAGGGACATTATAATACTGGGCCTATGTTATTATTATCCAATACCAGTTGTACTGACCGTCGGCAAATTGTTGCTTTTGTAATCTGCTAACTTATTTTAATCCGGGACTGACTATTTAATTTGTCATAAGTAAATAACACCAATATTACCTATTTGCGTGATGGCACATCAGTCATAAGGGAGGACAAAATGTAGAGGGAAATTTGAACTGTTAATAGAAGACAAATATGCTCTACACTAAACATTAGAGCTTCAACAAGTTTGACTCTTAAAACAGTTTTCTTAAATGGTTGTTCGAGCCATTCTTGAACACAAAAAGAATTGTCGAGACAAGAGAGTTTTTTAATGTTTGTTTCCATTAGCTAGCAATATTTCAACGAAACATTTCAACAGTGTATTGTGAGTTGAAAGTGAACAAACATGCCGTTTTAGTACACAATATGACCGCACGTGCGTTGTGTGAATACACCATATTATATAGGCACACATTGTCATATACAAATATTGTGTCTCGCAATACAAGGAACACAACCTTGTAAGACTTTCAAGACTTTGCGTCTCTTCCTTTATTGGACCTGTCTATAAATATGTGCCTTAATATTTGAATCAGTACTTTGGAAAGAATACACTTTCGAGAGCTGTGTTGTTCAACGGTAGACCGATGTATAGTATGATTTAAAAGTAAAATCATTTTTTACTTAACTTTTGATGAAGTAAATGATTTTATACACCAAACAAAAATTTACCAAAATTCACTTTCACTGAACTTTATATTTCCGATGCTCTAAATGACGTAACACATTTCAATGCATTTTCGGATGATGTAGGCCTAGACCGTGAGGTAATTTGTGTTGTTTTTAATAGTTAAGTAACTTAATACAATTAGTTGAATCGTTACCTGAAACGCGGTTTCTGGTCTGAAAGATTTTCTTTGCGTTGGGTTCTCGATAAACTAATCGAAGTATAAAGTCCTGTTGTTTCCTTTATCCCCTGCCTGTTGTTTGTTTCCTGTTTGTGCTTATGTCCAACTTCTAAATCTTGGTATTTATGTGAAGGTGCCGACCCCGCCCCGTTATTCAAGTGGCAGAACCGGCGTCTGAGGTTGGCTATCATCCGGTTGGTAACGGAGATACAAATCATTGACACGGGGGAACCAAAACTTTCTTCAGACTTATTAGTAATCTGCAATTTGCGTTGGGCCATTGAAAGACCAACTTTCGGAAAGTTTGTGTCCAGGTGGGCGGTTAAGTTTTGATACTTTCTCAAGTACCCAAGAGTTTGAATCTAAAATATACCAACTTCAATATTTGTGTATAGAGTGTCTCGTGGGATGAAAATGATTAATATGCTACCAAATTAAAACTTCAAACATTGTATTGAGAAATGGTTACACTATTCGATAAATTGGGAACGACAACGAGATTTTATAAGGACGATCTACGTTTTTCATTGATGTTGATTGCGAACGCAATACATTTTGGATTTGCCCTCTATTTATATTTTCTCTCTTGCGATCTAGTAAAAAAGTATGTGACTCGTTGAAACCCTAAAACGTTGCAAAATTATCGCCCTGATTTGTTTTGTACATCGCTTATACCAACACTTACTTTGTGATACAAAAATTGATGAACGCATATTAAACGATATTATTTGTTAACCTAGGTTATATGTACGTTATTACAAACATAAAATACAATTTTCTTCTTTTCTTTACCAATAAGTAAATAACTGATGAGGAGGATAACTGTCAAGCAGGTATTTGCCTGAGATAACACGAAGACATGTTTTATGTTGTATTGTTCGTATAACTTAATCAATTAAATTATCTTATCTAAATCTAAATCGCTCACAGTGAAATCAATGGTCGCAATAATCGAAACCATGACCGTATAAATAAGAATCCCACTTGCTTCCACATAACCACATTTGTATGTGGTTATATGTAAGGTTATATGTATATGTAATGAAGTGGTTATATGTAATTTTAAGTTGAAATTCCTTGTGATACCCTATTTATATCATAATTCTTCATTTTAAGAATACCATTATATACACATTATCATTTAATACCACTGCCAAATATAGACACGCGAAAAACTAAATAATACAAATGTATGTTGTAACAGGTTTCCGTCTTAGTTTGGTTTTCCCAGACCTCTCTGGCGCCCTCATATTATGACTGTGAAAGCTAAAGCTTACGTTACAGCTAGTTAGCTAGCTAGCTGCGGTCAAGGTCACCAGATAACGCGCCTCTCAGTGTCAAGACATTCGCACGACGCAACGAGAATCTTGTTTGCTCCACATATTCACAGAACTCCACGGTACCACTGAAACACTTTAATTAACATTCAACAGCAACTTCCTTGCGTTACGTTACAACAAGGGTTTCTTATTTCTATGATGATAGCTTAGTTTAGTGTCTTTATTCCCATAGGAACGATTCTTAGGAGTGAAGCACATTTTGCCTGGTGAAGATCCTGTTCTAATAAACCTCATGATACCGAAACATTACCAGAGAATAAGCAAGATAGCAGAGATGGTAATTTATCAACAGAGCGGTCTGATTGGCAAGGCACGGTTCTGACGATATCGCGGGCGTTTCAAGGTCAATGGAGGGGAAGCATGTGCATAAAGGGAGTATTTGTAAGCTTTCGAGCCGTTCTTTTCTCAAAATCGTTGTGTTTTGGGGAAATGAGATCGCATAGCCTACACACACAAACGTACGGACGATATTCTTAACACTGCGGCCCATACAGTGTTGTCAGATGTGACCAGGCCATCGGGATGAAGCAAACATGGCGTTTTGGCACCAGCGCATTATATAAACACACTCGACAGTATTCACGTGGTATCTTGTTGGAAATACAGTTTTCTGGCTTTTTGGTCATGTCTCCAAGTTTGGTTGTTAAAATTACCTATCCGCTGCACACAGTCTAAAATCCGCTGTAAGTTAATTAGCATTTCAAAATCAACACGAGCTAAAAAATAATTCTTCATTTCGTTCGCAGATCGAGGGAAACTGAAATATATACAGGAGCGAACGAATGAATGAAGACCACCGCCTCTAATCACGACATTCAGTAGCAACCACCACTTCAGTAATATTCTGAAACGAGTAATTAATCTACGTTTGAAAGTAGGTTGCCGGGTTATGTCCAATGGATGATAAATTAGCGCGATGTTTTGAGAGAAATGAACCAATTTTGTGATGCGCGACCTCCAATATGGTCGCTACGGAGCGCTACACCCACCATTTGCTCCATGGCAGTAATTTATCGCACGCTATTCGCAAGCACCGCCCTCTTAGATTTTTTCAATTGAAACCCAACAGATGGCGACATTGCCCAATGGCGGTGTTTTCATGCGTTCTACTCTCCAGAGATTTGCGTCCAGGGTCGTTATTTTGTTAAGGGAACGATTTAGCCTCTCTTCCCTTGTGCATTACCTTCTTGGCGGGAAGCGCATGTAAGAGGAAGATACATGCCCTTTGAGACCCAGGTTCGCCACCCCATTATCACTGTCTCGGATTGACTCACACAGTCACCACTCTGAGAATTATCTAGCTCAGTGTCCTAACTAGAGCGGAGAATTAATCCTAGCTAAAGGTTCGCGCCTCCTTGCACTTCCCCAATTATGCTAATGTTGTGTAATCTTCTACCGAAACAATAACCTCGGTTGATATTAAATACAGGTTTCATCCAGCTGAACGACGAGGCTGGTTGAAAATTTCTAGAACGCAGCTATTTTAGGAAGTTCACTACCCTTAATAGTTATTTACGTAAATTCCGAGTGAACCCACAGAAATATTTGACATTGTCTTGTTGTGAATGTTAACAACGAGTATAATGAACGATTTACCTTAGTAACGAGGGATGTTAACTTAATAAGGTGGTAAGGTGTTGAAATACCTCATGTTAAGTCCTTAATGTGTTAAGTATAAACACAGTAGTGTTGTTTTATTTATTACTCGATTAAATCCATTATTAGAATTTATAACGATTAAATTGCTATTATGAGCGAACGAATGTCGTCAGGATAATATTTCATAATTTATAAACGCTGTAATAAATTATATGTCTGCTATTTAAATGAATTTAAGAAATGAGAAGCGTTATTGTTATACTCCTAATGCACCACGAATACTTTTACAAGCCATAGCGAAAACTACATATACAATATTAGTGACATGTTTAACAGTCGCAGGTACAATGTTCGAACGTCATGTGTTGTATTCAACGAAGATACCCGTCATAAGTTACGCCTATGTGAACATCCTCTTTAAACGGCTGAAAGTGAATCATAAACCCTCTAAGATTAGCTTATGTTTGACCACGAAATTTACATGTCTACATTTGAGTTAAGATGAAACAATGCCTGGATCGTATTGGAATTAACACGGCGCACAAAACGTTTTAACTATTTTCTCTTCATTGACTGTTAAATGTCTTTACCTGGTTATTCAACATTTTAAAACCTTGTATTCACCTACACCGCTACTGAGGTCCAGTACACAACAGCTTAAATAATTCATTGATTTATTTATTTATAAAAGGAAATATATCTTAGTTTATTGAACTGTGCGTATAGGTACACTCTCCGGCATACATAAGTCCATGTTAGTAAAAATACCTGAGTGTATTGAACAACAACAAAAATTGAACGCAAGCCTTGTTGAACACGCTAATAGTTAGATTTTGAATAAACCTGCGAGTTAAGATAGGTCAATAACATATGCCAAACTGAATTAAATATACTCTTCACGTACAAAGTGTTAAGTTGTTTCAATTAGGCAATTATATAACAAAGCAAATATCAGTTATATTGAATATCGTACTTGCTACGTTTACAGAATCAGGAACTGTATAATAAACTCTATAATAATAACTCTATATACTCTAATATTAACTCTCTAACTCACTCTATAAAGAGATAAGAGATGTTACTGATAAAGAACATTTATATATTATTAAATGGTCTACGTTCTTTGTTTTAATGGATTTAATATGTCATTGATAAAAAAAATCACTGTTTACTACGGGACATAAGTCAATTAGACTGAATAAGGGATCAATTTGATTTACTGAAATAAACATTATTCCTGTAATTTATTTCGTTCACGTTTTCAAATAACGCTTTTAAACAATTTAGTCTAAACGCCTTACAGTGAACCGCCTGTAGCACGTTTAAATCCCAACACACAAGCTTGCGGACGTTTCTTCAGTAGACATTACAGCTTCTCCACCGAATCTTATAACGGGCAAGTTAAAAGCACACCTAAATCTTGCCTAAGATTGTTTTTTGTCAAACTCGGGTTGTCCGAGGGTGAGACAAATTTGTCGGAACGAGACGATTTATCTAGTCTAACTGCTGCGGTCTGGACGTTAAAGCCTACTGAAAGTGTTTGGTTTTGTGTGTGCGCGAGGGTAAGGATAGAAGGGGGGGGGGGGAGTCGAAATGGGAGAGGCTTACGACAGTAAGTGTATGCATCATTAGCCAGCGTGGATTGATGAGCAGTGATCAAGAATCCTACCCTAACGTGGATCAGTACCAGGTCACTGTGTTAAAAAACTTCGGTATGCGTTATGGGTTGAACACACTGAATGTCAGACAATGTTATTAATAAAATAATTAGGAATAAGGTATATGGTATGAGAAGCACCACAGTCAAATTAAGGTTTCTAATTAAGGTTTCTAATATAAATATAAAAACTTAAATAAGTTATTTTACTTCATTTCCACGTGTGTATTTCTGTTATATGTCAAATTAATATTTAAATTATTGCACTATTATCATATATAATTTTACATTTATGTAGGTAGGGTTTTTAATTTCTTGTTCCCGGCTATTAAATTGTTTAGTTTTGTTTATTATCCTCCATTGTAAATTAGTTGTATAACTAAATAAAACATGTTGTATGACTATGAGATGAGATTAAAACTAGTAATATGATTGTCGGCATTATTAGTTAAAGCTATTATCCATAAAAGATGTGTTGTACAAATCAGTTGAGGATTTAGGGCTTTAATATGCTCGTTACAGCATTTCTAATTGTTAAACGGATTGAGACCAGTTTATTCATTAATTATTGCACCACAAAAAAAATTATTTTATTTTATACAATGCTAGAAAAACGCTATTTCGCATTTATAATTTAAACGCTAAACTTTATTTTTGCATTTAAAATTTTACGGAAACGATTGACGATATGGTTGGGGGAATGTGCCTTATGTAGAAGAGTTTACAAGGTTGACTGGAGGGGTGTAAAGGTGGTCGTGGGAGACCAACAAGTGCAAGGGGTGATCCAATGTTGACTGGAGGTGTGTAAAGGTGGTCGCGGGAGACCAACAAGTGCAGGGGAATGTTCCAAGGTTGAGTGGAGGGGTGTTAAGGTGGTCTCTGGAGACCAACAACTGCAGGGGTGTGTTTCAAGGTTGACTAGAGGGGTGTAAAAGTGGTCGTGGGAGACCAACAAGTGCAGGAGAATGTTCCAAGGTTGAGTGAAGGGGTGTAAAAGTGGTCGCGGGAGACCAACAAGTGCAGGGGAATGTTCCAAGGTTGACTGGAGGGGTGTAAAGGTGGTCGTGGGAGACCAACAACTGCGGAGGTGTGTTTCAAGGTTGACTAGAGGGGTGTAAAAGTGGTCGCGGGAGACCAACAAGTGCAGGGGAATGTTCCAAGGTTGAGTGAAGGGGTGTAAAGGTGGTCGCGGGAGACCAACAAGTGCAGGGGAATGTTCCAAGGTTGAGTGAAGGGGTGTAAAGGTGGTCGCGGGAGACCAATAAGTGCAGGGGAATGTTCCAAGGTTGAGTGAAGGGGTGTAAAGGTGGTCGCGGGAGACCAACAAGTGCAGGGGAATGTTCCAAGGTTGAGTGAAGGGGTGTAAAGGTGGTCGCGGGAGACCAACAAGTGCAGGGGAATGTTCCAAGGTTGAGTGAAGGGGTGTAAAGGTGGTCGCGGGAGACCAACAAGTGCAGGGGAATGTTCCAAGGTTGAGTGAAGGGGTGTAAAGGTGGTCGCGGGAGACCAACAAGTGCAGGGGAATGTTTCAAGGTTAAGTAGAGGGGTGTAAAGGTGGTCGCGGGAGACCAACAAGTGCAGGGGAATGTTCCAAGGTTGAGTGAAGGGGTGTAAAGGTGGTCGCGGGAGACCAACAAGTGCAGGAGAATGTTCCAAGGTTGAGTGGAGGGGTGTAAAGGTGGTCGCGGGAGACCAACAAGTGCAGGGGAATGTTCCAAGGTTGAGTGAAGGGGTGTAAAGGTGGTCGCGGGAGACCAACAAGTGCAGGGGAATGTTCCAAGGTTGAGTGAAGGGGTGTAAAGGTGGTCGCGGGAGACCAACAAGTGCAGGAGAATGTTCCAAGGTTGAGTGGAGGGGTGTAAAGGTGGTCGCGGGAGACCAACAAGTGCAGGAGAATGTTCCAAGGTTGACTGGAGGGGTGTAAAGGCAGCCGTGGGAGATCAAAAAGTGCAGGTGAGAGTTCACGGTTGATGGAGGGGTGTAAAGGTGGTCGTGGGAGACCAACAAGTGCAGGGGAATGTTCCAAGGTTGAGTGGAGGGGTGTAAAGGTGGTCGCGGGAGACCAACAAGTGCAGGGGAATGTTCCAAGGTTGAGTGGAGGGGTGTAAAGGTGGTCGCGGGAGACCAACAAGTGCAGGAGAATGTTCCAAGGTTGACTGGAGGGGTGTAAAGGCAGCCGTGGGAGATCAAAAAGTGCAGGTGAGAGTTCACGGTTGATGGAGGGGTGTAAAGGTGGTCGTGGGAGACCAACAAGTGCAGGGGAATGTTTCAAGGTTGAGTGGAGGGGTGTAAAGGTGGTCGCGGGAGACCAACAAGTGCAGGAGAATGTTCCAAGGTTGAGTGGAGGGGTGTAAAGGTGGTCGCGGGAGACCAACAAGTGCAGGGGAATGTTCCAAGGTTGAGTGAAGGGGTGTAAAGGTGGTCGCGGGAGACCAACAAGTGCAGGGGAATGTTCCAAGGTTGAGTGAAGGGGTGTAAAGGTGGTCGCGGGAGACCAACAAGTGCAGGGGAATGTTCCAAGGTTGAGTGGAGGGGTGTACAGGTGGTCGCGGGAGACCAACAAGTGCAGGGGAATGTTCCAAGGTTGAGTGGAGGGGTGTACAGGTGGTCGCGGGAGACCAACAAGTGCAGGGGAATGTTTCAAGGTTGAGTGGAGGGGTGTAAAGGTGGTAGTGGGAGACCAACAAGTGCAGGGGAATGTTCCAAGGTAGAGTGGAGGGGTGTAAAGGTGGTCGCGGGAGACCAACAAGTGCAGGGGAATGTTCCAAGGTAGAGTGGAGGGGTGTAAAGGTGGTCGCGGGAGACCAACAAGTGCAGGGGAATGTTCCAAGGTTGAGTGGAGGGGTGTACAGGTGGTCGCGGGAGACCAACAAGTGCAGAGGAATGTTTCAAGGTTGAGTGAAGGGGTGTAAAAGTGGTCGCGGGAGACCAACAAGTGCAGGGGAATGTTCCAAGGTAGAGTGGAGGGGTGTAAAGGTGGTCGCGGGAGACCAACAAGTGCAGGGGAATGTTTCAAGGTTGAGTGGAGGGGTGTACAGGTGGTCGCGGGAGACCAACAAGTGCAGGGGAATGTTCCAAGGTTGAGTGGAGGGGTGTAAAGGTGGTCGCGGGAGACCAACAAGTGCAGGGGAATGTTTCAAGGTTGAGTGGAGGGGTGTACAGGTGGTCGCGGGAGACCAACAAGTGCAGGGGAATGTTCCAAGGTAGAGTGGAGGGGTGTAAAGGTGGTCGCGGGAGACCAACAAGTGCAGGGGAATGTTCCAAGGTAGAGTGGAGGGGTGTAAAGGTGGTCGCGGGAGACCAACAAGTGCAGGGGAATGTTCCAAGGTAGAGTGGAGGGGTGTACAGGTGGTCGCGGGAGACCAACAAGTGCAGGGGAATGTTCCAAGGTAGAGTGGAGGGGTGTACAGGTGGTCGCGGGAGACCAACAAGTGCAGGGGAATGTTTCAAGGTTGAGTGGAGGGGTGTACAGGTGGTCGCGGGAGACCAACAAGTGCAGGGGAATGTTCCAAGGTAGAGTGGAGGGGTGTACAGGTGGTCGCGGGAGACCAACAAGTGCAGGGGAATGTTCCAAGGTAGAGTGGAGGGGTGTAAAGGTGGTCGCGGGAGACCAACAAGTGCAGGGGAATGTTCCAAGGTTGAGTGGAGGGGTGTACAGGTGGTCGCGGGAGACCAACAAGTGCAGAGGAATGTTTCAAGGTTGAGTGAAGGGGTGTAAAAGTGGTCGCGGGAGACCAACAAGTGCAGGGGAATGTTCCAAGGTAGAGTGGAGGGGTGTACAGGTGGTCGCGGGAGACCAACAAGTGCAGGGGAATGTTTCAAGGTTGAGTGGAGGGGTGTACAGGTGGTCGCGGGAGACCAACAAGTGCAGGGGAATGTTCCAAGGTAGAGTGGAGGGGTGTAAAGGTGGTCGCGGGAGACCAACAAGTGCAGGGGAATGTTCCAAGGTAGAGTGGAGGGGTGTAAAGGTGGTCGCGGGAGACCAACAAGTGCAGGGGAATGTTCCAAGGTAGAGTGGAGGGGTGTACAGGTGGTCGCGGGAGACCAACAAGTGCAGGGGAATGTTCCAAGGTAGAGTGGAGGGGTGTACAGGTGGTCGCGGGAGACCAACAAGTGCAGGGGAATGTTCCAAGGTAGAGTGGAGGGGTGTACAGGTGGTCGCGGGAGACCAACAAGTGCAGGGGAATGTTTCAAGGTTGAGTGGAGGGGTGTACAGGTGGTCGCGGGAGACCAACAAGTGCAGGGGAATGTTCCAAGGTAGAGTGGAGGGGTGTACAGGTGGTCGCGGGAGACCAACAAGTGCAGGGGAATGTTCCAAGGTAGAGTGGAGGGGTGTACAGGTGGTCGCGGGAGACCAACAAGTGCAGGGGAATGTTCCAAGGTAGAGTGGAGGGGTGTACAGGTGGTCGCGGGAGACCAACAAGTGCAGGGGAATGTTCCAAGGTAGAGTGGAGGGGTGTACAGGTGGTCGCGGGAGACCAACAAGTGCAGGGGAATGTTTCAAGGTTGAGTGGAGGGGTGTACAGGTGGTCGCGGGAGACCAACAAGTGCAGGGGAATGTTCCAAGGTAGAGTGGAGGGGTGTACAGGTGGTCGCGGGAGACCAACAAGTGCAGGGGAATGTTCCAAGGTAGAGTGGAGGGGTGTAAAGGTGGTCGCGGGAGACCAACAAGTGCAGGGGAATGTTCCAAGGTTGAGTGAAGGGGTGTAAAGGTGGTCGCGGGAGACCAACAAGTGCAGGGGAATGTTCCAAGGTTGAGTGAAGGGGTGTAAAGGTGGTCGCGGGAGACCAACAAGTGCAGGGGAATGTTCCAAGGTAGAGTGGAGGGGTGTAAAGGTGGTCGCGGGAGACCAACAAGTGCAGGGGAATGTTCCAAGGTAGAGTGGAGGGGTGTAATGGTGGTCGCGGGAGACCAACAAGTGCAGGGGAATGTTCCAAGGTAGAGTGGAGGGGTGTAAAGGTGGTCGCGGGAGACCAACAAGTGCAGGGGAATGTTCCAGGTTGAGTGGAGGGGTGTAAAGGTGGTCGCGGGAGACCAACAAGTGCAGGGGAATGTTCCAAGGTTGACTGGAGGGGTGTAAAGGTGGTCGCGGGAGACCAACAAGTGCAGGAGAATGTTCCAAGGTTGAGTGGAGGGGTGTAAAGGTGGTCGCGGGAGACCAACAAGTGCAGGAGAATGTTCCAAGGTTGAGTGGAGGGGTGTAAAGGTGGTCGCGGGAGACCAACAAGTGCAGAAGAATGTTCCAAGGTTGAGTGGAGGGGTGTAAAGGTGGTCGCGGGAGACCAACAAGTGCAGGGGAATGTTCCAAGGTAGAGTGGAGGGGTGTAAAAGTGGTCGCGGGAGACCAACAAGTGCAGGAGAATGTTCCAAGGTTGAGTGGAGGGGTGTAAAGGTGGTCGCGGGAGACCAACAAGTGCAGGGGAATGTTCCAAGGTAGAGTGGAGGGGTGTAAAAGTGGTCGCGGGAGACCAACAAGTGCAGGAGAATGTTCCAAGGTTGAGTGGAGGGGTGTAAAGGTGGTCGCGGGAGACCAACAAGTGCAGGAGAATGTTCCAAGGTAGAGTGAAGGGGTGTAAAGGTGGTCGCGGGAGACCAACAAGTGCAGGAGAATGTTCCAAGGTTGAGTGGAGGGGTGTAAAGGTGGTCGCGGGAGACCAACAAGTGCAGGAGAATGTTCCAAGGTAGAGTGGAGGGGTGTAAAGGTGGTCGCGGGAGACCAACAAGTGCAGGGGAATGTTTCAAGGTAGAGTGGAGGGGTGTACAGGTGGTCGCAGGAGACCAACAAGTGCAGGGGAATGTTTCAAGGTTGAGTGGAGGGGTGTAAAGGTGGTCGCAGGAGACCAACAAGTGCAGGGGAATGTTCCAAGGTTGAGTGGAGGGGTGTAAAGGTGGTCGCAGGAGACCAACAAGTGCAGGGGAATGTTTCAAGGTTGAGTGGAGGGGTGTAAAGGTGGTCGCGGGAGACCAACAAGTGCAGGGGAATGTTCCAAGGTTGAGTGGAGGGGTGTACAGGTGGTCGCAGGAGACCAACAAGTGCAGGGGAATGTTTCAAGGTTGAGTGGAGGGGTGTAAAGGTGGTCGCAGGAGACCAACAAGTGCAGGGGAATGTTCCAAGGTAGAGTGGAGGGGTGTACAGGTGGTCGCGGGAGACCAACAAGTGCAGGGGAATGTTTCAAGGTTGAGTGGAGGGGTGTAAAGGTGGTCGCAGGAGACCAACAAGTGCAGGGGAATGTTCCAAGGTTGAGTGGAGGGGTGTACAGGTGGTCGCAGGAGACCAACAAGTGCAGGGGAATGTTCCAAGGTAGAGTAGAGGGGTGTAAAGGTGGTCGCAGGAGACCAACAAGTGCAGGGGAATGTTTCAAGGTTGAGTGGAGGGGTGTAAAGGTGGTCGCAGGAGACCAACAAGTGCAGGGGAATGTTCCAAGGTTGAGTGGAGGGGTGTACAGGTGGTCGCAGGAGACCAACAAGTGCAGGGGAATGTTCCAAGGTAGAGTAGAGGGGTGTACAGGTGGTCGCGGGAGACCAACAAGTGCAGGGGAATGTTTCAAGGTAGAGTGGAGGGGTGTACAGGTGGTCGCAGGAGACCAACAAGTGCAGGGGAATGTTCCAAGGTTGAGTGGAGGGGTGTACAGGTGGTCGCAGGAGACCAACAAGTGCAGGGGAATGTTCCAAGGTAGAGTAGAGGGGTGTAAAGGTGGTCGCAGGAGACCAACAAGTGCAGGGGAATGTTTCAAGGTTGAGTGGAGGGGTGTAAAGGTGGTCGCAGGAGACCAACAAGTGCAGGGGAATGTTCCAAGGTAGAGTAGAGGGGTGTACAGGTGGTCGCGGGAGACCAACAAGTGCAGGGGAATGTTCCAAGGTAGAGTAGAGGGGTGTAAAGGTGGTCGCAGGAGACCAACAAGTGCAGGGGAATGTTCCAAGGTAGAGTAGAGGGGTGTAAAGGTGGTCGCAGGAGACCAACAAGTGCAGGGGAATGTTCCAAGGTAGAGTGGAGGGGTGTAAAGGTGGTCGCGGGAGACCAACAAGTGCAGGGGAATGTTCCAAGGTAGAGTAGAGGGGTGTACAGGTGGTCGCGGGAGACCAACAAGTGCAGGGGAATGTTTCAAGGTAGAGTGGAGGGGTGTACAGGTGGTCGCAGGAGACCAACAAGTGCAGGGGAATGTTTCAAGGTTGAGTGAAGGGTTGTAAAGGTGGTCGCGGGAGACCAACAAGTGCAGGGGAATGTTTCAAGGTAGAGTGGAGGGGTGTAAAGGTGGTCGCGGGAGACCAACAAGTGCAGGGGAATGTTTCAAGGTAGAGTGGAGGGGTGTAAAGGTGGTCGCGGGAGACCAACAAGTGCAGGGGAATGTTTCAAGGTTGAGTGAAGGGTTGTAAAGGTGGTCGCGGGAGACCAACAAGTGCAGGGGAATGTTTCAAGGTAGAGTGGAGGGGTGTAAAGGTGGTCGCGGGAGACCAACAAGTGCAGGGGAATGTTTCAAGGTAGAGTGGAGGGGTGTAAAGGTGGTCGCGGGAGACCAACAAGTGCCGGGGAATGTTTCAAGGTAGAGTGAAGGGGTGTACAGGTGGTCGCGGGAGACCAACAAGTGCAGGGGAATGTTTCAAGGTAGAGTGGAGGGGTGTAAAGGTGGTCGCGGGAGACCAACAAGTGCAGGGGAATGTTTCAAGGTAGAGTGGAGGGGTGTAAAGGTGGTCGCGGGAGACCAACAAGTGCAGGGGAATGTTTCAAGGTAGAGTGGAGGGGTGTAAAGGTGGTCGCGGGAGACCAACAAGTGCAGGGGAATGTTTCAAGGTTGAGTGGAGGGGTGTAAAGGTGGTCGCGGGAGACCAACAAGTGCAGGGGTGTGTTCCAAGGTTGAGTGGAGGGGTGTAAAGGTGGTCGCGGGAGACCAACAAGTGCAGGGGAATGTTCCAAGGTTGAGTGGAGGGGTGTAAAGGTGGTCGCGGGAGACCAACAAGTGCAGGGGAATGTTCCAAGGTAGAGTGGAGGGGTGTACAGGTGGTCGCGGGAGACCAACAAGTGCAGGGGAGTGTTCCAAGGTTGAGTGGAGGGGTGTAAAGGTGGTCGCGGGAGACCAACAAGTGCAGGGGTGTGTTCCAAGGTAGAGTGGAGGGGTGTAAAGGTGGTCGCGGGAGACCAACAAGTGCAGGGGTGTGTTTCAAGATTGACTGGAGGGGTGTAAAGGTGGTCGCGGGAGACCAACAAGTGCAGGGGAATGTTTCAAGATTGACTGGAGTGGTGTAAAGGTGGTCGCGGGAGACCAACAAGTGCAGGGGAATGTTCCAAGGTAGAGTGGAGGGGTGTACAGGTGGTCGCGGGAGACCAACAAGTGCTGGGGAATGTTCCAAGGTAGAGTGGAGGGGTGTTAAGGTGGTCGCGGGAGACCAACAAGTGCAGGGGAATGTTCCAAGGTAGAGTGGAGGGGTGTACAGGTGGTCGCGGGAGACCAACAAGTGCAGGGGAATGTTCCAAGGTTGAGTGGAGGGGTGTAAAGGTGGTCGCGGGAGACCAACAAGTGCAGGGGAATGTTCCAAGGTAGAGTGGAGGGGTGTACAGGTGGTCGCGGGAGACCAACAAGTGCAGGGGAATGTTCCAAGGTAGAGTGGAGGGGTGTAAAGGTGGTCGCGGGAGACCAACAAGTGCAGGGGAATGTTCCAAGGTAGAGTGGAGGGGTGTAAAGGTGGTCGCGGGAGACCAACAAGTGCAGGGGAATGTTCCAAGGTAGAGTGGAGGGGTGTACAGGTGGTCGCGGGAGACCAACAAGTGCAGGGGAATGTTCCAAGGTAGAGTGGAGGGGTGTACAGGTGGTCGCGGGAGACCAACAAGTGCAGGGGAATGTTCCAAGGTAGAGTGGAGGGGTGTAAAGGTGGTCGCGGGAGACCAACAAGTGCAGGAGAATGTTTCAAGGTTGAGTGGAGGGGTGTACAGGTGGTCGTGGGAGACCAACAACTGCAGGGGTGTGTTTCAAGATTGACTGGAGGGGTGTAAAGGTGGTCGCGGGAGACCAACAAGTGCAGGGGAATGTTCCAAGGTAGAGTGGAGGGGTGTAAAGGTGGTCGCGGGAGACCAACAAGTGCAGGGGAATGTTCCAAGGTAGAGTGGAGGGGTGTACAGGTGGTCGCAGGAGACCAACAAGTGCAGGGGAATGTTCCAAGGTAGAGTGGAGGGGTGTAAAGGTGGTCGCGGGAGACCAACAAGTGCA
This sequence comes from Isoperla grammatica, assembly GCA_945910005.1. Taxonomy (NCBI): domain Eukaryota; kingdom Metazoa; phylum Arthropoda; class Insecta; order Plecoptera; family Perlodidae; genus Isoperla; species Isoperla grammatica. The sequence continues at coordinate 39,151,940 of OX246737.1, read as the reverse complement.
GGGGTGTGTTTCAAGATTGACTGGAGGGGTGTAAAGGTGGTCGCGGGAGACCAACAAGTGCAGGGGAATGTTCCAAGGTAGAGTGGAGGGGTGTAAAGGTGGTCGCGGGAGACCAACAAGTGCAGGGGTGTGTTTCAAGATTGACTGGAGGGGTGTAAAGGTGGTCGCGGGAGACCAACAAGTGCAGGGGAATGTTCCAAGGTAGAGTGGAGGGGTGTAAAGGTGGTCGCGGGAGACCAACAATTGCAGGGGTGTGTTTCAAGATTGACTGGAGGGGTGTAAAGGTGGTCGCGGGAGACCAACAAGTGCAGGGGAATGTTCCAAGGTAGAGTGGAGGGGTGTAAAGGTGGTCGCGGGAGACCAACAAGTGCAGGGGAATGTTCCAAGGTAGAGTGGAGGGGTGTAAAGGTGGTCGCGGGAGACCAACAAGAGCAGGGGAATGTTCCAAGGTAGAGTGGAGGGGTGTAAAGGTGGTCGCGGGAGACCAACAAGTGCAGGGGAATGTTCCAAGGTAGAGTGGAGGGGTGTAAAGGTGGTCGCGGGAGACCAACAAGTGCAGGGGAATGTTCCAAGGTTGAGTGGAGGGGTGTAAAGGTGGTCGCGGGAGATCAACAAGTGCAGGGGAATGTTCCAAGGTTGAGTGGAGGGGTGTAAAGGTGGTCGCGGGAGACCAACAAGTGCAGGGGAATGTTCCAAGGTTGAGTGGAGGGGTGTAAAGGTGGTCGCGGGAGACCAACAAGTGCAGGGGAATGTTCCAAGGTTGAGTGGAGGGGTGTACAGGTGGTCGCGGGAGACCAACAAGTGCAGGGGAATGTTCCAAGGTAGAGTGGAGGGGTGTAAAGGTGGTCGCGGGAGACCAACAAGTGCAGGGGAGTGTTCCAAGGTAGAGTGGAGGGGTGTACAGGTGGTCGCGGGAGACCAACAAGTGCAGGGGAGTGTTCCAAGGTAGAGTGGAGGGGTGTACAGGTGGTCGCGGGAGACCAACAAGTGCAGGGGAGTGTTCCAAGGTAGAGTGGAGGGGTGTACAGGTGGTCGCGGGAGACCAACAAGTGCAGGGGAATGTTCCAAGGTAGAGTGGAGGGGTGTACAGGTGGTCGCGGGAGACCAACAAGTGCAGGGGAGTGTTCCAAGGTAGAGTGGAGGGGTGTACAGGTGGTCGCGGGAGACCAACAAGTGCAGGGGAGTGTTCCAAGGTAGAGTGGAGGGGTGTACAGGTGGTCGCGGGAGACCAACAAGTGCAGGGGAATGTTCCAAGGTTGAGTGGAGGGGTGTACAGGTGGTCGCGGGAGACCAACAAGTGCAGGGGAATGTTCCAAGGTAGAGTGGAGGGGTGTACAGGTGGTCGCGGGAGACCAACAAGTGCAGGGGAATGTTCCAAGGTTAAGTGGAGGGGTGTACAGGTGGTCGCGGGAGACCAACAAGTGCAGGGGAATGTTCCAAGGTAGAGTGGAGGGGTGTAAAGGTGGTCGCGGGAGACCAACAAGTGCAGGGGAATGTTCCAAGGTAGAGTGGAGGGGTGTACAGGTGGTCGCGGGAGACCAACAAGTGCAGGGGAATGTTCCAAGGTAGAGTGGAGGGGTGTAAAGGTGGTCGCGGGAGACCAACAAGTGCAGGGGAATGTTCCAAGGTAGAGTGGAGGGGTGTACAGGTGGTCGCGGGAGACCAACAAGTGCAGGGGAATGTTCCAAGGTAGAGTGGAGGGGTGTACAGGTGGTCGCGGGAGACCAACAAGTGCAGGGGAATGTTCCAAGGTTGAGTGGAGAGGTGTAAAGGTGGTCGCGGGAGACCAACAAGTGCAGGGGAATGTTCCAAGGTAGAGTGGAGGGGTGTAAAGGTGGTCGCGGGAGACCAACAAGTGCAGAAGAATGTTCCAAGGTAGAGTGGAGGGGTGTACAGGTGGTCGCGGGAGACCAACAAGTGCAGGGGAATGTTCCAAGGTTGAGTGGAGGGGTGTAAAGGTGGTCGCGGGAGACCAACAAGTGCAGGGGAATGTTCCAAGGTAGAGTGGAGGGGTGTACAGGTGGTCGCGGGAGACCAACAAGTGCAGGGGAATGTTCCAAGGTAGAGTGGAGGGGTGTAAAGGTGGTCGCGGGAGACCAACAAGTGCAGGGGAATGTTCCAAGGTAGAGTGGAGGGGTGTACAGGTGGTCGCGGGAGACCAACAAGTGCAGGGGAATGTTCCAAGGTAGAGTAGAGGGGTGTAAAGGTGGTCGCGGGAGACCAACAAGTGCAGGGGAATGTTCCAAGGTTGAGTGGAGGGGTGTACAGGTGGTCGCGGGAGACCAACAAGTGCAGGGGAATGTTCCAAGGTTGAGTGGAGGGGTGTACAGGTGGTCGCGGGAGACCAACAAGTGCAGGGGAATGTTCCAAGGTAGAGTGGAGGGGTGTACAGGTGGTCGCGGGAGACCAACAAGTGCAGGGGAATGTTCCAAGGTTGAGTGGAGGGGTGTAAAGGTGGTCGCGGGAGACCAACAAGTGCAGAGGAATGTTCCAAGGTTGAGTGGAGGGGTGTAAAGGTGGTCGCGGGAGACCAACAAGTGCAGGGGAATGTTCCAAGGTTGAGTGGAGGGGTGTACAGGTGGTCGCGGGAGACCAACAAGTGCAGGGGAATGTTCCAAGGTTGAGTGGAGGGGTGTAAAGGTGGTCGCGGGAGACCAACAAGTGCAGGGGAATGTTCCAAGGTTGAGTGGAGGGGTGTAAAGGTGGTCGCGGGAGACCAACAAGTGCAGGGGAATGTTCCAAGGTTGAGTGGAGGGGTGTAAAGGTGGTCGCGGGAGACCAACAAGTGCAGGGGAATGTTCCAAGGTAGAGTGGAGGGGTGTAAAGGTGGTCGCGGGAGACCAACAAGTGCAGGGGAATGTTCCAAGGTTGAGTGAAGGGGTGTAAAAGTGGTCGCGGGAGACCAACAAGTGCAGGGGAGTGATTCAAGTAGCGGTTTTAATCAAGACATTTAAAGGTGTGGTGAGGCGGATACGGCAGGCCGGGTCCGTACCTTGTTTGCTTATCCCTGCTGAGCGAGCGGGGGTTGCGGATAATAGCGACACTTCCCTTCCAACGGAGCTTATCAGTCTCCAAGACTTCCCGTTTTTAAACGAGTAAATTAATTTCTGTGATACTTACAGAACGTGCGGTACTAACAACGAATTTAATTTAGTTACAAAATTTATAATTGTTCGAAACGTAAGGTTACTTTTTATATTTAATGGATTGCTTTAAAGTACGTTTTGACTTTAACTCAATAAATTATTAGATTAGACACACAAACATGAATTAATAATTAACAGACAGACCGTAGTTTCAAATCAATTGCCATAAAAATCACACCAGTGTGACAGTAATCAAAGTATACAAATTTACTTCTAAATTTGAGTACTATGTCAATACGTGAAAGGTTTTGTATTAATACGAAAACGCGTTTGGTATTATATTTTTGTAGAAAATATACCAATCTTTAACACAAACGACTCCCAAATAATATTTCATATAACTTACTCTGGTGAGCGAAAAAGCTACTGAGGCTAAGATAATGTGATTAATAACTAAACTTAGATTTATTTTATTATTTAGATAACATTTTAATTAATAATTAATTTAAACCAAACCTGAAAAAATACTAAATGGAGACTTCATTTTTTCAAAAATCAAGTTATCTGAAATAATAAGTTGCAATGTGTATAACGATAGAAATGATGTGTTTTTGCATGTTTAAATGTTTCAACAATTTAACACTCTTCCAAATAAAAAGAATCACATATTTGATATGTTAAAATTTTAGCAAAGAGGGTTCAATTTTTAAATACATACAATGTTCAATAGTTGATATTATAATAAAAGTTGTTAACAAAAAGGAAAGAATTCGTAGAAGGCAACACACTAAAAGGGTTCAATTCACACATCTACATAAAAAAGAAATACAATTATTTTTCCATTAAAATTGTCAAATTAGAGTTGCAAAACCAACAATAATACAGTATAATCATTTCGTTTATTAGTATAGAATAAACTCAATTGTATAATCTGTAAATCAAAACTTTATAGTCGTTCAATGTCAAACAACTTATGAAGCGAATAAAACGTAATCGAGCGTGTAGCCTAAACATAATTATGTATGTTTACTCAAAGCTTTGTTATGGATAACAAATGCACGTGGCATTAAGAGATAGGATGCTATTTCCTCAGAGAGTTTTCTTTGCTTTAATGTCTTCATTACAACCGGGAAGAATTCATTTTTTACTTTCCTTTTGTATGTGTCTTTTTTGTTCTCCGTTCCTTTGTCAGAAATCTAAAAGAAGTGAGTTGTTTCGCATGAGATAATTTGCCGCTAGCGACCATAAGTTTCAATGAGGATTTCTTGTCAGACAACATAATATATTCTCGCAATTTCTTTTGCAATTTTCAAGTTTGTAATATTCTACGGCACAATATTACTACCAACATTCAGATATCTGAATACACAGTGAGTATATATATATCCGTCAGTTTATGTTATTGACCAAAGCTATATGGTATCATAGTCAGGTATCATTGGCACGCTACATGGATAAACAGGATCGAATCCTGACCTTGGCATGGTTCTCATGTAGCATTTCTCATCTTTATATATCCTGTTATAACGTCTTGCTGACACTTTCACCAGAATGAATGTAATTAGGAAAGTTTTGTTGTTCACTTTTCTGCGTAAACAAAAATGATTTTGCCGTGTGACTGCATAATGTTTCTTCGAATAACTCATAACGGACATAAGAAACGATCAATCATAACGAAACTTCTAAAAAGGCAGTGGATATTTGTACAAGTGTTTATATTTCAAATATGGTATATTTTTTGATGAAGGTACAAACTACAGTGTTTTTTCTTCTTCATATATTCAATTCCAGTTCAACATTTTCACTCGCGAATCTCTCGTGGAAAGATGTATTTATAGAGAGAACATAACATAGCGTGCAAATTTAACAGGCACCAATTTGGTATGAGGGACTAGATCCGTAGTATTCACTCGGCTCAATTCAGCCCAGTGAAGAAAAGTATTCAGCGTCCGGTCGTCCAATTATAGCGGCCATTCAGACGCTCGCTCCGGCCGGCTTCCCGGGGGTGGTGGTGGGGGGGGGGGGGGGGAGGGGGGTATCAGTGCATGCACAGCCTCCTCGTTAAACGAGAGTTGTAACGGTCACGATGAGTGAGAAGGCGGTACAAGGTCAAAACAAATATTTATTTGTGACAAAAAAATAAGAGTTCAAATGTTAAAAAGAGAGTTTTATTTAAAAGGCCGCTTTTTAGACGTTAGAAATTTATCTTCTGTGCACCCTAAGCCAAAAAAAGGGACTATAGCTATTAAAAGTAATAACATTGGTTCTTTAAATATATAAGCAAGTGTTGGAATTTATAACATGTTATGTAGGTCTTGAAGTTGTTTTTTGTTAACGTGTTTATAAAAGCATAAGTTACTATTGATGGTGCTGTGACATAACATGCAGACAAACAATCGGTTGCTAGTCAGCTCCACTGTTATATCTTTGTTTGACTGGTGAACATTCAACGATTCTCTGCAAAACCCACGGCTATTTCTAGAATCGTAATTTTAAATTTTAGGACATTGAAACATACCGATAGGTTTGTTATAAATGAGTGGTTCATGCCAAAATCAATTATCGCTATTTGAAATTGGGTATATCGCTGGTTGGCCATGAGTCAACCTCTCTGATGAAAAGCATCTGTAAGGTTGTTTCTAGACAAGTATAGCTACTTGCAAACTTTATATCGATTTTTTACAATTAGTTAGTATGTTAGTTTATTGGAACAATTTTGTTAACAGTGTTATCGTTGTTGATTGAAATAAGCTTACTATTGACTTTTACTTTGCTTTTTCCTGAGAATATTAAATCTTATTTGTACTTACAACTTCGTAAAAACTACATTTTATTCAAACTTATGGGGAAATATGGACATCTTTTTTAAATTTCAAGCGTCTGTATTCATCGCTGCACAATAATTGTGTTAACACTTTTAACTAACATGTATTCAATGATCATTAAAGTAAAATATGAAAGTTAGTATTTATAACAAAAGATGTTTTGCGTTTCACATTGTAGACATGTTAAAACTTCATCAGTGTTTATCTTATATGGAGAAGTTAACCACACAAATGGTCATAGGTTGCACGTACGTCAGATCTTTGCGCGTAGCGGCCACATTTGTGATCAAACTTTGTCGTTGCCATGGAGAAACAATTGAAGGCTGTTGCGGTAGAATACATAAATTCATAGTTCTTTAAAATTTAGCCTGTTTTATTAAATACAATTGGTATATTTGGTATTTTTTATGTTTTTATTAATTATGTTAGTTAATTGTGTGTATTTATTATGTTAATTAATTGTGTTTATTAATTATGTACCTAACTTAAGTTGGAAACAGGAGCCAGATATATATATATATATATTAATTATGTTTACTTCTTTAAATCTAAATTAGGCTTATTTATTAAATTTGAATAGTATTTGCCAATGATCTAGGATTGGTCCTCATCAATTGTGTCGCAATCATGGCCACTGTGACGTCACGTGGGAACTATGAATCGTAGGAATTCTTATCACTCATATTTTGTACGTACGAGATATGATGATGTGACCTGAGTAGGCCTACTCTCATAAATAACCAGCTATCCTAAATGCACAATTATTTTGTATGTATGAATATATTTTGTTTAATTGAAGATTATAAAACAGATACTTTGAAAAAATAAGCGTTTATATTATTTTCTTTAAAAATTACCGCCTCCATTCAATTTTAAAGAACTAAAAAATAATTGTAATTCCTTACAATGTCTCCTATCAATTATTGAAGTATTAGTAAATTATTTCAAAACGTTCCCGTACTTGTCCCAAATCTTGACCTCTTTACATCCTTGCCTCGAAAAGAATTGATTTCAGAACAATGACCACTTGTGTGGGCTGTTATCTCTCCATGGTGTAACACGCACTACTTAACACGTTAGATTAGGCAATTACTCGTTCCTGCCAATTATCACGGTAGTTAGAACTTGTCCGCGAGGTCACTAACGCTAACTGTGACCTCATTATCACAATGCCAATCGACGAGTCATATTCACAATTTTCAATTCAATTAATTTTCGACCCATAATGAAAGAATCAAATTTTGGAATCTCTATTGTATTTGTGTTCATTACTCATAATTCAAAATCAATTTTTAATTTTCAAGTTTTGGAAACCATTTTTATAATTGAATTCAAAGGTTGCACGTACGAAACATCTTTGCGCGTAGCGGCCACATTTGTGATCAAACTTTGACGTTACCATGGAGAAACAATTGAAGGCTGTTGTGGTAGAACACAGAAATTCTTAGTTTTTTAAATTCAGTCGGTTTTTGAGATAAAATTGGTATGTATGTTAATATTTTATTTGTTTATTACTTATGTTTACTTTTTAAGTTCTAAATTAGGCTTATTATTAAAATTTCAATAGTATTTGCCAATGATCTAGGATTGGTCCGCATCAATTGTGTCGCAATCATGGCCGCTTGACGTCACGTGGGAACTATGAATAGGACAGGCATGAATAGTATAAATTAAAAACTTTTAGGTACATATTAGTAAAATAATAATGATTTTCGCAATACTTCATTATTATTCATTATGTGATTGTGCCGGCGCAATTGGCCGAGGTAGATTAGGCGATGGTCTAGTGAACCGCGGTCTTTGCGTTCCAGATTCGAATCCTGGCTTGGGCATGGATGTCATGTGGCGTTTTTCACCCTAATAATCACCCACTCACCGTCTCGATTAGCCTCGTTGCAAAAATATGGGACGTAAAACCCCAAATATCATCATCATTATGCGATTGTATTTAAGAGAAAATATGCACGCGTTTTAAATATTACTGTTATTTTTACTGAGCAAAATAAACCCCTTCTAAAATTGGTTGTTTTCATATCGACAGTTTTAAATGCAAACAATGGTACAGTTTAATATAACAATTCGAAAATATAAAAGCATATTGAGACTTTATGGCAATTCCATTTACAATTTACAACTATTATTATCGCACAAATGGAAGAAATCTAGTTAGAACTGACAACTACTATTCTGCAATCTTTATTAGGAAACACTTAACTGTACGGTTGTGGGTATATATTGGAAAGCGAGTATTGGTTTCAAGTCAAGCAGTGAGAGGGAACAATAACAGGTGTTAGAAGATGCGTATAACAATACTTATAGTTATGATAGTGTGTTGTTCAGCCAATGGAGGAAACAGGATATTGAAGAGAAGTCATACAAACTCAACAGGTCAAGTTGTAAGTTTAAAAAAAAAATGTGATTTGTATTTCTTCTATACTTTTCTATAATTACTGTCGCATATACAACGTGTATACATATACGCTGTTAAACTTCACGAATACTTTTATAAATACAATGTTAAGCAAATTGAAATATTGATGCGTTTATGTTTTTAAAATGTGTTGACAAAAAGTAACCCAGTGAATAGAAAAATAGCGTTTAAACTAAAAATTTGCGTGGTAACTATTTGTAAAAATGTTTGTTCGAAATCAAGAACGCAATAATATACTTTCTATTTTGCACTGTTATATCATGGTACATTTATGAGCCCGTATGACTAGCCTAGTTAATTGCGAATTATTGTAAGTGCTCGTTCAATGACGATAATAAACTCCGAATTGTCATTGTCCCATTGACGTAGACCAGCTACATTTTTTGGTAAAAGAATTGAAAATTTATACTAGAGCTGTATACAAATCATATATTTGTACCCTTGTTTTCCATAGCAACAACCGGGGAAGATATTTTACGAGCCCTTGTGTGACTACTTCTGTCCTGACACCAAACGGTTCCTCTGCACTTACCTTTGTGACGACAGTTCATCGTCATCCTCGTCATCGTCGTCAACTTCAACGACGACGTCGACTTCAACTACATCTTCGTCGTCGTCATCAGATTCAGATTCGTCATCGTCGTCGTCATCATCTTAATCTTTATGAGTCTGAATGAAACTTAATGAACGACACTCTAACACAACAAGTGTAAATGTAGTTTAGACAGACCTTTTAAATAATTTGTAAATCGATTTTATAACCGAATTGGATAAATTTATAAATACATAAATAAAACAGATGTATAATAAATAAATAAATAAATAAATAAATAAATAAATAAAGATGGTTGATCTATTGCTGACTATAGGAGGAATTCTGGAATTGAGTCAAGTGAGAAGGAGAAAATTGAGTGCTTTAAAAATACACATTTAGTTTGGTATTAAATAATTTAAATAAATTATTTATTCATGATATATTGATGATGTAAACGTTGTTATAACCAATTTCTTTCATTAACAAATAACAATTTTCTTCTTTTTCGAGTTTCGACTCATATTTACAGACAACCAATTATAAACCAGTACACATTGTTAGTAGGAATTATTATTATATGGAAAATAACGTACACAAAACAATTTGTCGGAAACCTTTGATTTTCAATGAGCTTTGTGTCTACTATGAATACGAAACTTAAGTTTTATAGACACGTTATCCAAAGTTCAGTTTCCTGAACATATTCGATTATAATAAACTCGAGACTAATTGGATTAATGAAGAATGCCTCTGCTCGGAACAATGTCAATATACCCCTGATACCCTGGATTTATTCTCCCGGGCGCCAGAACAGCTGAGTTGTAGAACTCGGTAGCGGATGGTCACAGTTTCAATTTAGCGATGTTGGAATGTTATACGTTCTTCTTTCCCTCCAGCACATCATGAAACTTCCTGATTGTAAATGGAAAATTAAATAACTAGGACAATTCGTTTTAACTCACTGAATTAATCAAAATATTATTAATAATATGAGTGCATCAAGTATGTCTAGGAAACCTCATCAACAGAATTACACAATTGTTTATCTTAGAACGGAAATTGTACAATTCTAAGAAAATCATAATACTGTTACTCTATAAACGAGTATTTAATGAGTTACGTGTACATAAAGAGCACAATACTTATTGATAAACGTATGTTGCATATTGGTACACGTAATAATTGCAGGTAATGTCGAGTAGATTTCAGAACTAGCTTGTGTTTCCAAAAAATGCGTGCATAAGCGCTTTGGACTTAATCTATTGTATATAACTTAGCTCTGGGCCCCTCTAATTTATAGTGGACTTGTGAGTACACTTCAAAGCTTTTAAACATGGTCTGAATATCTAAAGCATGTTGGACAACTTAGTTATTTGAAGACCAAATAGATCGACCTTGAGATTATCACAAAGGAAGATCCAGTTCGAACTAAAAAGAAGTATGTCAATAAGTTGATGTATGTGGGTATTTAAGCGACGTCAGTTGTTCCATGCCCATCAGTAAGAAGATCCGACATGAGATTCTTAGTAGTGTTCTTCATAGTGGTGGCCACTGTTGTTGGTAGGCCTGCTGCGCGCGGCGAGGGAGATGATAAAGAGATCGTAAGTACACATAACGTCAATTTATCGTTGATTGTATAATTTCTTTGCCATTAGTTTGCATAATTGTATTGTGGAATAGAATAGAATAATGGAACGTAACGTTGTTTTTTCCTTTGTACAGATGTGAGAAAGTGAATACAGTTATGAAATACTAGTAAAAAATTATATAAAATGAATTGTGAATGATTGTGATTGTGTGTGTGTGAATATTTGTGTGATAAATATGATGATATATATGATGTGATAAACGTTTAATGTACCAAGTTTGAAGCCAGTATTGAATGCTTGTAAATATAATATATGTATATACATTATATATTATATATATTAATGTATGTTTGTTTTTTGGGTTTCTTTCACACGAGGGATTGGTGCTTAGTGATCAGGCTTTAGAGTGAAAAACCCCCAAAAAACAAACAATTTACATATACCTGCGAGAATATGGGAACAAACATATATATCGACACGTTTTATACAATTACAATTTAAATTATAGTAATAGATTTTTAACCATTTTTATTTCTTAAATTTTTGAGGGTGAACTCTTTTTTTTGCGTTAATGTTTAAAGAAAGTAAATTAAGATTTATCTATTTAACGGTTGATCCCACGTTGTCTTCCTTGATGTGCCCATTGTGTCATTACATTTTCTACAATAAAAAAAATGTACAAAACGTTTATTTGCATTTCCACTGTGATCATAATAATTGTTCTTATAAGATAAATAAACTAAAATACGTATTCAGAATTAACAGAAAACGTCATCCTATATAACGAATATTGAAAAGTTACAAAAATACTAATGACTATAACGATTCCCTGGAAACCGTTTAATGAATCCAGATATGAAATATGTATTCATTGAAATGCATTCGCTGAAAACAAAACGAAAACAAAATTAAATACTTGTTCAAAGTGGGCTATATATCTAATAAAAATTATCTCTATTAGTAATTTGAACCTTGCAAACAAACAAGCTAGCATACGCATTAATTTATGTGTACTTTAAAGAAGATGTGAGTGAACTATTCAAATGTTTTAGAAATCAAGGAATTTACATTTTAGAATGCATTTTTGAGATTTACATTTACATTTTTAAGAATTAAATTTTTGGTACGCGATGTCTGCCTAGTTATTCGGATCAGTTTGATGTATTTGCAATGTTGAATTAACTTTTACAATGAATATTAAAAACTGTGATTAAAAAGTGGGGGCAATATAATACAATTTAAAAACGTGTGTTAATTGGTATTACATTGATTTTATTACTTTAAGCAAAAACATATTATATTAATGCAAAGGCCAATATTACAATCAAGAAGGTAGTCTAAATAAATAGTTGTATTAATTCTGTTTGCAACAAAATGAAAATGCACTAATACACAGGTGATGTTTTGGTGTCAAAAGTTTAATATATTAATTGTTGAGCCTTTGTTGAAGCTATAATGGTGCCGATAATGGTACTAGGGAGCCTCAAGCTCTATAATTTATATTTTTGGTAAAAGCAATGGCCGTGTAGATTTCAAATGCTTTCAAATGGGGTTAACATGATGAAAACAAGTTTTTCAGCGAATAAATAATAAAAACATAATTAAATAAATAAACACATAAATACATAAGAATAAAATACATCATAATCGAAATATTTGTTGTGCGTAACCAGTATTAAATGCAATACTTCAAACAACACTTCATGAAAATACAAATAGGATATTTTTGAGGGTTAAATAGCTAAAGAATATTTAACGCATCAACGAACAGTTCAAAATAATCACGATTATTTTACAGATCACTCTCGCTCAACCACAGTCAACAGTCATTGGTCGTCAACATCGAGTCAAGACCGCCCGCGAAGCACAGAATGATACAGCAGTAAGTGAAGTTTGGTGCCAGTCTGTAGAGATTGTAGGCTGACACTAACTTGCTTGTCACAGAATGATACAGCAGTAAGTGAAGTTTGGTACCAGTCTGTAGAGATTGTAGGCTGACACTAACTTGCTTGTCACAGAATGATACAGCAGTAAGTGAAGTTTGGTTCCAGTCTGTAGAGATTGTAGGCTGACACTAACTTGCTTGTCACAGAATGATACAGCAGTAAGTGAAGTTTGGTACCAGTCTGTAGAGATTGTAGGCTGACACTAACTTGCTTGTCACAGAATGATACAGCAGTAAGTGAAGTTTGATACCAGTCTGTAGAGATTGTAGGCTGACACTAACTTGCTTGTCACAGAATGATACAGCAGTAAGTGAAGTTTGATACCAGTCTGTAGAGATTGTAGGCTGAAGGATTCGAGCGTGACACTAACTTGCTTGTTTTCCTCACAATTCAACCAGGTTGCTAACGGAGTGAAAAAAGGTTCGAAGCCCGACCGAACATTCTGGTGGTACGATGATTCATCATCATCGTCATCATCATCATCGTCGTCATCGTCATCATCTTCATCGTCATCGTCTTCGTCATCCTCAACATCCACTTCGACGTCAACATCGGTTACGTCTGCGGCGTCGGTTTCGTCCGTAGCGTCGGTAACGTCGGCAGCGTCTACAAGCACTTCTGATTCATCCTCGTCTTCTTCATCGTCGTCATAGTCGTCAAAGTCGTCATCATAAGGGCTCCAATCTCAATCATACGCCAGTGTGAGCCATAGCGAGACCCCAAAAGACAAACCAACTTAGGATCTGAACCCAAACTGCCACTTGCTGGATGACGTATCTTGATATCTAGCATTCTAAACACAATTCAATGTTTTTAAATTTCGAAAAGTGTTACAACATTTTTTAGAAGGAGGAAACACAATAAATTACGCAGTTCTCTGGCCAATCTAATACAAAGTCGATAATTTTATGAAAAACAAAGTTTGAAAATTGGTACTGAAATTATTTCTTTGTAAATGATGTTTTGATTTTCCAAGTACATTACAGAATACGTTAATACGGCTAGAAAATACTGAGATCTCCATGACTGGCCTACTTGGCACTCGGATTTTGAACTTTATGATTTTCATCCTAATATGTTCATCTAACAGTATATCAAAGGAATGCCACTAAATTGGCACTTTTGTCAGTTTAATGTTACGTTACATGTAATGACTGTTTAATCAACTTAGTTCAAATGTTTGAGACCAGATCAAAAAGTTTATTTATGTACGTAAATTATTTTAACAAAAGTATTTAAACATACAATTAAAAGTAGTTTAATAAAAAAAAGTAGTTAAACAAAAAAAAGTATTACCAATTTAAACATTCTGTTGTATGTACTTTCCTATTAGTTGGTTATATCAAAGATACACACTCATTTGGTTTGTAATTTAAAAAGACGAAAACATTATATGGATCAAATCCTTCTTTGATTGAGTTTGTGTACAACACTGATTGCAATAATGTGTTTAATATCTTAAATATAAAGCTCAGTTTGTGACGTTCAACTAAGCTAAAGCTTAGAAACTGCCACTCAATGGGAGCTTGGCTGATGTACCGCAGAAGACTGTTCGAGTGAAATGTATAAACTGCAACTAGAAGAGAGTTTCACCATACTACGTCTTCAGGGGCAGTTCAACACATTTAATTAAATTTGATTACAAACATTTGTTTGGCCAGTATTTTGACGTGTGTTATACTAATAATAAACGTTGATTTTTGAATTAAAAACCAAAATTAATCTAACATCCTAACAACAATATCACTTAACTCTCACAATAATGTATCATCATCATTTGCATATCGGTAGGTAATAATAAAAACTAGAGATATAGTTATGTATGAAGAGGTTAACAATGTAATGAAATTTAAATACACAAAAAATGAACTCGTATTTGTTGTCTAGAAATTATCTACAATATGGGATTGACAATTGTGAGTAGGGCTTAATGTGTTCACTGAAATGATCAAACATTCTTTATATAAAATCGAAATTGGATTTGAAGATAATGTGAATAATGTGAATCGCGGAGATACTGTCTAACTCTTAGATATTTTTACTACTAAACATATTTGTTAATATAAATATCTCCCAGCCCCCCAGTCCCCAACCATTCCACCCACCACATTCGATTACATAAATAATACATTTAAAAAATTCTATCTCGTGTCATTTTATTTTAAAAATTGTTTGAGCTATAATAAGAACGTTTAATCGTCACAACCATATAATCTGTCTCGTTTATTTAAGTACAGCGGAAACTTTGCAGTAGAATGTAATCTAGTATTGTAGTATTTGTAGTATGGTATACCTTATTACTTTGTAAAGTTTAGTGAAATGTTTAAACTTTTTCTTTATTTTTTCTATGATGTAGTTCTTGTTTTGTAGGGTTCTATTATCGTCTTTCGGAACAATTTATATAGACAAAATGAAGTCAAACAACATAAATAAATCTCGTATAAGTTGAATAACCGTGACAAAATTGTACTATTTAGTAACTTGTTTATCACTTGTTCAATTTTATTTATATCTTTTATTAAGCGTCATATTGGCAACCCTCAATAAGGCATAGATTTTGTAATGAAGTATTAACCTACTACTAATTTTATTTTAAGAATGGCTATGGCTACCATGTTCGTTACGTAATAATGCCATTATTATGATATTCATAGCCCTCTACTCTTATTCACATACAAAATATTTCGCCTTATTCCTGCTCTGAACATCATTTCCTTGGCGCCTTTTTCCTTCACAAAATGAATGAACCAATGTTTAACAATGTAAGGTAAATATTGCGAGACGGTGAAGAGCCCGAGTTTTCTTTTCGAACAGCACTTTGCCTTCGTGTGTGTGCATATTGGCAGCAGAATATCGACCTATGTAGTTGAATATATAATGTGTGTTTAAAAACTAGGTAGAGAAATACATAACGATTTAATGATGAAGTGATTAAATTGTCTTAGGGACAATTTTCTTTAACGTAATTCAAATGTAATTTTTAATCGTCGATGTGAAACACGAGTTTGGAATTGTAGCACGATTACTACTACTTTCTGTGGCACGAAATATGATGATACCATTCTGCAGTTATGAATTTCCAACTCCCTCGCCCGTTATCGTTCTCACATTTATTGATATTGACGTCTGTAAATTCTGTTGAATTCGATGAAAGAAAATGTCTTCTCGATTAGTTAAAACTTTATTATATTTCTACTTAGGCCTACCTCGCGTAAATCCCCTAGAACGGAGCATGTCAATCCGAAATCAGACGTGTTTCTACTTCAAACAAAAACACAACTGTTTACTTCTTCCATGGTTATTATGTGTGTTGTGTAGTGCTGAAAGCTCTTACTGAACAATATACATTAATAAAAGAATTTCACTTCTTCAAAAAATACGTTTAATTTTTATTTATCACTGGCATTCAGTTTTAAATTAAAAGTATATGCAACAGTTTATCATAACATTCCTGTATGTTGTGAGTGTTTTCATAATTTTGTGTTTTATTTATTTACTAATTATTGCGCCTAACGTCATTTTTATTTTCTTCTTGCTTGTTGTACATACTGCTTTATTTACCGATGACAGTCTCATATTTTGGCAACGATTTTAATCGAGACGATGAGCGACAGATATATGAAGCGTAAAACACCACTTTATACCTATGCCCAGGCTACGAGTGAGTTCTATAGCTCAGCAACTATGGTTTAGCAGGCCATTGTCTAATATGGGCCATCTATAAAACATGCCATGAAGCGGTAGAAAATGATCAACTTTAGTGGATTTTTATATATTGTTTCGGATAATTCAACACAGTTGTAATCCCGATTTATTGGTCAGAGA
Source organism: Isoperla grammatica (assembly GCA_945910005.1). Classification (NCBI taxonomy): domain Eukaryota; kingdom Metazoa; phylum Arthropoda; class Insecta; order Plecoptera; family Perlodidae; genus Isoperla; species Isoperla grammatica. The sequence goes on along the minus strand of OX246737.1, from coordinate 39,135,703 downwards.
TAAAACATGTGCATAATTAGGACTTAGGAGCGTGTTAGTTTTGGCGGACTGATCCCTTGAGTCTGAATGGATGTTATGCAGAGTGATACTCACTAAGCTTATGCGCAAGATGGATAGTATAGTATAGAGTAAAATCAAACACGTTTATATTTCATGTAATAAATCTGTTTACATCTTGCCAATCGGGTGTATTGAAGCTGAAGCAAAGAGGCCAATGAAAAAGACAACAAGAGGGATGAGTTTACTCTGATAAAATAAATTATAATATAGAAATGCATCGAGCAGTGTTTACAAATAAACACATCTATCTTAGAATTGGCATGTTCCACGTTTCACAGATTTCTTGTATTTGTTTTAATCCGGCTCAAAAAATCCACTTAAAAGTCTTCTGTACGTTTAACATTTTATTACTTAGCGAAACGGTAGCTATCTTATCTTCTAAAATAATTTAGAAAATGATTAAAAAATTAAATTAAACCTGAGTTAAATTTTACAAATTGTACAGAGTCTTAGAAATATCTCATTGCATAACATGTTGTGTATGTATGTCTTGGCACCTTTCCCCATGTTTAGATTTATATGTATATTATTATGTAACAAAAACAAATTGAATTTTAACGCCTTATAACCTTGTTGTTAAATGAGTAATTACAAACACAGGCCATGCTAATAAAATGAATACAACATATTTTAGTTTTAGAACGTACATTTATTTGACAAATCCTGGGCATGTAGACTGGGTCTGAAAGAACAGTATTAACAAGACGTTACACTTACATGCGCGCTATGACTAGTATGTAAAATTCGTAACTCCATCCCCCTCCCCCCCCCCCCCCCCCCCTAAAAAAAAAAACTGAACCTACGTCATTACAACCTAGGACAGACAACACTTACGTCTTGTTTAAAGTTTAACGTTCTCTAAAACAATTTTAAAATCGTCCAATATCTAAATGAAATCGGGATAGGTTGCACGTACGTCATATCTTTGCGGTTGGCGGCCACACTTGTGATCAAACTTTGATGTTGCATTTATTACATTTATACATTTACTTTATTTTTTATTTCTTATGTTTACTTTTTAAATTCTAAATTATACTTTTTTATAAAATTTAAATAGTATTTTGCCAATGATCTAGAATTTGTCTTCATCAATTGCGTCGCAATCATGGCCGCTGTGACGTCACGTGGGAGCTATCAATACATAACCGAAACGAGAAAGTAATAGAACTGAAATGTATGGTTGCTCGGAAGAGGCCAGTTGGATTCTCAATAACAATAATCTGTAAGCCTACCGACGGGTTTTCTGAAATTTTACTAGTGAATTTAGTGTACAAAAAATAGTCCTCAGCCATTCCTATCCGTGGATCTAAATCCCCTTATATACCTAGTTGATCTAGGCTTATAGGCGTTATATATACACATAAGTTTTACAAAAATCGGTCTTAAATGTTGACAATCAATGAATCGTAAACTGAATAAAAAATATACACATCGCAGCTATCAAATAAATTGTTTTCATTACACGTATTATCCTACCATATACCCTACTAACTTGAATGTAAAGTGCAATGTGCAACACTGTATGGTTACAAAAGTTATTCATTATCAACAAGTCTCTTCGGTACTGTTTTAGGCGCGGGCTGTCCAACTGCATTGAAATGGTGACATAACCGTCGGTGTAGAAAGTAAGTGTTGGCACATAACTGAAACTAATGTTTTACCTTGCTCCAATCGTATGGGTATATAACTCATCGTTCGTTTTATTCGCCTGTCAGTCAAGTGTTGAGTGTTCATAAGAACTATTTAGTACTCAGGAAACATGAGAATCTTGGTGGTTCTTCTTGTGTTAACGTGCTTGGCACTGGGCGAGGGAAACAGCCTGAAGATACCTCGAAACTCCACAACTGAAAATGTGAGCCAATTTTATGTATCTAGTTTTTCTTTTTTTAAAGTTAATCTAAATATATTGATATATTGTATATCATATTGCGTCATTGAACTTTTTAACGTTCTATGATGCATCATTGCATTTAAATCGTAATTTTTATTGTATATACATATTTTATTCCATGCATTAATATAACATACATCATACACAAAAATAATAATACAATATTCGTATTCGTATTAGCCTACTCGTATTCATATTTAATATGTCATTATTTATTAGAATTAGTATTAGTATAACATTAGTATAACACACATATATATATATATATATATATATATAACTACGTGCGTTGTTGTTTATATGAATATTATATTTAATTTACATTCTAGGTTTTCTTTTCTGTAACAGGTATTTTAAGCCCATTTTGCATTATATTGATTTACATATGTTTCAGCACAGTGTTTAAATTCGATCACAGTCTACTATTACACTTAACTTTCTACTTTGTTTTCAATAAAATGTCAATTTGTCCATGCTCTCAGATTAATTCAAGTAATAAAGAATAATTTTCCAAACATATTTATCTCCCTAGATTTAGCATACAATTTAGTGGTATACCTAAAGTTTCAGCACAGTGTTTACTTCTATAAATTACGTATACAAGAAAAGATGTATCGGTATGATAAGATCAATTAACAGCGTATAGCTCCTAGCTGTAATAAGTCCAATTGGCTATGGATAGAACCAATACATTGGAAGATACGAAAATAGTTTATTTTGAAGCTTGTCATTTTGGAATGAATGATAAAGCAGGACTAGACAATAAGTAGTGAAATGTGCGCACAGATGGTAAGCGTGAATGATCACATGTACGTTTTAATATAGCGAATCGAGAAATATGTCAAATTAGGTATAGACAATGGGTATGTACGGATTTAGGAAGACATACATGTGTCAGAATAGAAGTGTATTGTGCAGCTTATTGTTGATTTTAATAAACCTACGGTGATAGTTTTCAAACATGTCCTTGTTTTATACTTACAAAGTAACAAGTGTCGTTATTATTGATAAAATATGTTTTCAGACTCTCATTCCTCAAGATTCAATCGAAGGCAATGCGGAGACTTCGCACAACTCAACGGTAAGTGAACTTTGCTAACCAAAAAACAGGATTCTCTTAAGAATCGAGGTAGAAAACCCCTTTTATAATATTATTAATTATTATTGTAATAACCATTTTATGTAATTTAATTTTAATAGAAAAATGTTAAGAACATTGAAACGTCTCTGTCAGAGATACCAAACAAATATCACTTGTATAAAAAGAAGGTTGTGTAGCTTTAAAGGGGAATTAAATTCCATTGATTTTATTTTACTTTCAAGTTGGGATATCTCGATCAGTTATCTTCAATCGATGAGAAGCAACATGTGTAGTTATTTTGTTGTGTATGACATAATTTTGTATTTATTTGTTGTCCGATGTTTGGGTTTCACGAATAGTAACTAAATGGTGTACCCCCTTTTCAAAAACATTATTAATACTGAGTATTATCATTTCATTACCGCACGATATCGTTATCATTGACTTGTATTGACTGACACTGACTTGTACACTTTCTTGTATTTAAGTCCGTAGCTCTTAGCTTGTATCCAATATTAAGTTGAAGGATTGGTACGACTATAGCAATCTGCGCTAATATTAATGGCAAAAATAGATAGACTAACCTTAATTCTAATTTTTGTATCAAACACTTTAACTGGATTATTATATTGATGTGGAAACTTATTCTAAAGATCCTTATTTCTGCAATCTTTTCGAATATCTATGGTTTTATTTTGGTTTTCACGGCCTTTTTATTTCTCCCATATATCTGTATAATGTGGCTTCACGCTTGCTACAAGTTACTATGACACATCTCAATAAACCTTCTCTACGATTTACTTTGTTCTAAAATTATACAACATAAAATCGAAACCCAGCTAGTTGATGATTGTTAACAAAATATGTAAACACTAGTTATATGTAAATCAATAAAGCAAAGATTTGACAAGAAAATATGCTAGACTTGAAAGTAATGGCATCTTAGACTTCGGCCACAGCATAAACGACGTGTAACGATTCCCGTAGTTTCAAATTAAAGAACATTAAATAATAACATAATTGAACTAACCCAAAATGATTTTAAAACAATCGTAGAATAAAAGCGGAAATAAGGAAACATTTTTTTTTTCTAGGGTCTGGCTACGGAGTTGAATGATCCTAACAAAATATTCTTCGATTATTCATCGTCATCCTCTTCATCATCGTCATCAAGCTCTTCATCGTCATCGTCGTCGTCTTCATCGTCGTCGTCCTCGTCATCATCTTCGTCGTCGTCGTCATCGTCATAATCATAATGACTCGGAGAGTAATCATCACAATAGCAGGGAAAATGATATTGTCATGTTGGTCGAAAACAAATAAAAATGTGAGAATAGGATGTGATTGAGTATTACTTACATACCTCGGACATTCATTCATTCCTCACTATCCAATCCAACGATACGGTGTAGGTTATGAGAACGGTGACTTTGGTGTCGTCATCGCAACGAAGCGCATGATAAATAAAATGTATACACGTGCAGCCCCCATTCAAAATCGGTTTTTGTAACAGAGTTGGTAGACCACAAAACACGTAGGTTTATATATTTACTTATGGACAAAGAAAGTATTACCGTATATTTCACACTGCATTTGGATCAAATTGTTACCAAATATTGAGTTATAAAATATCCAATAATTTAGTAGAGGAGCAAAAGGTATCTCGTGCGCCTTTCGTGAAAGAGTATTGCAGTAAACGGTATTCTGTTACGGCATACCATACGAGTATTTTGCACCTACCTGGCAGATCCTGGCACGCTGCAGAGGGCGCCAGGAGCGTCGTGACGTCATAGACACGTTTTAATTAATAACTTTTGAGTGGTTTATGTCACAGAAAATATCAAGAGGACAATTTTATGATGTCATACTAGACGACCATTTATAACCTATCTGCCATATTCTGACGGGCTGCAGAGGGCGCCAGGAGCGTCGTGACGTCATATACACGTTTGAACTAATAATGTTTGAACGGTTTATGTCACAGAAAATATGTAGGGTACAATTCTACTACAAAATACTATACGAGTATTTTGCACCTACCTGGCACATCCTGGCACGCTGAAAAGGGCGCCAGGAGCGTCATGACGTCATAGACACGTTTTAATTAATAACGTTTGAACGGTTCATGTCACAGAAAATGTCAAGGGAACAATTCTATTACAAAATACTATTTGAGTATTTTGCATCTACTTGGCACATCGTGGCACGCTGCAGAGGGCGCCAGGAGCGTCGTGACATCATACACTTTTTCATTAATAACTTTTGAACGGTTCATATCACAGAAAATATCAGGGAGACAATATTGTAGAGACTTTAAATACAAATCTATTGATATGTACCAATAGGGTAATCATGTAATATTTAAGGGATATATTGCTAGCAAATAATAATAATTAGATGAGTATATGAAATGCAGGGCATCCCTCATCGTAATATCTATTTATTACTATTTCGGAGTTTTAATTGTATCACTGTGAAGGACTTAATAATCGTAGTCATCCCAACATACCCATGTATATCTGTTGTTTAACAATAATTATTATTATTATTATTGTATACTAGTTACTATTCATAGACTGATTAGTAAAACTCACGTTTGCTAGAAGTTCTCTTCATCTTCATCATCATCGTCTTCATCATCATCTCCCGTGTTGTCGGTATTCAAGCACTCTTGTTCCTCGTCTTCAGTAGAGCAGCCACAAAGCTCGGTGCACCTCATGTTATTTGCTTTGCAGTTGCATCTTGACGCACACCTACTTAACTAGTTGAATGACGGCAGCCGGTGCAGGTTCGAGGGTTGTCATGACTGCCACATACTCGTGGCTCTCAAGTAGCCATCCGTAGTCTTCGGGTAATAAGTTGATAGGGCTGGCAACCTGGTCGTTATGCCACACCCAGCATGGTGAGCACGTAGTATGGCTTGGAGATATGCGGCTTTGCTGGGTGGAAGCTTTTGGTGGGTGCTTGGCAAGACTTTTTAGGAAACATGCGCCATCGAAGGTCAGACACTGATCTCAGTTTAGTGAATGGACAGTACAGTTTGCAAACAAACTTCTCTAGACCACTTATCACGGAGTCTTTTAGAGCAACAGTTTAGCCTAGTTCTTTAAATGCTGAAAATATTTCATAGTCGGATTCTTCCACACACCAGCACTTGTGAGGATCTAGCCAAACTTCTTGTCATGCGCATTGACAACAGTTATAGTGAGTTTTCAGAGGTCCACGTGGTATTTGATAGATAGGACATTCCTGTTTCATTAAAATCGGCTACTCGAAAGACCCGGCAAGGAGGAAAAGCTGCTGTAGCTTATCGCATTACAGACAACACGCCAATCGGGCACTTGAGCATGTCACAACTACTTGGTCACACCAAAACCAAGTATGCTGACAGAATATTTTTCACAGAAGAAAATTCGAGCCACAGGCCATGGAGCGACAAACAGTTGTCGCATGGAGTAACAAGACTATTTGTACAAAAACACTTCTACCACACTTAAATAGTGAACAGGAAGAAACCGATACAAAGATGTTGCTTCATGCAGTAGATGCGACAAAACGAGGAGCTACTCAAATATCTATTTTTTCCCCAGATACAGATGTCCTTATCCTGGTATTGCGACGTTACACCGATCTCTGTTAAAATACTGTGTTCATTACAGGTAAAGGGGGAAATAATAGAAGGATAGCACTTGGGTCACTATACAACACACTTGGGCACAATCAAGTTTCAGGACTAACTGGATTTCACGCTTTCAGTGGTTCCGACAACACTGGGGGATTTTCAGGAAAGGGGAAGCTTTCGTGCTGGAAAGCTTTCAGAGAATCCGACTATGAAATATTTTCAGCATTTAAAGAACTAGGTTAAACTGTTGCTCTAAAAGACTCCGTGATAAGTGGTCTAGAGAAGTTTGTTTGCAAACTGTACTGTCCATTCACTAAACTGAGATCAGTGTCTGACCTTCGATGGCGCATGTTTCACAAAAAGTCTTGCCAAGCACCCACCAAAAGCTTCCACCCAGCAAAGCCGCATATCTCCAAGCCATACTACGTGCTCACCATCAATGCTGGGTGTGGCATAATGACCAGGTTGCCATCCCTATCAACTTATTACCCGAAGACTACGGATGGCTACTTGAGAGCCACGAGTATGTGGCAGTCATGACAACCCTCGAACCTGCACCGGCTGCCGTCATTCAACTAGTTAAGTAGGTGTGCGTCAAGATGCAGCTGCAAAGCAAATAACATGAGGTGCACCGAGCTTTGTGGCTGCTCTACTGAAGAAGAGGAACAAGAGTGCTTGAATACCGACAACACGGGAGATGAGGATGAAGACGATGATGATGAAGATGAAGAGAACTTCTAGCAAACGTGAGTTTTACTAATCAGTCTATGAATAGTAACTAGTATACAATAATAATAATTATAATTATGGTTAAACAACAGATATTCACGGGTATGTTGGGATGACTACGATTATTAAGTCCTTCACAGTGATACAATTATAACTCCGAAATAGTAATAAATAGATATTACGATGAGGGATGCCCTGCATTTCACATACACATCTAATTATTATTATTTGTTAGCAATATATCCCTTAAATATTACATGATTACCCTATTGGTACATATCAATAGATTTGTATTTAAATTCTCTACAATATTGTCTTCCTGATATTTTCTGTGATATGAACCGTTCAAAAGTTATTAATGAAAAAGTGTATGACGTCACGACGCTCCTGGCGCCCTCTGCAGCGTGCCACGATGTGCCAAGTAGATGCAAAATACTCAAATAGTATTTCGTAATAGAATTGTTTCCTTGACATTTTCTGTGACATGAACCGTTCAAACGTTATTAATTAAAACGTGTCTATGACGTCATGACGCTCCTGGCGCCCTTTTCAGCGTGCCAGGATGTGCCAGGTAGGTGCACAATACTAGTATAGTATTTTATAGTAGAATTGCACCCTACATATTTTCTGTGACATGAACCGTTCAAACGTTATTAGTTCAAACGTGTATATGACGTCACGACGCTCCTGGCGCCCTCTGCAGCCCGTCAGAATATGGCAGATAGGTTATAAATGCTCGTCTAGTATGACATCATAAAATTGTCCTCTTGATATTTTCTGTGACATAAACCACTCAAAAGTTATTAATTAAAACGTGTCTAAGACGTCACGACGCTCCTGGCGCCCTCTGCAGTGTGCCAGGATGTGCCAGGTAGGTGCAAAATACTCGTATGGTATGCCGTAACAGAATACCGTTTACCGCAATACTCTTCCACGAAAGGCGCACGAGAACTTAAATGTTACCTTTTGCTCTTCTACTAATTTACGAACATTTCAATTCGCCGATAATCGAGATTCAAAATAATTAATTTGGTTTTAGCACCATATATTTTGTGTAAGTATACCATTATATTCAAACTGTGTGCTATTGATCCATCGTTATCAATTTACGTTATTATCTGCTTGATACATTACATAGGAGTTTCGACGTTTAACCACACTCACCCTCAGAGCGAGTAACAGTTGTAAGAAGTTCAATTTCTGAGTCAATACGGGCCTTATAGTTATGCCACCGATAAGGGATTGTAGACGCCTGTCAAGCCTGCTAATTTGTTATGTTGTAAAGTCGCATTCAATAACTCAATACGTAGCACCGTAGCCACGCTCCACCCGTACCGAAACAACTTACAAACGCTCCACCGAGTATTCCAAAACTCGCTGATAGAGCATTCGCAGCGTGCTCGGAACGTTTCGAAAATCGAGGCACCATTTTCAAGATTCATTGATAACATTGCCGGAACAATGGAATTTCATCGTTATTTACAACAGGCTTCGTTGAATTTTATCTTTCATTTCGCCTTTTGTTATTCATGGAGAGTGGTAAGAATATTACTCTCTTAATTTCAATTGAAATATTTACGCGCCATTCATCGTGTGTTTTTTTCTTGACGCGTTCCGAAAAACATGACAAATAATATGATTCTGCATTATGTTACATGATTCTACAACCGTAGCATTGTCTAGAGGTTTCGTCAGCCAATGCAGTCAGCAACCCATAGCGTGCACTGAAATCTTACCTCCAGCGCCAGCCATACAGCATTCTCGTACCTCAGACACTACCATGCTATTAGGTTCACAGAGTGGGTGTTGCAAATTGACTGTCGCCATTATGTTCGCAAAGCAGGCCGTTTTTATGCAATTTAGTTACAAATATCATCATTTAATTTGTAAATATGAGTGAATTGATAATATTATATTTATTAAAGTAACTTATTAAAACATATTCAATTAGACTTACCACTATTTTACTATTCTCAGCGCCAAATTTTATAAAACTTGATAACTTATAACTTGGCTAAAAACGAACTGTAGTAGTGCTAATTTTCAGTTAAGGTATTTATATTTGTGGTAAAAAAGAAAATTCAACGTTGAAAAAACGAAATTTGCATTTATATTTACCACGGGATAACCCCTGTGGTGCGACACAAAAAGGTTAACTCTTTTGTTGATACTGTATATACACTATATTTGTACATAAAATAGCTACCCCTGAATGATCAGGTTATCTTTTCACCGATACCTGCAAATACACAGCAAGATTCCTAGATACAAATTCCTTTCCAGATCTTAATGAAAGGGCAAAATATCCACAAATAAAAATGAATTTTTATTTCTTCAGCCACCAACTCACCACTATCGTGGATAACAGAATTGGAAATTGCCATTTATTTTTACTACAAATATTTCCCCCTGCTTAAAGCATAATACTTATTTATAGGCTCGTGTGAGATTTCTTCTTTATTTATTCATATATAATAACACAATGTACATGGTTAAATGGTTAATGTTACTGGAATCCAATATACGAACATCCATCTACCTTTGTTTAATTTGTGAATTGAGCTAAAACTATCATGCATAATGCTTTATGTTTTTCTAATTTTCATGGGCTTTTTTACAAAAGCTTTTACAAAAGCTTTTTAGCCTCTCAAGGGAAAATGAACATCGCAATATATTTCTTGCTAGCACTCACAATAAGCCAAGCCCACGAGAATTTCAACATCAGAAGAAGCTCCACAGCGATGTTTGATTTGTATACTGTTGCGCATGGTTGCGTATTTAAATATTTTTTCTCAATCTTTTTTTACAATTTATGTTTTCAAACAGGATCAAACAAGTGAAATGTTATTCTACCGTTCATTATTAATATTTTATAAAGGCATTTTTCGAGGGAATTCACAATTTCCTGTACAGCAGACTGGTTTTTATCTTTCTACTCATTAGATACTGAACTTAAATACCAGACTATGCGTATCTCACGAGTAAATTTCACAAAGAATGTTTTAGCTAAAAAAAACAGTCTTTTATTTGATGATGCTGATTAAAGTATTCATATTTTTTCCTCTGTCTGTCTGGCTCTGTAAGCTAGCATACAACAACATACCAAACTGGTTTGAGGATTGGGGGGGCTTTTGCTGAAAGTTGTCACTTGTATGTTTACCGGCATAACTAACATTAATTGATATCTACGTATAGATATCACTTAAACTGAGTTATGTCATCGAGACAACTTTCAGGAATAGCCGCCCAGGTATGGTTGAATATTTGGATAGCTTGTAAGGAATGTCCAAGTGCTATCTTGTGGGACTCGATCCCAGATTTCGCCATACAAAGAAGAAAATAGTTGAAACGCCTTCAGTGGTGATTGACGGTGGCAAGAGTCGAACCAGCAGCCTCTCGAATTAGTCTTGAGTGTTATCTATCGGTGTTCATTCTACCTACTTCCTTGTCATATCGCATATGTTTATGTTTTATCGGATTTCTGTCTAGAAAATTATCAAAAGTGATTTTTATAAATGCGTTTTGTTTTTCTAAATATGATATGTACGTTCACGTACAAAGGATATGTTCAAGGTTTGAGCGTGAAATACAGACCGACTAAAGTTTATCGGCGCGTTGATATATACCGGCTTCTCGTTACTCCTTCTTCCCTGCGTCTCAGTCGTCAGTGGTGCTAACTTAGTATGCAGGAAGTGTTCGTCTCTCGCGCTAAAACCAGGTTTATATCGCGCAATCAGCTTCCAATAGTTCTTTGATACCTCATTTCGCGGATACAAAGCACCGCCCACACGAGCGGCCAAGATCTAAACCGTAGCGAGCGCTGAGAGCGGAGCTGGAGCAGTCCTAAGCCTAATGCCATCATGTTGATCCGGCCATGGAAAATTAAAATTAAATAATCCTGACGGTAGAAGCGAGTGAGGGATTGGCTGCGTCGAAATGAAAAGGTGTTATGAAAATATTAAAATAACGGAGGGTTCGTTTAGTTGTTAGTAGTAAGGGTAGTGACGTCATAAAGCGAGAGCTTTGCTAACGGGCTGGGAAATTTTGCTTCAATTTAAATTTTGATCTAGAAAAAGTTTGAAGTAAATATGTGAAATAATTAAATCATAACTAGTTGAAAATTCAATGTCCATTTGCAGAACCCTATAACCCGAATCAGATTAACAATTATCGTACGGACAGATAGGACGGAGCAATGTCTATCTGATCTCTTGTCTGAACATCACAATATCAAGATGATGTCTAATACAGATCGGTTGCACTATTTAATGGCATATATCTCTAAATAATCAACGCCCACAAATACAAGTGTGCATGGTTGCACGGTAGCACACAATGAAACTTTTGTATTATATTTGTCATATTTTCATGAGCTAATGTAAATAATATATTGTATGATCTTTTTCTGCCACATTATTTTAAGAATCTGATATGGTTTAATATGTTTATCTAATTATTATCTAGGCAGTATTTTGTCGGCTGCTTGTGTGTTTATCTTTATGTTTTATTTATGTTACTTGGAAGTGTCAGGCATCAGTGTTATGAAGCGTTTCTCTGAATCTTACATGTGGATTGTAGAACGATTCTAAAACATCTGGACTTTGTCAAGACATAAAATAAAATGGTTATTATTTTCATAACAGTATGCATCAACATTTTATATTTTATATATGATTTGCAAATAGAATAGAAGCTGTATTATGCACACATTATACATTTAAATTGTATCAGTATAATGTAGGGTGATCATGTATACAATAATATTGACTGCATTACAGTTTGTATAAAGTGACAGGTGAATACAAAAGTTTCAACAAGTAATGTAATCCTCTGTTTTTATTCATTGAGGCAGGACAATCGTTAATATAATATTTACTCAATTATTTTGACGTAATGTATTCAACTCCTTTTTTACCAATTTCTACAGTACAAAATAATCTAACCTCGCACAATGACCGCTTACAAATTCATGTGGTAATAGCACACAAGTCACCTGTGGATGGCTCAGTCAGCATAATCTTCTGAAGTTGGTAGTGAGACGATATTTATTTACTTATGTATATCCTCCCTCCCTCATTCCCCATAGCCATCCCTTCTTGTCTTGCCTCACTGCGGAAACATACTTTTCCTATTGCAACTTACAACAGATGTCCACCATGCGTAAACCGCAATTTAAATCGAAATGGTCATAATTCCTTTAATAATGTATATAGGTTGTCGATAATATTGAACTTACAATCAATGACGGTATTCAGATTGCCTATATTATTTGCAATGACGAATAATTTCCGCAAGTTGGTCACTAACTTTCCGCCAATAAGATGTTTAATAGAACTGACCTTCTAACTTTGTCAAACAGTTGAAAGCTAAACTTCATGAAATAGTTAGCGACACTAGTTTAGAGGCAAACTGTGTCAACGCTTGTAAATGCAGGGTAAGATTGTTAGCGTCAAAGTTAATTGTAAAATACAATTTTAACTTGCAACTAATTTACAAGCCATAATTTTTAAAACATATAGCTATAGTCTGAGAGAAATAAACCATTGATATACTTTAATGGTTTGTATATTGATTACAAAAAATATGTTATCTTAAGTACATGTTTAATGAGAAAGTAAATATTTACGTGACTGTATTGTTTTTCCAACATCTTGTTTTCAAAAAAACATATTATAACAATCCAAAAAATAACAAGTTGTGTGTTTTACAACTAGAAATAAAAAATAGTCAAATAAGAATTGCATTTTTAATGGGATTGTGGAAATAACAAACAAACAAATGTATTCATGTAAAAACTATGTTGAATTTTTAAATATTTTTAATGTACATTGCTTGTACATTGCAGAGTAGAGAATACTTTCCATAAATAATTTGTACACTTCCATGAAATGTCAAGTTATCACTGCAAGTGAAAGATGGGTATACAGTTGTGGAGTAATAACACGCTGATCTAGGAATGTCATCCTACACATCCACATAATGATGCCATTTCGTATTCCCCCTCGCAAGTCTATGAATCCGCGAGTAATCACGTATGAATGGCTTAAAAAATAAACAATAATATTGCCTCACATGAAAATTCTTTCGACTTTCCGGGTTAATGTTTGATCTGTCTCTCTGCGTCGTACAGTGAATGGCAATTTTCTGTCTGACACCCCGGTTTATTTATTTCCTCGGAAACTTTTCCAACTCGCTTCTCTCCTCTGACCTATTTCATGTCACTGCGACTTGACGGTCTCTCACCAGAAGTCGTTATCTTTTTAACTCTCGAATTGCTTTTTACTCTCAAACTTCTTCTAGCACCATGCAGTGATAACGTAATTCGACATAAATTGTATTATTATCATTCTAACAATATTTGAATATCTAAATAATCTCTAATTAGTAATTAGGTTTTGATAACATGATTTCAGAACATTATACTGTCGCTTCACATTAGTGTTTACTGGTTACTCAAGCTAACAAATAGATAGCGCTTACCATAATCCATTATAGTCTTGCTAAATGTTCGTTTATTTCATGTATGACCTGTTCTTTTCATTCGTTACGGCTCTCTTTGTGGCCTAACTCCCACCGTGTCGGCTCTCTTTGTGATCTGACTCCCACCGTGTCGGCTCTCTTTGTGACCTGACTCCTACCTTGTCGGCTCTCTTTGTGATCTGACTCTCACTGTGTCGGCTCTTGTGATATGACTCTCACTATGTCGGCTCTCTTTGTGACCTGACTCCCATCATGTCGACTCTCTTTGTGACCTTACTCCCATCATGCTGGCTCTATTTGTGACCTTACTCCCATCATGCTGGCTCTCTTTGTGACCTAACTCCCCCTTTGTCGGCTCTCTTTGTGACCTGACTCCCATCTTGTCGGCTCTCTTTGTGACCTGACTCCCCCTTTGTCGGCTCTCTTTGTGACCTGACTCCTACCTTGTCGGCTCTCTTTGTGATCTGACTCTCACTGTGTCGGCTCTTGTGATCTGACTCTCTTTATGTCGGCTCTCTTTGTGACCTGACTCCTACCTTGTCGGCTCTTTTTGTGATCTGACTCTCACTGTGTCGGCTCTTGTGATCTGACTCTCACTATGTCGGCTCTCTTTGTGACCTGACTCCCATCATGTCGACTCTCTTTGTGACCTTACTCCCATCATGCTGGCTCTATTTGTGACCTTACTCCCATCATGCTGGCTCTCTTTGTGACCTAACTCCCCCTTTGTCGGCTCTCTTTGTGACCTGACTCCCATCTTGTCGGCTCTCTTTGTGACCTGACTCCCCCTTTGTCGGCTCTCTTTGTGACCTGACTCCTACCTTGTCGGCTCTCTTTGTGATCTGACTCTCACTGTGTCGGCTCTTGTGATCTGACTCTCTTTATGTCGGCTCTCTTTGTGACCTGACTCCCACCGTGTCGGCTCTCTTTGTGACCTGACTCCTACCTTGTCGGCTCTCTTTGTGATCTGACTCTCACTGTGTCGGCTCTTGTGATCTGACTCTCACTATGTCGGCTCTCTTTGTGACCTGACTCCCATCATGTCGACTCTCTTTGTGACCTTACTCCCATCATGCTGGCTCTCTTTGTGACCTTACTCCCATCATGCTGGCTCTCTTTGTGACCTAACTCCCCCTTTGTCGGCTCTCTTTGTGACCTGACTCCCATCTTGTCGGCTCTCTTTGTGACCTGACTTCCATCTTGTCGGCTCTCTTTGTGACCTGACTCCCCCTTTGTCGGCTCTCTTTGTGATCTGACTCATATCTTGTTGGCTCTCTTTGTGATCTGACTCTCACTGTGTCGGCTCTCTTTGTCACCTGACTCTCACCGTGTTGTCTTCCGTTTGGCCCTGGGATGGAATAGAATATAGAAAATAGAAACTTAATGTGGCTTTGGACAGGCAAATAACGTTAACAAAGAAACAAAATCGATTTGAGGTAACTATTTCTTATTTAATGAATGTTTACGATTGGTAAGAAGTTCGGGTAATAAGACTTCTTACATGGGAATAGGATACCTCATTCCATTTCTTTGTTACATTTTGTAAACTGTTTAAACTTGGTTGTTATTTATTTGTGTTGTAGTTCTTCTTGCTTTGAAGGGTTCCCTCGAAATTATTAATCATGGATAAAGAATGAAGTCATTCACACCTTAGATAAAATTCAATACCGAAATTGAATTTTTATTAATTAATTGGTTTAATATTCTTTTTACTTCATTTAATTTCATATAATTCAGAAAAAAGAGAAACATTGATATTCTGTCTTAGTGTCAACGTTTTCGTAAAAACGGAGATTTTAATAACGTACTACATCACTAGAATTGCGCCTTATGGCCGGTTCACACGGTGCGAGTTACTGGCATGCCAGTAAGCCAGTGGCTGGCCCTCTAACTGAGGGGCAAGCTACTGGGCTCAGACTCAACTGGCCCCAGTTGTTTTCACGCTGCGAGTTACTGGCATGCCAGTAAGCCAGCGGCTGGCTTTCTGCTCGGACTTGAACTGACCCTGTCATTTGCAAGAATGTCTGAAGAGCGTAGAGTGCTAATACGGAAAGTAATAAGATCATTTTCGTTGATACTGTACGAGGAATTATTAAACATTTTTTTAAACATTTGTTTACAATATTTTTATATGCGGGGCTAAAAACGTTCCACAAAGTTTCTTGTTCTCTGTACAAATGCACAAAGTTTGCCGTCTGTTCGTCACTCCACCTTCCTGACATATTCCAAAACCAAAATATTAATAATAATAATAATAATATGTCAGCACGAAAAACATCAACAAAACAACGTGCGCTACTGTCCACTGTCCGCTCAGTTACTGACCTGTGCGTTCATATGGCGCCAGCGGCTGGCCGATCCAAAACATCCCCGTGGTGGGGGAAGGCCAGTGGCCAGTCAAAACAAAAATATTTGAAGTAGCTCGCCAGGCGAGCTACTGACCAACTCGCACGCACAGTCAGTAACTCGGCCGACCTGTTTACACGAAGCAAGTAGCTGGCCCCCAGCTACTGGCTCTATCAACTCGCACGCCAACTCGCACCGTGAGAACCGGCCATTATATTGTCATAACAGGCGTAGAAGAGACCGATGTTGATTTCATATTAAAAGATCATTCACAATTGGTTATAAGGCTTGAGGTGCAAGTCTTATGGTTATGCGTTAAAAAGCGGTAAATTTCCCAATCGAAAAATATATACTTTTATCATATTTATATTTAATTTGAATGTGGTAGTCATATAATTCTGTGAACGCATCTTTCAAGAATTGAATGAGTTTGTACAATTTCTACTAGGACATCTAAAATGTGATTACAGCGTTCACCAACACTAGCAATCGTATGAAGCTAAAGAATAAAGCAAGTGTTTAAAGGGGTGGGACTTGCTGACGGGATGTGTTGTTGTGTTTATATGCCGAATAAGCTCTCCGGGCTTTGTCGTAGCACGTACAATTGAGTACGGCTCAAGGCCCGTCTATAACCAAAGCAGAAACTGTATTTGAGCATTCAATAATATTGTTTGCGATAAAAGAAACTTTTACGAAACAAACATTGGTATTGTTCTTCGAATATCTGCATACAATAAATAATAAAACGTATTCCTTTTTATTAATATTTACGGTAGATATCAAGCAATTAACAAACCGTTTTTGATCGACTTGTTCTCTTTTCAAGGTATTTCTTAATCTGATGTTCACTTACATCCTGTTGCCCTTACTATATGAATATGAATCACACTTGAAATTCTTATTCAAGTAACCTGACTCATGACAATGCGTCATTAAACTATGAAACAATACTTAATTAAAATTAAACAATTATTTATAACTAATAACTAATAAGTTGTGTAAAAACGTACACTTTGGTAGACCTATGTTCTTTGACCAAGGCATTGTCCTATACTATAAGATATTTGATAAATAAAAAATGGTTTATATTATACTTGGTTGTATTCTTGTTGTGAACATATATTAGAGATGGTTTATCAATTTGAACATGGAGTAAACAATTTGTTTACACATGGATATACGGAAACGCATATACTTGAGACTGTAAATTACTTGCCCCTTATAACAGTGATCAACCCAAATTTAATGCACTACATGGTAGACCAATGATGAAACCAAGAATGTACTTCGCTAGAAAAGATGTTCCAATAAATGATATCACGTTTCTCCACCATTTAAACGAATATTCAAAATCGATCAAGGTCGCGTATTATTATGTAATTGGGCGCAACCTTGGGACTTTTGTTTGTTTAAACAGTTATCGTGACGTCAGACGTGATCTCGCGATAACTTATGACGGGTTACCTGTCATGAATTATGCAGGTGGAAACAGGAATAAATGTTTTGACAAAAACCCACATGGTTTATCTTACGTAACTGATTGCCTTTCAAATTTCAACGTGAATTTAACTTGATGTTATTACATATTAAACACTGATATAGAATTGAGAATATAATTAAGTAAATGTTTTTAAAAAAACATAATTTTTTCGGTTCACTCTCTAATGATTTTATAATTTACGATTGAAATAATAACGTAATTTTGAATGAAAATAATATAAAATACAGATGTAACAGCAATGTTCACTCGGTAACATTAAAAACGATGCAAAATCGAAGTACAGTACACCTCATGCACAACATATTTTTAGTGAAGAAACAACAATAACAACTTTCCTTTTTTGTTAACGCTTGTTTTGGAGAAATCATGCACCATTCAATTGTCTGTTATACCTCTAAACTTGAAAAGAGTGATTTTAGTTGAATGATAATACAATACATATTCTGGTGTCAAATATGAACATGACACATGAACATCATTGTGTATGCACACATTTGCTGTTAATATATTATAACTAACTTATATATTTTTTACTAAATTTGGTAATCCAAAATTTTATTTTTGAGGATTATTCGAAACGATAAAAAAATTTAAGTGGCACACATTTATAGAAAAAATTAAATATCTCCATGTTGGTTGGAAATGTTATTTTTATTGGACATAAAAAGTGCATTCATTTTGATAGCAATATTAACAAACAAAAAAATGCCTGGAATGGACGTAAAATTTGAAGATTAAATTGAATATCTAGACAACGTTATATAACGCAATTATTATTTTTACTATGAAGACGAACCACTTAATTTTTGTATAGTATGTCTACCCAAAATTGCGCACTAAATTGTTATTCAAGAGTAAAATATCATTTCTATTTTAACTAATTAAAAAGAAATCAGAGCTTTTTTCCTGATGCGTATATATTATGTATGTGCTCATTTGTAGGAAATTATGAATCAGTGTGATTTGTAGATGCTATTGTCAAAAATTTAAGTATTGATAGTATCATAGCAAACATATTTATTACTTATTGTAAGTCCGGTATTATGACAGCCCACTAAATATCTAGCCCAGGGCTCACTTGATTTTTCCATGGAATCAACGATTCTGATCGGTGGTTACCATGGAGAAAATAAAAATAAGCCCCGGACCAAATAATTAGTGGGCCGTTATAATACTGGGCCTCATATGTGTTTGTCAAAACCTTTTGTGCAATCATTACAATAAAATAACAACCTTTGTAACGCCACAAGTATGTTGTACAAAATCACGTACAATAGATTTGAGCAAGGAATGATGCAACCTTATAGAAGGCATATTATTAAAAACGTTTTGTAATTACGAATTAAAGAATATATATCCAGCTACCGAAACGATCAAAAAAATATTTTATAGATTTTGCCACAGATCCTTACGAGAAAATTAAGGAGTTTGACATTTTTATCAATATACACTATCTATATATTGGTATTATAATAGTAGGATCCATCAATTTCAAGTCTTATCTATGGCTCAAATATTAATTATTTTACTATTTTACTTTCTGCTTTTTTTCATGCAATTTAATTTAGGCAGCCCACACAAGAGATATATCTCATATGCGGCCTTCTTATTTTTTAATTGTCTTTCACATTCACATAGTTCACTATAGTTGCACGTTAATTATTTTAAAATGCTGTATTAGTGTTTAAGAGTATTGTTAATTCATCGTAATAAATATATATGACATATATATGATGTTAATAATAAAAATAATAAAATGTTAACCAAAAGTCCCTTGCTTCGTTTCCGTTCACAATGTCTTCATAATATATTTTTCTAGCTCTGAATTACATTTCATGTGGCTGAAAGTAATTATCCTCGTGGAAAATTCTAAGGTTAGTACTAAGAATGTGAAAACAAATTTTAAAAAAACATGCAGTTTGGCACATTTTAATTTATTGTAATTTATATTAAAGTACATAATGATAAGTAAAAATTATGATATCAATTTATTTATTTAAATGATTAAACTAGAAATAAAAATTATGCTTTCAAAACTGTTATTTTGACATGTGCACTATTATAAGTAAGTAGTAGTTTTTACTTTTCTGCTTTGAACTGATTTTGTTATTATTGTTATTTCCATTTCGGTGTCATGTTTACCTTGCCCTCACAAAATTGTACTTAGTAAAGTTGAATACTAGTATTTTGACTTTAATAACGTACATCTGTATTGAATATTTTGTGCTGGGCCAATTAACGAACATATATGTCAGTTATGGCCACACATTATTTACAAGCATTGCAATGAAATGTTTGTGGGTTATTTAGAAACATTGTGGGACCTGATGGGTTTGCTTTATGAAATGTTGCTAATATTGTTAACTATTGTTTTTTAATGTTGTTGTCACATTTGGGTTATTTGCAGTTGAAGTAGAGTTTTATGTTGCTAGTCTAGCACTTGGGTCATTTGCAGTTGAAATAGGGTTTTGTGTTGCTAGTGTAGCACTTGAGTCATTTGTAGTTGAAATGGGGTTTTGTTATGCTAGTGTAGCACTTGGGTCATTTGCAGTTGAAGTAGGGTTTTGTGTTGCAAGTGTAGCACTTGGGTCATTCGCAGTTGAAATAGGGTTTTGTGTTGCTAGTGTAGAACTTGGGTTATTTGCAGTTGAAATAGGGTTTTGTGTTGCTAGGGTAGAACTTGGGTTATTTGCAGTTGAAGTTGTTGCTAGTGTAGAACTTGGGTTATTTGCAGTTGAAGTAAGGTTTTGTGTTTCTAGTGTAGCACTTGGGTCATTCGCAGTTGAAGTAGGGTTTTGTGATGCTAGTGCAGAGCTTGGGTTGTTTGCAGTTGAAATGGGGTTTTGTGTTGCGAGTGTAGCACTTGGGTTATTTGCAGTTGATATAGGGTTTTGTGATGCTAGTGTAGAACTTGGGTTATTTGCAGTTGAAATAGGGTTTTGTGTTGATAGTGTAGCACTGGGGTTATTTGCAGTTGAAATAGGGTTTTGTGTTGCTAGGGTAGAACTTGGGTTATTTGCAGTTGAAATAGGGTTTTGTGTTGCAAGTGTAGAACTTGGGTTATTTGCAGTTGAAATAGGGTTTTGTGTTGCTTGTGTAGCACTGGGGTTATTTGCAGTTGAAATAGGGTTTTGTGTTGCTAGTGTAGAACTTGGGTTATTTGCAGTTGAAATAGGGTTTTGTGTTGCTAGTGTAGAACTTGGGTTATTTGCAGTTGAAATAGGGTTTTGTGTTGCTAGTGTAGAACTTGGGTTATTTGCAGTTGAAATAGGGTTTTGTGTTGGTAGTGTAGCACTTGGGTTATTTGCAGTTGAAGTAGGCTTTTGTGTTGGTAGTGCAGCACTTGGGTTATTTGCAGTTGAAGTAGGGTTTTGTGTTGCTAGTGTAGCACTTGGGTTATTTGCAGTTGAAATAGGGTTTTGTGTTGCTAGTGTAGAACTTGGGTTATTTGAAGTTGAAAAAGGGTTTTGTGTTGCTAGTGTAGAACTTGGGTTATTTGCAGTTGAAGTAGGCTTTTGTGTTGGTAGTGCAGCACTTGGGTTATTTGCAGTTGAAGTAGGGTTTTGTGTTGCTAGTGTAGCACTTGGGTTATTTGCAGTTGAAATAGGGTTTTGTGTTGCTAGTGTAGAACTTGGGTTGTTTGCAGTTGAAATAGGGTTTTGTGATGCTAGTGTAGCACTTGGGTCATTTGCAGTTGAAATGGGGTTTTGTGTTGCAAGTGTAGAATTTGGGTTGTTTGCAGTTGAAATATGGTTTTGTGTTGCTAGTGTAACACTTGGGTTATATGCAGTTGAAGTAGGGTTTTGTGTTGCTAGTGTAGAACTTGGGTTATTTGCAGTTGAAGTAGGGTTTTGTGTTGCTACTGTAGCGCATGGGTTGTTAGTGGAAGTAGGGTTTTGTGTTGCTACAGCTAGTGTCTGTGTAACGCTTGGGTTATTTGTTGGTGAAATAGTTGTGAGTGTTATTCTTGTCTCACTTGCGATATTTTCTTTTGAAATAGTTTGTGTCGTTGAAGAGATATTCACGGGGTTCGCCGTTGGTTTCCTATTGGAGAGGTCATCCTCCCCTTCTTGCTCGTCATCATCATCGTCATCGTCATCGTCATCGTCTTCATCTTCATCTTCAAATACGTCATCGTACTCAAGGTCATCGTAACAAACGAAGCAGACGAACCGGGAGACTTCGGGGCAGAAATACGAACACAACGAGTTGAACAGCTGATCGGCGAATCCTCTCTAAGAAGGACACGACATATATTAGTTCAGGATCAACATACTTTTCATTTACTTAATTCAAATGTATAAACAATTATTATTATTATTATAAACTAACAAATCTTTTTCATACAGTATGCGTATTTGTCACTTTTTTAAATGTTCTGTGGGGCTCTTGAGATATGACCAAAATCCTAGTTTCACTTGGTTGTATTAGCGGTAGTGTTTCCTCTTGAAACGATGTTTTGGATCTGAGGAAAAATCCTACATATATGACATATTAGAAAAGTGTCACTTAAAGGTAAAAAGTATTATCAATTGTATACTGATTTAAAAAGTTATACACACATACTTGAAGTTTTATTTTTTCAAATATCAATCTATTTTAGGTAATTTAAAAACGTACTATTATTTATAGACATCCAAGGCATGTGCAAACTTAAACGTTTTTCCATACCTCAGCGTAAAATACTGAGTGCTAAAAAGAACGTTCTTTGCAACCTTGCCGACTACTTGCTGTTCATTATAATCAAGGAATCACTTTTAAAAGCTACACAGAACATTAACATAACGAAACACGATTGTAGCGAGTTTAGTTTAGTAAAGTATTTTACATATTAAGTTTTTATGGAATTACATATTGTATACTTCTTCCCGCTTCAATACCTTGTTTCACAAAGTTCCAAGCTTAGTATTGATTCCCGCCAACGTCAATGCTGACTGAATTTATTTATTCGGACCTTTTCTTCAGTCAATCGTCAGTCAGTTGGAGATTGCTTACTAATACAAACATTTTGTTATGATATTTAGCATTTTAAAGCGAAGAACATAAGGTAGCCTTCATGTACACCCAATTGCACCTTTCAATGTACATTGGTATGCCGGAGAGAAAAACAATGTATTGCCTGCTGTCCGAAGTACATCGGGTGTCGGGTGACCACAAATATCCACCAAATAAAGATAACAAAACAAATACATATAAAATACAAACGGTTATTAACAATTTCTGTAACAATAACATATTGGCCGAGTCCTTAAGTATTGATAAAATAATATCGTCTATAATTGATAACTGGACGCCATTATCCTCAAGAAAATCCACGAAAAAGTTTAGCACAGTGTTATGCGTACTGCTTTAAAAAGTAATGTTTATGCGAAATGCATGGATATATGTGTATTGGTTTAGAAAACTAACTCAACTATTCGCGTGTATTCAGACGACACCAAACGTCTGCAACCACTTTACTTATTTTTGGGCATATTTAGATGTATCATGTATGGGGAAGTGCAACGATATACTGGCTTATTATATAATAGATTACAAAGTTAATACCTTCCTGCAACAGCCATGCCCTTGATAATAGCATTGAGCTGGGTCTAACATTATGCGGGTTGATAGTCTCCATGCGTAACACTCGACAGCTATTCGGTTAACACAACTCAGATTATACCACGAGGGCAAAGGCCATATTTAGGGTCACGGAAAAATTCTGTAAACCACGATCTGTCGCTAACGGACCTTTTGACACAAAATCTATTTTTGGTTGAACGTATCCTTCATACGGATATCATCTATAAGTAACAAATCGAAAAATGTCCGAAAACGAGATCGGAAGTAAAAAATCTCAATCGATCAAAGTCAAACAAATCAATTTGAATTTGAATTTGAATTTCAAAGTAATTTATTCACAACGTCAACTATATACACAAGTTATATCACCTCCTGGTTTGATTGCCTGTTTCATTGGTTTTTAATACCTCGACGAACCATGTACCCTCCGCGATATCTTGGAAGCAAAATTTCAAGGAAAAGCTGTTTCAAATTTCTGGAAATATTTAACCGGACACGGAAAGTAAGTACAGGTAATAAAAATTATATTTCCGCTTTATTAAGTATCAAAAGCACCCCATTATCTTTAAAAAAAAAAAACATTCTTAAAGTTGCATCTAATTGAAAAATGTATATTCAAAAATGCATTTTTTTTATTGTTTAACCATTATTTTCGGAGAGACATTTATTGGTCATTTTATTGACCTTTCCGGGAAAAATAAATAATAGGTATAAGATAATAATACAGTAAAACTTAAAAATACATAAATAATATATTCCAACCTTTTCTTCGCCGTTGTCATGCCTCCATAATTTCCCACACCGGCCATGTACGAGGCAAGCTGCAAAAACCACCACCAATAATATTATTCGCATGTTTTACAACGGTTTCACTTATTTCTCAGCACTCACTGTTGTGAAAATAAGAATCAACAGTGTTTTATATGCCCACATGCGTGACATGATGATAAATATTTCAAGATCACACGACAGCCTCGCATTCGGTTTCACCTGGTTCTTGTTTCTTGTTCTTGCGACATGAATTGTTTAACACGCTTATAATCCAACATGTCGCAAAACTTTCTGACGAGAACTTAATATTTATGAAGGAACGTTTCTGTCTTAAAGGAATATTTCTTCAGTGTCACGCATGGAACCCTTCAGGTTATGCATGGGCACGGTAGAGGTATACAAGTGTACCGCAAGTACGGTGGGTACGTTAATGGGTTCTACTGATAAGTGATAATAATAAGTAATCTAGGCTACATGCAAAACGGTGTTGTGGTTTGTCATGCGTCTCCAATTGAAGAAAACAATCGAATTGTTATGTTATTGTTCAGAACTGGGTTGATGATTTGCAGTTTGGTCTATTAAATATTTTTTAAACCCTGTTTTTTTTTTTTTTTTTTTTTTTTTACTTTTTTTGAAAAGCAATTTCAATTTAGGATGTTTATGCGTGCTGGAGCTTTACAACCAAAACAATCTTAGTCCTATCCAAATTATAAAACCCTACACTTTCTTTCTTTATTTATTTATTTATTTATTTGGTATCCACTATTTGATTTAGAGAAGAAAAAAATTACATCGTGAATAATCTTAACATAAAAGATATGGATGAAGTAGAATGCATTTTATGATGGTTTGGAAGTTATGATACGCTAATTTAAATTTCCTGATAATTTCAATGCAAATAAATGTATTTCTTTTCATGATTATAACGTAATGTCTAATTCTAGTGACAAGTTATTTATGTGGCTTTATAAAATAACGATAAATATTTAGTTTATATATTGTATGTTAAGTTATTTCCATATGCACACTGTGTGTATGGGTATGTTAGCTTTAAAAGAATTATTGCTTTTATTGCTGAATTTTATGTTGATCCTATTTGTATTATGTACTATTATTATTTACATTGCAATATTACTAATTGCCAAATTCTTAAGCCGCGTTCACATAAATGACTAGTGACTATTGACTATTGACTATTGACTATTGATTAGTGACTAAGCGAATTGAACCATAGGCGATACGTGCTGACGTTCACACAACTTTACTTTTGACTTATGATTATTGACTATTGACTAACGAATTGAAGATATCTGGAAGTCATAGTTACAACCAATCACAACGTTCGCGTTCAGCCAATGAATGTGGAGCAACGGAAGTCAATACCACTATTCAATTACTGTCAAGTGTATATTTGTTTTTGACTATTTCCGGCGAATATTATTTATTTATTATTTTTATAAAGCTGTCATACAATAAAATATTCTTATTTTGAAAACAAATCTTCAAAACAAACAAGAAACATACAAAACCTTCACAACTTGGTTAAGCCCATCATTAAACGTTTTAACTGGTGAACAGTTACTATCGCCATACCTCGTTTTCTTCATAATGTTGCAATTTTTTTATTTTGACAGCTCGTTGTTTGTCAATCAGTTTGATTCATTTGTTCTAGGTGGCAGATCATACGTGTCAAAGAACTTAGTTGTGTAGTGTTCACATCTTTCTTTGGGTAGTCAATAATCACTAGTCAATAGTCAATAGTCAGTAATCAATAGTCATTTATGTGAATGCGGCTTTACAGCACAACAGCTCTACTTACCTGCACTGAATGCGCATTTTTTTTGGCATCTGTTTTAAATATTTTGTATTGGGTCAATTGACGCGTCCATATTATGTTCTATAGCCGTCACATTATTTACACTCATTGCAATCATTTTTTTGTGGGTCATTTGAAAACTTTAATGCTAGTTTCAATGCCACATTAGTTGGCATCTACGGGTTTATTTTTATTTTGTGATAGTTCGTATCAAATCCATTTAGCCATGCAACAATCTTTTAAAATGTGATCGAAAATGTGACGTCATATATATTCACTGTATGACAATGATGAAACATTAAAATGAAATACAAATGTTATTAATGGGATATTTGTATCTAAATGATAACAAAAAGATTGTTATTAAATAAATATAAAGTTGTTTCCCAGATAGTTTTGAAAATTCACAGTATTTAGAGAATTGTTGAGGAAGTACTGCGATAAGTTGTTGTTGAAGATTAAGGTTGGAATTCATAGTCGGCCCCTACACCTAGGGGCGCCCATTGTTACTAAGGTAACAGTTGTTTCCATGTTATTTCCCATAAACAAAACAAATCCATAGCAACAATGGGTGCCCCTAGGTGTAGGGGCCGACTATGAATTCCAACCTAAGAGTAACTCGTATGATGGTAGTGTTGGACCGAGAAAATTCATGATATAATTATAATATATTACAACTATTCTTTTCAGAAAGAAGATTTTAAAAAAATATGAACAAATGTGAGGTTATAAACTTAGTTTGTGTTTAAGGAAATCACAACATATGTCAAAATACTTTTACTACCCAACCAGCCTAAGGTCGTAAATTTATGTGTTTTAATTCATTTCCTTGCTATAAGGCTGTTATGTAATGACAGACGCATATTACGATACAATCGTTAGCTGGCTTCATAAGCTAATGGTCATGGTGCATTTATCAAGTTATGACGTGAGATATGCAAATAGCATCAGCCACATGCAGGTGCGTGCCTGGGTTGTGCGATGGACCACATAAATAATGTCACTCTTTGAACAACGGTGTGGTGTGATATAAGAAATAACTTATATACACCCTAGACAGTTTTAGGTTATTGAAATCCATGCGGGTGCATTTTGGCCCAGTTACTAAACACACAATAATATGCTGTTGATGCAGGACTAGAAGTTTGTTTTGTGCTTTAAATAGAGTAATGCACACTATAGAGGTTGTGGGGTGGGAGTAGACACTGAACTTTACGCTGGAAGGTTGTTGGTTTGATTTCCGACATATTCAAAGCTAACTGATCTTTGTTACAGGTGTTTCCTCCCTTATGGGGTAAATCATGTGAACTCTTGTTCTCAAATATCCTTCGTTTAACACCTGCAATAGGGACATAAAAGTTAACAATTGCAGCATAAGAAATAACATAATATTGTTTACAGAAATATTAAACGTAGACCAAAATATCAAATGAATAATTTTCTTATATGATGTCAAACCAAAAACTGTTTTTTGTTTTATTATTTGTGTACATAATACATTAAGGGGTAATAAATTAACTAGTAAATCTTTGTGCCTTACATTGGCCTTCCTGCTCTCGGGTGGGTAAATTTCAATAAATACAATACAACTAGTAATTTTAAATGCAATCGACTAGTATATCTAATGAGTATGTGAATACGTCTTTCAGTACTTGTTAACTGTATTGTAATAGAACTTGAATAAACTTTCCTCATAAGTTCAGTCTAATCAATAAATCTTGTCTAATTTGAAGTATAAATTTGAGTAGTAATTCATAAACGTAGACAGTTTGTTCAGAATTTGAATTTTACATTTTGAAACGAGTTAAAACAACGTGGTTACAACATTATTGTCATACGAGAGGTCTGATTAAATTCACTAATTAGGATTTATGAACCATCACATTAATAAATGTGGTGTTAACTAACATATAAGTTATGCAAGGAGACAATTAATTTTCTTTTACTATATAAACAATTGTATGGGATTAATAATTATCTGTTGAAGGCACCCTTACATCAGCAAATGCCAAGTTTTAGTTTAAACAGTTCTCTACCACTTTACTACCGTTTTATAAATTCCAGTACGCCTTGAGGGTCATATAATACTTTGCGTAACTCCAAACTTGTATTTCGCGCGTGGAAAGTTTTTTATATTACCAATTAAATTTCTTCTTGAATACTCTCAAATTAGCCAAGAGCAAAAAACAAATGGAACAAAACGAGAAACTTCAACCATCCTGTCTGGGAACGTTGTCAAGTGCAAGGCACGTTGAGGATCTATTTTATAAATAAAGTACTCGGTGTATTGTCTGTACACTCAATTATAATTACCGCGTTTGACAAGAAAATATTGATAAGTATTATGGCAAGAGGAATATAGATATAATGTATTATGAATATATATTAGTGGATTTACACGTTAAATATTCACCTCTATATGAAATAAATTATAATTAAATATATGGAAGTTATATTAATCAATGTACATTATAATTCCAATTTATTTAAGAACTTAATATACATTTATAATAAAATTACGTGACATCGTTGTATGGATATACCCATAAATTCATATATATATATATCATACATCCATCATAAACGTGTATATATATATATATATATACATGCAATCGCAACTAAAAAACAACTTTGCTCAAACTGCCAAACCTTAGCCTACAAATACGCAGAGTTATATAATAATTACCACTAGTACTCATATGGATCATTATATAGTTGTTGCTTTTAGCATGTTTGTATGTATTTTATTTGCTACAATTGAATTTTTCAATTTGTTGTTTTGTATAATATGAAATAATCAATCATATAAACTGACAAAACCAATACATACCTATTTTTAATAATTTGTGATAACACATATGAAACTTTACGAACACAATATAATTTAACGTTCGACTGATTAGGACTATTGATATGGTCAAGCTCGAGGACTATGTTCAATAATTAATTATTATAAATTTCCAATTTAAACACTATATTATATGCTTTCAGAGAAATTGGGCCAACGTGTTATGGAATGTTATCATTTTGCTTATTGAAGCGAGCAAAAGAATTGGTAATTCTTGTTTCAAAGTCAATTTTGAACTTGTACTGCCACTTCTTTGACTAAATAACTAAGTAGCTAAAGATTCATTGAGGGGAGTGTAATGCTATCCTATTTTTTGGAGTGTGCTGCTTCATCAGACTTTTTATCGGCAAATGATATCACTTCTAAAATAACGTATCATTCAGAGTTTCCAGTGAGGTATAACGTAGTACGTTTACACATCATAATTCATATTGAATCTGTCTTTGTTGATAAATGTCATATTTTGCTACGCGCAAGTTATTAATATATCCCCAACTTGTTATCGAAATCATAATTCATGTTGTTGGACGGAACATTCGAGTGCGTTCATCAATTTCAAAATGGATTGTTATTTAAAGTTTTTTCGCAAACTGAAAATCTGTATTTCAAAATATTATCCTGGCATTTGTATATTGGATTATTTGCAATTATATTTAAAATGAAGATTTTAGAATTTCGCGGGGTTTGGTGTAACCAAGTAGACAATGGACATTCTACAATGGAAAATAAATGCATCGAATTCATAGAGACCAGACAATTTCAATAACATAACAAATTGTCCGATTGTGTGAAAATAGAAACATTTAATTTCACATTTTTTAGAACTTTTGAACGTTTACTGCAACTTATCATTTCAGAATTATAATCTTATTTCAGGTGTTTACGGTACAAGACTTTAAAACCCCTCAAAACTACGCTAGACTAGATTGAATCTGTTCTATGTTTTCACCCAAGAGAACATTCAGCCAGTAGTTATTTCTACAATTACCTCCCCGATTGCCATCATTACAATAATCAGTGATGCTGGTAAGTTCAAAGCCAGCAAGATAATTGTGGTTTTGTACCTCTCCATAAAGTTGTTTTAATGAACAGTGCCAGAGAGACGGAGTCCATATGGACTTATGATTAGGGCAACCTCGCCATAAGTAGAACACCGCGGTTTGGGTCAGTTCGGGTCGGTGTTGAGTGATAACGTTTACTTTTACACGATACTGTAATAAGAATACACGCATCATTATTAGCTGTTTTATAGGAATCATTAAGATTATTTATATTTTAGAGAAAGCACATACGCCAAACTATTGTAAAATAATAACAATAATAATTTTTTGAATGTATCTATGCGCTATTTATTTAATTTACCGATGTCTCCTGTTTAAGTATTTTTTACACATTGAATAGTGCTAAAGGAATCTCTATAGGCCTCATCTCAACCTTTCTGAAAGCTTTAGTCACGATTGCTGGTAACCAGGATCGAACCGGTGACCTCTCGTGTCAGAATAACGCGTGTTACCGCTGAGTAATCTCTATCGGGATTGGGAGATTAGAGTCCAGAACTACCGGTCCAGTTACACATGTTACTTTTAGTAGCATTCTACCGATTAGTGGGGTGAACTAGCCTGCACACCGTGCAACGGAGGAAATTCAACTACAATAAACAACAAGCCCTGCCAGGATAAAGTCGTATTTAATGTGTTTTCTATGTAGTTATAAAACTTATTTAAAAGTACAAAAATAAATACAATTGCACTACGTATAAGAAAAACAATAATAAGTAATAAACTATAAAAAGCATTTTTTTTCTAAATGAAGCAATAAAAACAAACCATAGAACATCAAACCAAACTACAATTGAGCAAGAAAGAAAAATAAAAATGGAAAAACTACGAATGAAGATAGAAAATAAACATTCAAGAAATAAAAAAAAAGTAGTAAATTGACATTTAAGAAATTTCAAAGCATAACCAATAATTAATCTTTAGGAGGAAAAAATGTAGAGATACAAAGATACAACATGGGGAGAGCAACAGACGACAAAGCTCACTTGCATTGGTGCCTCCATACGGAAGCCCCTAATTATTGTGGAATCTATTGGTCTAATGAATATTTAAACATAACCACATCTCATAACAACCTTAGGGTTCTCCTACATAGGACACATCTCTGCATCTGGACAAACACTAAGATAACAATAATGATTGCCATTCACTGGACTGGATGTTTAAATCGAGTCTGGGTTCCGTCTCGGTTACCAAACGCTCCGAAGATCACTTCACGTCTTTCAGAGGTGCCTCATCCATCTCATAATGTAACACTGGCGGTGCATGAAAGCCACGTATGAAACCAAGCGCTACTCACAGTCTTGAACTAAATCTTAGCTGGGTTTATGCAAACCGAAGCGTTGATAGATACAGTGTACCGGTAGCGTTGGCTCAGTGCCAGGGTACAGGTTTGATCCCCACGGCCGGCACCCCTAAGAAATCAGGCTAATGCTGGCATTGAATCCTTTCAACATCCCTTAGAGATCAATTTCCAAGTATAGGTATTCTCTTTACCTGCTGAATGGGTATTGACAGAAAGGAAGCAGATCAGTAACCTACATCTGTCATAAAATCACACGGTTCAAACATTGTTAAACTCTAATTCCGACATTACACGACTCAATACTTTTGTCAAACTTATTGAATTCAAGAACATAAGCGAATCAAAAACAGTTTGGTAAAAAACTGCAACAATAAAAGTATTGAGCCGTGTAGTGTTGTTAATACACTTGATCACGGCATTACCGTCCCACTCATAGTTTCAGCTGTGGTTAATAATGAGTGGCATTCAACAATACCACTACAGCAACAATTGAATATAAAACAATCACATTTGTGTTTAAAAATATTAAAAACGATCTTATTGAGCCGGAAAACTGTGAAAATTATTAATTTAAAGTATTAAAATAATTATGTGCTTGCGCGTCGCATTATTCACCATTATATTCTTACTATTATATATTATATATCCTTACTCAGTAACACAGGTATAAGCCCTTAGGTGCGTGAGAAACCCAACAGAAACATTGCCGTTTAAACGTTTTGGCCGTTTGGATGGTGATAATAAGGCTCATTATTATTTTGCTTAATAAACTCGACCGAACAGAGTCGAATGTGAGAATATAGAGGTAAAGGGAGTGTTTGCTGCGAAATGGCCCGAAAGCAGAATGGAATTTATTGAATAGTATTAGCAGTTGTATCAGTGTTAGGTTTAGGGTGTTGGATCAGTAACAATTAGTAGACATGACACATTGTTAAATGCATAGTTAGCATGTTAGCAGCCTTGTCCATGCTTTTTTAATAATTTCTAAACGTGTCTTTACTTCATTACATTATTAATGTATTTATTAAAAGTAACTGACGTTTTATGTAGAATGTAACTTTTAAGAGACCCCATAGTGCGGGTGAATTATTTCATCACAGCTCATTAATAACGAGTTTGAAGCACACATCGAAAATGTGATGACTGATGAACAAACCCTACCCTCGGCCCAACGAGCGTACAGGCTTATTTCATCTCCTCCTGGCAGTATTGTAATATAGCTAATTATGAGTACGTTTGATCTCGCTATGCAATAACCCTCCGTGCTGCATTGCGTAGCTAAGTACCTGTACACTCGGTGTGTAAACCTGAACATAATCTGCCGTTGGCGAAGACTCTTTTACACACAAACAACTGTGTAACATCCATAGGGGATCAGAGCGAAAGCTCTTGTTTGGAAGGGTGCGCCCTTTGAAAGCGCGCCACCTGCGGTTATATGGTACACTAGCGAAGCTATATACCATAAATAATCAAAGACACCTCCATTTTATGGAAAAGTAATTATTCCACTCTACCATTGTTACGTTCAGCTAACGTAAATGTTTTAATTAACAAGAGTTATAACTAAAAGTATAGAAATGTTGTAGCAGAGCCGACTTCACAGCGAGAAATGTCTGGAGGGTCTATTATGAAATGAAGCTGTGTTCTCTTCTAGCGTTTCAAATACGGATAATATTCCAATTTGTTACGAAGCGCTGACCCGTAAAATATTGACTCTGAGCGGTAGCGAGTGATAACGAATACATAACGGCTTTGATGGTAGATTTAGTTTGATAATCTAACAAGTTCTTATTTTTGGACTTATTTATTTGCTATTTATCATTATTTCAATGATATATACAATCATTCAGAATACCTATACGATCACCCTTAACTATAATGATAATCCATAAACGCTCTTGTCGCCAACCCTTGGTTACGATGTTCTATAAAGTTCTGACGTCATATATTGATTCACTTGATTCTTTGTGTCCGTATTACGATTTTCAAAACTCTAATCGTCATACTTGTAAATACTTATTTTAACACTTGTCTCATAAAAGCCTACTAATCCAAATGTTTGTTGTATTGTTATGAAGAAACGAAGTGAATTAATGTAACAGAGGAAATGTCATTTGGTATCGTATATGAATGGATACAAGTATAGTGTTCGCGCCATATTTCAATGTCGCTCGTTTATTTCCGGTGGTTTGACTAGGGTAGTCTATCACATCATTTCTCTAGCTTATCGTTGTAATATACCCTGTCTGTTGTCAGTCTTATCTCTGTAGTGTCCTACCTCGGTTGCACTCTGGACGTACTGTCGTTCGTGCGTGTCGTGTTTTTCGTTGACTTTCGTTGACATTTCTCGGCTTTATGACTATCCTGTTCTTATTGCTATATCTACTTCCTTCATCTTTCTATGGTATTATACTCCTTACTATACTATCCCCAGCGCCGGTCATAATTACAGCAAGTGTCAAGTCATCTGCGTCACCTGTTCACCATGTCAACCACCGAAGCTTCTAGCCGCAATGTAAGTTCAATTTCTCTTCTTTCTAATGTATCTCTGCCCAACAAAAAAAATACAGTCCAATATTGCTATCTCCAGGGCAACCACTCCTACATATAGGACACATATAATTTCTGATTTTATAAACGGTAGCATAATACAATCAAACGTATTTATTTGCGAATACATCCCAGTGGTTTCACAATCCGAGTTTATTGTTTCCTTTGAGTTGTATGAGCGGTCGTCATATTGTGTGATAGCACTGTTCAACTTCAGGAGTTGATGTTTTGTTTTTAGAAAGCATAACATCTTTTAGTTCCATTTCCATTGATTTTTCCCATCTGTCAGCTGCAGACTATGGATAATATTCTGCTAGTTCTCAAGCTTCCGAAAACCGTTGACTGTTTCACATTAGTACCGCTAGAGCGCTCTGATCCGAATCACGAAACTGCCCACGGCTACATGCAAATTTAAAGAGTTATTCGGAAACAAATTCACTCTATTTGTATCATGTTATATACTTAACTTGTTGATCGTTGAGAATACAGAAAATAAAAACAAACGTTAGCTCTTCCGTTATTTTAAGGTTTGTTATTTGCTGAATACTTTAAAGAAAATTACAAATGTAGGAAGCAACTAATTATCTCAATAAAACCATACTGGATAGCTAATGAACCTATAAATTACGTATCGTAGGTACAAATGTTTCATCACACAGAGAGAAATATAAAAACACTTCCTTATAGATGTATTCGAAAGGAATTGTGCGTTGATAAAAGACTAAATTATTATGAAATATATTTGTTGGTATGTATTGTACGATGAGTTAATAAGAACCAGGTCATATAACGTATATTATTTAGTTGCCTAACACGACATATTATAAACATAATATGTAGCTGTTAATATTTACATTTATTAGTGAGAGAATGATGTATACATATTATCTGAATCATCATATTATGCCACAAAAATATTACTGTGAAATCAAACAATGACAGAACCAGCATTGTTGATTGATTAATTTTTATTTTCCCTTTGATTTGTACATTGTATAGGTATTACTTGAGAGGGATAGTGAACAATATTTAATACTAATAAAGATAAAAAAATAAAATGAAACATCGATTATGAAATCGTTGTATTTTCGTTGGTGTCTATAAAGCTTCATCGATAAAACCTTACCTACTAAGCTAACGTGATCTACCTAAAAACTCGAAACGGATTTGGAACAATCCACTTATCCCACGACTGCTCAAATAACGTTAGTAATTGATTAAAAAGTAAACACACGTCTATTTTTCCCCCCTTGTTGACTTTTTGATGCAACTCTAAGCCGCGTGTATTTTCTCTGCGCTTATCTTTACCACATTCTTTCTCCATCGTGGTGAATTTGTGCTCAATTAAAAGCGAACTTCGCTCTTTAAAACGCTGTATAACGTTTTCCTTAAATAAACACGGGGTTGTATGTTCTACTCCATTGAAGTTATTTTGTGTAGCTAATGAAGTGAACGAGGGTTGCATTTGAGTCCAATATCACTTCTCCCTCGCTCTCATTTGGCTGATAAGATCAGTAGAGTTACCTCTCTCTATATATATATACTATACATGAAGTGGTAAAGTGACTACAGTACTGGCATGACTATGTATATAAACAGCATAAGTTTTTATGTGACACGTGTTGCAACTTGCAAAGCTCCGTCCGCAGCCGGCTTAGATAAAAGATGTGCAATTTCACTCCTGTCAGTCGAAGTTTACAGACAAGGCGCAGGTAGAGGCGAGAAAAACCAATATGTTAGTTTAAGTGTAGTGATTATCCACTCGGATACATGAAGATTACTAAACTGATAACTGATAACTGATGGATAAGTAATATTCAGTGTTGAACATTATTCTATGTATTATGTATCTCGTTACTATATGACCCCCCGCTAACCTTGATCTTCCGCTAAGCAGGATCTTTTGTATTGGAAAGAAGAATAAATCCACACAGTCAAAAGTCATGAAACTGAAAAATAAACAACGAAAAACAACTGTTTCAATCGTAGACAATATCATCTGTGTGTTCTGTACGATGACACTGTCAAATGACGTCACACAAAATATGTGTACGCATTCTCTTTGTAATACACTCTTTTGAAACGACACTTTCAAATACTCATATAAAATAAAGATTTATATTGGTATATATATATCACATTTTCATATATACCTTTTCATTTGTCAAATAATGCACATCGATAGTGGTATACAATCTTTACATACATAAAAAAGAACAAACATAAATCCACTGCCTGGTCAAATAACACCAAATGGAGTGACCTTGGATGAAGCTATACTTTTACTAACGTTTATAAACTTGACGCAACATAAATATAGACTCATGCAAACCTCAGATCCAAATATCTACCGATCTTTTCATGCACGCTGTTTCAACTAAAATCAAGAGATTTCTTGCGTTCTTTTGCAAATAGCAAAGGTGGTCTTTTTGTTTTTTGTTTTTTTGTTGTCTTTTTTTGGTTGTCTTTGTCTTTGCATTTATTCACGCTCGCTGTGCTAGCTGATTGTCTAAACATCCAACCCAAGGTAGTAAATTAACCTTATTGAACCTATTTCAAGTAGATGGTACGAGCTAGAAAAGTAGACCATAAAATTGGTCCTCACTATTGGGTTCAGCTATTTCGTAAACATGAGAGTGTCGGTAGTTACGTTTGGTAAACTTTACAGGTGCCCATTATATTGCCTACAAATGTTCATAAACGAAAGTGTGCTACACAAAAATTGCAGCTATGGGAAGCTGTGTTGAGGCTTTGTGGCCAAATTTGTGTCCGACATTGCCATGAACTCGGCGCCGTCGCGGTAAATAGATACCCCTCCATCCCCGCCCCCTCCCCCGTTAAAACCCCTCGACAACCCAAAAAGAATCCTCATCGACAGGCAGCCAGCTGAAGTAAACAGGCGGGGAAAACAATTGCTCGCTCTGTATAAACAAACGAGTGGTTGACAGAGAATGATACTCCGAGCCCTATAGACAAAAAATACGTTTATCATTGCTTCATTGGTTTAGTTCTCAGCGTATACATTACCATTGATTCCAGATAAATAAAGACGACAATCCAAGGGACGAGTGTTTTTGCTGTGGGACTCGAAATCCACTGATGGGCGTGTCAGTGAAATGAGTTGTATACATTTGATGCCGAACTGTGCCTGTGTGTTGAACTGTATCATAAGCAAACTGGTCTGTGTGTAGAACTGTATCATAACAGTCTATGTCGGTGTGTGCATGGAAAACTGGGGAGTGATTGCATGCAAACTTGTCTGGAAATACAATTTCCAGCTCGCGGATGAGTTATATCATATCACTCAAGTTCACTTTCAACGAAATACACTCTGTTTTTGTTTGTTTTTTACTAATTCTTATACATCCGTCTCCCGAAACTGTTCCCATCCGTTCTTCTCTATCGTTCATACGCCCTTCTTTCAATCAATCACCGTTGGATCTCCATAATTTATTCTCTAAATTCGTCAGTATATATTCATCCATTATCTCCATGTCTACTTTGTTGTAAAGTATTATTTTATTCGAACATTGAATACACCGTTATTGTGATTGCTTTGACATGATGTAACGTTTCATATATACAAAGCTAAATATTTTTTGTAATACCGTTGTATTATTGATTTATTCTTTATGTTGTCATAACTTAAACATCGATTTGTGTAACATTGTTTATATTGCAACATCGATAACAAACATGTTATTATTTTCATTGCACACTCATCGTATTAATTGACAAATCCTGTAATAATGTGAATGTGTGTACGTACTATTATTTGCTATGTACTATCGTATATTAACCTACTTGGATTAAGAAGACAACGTTTGGGATATAAAACACAAACATAAAAGGTTTATCAAATTAGTTAGTGTTATTTGGTTGAATCTGTTTTAGTATTAGACGTTGAAATATCCATGCCATAGGTTAAACATTTAAAACGTGTTTGATTTGTAACAGTGAAGCAAACTCCGGTCACAAATTGCACGAATTCTACATGAATCACGAGGTACGAACTTGTTTTGTCTAACATCGACACAGTTGGACTGAGGTTCTAAGAAAAGAAAGCATATGGGGACGTGGGTTCTAATACCGTGTAAGACATGGGTTCTTTGTAAATTGTCCTTCATCTTCTTCTTTTAAACCTCATCGTCTCGAAAAGCATGATTTCAATAAAAGAGCCGCCATTCAAATATCAAATGTCACCAATATTAAATTCAAAATCCTCTAATCTTCAATGTTTCAACATTTATGTTGTCCATGAATTTAACGATAATATTATTAAATTGTGTGTTTTATTATAATAATTTTTTTATTTTATATTAAGTATTTCCTGAAATTATGCGCGATTTAACGGCTCCACATAAAAATGAGAGAATTCTAAAACTCATATCTTGTGTAAGAAATAAACCCACATTACACACTGTATACACATCGAGCGTGCTCGTAACTGCCGCACCGTTCGATCGGGTTCCACAATATCTCGCACCCACCAAAATAACTGGTAAGTTGTTCAACTGTGTATACTCGTATCATCAATGCTGCACACAAGAGTATACAGGATGGTAATTAAGATTTCGTTTACCGATTGTACCGCATGCGATCATAAGTTTACTGCCCGGCCGCTCTCAGCGCCACCGTACCCATAATGAGCAATGAGTCCAGGCTTATCGCTTTCGACTCAATACCCGAAGCTTACTAGAAGAAGAAATTTATGATTCGCCGCCTACAAATCTGCGTGCAATGGTTTCCACACGACCACGATACAGAATTAACTCGTCCTACAATGCGGTGATTCGGTTGAGGGCACTACACAATGCGAAGCTTCATTTTAACGATTCGTAGTTGGATTTTACTAACAAACTTTCAAGTAGAGAAATTGGAACTCACGCAATAAATATTTGTTAGCATTGATGGAATGATTTAAGAATCCTTTTCCGTTTTAGTTAATTTAACAAAGTTAATTATTCACAAAAACTGTAAATACTTGGAAAGGTTTCGAATATATATCATGCATTGCATGCATTAATACAAATGTATTGAATTTGACAGTTTAGTTTATACATTTTGATTCTACTCCCTTCTTACCTGACACACCTTGCAAAAACTTGTATTCATATTTCTGTGTTGAAATAGTTCTCAAAGAAGATGAGAGCAATGTGGAAACACCGTAAGCGTTTGGGAACAGCAGAGTTTACGTTTAGAGTTGTCGATGTAGAGCCTAACAAATACCAATCAGGGGTGTGGGTAGGAGGGACAAACTAGATACAGTTCGTTGTTATTGCCGAAATACGGCGATTGTGCCATCTAACACGGAGAAATAAAACCAATTCTTAATTAAACAAAATGCAAGGGTTCGACGGCAGAGCGATCTATCAAACAAAGTTTGGTATATATACCTCGGTTTCTAAACAACCACCTTTGACTGGCTATCTGTCTTAAATATTATTGGGACGTTGAGGTCGGTGATGACAAAGGTCAATAAATCCGCTACCAAGGGGTCATCTAACTCCAAAATCAGGTCGTCGAACCAATTCCCACATCCTTAAAAATCCCATTTTATTCAACTTGGGAATCAACAAAACGAATTCGTTTCTAAAAATAAAATGTTCAGCCAAAAATAAAAAAATCTCTAAAAATAGCTTTTTTGTTGATCTTCTAAAATATTTTCAAATCAAATAGTATAATAGTTGTTTTACATCATGTAATGACGCATTTTTGGTTCGTGCACCAAGAACCCAGACCCGGTGTTTGCTTGCTGGGAAGGAACGAAAGGGGCGCTCGTCTGTGTGGGCTATTCAAGAGTTCCTGCACAGGGCTCACGGCAAGAGATCCAGATTTGTATTAGCATTACAATAGGGCTCAACTGAAATAATATAAACAGCGCCAAGTGTGGGTTCCAATTTAAACTTGTAAATTATATATATACGTCATCGGTAAAAAGTGACCTCTCTAAGGAAATGGGACGACGCTAGGCTGGGGCTACAAGAAAGGCTTGGGTGAAGTGGCTATACGGTTAGTATTATAACGCAGAAGGAGAACGGCTGGGGCTGGGGGGGGGGGGGGGGAGGGGGTGCGGGCTAGGATCTTCTTTGATATAGTTCAATGTTCAGTTTTCGATTACTTCTGGCAAATATTTATACGCCATTGATAATATATATTGCAGTGCATAAACACAAATTTAACTTCACAAATATGTTTGACACAGTCTTATTAGAGTTGCTCACGATCTGCCTGATATTTAACTTTGTTGAAATAAACGTTGGTACCTGTTGTCCTATCCCATGGAAATTTAACAAACCATGATCTGTAAAGCAGAATTGGCGTCAGTTTATTATGAAATTTGTGTAACTAAACTTTTTATAGACGTCATAAACAATTATAGTCGGATGAAATGAAGGCGGTTCGTCCTCTAGATCAGATATTCGTAAGTAAGGAGCCCACTTGCCACGAACCTCACGCGTGAAGCGAAAACATTTAAATACAAATTTGTTTCAACCCCTTGCCCAGATGCTTTACCTCATCATCTCTTGTATACGTCATTTCGACATAACATATTTTAATATACATGTTACACTTATATTAAGGGCATAACTCGTATATAACAAACTATGATTTTGGCAAAACCAAATATACACGAAATGATATTTAATTTGATACATCCCTTAATTAATGTTTTGTGTTTACATAATGTTGATTTGAAGAATCTCCTACGTTCGCATGGTTTGACAAAAGTAGGCTGTGGTGATACAGTTATACAATACTAGCCATATAGACACTGGTGAAAATTCTCGTCGTATTAAAACTTTACTATGGATGCAATAGTTTTATTTACAATGATAACTAATGATAAATAAGAGCTTATAAGACAAGGGCACAAGAAATTCTTCTAGTCAGTAGGTTGCTAGGAGTAAAACTTAAAAAAACGGGGTAAAACGTTGTGAGAGTCGGGTAGTGAGATTGATCCTGGGTTCGTGACTGGGACTAATAAAACAAACTATTTATGCGTATACATTCGTTTGAACTCAATGTATTTCAATTGGTTTTCAGTCGCCTGAGTGTGTCTGACATGAGAAAATTGCTTCAATATGTGATATCGGTGGTAGCAGACAGTGTTTAACTGAATAGTCAAGATAACTATTAGAATTACAAATACACTCAGTTATCAAGATCTATCCACATTCATTGGTATGTTCTATTGTATTATTTTATCGTGAAACCACTAAAT
Source organism: Isoperla grammatica (assembly GCA_945910005.1). Lineage (NCBI taxonomy): Eukaryota > Metazoa > Arthropoda > Insecta > Plecoptera > Perlodidae > Isoperla > Isoperla grammatica. The sequence goes on along the minus strand of OX246737.1, from coordinate 39,094,851 downwards.
TTAACCTAAATAGTTACACAAAATTAAGGTTTTATTATTTATTTAATGTGTCTTTAAAGTTTGAACATAATCTGAACGTACTTTGGTGAATTTAGAGGATTCAGGATAATTCAGCATAGAACTTAATTACTTGTATTAAAATTATTGAATTTAATTGACAATATTTTATTAAAATACAATATGTATCGAGAAACATATTTATAATTTTTTTTTTATTAAGAATAATAAATTTATATAGTAATTAGTAACAATGATACATAATAATGCATTTTCCTTGATTCTTACTGTACGCAAGTCTAGACTACATGTATGTTATGTCTATTCTGGCTACAGGAATTTCTGGTTGTATTCTAAGTAACGCGAACTTATCTGCTGCCTTGACACTACAACCTTGTGTCCACAAGGTGTTTATAATTTGTTTGCACATGTGAATTGGATATATTTCTCAGCATGAATTTACGTGTGTGTGTGTGAGGGCGTGCGAGGGGAATATTGATAGAGAGGGGAGAGGAATATATATGACGATCCCTCTCACTTATGACACCGCCACACTTTTACTGGCACGTGGAACATTTCGTTACTTCTTTTATTCATTTTTAAACTAAAAATTATTAGAAGAATTAATAAAACCGTTTATGTCATTAAAGTTAGCGTTTGTCAATTACACTAATATTTGTCTCCCACGGGAGAAAACGTTATCTAAAACTGTTTTGTAATACAATAACCTAATTTTGATAATGGTGTTATTATATAAATATACCATAACAATTTTTCATTTATACATTTTAAGTTACCCGTCACGCGGTTCTTGTATACCTGCCTGTCGTACGAGGCTTTATATTGTGTTGAGAACGTTGTACAATGGTATAAGAAAACAAACGCATACAACAAATAAGTTAAAGTAATTATAATAAAAGTAATAATAATATTTAGTATTTATCAATTACAATTAGTTATGCCACAATCTCGTACAACACATACATTTACAGACTAATATTTTAAAACCAAAACTTGCTTCTATATGAGGAGTACTCCCACTAAAAGAATTTTTAAGAGACTTTTTTTGGAAAAATTAATATCATAGATCACTAGTTTAAACGAACACACCCGATACAATATTATTTCATTAGTTCAAATTTGGGTTTGTTTTGAAAAAAATAATTTAAGAAGTACGCATAAGATGATACAATATGATTTTCAGGAAATAATATAAAAATATATGCTCATAATATCAAAAAGAACTTCTTTAAATTTACGAAATTAATATAAGGTACTTGTTCTAAATTAGATGTACTGCAGTGTACATTTTACATTTATGAGATATGTAACTACCTCCATGAATCAACACCAGATAAATTTATTTGGATTATTAATCTTCATTTATCTGTTTTTATTAAACTTACATTCATGAAGCTACCAATGAACAAGGAATGATACAATTTGATTTATAGGATTTGAAACAGTCTCTTGTTTCAACATAAAGTATAAGGGCTCCCAGGGAGGCTTTTAAATACCTTATGTTAATTTAATACTTGTAATGGGAAGAAATGTTGCATGAATACTAACAATCCCTTACTGCAGGTAACTAGCATTACAGGGGACGTGCATTATGCAAAGCACCTGTATCGCCCAACTAACCTAGATGTATCCATTACCCTTAATAATTGTGCAGCGTACAGACTATCCTCTTTTTCTTCCCGATAAGAAAGTCGTTGAACGTGGGGATTTACGTATCCAATTAACAGTCACCTTTTAGTTTTTGCAATGTAAACACATACTAAGTAGCTAAGCTGGGCCATTCCGGCATTCATAAATCATTTGCAGCATAGAGCCAAACGTAGCGGTTGTGTTTCACTAGGTATGATGGCGTGTCGAGGTGTAGCCATAGTCCTTTGTTGCTGGTGGCTGGGGGTGTGGCGATAGGGTAATTATCACCGACATGTCATCTGCTTGGCGAGGGTTGAACCCATATAACAGCTGATGATGATAAACCTTAAATCTAATTACGAGATACGGACACGAAAGCCATTCGCAATTTCCAAAGTTAAACTGATATTCTATTTATCGAAGCTGTTGGCAAAGCAAACTCGAGTAATTATTTGATTATGTGGACAGTTGTGTGAACTGACTTTGTTGAAAATGTAAAGTCGGTGGATTGAATAGTGACGGAGACGATTAGGCTTTGAGGTGACGTTCTTGTGAGATGCATCACCGCTGACATTTATTGACCGTTAAATCGGAATATCACAGCATGGAATAAACGTTCGAATATGATGCTGTGTTTTCTCTTGAAGTCTATAATGTGATCTTGATCTTCAAGGCAGAGAGATTCATTAAAAAGTACAATACAATATCAATCTTTAGGTTTTTCATTCAAATTAGTAAGATTAATATTCATTATCATTTCGAAAGTATAACATAATATTTCCCGATGAAAACTCCACACATTTTATCACAAATGTTACATTGTATTGATAGAGTCTATGTCAGCCACTGTGGCTGCAGAGAACTAACATTAATATAGGTAATTTTATTCATTTTGAGCTGTTTGTATTGAAATTAAAGCAAGAGAGAGCGATCAGCTTTTTTAATCTGTACAGATTTATAGACAGAGAAATCTCAATAATATTAAAACCAGATTCAAATAGTTTACAATTACCGTCAATGATAGTCAAAACGCTTGTTGGCTCTGAGTACTTTACTTATTTCCATCAGCAACGAGTGAAACACTTTTTTTAGCTATGCATGCGTTTGCTACTTCTGTAAGTAGTACGTGTTTGACAACGGTTTTGAAAGTTGATTGTTCAAAATGATAAGATTATATCTTCCACTCGATGTTCTCAGATTTAGAAAGTGTTTGCTTTTAGTGACGCGTACACATGTTTATTGGTTTGGATAATAAATGCTTTACAGGGAATTATTAAATATCAGCAGTAAAACCTGCTTGTACTTTCTGATTAGGACGCGATAACGTTCAGTTGTCGCTTGTCGCAACGGTATCCGTCATTCCATGAAGTGCGGTGTAAACATTTCACAAATAAGATTGTACTCAAACATACAACTATACCTTACGAAGTTACCGCCATCAAACATTTCACACTCAATTTGGTTTGTGGATACGCTTCACTTAAGTTTTATGTTTTCCAACTAACGATTAGCATGTGATAGGCTAACTATGTCGTTAAAATCTAATCGGTACTGAAACATTGCAAGGTAAAATATAAAATGTTCTTTGAGGCAATTTAAATAAATAAATAAATAAAATAAATAAATTCACATTTAGAGTCTACCCACTCAGTAATTAAACTGATTTGCAGTGGGGGACTTTAATTTAAAGTGACTAAACCAACCCTGTAGGCTTCGAACACCATCGACGAGTGAGCGATAACCAATCAAAGATCGATATTTCAAATACGAAACATATGAATCAGTGATTGGACAGTGCGAACACCTGCGGACAAATGCCAGAATCAACAAGGCCGATTCAGAACAACTTTGAATTTATTGAGTGCTTCGTTGCTAGGACGGCTCCAAAGTCACCGTTTACTTATTCCTAAGCCAAGAAGTAATGGAATTGAATCCATATTAGAAGTTAAAAAACTTCTGCCTGAAGCGGGATTTGAACCCGGGACCTTCTGCATTGGAAGCAGGGATGCTAACCAACCAATTTAAATCTCATAGTGTGATTCACTAGACAATTTGCTTCACCAAGCCTTTAAAATCGTAGAAATACATCATCATATGGAATGCATAGTTATATTAGACATGGTAGTTTAATATTCATGATCATAACACTGGATTTCCGATTACAGTATTATCCACGTCATAAATTCTCTTACTTTTATTGGCTACCAATTTCAGATTTATTGCATTTGATAGTGGCATCCTGTAAACGTATTCACCAAATCTTGGCCAAAGGTTTTGGCAGAGTTCTGTTTCTCGGGAGGATGTCAGAGATCCAATAAACTCTTCTGGCACATATGTTGTTGGTGACACTTTTTCTAGCAGGTACTTAAATCGAGTACCAGCTTTATTTTCCTTGGCATCAACAGGTTGTCTATGCCAACATAAGGGGGTGGAGGTTTGTGTTTGTCAAAGTAACACCTACCGTTTCTACAGTATGACTGTAACCATTACAACGTACGATGGCGTCAATTCGTAATTAACATTGCAGTATTATATATTACCAGATCCACAAAAATGATATTACTAGCACAATGGTGTCCCCTATAGTTATAAAATATGGTTATATGGTTGTATGGTTACATATGGTTGTTTCCAAGTTTTTCAGACGCATTTAATGTTGCATACTATGTTGATACCATTGTCAGCTAGTCGCAAAGGGTTTGTTAAAATGTCTGCATTCAGCCACAATCAGCTAAACATAATGCTGGAGTAAATATATATTATATTAAATGAACCCACTTACACTTTCGTGGCCTGGTTTAATGGTTATAAAATTAGCATATTTATCAGCATATATAGATGATATATACTGCTGAAATAGTAGGCAGATTTAATAAGTTTGTATGGTCAATGGAGTTGTGCGTATTTTTTAGGACTTTCACTTTACTATATTTTCTTAAAATTAAACTTATTGCACTTACTTCAACTTACTTTAACAAATAGAAGTCGAGGGTTCCGCAGGGAGGTCGACATACAGTCTTCCTAGATATATTATACTCCAAAATCTTTGCTACCTGTTGTCACATCGCATGAAGAAGCTTGTGGCGCCGATGTGGGGGTAGAAAGGGGGGAGGGGTGTTGAAGAGGGTAGAGTAGAGGGGGTTGTGTCAACAACCCAGGGCACAACTCGTTATCGTACTACATTACAAACTAATTCCCAGTTCCCTGGTTTATCCCAATAACGCAAATAGCAGTGTTACGCACTATTACGGCCACATTCATTAAGCGTTACTAAAAACAACGGTAACCATTGAAAATACAGCAGTGTGATTGAAAAAATCTGAACATTTTTAGACCTACATAGAAGTATAACTAATGATTTTCTCTAGTTTCCTATAGTAAGTATATTTTACTAAGGGATATTTCAATTTATATAACCACTTTACCTTTATAAATCTTGAATTTGAAAACTGCAAATAGGTAAAGCTTGAGCAAAGAGCATTCTTGGGTAAACACCAAAGGGTTAATTGAATCTTTAAGTGATGTTCTTATGATTTTTACTATGGGTGACAAGTAGTGGAAAGTTTAACTGCAAACACAGTGAGGCTTTGACAAAAGGTTATCATAACGTATCACGCAAGCTTACATTTTATCAAGCTTTTCATCTATCTTCAATGTGCGTTTTTATTCCTTTATCTCACGGGTTATCCCTGGCAACTCGTTTATTTTTGTGTCATACTTTCAATAATATTAACTCGGGTTACCCCATGGATGGCAAAATAAAAACAAAATGTTATTGGATATTTTTGGAGCAGATGAAATATTCCGCGAATCTGACAAATCCAATATTTGTGTTTGTTGTTTGTCCACATACGCGCTGAGCAGTGATCTCGTCTGACTGATCCAGCCCACATATATGACATAATATTTATTATGTGTGAGAAACAAACTTGTGGTAAAACTTCGCCGAAGCATTTTATGCAAATCTCTACCATACTACGATGTCGATGATTTAGATCAATGCGTTTCCCTGTGAAATCACTAATACAAGTCAACCAAAATATCTTTTATTTACTAATGTTGAAGCCCGTTTGATCTAAATGAATACTCAATGTCTGAATACGCATTTTTGTGTCCTTCTGTATAAAACAATCTATTAAATATATCGTTTTACAAACGTTATCACTTATACTCAAAGGAATAATACACCATTGTAAGGAAATGAACCAATTCATACTTTCATCTTGATCGCTTACAATATGATTTCCAATATGATTGCGCATTTGTATGTAAAACGTATACTGAGTGCATGCGTTGTAGAAACATTGTACTTGTTTTATTTTTAAATTGTATTACACTCTATTTAAGGTAAACTCTTCATACGTTCCTTTATGGATATTTTTAAAAACGAAAAACCACTTGTGATACAGACGAAAGATACTAATAGACGACTTTTATCTTGAGTTGTTTTAGTATTGGAAGTAATATTCAGTATTCACAGTAAAACGGAGTCGGACACTATCAAGCTCGCCATAAAACCAATTAGACGTCCATAATATTTAGGGCTGCTCCCGAGACTCGCGGCGATTCTGCAACACGAATTCACCAGCGAAGAAAAGCGAGAAATGTCAATGAAGTTTTTCCTCTCTTACAATGAGAATAATATTTTACCAACCACGCCGTCATTAATACTTGAAAGTTTTTTTTTATCATGAATCCGCAATTTTAAGGGTTCCTTAAAAAATCTGAAATCACTGAGGAAAATAAATAATGGTTTGGATATTCGGACTGAACTTTAATTTTATCTGTTTAAATTCTACTGGGAATCTTGTCATTTTTCTTGTTCTCTATACTTTCTCCTCGTTGTACCATTCTAAAAAACATTTTATGAATTGTGACTTTAGAATTCATCTGCATTATTCATTAGTTATTTTCTGTCAAAAACCTAGACATTACCCACTAATACATACTCATTCATTCAATCATCCACACTTATTTAATGTAATAAAATATCACTAGTTAAAGACTCATCCATAAATCACAAGGTCATATTATGTCAGCCAATATTGTTTATTGTTTTGCGATTATATGTGTAAACATTCTTTGGATATATTGTACCACTTGATTATTTGCAAACCATTAGAAATACTGATTAAAAATTAAATAAGCAAATTATTAAAAGAGATGATCAGGTAAGTGTAGTGTTAAAAAATTATCGGCATTTGTGCGACAAATAAGGGTATTAAAATAAAATTTAATTGATGTGACAAATGTCTTTTTCACAAAGAAAAAGTAGTGCAAAATACAGAAGAGATCATTCTGGATAGACACATGGACATAGACTGGTGGAAAAATATGAATTAATAGATGTTGTTTTAATTAATCAATCCCTGGATGACAATCAATATGATGCTGGTTATTAATCTCTGATAATAGTTAAATGGCGACAATATAATGTTGAATCATACTACATCGATGATGTAACTTTAGTTATATCTGAGACTGAATTAGAACCTTGAAAATAATTCGGAGATTAAATATTTCTGCCTATGTACGAAAAAAAAAATATATATAGGACTATAGTGCACATCAAAATATGAATTACGTGTGTATTAAGAAATGTTTATTTCTTTTTCTAGAATTTATAAAAATGTGTACGGTATGCATAATCATGGCAGTTCAATTCCAGCCATGAGACCTACTTTTGTACAGCCGTATATAATTGGGTCTACTTCAGATGGATAAAAAAAAAAAATTAAAATCCTTTTCTTGCAGGATTGAAATAAAGATAACGAATTATATTAGCGCAGAGGCGTAGGATTTGCCATCAAGCTGGCTTTATTCATATAACCACCCCTTCGTCGAATGCTCCAAAATTCTGTATTCGATAACCCTTTCTTTAAATAAATGTTCTAAATACGAACCAGAGGTAATTTTTTCAATTCATCTACCTTCTTTTCGACGTTTCTCTTTTTCAATTCTCAGAATGAAATTGATTCAAAACAAGTCGCTTTCTTTAAAGTCTTAAATAAAACTTGATAGAACTTTCAATCGAAAGTACGAGACATGTCGTGGGAAATATGATAGGGTGGTTTAGTTAATGCAATAATGTTTAAATTATTTCATTAGATGCATGGATTTACATCAGTTTGGGTATACTATGATGCCCAATTTCAGAGATCATCTGCACATCTAGGGAACTTGAAAAGGTGGAAAGAAAATTTGCGGATGTCTGGATTCAAGAGTTTAACTTGTGGAAAAAATATAAAGTTTCAATTACATAAAAAAAAAATGCATTTACCCGAAAGTCTACAGAAAAAGTGTAAAAGCCCAAATTATGTAATAGTTTTAAATGTGCTAATCGACAGATGGTAATTTATCGGCTTTATATACAGTTAAGTATCATAAATGGAATTTCGTTGCCGCTTAAATAACCCGTCGTGTAACAGAAAGTATATTTACAGAAATCAAAATCATAATTAATTTCTTCATAAATAAGTTGCCCATCTAAGTTTGGATTCTCTAATTTTTAAATGACCCAACCATGTGCATATAAATGACGGTAGATATTTAAAGTTCTCAAGACATATGCAATCTTTGACACAAAGAATAGGGATGTTGTGAGGTACTGACCACAAAGACATTAGGAATAGATTTTCCATTTTCAAGGTTTTGAGTGGTATAAATTTGGAATACACAAGAAAATGAAATATCAGTTAGGGCCAGTATTTCAATGTCCAGTTAAGGTGTCAAGTAAATTTAACTGTCAGGTAAGCCCAGTTTAGTGTATTTCTATTGGGCGTTGTCATGGTGAAAACAATTTAACTGAAAAGTAGATTTTAACTGGACATTGAAATACCGGACATTCGTCACTGAAAACATTAAAAAATAATTCATTCTAAACATATTCTGTTCATGAAGCTGCTAAGGGATTGAGGGTTGAGAAGAAGGTATACATATCTTTTTATTTACGTTTGTCTGCCTCTTCATCGCCTTATCAAGTTTCATACTATTGATATACATACACCATCGATCGACGTCACATCCTAATTATAATGTACTCATTATTTTATTAGCAAGAGAGGAGCTTATTAATTAGTGTTTTATTCCCGTTCCCGTTACCGCAAGCTTTCTCTGTAGTGTAGCCCAGAGCGTATCAGCTCAGACATCTGATACGGTACAAGTCGGTGGTGATGAGGCTTTGTAAGATATCAGTCTTAAGGGAAAACTGATTAATGTTATTAAGTTTTCGTTAATGCAGACATTACTCACTTTTGTAACTTCCAAGAACTTGTAGCCGAAAGTGCACACGTTGTTGGAACCGAAGTCTGGCGCAATCAACTCGCTCCCAGAGTCATCGGAGTGACGCTCTGTATTTATAGGTCAAACGCAACCCAAGCGGTTTGAATAACATTTTATTGGAACTAAGAAGCTGACGTTATATGTTTACGCTGTTTGAATGTTTTTTTTTATTGAATTGACTTATTACAATGACTTGTCTATCAATGTAACTCACTTGTTAGAACTAATGTTTTTCGTTGTGAATGAGTATTCATAGCTGCACTTCTTGTCAAGGAGAAGGAAGGTCAAAATCACAAAGTATCATATATTTGATTAAAATATAAGTAAACGTGTAAGAACAATTCTGCTCCGTTAAACATATTCTACTGTCAGTTGAAGTTGTTATCATGCAGACAGCTATGACGAGTAATGACGTCATAGCCAGCCGTCTGACGTCATATTCGGTTTAATACTGGACAAAAGCCTTCGTCACTCCTCATCTATTGCTTCTTTCAGCCTGGATTTTCTCTGTCACTTAGTGAGCAGAGTAGGTATACACTTTATTCCATCTTCTTTAGTAATGTTGGTCGTAACAAGTAGACAACAATATTGTTGTATTTATACGGCCGCGTTCTTCCAAAACATAAACGAGTGAATGTGTCAAGGACGAATCTTGTACATTTTGGTAAACGCTACTCGAATGGATCCTCTCTAGTATTTCTAGGAATCTTCCGCCAATTGTCTCTTATCTGCTGCGCCGATAAGGCAAAACACCCTGTGGAGTAGATTAACAGTATTGCTCAATGAGAAAGTGAGTTGGAAGGACTTGGCCAACAGGAAAGCGTGTATCCATCCATTCAACCAACAAATTGTGCTGATAACTTTGTATACATATGAATTAACACGTACAGGCTGTCTAGTATAGTGATGCAATATTGCCATTTAATTGCAGAGTTTGTCATGAAACATGGTATATGTGAGCGATCTCAGGAAATCTTTTCTGACTTCTCTTTAATTTACGCCGCTAAAAGACAAATTGAGCTGAAATTCAACAAAAGAACATATCAACAGCTGTCAACGAACAAAGAACCTAAGAAAAGTGGCTAAGCTCTAAATGTTACCTTTTGATGGGGAGCCGTTCTAGTAACCCAGGCCTACATACAAAAATAATTGTAATACCACCATATTTTAGCTTTCACATTCTCTGAATATATGAGATTGAAACTACTAATTCGGTCACATACATCAACATTACTTCAAGTTTATCGAACCTTGATTTGAACTACATGCATCGCATTGCACTATAACTTTATTTCAATAATATTGCATTTACATAGCATGCTAAGAAATAACACAAAATGATACACACACACACACTCGAATATCTACAAACCATCTTCAGCAGCTGAATGCGTAGTTACTCCTACAATAACATCACATCCGACATCTATGTGCAAACGTACGTGCCGCAGCTGGCTATAGTAATTATACCGGGCGATTAAGGTGATGTTACAGTTAACACGGCTAATTGTTATAAACACAATTCCAGCTACAATATTGCGTAAGTTCCCATTGGTGATCGATTGCGGCAACACTATTAGCATAAATTACTATGCAATGTAACAGAAAGTAAATATCAGAGTTCGAGCTGGCGGGATTCGTATCCGTGACGTTTGGAATTTGGTTTCCACTATCGCCAATCATTACTGAAATATTTGCCGTCAAATAATAGGAGAAACGATAATACTGCATTATTAATTTATTACAATGTCTACAGTTTTAATATGGATGCAACATGTGATCCTTAGATCATTAGAGTACAAAGAATAGTTTCATTTTGAAATATATGATATAATATTTCTGGTAATGTATTTGTCTTATTTCCACGCTTTGTATTTTCTTAGGATAAAGATAGAAGCAAAGTAGTGAAACGTATCATTATTAAAGCAAATATCTAAGACTATGTTTGCATTAGTGCAGGTAAACACTGTGACTTCTGAAACCTTTCATAACACGTGTGAGCTCTTTATTGTCAGCAGTACTATTCCTGGTATTCACATTATTGTTAGTTGTTGCATGTTACAATGCATTAGGTATCAGAAAGCTGTAGCACTTTTAAGGAAAAAAAGAACATGAAAGCAAATTCTGACGACATTTAAAAGCAGTAACATGTTAGTAAATACACAAATTTGTTTGGTCCTGTATTTCACTAAAAAAAACTAATCCCCATGTAAAGTAGAATAATTATAAAACATTTATTTAAGATTAAAGATTTAAGGTTTTATTAACATTGGCCGTATTTATAAAACATTGCTTCTCATTGGCTGGACTAATATTTTTGGTATAAGGGCTGACGTTGCTATAGTTTCCTTAAATATTAAAAGTTAGGAAAGTGTGTGAACGCTATAAGCTATAAAGATTTAGTTAAACCTTAAACCTTAAATCTGAAATAAGTGTGTAAGCCGAGCTTTAGCTATACATTTACCTATACGAACTCTTCCTCATTTCAATGTCGCCTATGTATGATAGCGTTCCACAATTCAACCTTTGAATTGTAAGAAGTATTCAATATTATACTAATTTGTTACTCTAAAACAATAATTTCATGTACTGACTAATGGCCACCAAATGTCCATAACGTCATCGTCACATAGCAAACTACGACTGTATCAAACAAAATAAATGTATATACACATTCTGTTTGAATGTAATGTAGTTGTGGCTGCAGTGTTTAAATTGAGAACGGATCTGAAAAAATCATAACACTTAACTTCGTTGTATTATTTCGTTCTTCAATAGCAAACACACAAAATTATATTTGAAATTGTTATCATCAAATTGCAATAAAGGGGACAATGCTACCAAACGAGTCAGGAATAATGGAGGAACAACAATATATCGTTGCAATCTGATTGGTCGGTGATGACGTCATTTCCTAAATCCGATTGGTTCGTTTTGGTTACCGTTTGTCGAGATGGATATTGAAAGCCTATAGGGTGACTCATGTGTTAGTTCACATATCTGTTGTACTCACTTGTACCATGACTTGCGGCTTGTGTAAGTCAATACGTTGACTGCCCAGAGGTAATACGACGACTATTAAGAGTGCGAGTACAATTCAGTATCTCGTAGTTCTACAAACTGTTATCTCTTAGAATATGGAATACTCATGTAAATGACTACGGATGTCTGTTTGTGCTTTACATTGGCCTTCCTGCTCTTGGGCGGGTAAATTACAATAAATACAACACCATATAAAATATGCAAATGGTATGAATGTCCCCTACCTCAAATCAGTTCAAGAAGTGGGTAGACATACGAATCCCAAAAATTAATTTTGTAATATATACGTGAAAAGGGGAAAACGTAAACTTTAGTTTTAACCGCTTTCCATCAGCGGCAAGTTTGGTGTAACATTGACTTAGTTTGTTGTCTTAGTCCGTGACTTCTCACCAAGTTAACATAAAACAGTACATTAATGTATATGCTTAGTGCAGATGGACGTACCGACAAATTATGTTTCAAATTAGATGGATCCGTTTTAACTTAAACCCAATAAATTTCTTCATTGCATTTGTGCAATGTTGAGTCATATTTCTAGACATTGTTCCTAATACAATTCAGCGACTGTGTCATAGAAGTAGGCCGACGCCGTCTTGGATGGTATCTACGGTCACGTGATGGCAGCGATACGATCTATTCGGCGGGACATCCTGTTGTCTTGAGTATGACGTCACACCAGTAGGAAACTACCTTTCATCATCATACATCAACGTCTATCGTCACCATCTATCAACGGTAATCTTGCTAGCTCAACAGAAAAAGCCGCGTATTCCCAGTCAGGACGAAACGCCCACTTTCCCTGAGAATTATCTTAAAACTAAAAGCGTAGTGCATAGAATATATTTCATAACTTCTGAGTGCAATAAAAGCATTTCAGTAAACAATACATTCTATAAAATGGTTTCATGCACATCCGAGTACTGTTTGTATGATATACAGAAATAATATTTTTATTGTAATTATTGTGCTACTACATTTTGTAATATTTTATTTTAATTTTATTTTGATTATTTAAGAATTTCAAATTAATCTACCAATTTTATACTTTCGTGTACATTTTTTCCACAACGTGAATATTAGAAATACAGTTATAGTTATACATTGACGAACTGGAGTAGCGATGGATGTTCAATTGTTCATTTATTTTCTTGTGTGTGTGTGTGTGTGTGTGTGCGCAGTAAATAACATTGTTTTGTTAGCAACAGGTGTTTCACCGCCCAAAAATAATAACCAGTTATAAGACAAAACACTGTTTGCATAAATACAAAGTACTGCGTGAAATTCAAAACCTGTTGAATGCATGTCGTACCTATTCTCCCTTTGAAAAGTTTTCTTTAGTGGGTTGTTTCCTTGGCGTTGTTTGAAACCTTATCAACTTTCTAATGCACAGTTTCAAGTCACCTGTGACGTTGATGAATGTAAATCAAGTTATACTCAGGCCCGTATTAACCAGTAGGCTAACCAGACTGCAGCTTAGGAGCACTACAAAGTTCCCAATTTTGCTGATTTGTATTGACATTCGCATTAATGAATGGACATGAAATATAAAATGTGATTTGTTTTATTTTCTTTGAAACAGATAATTTAGTGAACGATGAGAAGAGTCAAGATTGAATGACCAGAAAGGTTACATCATTTTAGGGCATATTTCAACAGTAATTCTACCTCAATGTTTAGGGTCCCTTCAATCAGGAAATTAAGTCGTTCTTTCTGTGCAAAATAAGAGCATCGTAGACAGCAATCTATTTCCCACACTTTATCTTTTTTCATGCATAACCTTCGGCCATACAGTCTTGTAATTTATGTGCCTCGCATACATATCAATCACTACACAGTTTGTTTATAATTGACACAATTTCAATTTAAGTGATACGTTAATTATGTAATGTGTATTACTAACAGCGGGTTAAAATGAGGGAGAATACTTTACACTAATTAATTAGCCTATAATATGAAATTTTCAGAAATTAATATGACGAATATGAAGATGCAAGACACGTGTGAGCTATCTAGTGTTGATTGGCTTCACATAAGCACGAAGAAAAGTATTTACCAAATGTACTCAGCCATTCAGTAGTGGAATCTAGAATATTTGAATATTCTGCAGTGGAAACTTTCTACAAGTTCAGCTTGCTCGGCAAGATGTCACTTATGAACGTAGCTGTCAATAAACTCCTTAAGTAACGCTCGGTACGGGTGTGTTCCATAAACTAGACGACTCAGGAGGTGAGAAAACAGGACGGAAAATACCGGTTCTCTTCATGTTCTTGTGGGTAAAGTAGGGCACATAAAACTAAAATCTTGTTTCGTGTTTCGCGTTTCAGTGCACATTAACTTGCAGCTGTTTCTTCTAAAAGAATATAAATATATATTAATGAAAAATTGCAAAACCAATTTTAAATATTTGCAATTGTTAACTGCATACCAATTGATTCTAATGGTAGAGGGAATGTCGATGACAAATATTACGTTCTTTGGAGTGATACATTGTGACAACAATAAATATCTGAGTTTTCCCCAAATCGCATTACGCATTGTTGCTAGAACAAAACAAAGCGTCTGTCATAGTGAATAGGAAAATAGGGAATATGCATGTTAATTTTTTTCGTCGTTACCAAATTAATGACGATGTTATGAAGTCAAAAATATATCATTTTCCCATTTTCGTAAATATTTTCAGTCAAGAAAGTGAGCTGAAAATTTCACAAATAATTATGGCGGGAAAAACAGGTCATGACGTCAGAACTGACTAATATCAATCAGCCTATCACGCAAAGATAATCAAAGATCGTATTTTTGTCGTATATCTCACTAAAATGAGTGTATTTATATTGTTATTCGGTTCTAAAATGAATAATAATTGTGTCCGGCAATTAATTTACACCACTGGTATGATTATATGTAATAATGTAACATTATTTCAGTGGTTCATAGTTAATTTTGTGCAGAGATGACAACAATGAATACGTTGTTTTTTCGATAATTGTGTAGTGTTGCAAGGCGGTGATTGGCAAATTTATTCATAAACAGTGATGTTTAGTCAGTTATGACGTAACCATCCGTTTCACGATAAAAGTCCGGGAAAGGAAACATGTCAAACTTTGTAACGTTATAAAAATCGAACTGTGACATTTTGAAATGGGAAAAGTATGTTGCCGGTATTTGTAGATAAGGACCTATCTATTTCATATGATCGAACCAATATTGGGAAATGTGGTATATTCCCTATTACTAAACACACTAAATGAGCCTAACAGCTATGTTCAGTTTAATTTGTTAAAGGTATGGTTTATTTTTGAATGGATGAAGTGTACTGTAAGAATTTGGCAAACAGTTTGTTTTGATTAAAACTCTGCTGTCAGTATCGTTGAGTCTACTCAAATTAAAATTCCAACTTTTCAGGACCCACCATCTTCGGATTATAACAATATGGAATAGTGCAATCATAGAAAGAACCTAGTTGCTCTAGTGTGAAATTCTGTGAGTTTCGACACACCGGAAGACTCCAGTCACGAAAGACTACAACAAGTTTTATTTCTTTATCTTACTTGCTACGTCACTATCAGAAGTGTCTTTCTTTGCAGAATTGCAGACAGAATATTTCACAAATTAACTGCTGCATCATAGCATCATCATTTGCATCAAATTAGTCTGCTTGTAATGCTCCCATTTCATAGTAGTAAATAACTTTGTGTTCCGTATTGTATTAATATTTAGTTAGTTTTATCCGTGGTAAATAAGAAATATTTCGCAGACAGTTCTGAGGGTGTATTATGCTGTTAAAAGCTGCTAATTTGTACATTATATAATTTGTTGTCACATTTCCCCTTACACAAGCGCTCTCTTTTGCCACCTTTTCTCAAATGTACCAATACGTATATGGCGAAAGTTATTGCAGAAACTTATAAATGTAAAACCGTTTGTGTTTGGAAACAAAGTTGTGTATTTTAGTCTTGTTGATACACGTTTCTCATCGAGATTTATGTCCCTTGTGAAATAATAGAAAACGTCAATAACGGTGACGACGGAGATAAAATACCAAGATGCGGCTCCATCGAAATGTTTACAATACAATATAACACACAACACACGCCTAGAACAATGTGCCAAGTATCGACAGGTGATTCGACTTCGATATGTTACTAGTTCGATTCCCACCGCCAGTAATCCTACCCGGAAGCTTTCTCAGTCAGTTACTGTATCTAGTTTCTCATCCGGGGTATTATGTGTCATCGCCTGTGACTGGGCCTATAGACAGCATAAGCTATTTCCCGTTGGTTATTTCCTCGTCTTGGGTGTTGTGTTTATTATTGCCATCAGCTTTTTGTCACTTGTTTTACACCTCAAACAAGGCGATATTAATGTTTTGTAACATCTTTGAATGAGTGTTGAGTATAACTGCATTTCTTTCAGTCACTATCTTGCAGATGCACGTGCCATGACGGGGAACTTATTTCAGATAAGACTGAGAAAGATTGGGACAGGAGGATGGATGAAATTAATTACATTTCAAAGGGTTATACATTTCAGAGTTATTTCAGGGTTGGTTTTATGCTCACAGAGGACACACCTTCAAGCAAGTTCTGAGACATGTGCGAGCGAACAGTCTTGCTTGAGGAAAGCGGGTTGTTGGATTCATTCGTATTGTCCCTGTGAATTTTAGAAAATTGTGGTTGTACCTGTTCTTCTTGTCTGTGTGAATTTCGGAACAGAGAAAAGTTACAGTAATCTATTTACATGTAACTATTTACTTCATTCATTTAGAACTTTCTCACTTATTTGCTCAACAACTTACACATGTACTTATTGTTTCATTTATGTTCTTCATCTTATAATATAATTATTCACTAACTTCATCGCTGTACGTATACACTCACTCACTCACTCACTCACTCGCTCACTCACTCACTCACTCACTCACTCACTCACTCACTCACTCACTCACTCACTCACTCACTCACTCACTCACTCACTCACTCACTCACTCACTCACTCCCTCACTCACTCACTCACTCACTCACTCACTCACTCACTCACTCACTCACTCACTCACTCACTCACTCACTCACTCTCTAGTTTAGGCCATCATTTCTGTAAACAACACCATCACGTAACTTATTTCTTGAGTCGCGCAATTGTGCTTTTGATTGCGGTGCTCAATGCTCACGCGTGTATCGTAGTTATTGTTCCCAGTTGCTATTAGGCTGTTATGGGAGTGCAGGTTGCGATAATAATTGCTTGTTAATGGATGGAGTAGAAATCATCGCAAAATGTGCTTTCATGAAAGAGGGAATGGTTGTGTTCTAACGTTTGAAAATCAGGTAGAATATGCCTGTGATTATTTTTCTTTTAGTTTGCGCTTTTAGCTTATACGCTGATCGGTAAACATTGTTAAAATTGACTATACTTATTTTTATAAATGTCAATAAAGAACCAGTTATTTATAGGTGTTGGCATTCGCAGTGTTTTGCTTGGTAATTAACTTCGGATGACTGATTTTCTGTCAAGTTGTATTTAGTTAGCTTCCGAGAATATTTTAGGTACTGCGATTTAGTATGAAAACAAAATACATTGCATGTCTGCAGCGTGTTATATAAATTCAAATCGGTATACGAACAAACAAGATAACTTGCAATTTGTAAAGCCGGCGTTATATTTATGAGCTGTATTGTGATTGGAATATTAATGCTTATCAGTTAAATTGTGAAAAGAAGTTCCTAGGAGCGCGGTAGCGCGCCGGGCCAAGCCACGCGAGCGCTTCCACTAACTCTTACTGCATGCCTGGAAGCATATAACCAATATAACCATAACAGACGGAAACCTTTAATTTGCTCATCAATTTAAATGTTGAGCTTCTTTTGAAATTGGTGTTATTGCAAAGGGTGTCCTTTTTGGCTTGATATAATTAATCTTCTACGTTTTGGGCTTGGTCATTTTTTGAAATTTTTTGCATTTTTGTTTGGTATATTATTCTATATTATATTTAATTTTCAAAGCACATTATAATTTTGTTTTTTATTATACCAAAATGTACATCATAAAGGGAACCAATAAGGTTTAACTAGATGTATTACTATTCGATTCATTTTAATATTCGCCGTCAAATAATGTACAAGTAAGAACTATGTCGTTCAGATATAGCTCTGGCAATTTTCTTGTACGCAAACTATGACATTTCTTTAGAAGCAAAGAAGTTAACTGCCGGAAGGTTCGCGACAGAACTCCTCCAGGCTAACTCGTTTTATAGTTTAAAAGCAAATTGCCCTAAAGCGCTTTTTACTCGTGTACTTTGCATGAGTTGAAACAAGAAGTTTCTTTCTACATGCAAGAAAATTGTCTTACATTTAAACATGATATAGACATTTTTTTTCTTCTTATATTTAATAATTAACATAATCTGTTGTACTCTTGTCATTAAACTAGTTCGATGATCAATTGCGTTATCATTATCATAAATTATTATCAAATAAATTTTTTTAACCATTTTTTTTAAATCTAATAAATTTTGGGCATTACAGATGTGTCCCAATGGGATTTTACTTGACGTATCATGAGTAGAACTGTACAAGTACGTGCAAACTGCGTTTTCGTACAAAAGTTCTAGCGTTATTTTTGTTACATAACCAAGGTTTTGTAATGTATTTTTTCCTGTCAGTTTAGTAATTTATTGCTAATTTGTGTGATTAAATTTCAATTCAACTGATATATTTCAGCCTCTATGACACAATTATTGGTCGTTTAACGTATAAGGTAACTCTTCCCAGTATCCCACATGCAAGTTTTGAATATGAAGGGAAATAAATATGTTACAAAATGCTACAAAATAATTTATAATCAAAATAAAGTGCTAAATATTTTTTTAAAAATGCTACTTTAACGGACTTCTAATCATGAGATGATAATAGACGCGTTAACAACAAAGTATAACATCCACTCTGAATTGTATATTTTACTAAAATGTGCCAATAAAATAAAATAAATAAAATATACATGTTTCTTTTCTAGTTGATTCTTATGATATGTATCTAAGCTGTACATTCATAATCGATAACCATATTTTTAAATCGATAAACTGCGGATAATAAGTCTTTCAAAGCGCTTGAATTCACCTAAATTTTGCGACATAACAGAGTGCAGTAATCGGTATTACAATTTTATAGTATTTTCAACTCTCCATAAATTAAGCTACGTGTCTAAAAGCAAAATTAATAATATAATCTTTATTTTTAATTAGTTTTGTATTTATATGAGATAATATTTTTTTATTTAATTAACTGCTCATTAAGTTGAAAAACGGACTTACAAAAATATACAAATTGATAAAGCCACATATTTCACCGTGTTTCCATATTTACGATTATAATTCGATCTGAATAGTAGTTCTGTCTTGTTCTCTCTCTATGTGTGTACGTTCTGTTGTGCTTTCTGTCTGTTCGTGAATTTCTATAATTTAGAACATTGGTGTAGAATCTAATTTCATTTAATTCAATTACACTATATGTATGCTAGTAGTATATCCTTCATGATATGGTATTGCTCCATTGCCCAACGTCATAACTAATAATATTCACTTGCTGCACTGATATTTGATGATTACTGACACAATATTATTAATACATTACGATGGTTGTCACATTATTTAAACGTGGTTATATCTCCGGCATTCGTTATTGTTTGTTTGCGGCCAAGCTTTGTTCTCTTCAAGCCACATTATACTGCTTCCCGCAAACCTGTAGCGTTTACCACAACACCTTATATGCAAATATGTGTGTATGTACGCAAGCATTTATATTTGAAGAAGGCATAACAAGCGCACACAGGTAATTATGTGTAATTTCAATTGGGACACGTCAAGGTTTAAACTAATGTTTTAATGAGATAGATTTGGAAACCACACAACTTCTGTGTTGTCTATGCTTTAGGAACAGAAGGGATATTAAGAACTACGAGACACTATTTCGAGGGGAATTTTTGTAAGACAGAATTTCGGAAACTATGAGGGTGAGACAGATGGAGAATGATTGGAGAAATAAAAATACCACGCTGCCTAAGCCAGTATCCAATCCTAGAATCCAAGTACCTCAGTTCCAACGCCTTGTCAACCACGACTGTCGACTACTACATCTGATTGTAATCTAGAAACCTAAGGATCTTGCGCTCTATAGATTCGAATCCTGACATCGTATCGACTAGAGTCGCTAAAATACGAAGGGTTAACTTAATTGTAGCTAACATTATTTATTTTATTACATAAGCGAACGTTTTGATAATTTTGAATTACTGCGTAGCCATCGAATCTTTGAGTGAAGTCATTGTATTTTTGTAATATCTTTCCTATGATTGGATGATAATAGATTATCAATAGTCATCGGACTCATAAGAAAACATAATTTGAGTGGCGAAATATGGTAAACACTTTTGAATCAAATTGATAATATCTTCCATTAAAAAGTCATTTGGCATGCATTAAAAAACATACTAATTTTGAGAAAGATTTACAAACAAGTTATTTTATATTAATCAAGGGTTACATTAAAGCATAGCCAAATTTATTTTACATTCAGAATAATTAGTATAAAAGCCTTTTATAGCACATGTTGGAATAATAACGTGACTGGTTTGTTTATGTATCTGCAATAATAAGAAAATTATTTTGGGTAGTAACATTTTCTTTACATAGACTTGTCTAGTTCATATAAACACAATATTATCATGGCCAAGCGTTTAATTACTTTACTATGTTTTGTAGTAGCTTTGAAACTCATCTCGATCATAGGTGTTTATTCGAAGTTTGTTTCGACTTACATAATTTACATTAAAATACAATAACATATTTCCAGCTTATTTTCATTACATTTAAATCATGTATTTTTATTCCCAGTCTTTGCTTGTTAAATGTGCTTCAAGAAGTGCAAACTTCGCGCGCACGTGTGTACATCTACACTCGCGAGAACGAATCGAAGTACGTAATGGTCTCGTATCGCCATATGGAACAGATAACACATATTATTGGAAATACATGTAAATATTATTACAATAAAACTGCTTTTATGATAGGCATTACTCTATAGCAATGGGCACCGAGAACGATGTAAGAAACGAAATTGCCTTTATATGAGTTTCAGAATATTGTGGCTACATATCCAACAAACGAGAATATATATTGATGAAAATGTATATGAATATTACTATGGTAACATCCAGTTTCTTTTGAACATGCTGCTGGAAATGCCTGAAAAGTAATACGAAAGAGGTTTAATAAGAATTCAATTTCATGCAAGAGAAACGTTTTCATACACATTATTGTGATTCTAAATCGCTCAATAGGAAAGGTAATGATAGTAAGAGACACAAAATGGTTTGTTCTGGTCCCCACACTCGTCTTCGCGATCGCAAAGCTTCGATACGCCCCTAGCGGACAAAATTATCCCTAAGCTGAAGGGTCTAGCGCTCTAACTGTCTGCGGATTCTCGCACAAACCACGCGGTATTAATCTCGTTCTAGCTGTTATACTATTCATTTTGAAGAAAAAACTTATAGGAAAGCGTAATTAGTTTACATGCCAATAGCCATCATAAAGGTTATTTCAAAATTATAAACCCAGTAGTTTACTTGTTATAACAATTCACGCAAAACATCGGAAAATGAGCAACATTTTTCATTGTTTTCTCAACTTAAATTGTTGAAAAACTAATGATAGGATTTTGACGAGAGTTCCTTTGGAACATTAACCAACAATGTGAGAAACTAAACAAATAAACTTTCTAGATAGAAAGTGCCCCGAACGAAAATTCATAGCATGCACTAACATGCAGGGTGCGTAGTTTCACGGCCCAAACCACTGCTTTTGAGGTCCAACCGCTGCACCCTGCATGTTAGTGCATGCTATGAATTTTCGTTTGGGGCACTTTCTATCTAGAAAGTTTATTTGTTTATTTTCTCACATTGTTGGTACATGTTCCAAAGGAACTCTCGTCAAAATCCGATCATTAGTTTTTCAACAATTTAAGATGAGAAAACAATAAGAAATTTTGCTCATTTTCCGATTTTTTGCGTGAATTGTTATAACAAGTAAACTACTGGGTTTATAATTTTGAAATAACCTTTATGATGACTATTGGCATGTAAATTAAATACGCTTTCCTGTAAGTTTTTCCTTCAAAATGAACAGTATAACAGCTAGAAGGAGATAAGTGATCAACGTTCCAGCGATACCGCCAATGTCTCGCAGAGAAGTTAACCCGGCACGGCCGCCACATTGGCCAGTGACGTCACTTTCAAACGACCTTGAGAGGGCGAAATATTTCTTTGTTGATAAAAGAGTAACGGTTTGGTTAGGCTACATTACTCATTTTCAGAAACGTTAGAACCTATATACTCAACCTAAATCTTCTCTGCGAGCTGTTGGCATTTCCTGCGTAGATTATATACAAGCCTACCCATGATCGACCCCATGAACTGTCTCCTAGTTCAACAAAGAAACACACTACCTCTACCCGAAACGTCAGCCTTTTATCGACAAAAAGGTAACACCCGAAAGCCAGGTTTTATGATTGCCTCGGGCCGCGAGAGTCTATACAACAGCGTAGAAAATATAATTCTCTGTTCATGTTGTGATCGAGACAAAAGCTCTTATAACAAGGTCGCTGGCGCGACCTTGTTCCCTCGCCAGTCATTTCCGGGGCATATGTTACAAACTAATCAAATACCGACAGTGTCACTTGTTATAATTTATAAAACGACGTCAAGTAAATAAATATTTTAAAAAATTAATAGTTGAAAGAAACACATTTCGCCCTCCGAGATACCAGGGTGATGTAATATTAGCTCTAAAAGAACATCCACGAGATTAAAAATAATCTGCTGATACGATGATTCGATTACATTAATTAAAATCGTGATACACAACTCTTACAACACTATATCGACAACATTAGGATTATGATTTTATCTGTAAATGGACTTATGCCATTTACTGTAGGGCGCGATCAATTTAAAAAAAATATATATAATGGAATTGGAACGTATATAACAATAGAAGCTCATTTTCCCCAAACGTAAATAGGACCCATCATTTCTTAAAAATGAATCATATTTTAAAATATTAAAACGGTCTTCTGCTATGATTTTAAATTGCCATTTAACCAATAATAAAAACTAAAAAGTGTGATAAGATAATCATTATAAATGTTTACGCATATTGACAAAATGTAAGGATAAAATTGAATTGTACACCATTTCATTTACCGAACTACTTATAACTCCAGTCCTCCAGACAGGCTTTGTAAGTCCCTGTCTCAACTACATACTGCACTTATGGACTACTCACACTAGGAAAACGCTCTGTTTGACGCGTTGATAAACGAGCGCGTCCATATGTCCACGAACTTTCTGGCGAAAAGTTCTCAAAGCCATCGTCATTGTTCAATGAAAGTGACAAAAATGTGGAAAGATTTGAGTTTTTACTGTTATAGTTATTACACTTCCTGCCATTGTTCAATAAAAGATCGATTGTCCATATAAATTATAGCTTGGATGTTTCGTTGTCATAGTTACTTCACTACAATTCAGCAATACAAAATTGTAATTTGTACCTACAATTCTCATCGGATCGCGTTGAAATTTGTATATTCGTGACCGGCTAGAAATTTACTAAAAAATGGCTATCTCACATTTTGCCGCCATTGTGTTTGGGAATAACTTTGTAATAATTAAATTGTAACTTTGTAACTTTTCAACAGATTTGTCCACAAAACTAATGACGTTAAATCCACATCGAGGCTTGTAGATGGTCCAAATTTCAAATTGATCGGACTATTCGTTCGACCGCTATCGCGATCAAAAAAAAAACAAACAATTTTTTTTAAACCCCGTTTAGTCACCCCTGAATAATAATTGTACGTATTATTTAGTTTTTTCTATCACACACGACTGGATTTACAATATGAATGTGTATTTTTCGTAACAATGCATAAGCATTACTTCAGATTGGCCATAAAGTGTAAAACCAAAAACACACTCTAAAATTGTATGAATTTTCTGTAACACGTAGCGTCGCACAAGTACGATCACACGGCCTACACATGTGTTCATACAACGTGCACAAACAAAGACAAATAAATATAACACACACAAGGGTGAAGTGAACACCTTAAACGCAATATCCAATAATCACTTTATTAATGTTGATAGCACACTCATAGATCGTCGATTATACAAATCACATGGACAAGTCAACACGCACCCATGCACTCGCTGTGAAGACTACTGCATATGTGGACGGATTTTGTTCTCATACTGATTTTAAGAAACAACCCCCCTCACGCCACATAAATATCGGAAACCATAACGGCCACGGCCAGGCACAAATTCTGTGACACTTTCCAGATGAAATTTGATCCTTACAGTCAGCCCCACCGATTATAGCATGACCAAACCATTACGCGGACCACAAGGCATCTGTTTTCACAGCACAAGAAATTCCACACAAATGGGGGAAATTAGGACATGGCAATAATCCGTAAACGATATACCAGGAAACATAGAAATCGGTAGGCCTAACGAGTGCATCAAAAAAATCATACAATACATATCATATTGCACAATGATCATAAACTTCATGAAACAATAAATATAACAGATTTCGTAGATATTGTTCTAAGTGCGATAAAACAATTTGAATTCAGTAAAACGTAATGCTTTGATACTTTGACTTTTGGGCAAGACACGTACTACATACCAAAATTATGAAAATAATAATTATTATTGGTGAACCAATAATATTAAAAATAAAATAATTAGAATCCTGAGACACAACTCCCATAAAACAATCCCGACATCATTAGGATTATGATTTTTTACCTGTAAATTGGACTTGCAAAAAGGAGAATGAATGCTATTTCTACTATATGAATATATTAATTTCTTTATGCATGTCATGTAAGGGCTGAAATTTATAATCTGATAATGTTTCTACATACTGTTGTGGCATTAGAACATAGTGACCAACAGTGTCCAGATAGGCAAAATGAATTCTATCACGGCCGCACAGTCAAAACTGCGAGCTATACGATAATTTAGGTGCATGTTCCGTTTTTTGTATAAACACATGGTAAGATTCCCCCTCCCTCTTCGCCTCCTGTGTCTGACCCCGATATGAAACAGACCCTCATAATTCACTTGCCACTAAACATGATGCCATTAACCGATAAGCTGGCAGCGTGCTTTTACAGTGAAGCCACCGTTTACTGACGTTTCGTCACACAACATATCAATAATTAACTTCAATTAATTAAATACATACAGGGGGAAGTCGGAAGGGTTTATTTTATATCCAACTGTCCGGTTTGAGGATCACATGGAACAAGCGGAGAAAGTGGACCGTATGAAGAAGCATACCTATAACTCGACTATTTCCTACTATACGACCTATTACAATCTTACAGATATCAGAGTAATAGGTCTTATGATAGTTGATAGGTGAACAAGAACCTTGTTTTTCGAGACGTTTCGAAAATTATTCAAGCTGAGTGCAAGCTTCACCGAAGATATTTTTTATGCATTTTACGTTCATCTATTTCTATTTTTAGGCATCACTTTCTTATTAGCTTTTTAAAACATACATTAAGTGTTAATTGCTTCAATTTCAATTTTTGTTTTTAATACATGTTTTGTTATTGTTCTGTGTCGAATGGCAAGAGCTTTGGCTGTAGAGACCGATATTGTTAATAAAGGTTCTACTATCATCAAGTCGTTTGATGTTCTGGTTACGAGAGGTACGTGCATGGTTTCTTGCGAATATTAATCAGTGATACATACGAATAAATATATTCAAAGTAATACAACCAATTTGATAATCGCTGTCGTGTCATACGAAAGTATACTACAAAGTTGCAACTGCTCTAACTCCGGCCGTACATACAAATCTCTTGCTAATTGCGCTATCGGGTACATACCGCAAATATTAGAAAGAACAAGGTCGCTGGCGCGACCTTGTTCCCTCGCCAGTCATTTCCGGGGCATATGTTACAAACTTATCAAATACTGACAGTGTCACTTGTTATAATTTATAAAACGACGTGAAGTAAATAAATATTTTAAAAAATTAATAGTTGGTAGAAACACATTTCGCCCTCCGAG
Source organism: Isoperla grammatica (assembly GCA_945910005.1). NCBI lineage: Eukaryota > Metazoa > Arthropoda > Insecta > Plecoptera > Perlodidae > Isoperla > Isoperla grammatica. The sequence continues at coordinate 39,068,742 of OX246737.1, read as the reverse complement.
ATACCAGGGTGATGTAATATTAGCTCTAAAAGAACATCCACGAGATTAAAAATAATCTGCTGATACGATGATTCGATTACATTAATTAAAATCGTGATACACAACTCTTACAACACTATATCGACAACATTAGGATTATGATTTTATCTGTAAATAGACTTTTGCCATTTACTGTAGGGCGCGATCAATTTAAAAAATATATATATAATGGATTTGGAACGTATATAACAATAGAAGCTCATTTTCCCCAAACGTAAATAGGACCCATCATTTCTTAAAAATGAATCATATTTTAAAATATTAAAACGGTCTTCTGCTATGATTTTAAATTGCCATTTAACCAATAATAAAAACTAAAAAGTGTGATAAGATAATCATTATAAATGTTTACGCATATTGACAAAATGTAAGGACAAAATTGAATTGTACACCATTTCATTTACCGAACTACTTATAACTCCAGTCCTCTAGACAGGCTTTGTAAGTCCCTGTCTCAACTACATACTGCACTTATGGACTACTCACACTAGGAAAACGCTCTGTTTGACGCGTTGATAAACGAGCGCGTCCATATGTCCACGAACTTTCTGGCGAAAAGTTCTCAAAGCCATCGTCATTGTTCAATGAAAGTGACAAAAATGTGGAAAGATTTGAGTTTTTACTGTTATAGTTATTACACTTCCTGCCATTGTTCAATAAAAGATCGATTGTCCATATAAATTATAGCTTGGATGTTTCGTTGTCATAGTTACTTCACTACAATTCAGCAATACAAAATTGTAATTTGTACCTACAATTCTCATCGGATCGCGTTGAAATTTGTATATTCGTGACCGGCTAGAAATTTACTAAAAAATGGCTATCTCACATTTTGCCGCCATTGTGTTTGGGAATAACTTTGTAATAATTAAATTGTAACTTTGTAACTTTTCAACAGATTTGTCCACAAAACTAATGACGTTAAATCCACATCGAGGCTTGTAGATGGTCCAAATTTCAAATTGATCGGACTATTCGTTCGACCGCTATCGCGATCAAAAAAAAAACAAACAATTTTTTTTAAACCCCGTTTAGTCACCCCTGAATAATAATTGTACGTATTATTTAGTTTTTTCTATCACACACGACTGGATTTACAATATGAATGTGTATTTTTCGTAACAATGCATAAGCATTACTTCAGATTGGCCATAAAGTGTAAAACCAAAAACACACTCTAAAATTGTATGAATTTTCTGTAACACGTAGCGTCGCACAAGTACGATCACACGGCCTACACATGTGTTCATACAACGTGCACAAACAAAGACAAATAAATATAACACACACAAGGGTGAAGTGAACACCTTAAACGCAATATCCAATAATCACTTTATTAATGTTGATAGCACACTCATAGATCGTCGATTATACAAATCACATGGACAAGTCAACACGCACCCATGCACTCGCTGTGAAGACTACTGCATATGTGGACGGATTTTGTTCTCATACTGATTTTAAGAAACAACCCCCCTCACGCCACATAAATATCGGAAACCATAACGGCCACGGCCAGGCACAAATTCTGTGACACTTTCCAGATGAAATTTGATCCTTACAGTCAGCCCCACCGATTATAGCATGACCAAACCATTACGCGGACCACAAGGCATCTGTTTTCACAGCACAAGAAATTCCACACAAATGGGGGAAATTAGGACATGGCAATAATCCGTAAACGATATACCAGGAAACATAGAAATCGGTAGGCCTAACGAGTGCATCAAAAAAATCATACAATACATATCATATTGCACAATGATCATAAACTTCATGAAACAATAAATATAACAGATTTCGTAGATATTGTTCTAAGTGCGATAAAACAATTTGAATTCAGTAAAACGTAATGCTTTGATACTTTGACTTTTGGGCAAGACACGTACTACATACCAAAATTATGAAAATAATAATTATTATTGGTGAACCAATAATATTAAAAATAAAATAATTAGAATCCTGAGACACAACTCCCATAAAACAATCCCGACATCATTAGGATTATGATTTTTTACCTGTAAATTGGACTTGCAAAAAGGAGAATGAATGCTATTTCTACTATATGAATATATTAATTTCTTTATGCATGTCATGTAAGGGCTGAAATTTATAATCTGATAATGTTTCTACATACTGTTGTGGCATTAGAACATAGTGACCAACAGTGTCCAGATAGGCAAAATGAATTCTATCACGGCCGCACAGTCAAAACTGCGAGCTATACGATAATTTAGGTGCATGTTCCGTTTTTTGTATAAACACATGGTAAGATTCCCCCTCCCTCTTCGCCTCCTGTGTCTGACCCCGATATGAAACAGACCCTCATAATTCACTTGCCACTAAACATGATGCCATTAACCGATAAGCTGGCAGCGTGCTTTTACAGTGAAGCCACCGTTTACTGACGTTTCGTCACACAACATATCAATAATTAACTTCAATTAATTAAATACATACAGGGGGAAGTCGGAAGGGTTTATTTTATATCCAACTGTCCGGTTTGAGGATCACATGGAACAAGCGGAGAAAGTGGACCGTATGAAGAAGCATACCTATAACTCGACTATTTCCTACTATACGACCTATTACAATCTTACAGATATCAGAGTAATAGGTCTTATGATAGTTGATAGGTGAACAAGAACCTTGTTTTTCGAGACGTTTCGAAAATTATTCAAGCTGAGTGCAAGCTTCACCGAAGATATTTTTTATGCATTTTACGTTCATCTATTTCTATTTTTAGGCATCACTTTCTTATTAGCTTTTTAAAACATACATTAAGTGTTAATTGCTTCAATTTCAATTTTTGTTTTTAATACATGTTTTGTTATTGTTCTGTGTCGAATGGCAAGAGCTTTGGCTGTAGAGACCGATATTGTTAATAAAGGTTCTACTATCATCAAGTCGTTTGATGTTCTGGTTACGAGAGGTACGTGCATGGTTTCTTGCGAATATTAATCAGTGATACATACGAATAAATATATTCAAAGTAATACAACCAATTTGATAATCGCTGTCGTGTCATACGAAAGTATACTACAAAGTTGCAACTGCTCTAACTCCGGCCGTACATACAAATCTCTTGCTAATTGCGCTATCGGGTACATACCGCAAATATTAGAAAGAACAAGGTCGCTGGCGCGACCTTGTTCCCTCGCCAGTCATTTCCGGGGCATATGTTACAAACTTATCAAATACTGACAGTGTCACTTGTTATAATTTATAAAACGACGTGAAGTAAATAAATATTTTAAAAAATTAATAGTTGAAAGAAACACATTTCGCCCTCCGAGATACCAGGGTGATGTAATATTAGCTCTAAAAGAACATCCACGAGATTAAAAATAATCTGCTGATACGATGATTCGATTACATTAATTAAAATCGTGATACACAACTCTTACAACACTATATCGACAACATTAGGATTATGATTTTATCTGTAAATAGACTTTTGCCATTTACTGTAGGGCGCGATCAATTTAAAAAATATATATATAATGGATTTGGAACGTATATAACAATAGAAGCTCATTTTCCCCAAACGTAAATAGGACCCATCATTTCTTAAAAATGAATCATATTTTAAAATATTAAAACGGTCTTCTGCTATGATTTTAAATTGCCATTTAACCAATAATAAAAACTAAAAAGTGTGATAAGATAATCATTATAAATGTTTACGCATATTGACAAAATGTAAGGACAAAATTGAATTGTACACCATTTCATTTACCGAACTACTTATAACTCCAGTCCTCTAGACAGGCTTTGTAAGTCCCTGTCTCAACTACATACTGCACTTATGGACTACTCACACTAGGAAAACGCTCTGTTTGACGCGTTGATAAACGAGCGCGTCCATATGTCCACGAACTTTCTGGCGAAAAGTTCTCAAAGCCATCGTCATAGTTCAATGAAAGTGACAAAAATGTGGAAAGATTTGAGTTTTTACTGTTATAGTTATTAACACTTCCTGCCATTGTTCAATAAAAGATCGATTGTCCATATAAATTATAGCTTGGATGTTTCGTTGTCATAGTTACTTCACTACAATTCAGCAATACAAAATTGTAATTTGTACCTACAATTCTCATCGGATCGCGTTGAAATTTGTATATTCGTGACCGGCTAGAAATTTACTAAAAAATGGTTATCTCACATTTTGCCGCCATTGTGTTTGGGAATAACTTTGTAATAATTAAATTGTAACTTTGTTACTTTTCAACAGATTTGTCCACAAAACTAATGACGTTAAATCCACATCGAGGCTTGTAGATGGTCCAAATTTCAAATTGATCGGACTTTTCGTTCGACCGCTATCGCGATGAAAAAAAAACAAACAATTTTTTTTAAACCCCGTTTAGTCACCCCTGAATAATAATTGTACGTATTATTTAGTTTTTTCTATCACACACGACTGGATTTACAATATGAGTGTGTATTTTTCGTAACAATGCATAAACATTACTTCAGATTGGCCATAAAGTGTAAAACCAAAAACACACTCTAAAATTGTATGAATTTTCTGTAACACGTAGCGTCGCACAAGTACGATCACACGGCCTACACATGTGTTCATACAACGTGCACAAACAAAGACAAATAAATATAACACACACAAGGGTGAAGTGAACACCTTAAACGCAATATCCAATAATCACTTCATTAATGTTGATAGCACACTCATAGATCGTCAATTATACAAATCACATGGACAAGTCAACACGCACCCATGCACTCGCTGTGAAGACTACTGCATGTGGACGGATTTTGTTCTCATACTGATTTTAAGAAACAACCCCCCTCACGCCACATAAATATCGGAAACCATAACGGCCACAGCCAGGCACAAATTCTGTGACACTTTCCAGATGAAGTTTGATCCTTACAGTCAGCCCCACCGATTATAGCATGACCAAACCATTACGCGGACCACAAGGCATCTGTTTTCACAGCACAAGAAATTCCACACAAATGGGGGAAATTAGGACATGGCAATAATCCGTAAACGATATACCAGGAAACATAGAAATCGGTAGGCCTAACGAGTGCATCAAAAAAATCATACAATACATATCATATTGCACAATGATCATAAACTTCATGAAACAATAAATATAACAGATTTCGTAGATATTGTTCTAAGTGCGATAAAACAATTTGAATTCAGTAAAACGTAATGCTTTGATACTTTGACTTTTGGGCAAGACACGTACTACATACCAAAATTATGAAAATAATAATTATTATTGGTGAACCAATAATATTAAAAATAAAATAATTAGAATCCTGAGACACAACTCCCATAAAACAATCCCGACATCATTAGGATTATGATTTTTTACCTGTAAATTGGACTTGCAAAAAGAAGAATGAATGCTATTTCTACTATATGAATATATTAATTTCTTTATGCATGTCATGTAAGGGCTGAAATTTATAATCTGATAATGTTTCTACATACTGTTGTGGCATTAGAACATAGTGACGAACAGTGTCCAGATAGGCAAAATGAATTCTATCACGGCGACACAGTCAAAACTGCGAGCTATACGATAATTTAGGTGCATGTTCCGTTTTTTGTATAAACACATGGTAAGATTCCCCCTCCCTCTTCGCCTCCTGTGTCTGACCCCGATATGAAACAGACCCTCATAATTCACTTGCCACTAAACATGATGCCATTAACCAATAAGCTGGCAGCGTGCTTTTACAGTGAAGCCACATTTTACTGACGTTTCGTCACACAACATATCAATTAACTTCAATTAATTAAATACATACAGGGGGAAGTCGGAAGGGTTTATTTTATATCCAACTGTCCGGTTTGAGGATCACATGGAACAAGCGGAGAAAGTGGACCGTATGAAGAAGCATACCTATAACTCGACTAATTCCTACTATATACGACCTATTACAATCTTACAGATATCAGAGTAATAGGTCTTATGATAGTTGATAGGTGAACAAGAACCTTGTTTTTCGAGACGTTTCGAAAATTATTCAAGCTGAGTGCAAGCTTCACCGAAGATATTTTTTATGCATTTTACGTTCATCTATTTCTATTTTTAGGCATCACTTTCTTATTAGCTTTTTAAAACATACATTAAGTGTTAATTGCTTCAATTTCAATTTTTGTTTGTAATAAATGTTTTGTTATTGTTCTGTGTCGAATGGCAAGAGCTGTGGCTGTAGAGACCGATATTGTTAATAAAGGTTCTACTATCATCAAGTCGTTTGATGTTCTGGTTACGAGAGGTACGTGCATGGTTTCTTGCGAATATTAATCAGTGATACATACGAATAAATATATTCAAAGTAATACAACCAATTTGATAATCGCTGTCGTGTCATACGAAAGTATACTACAAAGTTGCAACTGCTCTAACTCCGGCCGTACATACAAATCTCCTGCTAATTGCGCTATCGGGTACATACCGCAAATATTAGAAAGAAAAAATGATACACTGTACACACTTAATAAAAATCTTAGTATGTAATATAGGCCTACACTTTACAGTGTAGGCCTAAACCAAATAAATACATCTCTGTGTAATATTAATATCATGTTTTAGTTTTCCGTATTACAACTTTCACGGTTTTATTTCAATAACAGCCATATGCATTTTGCAAGGGTAGTATCGTTGAGTGACTAACATATAATCCGGCTTTGAAGCATGGCGACATACGATCTGGGCCAGACTGCTTTTTGTATCACCGGACAAATCCTCGGTTTTTGCATTGCCATAATAGTAATTGGGCATCTTACAATGGAAGACTCATTTGCGTAAGTGTACTACAACAGTCATTCCACATTTTGTCCACGCACACGTAAACACGAGCATTCCACTTGTCGTTCTTTATAGCGCGAGGCTGAGCTGAGGATCGTTCAAACTAGAATTATTCATCTATCCTTCAACCAATAGCATTGCTAATTTACATTCTATTACATTCCTTTAGTGACAAATGCCATGCAAAAAATCAGTAATATGGGTTGCAATCTTCAACCAGAAATAAATTCATTTATCTTGCCGAGCCCAAAATGCGGGCCAAAACTTGACCTGTTTAGTCACCCCTGGATAATATTTTATGTATTATTTTGTTTTTTTCTATCACATACGACTGGATTTACAACATGAATGCGTATTTTTCGTAACAATGCATAAACATTACTTCAGATTGGCCATAAAGTGTAAAACCAAAAACACAATTTAAAATTGAATGAATTTTCTGTAACACGTAGCGTCTCAAATACAAATGTCAGAAATGTAAATGTTACGCCATTCTAAAGTCAAAGGATTACTTCAGGTCAAGTTTGAGTTTCATAATGATAACTCAAAATTGATAGCAGACATTTTTTAAAAAACCGTAGCGATGTGCAAAGTAACAAATTTTGTTGTCTTACAAAACTTGCACTTAGGTGTACTTACGCCCGGCTCAAAATATTGAGATTTACAAAACACATACGTCATTCTACTGAGATCATTATTGACAAGTTTCATTTATATTCGTTAATATCTTCTACTTCAAATAAATACATCTTGTCGCGCGTGAAATGCGAACGGATACATACATACATACATACATACATACATAAATCTGGTGCAAACTTATAAGGCCGCTGTCGCGCCCTAAAAAATGATACACTGTACACAATAAAATCTTAGTATGTAATATAGGCCTACACTGTAAAGTGTAGGCCTATATTACATACTAAGATAAAGATAGATAGATACACCAAATAAATACAGCTCTGTGTAATATTAATATCATGTTTTAGTTTTCCGTATTACAACTTTCACGGTTTTATTTCAATAACAGCCATATGCATTTTGCAAGGGTAGTATCGTTGAGTGACTAACATATAATCCGGCTTTGAAGCATGGCGACATACGATCTGGGCCAGACTGCTTTTTGTATCACCGGACAAATCCTCGGTTTTTGCATTGCCATAATAGTAATTGGGCATCTAACAATGGAAGACTCATTTGCGTAAGTGTACTACAACAGTCATTCCACATTTTGTCCACGCACACGTAAACACGAGCATTCCACTTGTCGTTCTTTATAGCGCGAGGCTGAGCTGAGGATCGTTCAAACTAGAATTATTCATCTATCCTTCAACCAATAGCATTGCTAATTTACATACTATTACATTCCTTTAGTGACAAATGCCATGCAAAAAATCAGTAATATGGGTTGCAATCTTCAACCAGAAATAAATTCATTTATCTTGCCGAGCCCAAAATGCGGGCCAAAACTTGACCTGTTTAGTCACCCCTGGATAATATTTTATGTATTATTTTGTTTTTTTCTATCACATACGACTGGATTTACAACATGAATGCGTATTTTTTGTAACAATGCATAAACATTACTTCAGATTGGCCATAAAGTGTAAAACCAAAAACACAATTTAAAATTGAATGAATTTTCTGTAACACGTAGCGTCTCAAATACAAATGTCAGAAATGTAAATATTACGCCATTCTAAAGTCAAAGGATTACTACAGGTCAAGTTTGAGTTTCACAATGATAACGCAAAATTGATAGCAGACATTTTTTAAAAAACCGTAGCGATGTGCAAAGTAACAAATTTTGTTGTCTTACAAAACTTGCACTAAGTGGTACTTACGCCCGGCTCAAAATATTGAGATTTACAAAACACATACGTCATTCTACTGAGATCATTATTGACAAGTTTCATTTATATTCGTTAATATCTTCTACTTCAAATAAATACATCTTTCTTGTCGCGCGTGAAATGCGAACGGATACATACATACATACATACATAGATACATAAATCTGGTGCAAACTTATAAGGCCGCTGTCGCGCCCTAAAAAGCAAAGCACAACGTACAATTTTACCGTTATAAATAACGTGTCATTATGATCTCAGAGCGCAACCTAAATGCAAGGCATAAGGTACTAATAGTATGTGTTATTGCACTCACTGAACCTCATACATATATACTATATATTTAAACAGTATACACCAACTTAAAAGTGTTCGGCAAGTTAACGTTTGATGATTGTCGTCCTCTCAATCCGGTATATCACACGATAGGGTCATTTAATTTATTTAGTCACCACTGATCATGTAGAAGTGTACTGTCTGCATAGCGGACATAGAATTAGAGTCCTGACTATACATTTTGAAAAATTTCGAATTATGGTCGGGGTAAACAAAATAGGTTTTGTGAAAAATTTCACCTGTTCCACGATGTTTCTTTGCAGTACCTCTAGCTAGCACTTACGTACCAACTGCCTATGCACTCGCGGCTGAGTCTTTAAAACAATACAGTATTATAATAATTATATTTGTATGGTCAAAAACGGCAACATTTGAAACATTGTCGCCCATCTTTCCACATTAGAGTTCACCCCAAGTTTTTCTCTCAACAATTCCCTTCAGTTCGAAAACGGCCGAGTGAACCATCGCTATCCTCGGCTTTGGTTCGGTTGAGGGGGTAGAAGGGTTGGGGGGGGGGGGGGGCGAACGACCGGTCGACTCGCTAGATGACGTTTCATGTTTTATGGACCAAAAATGTGTCTTGAAAAGGTTAATGTCAGAAAGTTAGTTTCGTTTCCAGGGCCATTTATTTCAATTCTTAGTTTGCTGTACAAAGTTTTATGGCTTTTAGCGTCTTGCTCCACTGACATTGGGTCTGCTTTCATATTTTATAATCGATCGTTGGGTGTTCGATTAAGCGAGCCTGACTAAATCTTTACTTGCTGTAAGGGAAAATAAAGTGCAATATTCGCGATCATGATTCGTTTAAACCTCTTCTGATTGGAATCTATGTTATCGCGGTTATTGATTTGGTCTGAACTTCCAATAAACTACTAAAAGACTCGAGTTCTTGTGGTTTTTATATAAAACCTTGCCATTATAAAGTAGGTTATATACAACAATAAAGCGGTCGCATTCTCCGGACGTCACTTTTTACTCTATAAGAAAGTATGCAAGACAAGAATACTATATGTTATTGAGATACAGATGTATAGACAATGTTAAATATACTGCTCTGAGACATCGCTTTTGTCGTTTTTACATCGATTTTAGGCAATTTAATCAAAAGCATGAAGACATACAAACTAGCTTTCCATCCTGTACGTAATATAGCCAAACTAATATAAGAAGTTCTATTGAAGAAATAGTTATGAACATTGATTGCTGATACGAATGCACATGTATATTGAAAAAACTATGTAATAATATTCTAGAGATTACAAAATAATACAAACGAATATCGTAACATTATTTAACATTTATTGAAGTAGTCACAATATTACACTCTTTGGAGGTCAACAAACACAAAAAACGATTTTGAACATTGTAACTGTTTATTTATAAGAGAATATAAATCTAAGAATGTATGTGAATAAAGAAAGTATATAATAATTTGAAGCAAACAAAATGGTTAGATAAGGGAAAATAAGTTCTAGTATTTATAAATTAGTATACAGACTATGGCTAAAATACAAATCAGGTTGTAGATATAATATAATCATAATAATTACATAATAAATAATAATAAATCAATAATAATAATAATAATAATAATATAAAATTACATACACCCTCGCGTTCTATTTTACAATATGAACGCATATTGTAACTATTAGCTTTCATATTGTGCTAAACACCTCCAACAAAGTAGGTATTTTTAGTATGTGTAAAGTGTACGTAACTCGTGATTTTTGAAGCGTGCTAAATTCATAAATAAATATATCATACCAAAATTGAGTATCTGTTAATTGAAATATACAATAATGAAAATTAATAGTCCTATAGTCCTGTATAGTCCTATCGACTATGACCTCGTGAAGAGCTTTCATATTGTACTAAACACCTCCAACAGTGTAGGTATTTTTAGCATGTGTAAAGTGTACGCAAATCGTGATTTTTGAAGCGTGCTAAATTCATAAATAAATATATCATACCAAAATTAAGTATCTGTTAATTGAAATATATAATAATCAAAATTAATAGTCCTGTATAGTACTAACAATTATGACTTTTACTACCAAATTTTAAATTCTAATGTTGCAAGACAACGTAAGTTTCAAATCAAGGAACAACACTTTGACCAGTTGATTGTATGTATGTGGTGATTTGCTTTAGTCATTATAAGCTCTACATAAAAAGTTTATTTATTCTACAAAAAATTGAGGTAATATTCAACATGGCAGGTGAATAATTTGTGTTCGAGTATATATTATGATACTGATATAACAGGCATATGATGATACTGATAACAGACTAACGAGAGTATATTGTATGTGTCCGTCACGGTGTGATTCGTACTCGCCACGTAGTACTACTAGCGCTCTCTCGTGGCAACGTCGCGAACAACAGTGTAAACTGTTGCGTCCTGTCGCTAGAGAGCAGCACGCAACAAGCAATCTAGTATCTCTAAGGAGTATCTTTAAAATTAATAGGCACCACGGCGGATTGATTTTTTTTTTTTCAGAAATAGAAATACTGAGATAGGCATATTGCAAAGCAAATAGCTGTTAGCTTGCGGCTCTTCATACGTAGTCGTCACTCTAGGCAGTTGAAGTGAAAAGTAAAACACTTTTTCTGCAAAAGTAGGATTATGCTTGACAAGGTAACGTGGAAAGCATAGTCGATAAAGTTTTCCACGTGGCGAGGAAACTTTTATCGATCTAGAAAAAAGGATAAAGAGTCCTTGAACAGCATTGGGTTAACTTTCTAGATCATTGACTGGCATCAGAAGTCGCATCCAGGTGCCTTATCAGAGATTTTCCCTCCCTGACGAAGAACTTCATTATCTACTCTGGTGTTGCCCAATTACGTATATATTTGGCTGTGGTAAATGTCAGATGAAAGCACTGTTTGTTTGCCAGAGAAATCGATCACAGTATCCTACTAGCTAAAAATGTGCATCCCAATTTCGTATAACAGCCAATTATTTTTATTTATACACATGCTTGTTTTTCTATTCACAAGTTCAGTTCTGTTAAAACTTCTGAGTGTTTTGTTGGCTTTGAGTAACACAAAATAACCTTTTATTCATCAGCAATTTAAAATAAATGTTTATGAAAGTTAAATGATTATATTTTTTTGTAATATACAAAGTTGCATTAACTTTCATATGTGTGTATTACATCCTCATACTTTACACGTAAATGTCTTGATTGAACAACTGCAATAATGGTCAACATTTTAAATTTGATAATGCTGCAACTATATAATATAGGTTCAAAACTTAAAATTATTTGCACTATCAAAACGTATCTCCTAGAACTTACAAACAAAATTCACATTTGATAGGTGTGTTTTTTGCATCTACAGCCGTTCATTCCCGATGTTACTGATGTTTCCACGAGCAGCATTGACTGCTTTAAACCTGTAATTTCAAGCGTCGTTTGAGGGTTTGTGAACTCTGTCCTAAATTGCATCTGGGTAGCGATGTTGCCCCACCATGAACGTGCAGCAGCTTGCAGCTAGCAAGGTATTCTCCATACAAAGTACGGAAGTGTGAATGGATTTCAAGAGTGAGAAAAGTGGGTTTCGAAGAGGTAATGTGCGCTTATACGACACCACACATATTGGTTTAAAAAATAGTTTTTATTTTAAAATGTTACCATACAAATATTGCACTAGAGACATTTATTGCTGTAGTTGTACATAAAAGCTTACATTTCAGTCCAGCAACAATTAGATGATTAAGACTAAAAGTGGTTAGATGACCGTGTTGTACGTGGTACTAGGTATTACGGTTGTCTAATGAGAAAAATTTGTATCGTATGATATTTAAAATGTACCATAAGTAAGACATAACATGGTTTATACACATACAGCACTAATTATTTATTTAACAAAAATACAATCGTTTGCAAATAATAATTGGTTCGAAACAAGTCTCCATTCCATTCACGTTAACCACAATGGTGATGGCAGAAACATATCATCCTGACATTTTCTTGATCGTTGTTAAAACACTAGACTTTTATTGTAACTATGGTCATAATACTTTTTTTTATCATATCTGGATTGGTCAAGAGTACACATTACACAATCAATCTTGCAACACACGTCGCTGCATAAAGTTACTTGGTATCATAACGTTGATAAACATTCATACCTCATCTTTCCATTATACCAGAGGTTAGTTTGGTGGTTCTGGTCGTTGTTGGTTGATTATCATCTTTCGCAATTCCGTGTAGAAGTGTTTTATTCGAGAAGTACCTTAGTCGTAAGAAAAGAAAGTTTTAAATACTAATCTTATATTTAACACTTCCGTTTGCTTTCTATAACTACGTTTATTTATTGCAAATCAATATATTTACCAAAATTAATATTACTTTTGTTTTTTACTACAAAAAAAGTGAGCAACATTATTATTATTATTACTATGGTTAATATTATTATCATTACTATTATTATTATTATTATTATTATTGTGATATATAATAATGATATATAATAATGATATATAATAAATTATTAAGTTGTGAGTGGCAAAATCTTCTTGACGTGAACGATTGTGAGATCCTTTATAACAGAATAGTTGGTTTTTTCTCAGAGTGCTATGAGCAAGCAACAATATCGGGCAATGGTAAAGGGCATAAAAAAAGGAAGTTAAAAAGTTGGATGACTCCTGAGATTCAGAGGCTGACTAAGGAAAGGGATGAATTGTTTAAAAGGTGGAAAAATTGTCGTGCTTCTTATAAACAACATTATCGTATTAGTTATGTTAATTTTAGAAATTACGTAACAAAATCGATCCAAAGAGCTAAAGTCAATTATTATAGAAATGTATTTGAAAGAGATAAAGGCGATATTAAGGCTACGTGGCAGTCAATTAATAATATCCTTGGTAAAAAGCAGAAACAATCTGTCGATGAGGTGATTAAGAGATACATTGGGACTAAAGAAAATATGGACATAATCGTTAATAATTTCGTTGAAACTTTTGTCAATGAAGTAAGTTCCATTCAACATGACTGTGACGTGTGTACATCTACACCTCATATTGCTGCATGTGAGGCACAGTCAATGTTCATGCCTGAGATCACGGTGAGGGAGGTTTACAATATCATTAGTAAATTTGATGAAAATAAGCAACCAGGATTGGATGGGATAAGAATTGAAGATCTTAAAGCTATAAATGATACAATTAGCCCAGTTATAACAAAATTAGTAAACCTTTCTATTGTAACGGGTAATATTCCATCTAAGTTAAAAGTCTCGGTGGTGCGGCCTGTTTATAAAAAAGGGGACCATTTTAACTATAGTAATTATAGACCTATTGCTCTGCTGCCTACGATTGAAAAGATAATGGAACGTTGCATTGCTGATAAATTAACAGCATATCTATCTAAGTATGGAATTATTAACCCATTACAATTTGGTTTTCAAAAAGCGAGAAGTACTACTGATCTGCTACTTGAATTTTCTGATCATGTAAATTCAAAGCTTGATGATAATATGCATGTTATGGTATTGTTCATTGATTTCACTAAGGCATTCGACACGTTAAATCATTCTAAATTAATTTCAGCCTTGCGTAACTGTGGAATCAGAGGACCACTTTTAAAATGGTTCATGAGCTATTTAGGAGACCGGCAAGTATTAGTTAGAGTTGGGGATAGATTCAGTAAACGGAAGTGGGTGATCTCGGGCGTGCCGCAAGGCTCTATTTTGGGACCAATCTTATACTTAATATACGTTAATAATATGTTTAAATGTGTTGTCCATTGTAAGATTTTCATGTACGCGGATGACACTGTATTGGTTATAGCGCACAGGGTGTTTAAAGTAGCAGAACAGTTATTACAACAAGATTTTATTAACATCCTTTTTTGGACTCACGATTTTAATTTGATCATTAATTCCAGTAAAACGAAAGTTATGCATCTGTGTTCACCCTACAATAAATTTAAATTAGTGCCTATTAATATCGTGTATCATTCATATGATTGCCTCCACGGATTTCAAAAAGGTCAAAACTGTATAGGTTGCCTTGAAAAAATTGAAATTGTTGAAACATACGTCTATTTAGGATTGACGATCGATAAATTTTTCACCTGGAAGTTCCATATTGAAAGCCTCTGTAGGAGGTTGCGTTCTGCAGCATTTCAACTTTTTAATTTAAAATATCTACTACCCTTTAGTGTTTTGAAGACAGTTTACTGTGCAATAGTAGAATCGCTTTTGTTGTATGGTCTATTTTTATGGGGGCGTGCATCAAAATGCCATTTAAAATCTCTAATGGCATTGCAGAATCGAATTGTTAAATCTATAACACCCAATCAAAGCCTTTCTATTATACAGTGTTATCAACTTTCTGGTGTGCTCCCAATCTCGTTTTTACTTACTTTTAGATTGTTGCTTGCTTATTATTTCAATGATAAATATAAAGTTATAAATGATATCAGTAGTGTGAATCTCCGTCATAGAAATAGATATTTATTGCCCTCCTATATAAACAAGTACGGAATGAGAACTTTAAAATTTATAATCCCTTATGAATTCAACAAGTTGCCATCAAATTTAAGTGATTTAAATAGCCTTAGTTTAGTTAAGTTTGCATTAAAAGAGTGGATTTTGTTAAATTTAACGTTTAGAGTAATTGGGTATTTGTATTGCGTGTTCCAACTAATTTATTCTGTGTTTTTATTTATATTGTACCCATCTCATTTTTTTTCTCTTTATATATGTTTGTTTTTTCAGTTTTTTGTCGTTCAGTTGTTTTTTTGTATATTATTTGACTTTTTGGTTATCTGCCATTGCGGTTTAATTATTTGTTGTATACTTTTCTTGTTTATGCCACAGATAAGCCCTTTCAAGGGCTTTGTGGATTTTATAAAGATGTTAAAATGTTGTGTGCTTTTGTTTATATGATAACTGTTATAATAAAAAAAAAAAAAAAAAAAAAAAAAAAATTATTATTATTATTATTATTATTATTATTATTATTATTATTATTATTATTATTATTATTATTATTATTAATATTATTATTATTGCTATTATTATAATAATAATAATTATTATTATTACTTTTTATTATTATTATTATTATTATTATTATTATTATTATTATTATTATTATTATTATTATTATTATTATTATTATTATTATTATTATTATTATTATTATTATAACTATTACAATTTATTATTAGTATTTTTACTACCACTTTATTTTCTAAATGCAATTATACAGTGGTTCAAACACGACAAAAATATTGATGGCAGCAAGAAAAAGATCCAGCCCCTTAGCGAAATAGTTTTATGCCACTATTACAAATACATATACATTATACATTACCATTACACTTATTTACATTGTTATTCTTATTAATATTATTATTATTACGGTTGCCCATAGTTAAATACCTATGTAAACAAGAAACAAAAATAAATCGTCATTGATTAATTTGTTGTCAACATAAGATAATGCTGAACTAGAACTAAAACTAAGATAAAATGATACCTACATTTAATATAATCCTTAAATTACAATTAAAGGAGAGATACAATTTTAAAGTACATTTTAACTCTAGATTATCTTACAAATTTCAAACAGTTTCGATTAGACACAATATTTATAATACAAATTTACTGGCGACATTAGAAAAGCAAATGGAGAACACTATTATACGAGTCATGAATGTGTTCCTGAAGAGACATACGCTTATTGTTATTGTGATCTTGTGCTGATTATAATGGGGGCGTAAGAGATTCTCCAGGATATGCATTGAAATTAAAAAGTTGCAGGTTAACTTATCTATGGATGGAAAAAATAATGCATTTGATTTATACATTACATTTATTTACCTAATAAAAACCATGACTGGGGATCACTAAAACTAAACCCCTTTCTATTTCGTCAAGTCGCGGCAAGTACACAATACGTCACGATATCAATTAAATGTTCTTCAAAGTACCTTATAAAACTCCCACTAGTTCGTCTTTTCTCTGTTGGAGAGCTCTGGCGTCTCCGTCGGTGGCGTCGATACTTCCGACTCCTGCGCGCAATACGGCTCGAAGCGCAGTCGGTCTAGTAGTAGCACTTCTGTGTCGAAGCAAGGTCCCTGGCTCGACTCTGGGTAGCACCAACCATCATCCGGCCAATAGATGAGTTCGCCTGCGCCACATGTAGCGACCCACGCACGGATGTAATCGAGCTGATCGGGGTGGTAGACTGTGTCGAGGTCCAAGGTCAAAGCCCGGCCCGACACCGGGCCCAGAACGGGGCCCAACACCATCAGGCCCACAACACAAACAACAATACCGCACATCTCTTTCACACGCACAGCCTCCAACACAATGACAATACTATTACTAATAGTATGGCAATGACAATACTATTGCTAATAGTAGTGCAATGACAATACTATTGCTAATACTATGGCAATGATAGATGCTACTGCTAATACTATGGCAATGACAGATGCTCTTTGCATTTCCTTCGAGAACGCACCCACACTTTGACAGCCTGTGACTATAAATGATCTGATTTTAATATACGTTGTAAGTATTTATACTTATTCTCGGCGAAGTTTCCACCGGATGTAGTAACAAATCAGACCATGTTCTATGTTTGTGCTGATAATGATACAGAATTCATATAAGGAAAACCCAGAATGATAAATGATCTGCAATAAAATATGAGTCGAAGGTTTTGCAGCACATCTAATTATCTATATTTAGACTGATGCGTTTGTTTCTAAAGATAACGTAAAGCATCCGTTACTAACTGTAAACATTGACGTAGTTATTCGTTTGATAAGCCTAAGTTAAATGATCGCGAACTATAAACCGTTAACGAAATAAATATTTACTTTTTCCGTATACTTTCTTTACGTTATACCTCGGCATCACGATCTTACTTATTTCTTTAATTGTACATATACATAACAAAATGGTAAACCTAAATATAAAATTAAATAATAACACACACCAGGATTCATTAACCGGAAGATGATGGAATAAGTAAAAAGTTCGAACAAACACGGTTAAGACATTTCACGCACCAACTACGTTATATTTCGCCAACATCCCAAATATAACGCAGTGGGTGAGTAGTGCGTGAAATGTTTTATCCGTGTTTGTCCAAACTTTTTACTTGTATTATAAAATTAAAAACTTCACATGTAACTCAATCTGGCGAAAAAAAACGTACGAAAAAGTTTGGCATTAGCAAATAATGGAACCAAAATCAAGTATCAATTAATTAAGAATGTAAATAAAAAAACAAAACCACGTCCGAACATCCGCCGAATTTTCTACATCAACACGAAACGTGACCTACACACGAAAACAGGAGAACGCTAATTAGTTCGCAGGAAGTTGGCCAAGTAGTTAAAAAATCATTTGAAAACAAGAAAATGTGAAACAAATAAAAGTATTCGTGCAAAAACAAATCTAGAGCGTGCATTTGACACAAGACGCCGTTGTATTTTATTTCGAGAAGTTATAACAGCTCGGGCTGAATGTGTTGATACTTTATACAGGACAACGATGCACAATATCCGGGAACGTTAACGGGAATGGGAAAGGTAACGGGAAAAAGGTAACGTAAAGTGCTTCTATGCACAATGGGACGTAGAGCAGACACCAACAAATAAAATCTTGTCTTTGTTATACTTTTAGATACCGCATGTGTGATATACCTAGTAGTTTTTGACCACAAAGAGGCAAGGTCGGTAAAAAGGTGGACAAGTTTGACGTTTACTTTCATTTTGTCTTGTTGACCTTGCGTGTGTAAAGTTATTGGTTTTATGGAAAAAATACAATGAACTAGTTAGATCGTTGAAGAAATATGGAAGAAGTGATGGACTGACCTCATGGCAGCAGCTATGTTGTTCCTTGTCAGTTATGTTGTTCACTTACAGTTTCAAGCAACACCACAACTTTTGTTCGATCAGCTTTCAAAATGGCAATGCCTTCTCGATACAAAATTCCCTCAAAAGGTTTTAGGCTTGAATGATCCTGATTGGTCCGTGTAATGTACGGGAACGCGAACGCTAACTTGGCGAGCAATTGCCGTTTTCGTTACCGGTATACGGGAACGGAATGTCGTATAACAGCCTCCATTTTCCCGTCCCCGTTAACGTTGCCGGGCTATTGTGTGTTCATAGTCCTTTAGTTTCGTCCTATTATTCTTACACGAGAAGTTTGCGTTTTTCTAACTCTTTGTTATTTAAAGGAAACGAAGAATTAAACACTCACTGAGCCTTGAAAATCATTTAGTTTTTTAAAGAATTCGGTTAACGGTTGTGTATTTCCCGATATAGCCTAACCCAATTTTATAAACGTGGTGTTAGCGTACGTGTAAACGACAATCAACAAAACCATGGCAACGATGCAGAACAATGAAATAAAAATTATGCATCAAACTCCAGAGACTAAACAGACAATGTAAAACAAACCCAAATATATATTTTGTGGAAAAACGCAATTCTGTGTGTTCTCAGTCACATCTAAAAATCAATTATTATAAAAAAAATTTTCTATAAGCTGACAAAGATCCTATACCCAATAATAAAACATAACTATATTGTTCATGATGTGTCAAGCAGGTGTGCAAGGAAATAAACAAATGTAAAGTCACTTCAACATTTTATTATTCTTGTAAATCTTACATGTAAAACTTAAAGGATAAATAACTGTTGACCAGGAAATAACACCTATAGCTAGATGTAGTTTTTTATTCTTACTGGTGAACAACAAATTCGGCCTTCTTCAAAATCCCACACGCCACCAGTTTTCATAGTCGTTATGTTCTAAATCTAAACAATCGTTTCCAAGAGTTAATATTCATATCTTCATATTGTTAACAATATCGTCCAACACGTAATTTCCACTGTTGTTATTAGGGTCAAAGTTAAAGTGAACAATAACAATATTGTTTAAACAAATTAAATATGAACGCCAGAAATTAATAACTGGATTACAAGTGAAACTGCTAGTAGAACCCATGTTTCACAATGCCCTGATATAATATACAAAATGTAATTTAAGAGCTGCTTAATAAATACAAATACAATCACAAATATGCCATACTCCATACCTATAAATTACTATAAAAACAATTACAATACAAACTTATTTTTTACTTTTACTGTACGGTACGGTTCAAGTTTTAGTTTTGTATGAAAGACTTTTTTACTAGGACCCAAATCACTTTTGTTGTGTATTGGTAGAAATTTTCAGTTGCTACTGTTTCATCTTTTGTGTTTCTGTAATTTCGTTTATTTTTGCAGTATAATTATCAGAATTCGTTTTGTTATAAAATCAGGCTAGGTTATGGACAGGCTGTTTACAGGGCATTGTGTTCTACAGAGGTCTTTCATTTCGATAGAGGAAATAAAATCACTTATAGGGTTCATCGGTAAGTCTAGTGTAGTAACCAGCCTAAACGTATGTATTCGAATCACTTTCAGGATTGTCTCTTTGTAATTCGTTGCTTGTATAATAATGTGTAATGACTCATCATGATTAAATTAATAAACATTAATGTTCTGTATGTAAATGTGGTCGTTTCAAGTGTATCACAGCATAACAGTCAGATCATCATCATCGCAGAACTGGACGGTTGGCTAGACGTGTCCTGGGTTGAAGACTGGACTGGACTGGCCCCGCTTGGAGCTACCTCATGACGCACCAGATGACGATGACGTAGATAAGGAGTGGTATCGTGGTTGGTTTCACGGAAGTGTTTGGGGAAGTCACTGGAAGATATATAAACATACGGGGAAGTCAATATTACAATTTCTAATTTCTATATTTGGAATGAAATCACGGGGCCATCCCGGCCATGTCAATCATGTTAGAATGGTTTTATCATTTGAATTGTAAACTTTCGTGTTTATTGTGAGATGTTCGATGTTTACGAGCTTTATTTTCTTCCACTTTTGTTTTTAATATTGAGTATTTTTATAGGATTACAAATTTATAAACACAGTTTTTAATTTCGATATTTATGTATTAATGGTATTACCCATGCCATATTAACTGAATTACACAATTTGTCTATATTTTAATTACCGTACACCTACTTTTGTTAGCTTTCAGAATAATTTAATTTGACATAGAAATAATGGCACTAAACAATTTAGGCGCATTGATGTCTCACAATTCAATTATAACGAGTTTTAGTAGAGACACAGTTATTTGAAAAAGAACAGTTACCTATGTATACGATAAAAATAGTATTTATTAGTTTCTTTCAGCTTACATGTTAAACACACACATATTATGCGAATACACATGTTGACGTTGTAGACAATGTTTATACACTATTACATGTTCGATTAGTGATTTACATAGTTCACATTTAAAAACATCTAATGATTTTATGTCTCCTACAGAAGGAAGTAAAAGTTAAAAAACTAGAATCGTGTGAATAGGTGAATTAGTAACACAAATAAATTTGTGAACACTATTCACGGATACAAGTAATATTTTAAAACATAATAATCTCTAGAGAGGAGACAAAAACAGACGAATGCAAATGTTTCGTTTTATAAATTTTAAATTATGTACGTCGAGGCCCATAAATCTATCGATGGGGAAGTGGGTTAATATATAATAACTGGTAAAGGGAATGTCAACAACACATACCTTCAGGAAATGTATGTGCGGAAGCACGTTTCATTTGGTAAAACGTCAAAGGTAAATTATTGAAATAGAATGTTCATTTGCCCACATATATATATAAACTGCTTATCAACACGTCTTCACAGCTGATAAAGTGAACCTAGCAATGCCGATTCAATTTGACTACTCTACGTTATGGTTAATTTGTCATTTTGTCTATTGACACTTAAAATATTTCGTTCTAGAAAGACACACTACGTTTATCAGGGCTTTTTAAGTCGATTTAAGGTATAACGGTTTCCGTAAGTCGATACGTTTATCAAGGCGTTGACAATTCGGCGTAAAAAAGCAACTTTGATATTCTCCCGACAGGTGTCGTCAAATCGTCTTAAAACACGTACAGTAAAGCGGTGCGCAACATTCAGTAAGCGGTGTTCCACACCTACATAACCTATCGCGTTCGCGCCTTGCAATAATTGTCAAATGAGTACACTCAGTTGCCGCTAGGTTGTGGAAAGATGGCGTCTTAAACCGTTTTAAGTGTTTATCACGTCAAATTAAATCGGTTTAACTGTTCTAAGTCACTTTGGAAAGTGACCTAAAGTTAAACCGTTCTTAGCTAAATCGATGTGTTTACCAACACCATTAAACCGATTCAACCCTTAAAACGATTTACTTAAACCGGTTTAAAGCTCCTGATAAACGTAGTGACAGGAACTAAAATAAGCTTCACATAGACTATTGACTTCCCTAAACGCGCTCCAACTTTAGCGCAGACGTATCGTGGTCATTATTATTTGAAATTCGCAAGATTTCCATAGGCTACCGGCTTTGCTATAGGATGGCTATTTGGCTGGAGGACTATGGCTAGGACGATGGCGATGATGGCGAGAATGACTGTACACACTACGTTTATCAGGAGCTTCAAACCGGTTCAAGTAAATCGTTTTAAGGGTTAAATCGGTTTAATGGTGTTGGTAAACACATCGATTTAGCTAAAAACGGTTTAACTTTAGGTCACTTTCCAAAGTGACTTAGAACAGTTAAACCGATTTAATTTGACGTGATAAACACTTAAAACGGTTTAAGACGCCATCTTTAAGCAACCTAGCGGCAACTGAGTGTACTCATTTGACAATTATTGCAAGGCGCGAACGCGATAGGTTATGTAGGTGTGTAACACCGCTTCCTGAATGTTGCGCACCGCCTTACTGTACGTGTTTTAAGACGATTTGACGACATCTGTCGGGAGAATATCAAAGTTACTTTAAATCAGTTTAAGACGCCATTTTTAAGCCGAATTGTCAACGCCTTGATAAACGTATCGACTTACGGAAACCGTTTTACCTTAAATCGACTTAAAAAGCCCTGATAAACGTAGTGTATAAGACATCGACCGCTGTAGGATGGCTATAGGATGGCTATTTGGCTAGAGGACTATGGCGATGGCCATAGGACGATGGCGATGATGGCGACGATGACTATAGGACATCGACCGCTATAGGATGGCTATAGGATACAACCATCTACTCATCAATGAACCCGAATAAGCCCGTGTTGATAAAGAAGATGTCTTTACTGTCCTTGATTTATATATATCTCGGCGAAAGTACCTATTAGTAATGTTTTATTCTACTGATTTTATCAAAATGATTGTGACAAGTTTTACACGTTTGTAAAGGAAAAATGTAAACCATAAATAAATAATATAAAATATAACATTAATGAGGGGGGGTGGGGAGAGAGGGGGGTACATCGTCGCCTACATCTCCATCTCTTAGCAGTTAGCGGTGGCAAATGTTAATAATGAGAATGCCCGCGTGGGGAGGTATTGATGGGACGATGCGACTGGGCGGGAACATCCCCCTGGCGCCAGTCGGCCCTCCACAGCCACGTGAAACGGAACTAGAGAAAGGCAATATTTCCCGCGCTGAAGTGAGTTCGCCCCTTTCTCAGCCCAATGACGTAATCGCCCTCCATTGCGTCTGCCCCGTGGACATATGTCGCCGCGCACACGCCCACATCAACACCCCACACCAGCCTGACGGGGAGTATTACCAAAGTTCGGCTTCGTTTCCCAATAACTTCTCAAAATTGAAATCGTATTGAAAGAAAGTCTCTAACTACGACAGATTAATCTTCTAGGACAAATTATAAAAACTTTATTGGATATTCTTTTCCTTAATTTCCAAGCAATTTGTTCTCGCCAGATGTTAACAGAGAACATCATAAGAAATGTTCTCTGCGCCAACTTTTGTAGCTTCTGTGTCAACAGAACTTTTATTTTTTTGTCTTCGTACAAATCTTACAAAGGAGATAATGTAATTGCAATATTTCTGAACCCTTTTCATAACAAGCTAATAATTTTCAATAATTACAAAATATTGTTTATGAACTAACTCACTGTCGTTGTTGGTATTCTATGTATAACGGCAAATGTCGGCCTGATTGGAAATAAATTCAAATTATTATGAAGTAAAACCTCTGCATTAAAAACGAGAAAATTATATTTTTCAATCCCCATTAAATTTAAGCTAATTAAGATAAAACCCGAAAATATTATTTTTATAGAAACACAGCTGCCATTATTATTTAAGTAGCCTACAGTTAATGAAAACAATAAATAACGAACAATAAGGAAATTGTTACCATTAAACTCATATCATTAATGATTGATACTTAACGTTTGACACGACAAAACTGCAAGTTGTATTCGAATTTGTGTACATTGCTATATCTGGTTCTTGGAATACAAGGCTTCTAACTTTACTTTTTAATGATATTGTATTTAAAACTGAACCATTTCAGACAAACTATTAGTTTGTTATTTCCTATTACTCCACTAATATAGTCGTGACAATGAAGAATGTTACAGGAAATGCTGACAACTAGCCCTGAGACAAAACGTTTCCTAACGTCCTGTCGCGTTAATTAGCCTCAGAAACCGACACCTAATTCCTACTGCCATGCAAAGAGGATAGTTGGGACGATGAACATGAGGAGGCCAGTGATAAGAACCTAAGCGCTGTCACAGAGCACGTTTCAGTATATATCATGGCATCCTCTTATACGAGTAGCGTGACGCGCTCATAAGCCTCTGAAATCCCTACTTCGCTCTATTTTCGTCTGTTTCCACCCTCTTATGTTCTACTCTAGCTAGAGCTAGGCTTAGAGGCGTTCCTCACCCGCTCACTTCGATCAAGCAATTTCAAAAGCAAACAATTTGTTGATATGTGAGCGTGGATTGTTTCCTTTCCCTACCCACGGTTGCTCGAGTTATTATCACTAGCAACGTCAGAAATGTTAACGGGAACTTGTTTTAACGGGATTTCTATTGGTGTATTTTAATTTTTCATTATCATTAGAATCAAATCGCCATAATACACTGCAGTTGAGTAAATCTATTGAATGAATAATGAGTGCAACTGCGAGCACGTGCATGTGAATAAGCACATATTATGGAAAATCAGATGCAGATTTAATTCATATTGCATTGTTGTGCAATAGTTGAATGATTGTATTGCATTGTACCTTTTTTGAACTATGTTATATAAATGTTTACATATATGCACGTCAGTCTTTTATAGTATACATGGCAAATTGTTTCCATTACTCGTCATAATGCTGAGTTACGTTTCAAATACATGTTATTGTTTAGCAACGGAGTTAAGATACAGTCATATAACGTTAGTTCTTTGGCCATCCTTATACAAAAGACGAAACTACCATGGACATAATTCTATCTTAGACCTTCTAATAAAAGTGTGTTCTACAATAGAATGTCAACTTCGGTTTTATCAACGTATTGAACAAACTCTAATAAAATACAGTTATACACGCAATATGAAATAAAGTTTTTAAAGCTATCAGTTTTTAAATAATATGTGCTACCCAAATATGATTTTGTAACTTGCCAAAATAATCTATGAAATCTAATTAAAAATCATTTCACACTTTTTCTGATAGAATATTACACAAATAATAATGTGATTGGCAGCGTTATGGGTACTTATACATTCATAAGCTCTTTCACAGCCGTTTTCAAAGAAACGTAGCGTTGCAAATATAGACACAATAAAAAAATTATCTTTTGCAAAATATTACAATAACAACAGTTCTTCTAAAGCTTGTTTCACGGCTCAGATGTTGAATTCTTCAACGAAAAGATTAGTAAAGATCTAAAGAGCTTTGCGTATTTTTCATGCAAAAGCAATAGACTGACGTGTCTTAGAATAAAATAAAAAAAAAGCAATGTATTCTTTGACGTCGAAGTTGTTCTATGTTTAGAAGGGATGTTTTGTCTTTTGAGACGGAGATAAGTGAATTATATTTCTAAAGCCGTCCACTTTTAAGATTATGAACGATATGTTTTTAATCACAAATCCAAATTAAACATCGTCAGTTTTATACTCGCCGCAATTAGAACTATCACACATTATTATAATATATCAATCATTCGAAGTCCAGGCCTCTCAAATACCCCCGTTGACTTGTAATACCAGTTATATTGTTATTTCTTACAGAGTATGTTGTAGACGGTTGTTTATCCAATGTCTGGATTATGTTGACTCTACCCCTTGGAACTGCTTTCATGAATTTCTATCAGTTACATTGCATTTAGTCTGAAGCAACCATGCAACGTGATTGGCATTTTTTACTTCCAACTCATAAATGGGTAACTATAACAGTTTCATTTCTATTATGTATGTTATACATAAAATCCCACGTATGATAATATATATATAAATAATATGATTGTTTGTTTTGGTAAATACTTTTAACATTTTAAATCGATATCTTCAATCAGTATTACAGAATTGATAATAAAATGTACTTTTATACAGAATGGGTTGATCCAAGACCAAAACGCAGTCATAGTAATAATATATTCATATTTGGGCTATTTTACTATGGCTGATTCCTGTTGTTTATAAGGTCCCATGCTAAAATATTCTCGTACGTTTCATTACAAATGATTTCAGCAGCCATTTCACAGCGCGTGTAACCCCGTACAACATATGGTTTAAACAGATAATGTAATATTGGATACTGAATATTGTCAATATATTTTAACATTAATTCATAATCGCCTGTTGATCATTTACATTATTCTACGTTTTTATTCAAAGTCATTACACATTTTGAGGTCGTTACATTCCATGATGATGGCTTAGTATTAAGAGTGTGAGGCTTGGAATGATCTGCTGTTTTTTTTTTAGTGCTAAAGATGTTTGTAATTGTAAGCAATATAATATAGGGTACACGCGTAATGGGTTGTTTGCTTTTCTATTGACTATACTTGTGTGCGTGCGTACAACACATTCTGGTTACACAAGCAATAATAGTATTTCGTAGAAAACCTACCCAGGGACAATCCATGTCCTCTTCCACTTACTAGGTATTGCGGTATTTGGAATAGTTTGAAATGAATGCCCGAGGACTGATAGTACGACTCAACCCTCCCAGAATTCGCCTTGTGAGTGCGGAAAACAACGGAATATTCTCCAGACGGGACTGCCGGTGGCCGGTATCGAACCGGCGACCTCCCAAATTTCAAGTCTGGCGTCTTACCGCTGAGCCACCTCTATCGGTTTACACAACCAATACATTTAGTTACAAGTAAATTGCATTAATGATCAACGTGGCTACAAGCAGGTTTTGAATATTGCTTTTATTTTATGCCGAGTGTATTCTCTCTGAAAGAAATGAAATATTAACATGTTGACGTCACTAACTTTCGTCGGATGCTTCAGCTTACTTCTATTTGCTGGAATCTCCATTTTAAAAGCCAAGCATGTTGAACATGAAGAAGGTATAACGTTTCCACCTCGACTGTACGGTGAGTTTATAAATTGGATCAGTGCACAAATTCTAAAGAGCGAGCTGAAATTATGCTTGGATGAAATTTACAAAGTGCACTGACGAGAAAAAACGATAACTTGAAAATGTAAACAGTTAAAAGCCAAGCTACGAAAACTTTAAATGCGAGGAATTCAGATCGTTATGTGCGAAATATCGTAAAAATGCCGATGCTGTTAAAATTTAGTAGATTGACAAACTGTCATTGTCCTGATTTTTAGGAATGTATATTAATTTTATTTTATTTTGTTGTAATTATGGCCAGTGTAGAGCACAATCCCCTCTTTAGCCTGATGAGTGATGATTGATGAATGATAATGAGGAATGAAGGAGGGGAAGCCTGGTACCGGCACGTAGCCTACTCTTATCGAAAAGTACCAAGGAGACCATCGGCTTTACGTCCCATCCGAAAGGACGGTGTAACTTTCACCAGTCATATAGGTTCCTCCACTAACCTGGACTGCCGAGCAGTTGACGAGAAGAACGAAGCTGTTACACAAGCTTTCGAACCCTCCAATCTTCTCTAACCAACGGCAACTAGTGTTTTAGAGGAGAATGGTCACCCATCCACCTCCCAACCTAGCCCGAGGTTGCTTAACTTCGGTGTTCGTATGGGAACCGGCTATAAGCGACCGCGGCTAAACCGTTGGCTAGGAATGTATAAATACATGGGAGTAAAATATAAACTGCCCAACGCGTTGGAATATTTTCATTGGTGGGAATCTCCTTCAGTGTTCAACCTTGCGGCAAACCATAATCTCCTGCTTACTTGATGACAAAATGAAGGACGGGCCTCTACTACGCCAATGGAAATTAAAATACATTTTGAGGTACTAAATTGACATCGAAACATGCGAATACATTAAGCAAACTGCCGCCTTTGAGGTCAGCCATGTGTGGCATCCAGCCGACCGTGTTCATGTCCACGTTTACGTTAAAATCAGCCCGGTAAATGTTAATTCTTTCGCCATTCCATTCATGAAATAAAACCTCACTTGGAAGTTTTGAAAAGTGGAACTGATTTTATTTGTTTTGGTACCGAAAATACTAATTTACTTTTATAAAGACAGCGGTTCTATCAATGAGTTTTCGCAGAATAGTGCGATTGCAACTCTATTTTCTTACGATCTTCGTACTTTAGATCTTTACAATTAATAATCT
Source organism: Isoperla grammatica (assembly GCA_945910005.1). Taxonomy (NCBI): domain Eukaryota; kingdom Metazoa; phylum Arthropoda; class Insecta; order Plecoptera; family Perlodidae; genus Isoperla; species Isoperla grammatica. Next base: position 39,040,091 of record OX246737.1, on the reverse strand, counting down.
TTGACTGTGAAATGGGTACAAACAACTACTGTGTAAATTAGCCAAGAGGCTATCGATTTAATATAATTATTTCAGATATAGGCCTAATTGAATGTCATATATGCATGTTTAACGAATTTAAGTTGTATTGATCAAGAACTGAAGTTTTTAAATTCCGTCCATGTGACTCTAAAATAAAATGTGTACATTTTACTGTACGAGGTACACAATACACATATTATGTATGTTAAAGTACCAAAATATGTTCCTAAAAACTAAAAACCGTAACTATAGGCCTATATGATTGTTTAGTTAATATAATACACTCAAAACCATATTTTACCTGCATTTTACTTTCACATGCAATAATATATTATGTCTACAGTATGTTTGAAATCAAAAGTGTTTGATATAAAACAACCTTCCATCCGATAATAATTCATAAACCTGAACTTCGAGTCATCAATATTTTATTTATAACCATAATAATACTGAAAACGTATTTGTTTGTTACTAGATTATATTAATTATTCACATATATTAAAAATATAGCTTTATGTTAAGACTTCTTGAATGCTATCACAACATATATTTGCTTGCGTGTGAACAAATACTTTTTCATTCGTTTCGCCTGGTTATTTTGATTTCTTGATTTCTGAAGCGTAAAACTACGTTATTTCCTCGAGATAATGTAACACTTCCAACCTTCCCATACATACCGCGGTCACCCCTGGCCCACAACTTGTATGTTATTGTTATGACAAGCAACAACGTAATAATACATGTTGGTTTGCTTTGTTTCTATTGCATTCTCGTTCCGGTTTATAGCCCGAGCCTCTGCATAGATAGAACAGAGTATGTTTCGCACGAACACAACACGATTAATTAGTACGGGGTGGATATTTCATGGCTTCAGTCGGTCAGCTTGTTCCATTCCAAACACAAAATGATAGCATAAACAAACTTTGATGTTTAAACTTTGTCTTTTTTCCCCATTTCGATCCGGGGTTTGGATTTTGTAGAAATGAGGGCGCAAGGTAAGTTTATACGGTTACTGGCCAATCCGTTAGCGGCATGGGAGTTACACGAATGGAACGTTATTAATTATTGATATTAATTTCCTTTTACTACCCAATGCTGCTACAAAACTGACAACCAAGTACCTATAGATGGTTTAAAGAAAACAATGAATATAAAAACGATACGATACTTTTATTGTATTTATAATGAAGTCAGAAAAAAGTATATTTGGTTAGAGAAATATTTGTTCGGTATAAGTATAAATACGGTTTGAGCTTTCTTTTTTAGTTTGGAAATTGACTGAGACTTTGAAGCCGCCATATAGCAACGAGAGATACTGGGGGAAATGTCTCTGAGTTTTTATTGAACCAATATCTCTCACCGAAAATCAGTTCTGGACTTCTGGTATCTGGGTGGATAGATAATCAAGCAACGTTTTTTATTTTTATTTATTTACAATGTAAATTAATATGGCGCAGCTTACAATATATCACAAAATAACTATGAAACACAAGTAACACAGCAATCATAGTAACAATTCGAATGGCATAACGGAAAGTTAATATACTAAAGAGATGGAAAAGTAACCACGGAAGAAAACACAAAATTAAGTTTATAAAGTTAAGGCAAGAGAATATGAGAAAGAAACCACAAGGAAACTCGAAAAAGAAAAAAAAATTGAAACAGTAAAAAAACAGTTCCCCATCACCACAGTGGATCTAAGTTATCACACTCAATAATAAAATTACATTCTCGTTGTATCCTCACCTCTCTCTGGGACCGGCTCCTTGGGGCGAGCCCCCAGAGTCACCTCGGACGTGTTACGGTACAGGCTAGTCAAGAAGGCTGTGCACTTGAGGACCAGCTGACCGTTGTAGTAGTGAGAGGGTAGAAGCTGCATCGAGAGAGACAGAGCGCTTGACTGGAGGGAGTCCCCGGTCTTGATCTGTCGCACGTTGGCAGCATTGACCTTGAAACAGAGACTACAACTTATTGATAGGTGCAGCAGCGGATTCACTCACTGGGAGGTATGGTTCACCAACTATTAAACTCTTAGCAATTTGTTTCTGGTTTTCTTGAACAGCTATAATTGTCATGGAGCGATGGTCTATGCCATACAATATAAATCCTAAGACATAGAATTGTAATTATTAAAACGAAACACTATAGAATATTCTTAGTTGCAGCACACTATCGTCTGTGAAAGAAGGACTTTGAGTTGTGATTATCAGGGTGCAACCTCCACTTCTCCCCAGATTAGGAGGGTTGTACACTGTAAGTCACGTGTGAAGTCACTAATGTTAAATTACCATATATACGTCACAAATTGAGCAGTTTGAATACTGGCTTACACTATAGCTTTTTCTATATAAGCAGCCCCGACTGAGCGATCGGGGTCCTTTTTGGTTCCAACACTCACGCAGCCTACTGCAGAGTTTTGGGTGCACCACTGCAGCCTACTGCGGAGTGCATAGTCCTGGGAACATACCCCGTACGCAGCTTTCTGCTAGAAGGAGGTCGGTTGAAGGCAGCCTACTGCTACGACTGACTGAATACTAGTGGCATCCTGTTTACGCCGTATATAGAGTAAGTGTATTATAGACGCCAGTCCAACAGCATACTGTACATTGGCGCGCTATTCTACACTACCCTAGCACTTCCCAGGGCTCCAGCAAGAGTAAAAGGATTAATTCATTTATTTAGTGTTAATAATTAAATATTGTAAAATCTGTGCAACTGTAACAACAATTGGTGAGTCACAATTTATATATTATTTGTAATAAATTCTTGATTGATACACTGTCTAATTGCAATATCCAGGATCCCAGATCCATAATATGGATCAAGTTCCCCGCCTCCTAACTTAACGTTACTCCTACATTAAAGTTATTAAAAAGACATAATAAATATCATAGGTCCGTTGCCTTAACAACGGTGGTGGCAGCATTTTCTACATCATAAACTATTTAACCTTTGCCCGCTACCCTCAAACCTCGTCGCCCCACGACATAATTACCACCAATATCACATGATACAAACGCCTTCATTTCAAATCCATTACTTCACTTGGGACATTTTACAAGTAAACCCATGATTACAACACACACAATGTGTTGTGATACATGAAATAGGTCTACATACGAATGTCTCATACTAATACTCTTCAGTCTTCATTATAGAAAACATTACATGCTGCTTCGGTATTAAACAATCCTGATATCTGCTACGTGTTCCAATAGCGCAGCACATTTTACTGTTCTAGGCAAGAACGACATTGTCTAGATGGGTGTTTTTATTTTGTTTTTACCATAAGAAACCAGTTTCTGCTCGATCCTAGTACATGAGGTAAAGCCGTCTAGAGATTATGCTGTTTTTGTGCAAGTACACAGCGTTACTGTTTGTTTATAATAAGGTGGGCTAGAGAACGGACGCAAGCACTACTACCGCAGACGAATGCCGTAACAATTGTTATTTATGGAAAGCGCTTGACATAGTAGCGCTTGACTAATGGCTACGTAGTATCAAACTGGACTTCCAACTAATCTTCCCTTGTTTGCTGAACAAAATGGCGGAAAACGGTTATATTCATTTGTCTGAAATTCTTTGTAGTCTCTTTTTTGTCAAGCTTTGTTTGTTTATGTCCTCCCACCAACAAGCAACGTCAGCGTTTCTTTATCTTGTCACATAGTTTACTTTTGAGTAATTATTTATCCATGTTGACTGCGTACGACCTGCTTGTTTTGAGTTTATAACATCTTTGTTTTCCTCTGTCTCCTAATTCTAGCATTTACTTTGTATTTTTCTAAAAAGTTTTAGCGTTCACTTTTTTAAAATGCTGTCTTTTTGTATGTACTCATACAAGCATCAGCCAGACAAATTACGTAGCTTATACGAGTAATTATAGCAACTTACGCTTATCACTTCACCTGTCCAAATTTGAAAATAAGTAAATAAAAAATATAAATAACTCATGTATCGTAAGAAATGTGAAAACTAAACCATACAACGCTGTATTAAATAAGTGGTGCGTTTTAAGTTTCCTTTGTTACTTAAATTATACCCGAGTTTCCCATGAATATATCCGAGAAGGTCCTACAACACTCAAGGTACTTCCAAGCATGTTTTTAATTGTTTAATGTAATATGTTTTAATTTTGTTCGAAACTCAGTAAGTGGTTTAAAATGTTAAGTTTTAAACTCCATTATAAATATGCTGCAGTCCCTCTTAGAATGTGTGCATACAATTAGATTAAACAAGTTGTTAAACTATTAATATTGTTTAAGGATGCTCTCAACTATCAAAGACTAAGGTGTCAGCTCTTTAGTCGGTCGCCTTGTACGACAGGCAGATCTGTCCTGGATCTATTCGCAGACAGCGGATACTTTGTATATGAACGAAAAAAACAGTTGTGAGCGATTCTTCCCCTCATCGCGAGATATATTTCCGGACATGTTTACATGGCTAAGTATGTCTGCACCCGTCGCTGAGCTTGATGTTTGTTTGTATTGTCTGTAGTGCACCGTCTGTCTCCCAGCCTCGTGCTCAGACATATATTGGGCCTAAGACCCCCTGCATTCACTGAGGTCGGCCGGGACCTAAGCGGAATGTCAACAAAGGGTTAAGATTCATGACGTTTTCAGATGGGAAACAACTAAACATACAGAGAGTTGGGTCCTGACGAACTGGCTCTTGTGTTCGTGGTCGTGGTCGGACGGTTTCTAGAATGTAAATCTTGATTTTCTACCTCTCTCCTTCCTGCGAACTGTATTTTGCACACTCGCTGGGAAAACTTACACTTCGTAGTGATACCGAACTTTTTCGGATACGTTTGTTTTATAATGTAACGAAATGTATCTTTTATTAATTTTCTCTCGCAAAACAAAACATAACGTGGTCAAAAGAAAACTATTCTATCTATACAATATGCATCAATTAGAAATGAAAATGTAAATAATATAAACATAAAAGTACATGAATAGGAAAATTTTAAAATTAAAATTACAGCAATGGTATCATAGATATATAAATATGTATCCCCTAAAATATACTTAAACTAAATCCTTTACTAGTCATGAATGAACGTTGTGGGGTAACTAATTTTTCACTGGTATTAACAAGTAGGTACTCAATTGTATGGATACGTTTAACTTTTTATTTTTGTATTCCAACCGCGATTTCGGGCACAGTCAAATCCGTGTGAAACCAACGGACGAGGATTCGATTCATTATTGAAAGTCATTCAAAATACGTATCCGCTATGCTCACTTTTCAAATAAAATAAAAATATGAACACATTCCCCGCGCCCCGCCCCGCACACACACACTCATTCCTACTCCTCTCTATCATCCCTTTAACGCCGTCCACTACCACCCATCAATAATGCAGACCCATTGAAAGCTGGAAGCAATAATTATAGTCTCTATTCATTTATTAATTTTAAGAAATAAAATCCATCTCGAGAAATTAACGTGCTGTATTTACCCAGGAAGTTTGCTATCAGTTGAAATTATATTTTGTCTTTATATAGACTACTAATTGGCATTGACCTCAGACCTCAGATAAGATATACACATAAACATAGTTATCACCGCGGAATTCCCGCACTAACGACGCGATGCGTCATAGCATTGCCACGCAGCTCGATAGCTTCTACGCAAATATCCAACAAATCAATCAATATAATAATATCTTACCCTGTACCAACTATATAGAGTCGGGTAGGAGGTGGGAGGTTCCCACCATCACTTGGGCCTCGGGTCCACCTAAGCCCTGCCTGACGCGCTAGAGTATTATAATGTATTTCCAACTAGCCCAATAGAAGATAAAAACATTTGTGACCTCTGCAGTTGTTATTTCAAAAGGAATATTTTTTTAAGGTCTTTGGTCAAATTACTTAGTTAAAACGAAACGTTACTGGTCATGTAAGCAACCAGTTGACAGGACGGTGAAGTAATTATAGGCAAGGTGGTTACGACCCCTTTACATTCCGTATGGTATGACGTCACGACAACACTGACTGACTGAGTGATTGATCAGGTGTTCATTAGAGGCCTTATCTTCCATTCATTACCTTTATAATATATGAGCGTTCTTACAGTTACTATAGCGGAAAATTCAAATAACACATTTTTCTTTATCAAATTTACTTTTTGTTTAAAAGGGAATATAGTGTGTTTCTAGAATTAATAACCTATCAAGAAACGTCCTTTGTAATACGCATTTTGGAAGTTTGTTTATATCCTCCATTACAAAGAAGTGGGTTACGCTAACCTGCGGCGCACACTTTTCAAAGAATGTCATCTCGAGCTTCAGAATTTTGTATTATAAAGTGCTTTAATATTGAGACGTTGTGAGAGGGAAATCGAAGAAACATATGGTTTTGTTATATAAGGAATATATTTTGATGATGGTTGTAGATTTGAAAGAACTTCATCCGAGTATACAGCCCACGAGAAAATTGAACCTGTTGTTGACAAATGACGTCATTATAGTCAGTGTTGCGCAGAGCCGACTCATATGTGGGTTTGTCGTGGATCCACGTACGTACCGGTTTACTTCAACTCATGAGTATACTATCACCAACGCTGCACGATACCGTTCTCACAGTGGATCGTATGAACGTGTTATAAGAATTTGTCTGTGTAAGAAGATCAGAACTACTCATTGAGGTTGACAGGGAGAATATGTTTTTAGAAGTTGTAAATGCGATTGTATAAAACATTTCAGTTGAGCGCAATTAGTTGGTAAGTTAAATTAATTCTAAAATTAACCACTGTATTGAGTTACATTATGCGTTAATTTAACTTATGGATTTATGTATTTTATTTCAAAAGGTTTGTATGTAAATCAAATAATAACCACACGCATTATACACACTCACATTATGTGTACCAAAATGTTACCATTCAATATACTAATAAACCTAAATATTCATAATGCTTGACCTAGATATAATTCTTAACTTATCTTATAATATTATTTTTCAAACTATTTAGTCATGAACTAGTTTAGTTATTCGAACAGTGGATACATGTTATCTGTTCATTATGATTCGAAATAAATATTGTTTTGTTAAGGTATAAACTGGTAATCACTATGCATTGTTAAACTGAGCTGAGGTAAGTCAAGATCGACATAACAGTTTCGCTCCTGTTGTTACTGCGTGAGAAAAACAACAAAACTCTTTAGCACATAGAGATTATTTCAATGAACACTATTCCTGTTATGGTCCCACCGACAACAGCAACAACTTGAGCAGTTTATACTTCACATTCACGTAAGGCGTCCCTCATTCCGTACGAACGAACAGACTGAAGGAAATTGGCCTCGGGTGGACCATTTAACAGGGCGCAAACTGGCAACACCGCCCGAGGCGACCAACAAGCAGCCTTTTAAATTGATCTCGACCGTTTGGTGTTGCTGTAGTAGCCATTTCCATGCATATTCATCGTCCGCCTTTTAGCCAGGCGATTCCTTCGGTCAAAGCACAATAACTCATGATCTTTGCCTTCGAAACTTATCGCCGAATACACTGAAACGATGATTATACCCTTTTTGTTGTGTTTCGCTTCACAATGAGAGAGTTGTATTAACTTTTGGTTACTCTCTGCCAACCAACCATCAAGGACGTGTTCTTTGTAGTTCGGAGGTTTCCTGCCGGAGGTCGCCACAGTTGCGAGGCACGTCACGTCCAATCAGAAGGGAGATAAGAAAGACGGACGCCTCGCAGATCTCACCCTTTTCTTGACCCACTTGGCAGTAACGGACGCCAAACTGAATTGATGTAAACGCTGCCGCTGCCGACGCTCGCTCGCCAGAGCGTTTACTTTTGTTATACACTCCATGTTGGCACCGGTCTTCGGTGTAACGATCGCTGTTTTGCGGCGTGATTTGTCTTGTTTGCGCAAACAGAAAGTTTGCGTTTTCAGTTATTTTTGGATTAAACCGTTGTTCAATTAATACTAAAGAAAAACTGCAATGTGAGTTCTTGCCGGAGAATGGACGAATAGAAACGATGGATGGTTCTTCTATATCGTCAGTTATATCAAGGTGAGGGAAATGGTGATAACTGGCTGGCTGGCATGCAAATGGGATTAATAATCGATTAATAATCAACCTACACAAGTACCGGTATCATCCCAAAAATTCCAAACCATTAATGTTACTGGAATCTCCTTATTACGGATATTCCCTCATAAACAGTGATGAAGGAAAAGACCATCCATGCAGTGCACATTAATGTAAATGCGAAGAAAAATGGACTGAAATAAAAACTAAACTGGCCTACTTCTAAATGTTATGCCTGTTCCTGGAACATTTTTTGTTTAGAATTAGTATTACAGTCGCATTATATTAACAATATATAAATATGTTTTTGCATTGAGAGCACAAAATGTCAATACAGTATTACAATCTCATTATAAAAACAATATATAACTTTATATTTTTTTTGCCTGAGAGCAAAAGATGTCAATATAGAGACATCCTTGAAAGTGGTTGTCAGTGTCATCTGAATATTGTAATATATATATTTGTAGTAAGTATACTCGCAGAGATACCAGTGGAGGGTAGGACAAAACATTGATAATAATAATAATTTTTCATAGGAATACCCGTTATAGGGTGCTCACCAGCTGTAACTGATGTACCCCTCTTTAGGTGACAGGGTGTTTGGATGTTTGGGAAGAAATGTCCGAAGGCTATTAGTTGGACTGAATCCTACCAATCGCATTAAATACAAATACAAATACATTAAATATATAAATATATATAAATATATAAATATATAATAAAAATAATATAAATATAAATATTTAATATATAAATATATTAAATATATATTAAATATAAATACATTAAATAAGGTTAATGTATTTATAATTTTAGATCGTTTGAAAACAATTCAGACGACACAATTCTATCACTTTGTAGTATTTGAATAGCTCACGCACAGCAGAATGCCTTGTAATTGCACCAGGGCTCACTCACCCTAGCCCTGTCGTGCGATGAAGAGCGAGAACGTTATTCGAGTCACACAGGCTTGCTTACCGGGATGTCGTTGAGAAGAAATGTGAGGCTCACTGGTGGTTTAGAGGGTGGTGAAGTACAATTAGCCCTCAAGAGGGCGCCAGGAGTGTATTGGGCATGCTCGTATTCCGTGTGGATCTCGGGGGGACCCTCTGGTATCTCTGAAACCCGACATACACACCATTGTTCATGTATTTTTTTCGGCTCCATGTTTTGTTTGAGTTTTTTTTTGTAGCGGTTAATGTTTGGTTCGATAAAGTTAAAATTGAAATGTATTTATCGTTTCATTTTAACCGTTTTGAACCTGCAACAACTCCAACATACAGTAAATAAAGAAATATCCACTTTATATATATTTTTTTACATTTATCACATTTTGATGTACCTAATACAAAAACCATTCAAACGGGTCACATATTAGAAATAACCAGTTATTTTTGTGATTAGCAAGGCAACATATGAAAAAAATATAATTAAGGCAAATTTCATTTTTATATCTTCTTTTTCTGTGTTAATTTCTGCTTAAAATCTAATGTTGTTTAACTACGGATCTGTTCTTAATTTGATGTAACCTTGTTGTAAATGGTTCGTCAATAATTCGTTAAAATAATTATTTTGCGGGTTTTATATATCAGCACCAAGCGAATATTAATGTTCATGCATTAAGTACTCCATACATGCATCTATTTGGCCATGATTTTTGACTATCCATCTCAAAATACAGCTAATTCTTTGTCTTGTTGACGTTTTTCTGTCAAATCTTAAACTTTAAACCTTTATACGCGATTTCCTTCGAATATTGTTTTTCTACAGCTAGAATCCTAGCCTACAACCTTCAAGCTATGAAAGGTATTGACATGACATTATTTTTTACCTATAGGTGCACATTATTATAATGCACAAATTGTACCTCAGAGAAAAGGGTGATGTTAATAAGAATTAATTCATTTTTTATGACAGTAAAATGTGGAAACGTATACAGTATTAAAAATAGCTATATATTATATTGAAACATTTTTTTTTAAACTTAACCTGCAATACAGGTTTTGTTGATATACACTTGTTTATAAAGCTATTACACTGCAACTTCTGGATATTTTATAACTAACTGTTGGTTAGTCTCTGAAATAAATGTTCCTAATCTTGGTCAAGTTTACGTTAAATGACCACGTCTAAGTTTTCGTTGCGATTTCGAACAAATGTATTAGTTTACTTTTTTGAGTAGATCACATATAATTGTATGATATTATTATTGCTTTTTTTCAGTTTGATCCGGTTTGGCACCCTGGAGAGGACTAAGATAAATCGCAAGAACGACCTAACACGCCTACCTGTTCGCGGTTCATATAATGTTTCATTAACTAATGGATATATTTGATATATAGCAAGCATATCAGGCTTGAAATATGAAGATGTATTAACATACTATAGTATGTATATCCTATTCATAACAATCGCCCATATTTTTTATTTAATAATTCTGCATTTTATGATGAAACATCGTTTTTTAACTTGTCAAAATTGGGTTGTGGCACAATTGGCAGTCTATTAGCTTCGCTGCATGGATCTGAGAATTTAAAGCAATAAAAGCCACAACTCACAATTTGCAGCACCCACAAACACAATTGGCTTTCGCGCGCGCGATATAAAAGCTATCAGGCGGGGGAGGCAGCAATAAAAACAATAGCTGGGCTTCTTCGCATGAGGTATCGCTGGATAAAAAAGATACCAGCTTTCCAATATCATAAGGTTTTTATTACAGCGAGCGAGATAGAAAATTAAACGTCGCAACAAATATTTATTGTCGGTTCTAACCGGGCGAAATAACAACACGCGTTTTTAATGGCCTAGAGGACAACTTTAACAATAAGGATTTTAATTTTCTGATTTAAAAAATGTGTGTTTCTTGATTTATAATAGGATTTATATCAAGACGATTTAAAAAATTGGTCACACGAACCAACTAAATTAAAATAATGAAACAACGTTCAACCTCCCCCGCATTCCTTCCCTGATAAAAATATTAGTGCATTTTTAAAGGCCGCGGTTGATTAAACTTGATCATTATGTGTTGACGTAATTTAATTATATTATTGTAGAGGTTCCTTTACAGCTTCAAACTAGTTTCTATATTTAGACTTTTCTTGGATTTACTTTAGTAAATAACATTCATTCTTTTGTCATAGGTATATAGAATGTCTTTAAATATGTGTCATTTTTAAACCAAATTAATTTAACTAAAATACATTCCAATATCACGAATAAAATATGTAATCAAAGAAATGCACTTCATAATAATGTAATTACAAGCATAGTACACATTAGAAAGAAAATCATTCCAATCAACCCGATTGCTCACATTTTTACTTTATTTTGAGAAAACATAAGACTGAAAAATATGGCAGTTGTCGATATCAATGGACGCTCACTGAAATGTGTTATAGGAAATTGAATTGATGTGTTCGTATTTTTCAGTTTGGCGTAATCTCATTTTTCGAACTTCTTTCTTTCAAACCTTAATTTCTGACAGGTGCCTTATAGCCATACATATAACAAATCAAACTGAACCCAAGACAAGCTAAGAACACTAAGTGCAATTTCTTTGTACTTGTCATGTTTTGCAGCTGAAAGCCATTAGCCGCATTGGAGTTATGGTTTGACGTGAGACAAGTTAGATCGCTTGGACGATAATGAGGTTGAGCTACTTTTAACATCAGAATCAAAAATAAAACACAGCTTGGGATGAGGTGTATTACTTAGATAAACCCCCCCCCCCCACACTCCCCTGTATGACCAGCTATACAACTCCTAAAATAATATGATTAAGTGCACACGCTGAATAGCATGATGAATTTGAGAACTAATGTCTGTCACCCTGACTTGGTTTTGTAATATTAATTAATGCTGAGTTATATGCATCGAAGAGCCCTTTGTATATTCCAGACCATAAACGTGTGTTATATACTTCGAACCCGAGAGCAGCAATCTTAGCAATCTTGCAATAAATACAAATCAGAAAATACCTGCCGTACGATGTGGTTCTTCGTTTCTCTCCGTTCTCATCGCTCTTCAACATAGACGTTACCCTCTGCTTATCATATCCATTAACCTACTTGCATTAATGTGGTATACGACAAGATAGGTAAGGGTCTTATCCCACTTTGTTTTGTTAAAAAGTTAATTTTTAAACCTTGTAATTTATATTTATTTAAATTCCTATGAAATAATTGATAACATATCCTATAGTTACCGTTTTCTAGACGAAAATTATCTTAAACTAAAAACATAATTGCCGCAAACAATTACAATATGTGCTCTACTTAGTCAGTTTAGTTCGTTATTGCACTTTGATAAGTAGGTGATACTAATATGTCTCATCGGAAGAGTGAGTGTGAGATTAAATTATCTAATATAATTGTAAATAAATTAAAGTACGTCACTCTTAGTTGCCCAAGGACAATTCATGTCTCTCTTCAGGTGACTAACTAGGTATTGTGGTGTTTGCAATAGTTGGGAAAAATGTCCGAGGGCTGCTAGAATTACTAAATCCCAGCATTCACCTTGTGACCCGGGAAAACCTCGAAAAAACTGGTCAGGATTGCCGGTGGCCGGTATTGAACCTGCAACCTCCCAACTTAATGTATCGCATCTTACCGCTGAGCCACCTCTATCGGTAGGAAAAGTGATTAGGTAAATGCATATTGAAGTATCGGCTAATAATTTTGTTCTGTATTTTAGTAGAGTTTCGTGCAGTGATTTTCGTCATTACCATCTCTTATCTCAATTATATAAACATAACTTTTGAGCGCAAGAAAATAGTTAAGTTATCAACAAGTCTAGCTCATAATCGCATTCGCTAAAAGTGGTCAAAGGTCGCAATTGAGAGAGAACAATATCAGGATTTCTATGTCTGCTCTTTCCAATAAACGTTCCAGTTTCAACAGTTTGATGACGCAACATGTGCACTAACTACTGACAAGATGAATAAGGGAAGTAATTACACTCAAGATTAGATTGGCTAGTGTTCTACTTTTATTCCATTTCCACTTCGAGCGTTCTTTTAATCCACCAATTTACGTTCCCACTCATCTCTTATCTCCAGGTTCTAAAACTCTTCCGGGGTTATTTCTGTCGTGAATGAAAAGTTCTTGCATTGTAATACATTTTGATTTCCATTTTGAAAAATAGATGAAATATTCAACAGATTCTAGAATTATGGTTACATTTGCTAAATGAGTAAGCAGTGGCGCATAGTCCGGCTGACCTGATTGCGTTTGAACATCACATCAACACAGATTGAAAACGCTCTACGTTGCCAAAGTATAATTGTGGAAAGAGTTCAATAAATGATTTATTAATTTTTAACTATTGATCAAAGTGACAATCGTACTGATTGGAGTATTTGAACAGTTTTTCATGTTTATTAAATTGTTGTCATATTTATGACTCATCATTGTAATCTTATATAATAAATACAAATGGGTCATAGCCTAACGGATAAACAGCAAGGTCAACAACCTCTTTTCAACCGTACGCAAGTGGTAATTCCGCCAAAAGCTTTCTTTATAGTCTTCTAGCTCCACTACTATAAAAAATACGACGCTTGTGATGAAGTCGTCAAGCTATGTTTTTTTTTATAACTCTTTCAACAAGTATTTTTGTTTGTCGCGTTCGATCTAAGATTTAAACCACGCACTACAGCTGTGACGCACGTACACCGCACTGCACCCTGGTGGTAGGGAGTGAGACTGAGAGACAAGCGTGACGTCACCACGCACGGCAGCTGTGACGCACGTACACCGCACTTCACCCTGGCGGTAGGGGGTGAGACTGAGAGACAAGCGTGACGTCACCACGCACGGCAGCTGTGACGCACGTACACCGCACTGCACCCTGGCGGTAGGGGGTGAGACTGAGAGACAAGCGTGACGTCACCACGCACGGCAGCTGTGACGCACGTACACCGCACTGCACCCTGGCGGTAGGGGGTGAGACTGAGAGACAAGCGTGACGTCACCACGCACGGCAGCTGTGACGCACGTACACCGCACTGCACCCTGGCGGTAGGGGGTGAGACTGAGAGACAAGCGTGACGTCACCACGCACGGCAGCTGTGACACACGTACACCGCACTGCACCCTGACGGTAGGGGGTGAGAGTGTGAGACATCCCCATAGCACGATGCAACGCATCACAATGCGCTAATCACCATAACACGAGTATATTTCATGGGATTGAGCCCTTTCGTACAGATTTCTGAAATACGTTGTCTTGTTCAACGTTTACGATCGTCGGGAAAACGAACTAACCAATACAGTTATCACTAAAGCCGTTTACGGACTCTCATAAGATTAACCTATGAGATCAAACTGGCACGTGATATTACTTCTACCGTAGAGTGAGAAATATTTCTCACTCAACGATACTATCTTACAGTCTACGACACATTTTTCGATTACTGCCATGCTCAAAATATCACATTATGAAAGAATATATACTAATCCATAATTTACTATGTACTATTAAATATGTGAACGTTTGGTAATTCAGGACGTTGCTGGAATGAAACAAGTAGCAACACACGTTTTTACTTCTGCTACTGAACCAAAGCATGTTGAGCTTGAAGCATAGCTAGAAATATAATCTCAATACTCTGCATTGCTTATACGTGGAGATCTGATGGCACGCTCGTAAAAGCTAACAAGGCCAACATTTACATACTGAAGCCATGCACTGGTAGCATTATCCACGTTGCGTAGGCTTTTGTTAATCCTGACTCAACAGGGGAGCTCCAGTAACGCACTTGGAGACTTTTAAAATGAAAATTATTATGATTAGCTTCATGAATTATTATGTTTGTTCCAATGTAAAATCTTTCTCACGGACATATGCACTGTGAAAACAGAAAAAAATATTTAAATACAATATCATACTCAGAGGAAAGTTCATTGAAACCCCTTCACGTTATAAATGACTGTATTATACAATGTAAACATTGTGAAATTGTGGTTATTTCGAAGTTGGTAATTAGCTTGTTAAAACGAAATGTTATAACTTTTTTGTTTTCCTTTTATTCAAGCCGAAATCGCTCGTGGCACGGTTAGATGATATATTATAACTTTGATCTTAAAACTAACTTGTTTTCTCGGTGGAAACTATGCTTCTGATTGGTGGCAATTGCCATGGAAAAAGCAAGTAATTCTGAGATTAAATTAGTGAGCCGTCATAATAGGGAGTATTCACGTGACGTCACAACGGCTTAAATGGAGATCAAAATGTGTGACACAAATTTTGAGCTGATAATTAAAGTTCAATATGTCCCGATCCCTCATATAAAACTTACGAAAATGATTTATGTGCATGATTCGTGCCACTGCAAACCAAAAAAGAGTGGCCGTGAAATCAGAGTATCTTTTAGTAGTAATTTAGAGTAAACTTGAAGGGGAACAGTATAACTTTACACGTGACGGCCACAACGAATTTCCAGTCGAAAGTTAACAAACATTGACGTTTGGCGCACAATATGGCCTTGACGTGCATCCTGTAAACACACATTTATCCAGTAACTAGCAGCAGTAACATATATAAATAAGAAATTATCATAGTAAAAGGTCAATAGTCAATACAAATTGCTCTCTGTCCCCAATTAAAGTCATTCTATAGGAATTGGCAGACAATACATACCAATTTTATTTTATTAACCGAAAAATCGGCAGCCCATTCGGATAAATTGAGTAGTTGGCTTCGGGTCATTGGAATTATTCCAGTTCAGTTAAAGTAAAGTAGAAACATGTTATTTGTGTCGGGTGGATAGTTGAGTCATTTATTAACTTCAAAGCGTCAATATACGTAACACTGTTTGTAAACACTGTTTGTTGTTTCTATTTACTTTTGTAGCCACGTTGCCAATTGTAAGTCAGGTGATAACATTGAACCACTTCATATTTACATTTACATTCAGTGACGTCTATTTGAAGTGGGTGGCCACTTTTAATATCAAATGACAAAACAATACTTGGAATGATTCACGTATGATATTCTACTAAATATTACAAATAAATATATAAGTAAATAAATACGTTTGCATTTGAATTTCCACCCACCCACTCACTATTATATCATCAGTTTTTTTCATAAGCTGTAAGATACAAAGCAATATTGCAATATTCACATCAAACATTCAGATAGATAACTAGTAATAATTGTTTGAGATAGCTTGTCCGTGTGTGCTATATATTATTATTAAACCATGCGTGGTACACTAGGTGACATAAGTAAATACAGGGTAGAATATAATATGTATTTACTGTAACAACTCTCCTGCATTTACCCTATAATAACCCTGGCCCAATTTAATTTACAGCTAAATAGGCAACATACTTTGGTGACTAATAATGATCAGGAACCGTCCATATCGTATACAAAAATCAGTGAACAAGAGTTTTTTTTTTTTAGAAAAACTAGGCGTTTTCACCAACCCTTGATTTACGTGTCACACATCGTGCATACCGTGTGTACATGTACAACAATGTTGCATTCCATACTATAAACACACATCTCTGTGCAAATACAGTAGGTTTTCAAGAATTCCAGACACTTATGAGTACAATTACAATATGCAGTGAGTTCCATGTACAATTAATATAGGCTGTGATTACTTCATACAACTCATTGTATAAATACAATGGGCTACGAATATATCAATTCTCAATTCCACACAGCTCATTGAACCATTATAATAGACTACGGGCATATCATATACATCCATGTAAAAGTACAATACGCTACGACTATTTCGTAGTATTCATTACGTCAAAAGCATTAAGGAGTGCAAGAATATGTTTGATGTATATCTGTCGGTGGATCAACAAGGAAGTTGGATATTATTGCCATTACAGATGATAAGAAGGTTTTGATATTAGATTAGAATATATATATTTTGAAACAGGTCTAAATCAGGCTTGAATTCGAAAAAAAATAGAATAAAAATAAATAAAAAATAAATAAATAAATTCACATTTAGAGTCTACCCACTCAGTAACTAAACTGATTTGCAGTGGGGGACTTTAATTTAAAGTGACTAAACCAACCCTGTAGGCTTCGAACACCATCGACGAGTGAGCGATAACCAATCAAAGATCGATATTTCAAATATGAAACAGATGAATCAGTGATTGGACAGTGCGAACACCTGCGGACAGATGCCAGAATCAACAAGGCTGATTCAGAACAACTTTGAATTTATTGGGTGCTTCGTTGCTAGGACGGCTCCAAAGTCACCGTTTACGTATTCCTAAGCCAAGAAGTAATGGAACTGAATCCTTAATAGAAGTTAAAAACCTTCTGCCTGGAGCGGGATTTGAACCCGGGACCTTCTGCATTGGAAGCAGGGATGCTAACCACTGGACCAACGAGCCACCTAAAAGATTATCTACCCTGGATACAAGGTCTTGCCACAAAACACGAGATAGAAAAGAGAAGTATTCAGATGTGATGGGTTTCATTTTGGGAGCTCGATCAGAAGGTCCAAAATTCTTCGTAGATTTCATAAAATATTCTCGATTATATCATTCCATCAATATCTTAGATAACATTTTTTAAAATAATATCACTACCTAGTAGTTTAAAATTCGTTGAATATTAAATGTATTTTTCTCAAAATTGTACTTTACATGCTGGATCCTTGTGGTCACCCAAGTATGTTGGACATCAGACAAATAACTTGTTTTTCTCTCTTAAGCTAGGATTATATCGTAATTCGGTGTACAACTACAATGGGCTACGAATATCCTGTACAGCTTTAAGGACAATTTACACCTAGTTGCGAGTGTCAGATATTCTAGTGTGCAATATTGTGACAATTAGAGGTGTTACGGTTGTAGACGGTTATCTCAGTTGTCCTGGTAATGGAACAACGTAACTGCGGTCTAGACAGAATTCTCTTCGGACATTGAGAGGGTTAATTATTCATATCACAATAAACGCAGACCCGTGCTCAGCAACGTGAGAACATTTCACTCACTTCTGTCTGGTATCTCAAACAATGAACTTCATCCACTCAGGCCTTTCCTAACATGTTCGTGTATGTTCTGATAAACATGCGGTAATGCGGTATAATTAACCTACTGAGTGAGGACTTTACAAAATTACAAACATTATTTTGCTAACTTTAAGTTCTTTGTTGTCTGATAACAACGTGTTAACAACTTGTTATTACATTTATACAAATCATTGAGTCTGTACGCACTATTGAAGTTTACTGGGTACATCCGTGTCAAAAGTTGGGAGAAAATCCAATGTTTAGATCTTGTTCACACTATGTCCACTAACAGAAGTTAGACTACTAACTACTGATAATAATGTAATATTAACAACGTATAGTAAACAGCTAACAGAGGTTAATTTAACACTGCCTTCCTAAAACAGCTAACATACTGTTAGTATAACTGCTGTTAGTAGCCGCATTGTGAACAGTGTATTAGCCATTTTGCTAGGGGACCTTTGGAGAGTGTTGACACTAGAATACCAACAGCTTTTTTGTTTGAACGGCAACCCTGTAACGTAGGGTTTTGAAGCGTGAAACCAGAATTATTAAATTCAGCCCCGACTAGAATTTACGTGTGTTACCGTATGTGTGTTCTGTAGTATGCACATCGCTATTTAATCAGCGAGTGTGTGGGTGGGGGTGGGGGTGGGGGGAGTGGGGGAGGTTCTTACCATAATAACTTGTTTAACTTTTCACACGTTGTAGGATCTATGGCAAAAGCTAAAACGCTAGAGGCGAACTGTTTTGGATGGTGAAACCCCGCTAACACTACTTTGATGTGTGGTAAATTCGCGCCATGATATTATCATACATTCAAAACATTTAGGACTAACTTAAGTGGCTCGTGTGCCATCCGTTTTCCAAATTATTGTGTCCATACATATTTATCCTTGGTTCCTGATGTGCATTTACAATAAAAATAAAAAATCCTACCCTACGAAGACAGTTGAAAAAGGTTTACATAATTGGTTTCCGAAATTCAGGGATACATTTTCACAAACATTTTCTAGAAATTGTAAATGCTCTATTATTATACATAAAAAAATGTTTGAAAGAATCCTAGGTAGAATATCAAATGATTTTAAATAACAATTTCTTGTACACCAATGGGAGCAGCTATACAATAAAATCTTTCAATATATTCAAAAAAGTAAAAAAAAAAAAAAATAGATAACTATAATAAATATTATGATTTACTATTTTTTAAAGGTGTCTTTCGTTGTAATGAAACCGGTTTGGTAATACTGAGCGAGCTGACACAATTAAAGCCTGTCTCGTTCTTATGGCCTAGTGGTAGGAATAGCCACATTGCAACAGCTAGTATACGCACAGAACAACATGGCACTCAATTGACCGTTGATTGCTCAAGGTAGGTAATTTAAATAATATTATTCGTGCTATAGCAACGTCGGAATTGCGGTCCGAGTCTTGTCAGGGCAACGCATTACGATCCCATTGCCTTTGTCCCATCGTAAATGACATCTCTTCGTCGGTCGGTACAGCCCTTATCTAGCGTAGTAAACCTAAATAAACAGAGATGGGACAGGAGGGGCTGAAGCTTGTCCAGCTGGGTACGGCTTGAGGAAGAGAACAAATACAACAGCGAGTTTGTGAAACTGTATTCGCTTCTAAACAAGCGTAGAGTAAACATCGTCAGCTGTTAGGGGGATATTTTTAATTTCTGTGTCTAGCGCCGTGTGTGTGTTTGAGTGTCAGAGTTGGTGGGCAAATGAATGTTTTTGAGGTTGTAAGAGGTGCATGCGGCCCAAGAAATAAATTCTATCTTTTTTTATTTAATTAGTTTATGTCATAAAAATTGATAGCATTGCAATTAAAAACAGTGCAAAATATTGAAAATGATTAAAGTTCTAAGTTGATCTAAAATTCCAACCAATAAACTTCTAAACACGTTGTAAATTCAATTGACTCTGCTTTTTTTATAACGGTCCACTAATAGGCAAGAACGTGTCGTCCTATATTCTACACAGCAACACACTACTACACTAAAACAATGAACACAAATTAATTACACCTATGGAAAAACTACATGCAAGAAAATTACAAGACTAATAAAAGAACGAAAAATTCGTATCGATGATAATTTGCCAACCATGTCAAACTTGTATTTCTTGACGCACTGTGACAATATTTATCTACGACCGTTCATCCGAATTTATCTACATTAAACTGCTCTTAAACCTTAAATCAACATCAGAACACAGATTGATAATGCTACCATAATATGCTTACTTTTTTTTACAATGCTATCAACGTTTCGGCAATGAATTCTTAATCCAGTGCCCCTAAACCGCTAAAACATGTCAACATAAAACAGTACGATATCGCCCTATCTCCATTGTGTATATATAAACAACGCGTGTATGTGTTGATGTAAGGTAAACACTAAACACAGTTTAACTACACTCGTGATAAATGCTTTACAAACACATTTTTTGTTTTATGTGAATCGTGTTACAGCCTAAAGAAGTGTTAACAAACAATCTACGCCATGCTATAATTATGCGTAGAAGTTAATATGAGCTTACACTCTTTAAAAACTTTACTCTTTTTATCGTGAAGTTTAATGTATATTGTTGGCAATATACGTATCTACTATGATCGCGGTGTATCCGCTGAGGATATTGCCTGGTACCGTTATGTAGGATACACACATTGTTCGTGACAAGATAAGAATTGGGGTTTATAGTGCCTTCGCGAATATCAAATTTTGCATGACCTGCTAAAATGCTTTTTATGACTAAGCTGGCATGTTTTATCCTAAATATTGAGTATTTATTCTTAAAATAGAAAGATATTTGTCAATAATCTACTAGCAAAAATGTACAAACTGTAGGTCACTTCAGGTAAGATAATATAATAGTGTTTATTAGCTTCCTTCACTTTGATTGTACACATTATAAACACACACATTTTACTATATACACATGCACGTTATAGACAATGAAAACGCTCTTAAAGTGTTTCAAGGTCCACTAGATCGCTTATATCGCAATTACTCCGCTAGGAGTAAATCCAGTAGACCTTGAAAGTGTTTATAAATTTACATAGTTCACACTTAAAAACATCTATAATGATTTCATTTCACTTATACAAGGTCGATTCTTATCAACAACACTGTAAACACGTCTTTCCCCAAAAATATACATATTTCAAACATTGGTTGAAATAGAATAATTTACTACTCAGCCTTAATACACCTTATAAAATTATTGAAATTAGAATCTTTTGCTTAAGACTCAAATTATCAACAAAACTATCTTCTTCAAACATAGTAGTGATTCTGACATTGTGCTTTAATAAACACATTCTAATTTTATATAATAATCAAAAATAAATACGATGACATAAGCTATTTCTTGCTTTGATACCATTTGGAAATGTGAAGAACGGATGTTAAATACATCATTAGCGTCATTTATAGTAAACCATGAACGAGCTAGCTCCCCTTCTAAGAAGTACCATGTGTGCTTTTGACTAGCAAATTCTTGCCTACTCGTGTTCCTACTTACTATTTTACGTCTTGCAGAGTGTTTTATCCTATTATCATACGTTTAACATGCGAGGCTTCTTATTAATGCAGAGTAATAATGTACAAGGGTATTAGCGAATGTGAGATCGAAAACAAGCTGCGAGAATACATTTAGTGGTAGGTTACGAGAATGGGGTTTTGGGGTGTTCGCTACTTCCCAAACAAAGAAAAACCTCGATAAAAAAGCTGTAATAGCAAAAAAATTATTTTTCATAAGAAACAGTATTCACTCTACTGTTTTACAACATCGGGTACATAAAACCTTAACCTTTTACTAGTTAACATAATATCAAATGGTTGACTTCTACCACCGGCAAGATCGTAAGATTGTGTAAATGCAAACCAATGATATACACACTATAACTACACAACAGCCTATAATTATCGAAAATCAATTCCTTACCAACAACCAGCAACTGCGTGTAAGAGTGGAGCTAGCTTACCGACAACCAGCAACTGCGTGTAAGAGTGGAGCTAGCTTACCGACAACCAGCAACTGCGTGTAAGAGTGGAGCTAGCTTACCGACAACCAGCAACTGCGTGTGAGAGTGGAGCTAGCTTACCGACAACCAGCAACTGCGTGTAAGAGTGGAGCTAGCTTACCGACAACCAGCAACTGCGTGTAAGAGTGGAGCTAGCTTACAGACAACCAGCAACTGCGAGTAAGAGTGGAGCTAGCTTACCGACAGCCAGCAACTGCGTGTAAGAGTGGAGCTAGCTTACCGACAACCAGCAACTGCGAGTAAGAGTGGAGCTAGCTTACCGACAACCAGCAACTGCGTGTAAGAGTGGAGCTAGCTTACCGACAACCAGCAACTGCGTGTAAGAGTGGAGCTAGCTTACTGACAACCAGCAACTGTGTGTAAGAGTGGAGCTAGCTTACCGACAACCAGCAACTGTGTGTAAGAGTGGAGCTAGCTTACCGACAACCAGCAAGTGCGTGTAAGAGTGGAGCTAGCTTACCGAAAACCAGCAACTGCGTGTAAGAGTGGAGCTAGCTTACTGACAACCAGCAACTGTGTGTAAGAGTGGAGCTAGTTTACCGACAACCAGCAACTGCGTGTAAGAGTGGAGATAGCTTACTGACAACCAGCAACTGCGTGTAAGAGTGGAGCTAGCTTACTGACAACCAGCAACTGTGTGTAAGAGTGGAGCTAGTTTACCGACAACCAGCAACTGCGTGTAAGAGTGGAGATAGCTTACTGACAACCAGCAACTGCGTGTAAGAGTGGAGCTAGCTTACTGACAACCAGCAACTGCGTGTAAGAGTGGAGCTAGCTTACCGACAACCAGCAACTGCGTGTAAGAGTGGAGCTAGCTTACCGACAACCAGCATCTGCGTGTAAGAGTGGAGCTAGCTTACCGACAACCAGCAACTGCGTGTGAGAGTGGAGCTAGCTTACCGACAACCAGCAACTGCGTGTAAGAGTGGAGCTAGCTTACCGACAACCAGCAACTGCGTGTAAGAGTGGAGCTAGCTTACAGACAACCAGCAACTGCGAGTAAGAGTGGAGCTAGCTTACCGACAGCCAGCAACTGCGTGTAAGAGTGGAGCTAGCTTACCGACAACCAGCAACTGCGAGTAAGAGTGGAGCTAGCTTACCGACAACCAGCAACTGCGTGTAAGAGTGGAGCTAGCTTACCGACAACCAGCAACTGCGTGTAAGAGTGGAGCTAGCTTACTGACAACCAGCAACTGTGTGTAAGAGTGGAGCTAGCTTACCGACAACCAGCAACTGTGTGTAAGAGTGGAGCTAGCTTACCGACAACCAGCAAGTGCGTGTAAGAGTGGAGCTAGCTTACCGAAAACCAGCAACTGCGTGTAAGAGTGGAGCTAGCTTACTGACAACCAGCAACTGTGTGTAAGAGTGGAGCTAGTTTACCGACAACCAGCAACTGCGTGTAAGAGTGGAGATAGCTTACTGACAACCAGCAACTGCGTGTAAGAGTGGAGCTAGCTTACTGACAACCAGCAACTGCGTGTAAGAGTGGAGCTAGCTTACCGACAACCAGCAACTGTGTGTAAGAGTGGAGCTAGCTTACCGACAACCAGCAACTGCGTGTAAGAGTGGAGCTAGCTTACCGACAACCAGCAACTGCGTGTTAGAGTGGAGCTAGCTTACCGACAACCAGCAACTGCGTGTAAGAGTGGAGCTAGCTTACCGACAACCAGCAACTGCGTGTAAGAGTGGAGCTAGCTTACTGACAACCAGCAACTGTGTGTAAGAGTGGAGCTAGTTTACCGACAACCAGCAACTGCGTGTAAGAGTGGAGCTAGCTTACTGACAACCAGCAACTGCGTGTAAGAGTGGAGCTAGCTTACCGACAACCAGCAACTGCGTGTTAGAGTGGAGCTAGCTTACCGACAACCAGCAACTGCGTGTAAGAGTAGAGCTAGCTTACCGACAACCAGCAACTGCGTGTAAGAGTGGAGCTAGCTTACTGACAACCAGCAACTGTGTGTAAGAGTGGAGCTAGTTTACCGACAACCAGCAACTGCGTGTAAGAGTGGAGCTAGCTTACTGACAACCAGCAACTGCGTGTAAGAGTGGAGCTAGCTTACCGACAACCAGCAACTGCGTGTAAGAGTGGAGCTAGCTTACCAACAACCAGTAACTGCGTGTAAGAGTAGAGCTAGCTTACCGACAACCAGCAACTGCGTGTAAGAGTGGAGCTAGCTTACCAACAACCAGTAACTGCGTGTTAGAGTGGAGCTAGCTTACCGACAACCAGCAACTGCGTGTAAGAGTGGAGGTAGCTTACCGACAACCAGCAACTGCGTGTAAGAGTGGAGCTAGCTTACCAACAACCAGCAACTGCGTGTAGACAGTGGCGGTGGAGAAGCTCGGGGCCTCGACAGTCACCTCGCAGCTGAAGTTCCCTGACAGGTTGAAGCCGACCCGACGCAGAACCACTTGGCTGTCGTTTGATGCTTTCAACTGGTGACAAACATTTCGTATTGAGAGCTTCTTAAAAATTATTGTATGCAATATTGAGGTACTTCCTAAGTTCCTATTGTTTATTTAAAAGATATTCAAGAATAATAATGATGTAAGTTTTATGAGGAGAAACACAATGAATACAACTTAAACTAATGACTTTTCTAGTGAATGGTTTATTTTGTATATTATTTTGTTCAAAGACGATAGTCAGAATGCAGGAATATGTTAGTTCTTATATGATATACGTATTTTTCTTTAAATGTACTAATGTAGGCACTATAACATAGAAATTGGGTTTTTGTTTGGTACAAATTTAACACATTTTTAATTTCCGTGTAAGTAAATAATAACCGGTTATCGTGTAAATTGGCATATTATGCCGTTAACGGTTCCCTCCCCTATCCAAAACCAAAACACATCTTTCGGAATCAATGCTAGATATGTCTGCGAAAGTGTGTTGGTAGAATACGACGACCTTAGTGTAATATTCATCACTTCAAGAACTTTTTACACTGTTGGAATGTACGGATACTTGAATTACTGCATGTCAATTGGTCTATATTGTAGTTTTGAGCCAGATTAATTATTTATGGTGATGTTTTTTAGCCTACATCTGATCTGATGAACGTTTAAAAGCAACAAATTAATTCTTGTTAATGCATTGTTAAGTGAACTACATTGTTGGAAATAAAGAATGAACTTTAATTAAATTTTTAACTTGTAAACTTTAACTACTTGTTCATACTAATGTGCAAAGTTATACGACATATCATGTAAGATGTCGCCGGTATTTTTGGTTACGTGACCTCAAAGACGAGACGTTGCCCTTATATATTTATACTAGAGTAATTGTCACTAAACTATACTTGAACCTAAACTGCTGGGATTGGTCAGCGTCTCTGCACGCTTTGAGTGGCAAGACGTCATACCACCCTTCTTCCTCCACGCCCCCAATAAACTATCCTCAATTGAACAAAGACATTGGCCCGCTATCAACTTCAGCCTACATGTTTCACATGTACTCACCTACACATCATCATCGGCAGTAAAGGATAATAGATAGAGAAAGTTACAATGCATCCAGAAATAACCGACGTTGTGATTATAGCGCTTACTCGCTGTCACTTCCTGGCTTTCGCTACCCCCCTCCCCTTCTTTGCCGCCATCTCTTTCGCACATTCATGGTATGCGACGGAATGTGCTCTTCTAGAGCTTCAACATTGTTGCGGTAGATTTCGCGTGGCTCAAGTAGGTGTCTTCACTTAGATGAGATGCTTGGTCTAGTAACTCACACTTGACATACAGTTACGTGCGTGTGCAAATCACCGCTGAAAATTTAGTTGCTATGTTCGGTAGTCCAAACTTAGTTCTTGGTTGTAAAAAAATTCTAAATATGCTCACAGATTGTGTATTAAACATATTTTATTCGAGTGTAGCTTCAATTTTATATGAGTGAAAGTGGGTTATGATCAGAGGTATTTCAATATATTTTTTGAAATCCCAGTTTTAGATGGGTTGTCTTCTGGTAACCAAAAGAATACTGTAATATCATTTATGCGAATCATGTCACCCATTTTATTTATTTAAATATTTTAGATCATTAACTGTACTTATTATCAAGATATTTCTGAACAAGTTTCTAAATGTGCATATGTTATTTTAATTGTTTGCAGTACACATAATCTCATCGATAAGCATTTTGAATTTAAACTTAAATTTTAAATTTGAATTACATTCAAGAATTTCTATTTAATCTTATGTGAATTCTTCGCCTTGATCAATACCAATTTGATGAACAATGTCATAATTTAATATTTCATATCGTATGATTATATTATACTTTGAACTTTGAACTTTTATCTTTAAATGAGTACAATATACTTATTTGTATTTGCTAAGGCTATTTCACTAGACTTGGTGCTGTTAGAAAGAGTGGGTGGATAAGAGGTAAAATACATAAACATATCTAGTTAATAACCTGACGCTGATTTTCTGTAGATTTAGCAGAGTTGCAACAGATTACTTTCGTGTCTGCCATCTATTGTCATCTTAACCCTTCATCTGGGCGTATTTTAGCAAAGTTAGTGCTTTATTTTTTGTATAGGTTTATTTGATTAACAATGAAGTTCTATTTATGGAACCGGACGGAGTAGGCCTGCGTTGACAGAGCTCAGATTGCGTATTTGCCAAGTGAGTTCCTGCACAAGTAGGTTTTCGGGGGAATATGAAACATCCTGTTCAAATATAATATGTATTACCTTCTAGTTCCCAATACGAGCAAAAGTTTGACTGTTCTCTATGGCGTATTTGTCTTTTACTCGTCTTTGTTTGAAATCAAACATGGAATTGAACGTTATAGACAACAGTCAATCCAAAGCAAATACTTATAGAAATATTATTTGCGTTTGGTAAAAGAGTTACGCAACCGTGTTTTATATATGAAACATCATCCACCCTATGGAGTAAAATGAAAATAGTATTAACATGGCGTTGTCTCTAAGACTCTTCTGTTATTGACAAAAAGAAATCACAAAAAAGGGCAGCAATAATATTGGATCGGTTTAAAAAGTTGGAGTAAAGAGTTTGAGACTTGTGCGTAGGGTGTAGCTTGAACTAGTGTAATTTTAAACAAAGTGTTCAAATGTCTGGTTAGGTAGGTATAGGTTTCATATAAAAAAATTATGATTATTAACTTCCAAAACGAACGTTCATACAATCTGTATGATTGAAACGAATATATAAATGGTTAGACTTCTGAGCTACTATAGCAACGAAAGTGGAAATGACTGCCTCATTACAGAAGATTAAACTTCTACTGTTGAATGGGTTTATAAAAAAGAAAAAAAACATTATTTTGTTTTTGATTAACGGGCATTTGGTAGATTTTAGCCACTTGTGGCGTTACCCATTCTGTACAGGCAGTCACACGCCTCACTTCACTTCTCCGTCCCAATGATTTACTGTTGAGAGTAAAAAAAAAAACACATGAATCAGTTTAGAGCTATCACAGTTTTCATCGCACTTACACGTGATCGTTGACGATTGTATAAAGTCCATTGATCTCGAAGAGCATCAAATGGTGAGCTGCAGACTAATCTCGTCGGATGAGTTTCCTGTAGAGCTCAATTCAAAGTGACTCTCTTATATTTCAGACAACTTTTGATACATTCAAGATGCTTATCTATTAAAACGTTTCGTATCTCTAAAAACTACAATAAATCCCTGCGGACGACAGGAATGATTAAACAGTTTGCTAAACTGACAAGCATGTGACGTCAGTGAGCGCTAGTTGTTCCATTATATTGGCAACCGGTCGCTCGCAGTGAGGGAACAAGATGCTCCCGTTGCCCTATGGTTCGCTGGCCTGGCCAGGGGTTTACGAACAACACACTAACGTGTTTTTCGTGCATAATATTTATTGAGATAGACAGGTGAAATTACGGCATTTTTGACCAAGAAATATTGATTGGAATTTTAGTGCACTACATGGCATATGTCATGAAATGGATCATCTTAGGCGTTACGGTTCAGTAATATTACCACATATGGTATAGCGTGCAGACAGGATGAAGCATGGCTTCACCTTGCCAACACGTCGGGTACTACGAGAAAATAACTACACACTTCTTATAGTAGAGGTGTTAAGGATTATTTGTAATGTGTATACATCTAAGTTACTAACTATAGTAGTTGCTGAAGATAGTGGAAGCCTACTCTAATTGTTGAAGAGGCCAAGCAGTAAATAGCTCGTAAGTAACCAATAAAGTTAATTCAAAAGTTGACTGATATGAAAGAAGATCTATGAGAGTATCATCGAAGAGAGTAGCTCAAGTGAAATATTGATACAAAACTACAGCATGTTAGAATATTAAACTACACCACGTATGATGTCAATTACTAACAAATCTTAAAAATAAATGTACACCAATGATATTACTATTCTTTTAAGCTAATATCAAACATGCTTAGATAAATTATTTGTACGTATTTGATGTTGCAACTGTAATAAACACACGATAACCTAATTTTTAATACATTTCAATCATCCTGTATGCCACGTACGTAAATGTAAAACGGCTACAGCACACAGATGGTAAACTTATGAGTGCAGCTCGCGCCCTAATATAAAGGAAATAAATACAAATTCGAGAAAGATTATTAAAAAACTAATATTGAATATGGAATATAGCTGCTGTGCTTGACCTGAAAAATGAAATGATTGGAAAAGGAAGTACACATTTCATTTCCGGCATTCAACATTTACAGACTTTTTCGCAACTAAACATACGAAATAAACAAACCATCAACCTAAAGAAAAGCGACAGACCAAATAAAACATCGGCAAAATTATAAATAGCACTCGGGGCTCGTTTCGTAGTACACTGGTGTTGCTAGCAGATTCTGGACTGGAAACTCAGTACGTATAAAATACATTGCTTTTGTTTTAGATGTTTCTTTTTAACTTACACTTTTGGATTATTTTTTAAATATTAACTGACTCACGACACTTATATATGATAACTCTTGAATTACGTCACCAAAAGCAAACGCCTACTATTGTGCATAGTGTGTTTTGAGAATATAGCTCTTCATCGAACTCAGTGTCGGGAATAAAGGAACTATAGTCAACACTCTTAAACCATCGATAACACGATATTCTTTCACTGTGCTGTCAATGTTTTACTTGAATACGTTTGTTCTCGTGAGTGGTTTCAATTTGTGAAATACCAGTAGGTTGAGTCGTTGGTTTTTAGGTTCTCGATCATTATCGTTACCCTTGACAAGATATCATATATTAACTTATTCACTGTAACTGTAACTCAATTAAAAAACCATGTTTATCTATTTTTCAGAAGATTGTGTGGTGGTAATGGTTATTTAAATATTTTATTGGCCTGCACATGATTAGTAATTAAAGATTCAGCTTGTAAAATTGTCAACAGCTGTTGTATTGAAACAGCCCCAGGTTAGGCCTAGAATATCTTGTAAAATTATTAAATATCCTGGATCTCTGTTGAATCATACTCACAGTTGTTGTTGCGTCATTGCGGTAACATATAACTATATCATTCAAATCCGTGGTCTATCTATAGTGTCCTCAACGTAACTAGTCTAATGCTTACGAAATAGCCGAGGACAATAGTAACAATTCTTAGTTTTCTATTTCTTACTACTATTCTCGAAACAGGTGCTTTAGGGATCATTTTCGCCCTTGGGTTGGATACCACAAAATTCGCCCCGGGCGTGACTTATGTGGCTTGTGTACTCTACTAGGCGGAAATCTATTGATTTCCATTCGAACAAAGTGCATGAAAGAAGACGTGTAGTAGATATAAGCATCTGAGTTCAGTATGAGACTAACGTTGGGGATAGTCAGTGACGACTATGATACAATTTTAGTGAAAATTTGAATTTACAATTTCTTTGGACAATTTTAGTATACATATTTTTTTCAATTTATTATATAATTTTTTAATATTTTATTATTTAAATTTTAGTACTATAACTGCGTAATTCCAAAAGATCATGCTCATCGTTTCTTTGCCCATATCATGATAACATGGCATGTATGTTAGATATCTTTATGAGACTCAGCCTCACTAATGCTCACCGGGCGAGCCGCCACTGGGGCTAGTATAGAAATGGTTTATAAGTAATTTCGACATAGATTCAAGTCACTCTCAGTTTCTAATGTCTCCAATACGCATTTCAATCATGTCAGATGAATGTGACTCGTCTTGAAACCTTCAACTCTCAACTCCATTGGATCGAGAGCTTCATCTTTGAGTAGCGCAATTACTTGTTCAATCTCACTACCAGATGGTTTTATATTAAAAAATTCCCGTTTAACGTTAGAAGAAAAACGTATGTAATTTCAAAGCCTGACGTTTGAAAATGTATTAGATGGTGTGAGAGCCAGAGGACTGAATATCAGACTTGGCTGAAACTCGGGTAAATGAATAATGTCTCGCATTTGCTGGGAAGACACTTCGAGTGACGAACTAACTAAAAGGCTCATCCCACCACAGGTTATCAGGTGTATATATGGGGTGGTTTGGTAAGTTAAAATCATAGGTTAGAGTCTCAGCTGGTTGTGTGTATTTAAATCTGTACACAATTTTCTCCCTGAAAACGTCCATGTGAATAATGTTTTCTCA
The DNA here is from genome assembly GCA_945910005.1 of Isoperla grammatica. Classification (NCBI taxonomy): domain Eukaryota; kingdom Metazoa; phylum Arthropoda; class Insecta; order Plecoptera; family Perlodidae; genus Isoperla; species Isoperla grammatica. Next base: position 39,009,367 of record OX246737.1, on the reverse strand, counting down.
TTATGTGTTTATGTTTTTAGAATCATTTTTCATATTTTATTCACACGATGGATGTCAATTTTTTTGCTGTCTAATTATACATTTATTCTTGGGTTAACTTCACTTCCCCAAAATGCCAACATCAACCTAATAGGTACTGAAACTGCATTGATCGATACCTACAGGTACATTGAAAATCAGGACCTGAGACATAACTTCTTAACATAACTTGAGAAATAACTTCAATATAAAATGCAACTATGTGCTGATACAGAATTGACACACAATGATAATTTCTTAACTACGTTTTGCTCGATAAATAAAAATACCCGAGATCTCATTGATAAGCGCCACAGTAAAATATATGCAAGTAAAATCTTCATTATCACAAGTTAATTAAGAATGTTTGCTATATAAAATGATTTGCATAACGTTCTCTATAATCTCTATAAATCACTGTTTCAAGAAAATTGTAAGTGAATATTGCTCTTTCAAATATAATTTAGTTATGTTTTCGATTGCATTAATTAAATGGTAAAATAATACTTAGCCCATTTTAATAATAGGCATACGCTCTTATAATGCTATGTCCTTTCATCTAAGTATGAGGAAAACTACTGTGCTCAAGTAAACAAAGAGGTGAATTATACAATATGTAAACTTTGTTTTGTTTCGCGTGCCATTTAAAATATAACATTTAAATGTTCATCCTTTTTTGTTTGAATATTTCCCACGAATTAACAGAAAATTCTTAAATATAAATACGTATATGATTGAAGTATATATAATCGCGAGGCCCCACCTTTAACACATGAAAAACAATATAGGGACGTAAATTAACATTTCAACCATCCAGAAAAAGACAGTAATTTACAATTGTTTTTTGGTACACCCACTATTGAAACCTAAACCAATCTCTCTCGAATGTCCACACCAGCTGTTCGGTTTTCACCATCTGGTACTCGAAAAAAGTCACAAGTGATCTTCTGGCTTCTCGCTTGACCACAAAGCCCCCCTTCCCTCCCCCCCCCCCCTCCCCCACCACCTCTTACACGCCCACAACGACGCATTAGATTTCCACCTCGCTCTGCAGGCCGATGTAATTGAAACCAACAAGTATTAATCACTGGCATATTTACAACTCAGAAACTACCTTAAACCGAATAGTTCGCAGCTTTGTTGAATCACATTTAATCTGGTATTATCCACTATTCGTTATTTCTCGGTATAACTGCATTTTGTAAAATCAATAAGAAACCAAGTACTAGAAAACGAATACTGCAACAATCTTAATGTATGTATGTAGATTATAAAATACCCAGCCAGTTCATAAACAAATACTTATAAATTTCATAGGTAGAACCATTCAATGTCTTGATAGGAACCGGATCAATCCTCATCACCGCAGCAGTCGTCTTCACACAGGGGGGGGGGGGGGGGGAGTCCAGTTGGAGATTGGGGGCAAGGGGGGAAAGAAGGGGGCGTTTAGGTTGCAAAAGAGGGCCGGTGTGAATGAGAATGAGAAACGAAGGCAGACGAAATAGTTGAAAAAGTCAGCAAGGCCATGATGAGTGAGAAAGTGAAGGCTTAAAGATTTGCACGAGAGCTCTCCTTCCGCGCACAGGTCACGACAAGGAAGGACTCACCTCGATATGACTTGATCATCAGATTGAAACAACGTTGTCTAAGTAAAAGTTTAACATCCATATTTACGTTGGTATGTTAAAAATAATATTATATATATATATATATATATATAAATACAAACTTTTTATTGCCTTCCTAGTTTTGTTAGTAGTGATTTACTATTATCTGCGTAGATTTCTAGGGATTTTGTAATAAATGTATAAAGACGGTCTTTTTGTGCAAAAGTTAAAAATGATACATCGATAAAATATAAAGGTAAGTAAACACATCTACACAATAGTGCTGTCATGTAAAGAGGAATAAGACTAGAAGTATTAAGTTGTGATAAGCTCATGCCACAGATAACTTGTTATCTCTGCTCATGTCATAAGCTTTAATATTCACCCTAAGCCACTATTACGTCGGTGAAATATTTATTTTACGTTGGAATTATTAATTAATCACAAAATATATTAAGATCAAGGAAAGCAGACTAACATTAACAGTTTAATAGCACTATAAAGAAAAACAGGAAAATAACGCTACTAGGTTTAACAGGTTTTATGATGGTATGATTGACAACTTACATCCACGTTAATCCACGAAAAACGGAACACTTTAAAGACAGGAGTTTCACTGGGCGAATACCGGTAGAACTCGAGCCTCCCGCGATAGAACTTGACCGAGTAGAGCGCAGCACCTTCAAGGTCGTACAGGCAGAGAAGCGAGGCGTGGTGGCCCCGCTGCACGGCCGGGGGATTCACCGTGAGACTCACGTCCCGCAGACAGCCGCCCCCTGCAACAACCACACACACCGCTGTTAGTAGAGCGCAGCACCTTCAAGGTCGTACAGGCAGAGAAGCGAGGCGTGGTGGCCCCGCTGCACGGCCGGATGATTCACCGTGAGACTCACGTCCCGCAGACAGCCACCCCCTGCAACAACCACACACACCGCTGTTAGTAGAGCGCAGCACCTTCAAGGTCGTACAGGCAGAGAAGCGAGGCATGGTGGGAATGGAGCATTTGTCTTTACGTCTCGCGAACACGAAAATATGACTGTATGGAAATAAAACGCTTCTGTATCCTCTTAATACTTGCTGTCAAATTGTAACCACTTTTAAAAGGGATTCATATTGTGTTGCTAAAATTATACCTCCGAGTAAATACAACTCAATCTGTATAAGCACATGTAAAATGATTAGCTTTCTTACCTAAAATACGTTGTAACTTTCCTGTTAAATCACATCCACAATAGCTTTTAAGTCCATATCGGAGAATGTAAAAGCAGTATCGAAAATTCATTCTGAAATATTCGTGGGGCGAAAATTACTCGATTATCTAAACCTAGAAAAGGTTAGTACAAATTATAAAAATTGGCTTTACTCGTCAGTCATATTTTCGTATTCGCGAGACGTAAAGACAAATGCTCCATTTCTTACTTTGCGTGCAGCTTTTGCTCTCGTCGACCAAAACTCAATCACTAAATTAAAGTAAAACTTTTAATCAAAATAGAGTTACGTGCCTGCGCCTTGTTTTTACGGCGACAGATTAAATGCGAGCTAGCTCAGAATGGCCGAGACGTGTGGACTGGATTGTGTAACGCATTACAAACACTACTTCCGCGAACAACCATAAATCACTTTCATAAACTTTTCGTAAGATGTTGTAATTAACTGGTTTATGTATCTTTGGGGAGTTATTCACGTCACTGCTGGCTCTGCACAACTTATTGAGCAGACAAGTTTCGGTAATGTTATAAATTATCTCGGAATGAACTGTCTTACTCCCAATTCTTTATGCTATGAGTCGAGTTTCGTATCTTGTCTTATACAGTCAGTTAGAATTCGTCGGCTATAAGAGTGAGTTGTGGTATTTTGACCTTTTTTATTACATACCACCTATTTATTACGTGCGCTTTATATTAATGAATAAGATATACTTGGTAAATGTCTACAAAAATTAAGATTTTAACATGGATTATTTACATGTAGGAGTTAATTTAATAACATTGCAAACACGTTTAATTCCGATAGTTTAAAAGTTTTCTTGTTTTATTAATTATATACAATTTTAAGTATCAAGCTAAGTATTTACCGAAGACAGATAATCAAGTGAAAGCTCTCACTAGAATAATGAATTCAACCAAAAGATTACATAGTTATAACGTATGCGTCGAAAAAGCCTTGTGTCTTGAACATATTCTTTCCAAGATTCGTTAAGCGACTCAGCAATAATAATTTTAGGTATACAATTATTATTTCTTAGTGGTTCTTCGCCTAACCACTTAGGATTCATAATTTTTAGTTAACGATTATAATTCCTAAGTGGTTAATGAATCTTAAAAAGAATATGTTCAAGACGCAAGGCTTTTTCAAGGCATACGTAATTCGTATGTAATCTTTGGGTCGGATTCATTATTCTAGCTAGAGTCTTCACTTGATTATCTGTCATCGTTAAATACTTAACTTCATACTTAAAATTGTATATAAATATTTTCTATAAGTCACAAATCACGGAGCTAAGGGATCTTACAGAAACTGTTGATGTCTCATGTCTGTCAGCCATTCTATTGGCTTGGCGTTTGTGAAGTAAAGATGTGGAACTTACAAATGGTCCATATCTATTAAACCTGAGGAAACTTGCTTCATTTATTTACCGGGTATTTTATCAGGAAATCTCTATTTGTTCATGCCAACAAAAGATACCGTCCTTTTTCGGGACAAGTTTAACTTATTACGTTCATCTGCTAAACATAAAAACGTACATTTCTCTTTACAATGACTGTACTTAGGTCGTATCCTGTGGTTTGTTCTGTCTAGACTTTAGACTAAGAAACAAAATATCAAAGTGATGTTTTCCTGTTGCAAACTAACAAAACCTCAGAGACAGGCAAAACGGAAATCTATCTTCTGATTTCAGCGGTTGAAAATAAATATTTATGAGCCTATGCATCAACGAAACGCTGAAAAAAGTTTCGTTCAAAGAGTTGAATTGAAATACAAAATGGCAATCGTAATTACGGCCATTAAGCAATAACAAGTGATAGAAATGTTTGGGCTTTGCTTTGAGTCAAGACATATTTCCTCGAGAGAAAGATGTTTTTCCAACCACAATGACTCATCGTCACTCGTTCCATCTGTTTGATTATTATTGTGTATATTATAAAGGTCTCACCAAGTCTTGCGCGACTGCGCCGGTGGAAAAGTGCGCGGCTTGGCGTCAAGGCCTTATATATATATTTATATTTTTTTTCCATTTGCATTGAGCAACTTACGTCGCAAAGTGTTTGTGGTGGGGAGTCACCCATGCCGCAGCATATATACTCCACTTAATCCACCCCTCGTCAGGCTAAGCTTGTATAACTAGTATACCTGTGAGGCGAAGAGTTGCGATTTGCGAAACTCACACGGCACGACACCTCAAACGCTTGCCTTGCCTGGCTCCCTCAATGTAGATGCAGCCAGATCGGCCTGACTACCCACCCAGGACGCGTTTCAGCTCTACCACCAGTACGTGCGTACCTTCGGCCCATAATGGGGTACCAACAGGATGTTGATAGGGCTACCTCAACCCTTAGTACTCATGTCGGACCACGCATCCACCGCCACGTGCAATCGCCACAGTGATGAGTAACCACCGAGAAACGCCACACTAGCAAAACTCTACTACACATCTTAACCACGAGGCGCATCCATTTCCCAGACGATTGACAGTTACTCGAATCACACGTCTAGGCTAGGGTAGTTAACCTGATAGCTAAAGTGGGAAAAGCAAGTCTATGTCAAAAACCGCAAAATGTTCACATTTTAATTATATTTCAAGAATGCATCTCGAGATCGAAAATGTGAGTAATCAGTGGGCGCTGTGGTTTGATGAGCCCTACAGACTGAATGATAAATGTGTCTAACATTATAATCGTTATGACTGAGATACTTAATTAATAATGTAATGAAATAGAAATCACATTCATACTGATTATAATGTTAAATACATTTATCATTCAGTTTGCAGGGCTTACGCTGATTACTCAGATTTTCGATTTCGAGGTGTATTGTTGAGAGTTGAGACATAATTAAAACATGACAATTTGCTGCGGTTTGGGTGCGCTACGTGTAGTCTGCACAATACACCCAGGGTGTCACGGCCCCAAGGCGTCAAGACTATCCATGCGTCATTATCGTTGCAATTACAGAGTGAGGTGGCGTCAAAGCATCTAATTCGCGTTAGCCTCGTGAGCAGCTCGATGAAACTCGCTGTTTAACATTGTAATTTAACCTAATTAAGGCTGTTAGTTTGAATTAAGAGTGTCTTCAATGCGTGTAATTGTTGCCTTCATTTCAACATATTTTGGAATTTTGTCATTCGATGCCGTCTACTGACAATAATGAAGTGTAACATGGCAAATAAGTCTCAATATGTTTTGCCTTTTTTACCATTGTAAATACAAATCAAATTGTAAGTTTTTAATTTTGTGTGTGAGAGGCACGAATTGTTTTTTCCTTTAGTGTGGTATTTATTGTTAATACATAAATCATATTTTTAGAAACGTGCATGAACATTGTTAGCATGGGAGTGGTTTGAACTATACACGTATTTGAAAAATTTGACTGTTAAAACACAGTTTAAGTTTCTTATTTTCCTGTCTTATCATGTGTTAATTAAAAAGCTGCACAATTAGTCATTTACCCTATTGCTATTGTAAGATCTCCTAATACGTATTATATATTAAGAGGCATCCAACAACCCAACGTAACATCTAACAAAACTCTATTTAAATTATTTATTATAGTATATTATTTTGTTTCAAATGATATGTAAATTTAATGTTTGCGGTCACACTAAAACAGAAGATTTTTTCAAGCGGACTAAAATATTGGGTAAAAAAGGCGGTTGCACTGACTAACACATTGTTTTAATTGTTTAATGGAAACAACTTCAAAGTTCAAAACAACATTTCCCAAACCTATGCTTTTGAATAACTACATCAAAGGGCGCACATATTATCATTTCAGTTCGACAATACAAAATCCGCTTTCAATATTCATTTAACAAGCGTTGTTAATTCACTGTTAGTTGGAAAATGTATCGTAAATATTGAAAAGCACAGATTTGTATGCCGACCGCTTATTATAATTTATGGATGCACTCACATGAATTTTGTGAAACTTATTATATATATTAATTTAATCTTATTTGTTTGTATTCTGGTTTGACTAAAGAAGAGCTACGAATTGAGTGTAACATAATGTGAATTACATTTCTTGAACGTAAGATCATACAAAATAATTTGTTTGCCATTGAAATTTATAACCAAATTAGTGTTACTATTTGAGGTAAAACGAGGATTAAATTCATTGCGATCTTTTAATGCTCATGAGGAAACATGATATGAACAATTATATTATTAGTAAGATAATTATTATAACTGTACGATGCCGAGGCTCCTTCTCGCCCAGTGGGAAACATGTGTTATGTTTTGTAATTTTGTGTATTTCACTCACTTTATAAGTAAGCCTACTAAATATGGTGAAATAATTAAATAATAGAAAGTGAAACGGACTTGTTTCACAATGTCCCGTGTACTACAAACCAATTAAACAGTTTGACGTGCGCTATTGAATTCCTTATTAGTTATTAGGGTTGAGAGTTAGGTGACCTTTAAAGTTTTCTGAGTTTAAAATCGATGAAACGTTTAAAAATAGGAGGCTATAATTAAGTTTTCGTTATAATTATGAAACAAGTAGGAGCTTTTAATAAACTTCCGAGAAGAAACTAAAACATGTCGAAACCTGGAGTAGAAAACGAAATTATAAATAAATATGAAGAGGCGGTGAGTGGTGACGATTCATTAAATAAATGTAATCATCTGCTCTACAATATGTATAAACATAATTGCCAATGCATTAACACATTTTAATATTTTGTTGTATTTATATTTTATAACGTATTTTAAATAAATAAATAAAATTTGTGGTAATGCATTATACAAAATATGAACCTTTACAATAGGTTTATTACTCTTACTCGCTAGCTACTCTACTCTACTCTACTAGGTCAGCGTAACGTACATGTTATCCTTGACTGTGTGCTTTGTGCTAAAACTGATTTTAAATTTTTAAACATTGTATAAGACCTATTGTAAGGTTCATGTCAGACAGCTGTTTATTTTGATGCATATATAATAAAATGGGAAACGCCAGTGGAATAGCCTTAAGTTATTTCAATTCTCATCCATAAAGCATAAACACACAATGGACGATGTGGTTTTCATTATTAAACGATGAAAAATTAGCAAACTGTTTATGGTCTTGGTGTGTCTTTCCAGCACGTGAAGGAGGAATTAATTGAGATTAGACATTCTATAAATTGTAGCAACGCTAATAATTCATATAAGGTAGTTTCTCTTTTAAATACTACTTTTGTTTATACTCGCTTTATTTTTTAATTTTTTTAAATAAATTTTATCAACTACAGAACACGTGATTATTTCTTTATCAAATTGAATAATAGTGTATGAGTCTAGACCAACATCAAACATCCTGCATTAGAATAGACAATTATGACTATTACAAATCACTTCTAACCACTGACGTCCAACTATGCTGGCACCCGTATTCCAACACGACAGCAACTATTGTGCATTGCTCGTCACAATTGGCATACCCAAATATTTTACAACTCTAATGTCTGTCTATTCCATTAGTATTGTTCATAATGACTCACCATTCTCACTGTATAGTGAACTTATCAACGCTCTGTTTGCAATGGATATCAAACATGTTTTGTGTACGCCAGCTAAATATCCCTCTAACACAAGGTAGCATGAAAAATAAGTGTACACACTACACAAGCGTAAGCGATACTAAAATGTTCCGTCTCAATGTAAAGTACTTCAACTGGATTGATCATTGTTAGAGATTGAAAGTATAATTTCTTCATTTTATTCTGATCAATTGTTGAATTGCAGTACACTCGTATATTGGTTTATAAAATAAAAACAAATTGAAAAAATACATTTTTTACATCTAGTTATAAAATTGGAAGCGCTGGTTCGTGCAATTCGTTAGCAATGACGAACTTTTTTGAGTTTGAGTGCAATTATTTACAAGCCGTTGGTAATTACTACCTCTGTGGTTTACGTGAAGGTTTTAAGTGTACTGTTTCCAGAGAAAGCATACTTAAACGTCGCAAACCTACAAGAACGTCATAGGCTTCCTACTTAACTGATTCAATAGAATATTAGAATATTCAATAGAATATTATCGAGACGAAAAACAATGATTTTTGAACACACTTCTATTCCGAAGAAAAATTGTTATAAACTGTGAAGCTCGTCGACTCGACGATCGGCGACGATCGACTCGACTCGACGTGAAGCTCTCGACTCGTCATTCATAAACGTAAAACTGACTGATTATAGCTGTTATGTGTTTGAGTAGAAACCATTTGCAATGACAAAAGTGAACGTTTTTTCTTATGTTTCAAAATGGTAACGAAGTCTTAATCAAATCGAATAACGCACGTTCGGAATTTGGTATAAAATGTTCGGGTACTTGAGTTTAAAAATATGGGAAAAAATAAGCTATATTAGACGCATCGCACTGCCTCGCAACACGAATGTTGTAAGAACAGGCCGATTTCGAGAGCGGCCACGTGCTGTAAGATAAATCGTTGTTTGTAACAAACTGCTTTCGTAAGAGAGCTGGAAGGCAGTATTAGTAAACTGACATCACAAATCATTAGTAAACAAAATGCAGAAAAAAATCAGCTAAATTCAAATTGTAGGAATACGTTAACATACAACATGCATTCTCATTCAGAACAACGAAAATACTGTATTTTTAACTAGTTATCCGTTTTGAATGACAATATTAAAACTTGGAATTAAAAAACGTAAACAGTACAGCAGGTGGCAACAGCTGTGGGACTAAATTAGCACTTTTAGGTACTTCAGAAAACGGTTCAACTGTGATAGAATGTCTGCGTCAATGCATCAAACCAAACAACGGAATAGAGCTTGGTTATATAATTACAATAATTTAAACTTGTGGTAATTATTGAAACTTACACTATTTCCAAACTGCTGTAAAAGTATTCAAAATATGAATAAATTTTGGAGTGGATGATCTGTTTAAAGAACATCTTTATAAAGAGAACCGTCTGTATATTCTGATATTCAAAGACGATCCTTCGATTTCTTTCTTTTATTGTTTCCAATGCTTTGCCTTTTTAAGATCCCTGCAACGACTGATAATACTGTATATAAAGTTCAACTTGTTACAAATCTAAAAACACAAAGAACAACCCAGAAGCTAATTTAATGCCTGGAGGGCTCGTTTCAATTTTGTATCGTAGAACTTCCAGGAATAGATTTCCTAGTGTTCATTGTGTACAGCCATCATTGTTTCTTTCAGAGAGGCTCGCAGAATCCTATTAGCATTGCCTTCAACAAGGTCTTTGTTCGTGGAGCATCACACATGTTGGATCTTTGTTGAAGAAACAAGACCGACGAAAATAGGGCAGAGGTTTTTGTTTTTAAACAAAGTGATGAATACGAATGGATGAACTTGAGCTGGTGAAGATGTTGAGGATCCTTGAATGGATAGACTGAATTGCGTGACACAGAGGCTCATTATATCGTTGCCTGAAGCTAACAAGACTGCTTCAAGGGTAGGTATTCCATTCTTTAGAGATGTTACTGAGAACTGGAATCTTTTTAAACAAGATTAAAATGGCATCTTCATACACAAGTTTCACTATGATCTAACAATATTGCAATTTTCTTTCATTTTTTCCCTGCGTTTTTTTTAAAGCTCTGTTATCTTACATGTTTGTCTACCTTAAAACGTTACCTACTATTTAAAATGTAAAATCGTAAACTTATTATGTAATATTTTTTAAATGTGACCTTTCTTATGGCCTAGTACCCAACATTGTAATACCCAATTCTCGAAGAGCCAAATCAATTGTTTACCTGTAGTATTTGTCAATAAAATTAGGGTTTAGTATCTTTTGGGCTGAAATTTATTTAAAACTTCAGTGCAGCATTGCGAGACAAAGCAGATGAATGAAATCGCACCCTATTGTTACCCCTGAACTGGCCATAAAAAGAAGGTTTACAGTTATCGCGAAAACATTCACCTATACGGTAGTCAGAAAAGACCATCAACACTCCCAAATGCGTAGCAAGAATTGTGCTGTTATGTTATGCCGCGGAATCCACTTTGCATCTCAAATATTTTATTCATGCGTGTCTAAAGTTTATGATCAACGGAACGTGATGTCAATAATGTACAACTATATTTGCGCTAAATCTAAAAAAAAAACATATTTTCTACCCACTCATATACAGCAACTGATTTTCAGTGGGGGACAATTTTATATAGTGCTTCGTTGCTATCATGGCTCTAAAGCCACCGCTAACATATAGGCCTGTAGATACCATACGGGTAAATTTGTCAATTTCCAAAATTAAATAAGACATCCCGAACTGGGAATTGCACCCTTGACCTTCTGAATAAACTGCAGGCATTATTAATTAACCTAAGACCCACGAGCCTCACACAACACCATAACACAAACCATGTGTTAAAGTAACGGGGACTAGTCTCGTGTAGTCACCCATTTGTGACCTACATACAATGGAAGCAACTGTCACCCAACTAGTATTAATCAGGTAGGCCGTAACTGTAGGGTTACATTTCCCCCTCTATCGTGTTAGGTTAGTGTGATAGTTGGAAAAGAAGTGCCTAGGACTCACAGCATTTGCCGGATAAGTATGAGGATTGTCGATGGTGGGTATCAAACCATTACCCTCTCGAGTTCGAGTCTCTGGGATCCATCGTTATCAATAACACGTGATAGATGAAGATATACCCCAATCTGCGAGTTGCAAATATGATTTCAACAACCGATATACATTTGAAACAAATCACCGAAATGTTTCACTATGTTTAATTGTTTTACTAAGTAAAGGTGGCTCGTTTGTCCACTGGTTAGCATCCCTGCTTCCAATGCAGAAGGTCCTGGGTTTAAATCCCGCTTCAGGCAGAAGTTTTTTAACTTCTAATGTGGATTCAATTCCATCACTTCTTGTATTAGTAATAAGTAGGTAAACGGTGACTTTGGAGTCGTCCTTGCAACGAAGCACTCAATAAATTCAAAGTTGTTCTGAATCGGCCTTGTTGATTCTGGCATTTGTCCGCAGGTGTTCGCACTGTACAATCACTGATTCATATGTTTCGTATTTGAAATATAGATCTTCGATTGATTATGGCTCACTTGTCGATGGTGTTCGAAGCCTACATGGTTTGTTCAATCACTTTAAATTTAAGTCCGCCACTGCAAATCAGTTTAGTTTCTGAGTAGGTAGACTCTCAATGTGAATTTATTTTCATTTATTTTATTTTCGCGCGGTATTTGTTATGTATTTCCTACAAGCGTCTCGTCTTAAGACGGTGTAACGCGCCTGCAAGAAACTGCGATCATCAAACGTTCAAAGGCAAGATTGCTCTTCTCCGCTGACTTAATTACTGGTTAGCTGCTAACGGGCAAGCATCGATGCTTGAATCTACCCTTAATGGGTTGGTAAGTATTCGGAGGTAGTTCGTGTACAAAACACGCTAGACGTGGAGTTTCGCCCACCGACATTTTAATTAGCTTTTCGTTTTCCTATAGCATATTGCGATGGCGGAAAATTCAACTAACTATGCCTATTATGAGCTATTAACGGAATACCCTACACTTATTTGGAAACATCCCCTCTCCTTTCTTTAAGTAATTATGTTGAAGGCTTTAGTTTTTGCTGCTGTTTAGTGCAGATATTTCATGTTTCTTACAGTGGTTCAGGCCCTAAGAAGGCAAACGAAGAAAACGCAAAATATACAGTCAAAGTCGAACCTTCGCTCAGTAGCTGAGCTGTATTTCGTTGTTGTCAGCCATAAGTGTGGTCTACGTTAACTGCTCTAAACACTTCACTTTTACACATACATTTCCTGCAAAACGTATTTACATTGTGAACTCAAGAAATTAAAATACGCGAGTTTCACTGCACTTTTATTATTTTAATGTGGCATATATACCTTGTTGATAATAAAACGTTATCATTTTCTAATGATTACCATGCAGACAGGTTTTTAAAATTAGAATATGTCATGTACATGTTTTTAAAGTAGACCTGTAGTCGACGTGTTCACACTTTGAATCATACACACATTCTCAAGAACGAATTATTTTGTATGGGTACTTTACTTTTAATTTATACTTTTGATTTATACTTTAAATATAGCCAGCTTCGCAAAATTACAATTAAATAGTGCATGCATGTTTAAACCATAAGTAACTGGGCATGCTAACACACTAATACATAAACATTAAAAATACAGATCTGGAAGTGTGGATACGAGCTATAACTTAGTTTTCTTCGTAAGCATTCCTACCAAATTTAATACAAACATGTCAGCATTCGACATGTACTAAATACAATTTGTATTATCTTGGGTAATTGCAAGTGTGTGTATTTGCATGTATTCATAACAATATTTGAAGAGGTTTGTTAAATGAAATGCAATTACAATGACATGAGTTTATTTACTGAAGCAGTTAAATACAAATTTGAAAGTTCCACAATGCTGTAGGTCTAACCTAAACGCATTTTTTTGTTGTTAGTAATTTAATTTCCAACTGGGCGAAATTGCTAATACACATTATAAGTTGAGTACAATGCAAATTTATTTCCAGTGTAACTGAAATAAAATTAAAGCAATGAGCACTAAAAGCATTTCCAACTGAATTCATAAATGACAAAATATGTGTTTCAATTAAATAAGTAGTGTTGTAATTGATATTTGGCTTACTTATTAAAGGTGTGATCGAATTATTTATTAAATTGAGAATTTCAATTGACAAACGTAATAGGTTACTTTGTTTTGTACCAAATTATCACTTCAAACGCTAAAAAGTGTATAAGTTCTTTGACGCTTACAGTTTGTACAAAATTCTTGTGTGTATATTGCAGATCAGTTCCGTAATTTCTGTCACTTAAACGTGCATAGACGTTTATAGTGTTTAGAGCTATCTTTGTATTTCAGTTTAATTCTGTACTTGAACGTCAACGAAACAACTTTCAATTTTCCATATTTTATAACTCTACTAATTTCACAATTAAAACAAACAAAATTGCCTGTTCTAACCATTTTCACGATTTGAAACGATGCGGATGGTATTTGGGCTTCCGTACGAGCGCATCGTTAGCATGTGATGAGCGGGTGATGTATGAATATCAAACGTTTGCTAACTCTTATACTGAACAATTCATCACAAATGCAACTAGACACTCCTATGAAGCAGCAACCAACTCTTAAGATATTAGTCCCAACTTTCAACCACACATTCTTTGAAAGCAGTCCCAGCTACATTTCACTATAATCTTAATCTATTTACATAAAAATTCAACAATCAATTGCAAAATCTTCTCCAAGTAGCATCATTAAAACTAAAAACATTTCTCAAACGAAATTTACAATTGAATTCCTCAATGCCAAAATTGATTACCCTAAACGTGTTTTCATCCCAGTCATAGTATCAAATCAAAGTAAGAAAATGACTGTAACTACTTAACTCACATATCTACCAATCTAACATCTACATTATTTTATATTATTTGCTTCATGTATATTACATATTAGTTTATATATCTTATTTATGTTAGCTAGGTATTCAATATGTCTCCCGACAGCGGGATAATCTAATGAATGTACTGTTCATGTGATCATGTGGATAAAGAAACACAAATACAATTACAACACCTCGTGGCATCCATACCGAAACAAATTTGAAACTGGAACGCAAGAGCCATGGTTCGCAATACCAACGAATGAGCCACTACGGCCACTGATATTATTCCCAAGCATAACAAAAAACATCCCCGAGTTGTATATTTTTGACACCAAGTAAATATACTATCCATAAATAATTGTAGGGCTTGGCCTAAACCCTAAATTACACAACTGAGAATCGTTAGTTTTGCAAAATTACAAACAATTAGCTACGGCTAAAGCACCCCACGTATCTATAACAAAACACAAAAATGAAATTACCGTTTGAAAAGTTTCATTATGTACGCCAGACAGCCTCGTTACAGCATGAATAGTCGACATGTACGTGATCCTGTCTGCTGATTGGTCGCATTGTGCTGCGGCTTTAACACGCTACGCACGCCGGCTAAAATTAATGCTCTTTCATGCTATTTCCTGCAGGAAGGAACTGCGCACGTATTTTCACTCAACAGAAAAACTCGATAGGAAACGGGAATTTTATTTTATATTTAATTGAAGACTGGTGAGAAACTACTTCAGCCCAGGATATGCTGATCTCATTAGTTTTCGTGCACTGGAAATGTTACTCGCCATGATAATTATATCAGTAGTATCTAGTTGCAACGGCGCAGTTCCACGCATTCGGACTATGATCAACACACAATATAATATATTGTGTAATATAGATAATCTAAAATATAGGTCATAACAACGATAAAACCACAACATGAAAGTTTGTATATAAGGTAATGAAACTCAAACAACTGAGTAATACATTTTATTTTAACAGCAGTGGGGAATTTTAATAAATGCAACATACTGTTCATTATAATAGGGAAGTCTCATCAAAAATAAATATTCCTCAAAGCACTTAAAAATGAAAGATCATTATCTAAAAATACGGGCGGTATAATTTTTATATCTGAGAAGCGTATATTTCCAATTCTATTAGCATTTCAAGTTTGAAATTTGGAACTTCTTGTTCTGCAATTGAAAAACGGCTCTTGACGTCATATGTCATGTAAACAACTGCCCCCTTGAAGTATTCTTAATAATATCAACGATATTAAGTTGGACATTTTACAATATCTAGGATGCAGTGACTTTACAACAATGTCTTTTATACCACTGTTTTCTTCAGAAAATACATTTTGATACAGTATTTACCAAAACGTGTTTAAAATAATGCAATTATTTAACATATTGTTGTTAATTAATGTTGAGCAGTGTTCATTTACTAACTAGAAATAAACGGTGGTTCAGTTAAAGTCTTATGAGAGCAATAATCTATTAAAGGGTGGGATTTCATTACTATTTGTATGATATAAAATTATTGTTTACTGACATATGACGTCAGAACCTTCTAATCACGAGCAAGATGGCGCAGGTCCGTTTCTGAGCTTGTTTTGACAGCAATATCTTTGACTTGCTGTTAAGGCGATGTTAATGCACCTTTCGAGCCGAAACCAAGTAGTTCCCGTTTATTTTAACTTGAGGTAACCAGTAAGCAAAAAAAAAAAAATGTGTGAGACTTCCCTATTACGCTACTGTTTGATGCGTTCTAAAATATTTAAATTTGAACTGCGGTGCAAAATAAAAATGTTTGGCTAATTATTCTGGAAAATAATTAACTGCGATAATTCTTGCTGTACGATTTTGTTAGTTCGCTGGCACAAAAATTAAAACTGTGTACCAATAGACTTAAAAATTCGTCTTTCAAAAATTATCACAGTTAATTATTTTCCAGAATATACGCAAGGTGATGAACAAAGATGTTCTCAAGGAACGCAAAAAAATGTATTTCCGAGTTTTTAATTTTGCGCCCACAACGTACTGTTCACTAATTGTGGTAAAAATGGCTTAATATAGTATTTAGGTAGTTACGGAATTAAGGAACGTCCGAGAAACGTTAGTTAGTATTTGGTGTTTTTCGACGTACTCAACGTACTCAACACGACAGCTAGGTCATATGACGTCGGCCTAATCCGATCCATTGCACCTCACCAGGTTCGTAATTAGGGAATCCAAATTAAATGGGGTGGGGGGGGGGGGGGCGTTTGGATCGCAAAGAGGGTCGGTGGCAAGCTAGTAGGACTAAATCCCAGCATTCACCTAGTCTGAAAACTCTTCATTCAGGATTGTCTATGGCCGGTTTCGAACTGGCAACATCTCGAATTAGAGCCTGACATATAAGAGTATTACGTGTGATCAACGTATTCGCTTTCCTGAACTTTGTTCTTAAACTAATCAGTCCCGTTATCCGTTTTTCTTGTACCCTCTATTCACTTATATCCTAATCAGTTTTGAAACTGATTTTCAAAATTGCCTCCGCATTCTTTGTCTGTCATTAACTTTAAATATTAACTCATACAATTTCTATCTGATTAATTTTGTTGAGAACTCATTTAACTAAATGTATTAATATGAAGCGCGTTTAATATGTATCTCCAGGCTCTTGTACTAATAAAAAGAAAGTATTGGAAACTAAGCTTTTAACTTTTCAACTTATTTAATAAGTCCCATCGCGTGAGCTGCGCATGTAAACAGACTAAAGCAGTGAAGGCATGGAAAGTTTTAGTTCCACACAGATGAGGCAAAAACTAATATAGTAGACGTAGAAAACAACAAAAACAAACTCACAAAAAGGTATACATCGCACAGTATTATTAAGTTCGTTTAGGTGAACTATGTAAAGCAATTAAAAGTGTCTTATGAAACTCATACACCAGAGTGTTTGCTTTGAAAAACGTTGGACTGAAACTCTACTTGAATTGGGTGATGGATGTTCACAGGTTTTGTTGTAATGAAGGAAGAGGGAACTTTGTAGAGTAAATTTTGACTTCGTAGTTAGAGTAAATGATATACTTTGAAAATAAAACCAACCATACAAATTCTGAACTACATTTTGAACAGAAATATTTTAAACTAAAAAGGTAAGACTAAAAGTCGGGACCCATCAGTCAACAAGTAGATTTGGATATGTATTTTAATAAACGAAAGAAAATTTACCAAAGCAACTCAGTCAATAATGGTACCTTTTTAAGAGGTATTTACCGAAGACGTTTTGGAGTAATTGAATGTTTTTTGTTTGAGTATTTTATTGGAGAAATTTCTTTTTGTTTTCATACTTCATAATAATGGGGTATGTGCATTAATTTTCAATATGTATGGAAACGGATTTTACATATCAGGAATAATTTAAAAACTATAGAAGTAAATAATGATATTTACATTTCGGTTCAAAATTTCCGATTTTCTGTTATGGCCGGTGGGATCAATATCCATGTAAAATCATTATTTATGAATTAATTTGCTACTGCCTCCTAGGTAATACATTGCAAGTAACATGGACCACTGGACCCCGTCAGTGGGTCATGTGGTACTTACCACTCGAGCTCTTGTCACTTCTTTATACAACAATGTCTAGTTGTCAAATCTTCAAAAGATTAAGGTCCAGTTGGTCCAGTCTTACAATGTCCCAATAACTACTTATTCATCTAATAGCTTGTTTTTTCCATGGCAACCACCAATCAAAACCCTTGAAATCCTCCAAATAGCTTATTTGCTACAAATAACTTTATTATTAGGAGATTGTAAGACCAGCCCTAATAGCATTGCCCAATGTTTACTAATATTCTATGAAAATGTTACGTATATTTGTTTGTAATAATAGTATTTAGTGTCCATAATTAATTGTTAGACATACTAGACATAAATTTGATTTCATATTTCTATACATCGCATCGGTAAAATAATCTGCAAAGAAGAGTTATTTAATTTATCAATGTATGGTTTATGGTTGATACATGAATGGTGATGTAATACACCGTTTTTTCCCACCATAGGGTCTAAATATGTGTAAAACTTTCAGCAAGTTTCTATAAACGAAAATTAATTTTGCGTAATTGAAATGAAATAGTTTTGTATTTAGGAAGTTGATAGAAATCTAGTTTAATAATTAAATTCCACTCACAACGTACTTATTCGTAGAAGTGTTTCAAAGTGTTTTACTAGACGAATACCCCTCAGCAATATTGTTTTTGCAACACAGCTCCAAGCGCAATACACGAACTGAAACAAAAAACCCCTTTTGTTTCTTGTTTTCTAATTTACTAGATCGAAGATAGACGACAAAGAAAATCGGTGTATCCCTCGGACAAATCCAAACAATGAAGTTCCACACTAGATCTTTGTGGTTTTACGAAACGGAAACTTGATTTTCACTGCAGAATCTGATTGGTTCTCTCCGGCTTCTCCAGACGAAGTCGTTCTCTTCGGTTTGAATTTCGTTAGAGCGAGATGAGAAGCCATGGTCTCCCTCTTTGATATGGCCTCGTAAAGAGGTCAGAGTTGACCCCAGCAAAGAGATCAGAATGAACATAAATGCAAAGAGGTCAACAAGTCTCCGCTTGAACAAAATCAAATTCACAACGGGCGTTTGTCTGCGAGATCTGTGTTGGGTGAATAATGATGCCTCACTATTTATCTGGTTCGTTCACATTTATTACAGAACTAAAAGGGACAGCAAAAACCTTCATGTTTATTATAGTTAATGTACTACAATAATGTCCAAGAATTATTATCAATCGCACTGAAACATACAACTGATGAGTGTTCTAGAATATGTTACATAACGCTCGGTTATAGCAAATGTTACCCCCTGTTTTGATAGAGAATAATGTTCGTTCCAACCTTTGAAATGGACCCTGTTTCCAACGGCCAACCTAGCAGTACAGTATGCAGCCCCTCACTTATCGGTGGGTTTTCATCATTTCTAGAACCCCGTGATTTAAGACCGTGTACAACGAATCATTAGTCATACCGCTAGTCATACACAGAGACTTTGACAAATAGGTACAGAAATATGTTGCTTCCAGTTATAATGTCGTTCAAACTTCTTGATCATATATCCTATCACAGTGCCTGAAAACATTGGCCAGTCATGTTGTTAATCAATAAGCTTCGATTAAGATGAAGATTTATTAAAATTGTTTTCGAAGTACAGCATTATTAAATTTGATCTAGGCCCATATTCACAGTAAATTTTAAACTCACAGCGCAGTGGAAATCCAAAGTTCACAGCTAATTGGTTTGAGTATGAAAATTGTATACAGTGAGTGAACGATCATGGAAGATCATACCACAGATACATTGGCGTGAAAGTGCGTTGATGTGTTATCTGTGACCATACTCTTATCAATTAATCTACTCAAATCCATGACAGTATCACAATTCAAAATCGCTACCGTTGTAGTCTACGAATCTGTTGTACACTTCGGGACTTCAGACTTAACTTCAAATAACTTGCTTTTACCATGGCAAACACGAATCAATCAGAAGTTTTGAAATGAGCTATCTAGTTACTAGTATATAACATATAACTAAAAAACCTGCATATAGATTATAAAACCGAGCCTAGACACAATCTTGTGAAAGATCATAACGATCGGTTATTTGTTTTTCTGTAGACCTACAGTGCAAACAAATGTTATAAAGTCTTCAAGTAGTCGGGTAAGTTTTTCAAGAAACGTTTTCTGTTGATTGATTCTTTTGTAAGAAATCGTTGGAAGTCGTTCCGCTTTGTCTACATTTGCAAGAAAGACAGTCATGAATGACAGTTGTGAAACCGATTCCGATCAAGACATTTCACAGACACAACAAATATACCAACACACAAAATGTCGTTTTCCTTGGTGCTTTTTGATTCGGCCACTACGCGGCTGTGTATCAAGAGAGAAGCGTGTGTAGCGTCGTACGTGACGCATGACGCATTGTAGGGCGTGTTTTTGTAATCACGTAATGTCTAGTACTGGGTGTGGATGAATGGGCGTTTGCAACAAGCCTGGCTTCCGAGTGTTATCATCTAACTCGGCTAAAACCTTCCGGGGAGGGAACGAGCCAATGCCCTGAAGACCACACTGATTCTACACGCAAGGCTAAACCGTGGAGCTTCAGTTACCCATGTTTACAGACCCGTGATATATACAACTACCGCCAACGATAATATTTCCTGCATTGGTTCGTTACAGAACATTAGTAAGAGGATACATTCAGACCCGTATTACAATATTCCAATAACTACTTGCTCGTCGAATAACTTTTCACCATGGCAACTTCCAATCAAATGCTTTGAAACCATCCAAGTATTTGTTTCAAATAACTTTCTCATTGATGTAATACTGGCCCTCTGAATAAGAATATCCCCTTATTGTTTCACTGGCAAACGCACAAATTGAAAAATTATCCTTCAATAAAAACAATATCGTATCATTAATGGAGAGATGCCTGCTGTAAGGGACCACCACCATTAACTCGTTTGTTCGATGTTCCTCTTCAGCTGACTACAACTATGTACATAAGCATCATAGAGTACTTGGAACCCCTCAATAGTCAATAGGGTATCGCCTCCACGGCTGATTCACCTCTACGTGCACAAAATATGATTAAGTCAGACTGTCCATCAGTCTATAGTTTCGATCTACATCTATCATTTTCTCAAATAAAAGTCATATGAGGCCAAACACTGCAATACACAGTGACTGTCAGCATTTGCCAGAGTTTAAATATAAATTTGATTATGTTACTATACTGTTTATTTTATTAACAAATGTCATGCAGTATTTATGTAACTCAACATCACGAATATATATGTAAATCCCAGACGAAAGTTTGTTTTACGCCTCGAATTGCAAAAATAACATCCATAAATTGTTCGAACTGTAAAAATGCGACAATAATTCAGAGATCTTTTTGTAAGTAGATTCTCGACCTGTCAGTTTTTGTGCGACTTTGAGTATGGAACCTGTCTCAGAAGACAAATGTATGGAGCCAAGTTTTTCTTGTGCGTGTTTCCCTTCCCTTGGCGACAACGTTTTATAAGTTGTCACTTGGGACGGGTTTCGCCACCATCAGCAAACTGCTGCCCCTAACCTACTGGAAATAATGGACGACTTTCTTAGTAGGCCATATGAATACGAAAACTCTCTCGTGGTAACTTTTATACGGAAGTTATTCAAAACTTTCTTTTACACCATTTTTATAAGCACTTCTCTCTGACGTAGTGAACGTGCTCGATTAGGTGTTTGGTAAACAACCAGTTCCTGTTTCCTGTTAGAGCCCTTGTTTGACGATACATTTCAATAATTTTGTCTTATTGATTAACGTATGAATGGAAACAGTTTTTAATCAAATTTGATTATTTCTATAAAAATAAAAAAATAACCCAACGCTGATCATAACATTTTTGCTCGGAATTGGTTTATGGCTATAATGATAAATCATCAAAACCATTATCTCCTTTAACTGTGAGAATGTACAATGTATAGCATTACTTCTATAATAATCTCATGTTTACGGAATATCATACACAAACCAACAGTTTCTTGTATCACAATGAATTTTATTTTTTAGTTTTTATGACAATTTACTAGTTTTATCTGTTTTTAGTAGAACGCAAAAAGTAAGTAGTTATAGCCATTATCAATGACAACGTTCTGAATGAAAAGCTATAATTACAGCTTCTTCACTGGTGCGCAGCAGTCTATACATAATCATGCCAATCGCGGTCGATATAATTGCTTCATCTTCAATCGCAGTCTACTAAAACAGCTAGGTCTAGGTCATGTTACATTGGATATTAGCTAATGTACCAACTTACTTTGAATCAAACAAAATAATAAAAGATTGCGATTGGCGTGCTTGACTTTGCACTTACTGTATGTGTCGTTAATCTGGTTTGAAAAACTGTTGCTCTGATTAAAATATGTTAAACTTGTTGTCAGTATATTTCTTTGCATTTGATTAGTGGTAAACAAGAACAAGGTATTTTATAAGTAACAATTAACTTCAAGCAAACTTCGATTTATGTTCTGTAACTTCCATTGATCAGACGGTCGCCTCACCTTGTCCCCCGAACTCCAGCACGAGGAGGGAGACCAGCAGCCACAGGTGGTGCCCGAAGAGACCCTCCATGGTCAACACCGGCTGAAGACGCCGCAGATTCCTCCGGTACCGTCCCTCAGCGCGCGGCCTCAGGGTCGGTCCCGAGCATCACGACAACACAGGCTAACGATCGCTTTTTCTTCCCTTATTACTCCTTTAGTTTTTACATCCACTTAACAAAATAACACCCTGCAAAACGTAACCGCTCGGCTGTCAGAAAATGTATACAAGAACTCTTATTACACAAACACGAACAAAGCAAAGCGTTTAGTAATTGCGTGTGACGTAGGAGTAACGCGCGTGCGTCGAATAGGACGATACTTTAGTGACGTCGCGACGCCTCCAGCCGTGACAGATGAAGCGGGCGTCGCACTCCACCGCGCTAGTCCAGCAAACAGACGGCGTTGGCGGGCGGCCCTCGCGGCTACGGCTCCTGTTGTTACCACGCGCATGCGCTGTCACGTGACCTTGGCGTGTGTCTTGGGGAGAATCTACCACGGTCTCTCGTGTCCTCGAACCACTAACGTAGCCATTGTTGAGGTTCCTCCAATGGCCACCCGCTTGCGTTGTCACTTCACCTGCCAGTAACGTCTTATGGAAGATACGAATCCTTTAAGTATTATCAATTATCATAGTCATTGCCTGAATACTGGAACGCTGTTAATAGCTTGGTATTGTATCCACAGCCATTAATAGGTTCATTACTTGGTTAGTGATTCTATAACACGGCAAATTGGGTAGTGATTTATTTATAAATAAATCCTTAATGCGGTTAGCATTTATGCCCACGCTCCAAACCTCCAGGCTCCAAACTCACATGCACTCGAGAGCTACGTGTTTGCCTTTTTACTCTCTGCTTTCTCAAGAACTGTTGTATTCGTAGGAGGCCAACATGTTCGCAAGACACCACCATTCTGGTAGCATTGACACAAACCATTGCATGTTGTGCTAGCTGATATGTCGAAGGACAACCTTGCACTGCCGCCTGTAGCTCGTGTGACATTTGAGAAAGTACGTCCGCTAAGCCAAGACCTCCTTCAGGACCACGTTGGAGGATGAGTGTGAAGATGATATCGTCAGTAAATTATTAGAGTTAATGGCATGAAATTTAATATTATAAAGGTTTGTAACACACATTTAATGTAAATTATATATCATAATGTAATTTGGCATTTAAATTTGAGAAATATTTATTTACATTTTATGAACCTCTCAACCTCTTATCTTCATGATAAGTAATGGCCAATATAATGCAATAATGGTGCTAGTGCTAATAGAAATTCACAAAGGAATAATTATGCTGTTTAATGTATGCCGTGGAATTCTTTTGTATGCAACTGATAACATCGAAGTCAACTGGTAGGCTACGTTCATGCAGGCATACATTAGCTTGGTGTTGATCGCTAGCAAAAATGTAAACACAAATTATGATAAATAGAAATTAATTGTTACAAACTTTGTGATAGAATAATATAAAACTTAATGATTGTATGTATTTTTATTGGTGAGCATCATTGTGGAGAAATAGTTAAGTTGTAAAGAGATATTGTGTTCATGTCCATGACAGTAGGCCTACTCGCTTCTGTATCGTCGTGTCGCTACATTGTCCATACTCCCCAGTTCGACTGTGTTTTGTGATACAGCTGAATTCGTTATGTTTCAGCCGCCAGCCGCACAACCAGCGACTCTGCCAAGTGGCTTAGCAGTAGCTATTAACTTTGACTCCCGGTAAGTCACATCTCGCTTACTAAGTTGTTTGCCACGAACGACGGTCTAGGAGTGTTCAATAAACTAGCAGGGGAAGTTTGGGAATTAAATACCAATACCCTGAAAATCCAGGGGAAGAGAAGCCAACTATGAAACACGAAATTGATTTATTGATCAAATATACGGAAATAGTTCATTACAATTTTGCCATTTGTTATAAAGTTTGTCAAATATATTGATTTACTCTAGATCTTTATCGAGGGGTTAACAATAAAAAACATTTTTTTATACGAAGTTGGCATATTATATTATACGCTATTTTTTTTTTATTAAGTTCCCTCTAGGTCCATACCTGTTTCGAGAACAGTTCGCATACACATCACGACATTTAGAATGTATTTATTTCCTGGTTTGATTTTTCAAACTATAATTCAGTGCGAGATTAAACATTATTCATTTGTTGATACAATATATCTTGAGTCTGCGGTATAGTGTAAAGAAACGAAAATGAGTGATATACTGAAAAAGGGACGAAGAGGGGGGGGGGTTTAAGGTGACTGATTGAATCTTGTCTTTGAGCGGGATTAAAGCCAGTGATGCCTTATCTTATCAGATATATTTCTTTATAAAGACAAATATTTTTTAATTAAGTACAATTCAAGATAAAAATATCCAAATGCATATAAGTTAACCAATATCAAAGTAAGTAGGGAAGGAAAGGGGGAGGGGTTAACTCACAGCCACTGTCATAAGTCACATATTGTGTATACGTCACCCGGAATTCGAACCCACGTCCTTCCCCATAACCTAGACCCACTTGCATGTCATATCTGTTGCTCTGTTTCTTCTCGGCTCCGGTTGAGTGAGCATCTCGGCGCGGAGTCTAATCCATTACACTCCATTTAGCCGGGAGTTGCAGAGAGCGCCCGGCGATATCATAGCGACCGTCGTACAATTACGCTGGTCTAGAGCAGAGTCGCACAGATTACTCTGCCAGAGCACTGCTGAGAGTAACACGTACGCTTGACAGCCGGTTGTAACCGCACTGGGCCATTCCTTGGAGGAAAAGCGTTCTCGTTAAAAATTGTGTTTTCCCTGTGACATTTCACCAGGTTTCTGTGCATACGACAATGTACTTGTGTAGAATACAACTGTTTGTTAAAACTCAGAAAACAGAAAGCCAATAATTTTAAAGGTACTTTTTGATACTCTCTTCATTTTGTAAAAGCGTGCATAACCAGACAGTAATAATAATAATAATAATTTTTGTAGGAATACCCGTTCTAGGGTGCTTACCAGCTTTATCTGATGTGCCCCTCTTCAGGTGACTAACTATAGGTTATTAGGGTGTTTGGATAGTTGGGAAGGATTGTCCGAGGGCTGATAGTATGACTCAATCCCAGCATTCGCTTTTACGACTGAGGAAAACCTCGGAAAAAACCTTCAGTCAGGACTGCCGGTGGCCGGAATCGAACCGGCGACCTCCCGAATTAGAGTCTCGCGTCTTACCGCTGAGCCACCTCTATCGGTAGACAGTAATAGCTCCTATTCTTTGCCTGTGCTCTTGTACTTGAACCACGCCTACCGTATGCTATAACTCTATAAAGGTACCTAGAGATTTCAAAGGAAGAAAAATATGACAACCGTGGAATGAGATTTTCTTTCTTGAAATAAAATTACATATTCATTACAAAGAAACAAAACTGTACAAAATGCATGTTCCACCCTTCTGAAAACAATGGAGATAAATCATAAAATTTTACATTTGAGACAATGTAGATCCCATTTGTTACCAAGGAGTTGATCTGAATATAGCCTACATAGGTCTCTCTTAGAAAATGGCGGTTGATTTGTTGCTATTTAATTTGTTTGATGTGTAGTATAAATTAAATTGCGTACGAATGAGAGTTCATTAGGATAGAAGGTCTTGTATGCAGCCATGGCATTATTTTGATAATCGTTATTTCGGGTTCAGCAGCGTAGTTGCCGTGGTCGATGAGGGGTTAGTGTGATAAACCGATGTTAGTACGTTCCAGGTTCGTATACTGGATTAGGCATGGATGTTATGCGCCAGTCGATTATTATATTTGTCAAAAAATAAGATATTTAGGCCAAATATCAACGTTATTTCAGATTCTCTTTTTTTACTCTAGCAGTTTCAGTTGTGTTATATAATAATCTAGAGGATATTATATTCATACCTTATGATAACATTTTGTTGAATAAAGGAAATCATAAATGTCATGCTGGTATATTTAAAGTTTAAAGTGTGTTTTGTAAGGTACATTGCTTCGAACTTCAACAAAGGTTCGGGTGCAAAAATAGAGACAGTGAGAGAGTTGAGTTAGAAAAGCGGCAACACCAGTATACAATAAAGTTCTTAGATTTGCATTTGAAAACAAAACAAAGTTTGTTACTGCGTTTAACTAACTACTAATTTATGGAAGATGAAATGAAGTATATTATATGCGTATAGTATTTAATTTAAATACATTAACGTAAAGTGTATTAACAATGGGCTAAAACAATTTTAATGATGTTTTGTACTTAACGAAGTACGACGACCCAAGTTCATTCAATATATTTTAATCTACTTGAAAATACTCATCAGTCTGAGTGTGGATGAGGAATTAATCTAAAATATATTAAAGTGGAAGAACCATTGGTATTATGTTTTAAAATAATAAGAATTATAGTGCTCAGCCCAATTATAAGTTTATTTGAAGTATTACATCGCAAAATAGAATGTGTTAGCCAATATAGTACTTAACATTTATCGGATATAGATAAATATCCGTAACAGGCACCTCACTGCTTCTATTAATGACATCGGCCAACCTCATTATAAAAATTATTTGAGTCACGTCTTCATAAGGCGAATGGTATTGAGTTCGAACCTCGCTTGGGCATTCCATTCCTAATTGTCCTACTACAATACGCCAAAGAGATGGCGCTAGTGGTCTAGGGTGGGTTTATTCATGCGTACAATGGCAGAGGTCCAGAGGGCAATCCCTGGTTAGGGCTGGGGTTTTTTAACTTTGGAAACTAACTTTGATCTATCGATCAACATGTTACTTTTGTATATATGTAAACGGTCACTTTGATGCCGTCATAGCAACGAAGCACATAATAAATGGCCTAATGTCCAGCAATGAAAATCAGTTTTATTTATCTATCACTAAAGCCATCTCTGTTTGTATTGGATAGGGATACTCTCATTAATCTGATGTTCTGTGCAAGGAGATACGTATTTACTGTTTTGACATATATGAATGTCATGCCGGTATCAACTATGATAAATCCTTGTTTTTCTCATAATGAAAAACATAGAGTATTAGTATCAATAACAACTCTTGAGTTAACGAGGTCAGTCAATACAGCACTATGCTCAAACCCTTATCGTAAATGCTACAGATACGAATTCAAGTATAACGTTGGTCAGAGAGTAATCTTTGGTCAGAGTTTGTAAAGAGGTTGACGTTTGTCTAACATTTTAGTTGTTTTTGCAATCAACCACTCGACAGCTCAGATTGCTAAAGTTGTTAGTTCAGTTTGAGAAAACTGAAAACTTGATGTCTATATGTACATTATTTTAGAGGAACTAGATCTAAGCATGCTTCTCCGATTCATCACTTATAAAGTGTAAACAAATCATTGTATACATAATTGTGTTCACTCGGAAGTAACTTCTAATTATAAATTCAAAATTCATAAATAAGAGATCACAGATTAAAATGCCATTGAACTTTCTAGTTCGTACGTAAATTTCAATTTTAAATTGTTTATATAATGTAATTTTTAATTGGTTTTTTTCTCTTAATTCTGAGTTTAAATTATGCTTTATTATTACGAATATAGTGTTGTTGCATTATAAAGATAGGTAGATCTGGTATTTGGGGGCATAATGCTCATTTCTGCTAAACTAATTAAATTTCATGTATAAGAAATATATAATGTAGGCTGACTTTCTTCATTGTATTATTTGTAAGGGTTGTATTATGAGTAAAAAATAAAAAAGATAACAACAGTTATATTTTTTGTTTATGTTAAGAACAAAGCAATAATCATGAAATTGGAGTAAAAGCAGAACTCCACAGTTACAATTTAAAATTGAGAGCACAAGTTGTTTATTTTTGTCTGTACTGGATGTTCTTCAATACATATTCACAGCTAAATGTGTTTTCAAGGCGCAGTATTGGAAAATCTTTCAAACCGCTTTCCAGGCCTGAATGGTTACGGCTTATAGCTGTGGTTTTTAGGGGACAGAGATCGAACGAGAGAGAGATGTAGAGAGAGAAAGAGAGAGAGAGGGGAGGCGAGGTGAGTGAGAAAGAAAATAAAAGAACCGCTTGACTGGATTGTAAAAACGACATAATATTTACCGAGTTGAAAGCTATATGCAGGTTTAATATATTGACACTTTGAAGCCGGGCGAGAGCGAAGCAAATCCAATCAACAGCGACCAAATCCCATCAGATTAAAACCTAGCTAAGCAATCTGATTAAACTGGATTCGATCGCTATCGGACTATGCTTCACTTATTTCACTCGTGCATTTATTTTGTAAAAAAAAAAATACTTTTACGAAAATTAACGGGAACGCAAATCAAAGGCTTTAAAACAAGTTCCGACGAGTCAAAAGTATAATTTGTAGAAATCACCACGCATCAATGTCCTAGCTTGTTGATTATGTTAATCAACTCGAATACGAGCTTGTATTCGATTTCTGTGAGAACAGGTTTTTGGTTTGAAATTTACATCATTAAAATATTGCGGGAGATACACATCTAGCTGTCAAAGTAAGTCACCATGGTTACTGCGGGGGAGTCAGTCTGCCTACGCAGAACATCCTATGCTCGTTGACCTAGGCTTTGTATACCTTGCCACTGATGACGTAATTTCGAAATGTTTCATCCTTACCTATAGAGATGTCTCAGTGCTACACTCGAGGATCTGATTCGGGAGGTCGTCGGCTCGATACCCGCTATTGACAATCCTGACTGAATATTTCTTCAGAGCTAGGTTTTCTTCAATCACAAGGCGAATAATGCTAGCATTGAATCATACCAACATCCCTCGAACATTCTTTCACAACTATTTGAACACCCTTACATAATTGTGTGCACCACATCACAGGTATTGCTACGAAAACATAAAAAGTAAGAAATGTTTCCATATTATAGTAAAATTATTAAAAACAATAAACAATTGGGAAAACAGAAAAACGTGTACAAAAAATAACATTGAATCGCATTCCTTCTATTTTCACAAATGTGTTAATTTTTACTAGACAACAAGAACATGTTTTTATAAATGAGGCGTAGCCATAATAGGGTTTGTACCAGCCGGTCCATAGAGTTAGCTCTGCCTGTCGTAAGAGGTGACTAAAAGGCCGACGTCGTGTGATGACCTAGCTATCGAGATGGTTATAAAACAACAAATAAATATCAATAAAAAATGTGAACTAAAATGTATTCAGAATGTTAATTTGGCCATTCCTGCACAATTTTAAAGGGGATGATTAATAAAGAAGTTGTGAGCAGTAAGTTAATATATATATACTGTATTTTCATTTACAGTCCAGCTTAATGGATGAATGGTCGTCCAAAACTGTATTCTATGCTTTAGGATCTAAAACGATTAACACACGAACCTTCTATGGGCTAACGAGCTTTTCCACGGTACACTAATGAGTTTATTAAGTTTGAATCCCATGCTAATCGCTTGCTGCAAATTAAGAGGAAATACTACCACCAATAGTAAAACCGCCTAAAATTACTGTTTTTTAATCATACTTCAATAATGATATTGAACATGGAAAAAGTGAAAGCAGGCCTCACTTTGTATTAGTAGGAACTTAAAAGTTTAAAAACTTTCCTTATATTATAATTACTGTTGTTTTTATTTTAAATGTTCTTAATTACAAAGAAATTAATGTGGAATATTGGTTGTAATTGATAATAATATTATTACAAATATTGTGTGCATTATATTATTTATAAGCAAATTTAACGGGATTTTCACTTTTTGATAAGGTGTGGTGGCATGATTGAGATATTAACTAAGCTGGTAGTATCGCATGGTTCCAATACTGTCGACCGGTAGTCTTTCCTAGTAAGTGGAATACACTAGTTCTAATAGAAAAACATCGGCTAACGTTTTCTCGGTTTCTCTTACCGAAACTTTTACAAGTTGGTTCAATTAATAAGTCATAGTACAGACATTAAAATAAAACAATGAACTTCAAAGACATTAAAAAGTTAAGTCAAAAGAGTGCACTGCATACTTTGTCATTGATAAATCTGAAGGACATAAGTAAGTAGGTATAACGACTAACGAGTAAAGTTTCCGTAGATTTAGTAGCCTCAAGGTTTTTGCAATATACACCATGTACCCCTTCCCCCTCCCATCCCTTTTAATCTCTGTCTAGTTGGGGGCCTACAAATTGCTCATTGCTCTCTCTGGATTCAATCGTCTACACACAAGACTAAAGAATGTATAACTTGTTCGAACTAAGTGCGGTTTCATTCCTACCGACCGACAACGGTTCAGTTACACGTCTTGCTCTAACTGCCGCACGGAATACAGTCATTTGTATCTCGAATCACGTGCTTTCCAAAAGACTGAAGTTTGCATTGCAAAGTGGGCCCGCACGCCCAATCTAAACCTTAAATTTTGACTAACAAGTGGTTCCTGATTCCTTATGCATATCTTCTGAATTCGATTTACAGAACTTAGAATTTCGGGGAAATTATAAATCAAAGTAAATCGTAGTCGTTATATACAAGAACAAGCTACGTTTAATGACGGGTTCACAAAAACGTCACGTGTAATTGTTAATGCCTATCGCGTAGTCGTAATGTTGGAACAGGAAACACATAACACAATACACACACAAAATGCTTGTTTCAAGACAGGCATGTCATAATAATACGTAATTGTCTGTTTTATTTATAAGAAAGTGATGCTATTTTCATTCCATAGTTACGACTAAAACCTAAAGAACACACTAAAACTTGAGTCGAACTACCACCTTCTTTAATATTTTAGACTACTACCCCATCTACTACATTCAATTAAACCCACATTACACGGTTCAATACTTTCGACAAACTGATTGAATTCAAGGACAAAAAAGCATCAATGAATATAAGCTATATTGTTGCAGTTTTTTTAACAAACTGTTGTTGATTCGCTTTTGTTCTTGAATTCAATAAGTTTGACGAAAGTATTGAGTCGTGTAATGTCGGCATTACGCAACCGTATAATAAATAAGGTTTGGGGGAATTATAGCATCGTTTTTTCAAGCATCGTAACCCGTAGCCTAAGCCAAATAATTTCTAATGAAATGCATAGTACAGAAACTACCCAATCCCTCAAAAGAACATCAAAGAATGTTATATCTTCGTCTAAACTCTTTATGCTTATGTATTATGTTTTATGCATTATGCATTACATTATGTTTTGTGAAGATCCGCGTTAAGAGAAATGTAACACGAAGGCCGTACGTGTCAAACACTGAGTTATAAACATCACTGCTCGCCGTACTTGGAAGGATGTGTGATTATATAGGATGATATGGGAGAGAGAAAGAAGGCAAAGATAGTGCGAGACTGAAATAAGTGTCGTGAAACGAATGATGGATTGAATCACAACGAATATATACGGACTACAAGAGATGCGGGAAAAAGAAAATCCCTTAAAATGGTGGATGGATCAATGAAGATGGAGATATATTCCAAATGGAATAAATTGATTGAAAGGAAAGAAGCAGAAAATACGTTTAACCTTAGTCCTTACTCATCAAAGAATATGGATAATATGGCAGATTGTCAATGGAGCGTACAGTCTCATCCAACAGAAATGCACCTTATAAGGGGACGGATGGGCCTACAAACTAGCCGTATGCATGTACGATATATGTGGCATAAGTATGCAAGAAACGGACTTAGAGAACATATTTAAATAAATAAATAAATAAATTCACATTTAGAGTCTACCCACTCAGTAATTAAACTGATTTGCAGTGGGGGACTTTAATTTAAAGTGACTAAACCAACCCTGTAGGCTTCGAACACCATCGACGAGTGAGCGATAACCAATCAAAGATCGATATTTCAAATACGAAACATATGAATCAGTGATTGGACAGTGCGAACACCTGCGGACAAATGCCAGAATCAACAAGGCCGATTCAGAACAACTTTGAATTTATTGAGTGCTTCGTTGCTAGGACGGCTCCAAAGTCACCGTTTACTTATTCCTAAGCCAAGAAGTAATGGAATTGAATCCAGATTAGAAGTTATAAAACTTCTGCCTGAAGCGGGATTTGAACCCGGGACCTTCTGCATTGGAAGCAGGGATGCTAACCACTGGACCAACGAGCTGTTAAGTTAATCTCAACTCATCAGTATTGATTTGTGAATTATATTTGCCAACAAATAAGAGGATAAGTGGAGAAGAGTGGTTCGAGTCAATACGTGTTCAGTTGGACCCTCAATTTACTTTGTCGGCGAGTATACACATTTCTTGGTGTTTAAAAATTGATATTTCTAAATGTGTACTCCCTTATTCTGCGACATGTCTCGTATGTACATTTTCCTCTTAATAGTCTTCATGTTGTCCCAAAGCGAACAATTTCACCCAAAATAGAAATTGATTTAACTTTTAAAATACTGTAGATCAATTAAATTACCAAACCAAATGTGTGTGCAAATTGATAATTTTAGAGAGTCCTACAGGTTGCAATGGAGCAAACCGCTTGCATTAGATAATCAGTTAACAAACGCGAAAATTCATCAAGTGTAATATGTTGTAGGATACATTTCCTTGTAACGGAAAATTTGCCTAGTTTGATTTTATCATGATAATATGCACTCGGCGGAGAATTGCTAGAAAAGGAGAGGGTTTTTAGACAGCTGCGACAAGGCTGATAACATGGCGGGAATATGATTGCGAAGGAGTGGATGCGGCTGATCGCAATGTGATACGCCTACTTGTACGATATAAATATATATATAGTAGATGATATGTTGCCTTTCTTTCCCAATCATTATCATATTAGTAAGAATGCTGGTATATTTTTGGGTTCAACCACCGATCACATTTAAGTTCCTGTTTCTTTAGTTGTCTGCTTTAATAAAATGAACCATCAACAAGTAAGAAGACTGGCCACTACCCTTCTACCTGTGCGATTGCAGTGCATGTCTGAGGTGCCTAGAAACGTGTGTTTGAATAAAAGAAACATGAACATATTTAAAAAAATTACTTCTACTGTTACTTGCTATTATTACTATTAGTCATGACTGATTTTTTAGAGTACACCGCGTATGTGAAATATAAAATTATTTAACATTTTACTTTATAACACCAACGTTTCTTGACAATGTGTCTCACAGTGGTTATCAACCGTTGGTGCTATTAGGCAAAAGTTCAAATAATTTTACATTTCACATAGGCCTACTCAGTGTACTCTAAAAAAACAATAATGATTAATACATCTTACCGTGAAAGTTTCAAACAAACTATTATTACAATTTTCTATATAAGTACTATTACGAAGTACTGCTCCTGCTACTTCTTCTACTTATGCTCTATTGATGGGACTACTGCTACTGCTAAGGCTAAACTGAGTCAAGACTGCGCACAAACGTCACAGAGGAATCACACGTAGACCAACCCCGGTCAACCCGCCCGCTAAACCGTGTGATCAGCTCACGGGGCTGTGAAAACGACCGACGCCTCCCTCGCATCTCGGCAACACCGAGACGTGGCCGGAATACGGCGAGAGAAACGAGCCCCTGGCAGCCATGTGTTATTGTATCGCCGTCGCCGCGCCAAATTGGGGATGAAGCATTAGGCCGGGGGTCCTTTACTTTCAGTGCCGAGTTATTAAAGTATCGAGTTTCTTGAAAAGTGAGCGGACCAACTTGGCCAATTTCGTACTCTTTCCTAAACTTAATATTGGTATTGTATTCACTATAGAATTCCTTGTTATAACTTGCATGCAACCTAGCCCAGCGCCCACGGTTCCGGCTAATAATTGTAAGAAAGTGGGAAACGAGAAAATTATTTGTTTAAAAATTCCATATCAAATTAAAAAAAAATTTAATTAAAAATCAATTTTTTAAATTATTATTTAAAGGGTAATAATAACACAAGAATTGTTGTGTTTGATGGAGAACTTACTTACATGCCAGCACGCTCCGCTTACCATCGCGTCATTGTCACACTTGAAAACATGATTGTAAGACCGGTGAAGGAAGTAATCAATGTAGTATTTGGTACATCGGATGGTCACAGAGAATATTGTTGTTGGCTACATTCAGTAGAAACCATGTCCTTTAATGATTTTAAAACGTAGCAATAGAAAAACAATTTAAAGTCGTATTAATAAAATAAATTTTTAAATTTGAAATTCATAAATGAGTTATTCCTACTTGTGCGGGTTTTCTTGTGTCCGAACATCAATCCTAGGCGCGTGAATAAAACACCCTAGTAAAAATGAGTTTGGTAAGTTACTGTGATCAACAAGAGGATTAGACTCGTCAGCATCATTGTCCTCCGATCAGAAGATTTGACATTGTTATCAGAAACGTTGGCCTTGTTATCAGAACGGTTTACCTTTACATCAGTAGTGTTGCCAGGAGAGGTAGAGATGTGTATCCTGGTAGATGTATCAGCAGAGTTGATATGGGTGATTGATATGAAAATCAAAAAGGTTGACCTTTGTATCATCCGAGTTGAACAGAGAGAGAAGAGTTGACCTGTGATGGGTATCAGACGAGATTACTGTAGTATTGGCGAGGTTGTCCTTGCTCAATTCAGAGAAGTTGTCATCAGTAACCCGAGATATGTCTGATGACGTCACGCAGTATCATGAAACTTGTCACAGGTCGCCAAACCAACAAAATGGGCGCTAAGAAGAAGATAAGAAAGTGGATATTTTTCAGATCGAATCTATTGCGTGAAAGGGATTTTATATAGAACGTAATGCAATCAGGGGGAAGGAGCGTGATTGCAAACTTGAGTACAACATGTACACAAATACCTAACTATAATCCAACCAACACATTAAATTTTGTCACTATTATGTATTGCACAAAATGTGAGGTGTGAAAGTATAAGAGAACCAAATGTACGTGTTGAAGGAGGAATTATTGATGTGAGGTGATAAATGTACGTGTTATAAATTCTTAAAGGATTTGTTGTTATTATTCTGATAGTTTGGTTTCTCTACTAACCTATTTTAGAGGGATAATGCGGAAACGTGGTTAGAGCGTCTTATCGTCGTTATCTGGTTTCAGAGGTTGTGTATTGTTTATTTCTATTTTTCTTCTCTATTAGTTTACCTAGAAAATTCAAGAACTATATTATTATGTAAATTATTGAGCTCGGATTAAGTAACCAAGGCGGAATTAGAAGTTAAGGAAGAACACAAATCTAAGTAAGTTTCTTGCGAAGTGTTGAGTATTTCTTAGCCAAGCTTGGTTTATTCATCACTTCGTACTTGTAAGGCAATGGGATGCGATGCTAATGCCAGACTGCCCGAGGTTATATCAAGAGGTTTCTTAGTGCGGCCAACATTAATTAGTTATGTATGTATGTCTTACTTGCCCCGGTAATTAACTACAAAGCGGTTCAGGTTGACATGTTTAGTGACATTTATGACAATTTATACGATAGAGATGGTTCAACAACAAGTACATGGTAAACAGATATGACTATTCATTATACACTGGTTTCACAAAAGAGAGGTTGAAACTACCCCTTTGGCCTTTATTAATAGTTTTCACGTGGCGACATACCGGCCAGTATGATGTCATATATTATTTAAACTTAACGTAGTAGATGAACAGGTATAATTTCTAAATTGCATAAAGGCAGATTAAGCATAAAATATACATTTGCTGTAAATCATCAACATACATTTTTTTGGTTTAAAACACAACCATGTTTTTAATGTAATGCCGCGTTTTGTTTCTACTACAAATGGGCTTCAACTGTTTCGTCATGGCAATACTCAAACCTACAACCTAGATGGCCGCCATCCGCATCATTGCATGCAGAGTCGAGTTTATGGTTGCTATGGAGTTTGTTCTTATGGAAAATAGCATGTAAAAAAATTACATAACAGCAAATCCTGTGCTTAACTTTACAGTTGTCTATGCATATCGCACTAATGTTCGTGAAAACTATCAATTATTTCGTGAAGGTTCGTGTGCCCGTTGCGAGAAGCCGTTATGAGTATTCAATAGAACAATATAATAAATATTCCAAAATAAATAAAAAATTATGAAATTATTTAAAGTAAATGAATACATAAATGAAAATAAATAAATCGTGTGGTTAAAATACTAAGTACTAATACTTATAAGTGTGGCACAATACTCGTAAAAATGTTGATGAATTGGGTCCAGCGTTTGTCGGGATAACCTTGGTTACGTTGACGGCCAACGCAGCCGCCGCAATTTTGTGAAGTATTTTGTTTGAAGTCTCCGGGGTATGCTTCTTCTATTTCATCTGAAATGTTACATATTTTGTGGTTGTGTCGCTAGCGTTCTCCTGAGCTTTGCATGCGGTTGCAAAATATGAAAGTGTTTTGCCAACGCGCACTGGATCTGTGCTCATAGCGTTCGGGGTAGGGAGTAACACCCACACACACAAAAGTAATTAAAGCTAGTAGAGTTCTATGAAAATGGGTTTATTT
The DNA here is from genome assembly GCA_945910005.1 of Isoperla grammatica. Taxonomy (NCBI): domain Eukaryota; kingdom Metazoa; phylum Arthropoda; class Insecta; order Plecoptera; family Perlodidae; genus Isoperla; species Isoperla grammatica. The sequence goes on along the minus strand of OX246737.1, from coordinate 38,972,591 downwards.
CTGTTATTTTGGGTTTTAAAATGAGTGAAATAATGAATGTTGATAACATTTTTTGTTTATATTAATTTATTATTCCTGTACTATAAAAGTGTACACAATGAGGCCACACCCATAAAAATTTGTTTTGCCGGATCTGAAAATTTAGGCAGACTTTACAAATTTGATTTTAAATAAATATTCAAAATAAAAATGTCATGCAATGCCAATTTCCAACGATTACTCATAATATATTTTGAGAATCGAAAGAGATTTGAGTTGTTGACTAATAACTTGTATATTATCCCCAAGTGACATTGAATTGAAATACAGAAAAAATGCTGTTTCTGAATTTCATTTTACCAAAGCAAGCAAACACAAACAAAAAGCTGGGTTAGAGCAAAAATGTTTTGTATATATATTATAATATTATATAGCTATGTACTCCGACTAAAACCCAATATTCTTTGATGTCTTCTTATATAAAGACAACATGTTTACCAGGGGAACTTGAAATCAATCTTATTATATCTCCGTTCTTTTTTGGTTTCTGATTAAATATTTCTAAGGATTCAGCCAACAACTCAATGGATTCAGTTACGTCTGTCGTACGATGAACTCATGCCAAGGACAACATATCGGTAATCATTATGTTGTAAATGTTTTTCTTATGTGAAGCATATGATTTTGAAACCACTGTTTAGATGACAACTTGAGTTTTTTTTATTACTAAGGCCCCCTGGGGGGGGGGGGGGGTCCATTAATTTGGAAAAACCTATATCTATGGGTTTTTTTTTGTGAACGAAGAATATCACAAATTGAAATTCGATTAATATTATAACTTTGTGATGATTGATAGAATCCCGACTCCTTTTTTATTTATTTCCAGAAATGATCTACAAGATGATTTACTGACAAATGAAGAAAATGTGAACTCACAATAATATACCCAAATACAATAATTTGTAATAATAAAGTTTTGTGGGAAACCGGTCCAGGAGCAATTCATTCATTCATCAAAATTCTGTAGGTTTATACCACAATTTGTGTTGTAGCGTTTTAGTATTCGTAATTGAATTTGAGTAGACAAGAAGCGTATTGCACATTTAAATTACATAATGATTACATAAATTAACTTAATTTATAATAGGTACGCTATAGAACTCATTATATCATAATTGGGAGTTCGCTTTCAATTTGTATCAGTCGATAAAACAAATCCCGAAATCAATTGCGAACTTTCGCACCTAGACATATTTATTATAATTCAGACAAGTTCTATTGAAAATAACGACACACAAAAATTACATTTATCAATGACACTTTTGTATTTTGTGACTAAAGTGCAATCAGTCAATTGCGTGGCAAGAGTGACGCGTAGGTTCGGCAACATTGCCAAGCTGTCGTGAGCAAGTATTCCAATCCATAAAGTAAACTATGTTTTTGTATGTATTGGACATACCAACAATGAGTCATCCGATATTTGTGAAGTGTCACACTGTTATATGTAGCCTACGTTTAACAGTTTTAGAAGTAATATGTCATATTTGGTATTTTGTAGGATCCTATTAAACGTAAAAGTGATCATAATTTTTACGGCAGAATACTTTCTATACAACTGAAGATTTGTAACATATTATAGATCAATTTTTAGAAAAATTGGATGTTTTTCTTTTGCAATTTTTAAGTAAAAAAGTCATAAACTTACAGGTCATAACACATTAATTACTCAGTCATATGTCCCAGCTCCAAGTTCATCAACTTCGTTGAGCTCCGAGTGAGTAAGTTCGGTTCGGTAACCAATGGTTTCAACAAACATTCCAATGTTTGTTAACAGAGAATCTCCGATTACCGTTTAATCTATGTTTAAAAAGTTGGTAATACCGGCCCATAGTATAATACACAATGAAATATTGGTGATTGTGCACTTTGTAAGTCCAAAAAAGACAGAAACTCTAGGCCACAAAACCCTTTATACTAACATATAATGAATTTTGCAAGCTAGAGGAAGCGTCATTTCTACATTAATAATATAGTTACTCTTGGAGGCTTAAGAAATCAACCATTGATACAGTTAGCTATAGAACATAGAATTTATTTTATCTCAAAAAAGTGTGTGCCAAGTTTTTCTTAAAAAAATATAAACCAAATGTGAAAGTTTCTCGGTCTATGTAGGCCTTTATCGAGCAAGTAATTCGTCATAATATGATCACGAATAAAAGTCCAATGCTAATAGATAATTATTAGAAATAATACAAAATCGACAAACATATGTCAAAATTTCATAAAATAGTGAACACATTGATCTCATTACTTGAAACTGTTTTCTTGCTCTTGGTTTCTGCGACGGAGACAGTGAGTGACGTCATAGAGATAAGGTCGGAGATGATTGCTAATGCCTTCCGTAATAAGAAGATGTACGAAGTTTATGAACAGTCCTTATCTAGATGACGCAAAGGGAATATACATCGCACTAATCCAAACAGTCCCCTGTGAAGCATAATCTTGCAGCCAACTTAACTACTTGAATTAGTCAAGGATCAGCTCAAGAAGTAGATGAAGACTGCAAAATTTCTACACAGATATTCTTGAGCTTTTTAGTTAATTTCTTTTAACACTTCAACTTATCAGCCTGGTTTTAGTCTAGGACGCGGCTAGACTGATTTTCTACTAACTAGTTTCAGTTTATTCGTCACATTTATATCCAAGATGTGTTTACAAATGATTAATAGATGTCAGATTTATACGTGAGACAAATTGAGAAATGTTTTATGTATAACAAAAAACCTTTGAAACGTCTAAAGAAAAATATGTTTGTATTTTTCAATAATAAAAGAATATGACATTGGGGCTTGACGTCTAATATTTTAGCAACGTTGCTATTCCAGAACGCGAATGGTGATTATGAAAGTAATGAAACGCCACATAACATCCATGCCCAACCAAGCCAGGATTCGAACCCTTAACGCGGGGACGGAAGTTTTTCTAGACCAATGTCTAATTGACCGCAGCCAACTTTACGCTGGGTAAGGACAATAGGTAACTCCTTTTGAAGCAAAACTTTATTATATTTATGTATCTCATTGTTTTCCAAGTTATGGCCAGGGATATCTGGCAAACGTTGGCAGTATAATTACAATAATAAACGGATTAACCTATAAAAAACATATATAATATTAATTGCATGCCCAAAAACTTACGCGCCCGGCGCAAAGATAAGATTCAACTTCCTGATATCTGATAAATCACTAATTTATTCGGTTCAACGTTATGTTTCCAATTACCAGATAATTAGATTACCATTATGCTCTTTGATCCTTTTAACGAAATGACACAATAAATACAATTATTTCTTCCGCATTTATAATCACGAAATAAGATTTTTTCACATACACGTTGTTTTATTTTGAAATATTTTCCAAAAATATCACTTACATGATTTGGTGTGATTCGTTAATAAAAAATTTGACTTGTTTCATTAATTATTTTGGCAATATCCAAAGGTACACATTTTGGAGCTCTCCTCTTAACATTATTTTTAACTTGTAAAACACAATAAGACCGGCCGATACAGCGGTGGTTGGTACCCTAGCGTTCCTTTGATCTCGTACTAATAGCAAAGCCGTAAAAATAATGATTTTCCTTGTTATTGGAAAGTGCCTCCGTTAATGAGATCGCGGTCTTATAAAATAAATGCGCCTCCCAATTTGTTTTTACCCCAAGCTTTATCGACAAAAGCTCCAGACGACAGTGATATCTCCATTACAAAAGCATGGCGGATAAGATGGCGACTAAAATTTTAATGTTGATTCCATCACCGTTTACATAGTATTGCACTATACAATTTAGAGTATCTATTTATTCTTACAAAGTAATCAAACTAGTTTATTTATTGTACTAAACCCAAACAGTGTCACTACTGTTCGCTAATGCTAACAAATGGTATTCCCATGTTGTATTTAGCTTTGGTTTCAAAAGAGCTGGTAATGTATTGCTTCAACGCCAACAAATAATTTCCAGTTGGTTTTAAAACTACGGAATATAGAATTCTATTCTAACGTGTAGATGAATGTTATGTCAACGCTTAAAGTTTCTAAAGACTTCTGTCCTTTATTCATAACTCTGCAGTTGTGCGAAATACAAATTGCTTGAAGGTTCTGTGTTTCATACATCTTTCGGTGTAGATTTTTGAGTCGATCGTTACTAGCATATGGAATTCCTTAAAAATTGTGTTTTTATACTTTTCTACCTACAAACATATGCCATGTTTGTATTTAACATGACATTATAAGCAAATACATTAATTCAGTTTATTAATAAAGTAATCTTGAAATAAACAACTTCTCTAAAGTAAATATGTATACAAATCTATTTCCATTTGAGCATTGACCAACGATATTAGAATTTGTCAATTCTAAAGAGAAAATTTAAAATTAAAGACTCTCATTTGAGAAGTAAAACATTTAGCTGTTTAAAATCAAACCACATAACGAAATGGAGCGTGTACATAAAATGTTTGTTTTATACGTTTCAGAAAAAGTTTACTTAACCATAGCACAACATAATTCCCGCCATTTTCAAAAAGCAATTCATCATCATCATCATCATAATCGTTAGTTAAACGATCACATAATTTATATCGTGGTGACATAGGATGAGATCCGATACTAAATGAAACTTTGTATGGAGGTCACCATCCTATTGAGGTTACAAGCAGAGGACACACATTAGTTTGGTATAATTCTCGGCCCTTTATATAGTATATGTGTAAAAACAATGATTTCATCGTTTGTATGCTAATGTACACTTTGTAGGTCAACTCGATAACATGACTTCAATGAGTTGTTCGAATTTCTAGTTTATTGAATCACCAATGCTCCAGTCAGCTCGATATAACTGTTCGGGGAATCAAATACAGTAGAACTGACGTGTCGTTGTACAGCGGTTGTTGTTTATTTCGTCTTTATCGTGAAGCCATGTTGCCAATGTTGACCCAGCTTCAAATGTGACACATGAAATATTAAAAACACGACTTATGCTGCCCTTGCATTGCATGACTATACATGGTTTACATAACTCACTGTTGACCAAGTTTAAGTAGGTGGTTTTCTGTTGTCAAAGCCGTGCAATAGATGTGCAGCGCAAGTCCAGCATCTCGAAAGAAGCAGACATACAAGACAGATAATAAATGATAAGAAGGTTTTTGAAGTTACGTCATTAAAAATGTATGTCGTCAAAATTTGTCATTATAGAATCGCAAAACGGAAACCCCATTATTTAATTTCATCTAAAGTCTGGAAGATGACAGTGAATTTTACCAACAGGAAACTTCATTACTTTGTGCTGACTGCATGGAGAATCGAACCAATCAATCGTCGGTGTTTCTCATCCCCCCCCCCCCCCAAGCCCACCCCCACTCCCTTCACGCCACCTCGACCGCCGCCCTTATAAAGCGGATTTAGGAGCGAAAAGTGCGGGGTTTCCCGAAGGCAGTTGATTTGACAGGTAGGCTGGGTTATCACTTCGAATTGCTCTTTACAAGCAGAGGGCGAATTTCCACGGAATCGATACTATGGTATACAACCCTGCCATTTATTTTACCGCAACATTTTTCTGCTCTACCTCTTCCGGTTGTGTTTTGATGATTCACTTTCTTTTAAAAGTGGCTAGACTTTGAGAAACGTTTTCCCGATGAAGAACTGGGCACGTCCGAAAATTTACGTATTATATTGAAGGAAGCCTTCGGTAAACTTGTATTATAGTGTACCTAGTATGACTATGCATTCGAAGAAGAATATATTATTTCGTAACGTTAAATTACATTTTTTTTTACTTCTGACAGACGAAGCACCGTTGTCAATTGTTTGCCAATGAAACGTATTGAAAACAAATGACTAGATTCAATCAAAATTTGGTTTAATCAGTCTCAATGGTGCAAGAACAACTGCACCCTTGAATAAAAGCCATCAAAATCAGGTTAGGCTTTAATTTTGAAAACATTTGAGTGAAAGCTTTGAGTTTTTTAGGTTGTCTTCTTTATATTTGCCTAAATAGATCTCATCGTAAAAGTGCAACTTTATCAAGCGAGCAATAACACTATTACATCCTCGTAACATAGCTAGTTAACTTGCTATTTTACTGTCAAACAGAATTTTCCTAGTAAATATTTTAAGCTTTTATCAAAATGTTGTGCATGTCTTCTTTTAAGTGAGTGGTGTAGGATATTGCATTATTAAGCCCGAGCTAAGTCTTTCACCGGTGTTTCCATAAAGTGTATTATATGGCTACGGTGTGAAGCACGCATGCCTTTTATGGGCTGTGACATTTTATGCCAGAACCAACCACGAATTTTATAAGGAAAATAGAGGGGATTCGCAATCTTCCCAGCTTGGTTTTTATAGCATTACGCTTAAGATTTTGTGTTTACTTTTCTGATAACTTTTCTTGTAGCATTGCCAAAATGCTAGTTACAAATACTTTGTCTAGTTTAATATTTTACAACGTATTGAAAAAAGGAATGTGAGTGACAGAATTACTGAAGACATTTTAGCAAGACTTCATGAAATAAATATGTACGTTAGTAATAATATGAAAATGGGCCACAAAGTTTTCTGATCCCACTACCCGCATATAAGATAACTCAATACAAGGTATTACAAACAAATATCAAATCGACTTAACAACTGAATCAAATTGAGGGGGTGGGGTAAATTTAAATCTTAAAATAATAAAAATCAAAACAAATGGAATGAACCTTACTTTCTTTGTAACATACTTGTTACGCGTTTTTTTTTTAAATTATCAATTAGCAAAATCTTCTTCATCATTAATTCTTCGTTTGGCAATCAAGTCTTAGATTCGAGTCATTTCCTGTTTTAGAAATGCTACAAACTAAGTAGAATAAAGCCTCGTTAAAGCAGGGTGAAATTAACACTCGTTTACTATCTTCTTAGATGGAGTCGGCCTTAATAATACGAACGACGTAAGAAAGTTAAGCAATATAAATTTAATGGTCTTGTTTACGGACGTCGTAAGTCGTAACACGGTAACGTGGAAGACATAATTGAAGTTCGTATAGTTTAACTTTCTTGCCTTGTGGTGAGTGGTACGTACTCATAGTTAAACCACTCATATTGTGTACACACACTCTTAGCACTATAACTGTAAACGTAATATGGTATCTTTAAAGACTATGTGTTATGTGTAAGTCTATCACTTTATAAATATGTTTATATAAATGCATGTTGATGAAGTCACAAGTTTTTACTCACATTTCTATAAAAAAGCTTTCTCTCTGACCATTTGTAATTGACTAATTTTACTGTTATCCTTATCAACCGATATTCTTAATTGTTGAAAATAATTTTATCCAGCAAGAAATAACTAAGTTAAAAAAAAATAATCATATGTAATATTATCTCACGATGTGATAAAAGGGGTTCACCACTATTCCCCACTTACTCCAGTTTAATATCACCATATTATTGTCTCACAACTTGTCTCTTCCCTCCGCCATATTAGAGATAGCTATATGTATTTTATTTAAACACAATATAGAGGATGTGAAAAATATGTTCCCTCCCATCCTTTCCCTTCATCAAAAGGTGATTTAATTCATAATATTTCATAATGAGACTTATTCGAGCATCTTGCTTTATCCATATCTTATTTTATCTGCATTTGCACAGTTTTGATTGGTCGTCAAGATATGTGATTGCATTGTAACGGTGATCGAAATTATCAAAAGCAATCTGACGATAATGTTGAATACACATATAAACTATAAAGTAAGTTTATATACTATGTAAAGCGTAATTCAGCACGTTTGGAACGTTTAGGATGTTTTGTTCAATGGAGGTTTGTCAATAACACCAATATAGATCGTAGAAGTGATGGCTGTGGTAGTGGTGTATGTAAAGTTATCTACTGAAAATCAATTGTTTTGACTAAGCGAGTCGAGGGCTACCATAGGCTACATATGGGATTTGAATTAAATCGAAGATTTCCTTTACAAATTTAATAATCTAAAATAATTTTCAAATATCTAAACCTGCTCTAACTACACGAAGCGTATGGGTAGCTTAAGATATGGTTAAATCCGACAAATCCTCTATCAAAAGCTGCGCCCGCGCTTACGAGAATACGACCACGGATCCGGCGTTAAAATCGTACATAAATCGAGGCATTAGACCACGCTAAGTGGACAGCGCACTAGCGCCCAATCCTCTGGCGGTAACTACACGCACTGGTGGCGCACGCAAATAGCCTCCATCACGGAAAGATTAAACACAACCCAACCGAACCGCCAGCCAGCTCAGATTAGCAGTTTGGTCCGGCGATTGTTGAGCCAGAATCCCCCCCCCCCCTCTTAACGCCCCTCTCACACCGACATTCCATTATCAAGAGGATTACGTCCTCGAGGGCCAGAGAGGACACGGTAGCGCCATCACAGAAACAGCGGCGGAAACAAGAACCTGGAAATATCCCCGCACAAACTTTCTATCGAACACAAAACCTCACTGCGGATATAGATTTTTGCTTTTAAATGCGACCTCACAGAACTCTCATGTTCATTTCTAGTGTATCCTCAGATATAACGTATTCAATGTATTTGATCCACTTTAGTACCATTCTGTAATTCTGTAGATTTGTTTTTCTCCGAGTGATGTGTATTTCTTTTCTTCCCTTTTTTGCATGAACAAAATATGCTTCCTAATTTCCAGTTTATAAATTCACTGTCTTTTAAATATCACATTAATTCTATAATTCGGGAGCTCGCCGGTTCGATTTCGGCCACCGGCTAACCTGATTGAAAGCTTCTTCCGAGAAGGGTTAATTTTTTCAGTCATAAAGCAGAATGCAGGTATTGAGTCCTACCAACAGCTCTTGGACACTCTTTCCTCACTAACCAAACATTTTATAACAATATGCGTATATTTAGAGTCACCATGAAGAGGGATACAGCAGGTAAAGCTGGCGAGTGTTGTGAGTATTGTGAGTGAATGAAGAAGTGCTATTATAGATATTTATTCAGGAAGCTATATTTGAACTGATAATATTAATTATTAAGAAGATGAAGTGCGTATGAAGAAAGAAGGTCAATTAGTTTGCCATACAAATTAAGGTTTTGAGTTTGGAACCCATTTCTGAAAATGTCCATATTACAGTATATAGCCTACAATGAGTTTCATCTTGGAAGCCTCAATTTACGGTATGTCGAAAAAAATTTCAATACAGTATTTGTACTACGGCGCTCCACAGCAACTATGGGACTGCGGACGTCACAGATGAGCGTATCACTGTCGGAGCCAATCAGCGGGCGGCTTTCGCCAATACTCACATTTGATTGGCCAAGCCGCACTCATCTCTGACGTCCCCAGCACCAACGTGCCTGTGGAGCGACTTGAGCGGCAACGTATTTGTAATATCCCATCACGGTACAGACCACGCTGTCTACCCATCCAGTAAACTGTGTCAGATGCGCAAAGCTATTACGATTTGCAATATCGAACTTTGATTGGTTATCGCTCACCCGTTGATGGTGTTCGGAGCCTACAGGGTTGGTTTAGTTGCTTTAAATTAAAGTCGCCCACTGAAAATCAGTTTCGTTACTGAGTGGGTAGACTCTAAATTGGAATTTATTTATTTATTTTATTTATAAGGATGACGACCTACTTGGATCTATAGTAGATATCTGATGAAGGAATCGTCACACTCATGCCTGACGTCGTTCATTAATTGCTGCTAATTTAGTGTATTGCGAATACAACGAAGCAGACAAATGTCTCGCTCTTCATAAAATGTTAACTTATTTGCTGTTATTGGCGTCTCTGATAATGCAAGCATCCGTATGAAAACAAAAAGTAATAATAGCGATCTTGGTCTTGTACAAACAAGCTACTGCATTCTGTTTATAGCTTTAAGGTAAGGTAGCCTTCGTGGATTTAATGTGTACTATACAATTGTCAAAATGTACAAATAAAGTGCACTCACAGAATTCATTGTTTTTTCACGCTAATACTTTTGGTTGGATCATTGAACATTTTGGTGACGCCGTATTGATCGATATTTCACTACATTTACCATACTCTTACTTCAAAAAAAAAAAAAAAAAAAATATTATTATGAGTATTGTAGGTATACACAGTACTAGCATTGATCCAGATTACAATCACAATACCGACAATTGTGGCTAGGCCTTTATCGTGTGTATGCTCGTGGTAGCGATACGTAGGGATTCTAAGCACTGTGTCCCTAGACATACTAGCTATACGGTAAGGTAAACAGTGCTGATACGCTGCAAGTCCCGTGGCGCCACCGCACTACACATCATAGTAAGACATCTAATAGAACACAACGCTTATGATGTTTAACTCTGGTTCGGGTTAGTATACAAAGTAGTAGGTATATTATTTACCATCCAACATCATATTATTTTATATCATGATGTTGTTGCCGTGTTTTTACGTTTAGTTAATTCTACGTATCATTGATAGAGATTTCTTGTTGAAAGTATCTTGTATCGATCCCAACTACAGTCTTGGCCAGATTTTGTTTACATTCGATGTCTGTGGGGTTTTATTGAAGTACATTCTATGTTTGTGTGCATGCAGGCATTTGAACTAAAGTACGTTTGTTTGGGTTGGTTGGTTGGTTTTCAAAACTACTACAACTATTTTGGTTCCTATTATGAAAATAATGGCCGGGCTTCTGTTCAGAACTGGTGTAACGTTATTTTTCTGGCATCTAATAAAGTAAACTTTTATTTCTGGTTGTTTTTCAGATCAGGGAGTATGATTATTTATGATTATTTCTTTGTTTAAAAATGCACTTCACAACTAGGTCATATAGCGTCGGTTCAGATTAGGGTAATTATCTCCGTTCGGTTAGGGTTAAGCTAAACCGAATGAAAACAAGAACTCAATACGAAGTTGTGGGTAATTGTGTTGGTGTACAGCTATACGGTTGATTTCAACCGTAGTTAATGAACATAGCCGTGGTGTTTTAATTGCAGAAAACGTTGATTTCGGTTTTTAGTATGTCGGGTTGAACCAGTTCGTTTAAAAAATAAGAAAACTCTCATTTCATTGCTAAATGCTAACCGATTCAGGTAATATGTTGGCCGTTTGTAAGCGCAGAATTATAACAACAAATAAAACTGTCAATCAACGTTGAACCTTCACACATCTTAACGCAACGAAGCGAATCGAGACGATGAGTGACGCAGTGGTTCAGTTAATGATGATGAAGTACTACACCCTGGGAATTGAGGGATGAACTCACACTACTAACTTGGACAGGCCTACGCTGGTCGATTGCATCGTCAACCACATACGACCCTAGAGACACGACACCTCTCTGGAGCGACCGGTCACCCACATTTGGTGCCCGGTGTGGGAGAACAGTCAGTCACACTCACAAGATGGTGTAGATGAAGAATGTCAATGATAATATAGTCGACAACTCATAAAAAGAAAAGTTGTAAATTAATGTAAGATTGCTTATTTATTTGTTCTTGTTTCTTACTGTAGATCCAAAATTATTTATGAAACAGTTCGATAAACTAGACGAAAAATTGCTTAAGGCCTATACTTGAAATACAATAGGGAATATGCATGTTAATTTTTTTCGTCGTTACCAAATTAATGACGATGTTATGAAGTCAAAAATATTTCATTTTCCCATTTTCCTAAATATTTTCAGTCAAGAAAGTGAGCTGAAAATTTCACAAATAATTATGGCGGGAAAAACAGGTCATGACGTCAGAACTGACTAATATCAATCAGCCTATCACGCAAAGATAATCAAAGATCGTATTTATGTCGAATATCTCACTAAAATGAGTGTATTTATATTGTTATTCGGTTCCAAAATGAATAATAATTGTGTCCAACAATTAATTTACACCACTGGTATGATTATTTGTAATAATGTATCATTATTTTAGTGTTTATAGTAATTTTGTGCAGAGATCGGACAACAATGAATACGTTGTTTTTTCGATAAGTGTGTAGTGTTGCAAGGCGGTGATTGGCAAATTCATTCATAAACAGTGATGTTTAGTCAGTTATGACGTAACCATCCGTTTCACGATAGAAGTCCGGAAAAGGAAACATGTCAAACTTTGTAACGTTATAAAAATCGAACTGTGACATTTTGAAATGGGAAAAGTATGTTGCCGGTATTTGTAGATAAGGGCCTATCTATTTCATATGATCGAACCAGTATCGGGAAATGTGGTATATTCCCTATTTGATTAAACTTAGTGATGACTGATGTGATGATGATGCGTGAGATTCTTAGCCTTAGTCTTATCGGTCTCATATTTTGGCAGAGATGCAAATCGAGATAATTATATGAAAAACACACTCCATGACAGCTAGTTTAATACACTTTCAAATATATAAGCGAGAACCGCCAAATACAAGATCAATGCACATTTGGCTTGGTTCGACAAAATAAATTAAAACGTCATGATTATTAATAATAATAGGCTAATAGTAATAATTCATAGTTATAGTAATAATAATAATAATTATAGTGTTAACTTATTCATTTTCTACAAATAATGTAAAACAGCAAACATGTAACCAAATTAAATTGTTGAATTATTAATATTAAACATTATTTTATCGCTCATATTTATATTCGAACGTATTTTGTGCGGTTTTACACTTCGTTCTCTTCCCCGGCGATTGTTGGTTCTCTGGCATTGCAATTTGTGTAATATTGGAATAATAGCAATAACGAGGACGAAACATTACTTCAACCAATGTTTGCACACAGCTAACGCAACATGCTATGGTTATTTGTTCTACTCAACATTGATCAAGAAGGAAGCAAACTTGAGATGCTGATGTGGGTAGGGTATAACTGTAGTTGTACATAATATCTCTGGTAAAGTACAGACTGGGTCGTATTTGCTGTATATTGAAAATTTAACAAGAAAATTACATTTTGGGGATTAGTGTAGCACTCACTCACTCTGTTTATGCTTTGAAATATATATGGAGATTAAAATCATTGCAATGTTCAGTGCCCACTTGCAAGTAAATAAAAACATGAATAACAAATCCTACCGAATTATAAGGCGTCCTTCCCGTGCACAGTTACAATTTATTTAATTACTTCTCTTATTTATTCGCGTTAATTAATTCGTCTCAAAACATAGGCTATGTATAAATTCGCTATATTTATTAAAATGCGAATTTGATCACGGTGGAGTAATTTTTGTCTCGTCACATGAAACTCAGTATTAAGAGGAAGAATGTTGTCAAACAAAGGCTTGATGGCAACAAAGTATTAAACTCACACGGCCTCACAGCTTTCACAGTGTGAACACGACTGATGCATTAGCACGAATTAGTAAAGACACAGCTGAGTGTAAAAGTGAGTATGGCTGTCTTGATAACTTTACAGAAGCTAAACAGAGCTACTACGCTGTCATGAAACGTAAAATTATTATTTTTTGTACGAGAAACTATGCCAGTTCTTATACTTCTATACTTACCATTATAAACAGGGAGAGTTTGAGAGTTTGTTATAAATGAACTTGAAAACCACTGGACAGATTTTGATGGAATTTTCAATACTGGCTTCCTTATTATCATATCCAATGTATCATCACGCTGTCTCATCAGGGGTGTGAGCAGCAAACTGTAAAAACACTCTTACTGAAATTTAAGATCTAGCGTTCGGTTTCTATGGTAAAAACAACAGTCACTTTACGAACGACCAAACTTTGACAAACCCCATTGTAGTTAAAATGTAAATCTATTGTTGGCGTTACCATGTTACCACAAATATACCAAGATATTTTAGAACTCTCCGTCTGGAGAGAGTTTGAGTTTAAGTTTGAGTTTTCTAGTCGCATTTCTCAACGGTTTCTTGTACCTGTTGTCCTTCTGTGTCGTTCGGTTTGCGTGTCGTGCTTGTGAGGAAGTGACATGCTTAGTGTTGTTCTGTTGCGCTTACAGATACCTCCAGTGCAGGCAGTATTAAACTGTTGAGTCTCATGCGAGCTATTTACATATCCTACCTGGATGTAGACATCACCTATCCGTCCTGATACCAGCCAGCAGTCACTCTCACCGTACATACAAATACACGCTTCGCAAAGTATCAAAGTAAGAAATCTGTTCAATCTTTCATGAAGAAACATGCTTCACTCGAACGAAGTCGCAGCCAAGGTAGTAAAGAGTGTCCACACAATGCGCGTGGCGGCCATATTGTGTGCCAAACGGTACGTGGCGGCCATATTGTGTGCCAAACGGTATGTGGCGGCCATATTGTGTGCCAAACGGTATGGGGGCGGCCATATTGTGTGCCAAACGGTATGTGGCGGCCATATTGTGTGCCAAACGGTATGTGGCGGCCATATTGTGTGCCAAACGGTATGGGGGCGGCCATATTGTGTGCCAAACGGTATGTGGCGGCCATATTGTGTGCCAAACGGTATGTGGCGGCCAAATTTTGTGCCAAACAGTATGTGGCGGCCATATTGTGTGCCAAACGGTATGTGGCGGCCATTTTGTGTGCCAAACGGTATGTGGCGGCCATATTGTGTGCCAAACGGTATGTGGTGGCCATATTGTGTGCCAAACGGTATGTGGCGGCCATATTGTGTGCCAAACGGCCATATTGTGTGCGAAACGGCCATATTGTGTGCCAAACGGTATGTGGCGGCCATATTGTGTGCCAAACGGCCATATTGTGTGCGAAACGGCCATATTGTGTGCCAAACGGTATGTGGCGGCCATATTGTGTGCCAAACGGTATGTGGCGGCCATATTGTGTGCCAAACGGTATGTGGCGGTCATATTGTGTGCCAAACGGTATGTGGCGGCCATATTGTGTGCCAAACGGTATGTGGCGGCCATATTGTGTGCCAAACGGTATGTGGCAGCCATAATGTGTGCCAAACGGTATGTGGCGGCCATATTGTGTTCCAAACGGTATGTGGCAGCCATATTGTGTGCCAAACGGTATGTGGTGGCCATATTGTGTGCCAAACGGTATGTGGCGGCCATATTGTGTGCCAAACGGCCATATTGTGTGCCAAACGGCCATATTGTGTGCCAAACGGTAAGTGGCGGCCATATTGTGTGCCAAACGGTAAGTGGCAGTTATATTGTGTGCCAAACGCTATGTTTGCTTACTTTCGATGGACAATTCATTTCTAAAATGTTTCGATTGGCGTTTAGATGAACTTTTTCTCTTCTCCAAATTGTATTTGCTATTGGAAAGAAAATCTCAGAGACTCATGTTGTGGTTTACATGTTTACATTAGCACAAATTATAATATTTGTTAGCCGTGTTGGGAGATATACGTCTGAAAAAGTTAAAACTCTGCTAAGCATATTATGCAGTGACAGCTGAAACTCAAATATCAATCAACATACATTTGGCCTTCATTATGGTCTTTAATTGTAACGTCCCACGTGTAACCCCCATATAATGCAGGGCCTGGATTCACGAAGGTGCCTAACTGCTGAGACGTCCTAACTTAGGACGTCTTAGTGAAAAAGTCACGGGATTATTATTATTATTATTATTATTTTTATTTTTATTATTATTATTATTATTATTATTATTATTATTATTATTATTGTTATTATTATTATTATTATTATCACTATTATTATTATTATTTATATTATTATTATTATTTATACTTTATTGGCAACAGGTGACAAAGACTCAAAAGTGCAATATAATAATATTGAACACAAACAAGTACAAAATATGTACTGAAGGCTGAAGCTGATGATAGCATGTTTTATGACTACGTATTATTTGTATCACACAAGAACCACATAAGCCTATGAATGTTGCCAGATTATTGTCTGCAGTTTTCTATACACCTTCAAAGGTGCTGGGATTAGATTGTTAATAATACTTTGAACATCTCTGAAACGATGACCTCTCCATTCAAAACATAATATCAAAGTGCTTTCAATAGCATTGAATTGATGTAAATGATGTGTTTATTTACTGAGCTGTGATTGGCCACTTACACTGCAGACAAAACCAATGTTTTAAAGCTTCATAGTTTCACTGGCGTAAGCCAGATATAATCCTCAATTAGAACCACCATCGATGGGGATCGAACGAAAATCCTCCCATTCCAGGATCAAGTACAGTCGCGTAAAGGAAGTTGTATCCAAAGCACGAACAGCAAAAACTCAACATGCGATCGTATTGCCAATTATGACTTTTTAATTGTATACTCCCTTTAAGTACGATGTGAAGAACCATACCAATCAAAATTAATTCTTATTAACATCGTATTCAAATCTTGTGTCTCGTAGTTACAACTTTATTATACCATGCATTAATTTTGCCCGATCCATATTATACACCGTGTTTATATTTCCTTTCTATCACCTTTATTATGGGTGGTGATGCTCAATTTTGGTGGCCCCATCTGTACACAGTTGATAAACTCTAAACACGCCGGTAATCTTCACTGGATTTCACGTGTATCACATGGAAATATAAATCCACCAAATTATGCTCTTTGCTGTTTCAAAGCGCTTCGCTTAGTAAAACAGTAGTAAAATTAATTCGGAGATCTGTGTTGTTGTGCTGACAACAGTAGTATTTATTGTGTGAGTATTTACCACACCGTATATATACTAAACGCATGGCTTGAACCTCTGCCTATGAGTGGTTACAAGTGTTAGATGGAGAAGGGGGGTGGGAGGGAGGTAGATGACTACGGCTCTACGTTATTAGCAAATAGGATTACTCATCGTTCTGTTTGATCCACTACGACTTGTTACCACTAGCGAGGTATTCAACCGACTCAACTTCCCGCCCAATATTGTCGTGTTTATAACATGCATGCAGGGAAATGTGTCGCTACAATGTTGGTAGCGCTAATGAAAAGCGTGTGTTAATTAAAAACATGATGTAGGCGAAAAAACGTTGGATTTCGTTGCCTTTAGCAATATATGGTGATGTTATTGAATTGAATTTTCAGTGTAATTATTGATGGGCTAAACATAAATTTGTTGATACTGCCAAATGCCATAAGTGAACACACATACTTTTGAACGTTTTTTGTATCTAGTTGAATGCGTTGTTTAATAAATGCACATTCATTTTGAAGCTTGTCAGAACGTTTTTAAATGTTTAGAATGTTTAAAATATGACGTTTTCAGGGATTCCTTGTGGGAATAGTACTTCGCAACATAAGATGTTGTCTTAGTCGATTCTTAGTTACAGTGCAGAAGGTCGCAGTTTCCATCATGTTCTGACTAGTTAAGATGTATATTACATGACAGAAATGAATTCAGTTACACAACAGGAACATAACAAATGCTATGTTAGCTCACTGGAATCGCCATAGCAATGGGCCACGGAATAAATCGTTCACTGCTTCACATTGAAAATTAACCCTAACGGTAAAGTAGACCCAATGCAATAATAACTTCGAATCAATACTTAGTTACAAAAGATACGTTTAACTTAGATAAGGCACAGTGTCCTTTTCTTAAACAACAAACTATCATTAAAGATTACAACCCTAGTTGGTAATCTTTGCTACCATGTCGAGCATGTTGGAAATGAGTTGTATTTGTAACTTGGAATAACAGACGGCGTTAGGTGAATGTACGATACATATTTTTACAACGGAAAAGTTGATTTGATTTATATTGCGAATGCAATAAGTAACACTGAAAATCGTTGTACCAATCGAAATTGTAAATACATCCATATTTTAGCCAGTACTCGTGCATAATAACGTTCATTTGTCACGCTCTAGTTCGACATTACGAGCTATGATTGATGTGTTGCTGTTGTCAATATTCGCACTTATCACACGATAACTCTAATAACGTCATCAATAATATCGGAGAGAATTACAGCTTGAGCGATATTCCAATATCATTCCCATGGAACGTATAGATTTTCCATGATACACATAGATAATAATAATTTCCATAATTTTTCGTAGGAAACCTGCCCAGAGAAATCCATGTCCCTCTCAGGTGATTAGGTAATTAGCGGTATTTTTAATATTTGGGGAAAAATGCCCGAGGACTGATAACACGAATCAATCCCAGCATTTACCTTGTGACTATGGAAAATCAGGCAAAACTTTTAGTCAGCACGTCCGGCGACTGGTATCGAACTGAAGACCTCCTGAATTAGAGTCTTGCGTTAATTACCGCTCAGTCACCTCTCACTAGTCCTAATGCAACTGTTTTCATTACGATCTAAGATTCTTATCTACTGGACCAGTAATTTCATGCACGCTGTTTGGAACGAAAATCAGCAGATTGCTGGCGTTCTTTCACACATTCTTCAAGGCGGTATTCCGCTTAGTAGAGTGCACGAGCTTCATTAGTCACGCCTGCTGTGTATGGAGTTTCTAGGTAACCAACTAAAGGCCGTAAATTATCCGTAATGAACATGTTTCAAGTAAAGGTTGGCACTAGAGAAGAAGAAAAGTAAGTTGGTACTATTGGAGTCTTATTTCATATCCATGAGAATACTAACGCTGGGGCAACTTGAATTTATGTTTATATCAGCATTGTAACGTAATATGATGTTCTTAGTGACAGTGTTTTTTATATGAAATATATCTTATCCCCACATGAATAGGTATAGCCAGTTTTGATGTCTGCAAATATAGACAGCGAAACGTATATTGTTACGGACAACAAATTGACTAACTAAAACACACCAATATATTAAAACCGCGTTTATCAAATCAACATGACTGATTCTCATGAGCGTCCTTAGTAGAGAATACCACATTTGAATATAAAATTACAACTTAATTTATTTTAATACAAATACCATTTTACTCAATATTTGAAGTTCGTATGTAAAGTGAGTAGTGACGTGATACAACAGCTATTGCGAGACTTTCCGTAGGTCGGCTTCCATCTCTACCGCCGGCCAGCGTTGCTGAAGTGCTTATGTTGTCTCCTCTTTAAAAAGCTTAAGCTTGGATTAGTCTTACAAACAGCCCTAGGATATTATGTAACAAGAACAACATTGTTACCCTCTTATAGGTTGAAGAGCAATAGCGGACAGCCAATGGTTTAGCCGCGGTCGCTTAGCCGGTTCCCATACGAACACCGAAGTTAAGCAACCTCGGAGTAGGTCAGGAGGAGGATGGGTGACCTCTCTCCTTCGAAACATTAGTTACCGTTTTTAAGAGCAGATTGGAGTGTTCGAAAACTTGTGTAACAGCTTCGTTCTTCTCGTCAACTGCTCGGCAATCCAGGTTAATGGAGGAACCTATACGACTGGTCAAAGTTACACCGTCCTTTCGGATGGGACGTAAAACCGATGGTACCCTTGGTACTTTTCGACAAGAGTAGACTACGTGCCGGCACCAGACTTTTCCTCCTCTTTTTCTCATCACATTCATCAATCATCACTCATCAGGCTGAAGAGGACATTGTGCCTTACACTGGCCTTAGTTTTAATAAAATAAATAAAATATAGCGGACTGTAGATGCCACTACATGTATCAGATATGTAGAATTACATTTAACAGCTAGCTCGCTAACTGACTCCCCTATATAAACGCATTGTTTCAACTTACTTCACGATGGCACGTGCCTGTTCCTACCACTAGTAGCAGTTTACTTCGAAGTAGAGTGAAGTAGCACCCTTGAAAGCCGCTACTCTGGAGGTGTTTTTAATACAAAAAAAAAACAAAAACGAATCACTACTATAACGGCGATACATATTGCTGGAACAGTCTGTTATGTTGGTATTGCGCCCCTCGCCATATCGTCGAAATTGAATAAGTTAGAGTTTAACACCTATCTTTCATCAAGATACAACACGAATTATTTCACAACTGCAACATCGTTGACACAACACGTGTGTACTGTGTAGATACTACCTGAATGATGTAACCGAAATTACTCCGAATCTTTACGACTTGCCTTGTGTTGTCGGTCTTCTCCCTGATTTATATTTATGAAACAAATCCATATTAGGCACAAAATGCTAACATATAGTGATTGTCACAGGCTATTTAAATTTGATTTTATTCAGTTAGAGAACGGAAGATCATTTATAGATGGGAAATATATATTCATTATAACGTCTGCATTAATGTTAGTGTTTATGTAAAATACATCCATAGAATCAAACATCACACAAGTATGCAATTAAATTTTAAAACGTACTTACTCATTTTATACGTTTAATTTAAATCTGTCAAATGAATAAGTCTCAAGATCTCAACCTTACTTATATAATTATTCACTCTTTGAACCAAGATGTGACCTATATTTTTAATTGCTTCTTCAGTTTGTGCATAGTTTTGAGTAATACCACATGACACTGATGAAAGCTTGCACTGAGGATCTTACTTCCGAGCTGGAGATTAACAAAATTACATTTCGCAATGCTAGAAAAGAGAACACTCTTCTGAATAGATAGTACTTGATCTTGACTTAAAATGTTAAATGTGTTTTATGTGGTTTTCTTCGTTAGCACGTTATAATGACGTCTAGATGAGCGACACGTCTGTCAGTGAAATGTTACGAATTATGAGTTTATATCATGCGACTTAAGAGCTGTTACATTTCTGCCAAAGAAAATCCCGATTTAAGATTTTTTGAAAAATGTTCTTACTTATATGAAACTGCTGGGAACGAGTCCTTGAAAAAGTAATTCAGAACACTTATTTTTTGCTTTTATTTTGCGCTGTATGTAACTTACTATTGCATAAGAGAAGCACATCATGTTGATGTGCGGCTTAGAGCGAGCAAGCATCCATCATACATTTTATTAATTTTAATGGCGTCAGAATTAACATTTTGGTTGAAAAGTGTAATTTTAAACATTTCGTGGAGGTCAGAACTGGTTATAAACTAGAACATTAAAAAAACTGTTTATACAAACGCAAGTAGTTAATCTATGGTAATAATTATTGATAATCTTTCAAATAAAAAAATAAAAATTATAATAATAATAATGCGTGTTGTCCAAAGTGGTTGACTCAATAGGAACAAAATTATTTCATAATATTGAAGAGATGTTTAACTTACTACATCAATTACATCTTTCAAACTTTTTATATTTAAACAATCACATAGTGATGCAGAGGAAAAGAATGTTTATATATTATATGTATCATGAAATATGGACGATGCCCAGAACCCCGATGTATAAAGATAATCTTGTCTTAATTATATTAAAATTTATCTATTAATTTCTAAAAAAATATGCTAATGTTTCTTTAAATTTATTGGCTCTTTCAGGTTAAGGCTGAACTTTTTTTTTAATTCAAGTATATTGGAAGGTATTGCCATTTTGAAAGCTCAACACATTTTTTGAATTTTATTCCGCCTTTTTATTCGTATAATAGAAGTTCATTATACGGAAAATTTACCATATCAGGTAAACTTAGAATTATGCTTCATACATAGGCATATAATATGCTCTTTTAAAAAATATTTCATGCGAAACATTAGATTACATCAGCATGAAAGGTATACTACTAAAACGATTTTACAACCCATATAAATAAAATAAAACTTTGAGTGACCCCAATGTAGTAATATTACTCATCTCAATTTATAATAGACTAGACTAGACCAGACCAAGGTCCACTAGATCGCTTGTAGCGCGCGCGCAGCGCGCGCGAAGTAAGGTCATCTAACCTATTTCCATAATGTTAAAAATCCCATGTTATTCAAATGGGAGAATCATTCAGAAAAACAAATGAATTGATCTGTCAAAACAAATTATGGGCCAAAAAGACAAAATAACAATCGGTAATGAGATTTGGTTTTGCACATTCTATAAATATATATTTTTTAATACTTTACGCGTAAGTTCACATTATTGGTGTGGATTATTTAAATAATAATGCGATTTTTGTAGTTGGATCCAAAATGGCGATTTTGGATCTCATTCAATGACCTTACTTTGCGCTTTACTCCGCTAGGAGTAAATCCAGTAGACCTTAGACTAGACTAGACTAGACTTGACTAGACTAATCTAGACGATTATTTTTTGTGAATGTGTAACAAACAGAGCAAACAAATTCTATTAGCAAATTATATCTGTGGCCTTGGGTAAAGGCTATGATTTGGTACGGTGGAGGAGAGGGGGAGGATATCTCACACTACGAAGCCTGCGGCATCGCAAAATAGAAAAATATTTTGTATACTGTTAACTGATATAGTACCTGCTTCATATATATTTTCATTTTATTCGTATTGTTTACACCTACGTTCCCCTTTCCACCAAACATCTTCATCTTCATGTTTCACCCATTCATCGCATTGATTAGCCAAGTAGCAAAAAATATGTGAGGCTTATAGCCCAAATATCAATTGCAATTATGTCAACAAATTCCAATATTTATTACTTAAAAGTTAAATATCACATCAGTCCATTTCACATTTCTTGATTCAATAGCTGCGTTTTTTGTGAATATCCTTTCAGGCGCATTTCTTTTATTTATAAAACTATCTTAGTATACTATGATTTATGATTTATTAATATCAGCAAATTTAAAATGTTATTCTTGCCATAGGTAGGTTCCTCTAAAAGGAAGTATACATTTTTTGATCTAGCTTATTGTTTCACATATTACATTTTATATAATAATATAGCTTTATACTCGTATATAAAATTTTATTGACGTGAAATGATTTGATTTGTTAACAAAATATTAAATTGTCTATTTACACAATACACCTACGTAGTGTGGAGAACAGTTTGGCCATGTTTTTCTGTGTGCTTGTTTGCGAGTGAGGGCAGGGGGGGGGAGGGAGGGTCAGTGGTTGTGATAACCACAGGCCAGTTTCCACGTCACTGTCATAGCGCCCAAAATACACGACCGAACTGGACAGGACGATAAACAAAACACCACCACACCGAATGTGAACACAAGAGTGTTATATTTTTAATGAACACAGTTCCTGAACTGACTGTTTTGATTAATTTATGTACAGCATCGAGGTTGAAACAAGTGTTACAAACATGCCGCATAGTTTTAAATTTCGTCATGAGTGATTTGTAATAAAGTTTAATTTAAAGCAATTGTATGCATACATTTATCAATGTCGAGTTTGAAAATTAATGTGTTGTAAAGCAAGTAATTAGAGATAGTTGAAGCTAGGCGAAGTGAATTTGTTTATTATAAATTATCATTTGTTTCGCCAATATAAAATGTAAAAATGTGTATTCACTCAAAGCACTATTTTTTTAATTCGATTAATTCAATCAGTTGATTGATTAAGCTCCTTGTGGGTTGGGTGTAAAGTTACTTTAGTTTTAATGGGTCTATACAATTACCATAAAAGAAATTGTTTGATACAGAAAGACAAAAAGAATAATATTATATTACTTCGAAAATGCAGTTCATGTTATCATTGTCATCATTACCCCTCGCGGTTTCCTGCTTTTGGCAGGGTCAGCTTGGGTTTCACAACCAAATTTTTCCACCTCTTCCTATCTTCCCACAATCGTACTTCCTCTACTTGCTCCCAGTTCTCTCCTCTCGTCTGTAGGTCTTCAGAAATCTTTTCCTTCCATCTCTGCCTTAGTCTTCCCTGTCTTCTTCTTCCTTCGATCTTTTTTTGTTCATGTTATATTTGTTTTAAATGATCACTACGTTTCAGATAGGTTCTCACTCAAATTACCTATATACCTAGATAATTGATGTCTCTTTTGAATTAAAAAAGTTGAGTTATTTAAAAAAGATAATTTAAATATGTTCTTTAGTTAATGAAGAGTAAACCTGTTGATATGTTCAGTAGGATTACGAGAGGTGTCTTACGGACGAACACAAATAAAAATAAGATATGTGTAAAATAATTGTTTAAAGTTAGTTATGTGAATCCTTACAGCATTGAACTAGTGAAAAAATACGCCCAAACTATGTTATTGTCAGATATAGTAATGAATATCCTGGGAAAAGTCATGTATATTTGCATATTACATTTTATTTTTCATATAGTCTGTGTTTAAACATTAAAACATACTGATGCCTGTATTACTGCCTGTATTAATGCCTGTACTACTAATATATGTATTACTGTAGTGCTTATCAAGTAAATAAAACGAATTTACGGAAGTCATTGTTGGTTATACTCAGGACTGAATCGAAAGATGAGGTTGAAGTGGGATAAAGAAGGAAATTACGATTTTATACAAATATGTTAAATTGTCACTTCATTTCCGATACTTATTTTGTTACGTATTCCTTTTCAACACTGCAATTCAATCCTCACCATTTATAATTTACGGTGTCAACAAAATTGAAGATTAGAAATATTTTATTTTATTCGCATGACAAAATATGTTCTTAATGATGTTATCTTATATATCCTACTTGAGCTTGGATTTTGTAAAATGTCAGCAGCTTTTTCCAAGATCCAGTCTTTCGTATTTCAGAAACGAAAATTGAGATATTCTTCATATAAAACGAATAAGATTAATGGTGTTGAATGCTTGCGTAGCGCAGGCTCTGTGACCTGGCCTAGAATGTAACTTTTAGGGCTCACTGATATCAGTTTTAAATTGTTTGATCAATTTTTTATTTGAGGAAACTTGGCAAAGGGATAGCAAACGTGACTAGCTTCTCATTATGCTACGAGATGAAGGCAGAAAGAAATTCTTGAGAGAACATTGGCACCTCTGGCTATCGGGGTGTGGTATTAGGGTGATCGATATTTAGAATTCAAGTTTGCATTGGTATCATCTCTAAAAGAAACCCAAGATGTGTGATCTAAATCGAACAACTGGATGATGTATTATATTATTATACACTATTATAGTTTAGATAAAATTGAAGTGTGGCTCGTAGGTCCTGTGAGTATATTCCTATTTCCAGTGCAGAAGATCTAGGGTTCGATTTCCGGCTTGGGCTGTTTTTTTTATTTACTGGATTTGACACGAAAGTGTTCATGTAAACAGTGAATTTTGGAGACGTCATGGCAACATAATCGTGATGTATTGTCTATAACCAAAAATAATTTCTGGTTTGTAAGTAAGTAGGTAGGCAGGAAATGTTTCAAATTTATTTAAAAATCAAAATCCGTCACATAAACCATTCCTTATTTTGATGGTTTATAGATGTATTGCGGTGACTTATTTTGTCGCATTTTCAAAACAAATAAAGTACAAAAAAATACTTCATCATTCTATAATTTCCATACTGTGTTTTAAAACAACAGCGAATGTAAACACGGAAGCAATTGCATATCATTCATTTTGATGCATATCCATGGACTATTAGTGATGACGTCAGATTAAATAACGGACGAGCTATCTGACTCCAAACAACTTTCCTGGAACGTAGTTATTATTTAAAGTAGTAATTGTATCATTACATTACTTGACTTATCAGTTTAATCAACTTCTTTTTCACTGTTTCATGTTAAGGAAAACGAAATATCTGAACGGATAACCCTTGCTACATACAATGTTTGCAAAAACAAAACTATCTGTCGACAGCTGTTACCTGTCATGATTGTTTGGAGTCACAAATACGGTTCGACATTGGTTGACACGGGAATCGTGACGTCACACTAATATACTCTATTATTTATTGCGTGACCCGGCACCTCCACCAAATACCTCGTTTATGTTTATGGAGTTCAAAACTTGCCACCGAGAACGATCAAGGTGCAATAGACCATTAAGTAACTAATTCCACTGCCGTATTATTAGGTTATTGAAAATGTTTATATTCGTACAAATGCATTCATTTCAAAAAATTTATATTGTTTTTATGATTAACACTAGAAACGAATATAAACGATAATTTTTACTTATGTGTAGAAAAATTTTAGGGAAGTCACGTGATACAAAAACTGGCCACTTCAGAATGGAAGAAGTGATTAATGAATAATAAACGGCATAAAATAAAATCATATACAATAAATCACAAAGGGGATGGACAAAATGCATGTGGTCATTAGTTGGTGATGAACGAGAGTGAAAAGAAATGGCCATTTAAGGTTTATTCTGATATACCCCGGTAATATAGAAGCTGAAATAGGCCTGACCCGGAATTAATTGGTACAGAATTTTTTTTTATCAAAAGTTGTTTGCTATATACACCTCCATACACCGAAGAAAGTTTACCGCCGTCCGACCCCCTTAATTAACGTTATTAATTAAATTGCTAAAATTAATTAATGCTTAAATAATCGTTATTTTCAAAGATTTTTCTGATATTGTATTGAGCTATGTAATTATTTAAACGTATTATAATATGCACTGTGGCCTTACAATATCAAGCACTCTTATCACCAAACACACTTTGCGTCCTTCAGGATTTACAAAACAATATAAACGTTATTAATTAAATTGCTAAAATTAATTAATGCTTAAATAATCGTTATTTTCAAAGATTTTTCTGATATTGTATTGAGCTATGTAATTATTTAAACGTATTTTAATATGCACTGTGGCCTTACAATATCAAGCACTCTTATCACCAAACACACTTTGCGTCCTTCAGGATTTACAAAACAATATAAAAGTGATTGCAACCTGCACGTACGCACATAATAGAGAAATATACATTTTTTGTACAGATTTATTTTCTTGAATTTTACATTGTGATGTTTCAACAGTTCCCTTGGCTAAAGCGCGTTGCTGTGTTATGTTATCCCTCCACCCCCTGGTAACTCCCTCGTGCGCTGTGAGTTGACAAATCAAACGAGAAGCTGTCCAAGGCACTCGAAGAAATGTCTCTGGTTCGTAGGTTTTATGTGTAGAACGTCGGCCTGCCCGCGACTTGTAGCAGTAAACAGATGACAGGAACAAAGAAAGGGAAGGCGAGTAGGGCAGACAAACATAACTCGGGGCGGGTATTGGGCAGTAAGCGGATGTGGGAGGATCCCGTAGTTATGTAGATCGTTATGTTAGGATTTATTGTTCTGCTTCAAATGTAGACAGTTTCCGGTTAGATCCTAGGTTACTAATGTAGGGCCAAAATTTTTCGAATATACAAAAATGGCTCTCAAATTAGTAAAGCTTATATTTTATATATTAGCACAGTGACGTTTGAGTCATCATAGAAAACCGGCATACCAAACATTGTATAGTCTTTCACCGATCTTTAACTCTAAACTTTAATAATTCGGTGTTTAAAAAGTATTAAACTGTTGGGTTATATTGTATCGTTGGCACCTTTGTAACCTCTCATTACGGCAGTCAGTGCTACCCTGTACTATGGAAGAAACAAATGAGAGAGAAGTTTTGAGAAGAGAAAAGTAGTAGGAATGCAAATTGGAGAGATAGAGCGTAGCTGAGAGTTTTGGCAATTAATATCAAACACATCAATTTGGTGATGTTCATTTAACATAATGTAGGAGAAATACGATTTGGACAGATAGAATATAGCTGAGAGTTTTGGCAATTAATATTAAACACATCAATTTGTTGATGTTCATTAAACAGATGCTTAGGATTGGAGAGTAATTAAAATTAAATTACGTTTTAACTACGTAGTAAACAATGTTTTCGTGTGGTTTTATAATTAAAATGTATTGGAAAGGTTTAATTAACATCGCCTACAGTTTACGAAAAATACTGCACACGCTCCGGAAACCAGTAAACACGCGGTCGTTTGGTCGTTTAGGCGTAACTGAATGCGGGGAAGAATTCTGTCTGTAAAAAAAATTGTAAACTATATTGAACATTTATAATGTTCAGCATAATGTGACGAACATATTTTGATACATCTTTTAGTTTCCAAAAGGTCTGTTTGGTTTTAAGTAAATAAATAATAAATCGAATAGCTTGCTTTTATACCATTGTACAAAATGAGCAGAAATATTGCATTTTTTCTATTATTGTTATTCTTCTTCTTATTATTACTTTGAAATTTTAGTATTATTGGTAATTTCAATAAAAAATACATCAATATTGGAATGATTATATTAAATATATTTTAATTTCAATTCAATTTTTAAGTGGTAAATTACAAAACAATTATCAATTACTTTCATCCGCAATAGTTTCTTGTTTTAAGGCTGTGTGTTCAAAATACATATCGGTTGAAGAGTGAAACACACAATCGTCCAGACCTGTTGACTATTACGTCATGTTTTATTCTCCTCCAGTGACCGTCCGCTATCTCGCCCAATACCGCGCCGGCTCAGCTAACACGGCCCATTCGTTCGAGGTTACAAAGCGAGTAAATGAGCGGCACACACGTGATAACGTGTTAATGTTGGCGGTGCCCACTCGCAGGCTGTGGTGTCGTTGTACAAATTGACTGAGTCCCGGTCCCTAGAGAACGAGCAACGTACCCGTGGGACAAATTCACCGCAACAAGTTAATAGTTGGAACAAAGTTCGAACCGATGCGGTGAGCGAGCCTGCTGTACTGTGCGGACTAGCGTGGTCTCCAACTGTAGAAAACATTCTCTGCAGAGTAATTATGATGGTCATTAGTTAGAACTAAGTTTGCGCGTTATCAAAATTTGCATTTTCGAGACAATGTGTTTTGTTTTAACGATTCACTTTTTTTTAATATTTGTCACAAATGACACTTTGTTACATTGACTGTTATTAATTGATATTTTAATGGCTTTGTTACGGGCCACAGATTTTAAGGCTATTTCCAGTGTTACAATGTGGAGAAATACCAACTTTATAAACAGTTATTTTAACGGTTAATTAAGTTTTAAATCAAGAAAAAATAACTGAATGTCATAGATATTTTGCTACATTGAAAAAAGGGCACACAATTGTGCGAAAAACAGTACATTGGATACTAAATATAATCAATGTTCAGAAATTGTGCATGTTTTAAGTCTGAGAGGGCATTGAATTATAGAAAGTAATGTTTTTGTATTTTATCATGTTCTATACTGATTTTAAAATATTCATGTACACATTAAGCACAAGTAGTAATCCATTTAAGACTGTAACATTACTTTATTACAACTTCAGCATTTCCAAGATAAACACACACTAACATTATAACGTCAAGTAAATTAAATTTAAATATAGACGGATAGCCGTGTGGTGTTTTCGTGCCCAAAACCTGTACTTACCAAAAGTATGTACTCTATAGGTTTATACTTAGGCCATCATTATTAGATTATAATATTATCATGAAACAAGCTTGAGGTCACTGGCTAACTAATTGTTTACCAGTAGACGCGTGTAGTTCGTTTCACAGAACAAAACATCAAATTTGTTTAGAATTCGTTTTAAAATGGTTGCGAGATATCCGATTGAAATTTCGTAAAAACATGTAATGCATTAAATAGAAATAAAATACATTTACAAACCTGTCAAACTGTCAAACTCGTATTTGTTCTGTTGATCTGCTTTGTTGAGATAACATTTGTGACACATACGCATACGTATATTTATGACTACAGATTTTTTTGTGCGGAAAAGTCAACAAACTACCACAAAAGCAAAATCCAAATATTCACTCGCATATTAAATTTATGGCATTATAGTATTGAACAACTTTATGAGAACAGAATTTAAAATAAATTAATTTATGTATATGTTTCACACATTTCACAATGAAGTTGCAAAGATAAAGTATATTTGACTTGGAGAAGTGTCATAAAAAAGTGTCATTAAAACCCTCTGGTTTGCATATCCAGTGTATTGCATAACATTTATTTTTATTTTAAACAGAAATATTATTATGTGAGATTGTCAACTAATGCTCTTTACTTCCCCCGTATTGTTATTTGGTGAAATAAATTGAGATCAAAACAAATTCTACAACTCATTTTACAGGTTTAGTAATAATATGAATAAAAAATATTGGTTTTTTTTGTATTTTTTTTTTTGTATTATTTTTGTGAATGTGGATTCCAATATGAATTCGATTTGTCAGTGGACATACCACTAAACTTGAAATGTTGACTAAAACCCTTTGGGCTATTTGTGAGCCAAAGCGCAATCGTGATATCAACCGCAATATTTGCGTTATACAGAGTAATGAAACTACGTTAGTCCCCATTCCCCACCCCCCTTTCTACTTCCTTCACCCGTATCCGGGTCGTAGACTGTTGCCGACAGATAGTGAACTCGTGAACACTTATAAATCAATGGCGCGAGCAGTGACATGTATATTACCTTACTCTGAATCATCTTTGCACATAGTTGATATTATACCTGGGTATTTTATCTTACTTCCTGTTTGTTCTTACATCACGGCTTTATTTAACTACATTCGCTCGATAAACTAGGGCATGTTTGTGGTTGAAATTTAATCTTGGATAAAAGTTTGCATGATACCAATATGGTGTTGATCTGTCGCCTACTTTATCATAATAAATTATTTCTCTCAACTGTGACCTTGTTATTTTACCGTGAATATCATGGATCTATTCTATTCTATTCGTCATGACATTATGACGTGTATAGTGGATAGTAGATTAAATGTGAGTTATTCATTTTTAATTTAAATGACAACTTTGTCCATTATTAATTCGTAATAAATACTGGCAAGTTATTTCTCTCAACTCGAGTAATGCATTTAATTCCTGGAATCAACAAGTAATCTCGAATTTTACGGACATTATGTAAAGCGAACTGTGAAATGTTCTCAATTCAGATTGACATTCAAAAAACGAAAGTTTTTTATTAAAACTCTACCGTACTCCCGAATTTGTACGCTTAAGTTGAACAACTTTTTATTTCTACAACCTCAAATACCAGGAGCAAAATTTTGTTGCCAAACTAAATTTTCAAGGTACACTATTGTCAATATACAATCCTTTAACATTTCTATAATATTTTGTTTCCCAGAAGGCCAACGAAAAGTTTATTCCCCGTGAAATCCCAGGATTGGTCCGAGGCATATAATAAACTGACACAATACACACTATTTCAAAATGATAAAAACATTCTTCAATACATTTATGCAGTCTGTTATATAAACGCACATGTATATAACATTTTTCATTTGATCACATTTTATGAAATATAATGGAATGTCAAATATTTTCCAATATTTTTATTCAATCTAAATCAGAGAGAACATTTTAAATCAGTTTTATAAAGTACAAAATTCACTGGGATATCTTTGGACAAGCATTTACCGTGGTAAACTGTTACATGTGATTTTTTTTCTTTGAAACATATGACCACGGTTTAAACCCCATCTGCTATAATAATACTAAAAATAATTTTTTTTTATAATATATTATTTATTTATATACACTATATGTACAGAACAAATTACAACCACAAGCCTATAACGGCTTATCAGTGGTTTTGAGCTCCTTAAATAATATCAGCCTCGATTAAATTACAGAACATTATATACAAATGTAGTGAGAAAAGAAACACTACAAAAAACTCCTGCTTCACAAAATCATAATACACCTGAAATTAATGAATCTTCACATAACTATTATAAAAAATAAACATGTTATTCAGTACAAACTTTTGAATACTACAATTAAATGAATACAAATGCATGCGATCTTGTACATGTGAAACCATTCTTATATAAAAACAGACTTAATATAATATGAGTAATAAACAAGGAAGAGATAATAAACATGGATGATACACTAACCAATATAATTGAATGAAACTCAGTGGTTGAAAAATAAAATTGAGTGGAATTCAATGCATATAAGGTTGAAACGATTTGAACAGAGAGAATAAATAAAACAAAAATCATTTGGAACAGTTCATCTAAAAAAATGCTCACATTTATTATTTAAGTAAAAATCTTTTCGATCCCTCTTAAACTTTCCCAATGAATTTATCTTTTTAAAATCAAACGACAGTTCGTTAAAAACTGTTGGCACAGTGACCTCGAGTGTCCTTCCACCATGTTTGTTGGAGAACATTGGAACGACATAGGGCTATAACGTTTGGTATCTGGTCGTTACAGCATGGCAAAAAGGTATTTGGAATTCGTGCTTAAAATTAAATTTAATTGCTAGTCAATACTTATATAATAAATGACCGGGTAAAACGTAGGCTTTCTTATAGTTGTTCACATCTACATCCCTTGTTTCTTAATACTTTCATGCACCACCTTCAAAATGCATTACTTCTCCCATATGGTTACAACTGCTTTTCAAAGCAATTGAGATGAATTAAAAGTCAACACATAATAAACTTGTCTATTTGAATAGTTATTCACATCTACATCTCTTGTTTCTTGATACTTTTATGCACCGCCTCCAAAATGCATTACTTCTCCCATATGGTTACTACTGCTTTTCAAAGCAATTGAGATTAATTAAAAGTCAAAACATAATAAACTTGTCTATTTGAAAACGTGACACTTACTTTTCACATCCTTCTGTTTTAAAATTCGAAGATAATAATTGAGTTGTTTCGTTGTATCGTGGGTGACGTCCTTATTTGAACAACCCTCGAATCTGTGGCCCCGCATCGCGAGATGAGATAGAGCTGAGCTGAGTGCAGGGAATGTGTACATAACCAGAGAACAGTGAGAGTGGTACGGAGCGAGATTTAATTACAAAGGTATAAACAACAAACGTGTGATTCGTTAGCGAAGCACTAAGAGCTGCGCATCTAATATTGAGCGTACGTCACAGACAGCGGTGGTTTGATTCAACGTCACAAGAAGACCCACGCGTATGCTGAGGCCATTAGTGCGCCAGGATAAAGGACATTCTAAGGCTGCGTACCACGCTTTCGGCTTTATGCTCTTTAATTGAAATTTTATAAGAGGAATGTTATATTTTTAAATACATCGTCATACATTGTATTTAATAATTAGCTATTATTAGTTACTGTTATTAAACTGTTTAAATGAAAAACGTGCTCCCGTTTATAGATAACAATTTTTTTAAGAATCCAATTAATATTTAAAATGCTCGGTAACTTTACAACTACAAGACACATTTTTATTATTTTGTTATTGTCTTCCTTTGTAAATCAGGTTTATTACTGAATAGGATTCACATTATAAATAAATTCTCCTATTGCTTAGAAATTAAATAATATAAAGGGAATCTGTTAAAAATTGTGTCAACATTTTTTTCAATTTGCATATTGTGTTGTTATATCGTCGTCAATATTTATATTCAAGTAAACTACGTTAAAAATGTATTTTGGGTTTATTCCAGCATCCCATGGAGTAGTCCAGGTTCCATTCCCCAGGTCCAGGGTTCGATTCCCAGTTCAAGCTGGGGCTGTGAACTTTGGAAATCTGCCGGTATGGTTCTGGGGTATATCTAATTGGTCACTTTGGAGCCATAGCAACATGGAACAAATTACACGCCAAAATGTTCCACACTGAAAATCAGTTCTTGTTACGGAATGGGTAGACAATAAACACAAACTTATTTGATGAATATTTTTGTATCAAATGAAGTATTTAAAAGAAAGAATGGCGTACTAATTGATTGTGAAACAATTGTGGTTATAGGACAGGTAATGAAGGAAATATAATGGAAAAACATATATAAAGGAACGACAAGAAGGAAGAAGGAAGAAGGAAGTCTTGTCTTTCCTTCATAAAACAAGTACATAACACCAACTTTGCATGCAAATATTGCAAACTGATCATCAATTTTGTCCCATATTTCCAAGTGTTTACAATACATACAACACACATGGTATTTCCGTACACACAAATCCAGCCCCTACTTACACGAACCGTTCACTATCATGTAAAATACGTGAGCAAAATCCTCTGAATCTCCACCACTAATCCCATGTACGACCCAACCCAACACCTCTAGAGCAAATATAGAGCACGGGAAATGGGGAAACAGACAAGGTAGGAAATTACCTGTCAGAGCGAAAGCAGTAAGGAACTCCTGAGTGGCCGACATGAAGACAGAATCTTATCATCATCATCGCAATTAGCCTTGCTATACGGACTGAAACGTGAATCTTTGTCATCAATCATAAATCTGTCTCTTGTTATTGTCTTGTACAAGAATTTGTCGGATCAATGGTACCAAATGAAGACACCAACAACCAACATAAAGTCTTCCCCAAGGACGATTGGATTAGGTTTAATATCCTCATAAGCCGTAGTATCAATATAGCGGTGGGATTGTACACAGGCCACACGGTGGTTGAACGAAGGAGAGGGGAGGGGGGATGGCTTACTGTTCTCATACATTCAAGAACATTGGGGGGGGGATTTCGTAACACAAGAAAAATAATAAGAATTAAGAATACGTGGTTTTAAACAATAATAAAAGCCATTATCATTAAAACTAGTACAAGATTTCAAACCTTAACGGAACCCCATTATGTTGTATTGGACTTGTTTAAAATTTGTTACATTTAAGTTAATTGTAATGTACAGCTCTTTATAATCTTTGATATTTCGTTGATTTCGTCAAGCTACAAACAAAATCAGACGAATCACCAGAAATGTTTGTAGTGTCAGATAATCAATTTGTTTTACCAAATTCTGAGTCTCAAGATTTGCATGATCAATCATGTCGCATAGTAGAAGACACCGTGCATTTCGGACGCAAAGGATCATGGTAGCTAAAATGAGATCATTCAATCTGATATTTTCAAACGTTTGTGAATTTGGACCGAAATGTAGAAGTGTACATTAGTAAAGTTCTGGAGACATGATACTGTATAACTTTACAATGAAACACTATTTGTATCTATATAAGATTGAAGCTTATAATATTACAATATTTTACATACAATGTTACTAATATACATGTATGTTTTTACACGTGTAAAATAAAGCAAGAGAGAGCGAGAGAAGTTTCAAAATGTAAACAGCATTCATTGTCACAAATTCATTGTCTATAGCCAAGGCAAAATGAAAGGTCTGGTCTTAGCACATAGCGTATACACTGTATACTAAAAGGTGAAAGTTTTTAACCTATCAAAGACTTCGGCACAGCACGGTTCTTTTCCCCGAATATTTTATTAAAGGCGAAGACAAGACTAATTAATATGAACATAGTCGGTCGCACACAGTCTTTTGTTTCCTAAATTTTCATACTCCCTTGTGAATAGAATTAGACGTGCTTAGATATGTATGACGGCATAGCGCTATCTTTGTGTTAAATAATAACTGCGGAAACTCCATGCAGGCGTAGGAATAAGCGATTTAAAACGTGTCCCGTTTTGCTTTTGTTTAAACTTTAAATTCACGCCATTATAAACTCCTTTTATGGTTGAAGTAAGTATGTTCCGTTCTGCTGAGAGTCAGGTCTAACCGCTTGAGCCGGGCAATACAGTCGTCTGCGGCTCGAAACAGGTGCAGCTTGAGTCCAGCACAAAATGGTGGACGGTGAGAAAATAATCTTGCATTTTAGAAATGTGGTAAAATTTCACAAAAAATTATTTTTTAACATTCTTTAAGCATTCGTTGTCGAGATAGTAAACTTACATATTTTTCTTATCTTGGCAAACGAGCTTCATTGGAACAGCCCGACGACAAAGTATGGTACTTCCAGCAAACTGGAAGCGCTGGAATATGGCAAGTTACGGAATGCATCTGTAAACTTGCTTTAATATAGTTCTCTTACAATAACTTCGGTCATGCTTTCGTCATCAATCAATGACGTGTTTACGGTCTCGGCCAACCCGAGCAGGTATTTGAATTAGCCATGGCCGTTGGTTTGCTGCCACTCACCCACCTGTGATGGAAGCACTACCGAAGATGCTGTACGGCGACTATAGTTACAAACAACTAATAACTTAACGCAACCGTAGTGACGACTGACATTTTGAAAGTGTTAATCACTGTTAATCCAATCAGCAATATTATGTCAGGCGATTCAATCTATACTGTTTCTATTAATAACCCTAAAACTAATGGAGCTTGCAGAACGTAAGGAACATGACTGTGAGTTGGGTGTCCGTACTATTAACACATAATCTCTAGTGTTTGCTATCTTGAATGAGAGCTCATATTTTATGTGGATTGCTGCGTTTCCAGAGTAAATATTTATTTCATCTTCTCATTTGTGAATTACTGCTGGCCTCTTAATAACCCTGTTTTCTTCCTCTCTCAATTAAATGATATTACTAAAACAATAAACTCATACTCTACTGCGTTGTTTAAAAGAGAGAATGAAACATACCATAGCAGTGCCAGTAGCCTCTTACTATAGTGATTGATTGTCAACATTTATCTTTAAATAATGAAAATGTACGTAATTAACCAAATATAACATTTCAAAGTTCAATAAACCTATATTCATATAAATCAAGAGAAATATGCGCCTTCTTCTGTGTTTGTTATCATGGGCACTGAATTTGCCAGTAATCTGACATTCAATACATTGTTAGAGAGGATCTGGGAAAATAGTATCTTAAATAGTGCTAACATTTCCCACGGACACTTGAAAGCCAACATATGACTTTACGAAATAGATGCCATGGTGAAGACAAGTTAGCAGCCTTCTAAATATTTATCCAAAGGTCATAATACCAGGCCATAGTTAGGTAAAATCCCACGTCCTAACTCCACGTCCTAACGTCTAACTTCATACAAATCACGGTTGTTGAGGCTATCCAATGACTACAGCTACTCGTCAATCCATTGAAATGTTTGCACAATCACAAGATGTTGTATTCATCGTAGATTTAGCAGCCCCTATTGGGATTCTTGTTAATAAATTTTTCCGAGTGAAAAATACTTGGTTTACATGCAGAGACTTCTCTTAATTACTCGCATTCATGTCAACATGGCCGAGGATTGGCCATCGCGATCAGTCTTTGAATGTGACGATGCAGTCGCAATATATTCCCTCCCGTGGGGTTGCTTGGGTTCGAGGCCGTCATAGAGCGCGGTACACGGAGGCCCAAGGCCCCTGAGGACGGCGACAAAATGTAACTCCGAAATGATGAAAGTGTGGTGGTTTTGCAAACAGTTGATTTTACAAATATTGATTCTTCGTCCATTGTGTTTTATTCTTTTGATAATGTGAATGTTTATATTCACGTATTTTTTCTTCAATCACAGTGCTATTTATTGAAGAACTCACTTCAAACTATTGTAATTATTTACACAAATTTTGAGAAGTCAGTTACAGCCACATGCAATATGTACTTGCGATCGTAAAATTTAAGTGTTCATAATATTAAACTAAATACATATCCACCATTTAGTTGAGTGATATATCAAGAGTATTTATACAAATTACCATTAAACTTCCCCACTTTGTTAACAACATATAATACCACCCACCCCTTTCAAGAACAATCTACTGCGGGAAGATAAATTCACAGTTTTCCAATGTTTTTACTTATTTAATATCAAATACATATTCTCAGCGAAGATATTGTTATATTAGTTTTACGTGGGTATTTTTATTTTTATTTTTAGGCACCATTGTGTTTTTGATTTTGTTCTTTCACATACATTCACTGTAATTTATTTCCATTTTACTTTTTATGTTTTTCGTATAATTATTCTTTGTCGTTTGGCAACAGCTTCGCTTGCAGTATTATATTGTCAATAAAGGTTCTATTACTACTAATGTATGTTTTAAATGCATATCGTCTTTATTCTTCACATTTGACTTTAGTGTGTCTTCATGAGTTTGCATATTTTATACATATTTATATTTATAGACATAATTTGTATCCAACGATTTGCTTAACTAAGATAACAGGAGTTAGACATAATAGTGAATCCAGACCCAGGTGTTCATATTTCTGTGAATACTATCAAACCAATGGAAATATTCCCTCTCGAAATATTCGCTATAAATCCGTGCCCGTTAACCAAACCGAGTATTTCTATTTCTATGTCTGAGTGATCCGTTGAGGCCAGAGAGGTCGTTGTTTCCCAGGCCAGGTTAGGGGTTGAAGATCAAAACAATCTTTATCGTCTCCCCGACGCAGAGTTCTCAATAAGACCCACGAAGCGGACTGAACATCGTATCCCACTAATGACCTACCTGCATGACGACTACTCACAAGTTAATGATATCCGTATATATAACGACGGGCTCTTGGTTTCGAAAAGGCGAGGTACAGTTTTTAAACCTCGGGGTTGCTTTAAATAAATGTTTTTATATTTTACTTCAGAATTTTAGACTTTGTTTATTCTATCTCAAACTCATTTTTTGTTTTTCTAAGTTTCAACTCAGTTCCATTATAAATCAACGTATGAACTCGGCGGTCGTAGGTCGAAATCGCAGTTGACTTTATCGTGTGATTCTGTGGTGACTTCTGAGTCCTTATCCCAAACATAAATCTAATATAAATAAACATCTTCCGTTTCTCAATGTTAACGACAATTGGTTGCTGATAATAATGAACCACGCAAAATTAACGGTATTTTGATGATATAATGAGAACGCTTCAGACATCGAAAGCGGTATTTATCCCCGGGATTGGATTTTGTTTCAGCTGTACAATGAATCATATGAATGGATGAATGAAACGTTTGAATATTGTAATAGTAACGTTATTTCTGTAGTAAAATGAATCATACATTATTAAACTAAAA
This sequence comes from Isoperla grammatica, assembly GCA_945910005.1. NCBI lineage: Eukaryota > Metazoa > Arthropoda > Insecta > Plecoptera > Perlodidae > Isoperla > Isoperla grammatica. The sequence continues at coordinate 38,934,242 of OX246737.1, read as the reverse complement.
AAAATCTATAAACACCAAATCTCGGGCATGAATCAGGTTTTTCAATATCCAAAATTCTGTTCAAGATATCAACAAAACAACTTAAACTTAACGAGTTTGACTGTCCTATACTTTTAACAGTTTTTGTTGAGTAACCATTTCCCGATGACAACGAGTGTCCAAATAATGTATGAAACCGCTAAAGTTTAGTTTTTTGGGTATTATATCCGTTATTATATTTTAGCATCATATCCAAATCAAAAAAGTACATTTGCATCTGCTTGTTTTTGATCATATGTGTAGGCTTTGTCTCGGATTGAAATACCAGTCGCACTTAGGGTCTGTAACCGAGGCGACGAGCTGGGCCTGTCTTCATCTCGCACTCGTCTTTTCATCCCCCGCTCGACACAGCCAGCGCTAATTACCACTTGCTACACTCACTGCAAAAACACCTCGTCCCAGCCTGTTTCCATGCTAATCTTTACCACAGCTCGTAACGAGCAGCAATACTGCATGGGAGGAATCTTGCACACACGTATGGTGTTTTAGGGGAGCAGACACTGAATTCTCGATAGTTTTATTTTGTCTATGAATACCCTCCAAGTATTTCCACATTCCTCCTGTTTGTACTTTACCAGTACCGTTTGTTTTTCTTGAAATTACATTTTGTGTGTGAATATTTTGGAATTGTAAAATTGTATTTTCATAATAGTAAAACTCTTAGGGCCACAGAGGATGTTTCACAAGATGCTTTTGCTCTGTAGGGGTGGTTTCTTCTCTCACGAACAGTTTGTACATTACATTTTGCATGGCTGTTGTTGAAATATATATCTTCTTAATTTTTTGTTAAATAGTTGTAAAATTGTTTATGAAAACTTGTGGAAATACTATTTGTTTGAATTTAAAAGAATTCGTAAAACGTAATAAATATAATATTTGTTTGTAGTTTGCACGTGATATTATATTGAATTATTCACGTAGGGGCCTACCGATGGTATCGTTACAAAATCTCGAAAGTGCAATTTCACGAAAGTGCAAAATCTCGAAAAAATGACTAATCCTCCGAAAGTGTAAAATGTCGAAAGTCCAGAATACCGAAAGTGTAAAATGACGAAAGTCCAATCTTACGAAAGTGTAAAATCTCGAATAGTCAGAACAACGAAAGTGCAAAACACCGAATATCCAAATCTACGAATGTGCAATATCACGAAAGTCCAATTTCACGAAAGTATAAATCACCGAATGTCCAAATTACCGAAAGAGCATATCGCTGTGTGTTCAATCTTCCGAAAGTGCATTTTTACGAATGTCATTTTTCTCGAATGTACAGAATCATGAAAGTACAAATTGTCGAAAGTGTAAATTTACGAAAGAACAGTCTCTCGAAAGTGCGTTCTTACGAAAGTGTAATTTCTCGAATGTGCAAAATCACGAAAGGACACGGATTGGTTGAGTGCAGAGTACGCAAGAGCCAATCGCTGTGATGGAGCTCTTTAGGATAGTCGGTTCGAATCGAAAGTACCTGCAGGGAATTGTGAATAGAGCCGGGTGAAGAACAGTTCGGACCGCATGCGCACGCGCGCTTTTTTACCACCTCATTCCTTTGGTCCCCTGGAGAGAAGCGGACCCCAATCCACAAACGTCTAGGCGGTTGCCTACCATCACGGGGTATAAGTCAAACACATCCTTTAAAAACACGCTTTGTGCTACTGGCCTACGCAACCTCATAGTGCATCATCTTTAAAAATAAGTAAAATACTGACAATCTTTCAGTTAACACTTGACACCAGTTTTAAGGGCATGAAATACGCCACCATCTCGAAAAAAAAATTATTTCCATTTTTACGGCAAATATATTACACTTTTTTAAAAATCTTTTCACGAATAATACGTGTGTTATAATGTAGAATTGGTCTAAGAAGCACATACCACAAACGAACAATAAGATTTGTAGTTTTGATGAGTGCTAATTATTTGAACCCTAGCGTAATATTTTTTTAATGAAGTTCAGCTAAAATACAGAAATAGAATAATTACGTATTTATCGTGATGTGTTTGAAAATATAGATTTAAGATTTATTCATTCACTCTAAGCATTAATTTGGATTGATAATTTTAAGAAAATTCGTCAAGATGCCAACCTACAAAAGATTTATTACTGAAAAACAAAATTTGTTTATTTATTTAATTAAATTAAAACTCACAAGGATTTAAATGATGTTTTACTAGTAAGTTAACATCGACGGTACAACACTTGTCAAAAGTTTCAAAATTGTTAGTTTATCCAACATGTTATAAATAAATATTGTTTATTTACGGCGATAATTTCTTCATTTTTACAGTGTTCCACCGATATGATTCGCATTTGCGGACTATTGCGGTTAGATGCACATAGTATGCACCACAAATAGCGTACGCAATTATACCTTTCTCACTATTATTTGGAATCCCGATAGTTGTCATAGAATGGCGTAAGATGCGAACCTACAAAACATTAATTACTGAAAAACATAGTTTATATTTATTTTATTTTATTAAAACTTACACACGGATATAAATGATGGACATAGGTCATAGGACACATGGACATAGGTCCATATCAATGGTACCAACACTTGACAATAGTTTCAAAATTGAAGCTTTAACCGCCATGTTATAAAAAATATTGTTTATGTACGGCAATAATTTTCTTCATTTTTACAGTGTTCCACCGACATGATTCGCATTTGCGGATCATCGAAGTTCGATGCACGTAGTAGATGCAGCAGAAATGGCGTGCGCACTCAGACCTTTCCCACTATGTATTTGGAATTTTGTTAGCTATCATAGAATGGCTACAATGACGTGTTTTGTTTTATGACTTTCACGGCAAACATGCAAAAGTTAACAACGAACTTTGTCGACAAATTAAAAAGGTTTTATCATGAATTATGATCTAAATGCGGTTATTGTATGATTAAACAATATGATATTTTAGATATAGCCTGTCTGTATCTACATTATGGAACGTTCTTTACACAGATAGGTTTAACAGTTTATGTATTAGAGCCTATTGAGTAGACCAAGGTCGAATGAAATTATGCGGTAATCCATTGAAAATATAACGTGAAGGTTTTAATTTATTTAAAGAAAACTTCTTTACGGATTTAAATAATATTTCGTGCAATTATTGGCAACATGTCTAGTAATAATATACACAAGGTCTAAGGTTGTAAGTTAAACCGCGATCTTGTAAAAAAAATATATGTTTATTATAAAGTTATATGATATGCAAAAGATTTGTTTGATTTATTGAAAACAAAATCTCTCATCTGGCAACGTGGAGCGTTTTCCTAGTTAGTAACTTCTGAAATTCAATAACACAAGAGCACGTACTTTGAGACTAGGCCATAGATTTGAAAAATAAATTCGATGTGACGGTATAGGCCTCCCATAATGTATATATTTAAAATCGGGACATATAGCTTATCCCAGCAATTTCTACACTCATAACGAATCAGGATACACGTTTGTATAAATTAGCTTACACAGGGTGCAAATTGACGGCTTGACAGAGGGGGAGGGAGGGGGGGGGGGGCTTCCCAAGTATAGTATCTGCGTCGGTATAGTAAGCGGTCTGGGGCAAATCTCCAGCCACTGGAGGCAAACATTGTTTTCAGGAATTATTGCCCTCGAGTTTGCCTAAGAAGCAATTTGAGAGTCCATTAGTTTGGTTATTAATATACAAACACTTCCTGGCTAGGAATATAATATGTGTAAATTGATACATTTTTTATTAACGTTGCTAGATTATCATTTGATATTATATGAGATGAGATGGTATCCAGAGGTGGGGATTTAGCCATCCCTGGCGGGAATACCTTTCACTAAAACAGAACCAGGGATGAAATTACCAGAGGGGGGAAAATCCCCCCATCCCCCCCCCGTTTATTCGCACCCTAAGCTTACAGCAAGCAATAAGTATCATTTGCTTCTCTTTGTTTGTTTGTTTGTTTGTTTGTTTGTTTGTTTGTTTGTTTGTTTGTTTGTTTGTTTGTTTGTTTGTTTGTTTGTTTGTTTGTTTGTTTGTTTGTTTGTTTGTTTGTTTGTTTGTTTGTTTGTTTGTTTTTCTGTCTGTGTGTTTTTGTATTTTTGACTTTTTGTTTTTCATCTGTCTCGTGATAGCAGTCGAACGGAGAGTCCGATCAAGTGGAAATTGGGACCACCCACAAACTACGATGTGGGTTGAACGCTTTTAGTTTTGTGGCAGAATTGTTTTAAAAGTTATTAAGTTACACCACAGTTACTGGAAACAGTTTGGTAAAAACAGATAGTGTCAAAATCTGGGATAACCATTTTATAGTAAATTTCGTCCGGTCACGAATATATAGCAATATAAAGGTAATCCGATAATTATTGGACGTGGAAAATACAATAATATCTCTCATGATATTTTTTAAAATTTGATTAGCATTGGGGCATCTTCCTTAGTTTTAAAATATTTTTGCTTCATGGCCAAGACCGTATTTTCATTTACAGAACAGCTGAAGCCGAAAATTTGTACTTCAATATGGCTCCAAAAGCAGGGCATGATATAAGTGTAATCATAATAAAGATTCATAATTAGTTGGCCGCCTTTAAAGTTTTAAGTACTGCTAAAAGGAGATAAGAACACATTGGTAGAATTTTGCGTGTTATATAGTTGGCCGTGTCATTTTTACTAACAATATTGTAAACCCCTTGCCCCTTGGACTGTATACCGTTTTTTAGGCGCGAGAGACGAAAAGTGGTTCCACCAACTGTGTGCTTGTAAACATGTCACGATTTATTTCGAGGAATGTTTATGGGCTCCATTCGGTTCGTTCATTGTCATAATCCCGACGTATGAAGGAGGAAGAAAACTAACAATATAATTTCCTTTCATACTTCTTCTGCGTTATAAAGCAGAGTGAAACATAATTAAATGGCATAGTGCAGTGTTTCTCAAACTGTGAGGCGCTAAGAAAATATCAGTGAAGCGCCTCGGTAGTACTTATTCTCGTCTTATCAATGAGGGGTTTAGTTGCAGTAAACAGTTTTGACTGGCATTTCGTTGCGTATTACATTTCACAATGAATAGCCCCCAGACCAAACGACGCTCTAGTGTCTATGATGCGAACATACAACATACACATTATGTCTATAATTACTTGGCTAAATGTTTAATTAGTGTTTCGCGATGAAAAATTGGTGAGCTAGCGTCAGGACTGCACTAAGGTTATAAAAAGTGAGTCTTGGTGACAAAAAATTGAGAAACACTGGCTTAGTTCTAGCCCACAAGGCTCTACTTCGGGAGGTAGCCGGTTCGCATCCCAGTACCGGCAATTCTGACTGGAATACAAATTCTGGAAATGGTTGTGGCACAGATAATGGATCAATATTGAGATAGCCGTCAATGTTCGTGACCGATGCCAGCAAAGGGTGCTCTCGTCGTACATTACGTTTATCTACATTTCTTTACGTTCCTATATTCAATCGCGCATTGCGCAAAGCAGCATTGCTATTAGTAAGTATTTCAAAATTTCAACAACAAAAATTATTCTTTTCACGTGGCTGGGTGCAGATCCTAAGCATATGCTACCAAAGGGCGTGGGTTCAAATCCCCAAAGCCAAATACATGTTATTTGTAATTCTCCTTTATTTTCATCTATGACTATACTCATTGTCTCAAACAGCGTTATTGCAATTTGTTATGCTGGAAAGGGGGGGGGGGGGGGGGAAGGGGTATTGGGATCTCCAGTCGCCAGTCTTGAGTTCCGACAACCGTCCTCGGTCGCTCCTGCGTTTGGTCCTAAAAGCGTATATGCCATGTAGGAGGGATTCCTTCGAATCCCCGGGCGTACTATAAGTAAAATATTTATCAGGATATGTATCTCTATTCACAGACATTTCTACACTATTCGTACAAAACCACTTCCCGTTTAAAACTGAATTGGGCTCGACAAGGTACAAGACACAAAACCAACATCTGCATTCATCACTTTTACTACGTGCTACAGATTATTGCTGCAATTAACTTATATGACTGAAAACTCACTGACCAGCTTCAGAAGAAACTGACACATGGTCTTATTGTTACCAAACATGAATAGCATTTTAAAAGCTCATCCTGTCAAAACCGTAAATTTATAGGGTGAAAGCGGGTTGCCTGAAGACGTATTCATGCATTTAGCGACAAAGGAGTTGCGTCAGGGGTATACAAGTACAACCATGGCAAAGCATTTCATAGTCCCCAAATTCGAAATCACAATACCAGGACTAAATGCCAGCCCCACAGTTCTTGAATTTCAACTAAGAAAATAGTGTAAATCATTTGTGCTATACGTTTGTGCTACGTTTGTGCCGCAAAACGTTTCGTTTGTGCTGCCCTCTAAGTACCATTAAATAAGGACTCTATAGTAAGGGGAGAGGGGGGGGGGGGGCTAACTAAATGCCAGCACCCCATTTATTGAATTTCAACTAAAAAGTAGGTTAGTGTCAATCGTTTGTGCCGGTTTGTTCCTCAAAAAGTTCGTTTGTGCCACTCTATTCATTTATTGAATGTCAGATATATGTATGCATGGCTATTGCCCAGTCATTCTAGTACAAGTGAGAGGCTAGTTATTGAACAAACACGTCTTACTCGGTTACCTACATGCATGGATGCATATTAAAAAGCACACAACATTATGTTTTTCTAAGTGGAAACTATGCGGGTTGTGGTTTCATAATGATTAAGGACTGTATGAAAATCAATTTTTAGTTTAAAAAGATAAGAATAGTTGTTATTTTTAATGAAGATAATTGATATGCAAATTGTAACGAATGTATGACATTTTCAAACTAACGGGCGTTTTGTTTCAGTAGGTCTACAATCAATATCGTTTGAAGTTGGAAACTATAGTTAGTTATTGAACAAATACGTTTCGATTTACTAACCAATCAACTACACTTAAACACCTATCCTATCTCTTTACAATGACGCGGCTCTAAATTAATCGTATTCATGTATATAAGAAATAAGGTTGATAAGTATCTCATAACCAAAGGTTTGAAAACGCTAGATCAAACGGGGAATCGAAGCCTAAACCTTCCATCCGCACTTGAAGAATAGGATTAATCCTTCTATCTAGATCAATGCTGAAAATTATTGGAATGTGCCTCCGGTGTCGGTGCAATCTTAGATGTCAATTAAAACTGCAGGGGCGTAGTGAGGGAGGGATCAAAGTGCTCGCCCCCCCCCCCCCCCCCCCCCGCCCAGAAATTATAAAGGTCAATATGCAATATAATTTACTCATAACATTAACAGTGTTGTTCTCTTTTCATAAACCTTTTAAAACTTGCGTCTAATGTCAATAGCGGCTGCAAAACCCTGTTATTATTGAGGAAGAACACCCCTCCCACATCAGATAATATTTATTCCTCCCCTCCACCCTGAACCACAGAACACTAGTTACGCTCGTGTTCGACTATTTGTTTATATATATATTTTAGGTGAGTGTGACCGACGTGGCGTAATAACCCGATGTATTTTTAATTTTACAAACATTATATACGTATGACATACACATGATATATAAATTAACGTGTTAATGTATATACCTACTTTAAAGATTCCGTTAGTATTTTGTGTGAAATTGCTTAATTTGAAAATATACCCGCAAACAAACTGTATATATTTGGAAAATTCTGTTTTGATCCAGTCACATTTTTTGCATCCAACAGGCCCCCGCTGCCGTCAAGTATTAGCTAGCAGGTGCAGTCTTCTTTTTCAATAGATAGCACGGCCATGGCACATGCTGCCTCGGCATTCTTCTTGCCCATTCTGTTCCTTGAAAGCAAAGGTCTATGTGAATATGCAGGGACTTAAAGAAGGCGTGCCCAACCCCCTCAACGATCCAATCAGACGAAACCTTGTAAAACGCCCTGAATTTCAAAGCGTGACGGTTAAAATCTCGAAAGTGCAAAATTACGAAAGTGTAAAATGTCGAAGGTGTAATTTTACGAAAGTGTAAAGCTTCGAATGTCCAATTTAACGAAAGTGCAAAACTACGAATGGCCAAATCCACGAAAGTTCAATGTCACGAATGTTCAATTTTACGAAAGTGTAAACCACCGAATGTTTAAATCACCGAAAGAGCAATTCGTCGAATGTGCAATATACCGAAAGTGCGTTTTCACGAATGTCATATTTCTCGAATGTGCAGTATCACGAAAGTACAAACTACCGAAAGTGTTATTTCTCGAAAGTGCTATTTCACGAAAGTGTAGAGTAACGAAAGTGCAATTTAACGAATTTTCGGTGTTTTGCACTTTCGAGATTTTGCACTTTCGACATTTTGATACAGTGCCCCTACCGATTGCTTTATTTGTACAAAATTACAAAGTACGCAGCATTTTTATCGCACAGGACGACGCCAAACATGAAAATGCTAAGTATGATCATACCTGTGCCGCCTTCAATATTATACTTCTGTGACACCGTGAGCTCGTCAATAAATTACTAGATCCCAATTGGACCCGGTATAGAATGCGGGTCTCAGATGTTAAATGGGCATATAGTAGATCTTAAATTGCCACCCTTAGTGGTCTGGTGGTAAAGGAGTGGCCGCCTGGCAAAGTGGGACGTTTGGATTAAATAGCCACTCGCGGTGGGATTTGTATTTTCTAGATTTCTCTTGAACAATTCTACTCCGGGAAAGTGTTTCTCTTAGAACGAATCGTCTGAGCATTGCTGTCAATTAAAGCTGTTTTAGTTTACAACGCCGTATGAAATGAAGGACTGTAAACAGAAATAACTGCATACATTACATTCTTTTTGCAGTGAATGTTAAGTATTAAATTATATGATATGACATAAGATATTATTTTGCAGACATTGACAAAAACTATCTACAACTTAAAATAGACGTGTAGTTACTACTTGATTATCAATATTATTATATCGTCTTAAAACTATTGTAAACGCTCCCTTCTACAACCTATCCCAATCTTGATATTATGTCTTGATTTCATTCGTAATTTTAAACCTTTAGTTAGCCCTCGTAAGGTTCTAGGTCTACGGTTCTATTACTTTTTCAACATGTATCCTCACATACTATGTTTTGCCTTTTATCGTCTGTCTGTCTGTCCATATTAAACTTCGTTATTTGTTTCTTTCATTTTCATGCCTGGCGCACAATTTTAATTGGCTGTATTTGCGTTATAAATAAATAATATACAGTTTCTCGGAAGTCCAGAACGAAATACTTCTTTTTAAAGAGGTAAAATTAATGTACAACAAGAAAAACTGTCTTTGAAGTTTAACGTTTCGCATTTAATATTTAGAAACGGATTTTTTTCGTTTTTCGAGAACAAGTCAGAAGTATCTGCCACCATTTTGACGTAGCTCCGTCAATATGGCAGCATTGGGTGATTTTCGTGAAAGGGTTGCAGTTAGTACCTCATCCATTATGCTAATGGAGGCTGGCTGCTGATTTACAAAATTACGTCACACTTTGTCACTAGTGTCTTGATAGTCGTTAAGAACCCCAGCGATGGCGGCGCAAAGCGATGGCAAGGCGAATAAAGCATAATGAACACCTTAGTTTAGCTAATGTAATCTTCATAAAAACAGGCTACAAACGGTGTAGTTTAATATTCTATAGATACGTAAACCTCTCACTAGCTTGTCTGAATACCTAATCGTGAAATGTCCTTTTCTTACTTGTCTGTAGAAAGAAGTTTAAACCGTTTGATTGATAATCGAATCTCAATCCAACATAAAATGTAAATCTTGTTTTAAAGTGTTACCTTCTTCAGCCTATTAGTGTGATAGAAACGAGTTTCGAGAGCTGTTTTTATGACAAAATTCCAGCATTCACAAAAACAATTAGCAACAGAAGATTTAGAGTTTAAAGTGATTGACATCGAATCCTTTCACTTATAATTAAAGAAGCTGTGTCCATTATATACTATTCCTATATAAACTACCAGTTATCTCTTCTTTATGGACTACAGTTATTTAATCGGTAAGTGCATACAACAACAAAAAATACCTGAGGCTGTGGCTGCTCAGTAGCTTCCCCACCACCGTCCGGCTGTAACATTGTCTAGCCAATAGCAGTAGTCGCCGCCTAGTTCAAACTGGCTCCAGAATCAAATGTGAAGAATTATTCTTGCAGCATCTGCATAAGATTTGTGTCACAGTTCCGAATAACACAAACAAAACATTGCTGACAAACAGGTCACCCCTTAACGTAAGATAAGTTTAGGTCTAAAAGTTGCAAATAGCTTGATCTTTATAGTTTGAAATACTTAAGGCCAGCGTGCTGGGTTCCCACATCCATAAACGCACATACTATTATCAACGATGTTGATAAAGAAGACATATTTACTATCCTCGGTTTAGAGTTCGAAGAGTTAAAAAAGTTAATTTAGAGTTTTAGATATTTCGGCAAGTGTATACATAAGCCACGTCTCTATTTGGCGTCTGTCACATGGATCAGTCACTTGTGGGCTCAGGCTTTACACAATCCACGGCACCAAAATGGCTGGTTGCCTGAAATCTCTAATCTTGCCGTTCTACGAACATCATACAGCGTTTCCTGGTAAACAAAAACTTTGCCGAGCTCCATCCAAAATAAACTTTTCTGCTAGTACGTAAAACACACAAATCATATAACAAAATCTAATAATGAACTAACTTTTGGAGAGAAAGATAAATAGAAAAACATGTATGTCAAATCAACAATGTCTTTTAAACCATTGGCAAACAAATTGAATTGCGTGTTCCCAATGTTGTGATTAAATCAGAACCGTTTCCACATGTTGATACTTGATAGATTTCATTATCGGGAATATCATTGTGTTTACTTTCCATCTGCAGCAGACAATTATGTTGACAAGAACAAACATGTTTGTGTTATCTCCATTGGAAATTGAACCGGTTATTTGTATTAATTAAAAGTAAGTTATCTGAAATAAAGACAAATGTCTTTGCTTCAAAAAAGGAATGGAGTTTAATAACCCTATAGGGTGGGCCAAAAGTAGATCATTGTTGATATTTACGAAACAAAAATTCAAAATAATAATGGCCATGCAAATATTATTTGTGTCTCTCGTTGGTTTTGTGGGTTGATTTCTGATTCTAGTCCACGGTTCGATCTCCGAATCGGCATTTCGGGATTCTACATTTGAGTGAAATCCATCAATATGACACTGGCAGCTAGGCCAGTATGACGTCGGAGAAGATGATTGGATGAAAGGGACAAGAAGAAGGAAGAAGGAAGATTAATATTGATGTGATTGATCACATTATGTAATGTCATGTTTTTCCCGTCACACTGATATACGACATTTTTAGCAAAATTGTATGAATGAAAATCTTGTTAAGAATTTAATAAATAATGTTTTACTCGTAACGTTGTTCCGTGTCCAATTTAGAATAACAATTATGTCGACTGGCATTCTCAGACTAGAATTGCTAGCAAATGGATGTATTTTAATTTTATTTCATTCCGTTGAATGAAATTCCTGTCTCTTCAATTGGGAAACATTGAATAACGTTAAACATGTGTAAATACCGCTGCTTATGAATTCTTGTGTAGCTTCCCCCTATTTTCAGTTTTTCGTATAACAAATAAAATGTGTTGCTGATCTCTATATACAAATAATTGTTTTTGAAAATATGGTATTGGTGTATTAAATATTTTACACTCTGGCAATAACAAAATGTTCGAATTTAGTAATGGCCACATAACACACACAAACAAGAAAATGCAATGAAATTAACTGCAAAAATTCTATCCAACTTTGTATGTGATTAGTGCTTTTTTAAAGATAGCGAGCGATTGCCACAATTAGTATATTATATTACATTTCAGTTGAAGATTTAACTGTTCGAAAATATAAGTACGAAATATTTTTGTGTTTCTAAGGTTGACTTCAAATAAGTGCATTAACTTTTTATTTTATTACATATGTGCAGGTTAACGAGAGTGTTTTTATAATTTTTATTTCATCTCTTTATTTTTAATTTATATTTTATATTTTTTTTATTTTATCTACAAATTCAACTTTTTCCACTAATTCACAATCTTCGTTCATTATAAGGTTTCTATATCACATTTATCCATCCATATAATTTCTTCGTACATCTGACTTGAATTTCCTGAATCAACCTTGACAATAACTTTAGTATTTCCCATCGTACTGGCGTGACTCGTGAGTGTTGTGATAATGCGTCGACATTGAACCTTAATTTCAGATGCTTCTCTGATTCATTCGCCCGGGCATAATTCCCTATTGGATAACGTTACCACAACGGAAGCAACCGCTAATCGCGCTGAATTAACAGCTTAATTAATGAGCCTATTGTAGCAGTGATAACAGAGAACGAGCTGAGCACGATGGGACTATAACGAATTAATCTATGCGTGTATTCATTATTGCTCGTGCGTCCTTGCCAATGTATTTTTGTTAGTTATACACATGAAATCACAAGCAAAACAAATACTTGTATCAATGATATACGGAATACAATACACGCAGACCCGTTTCATGTTGGTAATGTATCTGTTAATAAATTATGTATTGCACATGTGTATGTAATGTGTAGGAAGTATACTAAGAAAATTCACGTTTTTTAATTAAGTGAGCTTGGTTATGGTTTTATATTCGTGTGGTTATTTTATTTTATTCCTGACCATGCAAACAGTTTATACGTGTGCATATTTATTTTATACCCGTATACATTTTACTCTTTTTTACTCGTGCTTTGTTGCAGTTGCATATAAGAAACAATAAAACCAAAACAAATTATGTATTTGTACTGCAACTGAATCAAATATACACTTTAAATATATAATTAAATACATAAATACATTTTTATCTACGTAGCCTACTCACTCAGATACCAGGACTGATTTTCAGTGAGGGACATTTTTGAAATAAATTATGGGCTTCGCCTTCGTTGATATGACAGCTCCCAAGTCAACGTTTACAAGTACACCATTAACATAAAACCCTAACAGAACCAGTAATCCAACCGTAGCCCTTCTAATAATAATAATTATTATTATTATTATTATTATTATTATTATTATATTTATTATTATTGTTATTATTACGAATTATTATTTTTATTCTAAGTAGTGTTATTTTCCTCAATATATGTTTTAAATCGTTCACATATTTTAATTTAGTAGAACATTGTGGTCGTGTACATCAACACAGATACGCTTCCTAAACATGATGTTGTGTCATGTTTTGGTCACTTATCAGCAACACAAATCCTTCGCTTTTGCAAGAATTAAGTGTCTGGATTAGATTTGGTTTGGCAGGGAGTTATAACACACAGTCGTAATCAGAATATATCTTTGCCGTGTAGACACAATCAGCATTGGAATAAAAGCCAATGCTTTAATATCCTATATATGCTTTAGGGATGTTATAAAGCTATTTACATATTTGGAAATAAGAACTAATATACATGTCAGCCGCATGGTATTGAAATATATAGCATTTTAATGAATCCAGCAGGATTATCCAATTACTAATGCATGTGTGAATCGTAAGCACAGGGACCATTACAAGATTAAAATAATGTTTTTAAATTGTGTTTCGAAACATTTTTACTGCTCTAATTTCGTAAGTAATAATAAGTATGAAATTCCCGCTAACACATTGCTTGAAACAATTTTGTTATAAAGTGCCATCTCTTATTCATGGTTATAAAAACCTGCACTAACACAGAGTAAAAATTATTTCTCAACATAGTAGTTTTCATTAATTTAAAGATGGGAACCAATTGCTCAAACTTCAATAACTTAATTTCATACAGTCTAGATCTAAGATCTATTCCGTAGCTTTAGAATTCAACCTTGTAGAGATTTAGTAAACACATGAATCTATTTGCAAACAGAGTAGTTTCTACTTTCTTTTGTTTCAGCAGGTACAAAAACGTTAGTGTAAAAAAACTTAAACACACACCTTAATTATGTTCAGAAATAATATTCATACAATGGATACGTCGCCTGGCATATAATACAATTATTATAATTGGTGACGGCTTACTTAGTCTTAGTATATGCTACGTTCATTAAAATTAGTACAGAACATATATCTAAGTCGTTATTTTCTGCTGTTGGCTTCCATTCTGCGACTTTATCTCAGCACTTAATGAGCACAATTTGTTGAACTTAGTGGTATAATTAAAAAACATTTAGGAGGTGAATAAAAAATCATCGTGGTATTTTTATTTTTTTAGCTCTGTACATCTTCTAGAGCACTGGCAGATTTAGGTTGTTAAATTCTTTTTCTAAGGGGGAAGAAGACACATTCAAAAAGATCAACAGTTTATGTATAGATAATTAACTTGTGATTATAGTCATGCCTTTGAATTGCAAGAGTGAACAAAAGGTCCGCTAAGGGTTAAGTTATAGTAATGTATTTAGAACTGTAGGTTGTGTATACATATTTTGAGTCAAACAAATACTTATGTAGAAGCCAATTGATGCAGATGGTTTTACGTTTTTATTTTAGACTATTTTGGAGGAGCGCTTTCCACAAACAATACATTAAACATTTAACATCTATCCTCGGGCAAGTTCGTGAAATGTTTGAAACAAATACGTGAAATATTCTGGAGCTTTGTACGTTGTATAGGTGATTTCACTTCGGGCTCAGTACCAACAAACTTTGCGTATACCAAATGTTTTGTATATGTATTACTTGCATGTAACATCATTGTGTTCTACATTGTATTGATCTATTTCGACGAACGTCTTTTAAAATAAGCTAAGATTGTGTTTATTTAGCTTCACCAACTATTATTGTCGTACATACATTAAAAACTTATTATTACTATCAATAGGCAACACGCGTACGATTTGTTTTGTCAAACCAAACACTTAGTTTAATAGTATCAGATACAAAAAGTATATTAATGCAAGTCCCAAGTAAAAAAGAAATTTTTAAATAGGTTTAATGTGGTCGCATTTATTGAAGTTTAAACTCGGGGATCAATCGTACAGGTGGCTGTGACGCAATGATTCTGTAGATGTGTCGTAACAGACCAATCGCTGAGGCGGTGAGCGTACACAGTACAAAACCATGACGTCAAATCCACTCTACATGGCGGCGGCTCGTTTTTCGCGCCCTTTTATTTATCGTTACTAAACCAATTATTTTGAGGCATAGACTGATTCGTTTTTCAAAATTCAAAGACACAAAATTATTAAATGAGAGACAAGGTATTTAAAAATCGATTAAAATTTTCATACGCGTGTTCCCTATTAAATACACACACTTACAACTTATTTTTACTATCAATTATTATTTATTATAGTACAATTGATGTTCAAATACATATTTTATAGCTTCTGATTTAAATTTAGAAAAGTTTTGTATTTTAATGTTTGTTTTATTTTTATTTTTTTTATGTTTAAGATTGAATGTAGTCTCAATTCTGGGAATACTACTGCTTACTTGAGCTGAAACACTAAGATTCTAACATTAAGGTAAGACTAGCTAAAATTCAGAGATGTCCCCATGTTAAAATGGGAACCGTATTTGCCATGGTGCTCAATGCGTTGGTATATTTGTAAAAGTTAGCACACTAACTCAATATCCACATTTACTAACATACACACGTACAAAATTTCAATGACTTTTATTTTTATTCTTGTTGCTAGCAAAGTTGGTAGGCCTATACTGGACTATTGCGAAGCTACCGTGGCCACTATTGAGCTGAAAACACATTTTAGCGGCCGGATATCTGAGGCCTATACATTTGAAATCGGAGCGTATCACAGAGGAACTGAAATATACGACTAAAAGATAGGATATCTTGCTATTGGATGAAATTTCACGTGGCGGTAAAAATGTAAAACAGTTGTGTATTTTCCCCATTTTGGTTAAGGTTGGTCGACAAGGTTGCAAAACGCGTGCCTAGACAAAAAGTTCTGAGTTTCTCACAAGATGCGCAACGCGGGGATAGTTAATTTATAATTATTAATTATTAACACTCATTACCGAAGACAATACTAAAACGTACACTTGTTAGTAATATTGCAAATGCGTGTTGCAATATTATGTCCACTAACAATATGTACTAGCTACTACTAATAATATATTATGTTAGATGATTTTAGTTGTGAGGACAGCCAGAAATATAAATAAATCGATCTCAAGGTCTACATTATGCATTGGTTACAAAATAGGTATGGACAGTACTATACTGATAACAACAATATTAAATAATAATTTATAAACGCTTGATTTAGGTATGCATATTGCATACTCATGTGTGTAAACTATTCACGATTGTTATTTGCAACAAATTGTAAAAATGAAATCCAAACACATCGAATCAGTGTATTTATAACAATGCTACAACAATGTTATTAACATATGGTTCAGTTCATTGTGGAAATGGGTGCGACTAGACTACCCAGCTAGTGCAAAATCAGGTACCGGTATCTGTCAGAACCGTGTATAGTTCGACTTGTAACTTTGTTAGTTTGTAGAATTAACTATTCGAGTATGATTATTTAAATTTTAACAGTACATTATTAAAGCATTTGATGTTCAATGCATACCACAGTGTCCATTCAAGTTGGGGCTTAAAAATATGTTGGATCAAAGTCAAAAGATATTAATTTTAAACCAATTTGCGTAAAGCGCCCACAGGTGTGTGATCCGTATAGCAATTAACTAACATAGCGGGCGCAAACAGCTGTTCCTACATGTGTACAGCACGTTAATGATCTAATGTATAGTCATGGGTAATGTTGCGTCGTACTGGATCTACTAATTATGTACACACGTTCAAAGGGTCGCACAACGTTTGATAGTTTCTCACATCATGGTATAGTCAAGGAACTGAAGGCGTTGTGTGACCGTGGGGGGGGGGGGGGGGTGTATGAATATGAAATTGATATATAATTATACTCGGATGTTGGTCGCTCCACTTCTGGTGATTATATCCTCGACCTGGCAGCGACATGTGTTGTATTCTATACTGTACACCCACAGACACATATAAATCATGGTGTCTGGAAAAAAACATCCTTGAAATATATAGCGACTCTTACTCTTGAACACTACATATTATGTATTATGCTATGAACATGCAACATGAGCATGCTGAACAATCATCATAGCATCAGTGACCCTGCAGCAAAAGTTGAGCTGGGGATCACGTGCGAATATTGCCACTGTGATGCAATGATTAAATGAGCAATTCAAACGGTGTACTAGTAGTGTTATGATAATGATCAGTTATACCTTTGATATTTTATTAGTAGAAATGCTTGCTTGTCTATGGTTTTGCCGTGAACCATCATTATTGTTCCAAAAATCAAGATTGCCTAGAAACACAGCATAACCAATTAACTGGATCTTTGTTATAACGGAAACCAAACACATTGCGCCCTTTATTGAAAGCAAAGGAATTGACAACAGCACTCTACGTGTTGGCACTTTAATTAAAATCAATTTGACGATCCATTGGTCAAACATCGCACATTATCGTTTAATTCTACAAAGACTAGACAGCATTTAACTGTGTAGCGTGTTTGGCACTTTGATATTTGAGAAGTAATGTCCAATACAGTAGGTACTCAATCTCAGTACTCGATCCATGGCGGAGATACAACTTTAATTAAACCCTTGATCCAGGTTTGCAACAACAACATGTGAGGTACCTTACCGCCAACCACTAACAAATAAAAGATAATGCATCCTCATTTATTACACAGGAAGCATTTATCTTTTGGTTTGCTTCAGTGGTTTCCTGTTTTTTAGACAATTATTTTACGCGATTCCTTATGGATTTCCTTTTCCTATATTGCTCAATGTTTGTCGATGTCAAATCAGTCACTCACCAAAACGGCTTCCTGTGGCCAAGGGCGGGCCTGGTATTAGATTGATAACATAATTATTGCAACACCGTGCGAACATAAAAGTATATCTAATGACTAATGAGGCAGTAAAAATCAACATTTATTCATTTATACATATTCTGTTATGGAACATTTCAAAATTAAATTATACAACTTTATACTTGCACACACTAAAATATTTCATCAAATTTCAAAGCTTACTTGAAATGTATGACTGTGTTTGAGTGAGTATACGCATTATCCTATCTGCAATGCTAAAATGTATGACGCCCATTCCGATTCATAAATGTGTTACGTGTTTTCAACAATTTATGTTCTAAACATTTTTCATTGATAACGATGGTTATCATATTGTATAGATGTTTCATAAAAGTTAAAACATGCTTCATTTTTGTATTGATGTTTGTGGTAAATGAACAGCACAAACACTTTGCACAAAACGACTTGTTTCAACTAACAATCTTGGTATAGTGCAGTGCTATAGTAGTTCCAGATAATGATGCCATTATACGGGTAGGTATACGACTGTGTGAGAGTAAATGATATCGATACTTTGTGACTGATTTAACGTGTTATAATCATATGAGCATAAACAAATGCAACCGTAATATTATTAGAGCAGTTGCATTGAATACATACACACACGTGCCTACAATATATCAATATCATACAATTTACAGATTAAATTATGTGATTAGTAACTGAGTTGTATAAACATATTCTCATTTTCAAAGTGATAGTATTCAATTTAAAATACGCCGTCGCGTTCACACTGTATTTTCGTACAGACGTAAAATATATGTATTACTGTTTTGTACATTTGGCCAGTGAAGCTTTTTTAAAATAACATCCACTTTTTGTAATCATAGTACTCATATACATAATATAGCTTAATATATGTTTTTAAATATTAATAATAACACCAATTGTAACATATTGTTTTGAATAAATTTACCCACATTCATTGATTGATAGTTGGGCTTAACAATCAATGAATGTGGGTAAATTTTCCCACATTCATAAAAATAACACAATTACTCAGCGTTTGAAACGTTTTTTAAACATTGGAACCGCATATTTTATTAACTGGATCCTGTTTACCGATTTCAAAAAAAGGAATCCTATATATGTTCTAATATATTACGTACGTGTTTCTTACTCTATCCTCTTTCGTCTTTCTCGGGGGTCATCAAGATTAAAGAGTTAGGCAATTGTTATGAATTTATAAAAACATATTTTATTTATAACTAATGTTTATCTATCTTATATTTTACAAACACCATCTGAGCTTTTGCTTAGAGTTATAGGAGGGGGTGAGGTAGGGTCAAGTGAAGCTATTTAAAAAAAATCATCTTTCAATGATTTTAGGTGTCGCTTTCATTAAGAATCAATTTCTTCCATCGTTAAAAATGTGTCGTGGTCGACGTCCATGTCAGAGAACATTCTCTCTGTCATGACCCCGTCGTAGCCCCCAACCTGTGACATATAGTGTTGCGCCTCGCTGAAGCTCAGGCGGCCATCACCGTCCACGTCGCCATCTTGTACAACGTCAGCGGTGACGTCACGCGCCGGCCAACCCTCGAGGAGCGACCTTGAAGCGCGGCAACCGCTGCGGCAGGGACCAACACAGTTGCAACAGAACGCGTTACACTTGCCGGTAGAACAGCACGGGGACGGACTGGTGCAGTCGTTGCAGATGAAGGATCCGCTGGGTGATACAAAGGAGGTTCCGGCTCGGACTCCAATGGCTCGTAACCCCGCTTGGCAGCATACGGCTTCCCCTACAGTACACAACATCATCACCACTCAGCACTCACCGCTCACCAAATACATCATGTTCCATTCAACATCATTGTACGGTACACGACACGACATGTAAATCAGGGACAGGTGAGAACACGTAAGTACACAAAATTTGCAAGACCCACATTCAGTTTTCTACCCGATATGGTTATTGATTGTTATTTCTCACCAATGAACGCTGCTAATTGATTTGTACATTATATTATTACTTAAAGATAAGTGAATACACAATGGATATCTTCCAGGTTCTAAATAATAAATCATATGCATAGATGTCAAAATAACATGGATAGTGAGTAAACATGACTTAATTCTATCTAATTTACTACTAATCTGTAGATATTGAAAAAATAAACACAACATGGTAGTAAATAATTTGATCGTGAAATTGAAAACAAGGACATTAATAATTCATATCCTTTGTTAGTAGCTCGTTTTCACTTGGTAGGTTACACTCCCAACACACGCTACAAACAAATCAATGTATAAAATTTGTTATAATATGTTGATGAGAATGAGATCATTCGCAGAACTGAGACACAAAAAGCTACTTCTTACTTTTACTTGAAAAATCGTAAATTTGAAACTTACACAAATTTGCAAAGTTCATGGGCGTGATCTTTGACCTCTTTCAGAAGAGACACGGTCGTTTGAAAGACTGCCAACCAATCAAGTTGAGGACCCTGCTGTAGATAATTACCTATTGTTAGGAAAAATAGCAGATAATCCATATGAAGCGGTACTTTCCAAAAGTCTTGTTGGGCTGCTGTGATAAAATAGCGCGTGAATACTAAATGCAATGAACATTCGACGCGTTAGCTTGCATTGTGGTGTCGTCTACAAACCTATGTATATTTACATTTCGTTATCATGCCTCCTCCATTTTGTGATACTATCAGGGCGTCTGTAAGCAAGCGTTGTCTGGGCACACTTCATGCAGTGGACAATAACAAGCAGTAGATAACAAGCAGAAATATACCGCGTACAGTGACCGTCTCTTCTGAGAATTTTATAGCGCACATTAACATTGTTAACGCGACGGAACTTTATCTATTGGATCTGATTTGACTAACCTGTAAGTACATGTTATACAAAGGGATTCTTCGTGTTTCTAAAGAAATATTAAAATTCCCACAAACTGGTTCTACGAATGAGTCGTTTCTTCTGATTATAATAGATTCTTGTTTTTGCCTTTTTATCGTTCATTAAAATATATAGACCGTTTCTTTTTACACCACTGAGCATAATCCTTTTAATACCACGCCATTCTTGTCGAATACAATTCCCTTATGTTTTAACTCCTCATTACCATCTCTTGATCTCGGGTCTAATTCCTCACCTCGCCTGTAGATGAATCTAGGTCGCATAAGTCTGTATCGTTTGATACTGGGGGATAAAAACTATTCCATAAATTACATACACTATTCTACTCCCAGACCTGTTTTATTCTACTCCTACCCCCTCCCCCCCGTACCGCTCAATCTGATTGTTTGTGATATTTCATCATAACGTAATAATCCACAAATAATCCACACGTTTGAACGCCGGAGAACCAAAATAATAACGACAAATCGACAACATAGCAGAAGAGACACCATCTAATATATTGCTTTTTAAACTGTTGTTCATATGTGGATCCCCGATCACTTTCCAACATATTTAGTGTTCCCCTTGCACATTTAACACATGTAATAAGACACATTATAACATTTTAATTAGCCTACGCGTACCAACTACTCACAACCAATTTAACACAATTAAATTTACTACTATTAGTTTCGATACGGATACTTGAAGTGAACATCATAAAATAAACCAATATATAAATAACTTAATGATTTTTTATTCATTAATTCTTATCGAAATTCACGGACCCCTTTAAGATAGCTATCCATATAGGTCCACGTACTACAAGTTGTTAACCTTATAGTTTGATATTTACAAAACAAATGCTTACCTCTAGTTGACAGGTGAAATCCTACAAGCGCTGTGACGCATACCATCAAACCCTTCATTATGTGAACTTAATACGGGCTAACAGATTGTTCTTTCTTTAAACCACTGATACTTCTTCAGAGACAGTAAAAATTATTGAGTGCGGTTTGATTGGACCATCCTTAGACGAAGCCTCGTAACGATTAAGGATGTTTGTGATTTGGCTGGCCAATGTTGCAACATCACGTGGTGGGGGGCGTGTGCAATCAAGGTCATAGGCGAAATACAAGAAGAGTTGACGTATCTAATCTATATTTGCAACAGGAGGAAGGTCCCATCCAGAGCAAATGAAATATCGAGTGGTTAATGAATGATTATAACGAAACGAGGATAAGAAATGTACCAGCACGTAGCCTACCCCTGTCAAAATGTACCAAGGAGATCATCGGTTCTTCTTTCTATCCGAAACAGCTTGGCTACTCAAAGTAGGTTTGATTCAGTTTTTGTGGCTATAAAATAAACTATGATGAGAAGGAGTTTAGCTGTTAATTGATTTTTGTTGTTCTATTGACAAATCATCAGAGCCGCAGATAAGGAGACTGCTCTCCAATCTGTAACCAACGTTTCAGAGGAGAGGGGTCAACCTCTCTCCTCCTGACCTAGTCCGATGTTGCATAACATATTCTATGTTCATTAGGGAACCGGCTAAGCGACCACGGTTAAACCGTTGTTCAACGTTGTTTTAAAAACACAATCATGAGTAAAGAAACTTTCGGATTAGATATAGGAACTAAGATTATTTTTGTAATAATTATGGTGTGACTGCGAAAACAAATTACTACAGACTGAATGGATTAATGTTAGTAAACACGTGAAAGTTAAATTTAAAAAATGTATCCATGCAAACAATTTTTACAGTAACACATTTGAAAAAAACATATTTTATAACACGGATCCATTTAACAATTAAACAAAACTAGAGATACCCAAACAAAGATATGTATCAAATTATATACTTAGAAGTTTATTTCAGTAGTGGATAAGCTCGGATTTGAATGCATACAGGTCAGCAAATTTAACCATCCTATATTTCTCAGCCGAAAAAGATGACAAATCTGTTAAAAAAAGATATCAATTTTCCAATATTCTTGACAAAGGTATACTAAGTGAAAATTCAATTGGCAGTCATCTCTGAACAGCAAACTTCAATTGTTTAAAATAACTTCCCAGTATAATGTTCCTCTTCATGTGACTAAATAGGTGTGGTAGTATTTTAAATGACAATGCAATAGCAATTGGGCTGTTAGGACTCAATTCCAGCGTTCATCTTGTGACTGTGCAAAACCCAGGTGGAACCCAGGTAAGTCAGGATTGCCAGTAATGGGTATCGAACCAGCTGTCTACCAAATAACAGCCTCTTGTGCTACGCTTAGCCGTCGCTTTTGTGAAATAGGGAGTAAATTATTAAAAATTATCAGCTATCAAATAACAAAGTTACTTGATGTGGTAAACGAAACTGTTATATATATATTTGCAATAAATATTGCAATGGTGCCTCTAAAACGCGTATTATTTTCGAAATATGATAGCCTATATCCACCTTTAAACTCACGTAAAAAACTGTTAGCATTTGTTTACATCATTACATACACATTTACATACATTTTTATTACATACATTTTTTTCCTCGCTGGAATGAAATGGCATGTGGACTTTCCAGCTCACATTTATGGATAAAAGTATTTTCCAAAACTTGACATTTAATAACATTGTATTCATCATGAAGTGTCTAATTAAGTAGGCTGAAATACAAAACTGGAAGTTTCACTATAGCATAAGAGTATGGTGAGTGCGAGAGAGTATGGTGAGTGCGAGAGAGTATGGTGAGTGCGAGAGAGTATGGTGAGTGCGAGAGAGTATGGTGAGTGCGAGAGAGTATGGTGAGTGCGAGAGAGTATGGTGAGTGCGAGAGAGTATGGTGAGTGCGAGAGAGTATGGTGAGTGCGAGAGAGTATGGTGAGTGAGTGTGTCTAGTAATAGAATCATCGAAGTGATAATGAATACGTCTTTTCGGAAAATATGAAAGACAAACTACAAATACTATTCCCAGTGGTTGATAAACACCTTCTCGTCGTTCAGAACGGTTCGCATATCGTGTTTTTCTTGTTTCATAAATTGTAGTTCCAACCAATGAAAGCAATTTCACGAATTCACCGGATCGATATTCTTGGAGTTGACGTTAACCTGTAGCAGTGTTGACAGTGGTGTCGAAACCAGGTCTGAGGCGGGGGGGGGGGGGGGGGGCAGCAGAGTGATAACTTTATTCCCCCCCCCCCCCCCACTCCGACCCTTGGAAAAAAGGAGCATTTTACTGAAATATAACTGATCTTAAGACCGGCCATTTTTCGGACACGCGATAAGTAAACCATACGCAAATCTTCGCTGCGCCTACTGCTGGTACTACGCCCAAAATCTCATCGTTATACAGTGCAATGAGACTTCTCATCATCCCTACCTCCCCCCCCTCCCCACCTCCCCCAACCCCTCTCCCCTGTGAAAACATACTGCTTGTCAATTGACCAAATATATACTCATGTAGCTTACCTAATCATATTTTAAACGTTCATACGTTCTTAGTTTCAACTTTTCGTTAAAGAACTACATCAAGGTGTCATTTAGGTATATACAATTATACTTTTGTTGATGTTATGACTTATTGTGACTTTTAAGCCATCCTGGCAACGAGATGTGCAATGAATAGTACGCCTAGATACGGTATGCCTAATGAAAAGCAATTTCCTTCAACTACATGGGTAGGGACAACATATGAGATGTATGTATATATTTATCATAAAATAACTGTTTGATTATTAACAACACCTAATGTAAACGTATCAAGTTAAATAACGTTTACGTAATGACTTACAACGAATTGTAAATAACAAGTTAAAACGGTAGATCTGGGTACTTTGGATAATTAGTAAATACAAACAGAGAAATATGAATCTGTTCGAGTAGAAGGATTAGTTATTTGTTCATTTATACCCTGTGTGTATTTTGCCATGCCATTTGAACAACTCTCTGTGAAAATTTCAAATACATAACCTAAATTAACTAGCTATAGTGTACATTGATGAATATGTAATTAAATGTTAGTACATCCTCAGATTTATTATTATTATTATGCACGCTTTAAAAGGGTATATGAACTGTTAATATAAACGGTATCCTTGTATTCCTTTTATGGTCACTTCACACTGCACTTGCGCGTTTTTGATACTGACCTGTCCACACAAACAATGTATCAGATGTTCTGTTTTAAACTGGATTTGATCTTAAAACTTCCCAGTCCAAACCGGGAATCGAACCCTGGGCCATCTGTATTAGCAAAGATGAATAAATCCACTAGACTAGACCACGAACAACAATAATAAACTACTCTTGCAGTAATATGTTATCAGAATTATCCTGGTCTGAGGTGTTGCACAACATTCACTTCCGCTCTCCAACGGGGAAACGCCTTAATCCACGTTTTGTTATCTTTGACCAATACTTGTTTACTTCCTATCTAAAACTCATTGTTTATACATTTGAAGTGGGCAAGACAATAACGAAAATACATTTTCAGGTCGAGGCCCGTGGTTATAAGTGAGCGTCGGAGAACAGACGGGGTCACAGTGACGTGTCAACTGAGATAGTGCACATCAACATAGTGAAGAAGCCATGAAGATCGTACTGCTGTGTGTGGTTGCGCTGGTGATGGTGGCTCAGCTACCAACTGAAGGTTAGAGTTTTTTTTTTTTTTTACTTTTTAAGTTTGTGTTTTACAATTAAAATTATGTCTTTCATAAAACTTGACAATATTTGTGTGTGTGTTCACATTCAACATTATTACATATGCATTGATAATACATCATTTTTAATATACATTTACATGCAGTTACTTTTCTCAATACAGTTTTCGAAATCGTCACTCCTCAAACACGATTTTGTTATATCAATTATGTGGCGTTTAATAACGAATTAAGAATGAAAAATCATAAATTCTACAAAAAGAAAAATCTTGTTTTGTCATTATGTAAGGACATGCGGAAATAGAAGAGAGAAACAATAGGCAATAACTTGATACAATATTATATAGTGAACAAAATTATTCCCTCGTTTATTGTAAAGTTTCTAAAGTGTCTCGTCACCAACGACATTACTATTCTATAGAGATGGGCATCGATTCAAATATGGGTATCTATAATCGCAAGACAATCACCGTTATCGACCGATAATATCAAGGAAAGTTAAAAAAAAATCTAATTTCGGAACTTGGATAAGCAAAAATACATTCTATTTAAAAATGTGTTTTTTCTTTAAATATTTACAAGAGAGATTTGGTATAGTCTAAATTCACAAGTTCTCAGCGTTATTTTCGTTACAAAAGGTCTGAAACGCCCCATTCACTCTCAATGATTATCAAATTTCGATAATGTCGATAACGTAAATATTTTCTTATATCGAATATCGATCAATAAAAACGATATTTCTGCCCATCCCTACTATTTTATATCTATTTTGGATTATTTACTGTTCTTTATAAAATAATACTATACCAATACAATACCACACTACCATAGTTATTATATAGGTACACGTTCTGCTTTTCATGTATCATGTACTATTGTCATTTTTGGATCGAGCCCAGCCCACACACGAGGTGTGACCTTATGTGGGCTTCTTTTCATTTATATATTGTTAATGAACTTTGTGTTATATATTGTTAATCAGGGCGTGTTAATCAGAATTATGAATGTAATATATGTGCCGAAATCAGTTGTATGTATACAATGTATGAATGAATAAATGAAATGAAATGAAATGAAAAAGAATTAAGACAGCGATTTTTATTTAATATTTTATAAAGAACAGTGAATAGTAAAAAAATAACTAAATTAGTACCGGTTACCTTTCCACTAGTTCCATTTTACATACCAACGACATTGTCTCAGCAAGTTTTCTTCTTGCCACGCAGTTGGGCGCTTTTTATTCATTATACTTAGGACTGGCAAATGACTTACTGCTAATTGTGGTAGGTATACCTGGACTGAATTCTCAGTATAGGGGGGGCTTTCAATTTATATTTGTAAAAACAAATATCTATTTATTTTCATTATTCTTTTAATTAGTTCTGATTTAAATAATTCTATAATTATTGCCAATCATTGACATGTCAAAACCGCATGTTAGTCCAGCATCAAAGTGTCGAAAATCATAGTCCTGTGCAATTTCGAGGAAAGAGTATAGCACCATATACCAATGTGTTCATGAGGTTTAACAGTATTTAGCGCACTTTGGTGCTAGAGCGATATCCGCGACTGGGGGCGGGGGCGGTGCCCCCAATTTTGACTACACTTTGCATTGAATATCGCTCAATTACGGCCAAACGGTTGGTCTGAAATCGAAAATGATGATTATAAAATATATTTGTATGTAATTGATAAATATTTCCTTGTCCCAATTATTCATGTACGGTACATAGTGCGAAAGTTATCGTCAATTTTTATTTATTTATTTATTTATTTATTTATTTATTTATTTATTTATTTATTTATTTATTTAGGGTTTCTTTCAAGCATATCGTTACATAGGATTGGTTAAATAATACATCGAATGCTTAATGCCCTTTCTTATAACTAGACCTACTTATGACTATGCTACTGGAGATTTATGTTTGCTTATTGCAACTACAAAAAAACACTAATTGTTACAGTAGGGCATAGTAAATGATTGACATATAAGTTTCATACATCTAAAGTACATTAGACGGCAGTAATGAATTGTGTAATAAATGTGTACAAAAGTACAAAATGAATATATTCTCAATATATAAAACCATGGGACAACTATATATTATCAAAACATTACAAACACATTCATACACGTATAAAAATGTCTGAGTGTTGCCATATCGGTGATTTTTTTCATAATTTTATCTTCAAGCGATTGGTATAAGTGAAGTATTAAAGACAAGAATGCGTGGGGCTTTTATGCGCCTGCTAAACACAAGTGTAATGCATAGAAGCATTGGCAATCATAATATTGTACTATTTCGAAAGAAAAGTACACTTATATCTTCGTTTTAGATTGTAAAATAATAATTTCAATGGTGCCAAGCTCCAAAATTAGGCGTTTACAAGTTATACATAAAAAACAAAATGGCCGACTCTCATGAGGTTTTTCCTATTTATCTTCACAACCGTGCATTTTTTGGCAAAACTTAATATGACAAAAATTGTTTCTAGTAAAATTATACACACATATGATACTTCGATATTTTCATAGGAAGTACTACTTACGTACAAATTTAATTTTTGTATGTGTGCATCTGAACTGACATGTACAAAACTTGGCTCCCGTTCGCTTCTTGATGAAGCAACTGTGACCTACGGGAGTAGTCTAAATCTCTTCTTTAAAGCTCATAAAATAATAATATTGATGGTGCCAAGCTCCAATGATAGGCGTTTACGAGTTGCATGTGAAAAACAAAATGGCTGTCACTTCAGGTGTTTTTAGCAATTTATCTTCATAACTGTACTATTTATGACAAAATCTAACATGACAAAAAATATGCCTTGTAAAATTCTACATACAATTCATATTCAGGTATTTTCATATGATTTACCATTTACCTACAAATTTAGATTTGTGTATGTTAATCTGTACTCAAATTTACAAGCATTGGCTCCCCTGGGCTACTTGATGAAGCAAGTATGGACTATGGGAGTAGGCTCAATCTCTTGCTTTTAACTTATAGAATAATAATTTCGATGGTGCCAAACTCAAGTATTAGGCGTTCAAGAGAAACACGTAAAAAAAAAAAACATTTTAGTACTAATTAACATGGAGAAATTTTAATTTTTAGGTTAATAGTAAGTCCTATAAAAATATGTGAATATCATATGTGTGTACAATTTTACAAGAAATAATTTGTGTCATATTAAATTTTGTCATAAACGTACGGTTATGACGGTAAATTGGAAAAACTACCTATAGTGGTGGCCATTTTGTATTTTACGTGTAACTCGATACTGCCCCATATTTAAGGTAGGCACCATCACAATTATTACTTTTTAAGCTATAAAGAAGAGATTGAGCCCACTCCTATACTTGCTTCATCAAACAACCGACGGATGTACATCTGAATACACCCTATTGGCGGGCATTTTGTTTTTTGCGTGTTTCTCTTGAACGCCTAGTACTTGAGTTTGGCACCATTAAAATTATTATGCTATAAGCTTAAAGGAAGAGATTGAGCCCACTCCCATAGTCCATACTTGCTTCATCAAGTAGTCCAGGGGAGCCAATGCTTGTACATTTGAGTACAGATTAACATACACAAATCTAAATTTGTAGGTAAATGGTAAATCATATGAAAATACCTGAATGTGAGTTGTATGTAGAACTTTGCAAGGAATATTTTTTGTCATGTTAGATTTTGTCATAAATAGTACAGTTATGAAGATAAATTGCTAAAAACACCTGAAGTGACAGCCATTTTGTTTTTCACATGCAACTCGTAAACGCCTATCATTGGAGCTTGGCACCATCAATATTATTATTTTATGAGCTTAAAAGAAGAGATTGAGACCACTCCCTTAGGTCACAGTTGCTTCATCAAGAAGCGAACGGGAGCCAAGTTTTGTACATTTCAGTTCAGATGCATACTTACAAAAATTAAATTTGTACGTAAGTAGTACTTCCTATAAAAATATCCAAGTATAATCTGTGTGTAAAACTTTACTAGAAACAATTTTTGTCATATTATGTTTTGCCAAAAAATGCACGATTGTGAAGATAAATAGGAAAACCTCATGAGAGTCGGCCATTTTGTTTTTTATGTATAACTTGTAAACGCCTAATTTTGGATTTGGCACCATTGAAATTATTATTTTACAATCTAAAACGAAGATATAAGTGTACTTTTCTTTCGAAATAGTACAATATTATGATTGCCAATGCTTCTTTGCATTACACCTGTGTTTAGCGGGCGCACAAAAGCCCCACGCATTCTTGTCTTTAATACTTCACTTATACCAATCGCTTGAAGATAAAACTACGAAAAAAAATCACCGATATGGCAACACTCAGACATTTCTATACGTGTATGAATGTGTTTGTAATGTTTTGATAATATATAGTTGCCCCATGGTTTTATATATTGAGAATATATTAATTTTATACTTAAATGACGATAACTTTCGCACTATGTACCGTACATGAATAATTGAGACAAGGAAATATTTACCAGTTACACACAAATATATTTTATAATTGTCATGTTCGTTGTCAGACCAACCGTTTGGCCGTAATTGAGCGATATTCAATGCAAAGCGTAGTCAAAATTGGGGGCACCGCCCCCGCCCCCAGTCGCGGATATCGCTCTGGCACCAAAGTGCGCTAAATACTGTGAAACCTTATGAACACATTGGTATATGGTGATATACTCTTTCCTCGAAATTGCACAGGATTCCATTTGATGCTGGACTATGTGAGACTATTTAGCCAAATAAATATTTGTATAATTAACACAGTTCTCACTTAAATAATATAATAATGTTTTGCATTACATAATTCTGTGCTTGCGTATACCATGTGAAGGGAATAAATGGCAATTACTTACGTCATAGCCACCACTGTTTTCATTCATTTTCCTTGACGCCAGTCAGACTATCAGGTTAAATCACCCAGCGAATGATAACGACGGGATGGGGGGGGGGGGGGGGGGTTTGAATGTAAGAGGAAAAGGGTAAGCAATGTTTGTTCGTCTTTGTCCATTTGGAAAATTGAAATTTATCGTAAGAAATTATTACGTTACGACATATCCACCGTAGTCCGTCCGAAGTAGACGAAAGCAAAACAAATTAATTACATGTAAGTACTCGTGATGAAAATCGTTCTTGTCGTAAGGAAAAAACTCCCATTTAGCTAATTACATTACTTTATGGCAGTTTTTTGTTGTTCTGAGAGAATTAATGCCTGGCCTTAGTATTTCTGTGTATTTTCGCACATAATTAGAAGTAATGGAATATATTGAATGCAAAACATACTCTTGTATAGCATACTTGGAAGTTGGAACTGTACAGTACGTAATTGAGTTTTACTTATGGTGCGGAATATAAATTATCATCTCCCCGCCCTTCTCCCCTCCGCACTGTCACGTAAACGGCCACCGACCGACGCTGTACGTTCTCCAAAGAAAGTAAAGTAAAGAGTAATGGAATTGATCCCTACTTTCTTTAAAACGAATTGTTAAAAGAAATACAATAACGGGCAAGGGCAAAACTAACGTATTTAATAACATCTTGAAAACGCAACACAATATTGAAAGAGCGTGAAACAAAACGTTTCAAATTATTAAAATCATTTTACAGTTATTATTTTGTGAACCCATTTAATTATTTTTAATTATTTGCTTTCAAATGACCACTATAATGATTGGTAGGTTTAAATTAATGTTAAACACATTTTTTGTTAATACATGCTATTTTCCGTTACGAAGAACAAACTCCATAGCAACCATATAAACAACAAATCCTTAACTTTACAGAGCATCTGACCTTTAAAGTTAATAACCATTTAAAAAAATATGTTGTGGTGTTCTCAAAATATTATTTAGTTTTTTATTATTTTTATTATTAGTATTAATTTTATTTAGTTTTACACAGTTTTAACAGTGAAATGACCCTTCTCCGTCAATGTATTTCTTTTTGCAATTTGTTTCACAGAAAGTGTAATTATTATATATTACTAAAAACCTTTTACTTTGAGTGGTATAATAGTTGAGACACTGCATAGTCTTGACTCAACCTCTCCTCAACCTCGTCTCGCCCTACTTCTCGCCGTGTTCTCACAGTGTTTGTATTCCAGGAGAGGCCGTGTGCTGCCACGGTCTAGAGCGCGCAGTGTGCACACTGCTCTAAGGCCTCGCCCTACTGCTCGCCGTGTTCTCACAGTGTTTGTATTCCAGGCTAGGCCGTGTGCTGCCACGGTCTAGGGCGCGCAGTGGGCACACTGCTCTAAGGCCTCGCCCCACTGCTCGCCGTGTTCTCACAGTGTTTGTATTCCAGGGAAGGCCGTGTGCTGCCACGGTCTAGGGCGCGCAGTGTGCACACTGCTCTAAGGCCCCACCCTACTGCTCGCCGTGCTCTCACAGTGTTTGTATTCCAGGGAAGGCCGTGTGCTGCCACGGTCTAGAGCGCGCAGTGTGCACACTGCTCTAAGGCCT
This sequence comes from Isoperla grammatica, assembly GCA_945910005.1. Lineage (NCBI taxonomy): Eukaryota > Metazoa > Arthropoda > Insecta > Plecoptera > Perlodidae > Isoperla > Isoperla grammatica. Next base: position 38,902,370 of record OX246737.1, on the reverse strand, counting down.
CGCCCTACTGCTCGCCGTGTTCTCACAGTGTTTGTATTCCAGGAGAGGCCGTGTGCTGCCACGGTCTAGGGCGCGCAGTGTGCACACTGCTCTAAGGCCTCGCCTTACTCCTCGCCGTGTTCTCACAGTGTTTGTATTCCAGGAGAGGCCGAGTGCTGCCACGGTCTAGGGCGCGCAGTGTGCACACTGCTCTAAGGCCTCGCCCTACTGCTCGCCGTGTTCTCACAGTGTTTGTATTCCAGGAGAGGCCGAGTGCTGCCACGGTCTAGAGCGCGCAGTGTGCACACTGCTCTAAGGCCTCGCCCTACTGCTCGCCGTGTTCTCACAGTGTTTGTATTCCAGGAGAGGCCGTGTGCTGCCACGATCTAGAGCGCGCAGTGTGCACACTGCTCTAAGGCCCCGCCCTACTGCTCGCCGTGTTCTCACAGTGTTTGTGTTCCAGGAGAGACCGTGTGCTGCCACGATCTAGAGCGCGCAGTGTGCACACTGCTCTAAGGCCCCGCCCTACTGCTCGCCGTGTCCTCACAGTGTTTGTATTCCAGGAGAGACCGTGTGCTGCCACGATCTAGAGCGCGCAGTGTGCACACTGCTCTAAGGCCCCGCCCTACTGCTTGCCGTGTCCTCACAGTGTTTGTATTCCAGGAGACCCCGTGTGCTGCCACGGTCTAGAGCGTGCAGTGTGCACACTGCTCTAAGGCCCCGCCCTACTGCTCGCCGTGTCCTCACAGTGTTTGTATTCCAGGAGAGACCGTGTGCTGCCACGATCTAGAGCGCGCAGTGTGCACACTGCTCTAAGGCCCCGCCCTACTGCTCGCCGTGTTCTCACAGTGTTTGAATTCCAGGAGAGGCCGTGTGCTGCCACAGTCTAGGGCGCGTAGTGTGCACACCGCTCTAAGGCCTCGCCCCACTGCTCGCCGTGTTCTCACAGTGTTTGTATTCCAGGAGAGGCCGTGTGCTGCCACAGTCTAGGGCGCGCAGTGTGCACACTGCTCTAAGGCCTCGCCCTATTGCTCGCCGTGTTCTCATAGTGTTTGTATTCCAGGAGGGGCCGAGTGCTGCCACGGTCTAGGGCGCGCAGTGTGCACACTGCTCTAAGGCCTCGCCCTACTGCTCGCCGTGTTCTCACAGTGTTTGTATTCCAGGAGAGGCCGTGTGCTGCCACAGTCTAGGGCGCGCAGTGTGCACACTGCTCTAAGGCCTCGCCCTACTGCTCGCCGTGTTCTCTTAGTGTTTGTATTCCAGGAGGGGCCGACTAGGGCGCGCAGTGTGCACACTGCTCTAAGGCCTCGCCCTACTGCTCGCCGTGTTCTCACAGTCTTTGTATTCCAGGAGAGGCCGTGTGCTGCCACGGTCTAGGGCGCGCAGTGTGCACACTGCTCTAAGGCCTCGCCCTACTGCTCGCCGTGTTCTCACAGTGTTTGTTTTCCAGGAGAAGCCGTGTGCTGCCACGGTCGGGGGTTCCTCTGGGGGGCGCGGTGTGCGGACTGCTCTAGGGCTTCACCCTACTGCTCGAAGGACAAACCCTGCAACATCTTCGGCTGCAACTGCAAGGGTGGTTGCCGCACCGGCCCCTGCCAGGACGCCTACAACCATGCCCGGGAGATGCCGGCCGAGATGCCAGTACCCGTAACTGAAGTTGAACCCGTCAGAGAGTACGATACCCCTTACGACAGCAAACCATACGGCAGTCCCGAGTATGAAAGTCCCATGTCCGACGTTTCTGAAGGAAGCGAGACTGACGTTCCTGCATCAACCGACTACAATATGGCTTCGTCCGACGTTTCTGAAGGAAGCGAGACTGACGTTCCTGCATCACCCGACTACGATATGGCTGCGTCCGACGTTTCTGCTGGAAGCGAGACTGTCATTCCTGCATCATCCGACTACGATATGGCTGCGTCCGACGTTTCTGCTGGAAGCGAGACTGTCATTCCTGCATCATCTGACTACGATATGGCTGCGTCCGACGTTTCTGCTGGAAGCGATACTGACGTACCTGCATCAAGCGATGATTGGGGTGCGGGCTATAACGATGCGTCCGATATTTTCTCAGCTGAAGACGTTGTCAGCACGGCGGACGATAACGGCGACGGCCTCATGGACATTGAGGAAGCGGAACGGTTCCTTGTTAAAAGGGGAATTGCGACCTCTGGTTATCGCGCCAAGAGGTCGTTGCGTTCCTTCGATCGCAACAACGACAACTACATCTCCCCCGAAGAAATTGAACAATACGAAGCAGACTACTAGATCGACAATATACTACCTCTTTGATGTTAAGGTTGCCCATGATGTTTTAACCTTTTTGATTTTTTTTTGTCTTATGCAGCATCTGACGTAAGACGTACCTCATACAATAATAGAAATACACTCAACACGAACACGAGCAGTAACCTCGGTCATAGCATAAAAAGCACGTACCAAAGTGCGTAAGTATTTACAATGACTCTGGTTACGCTTCGTGCTTGGTGTGTTTTTATTTTAAATTCTCCCGGTCTTAGAGTCATGGTTTCACCACATCATACATTTGTAACTAAAGTGAATTTGAATGTCGCTTTTCACTGGTAGCACCGCTGGGTCTACCGACAATGGATTCCACAACTACATTTGAGTGGCCACCAGTGCAAGAAACACCGCGTTGGGTTCCAGTTCACTTTTTAGTACGCCTAGTAGTCACAGTTGTTTAATTTAACGTCTTGTATATACTACTCACATTGCACTAAATTCACAAGCGTGATTTCACTGAACGGTCAGAGGTCACCCGGTGCGTTCCAGTGGAAAACGTCATACACAAATTATGAACATAACGTGTTTCCTATCGACTCTTCAAAGAAATTATGAAGTCATTATTAATTTGATTCGATGTGTTAAAAAAATAAAGGTGAATGTGTTTGTTTATGTTTCTTCGTTCAGACATTCTGGATTAAGAAATAGGCATCATTTTATATATTAATGGGGTATTAAAAATAAAAAACATTCTTTAAATTTACTCTTCTGGGCAACATTAATGTTACGAATACGAACATTTATACCAATGATAGCGCGAAGTGATAAAATCTGTGTAACTGGACTGGTAAATAAATTTAAATGTTGTTTTTGTTTTTTCGTAGTAGGCCAAACTGTTTTTGAAAATAAAGACATACAAATAAAACCTCTTGTTGAGCGATAAATTATTGTCATTCAATTTGTAAACGCAAATTTAGTGACAGTATGCACATTAAAAAACACAATTCTATATATACCTTGTAAATAGAAAATTGTCGTTTATAAGCAAACGGTAACAAAAATTCCAAAATTATGTACCAATGTAGAGTAAAAAAATGAAAAAATAATTTATGTCATCACATTGAACATTGTTGTGTTTAATTTCCTTGATGTTACTTCCTTGCAACAACGTTACCACTCAAAGTATTGAGTAGCCTAAACATTATATTTAATGTTTAAGGTGATTTTTTTAAGTTTGGTTTCCCTTATGTTCATGTTTTTTTTTCCGAGGCAGAAAGAAGTGGCTGTTTTATTTTCCTTTTACGTTTAGACGACGTGGATAGAATGTGACTGTTATCTCATATTTATCCTTGATATCGACCATCGGTGTAACCGCGGAGGTGATTGAGGTGGTGCTCGATTGTGTACGGAAAATACCCTGTGTGAGGAAGAGTACTAAAGACAAATCAAACTATTCGGAGTCAAGACGTTGTTGGAACTAATTTTTGACTTGGCATTCAATTTTAGTTGTCATCCGACAGAATCAAAACATTGCCTGGAGAGATCGCCATTGTCACCACAGGTCTTCCCCTAATTTACATCAATAATTAATCTACATTTTTCAGAATATTCGGCCATTTCAAAAACACTTGGTGCTCGCACTAACAGCACACTGAATACTGAATATATAACGAAGCATTAGGTTTGCAACTTTCCGACTACACTTCCAGAACTTCAAGTCCAATTACCATTCTTCTACGTAAACTGACGAGTGACGAGATATATATATATATACTTTTAACATCACGTGACACGCCGTTTAAGTCTGGCTCAGTCATTTTCAGAATAACTCCCACTCTGAACAACTCCCACACTGAACAACTCCCACTCTGAACAACTCCCACACGGAATAACTCCCAAATTTTGCATTCTGAAGGTAGCAAGCAATGCTGCGTTATCAAATGTTTAATATTGATTTTGATAGTCATTATAGACTGTATTAGTGATGACGTCAGATTTAATGGCGGACGAGCTGACTCCAAACTACTTTCTGAAACGTGTGTAAAGTAGTAATTGTATCATTACAATACTTGACTTATCAATTTAATCAACTTCTTTTTCACCGTTTTGAAATATCTGAATGGATTACCCTCGCTACAATGTTTGCAAAAACAAAATTATCTGTCAAGTGTCAATTAACAACTGTCATGATTGTTTGGAGTCACAAATACGGTTCACCATTGGTTGACACGGGAAACGGGGAACTGAAAAATATGGGCCTTGTTCCGTGTGGGGGTAATTTCGTGAAACCATTTTACCATTCCACCATCCATCTTTACCGTTCTACGATATACTACAATATACTATTCTTCGACTATTCGAGTCACTATTTTGACTTGTTTTTATTGACTATTTCAGCTAAGTATGTAAGTATGGGAACAACAATTAATACAACAATGTTAGCATTGGTGTTAAATAGTGTCCTCGTGACTGAGGAAGAGAACTGACGCTCTCGAAACTTTACGCACTTTGGTAAGTATTTGCATGTGTGTTTTCATTTAATATTGCCATTATCGTACTTTTTGCAGGGTACATAATATCGTTAGAATTAAAGTATTTTCTATCAAACAGTTAACTCGTACAAGCCAGCAGACACTAAACAGAAAGCCATTACTTTTTCAATCCAATTTCTGCCATTCTCATTTCGCGTAATATTTATTTCACAGCATATTATTATTTCACGAGTCCCGTGGGAAGCGTTGGGAGTAGCAGATTCCCTATCACATTGGTGGCCGGGGGATATCTGTTTCTTTTAGCGTTGCTGTATAATAACACACTAACGATCTTTTATTGTTGCGTCGATAAAGCAGAAATTACATTAAACGTAACACGTTTCAATAGAGTTGACAGTATTTCTGAAATTCCAATAAGAATGCTCAGAGCTTCATTCTAGGATTAAGAAATGTTTTTGTTTAGCACCTTGTAGTATATAAAAATATAATATATAATAATGTATTATAACTGTAAGTTGGAGGTATCATGGTGTGAATACACGTTTTTTTGTCTTCCACTCAAAGTCAAATCTGTGAGTTGCTGTTAGTACATGTTTTGTATTTCTCTTTGTATTCTGTGTTTAAATATTTCATTGTTGTTTTTCCTATTAATACAGATAGGGGCAATAAGAGTTATGTATTTAAGCACGTATGTGTAATGTGTAAAATACAAACATGCAATAGTTATATCTTAAAAAAGGAACTCAAGTTATTGTACATACGAGTGCGGTTGTTTGGTAAATAACATATCGAGTGCGTCTCATCTTATCACTTCGTCGAGATTTATTCTGCAGGGTTCGTCTATTTACTGCAGTAAGTCCCCACAGTCGCTGCCGGAGAACAATGAGGGCGGCGCGGGCAAAGTGCCCGGCGACTTAGGCGCTCCGCAACACTAGCGGTGGCCGGCCCGCGAACTAAGAAGCTTTCCATCTGTTAATAAACGCGCTTTTTGTTCGCGGTCTTGCACTTTTCTTAACGCAAACTCCTCCGAGGGGACAACGTGCCACAATAGAGCAACTTCCTTTTATAACAAAAGGAATCGCGGGATGGAAGAAACTCGATTTCTTTTCAAAATCCTTTTGTCGACGGCAATAAATACTTAAACATCTTAATACACTTGACCTGGCTTCTTTTCTCCTCGCCATTCGAAGACTTTTATTTGATATCCTTTCGTAATTTATAACGAGAATCGATGTGTATTTGTCATCGTTAGCCAATATCGAGGACTCATTCCGTTTAATACTTCGATGCTTTCATTTATCCATTATATCAAGCTCTCTATCATACTGTAATGTTAATGGAATTTCCACAAGATAACAGAACAAACACAACTGAATAGCTCGTACTCAAATAAAAATGTCAAACACCTTACACGGATTTTCTTCAAAGTAAATGCTTGAATTCGGAAAAATGAAAACTTTGGTGAGGTTCTTGTTTCTTTTATACATATCGACAAAATAAAGAAAATACATGTGTCTTTATTGTAAAGACTTTAGCCAAATTCTTTTTTTTTGGTTACCAGAACTTATATTCTCACATATACGACACTAAAAAAAGACTGAAGGCAATAGTAACAAAATGAAGCAAAGGCAAAGTTCAACTGCCAATTGTTGAATGTTTGAATTGTTGAACCTTTGTTCAATCTAAAATGGCGGTGCCATACAATGGTACATCTAATAAGTGCTTTCTTTTGAACATTTTTTAATTGGGGTATGGTTTTTCGCTGCCTTTCTTCATGCTGGCAGTGATCTTCATTAGTCCATTAGTTTGCAATGTTAGGTCACCACGTGTTTACCACTTAACAGTCAGGCCCAATTTCGTATCTATATAACTATACTGTTTTATCATTTAATATCACTTACCAAGCTAATATTATAAATTTCATTTGTGTTTTTACTTGTTATTATGTTCCTAAAATAATATGATTGTTCACACATTAGTTAAATATCATCCCCTCTTTGCAAGACTACTACCTACCTCTGTGTCTCGCACCTCCCATACCAAATCTCTTCCTTTAGAGTTGCCCATTTACTGACTTTAATTGACTGACTGTAACGTCACCACTTGTCGGTCATTGGCGTTACATACTTCCAAGCATTGTTTGCTATGTAATGAAAAATGGAAAGGTAAACCCCTTTCCAGTCCAATTGACAGTTGATTGAAATTATTCTTTCCTCAAGGTAAATCTTCACCATTTTACCTAACACCTTGATTGCACCATTTCTAGAATGTAAGACAAGATATTTAAGTAGTAAACAATATCATTCAGGAAACCAAATAACTAAAGAAAACACATTTGTATTGATAGTGTACTCGCTCAGTTACATGAACTGATTTTCAGTGGGGGGACATTTATACAATGTATCATGTAGTTCGTTGCTAGGACGGCTTCAAAGTTGCCGTTAAAATGTACACTAGTAGTATGAAGATATTAACTTTAAGATCCAAAGTTAAAAAAAAATCCCGAATTGGGAATCGAACGCTGGACATTCTGCATTGGAAGCAATAATAATAATAAACCCACTCAAACTAAGCCAACGAGACACACACAAATGAATTGATCAGTCACAACAAATGTGGCAAAATGCAAAAAAAAAAATGCGTCCAGACCTTTTTATTGAATGTATCATCGTATGCTTTGCCGCAACTTTACATATATGCAGACAGAACTCCACGGAAGCAACACGGCGGAATTATGAAAATTCGATACCGCCGTTGGCAGTTATTGTTTTTGCCGGGGCTTATTTATGTAACCTGCGGTTATCGAATACAATATTTGGAAACCACCAACATTGGTGCTGTTTTGTAAGCTATAGAGAATGAAGAATGTAATGGCGTTGTGGGTGACTCGTAATTACACTTTAAATAAACACAGTTTCCTGTCTGCGGATATGTTTCGAAGTCTGCGCCGATATACAAAATGAGAACAACATAAATTAAACTTCTTTTTACAACTTTGTATCCTCCGCAAGAAACGTTCTTACATCTTCGTTGACACGATAGCATTTTGTTCAAAAAAATATGTTTTACGTGAAACATTTACTTATAACAGCACACACCCATTTCTGTTTCCAAATTATTATTTTCAAATACTGACGTTGAATTCTAAATGACTTTGGCTTAGCTCTCATTTAAGAGCTATTATATTATTAGATTAAATAGACTTTCTTCAAAAATAATAAATGGCTTTTATTGTTTTGCTGGACTGTCAAACATAATAATACAGCAACATGCTTTACAAACGACTATTATTGTTTAGTGAACTCTATTGTTGTGCAAATTAAAAGGTAAAAGACAATCAAGCATATGTTGCCATAGTTTGTGTTTTGCAATTAACTTGAGTTAAAGTAATCACTTATTATATTCATAACACACCGTATATTATCATCATCCCGTCTTTGATGAATAATTTATTTTGAGTTGCGATTATACATTTCATATAAATTAAGATCATTTCATCATTTCATATTATTCCATATTTCTCTTTTTTTTATTTTTTACTTACATAAAATTAATACAACATTAAATACATGATTATTGATACAGTTGAATACATATATAAACGTGATTATTTTTTTATGCAGAAACATACAATTCAAACTAAACATTTAAAGTGAGTGTTTCTGCAATGTGTCAAATTGATAATTTACAAAATAGTTTGTCTAGTAAACGTGTCCATCCCATCTATCAAACGTGTTAATCCATGCTATTGCGATCTGCGACATCATCTTGAGCTGGGGCACTCTGGGCCATCATAGCACTTTGCAACACTTGAACACGCTTCATTAGTAAGGTGGACAAGTTATACGGTAGAACTTGCTGGAATATTTGGATCAGCTGGATGGGTCTGTTGGAAATCAGAACGCCTCTTGCAAGATGGTCAATACCACCTTCGAAGTCACCTACAGACAGGAAAAATACGTAGTTAGAGACATTCGTGAAGGAATGAGCCGGTCTACTATGCACAAAATAAATGCAACATTTAAAAGCGAAGGGTACATTTACGGCAAAAACGCAGACAATTTTCATTTTTTAATTATATCTCAAGATTGCAACACAAATGTGAAAATCATAGTCAACAGGCTACTGTGTTACAGCCCAGCCCACAGTCTAAACAGTCAGTACTGATAAAACATTAGAACCATTAGCGTAGTTATTTTGATTATTAAATCGACAATTAGTAATACTGTCATGTAAAAGTTGGTACTTTATAACTTTTACAAGTGTAATCTCCTTCTTGGTGATTTAAAGATATCTTGATTGTGTTAGTTTGTCATTTACCGTTTCCTTTAACAATTAAGGTATGCGCTGTGCTGGCTATTTCGTCAGCCCAGATCGTTGGTAATTTCAATAATAATTATTGCTGCACTTTGCTGACTGCTCGGTTTAGGAGGGCGCTGGTTGAGTGATGTCGTCAGTAGAGCCTGGCCCCACTCTTTTGTGATTGTTATGGGAGGGGGTCGAACCGAGTAGTCTGATTGGTAATTTATGACTTTGTACACTGTACAGCCAGCGTAGGGCAGAGAGGGGGTCACTGGGGTATGACGTAGGAAAGTCTAGGTGCGAGGGAGCACGTGTGTAATTCGGAGCATTCAATCATGGAACGGAAGAGGAGGTAGACCTGTGCCAAGGTGGAACGGTGGAAAGAACGACGGAAGACCCAGAGGGAAGGACATGGAGACCGATCGTGGACCTGGACGACGGAGCCAAACCTCAACACGGGGTCGGAGTCAGCCACCGAGAAGCCAAGGTATAGGGGTTACTACAGCTACCCTCTAGATAGGAAAGCTAAGTCCATCAGACCTGGAATGCCCATAGACAGATTCGCCATAACTCAGACACGTAGGATAAATGTGTATTCTAATAAATTGCGGTTCCTCTATTGTTTGAACCAAAGTCTTGTCAATCTAAGACCTAAACTGCCTGAATTGGTATGCCCCGATCCCTATGTGAGAACCACCCCTAGAGCTACGCCCCAGTACTTCTACGGGTCCGTCGACTTTGGAGTCCGTGGATTCGAGGCGGAGCCGACGGAATTGGATGGATGTCACGGTAGGTTCTCGCTATCTAACAATACAATTAATTAGAAATAAAGACCATACTGATTATAATGTAATATACAATTTAGAGCATTCAGTAAGTAGAGCTTACGAAACCACAGTGCGCTGTTGATTTAGATTTTAGATTTCGAAGTCTATTCTTAAGATATAATTTTAAAATGAAAATTGTGTTCGTTTTTTGACGCAGAGGTATCCTTGCCTGTTAAGCACAGTTTAAGTAATGTGTCCAGTAGTGAATCACAATCAAATTTCTTGCAGAAAACACATGCGAACGCCGATCCTGTGTCTATGGGTTGTGGCCCTGCACAGTGGTACGTGAGAAGTCGAAAAAGTAGTTCTACCACAACGTGAATTAGGACGTGTCCGAATTAAAAGTCTAAGGTCTAAGTCTAAGTCTAGGTTTAAATTATTTAGCATGTTCTAATTCTAATTCTTAGTAGATTTCGGACAGTACTAAACCTATTGCAGAGCCACCTATTGCGAGAAATTTGCCTAGAGTTGAAGCATTGGTTCACAGCCTTCTCGACGGGTCAATCTGCGAATTGTACCGACGCCTTTGGAGGTTAGGAAATGTAAAAGTATTCATTTTCCAGTATTGATGCAGGTTTTAGGCTTTAGAGTAGGCCTATCACTGTTTACATTATAAAATAATACTAGAGGTATGTATATAATAAACTTAAGTAACATTTCACTTTTCCGTCTTCCTTCTCGCAGCCAAATCGCAGCTGTTTTTTTCGTCTGCCATTTTAAGACTTATAACGAGCGTGCACTTTCGATTGCTAGGTCTAAACTTCGATTTAGACCTAGACTTAACGATTTCGGACAGTACTTCATACGTCACCGATGATTGATGACGTCAAATTTAGACTTAGACCTAGAGTTAGCAATGATAAAGAGGAATTCGGACACGTCCTTAGTATCCATCAAGGTCTACTTGATCTCCTACTAGCGGAGGATCGTCGAACTCCCAGGAGTTCGACCTTGATCTCCGACTAGCGGAAGCTAGTCGAACTCCTGGGAATTCGACGAGCCTCCGCTAGGCGGAGATCAAGTTGACCTTGGTATCCATCTACGTCAAAAACCACACAGAAGTCTCTCCATCTACGTCAAAAACCACACAGAAGTTTCATTTTTCAATTTATCTCAATAATGGGCTTCGATATCGAAACCTGAATCAAAAGTGCACTGAGGTATGGTAAGCCCCACATACTGAATTCTTTAAAATTATAATCAGTATCCCATTTATTTGGTTTTAATTTGCTTTTATCTTATTACTAATAACCTATATAATAATCAAAATACCTACGCTAACGGTGATAGTATTTCATTAATATGTAGGGCTTACCACAACACAGTGCCCTGTTGACTCAGTTTTCCGATTTCGATTAGCATTCTTGAGATTTAATTAAATCATGAAACTTTTCTGCGGTTTTTGACTTACAGGTAGGCCTACCCTTCGCCCTGAACAGAATGGTATGCTACGTCTGATTATTTGGTGTTGAACAAATTAAAGGGAAATCTAGATCATGTGATGTCGGCTTTCAATATTACATTTCGGGCTTCAATTTTGTCAAGCATCTTGTTTTCGATAATTAAAAGACAAGAATTTATCTGTACATTTAGCCTACTAAGCCTGTGAGTGTGAGAATTATTTATGTTACCCTGTATCTGTGTCCGATGGTGGAGATTTGAATGTAAATAGATCGTATTCGTATTTTGAAGTCAAGTCTTGATTTAGAATATGAGCAGGCCGACAGATTTAAAGTAACTATCTTGAAAATCGTTGTTTATAGTTAGATAATCGTTTTAAGGTAGAGGTAGTGATAGAATAGTGAAACTGAGCTTGGTAACAATATAGTGGGTTCGGTAACGATTTCAGGGGCTTCCTCTCTGACATCATTGGATGGACATGAGATCTGTCAAGATAATCTTTGCCATTCTATCATTACTCTGCACTCTCTTTGTGATGTCACTTCTGGCTCACTGGATTCCGTGAAATGATATTTACTGTACATTTACGAAATTCAAACTGGTGAGTCTGTATAATGATTTAACGCGCCCAATAAAAAATACACAGCGTTGAAAAACTTCCGTTCGTTCATACAAAAGTAGGTTTGCGCTTATTGCCAGTAGGCCTAGTTAAAACACCTAAGAATACAAATTATACAAATTGTGGAAGAAACAATGCCTAGTTTTAATTTAGTTTTCGTGTAGCGTCCCGAAATGAATGAAAGCTAATTGAGACAATGCTCACTCCAGTTATGAAGTCATGTTTGACAAAACTAGACATCAAACTAAACATATTTTCAAGTTTAGAGAGTAATTTGAAACAGTTCTACTAAAAATCTTAAATTATCCGATTGATTATTTGGTGTTTACCGCCGTACTCGATACTTCAACTTGTAACGTATCATCAGATCCACTGTACAAAACATCGCGGGGAATGTCATAAGCGAAGTCCAGCATTGGAGGGCAGGGCCAAGTGGGAGGAAGAATCGTAAGTACGACAGTAGGGAAGGGGGAGGGGAAGGGTCTACTTTTGTCGTCTTATCGCCCCTTACGACTGGCACAGTAAAGTTTTGTTTGCCTAGATTCATTATTGTTTACATAAAGGTGCATTCACAATCTTTACTAGTACTATGCTTTAATGATTAAGACTAAGCCACAGGCTTCTTTCATTGGCTGGGAGGGAGAATACTGCGCTCTGATTGGCTGTGACTAAGGTTTGTCTTGGTCTTAATCATTAAACCATAGTACTAGTAAAGATTGTGAATGCACCTTAAAGCGGACAAGCTATAATTTGTAAAAATAGCTAATAGGGCCTATGCTAGGTCTACTGAGCGTGACAGTACTCCCCGAGACAGGCTATCCCTACTCTAGGCCTACACGTAAAGTTGAAGATGAATCACAAAGACATAATGGATTATTAAATTACCGTTCATTAGAAGTGTTTGTCCAAGGTTAATTTCGTTCATAAAAGCTTCTTGAAGGGTTAGTTCAGGGTGGTTGACATTCGAGCCGTTTATTGATCCTTCACGCTCCATTTTGCGTCGAAGTCTTAAGTTTTTACGGAAATTTGGGTGGCTTCTTCGCTTCCGATCGAAATAAATGCAATAGGCGAGAAAGAGTGCACCGCAAATCGTCACGGCCACACCCACTACGGGCCTCATAATCAATTTAGAAGTTTAATTCTAGCCATTCCATGTTTGTGGCTGTATGACAAAAGCTTCACTCAACTTTCAAAACAACAGAGATAGGCCTACAAGTGTTTTGTTTCCATGACAGAAGAATTTATATTATTTTTATTTGTTTGAAAGAAGTTAAGAATGCTGTGGAAACTCTCATTTTTCTTTGTTCGGGAGAACTTCTTTAGCGACTCGATCCTTTACAAAATATGTCTGCTTGTCGGTCTGTCAATATACCTTGCCAGTTATTTGTCTAATGAAATCCGGCAGCAGATAGACTGAAATAATACATAACATATCAGTGGTACAAACATCATTCACTCCCGATGTAAACATGATTATTATTTTATGCTTATACCACCAATAAACCGACTTTCCTACTATAAGTGGTTACTTATTAAGTGGTTATTAAGTAAGTCTCCACTTGTAGCGTGCACACTTGGGAATCGACAAGGTTGTTAGTATGTTGAGCAATGGCATGGAGCAAAGTTAATCGGTTTATAACATTTGTCTTGGGTGGCGTATAAGGACGGTGTACCAATCTCAGCTTAGTTATGATACTATTGAATACAAAGGCAACATTTAATACCGACTGTATTACATTTAATAACTTCTGTATAAGGCTCTCCAGCTCTTAACAGAGCACAATCTAGTACCTCATGTTACATAATGACTGTTCTAGAACTACTAGAATAATCCAATTAGGCTCTTGAAGAGACTTGGGCAATAAAATGTCGATAATGTAAACCCTCATTTTATGAACGCAAATAACAATCCTTGGAGAATAATTTTTCCACTAAATCGACTATTTTATAAACATTTTGAAAACAACGACAAAACTTTTTCACGCTATAAAACAACGTTTATGATTGGTAGAAGTGTACCTTGCACGTGCGAAACATGTTCTACAATTAACTACAGCTAAGATAACGTTATTTTTCTTATCGACACCATGCTACAAAACGTGTAACATGTAGGTCTAGTATATTTTATCCGTATTTTATCACGATCATACATCCCCTATTTATAGTATTGAATAGCGTATTTGAAAAAGTATGAGACCTAATAATACCGATATATATCACAGTAATGAAAATTTAATTCAAATTGGTGGAGGTGCCGGGTTTGTGTTTATAGTTTGTTGTTCACTGCGCATGAGCGAGTATGACATCTGCGCCGGGTTTAAATAGTAACGCAATAGATAATTGAAGAGTGCGGACGCCTATGTACAAGTTACAGTTTTTCTCATCGATCATCTCGTATAGCTTTTAAGTACGCACATTACTTCAAGAAATCTACTCTATAGGTAATCTTGTGCAATGTATAATATGAATGTGTTATTTGGAGTTGTTTAAATACAATAAATGGATTCAGTTCCACTTAAAGATTTGCACCATGTCGTTGCAACATCTTGACAGCTGATCCCAATAAGCAAACATTGGCAAGTATGCCTACGATTTGCTTTTTATGCATTCTGGATTTTCATTGCAGCCAACCCCTACTCTTACGTAAATAAATATCGGGAGTATATGAATGAAAGCGTACTTGACTTGTCTTTACGATTTTCCTTCATAACAGAAGCATATTATTTAGGCATGAGTTCATAAAATCTCTTTTTGTCATTCATTCTCCGGGCGCAAACGTATTCTCTTCTACTACAGAGAAATTGTGTTATAATAATTAACTAGAATCAATTTGTATTACCTTGCGTTTCTCGAGACCACCAATAAACTAAGAAGAAAATTAAGTTGTTCATAGCGTTATCTTGAGATTGCAACAGGTTTAATAATAACGAAATTGAAAAAACGTCATTCAGAATTCTAAACACAAGTTTTGATGTAGTTGACTGGCACGCAATATCTCAATTATTCATAAAACTACTTAGCCAACAAACACCATGCACCGTTGCCATAATAGACATGCTCTCAATATACGCTTAACACAAACTGTGTTGTAAACGAGAAAATAAAAGTAAGATAAATTCAGAGTATTCAGATCTCCTACAAAGATATTTGTGTCGAATATGAATCCTGATTATTGTGTCTCATCTACGAATATAATTACGATTAAAACATTGAGGCCAGAAAATAACAAGTCAAGTGCAAAGTGATGGGTCAAGTGCAAATGTTACGAGCTTTCCCGTACTTCTCTTCATTTATATCTCTGTCGATGACTGTACATCTCTTATTATACTGTTGATAGGGAGTGCTCTCAATACTTTGCCCTCAACAAGATATAAGCCAAGCCAATAAACACGTTCGAATGCGGACACTGAGACTGCTATAATGGAATCCTGACTAAACTCAAGGCTCTACATATGTTATAAGGTAATGTTCACACCTTAGCGAGCTTGTTTATAATGCATTCTTCAAATTTTGTACATTCAATATGAAACCCATTTTAAATGTGGAATTCACGATGGCCTTTCAAAAGTAATTCCACAGATGTCCAATCATCGGCAATAAGCAATACAAAGACAGGACAAACATTAACTCATGATATCAAACGATCAGATTTTGTAATTGAACTTGCGGCATTTTAAATTTGGAATTAATTTAATTATACGGAATTGATAGATCGTGATAGTACAAATTCGTATATGCTTTTAAAGTATCGGTTGCTAATCCTTCTCTAAGTGTTTTCTTATTATAGTTAAGAGTATAAATATGTTTTCATAAGTGTGAGGTTTACATTCGTTTATATGTCCTTAGTCCTTCAAATCTTTTACATTACTCAGATACAAAGATCCCTTACAAAATTGTTGTCTGATACCAAAGTAGGATATTCTTAACTCATAAAACGAATGTTTTTCTTACGTCACCTGTTTTTGTTGACATCTATTGGTAATAATTCATAACACGAATTTCAGTGTATAACTCAAATCGACTTAGTACATATACACAAGGGATGTTATTAGTCGACACTTTATTTTACCACTTGCTAACGTAATCATGTAGTCATTATGTGTGCACTATATAGCGTTTATGACTTTAATTTTGGTAAATTTGCACTCTGTTCCAAGGTAAAAGATCCACTATTTATTTTCTTGAAGTAATAAAACACGTTTACATACGCTGATATGAAATATGAAATTTAATTTTAGTACGTTTTTTGTCGATTGAAACGTGTTTCCCATTGGTTGAGTTGCAAGATTATGGATCTAAGGTTTCAACTTGAATACGCTAACGTCATCCATCTTAACAGGGAAGGATACACCTACGTCAAAAACCGCAACAAATTTTCATTTTTAATTTATATCACAAGAATGGGCTTCGAAATCAAAAATCTGAATCAGCAGCGCACTGTGGTTTAGTAAGCCCTACACATTGAATGCGCTAAGTCGTGACTTATATTATAATCAGTATGTTTTTTTATAAATAATTAATTTTATTACTAATTATCGAATTATAATCAAAATACTACGCTAATGGTTATAATATTTTATTCAATCTGTAGGGCTTACCAAAGCAAAGTTCGCTGCTGATTTAGATTTTCGCTTTCTTGTTGCAATCTTGAGATATTATTTAATAATGAACATTTTCTGCGGTTTTTGACGTAGAGACTACCCTTTACCCTTAACCTTAGCTTTTAAATCTTTGAAAGTTATGTGAACACCATAATAGTTTAAGTATAGTTTAATGTTAGAACGTAATTATTACCAAGTTTTGCAAAGTAGGTGTTAGTTATGTGTGCAGCTTCTATCTGGGTTAACTCCGGCTGTGTCTTGATATAGACTCTCTAAAGCTGTGGTTTGCAATGTGACGCCATGGAATAACTTGGCGACCAAACTGCTTCAAGTCAATTGAGATTAATTGTATTTAGAGTTAATATTAAGATTTTCAAATGGGATAATTAATGCAGAAAACATGAGTGTTAAAAATTTTAGTTTAGTTATATAATTGTTCATTCTTTTACACATTCTAAAATATCCTGATTTTTAAAACACGTTACATCGTAGAGTGCAGATATTATAAGTGTGACATAGTTTGAAGCTTCACCCCTAGTTATGTGACCACCGCCCAGCATAACTAATATGACTGATTATAAATAATATACTATTAAGTGAATAAAATAAATAGGATATGATTGTCGAGTTGTCACGGGGGTAAGGGGTGGTCATATGGCGATGGTGGGGTGGGGAACATCAGAAAAGCGTCAAACCAAAGATTACTGAGTGGAGAAGATGTTCCATCGCCGTGTTAAAATATCTGCGCGAGTTTTTTTTTAATTTTCTAAGTCTCACCACTAGTTCGAATTCTGACCGCAAGGAGCGCTAGCCCTGCACGTTTGACCAAGGTCCACTAAATCCCCTGGCGGCTACTAGCGATCTAGTAGACCTTGCGTTTGACTTCGTTACCATTAAACAAGGTCTACTAGATCGCTAGTACGTGCCAGGGGATTTAGTGGACCTTGAGTTTTAAACTTTTGGAAGAGCGACTCTTGCGGTGAGAATTCGAACTACACGTCGGACTTAGAAAATTTCGCTCAGATACGCGCAGACGAATTCCCATATGGATGAAACATCTTCTCCACTCAGTAATCTTTGGTCAAACTAAGGAAAATCCGCTCCACCCTTTTACGACGCACGAGTTGCGTCTCTCTGCTCTGGTATCAGGTGGGAATCTATAAATAGTTGTTACAAAACAACTTGTGTTTGACGGGATTTTCAATTAATCATACATTAACCTTGTGCACGCTAAGGAAAACGCTATTGTACAGGTCACTGTGACTCGTATCAAGTCAACCTCTGGATCAACACTAGACCTTCATCGATGGAATCTAAACACAGAAGCAAGAAAAGCTTCATCTATCAATAATAATCATGCTTTTCTGGATATCTGTTTTCCCTCTCTCAAAAGTGGACATTAAAGTTCTAAACTAAATAGAAATAATTAAATAAACGGTAAGGAATTTGTCAAACCCCCCAGTGCATCAAAGGGAAATCGCAAAATATACTTCATAATTTATTTAATGTATAATTATTATTGTTTATAATAAGGACAAAACTTAGGTTCCCTGGGAATGGTTTAAGTTTGTATAGTTTTACTGTTTTGTTTGATGTACACACATGTTTTCATAAAAAAAAGAGACGATATATATTGATTGAATAATTTACAAAGACTCACACACACGTTGAAAAAGAAAAAAGTTCTGTGTTCGTTGTTTGTATACAATTCTCCTTATTACAAACTGTGACTTCAATGCTACTTCATCTCGAATAGCATGACTACAATAAGCCTTATAGAGACGTGAATCGATGCTACCATTTACACGCCCCGTTTCAAGTCTTTGCTATTGATAATTCCATTATTCACACTGTTGAATTTCCACAGTTCAGTAAACGTGTTTAACTAAAATGTCAATAGTTTGATAATTAACACTATTTACAATTCCGAAACATTCAATTAACCTCAAGTATAATTAGTTTACGGTCTAGATGATCAATAATACATATATGTGTGAGAATTAAACGCAGTTAGTGCATTTCACAGACACTCGAGTGGTTTGTTTACGGCTACTGATCATATATATACACATGGAGGTTGAAAGTGAATTATTACTGTAGACATTTCCTTGGAGCAACGCGGGGGTTTGTATTAATAGTTAGTTTACATACCGAACGAAGCATAAGCAGAGGTGCAAACTGTGTGATAAGGTTTACAATAAAGAGGATAGAATGCAAAAATGTTAGATCAGTTGTAAGGTTGACGAATAATTACTAAGGCCGTATTTATCAGTGAAAAGTGATAATTTAACCCAAAGTTGTTTTAAACATCACTTTTCCACTTTGAAAAATAAATATTTTGTTCGCTCCCAATTGGTCAGATATTAAAAAAAAAATGTAATTCTAACATTTCGGCTGAAAATGAAGAAACAATGAGAGAATTGCCCGCGCTTTTGATCAGAATCACGTAGCGATGACGTCATTGTTATCCAGCCAGTGAGCATGATACACAAATACAGTGTTAGCTGTTACTATATCTGTGGTTAACCTTTAGCTGTGGTGATCTTAGATCTGCTCTAAGGTGGTGATGTTACCGCCGTAGGTTTGGGAGGACATATCTTGTAACGTTTGCAGCGTATTGCATGGCGTGCGTACGCCCGGTTAACGTATAGGTTACTTGCTTTTTGTTGAAGCAGTTCTTCTTAACAGTATGTATTCGTACTTAATATAAACAGTTTACGCAGAAATGTTGATGATTGTTAGAAAAAAATCTAATTTGGCTTCATTCACTTACGGAATAATAATTTTCGTTAGAAATCGTACCATAGGTATTCATTTCAGCTTTTCCTGAAGAGGTGCACACATGAATATATAAATAATATATTTTCGTATTTGCGAAGAAAATATAATACATGTTACTAAGAATTCCTGCTGTAGGGTAAACACCTGCTTTTCTTATGTGCTTCTCTTTTAGAGGTGACTTAATGGGTATAGCAGGGTTTTTGGATAATTACAAAGAAATGCGCGAGGAGTATAGTTTAAGACAATCCCAGCTTTCGCATTGTAAATTAATAAAACTCGTAAAAATCTTTCAGTAAGAATTACTGGTGGCTGCAATCGAACCAATGACCTTGCGAGTTAAAGCCAGGGTGGACTGTCACCCCTCTATCGGTGTTGAGAATGCATAGTACACAAACGCAGCAGTTTATCCATTACTGACGAAACTTTCTAGAAAATCATTCAGTGAGTTTTGACTGTGGTGGGAATCGAACACAAAACACTTTGAGAGAGAGAGAGTCCCGCATATTTCTGCTAACACACATTCGGTACAGGCAAAGTAAATGAAAGTCTTTTACTGGTGTTTAGTATTTAGTTGGAAGGGACTGTACAAGCTTCAGAGTCATTGAATAATAATAGATACCATCTTCTGACTCTCAAAAGTAAAGGTAAACATGGACGACGCCTACAGCCTCTGCAGGAATACACCACTTCTCAAACTAATTTACTAACTCAAATATTTAATTTAATTAACTAAAATTAGCACACTACGAATATTGTAGGCCCATGTATTTGCAATCTTATAGCGTTTCTTAGAAGATAAAGAAATTGTTCTGAATAATACCATTTTTTATTTCGAGAACGATAATATTAAAACGGTTATAGAAAGCTTTTGAACTGATGAAAGTGAGTGTATTTACAGAAGATTGGCGGAGAATTGAAATGGATTCTGGTTCCATGATAATTATGATCAGCTTTTCTCTAAGCGGAGAGATTTTATAATTCCGTCTCATCTCTCGGTATCTCGATAAGTGAGTAGCAGTAACAATAAGGCTGTTTTCACAGATGCATCACTTCAGAGTGAAGAACAATTAACCATGATTTCAAAATAATGTTACAGGAAACCCCGTTAATCCCCGAAACCCCCTTTGTTAACTTAAATTAATTAACTAGTATCTTTAATCGTGTACGGTTATCTATGAAATTTCCTCCGAAACAAATTCACGATAATGTGAGAGTATATTCTGATTTTCTCAAATTTACAAATAATAAATTTCCAAGAATAAAGGAAAACAAATAAATTAATGCAATCAATACTTGTCTTCTTCCCGAATGTGTCTATGTTTGTAGACTATTGAAAGTCGGTTGATAAATTAGTTGCAATGGCTTCTGATAAACGTATTATCATTTTCTATTACTGTTATATTCACCACGGGTAGTATTTCAGTGGGCGTGGTCAAGCCTCATCATTCAAACCCTGAGGTCAACCCCCGCCATATATAACACTCCTTACTTTCTACCAATATTGATAATGCGCTTCCCCTACCCCTCCCCTGAAACGGGTTGGAGTTTCACATCGCCTGTAATTTTCTTCCTCGTTGGTTTCCTAAGATAAAGTAGCCGGTAAGTTGGTCACACCTGCGACCACCGTTCTGCGGTTTGCAGCTCAACGAACCTGGGACAAAGTGGGGTAGTTATTGAAATAAATTTATTAAGTCGTTTGAGCCGTTAGGGGTGAATATTGCTATGATATATTATACTGGGGAGTGCTAAAGGTTCACTCAACATGTGACTGGTCACGTTACACGCATTCAACATCTGTTAGATGTATACACAAATAGTGCCTCAGTGGAGAATTCAAGTTTTTTCTTTCTCCCCGTTCTATATAAATCTAAAGATGAATGGAATATTTCAAACTATATTGTTTAACATCATGATATTCAATGTAAAGTTTTTATATTTAGATAGAAATAGAAATATTATATTATTAATCCACTTTTGTTTTTAGAAAATTACGAATAATTATGAAATATAGACATTATTGTGTAATCTGTTTATTTGATAAGGGAAAAAAACAAACTTGATTTGTTCAACAAATTCAGAAATACTACTTGACTAAGTAATTTTAATAATCAAGCTAGCAATTTGAGAACGACTCTTTTTAGGTTGGTATAATTTTAATAATTTAATTTAGTTAAAATGTTCGTTTGATATATTATTTTGATGCGATAGGGACTAATTAAATTGGGTATGAGGGAGTGAGGGACACCAAAATGCTAGTAAGTCTCGTAGGTTAGAGGTCTGTCTTTCCTAGGGGGGGAGATCGTTCTTTAAATTCAGGTTACGTATACTATTTCACGAACACAAACATTAAACCACAAGGTTAAATATGTGGCTTTTTAAACGGTTGTGCACAGAACCTAAGAATAGATTAATCTGGGAAAGAGTATTACTATTATAGATATGAACCCTGTTAATGGCAAGTTCTTCAAATGGCCAATATATTAATGTTCTTTCAAAGAACGTTTCACATTTACCAGTTAATAATCTTGTCCAGCTTTATTTACTTGGATCACTGATGAAAATTTTCAACTCACAACATTCAATAAGTGAACTTTAAAAAACCGTGGATGCACTTGGGCAACCCAAAGGAACTAGAAATGGGTCACGTGTTCAACGCTTCCCAGCCTAGGCCATGTGAGAACGGAACTACCCAACCATCCTGTAAGACTTAACTAAGTCCACGTCAGTGAGTGACACGTCATCGCAAGGGAATTATCAACGATGAGCTTTGCAGCGGCTTAGGCTGGACTAGTTTCATACCCGCAGGGGGGGGGGGGGGGAGGAGGGTTAGTGACGTAGATACGATGCTACATGTAAGGCTCATCTACTCACTTCAACTATGTTGCATTGGACCTCTTGCGACATAATACTATTTGTTCGTTGGAATTCCTGCTGTAGCCAGTTGTACCTGATGTTACTATATTTTGGTGACTAACTAATTATATAAGAATGGTTCTATGGTTAACCTTGTTCACACTACGGCCACTAACAAAGGTTAGGCTACTAACTGCTGTTAAAAATGTAAAGTGAACGTAATTAACAGCTAACAGAGGTAAATTTAAATTTAACACTACCTTCCTATTATTTTCACGATTTCACTTAACTACTGTTAGTCTAACTGCTGTTAGTGGCCGTAGTATGAAGGTTGCTGAAGGCTGATAGTAGGACTTAATCCCAGCAATCGCATTGTAGCTTAGGAAAATCTGTAAAAACCTTCCATCGTGATTGTCGTACTGGTATCGAACCGTTGACCTCCTAAACAAGTCTCGTATGTTACGGTCCTTCACCATTAAGACCGTTTTGACATTTTAACGGCTATCTTGAAAATATTGCTCATACCGCCATGTTTTCGTAACAGCACGTTAAAATGAGGGAGATTATATTATACTCGTGTGTTTAGTAATGCGTGCACATATCTATTAACGTGCAGCTACGTCTTCATCCGACGAAAATTAAGAACGATTAAGAGATACGAGAGATAAGATTGGTGTAAATGATTTCGAATGAGACGTTGGTTTATAGATATAGCTACTTGAACATTTTTACATCGGTATTGTAAACTCGGTGTGGAACTACAACTGAACGCCATTATATAATTGATAACAAGTGCGAGATCCTATATAACCAGTCGTTATTTAGTGTTTTTTTTTTTACATTTTAGGTTAGCCTATACGGATATTAAAAACAGACTTTGATTGCTACTCATTTTGTACAGTTATATTTTCTCTCACGGTAGTATGTCTAGAGAAGATCTTCATTACAAGTCCAGCAGTTCAAAAAAAAAATTGCAAAAGGTCGAAATTTTGTGTTGGATTTATTTTCCAAATTTTCAATTGTGGCGCCAACCTAGTACTTCTTACGAGTCAACAAACCCACTGATTTCAACAGCAAACAAAATAATTAACCCTCAAAGCATTTTAATATTCTTTCTACTCAACCTTCGACTAAATAAAATAAACGGACACTTGACCATCCGCGCACTTGGGAAGGAAAATGGTTGTATACAATCCCTTATATTGACCCGTCTAATCATGTCAACTGTTATTTATCAAAGTTAACGCTATCTTGCGACTGATCACCCAAGGGCTCTTTATCCTGCTCTCTCAGCTGTCTCGAGTCTTCTGTCTGTAGGTCTCGTCAGCGAAGGCTTATTCCAATTAGTGTGTGGGCTGAGCGTATCTTATATATTTTATCATTTATTGTATTTCATCACTCGCTCTTAGCCCCCTCTCTATTAATACCATCGTATACAAACAAATAAATAAATAAATAAATACATGAATGAATGAATAAATAAATGCATGAATAAATGAGTGAATGAGCGAATGAATGAATGAATGAATGAATGAATGAATGAATGAATGAATGAATGAAAGAATGAATAAATAAATAAACAGATAAGTTAATAAATAAATATGGGTTGTATGTTGTATTCTATTGACCGCGTATTGTATAATAATAATTTTTCGTGGTAGTACCCATGCACACGATGTAATACCCCATGCACACCAACTTAACCTGATGTGCCCCTCTTCAGGTGCTATAAATTATATAGCTTAGGATAGGATATAGGGTGCTTGGATATCTGGGAAGGAATGTTTGAGGGCTATCAGTAATACTAAATCTCAGCATTCGCCTGTACGACTGAGGAAAACCTCGTAGAAAAACTTCAGTCAGGACTACCGGTGAACGGAAATCGAACCGCGGCAACATCCCGAATTAGCGCCTCGTGTCTTACCACTGAGTCACCTCTATCGGTTTGTATTGTATGTATATAATAATAATACTGCCAACGGTTTAGCCGCAGTCACTTAGCCGGTTCCCATACGAACACCGAAGTTAAGCAACCTCGGGCTAGATTCGGAGGTGGATGGGGGACCACTCTCCTCTGAAACACTAGTTACCGTTGGTTAGAGTAGATTGGAGTGTTCGAAAGCATGTGTAACAGCTTCGTTCTTCTCGTCAACTGCTCGGCAGTCCAGATTAGTGGAGGAACCTATATGACTGGTCAAAGTTACACCGTATTTTCGGATGGGACGTTAAGCCGATGGTTCCATTAGTACTTTTCAACACAAGTAGACTACGTGCCGGTACCAGGCTTCCCCCCTTTCCATCCTCTTTATCATTCATCAATCATCACTCATCAGGCTGAAGAGGGAATTGTGCCCTAAACTGGCCTTAATTACAGTAAAATAAATAAATAAATTCTTACAGCGTAAAATATAGGATGCGTTGTTTCTTAATGTTAGTATACAGTTCTAGATCACACGATATTTTACCCAAAAATTATAATCGCACAACAATTATTTTTATCTGTACAAACAAGGAATATTCTTTGGTAATGCATTGTATAAGAAATGACCTTAAATCTTTTACGGATATTATTATGTGTAAAACTTGGAAATTAATGTGATACGATACTTTTAGGAAGATGAAGGCTGCCGTCAGCTAATTATTTCGCTTTTAGGTAATGTTGTATGCTTTTTAAAAGCTTTTTCAAGTTATTGAAATACATTGTGCTAGGATTTAGTCTTTTACTTAGTTTAAAAACATTCTGAGTAATCTTACTAACGCGTTTAAGCTGTTAAAGAACTTTTCTTAATGGCTTCATCACCCATTTAATATGGATCACTAGACGGCTCGGTTTTTAAAGAACGTTCTCTAAATTCACTACGGCAGAAAATTGTGCTCGTTCTTTCGTCTCGTGAGTAACGTAGAACACTTGTTTAATGGTTAGATGGGAGCTGGGGAGAGGGGGGGGGGGGGGGTGAAACACGTGTTGCATGATATAAGCAATGTTAGATGTTTTTTGTTTAAAATTTTTATCATAATAAATAAGAGTGTGCAAACAGTACATGTAACGGTAATTGTAGATATGTTGTTGAATTAGTGTTACTTTGTTCTGGCTATGGGTTGTATTTTGATCAATTGTACGTGTTTACTTAAACACTTAATTATATTACTCTGTTCATGTTGCATTTGACTTCATAATTTTATTTTTTTATTTTTTTATTATTTTTTTTGAGCGATTATAATTTTTAGGTCTTCATAATGTATAATAATTATAAGTAAGATTATTTGAGACGTTCGATTAGTAATTTCACAAAAACGAAAACCCGTTTTATAAATTTACAAAGACAATCTAGCCAGATTAGGTTATATTGGAATACTTAAGGTTTGATAAATCGGTACAATCCAGGACGGTTATTGTGGTAGCTCTTACCTAGTCACACAAAAGAAACAAAACATACCATAATTGCAGACTCCTATTTACAAGCGTAGAAATAAACTCAATGCTTGTATTGTTGCCTTGTTCAAACGTATTTGTCTCCGTGAGTGAAAAAGAATTTCACTTCAATTCATTATGCGTTTAATTAAATCGTTCTCAATCACTTTGACTATAGTGAAAATGTAAAGTGGTGTTCCTGCTCTTCCTTTGAGGCATTACACTGTGGTTAAGAGGGGGAGGGGGGGGGGGGGGAGGGGTGATTATACAGTATACTCAACGGCCGCGGGCGAACGTACTGTCCATCGTAGAATATTGATTATGATTCCTATTCCAAAAGAACAACACTTAAAACAACAGTGTACCACGAAGAGTCAATCGATTTACCCTTCAGGGGAATCTGTTGTATAAAATTCCATTAAAAGGTTGAAAGGTTACTGAGAATTCTCTCCAACAAACTGCTTGACTGTATTCCACGAGTTTATTACCTTTTCGTACCGTGGTATCTACATTGCCCTGAGAACTAACTCAGTGAAAAGCAATATTGTTTTATTATCTAGTATATAGTAAAATAATAATATAATCATATTATCCCAGTTCTTCGTAGTCTTTCAATATGTTTCCGGTTGTGAAGAGCCAAGAAGATATATAGAAATATGAAAAATAATCATTAAATTATAAACAACAATAATTAAATCTGGATTGATTGTATGATAATTATCTTCAAAATTATTCCATACTTATTTTCTAATGGTTATTAAATCTTCATAGCCCTGAATTGTTTTACCAGTTCCCAAAAATATAATTGTATCACATAATATTGCAACCAATCCCTATATAGTTCAGACGTCGAGAGTTTGTGTATGTGGTTAGGGTACGCTAGCCATGCAGGTAGCAATGTCTTGTGGCTTAATGTAATCATCTTTCCCTAGCCTGGTATGCTACTTCGAGATCCACCGTAACTCGTTGCGAGCATCTACGTCACCGATCCAATATCCATAGCTAAGCAGCGGATTCATTGTACTGAAAAGGCAGATTCAACATTAATATTGACTATGAGCTACAGCTTATTGCCTAGACATATAAAAACAATTAAAATAAACAACTATTCTTAATATAAATCAGAAGCCATAAAATATGTACTTGAACATCATTTGTACAATTAGAAATCATAATTGATAGTAAAAATAAATTTTTAGTTTAAGTATGTTTAATTGATCGCATTAATAAATTGTATGTACGACAATAATAGCTGGTGAAGCTAAATAAACACAATCCTGTCCTATTTTATCTATCTATCTACCCCATCTAGCAGTCTCATAGTAGTCTCATAGTAGTCTCATAGTAGTATCATAGCAGTCTCATAGTAGTGTCATAGCAGTCTCATAGTAGTGTCATAGTAGTATCATAGTAGTCTCATAGTAGTCTCATAGTAGTCTCATAGTAGTCTCATAGTAGTATCATAACAGTCTCATAGTAGTCTCATAGTAGTATCATAGCAGTCTCATAGTAGTGTCATAGCAGTCTCATAGTAGTGTCATAGCAGTCTCATAGTAGTCTCCTAGCAGTATAGTAGTGTCATGCTTACGAAATAGTCAAGTCAAATAGTACCAACAATTTCTTTACTTCTCTAGTTCCTACCATCTACTTGCAAAACAGGTACATTAGCGATAATTTAAGGTCTTTGCTTGGTTACCTGGAGATTACTAAACAGCGGGTATGACTAATGAGGCTTGTGCAAACTACTATGAAGTGGAAGACTGATTTTAGGAATGTGTGAAAGAACGCCATGAATCTGTTGATACCCTTTGAACACCATGCATGGAAGGGGTCGGCACATGAGATTAGTTACGTTGGGACTGTATAGTTCAAAGTCCGTTTAGCGGTTACTAGTGTTGTTTATTTACATCACAGAAGTGAGGGGAGGTAGTTTAACGATGAATCATCGGCGCACGGTCAGACCTTGTCCAGTAGTAGAAATGAATCATTGTTTTATACGTATGTGTTTCTATAAGCTCTCCTCGCTTTCAATCTCTATTCCTTCGCCTATGCAGTTCTCCTTTCTACTGCATTATTTTAACCTTGTATTACCATTATCTTTCTTATAGAACATTTATAAGTATTAAATTAATATATTCGTATTTATTTTCTACTCACTCAGTCACACAATCTGATTTGCTATGTGAGGTAGTACACCATTTGTTATGTGTTTCTTTGTTATGACGGCTCCAAAGTCATCATTGAATCACCATAATATTTTAGTTACATTGCTTAGATTGTTACAAGTTATGTTTCATTTTATAATAGGCCAGCAACTGAACAAAACATCACTTTGTTCGTTATGAAACATTCTACGCGAATCAAGTTTCTACTAATAGTTCTTTGCATAACGAGAATGACGGTATAAAATTTGGGTCAAAGGATGACATATATCAAATGAAAGCTTGAGACGAGTTCTTTTCAAAACACTATGATATACCTCTGGCGAATCCAGCTTTTTATGTCAAAACTAGGGTCAAAGTTCAAATTTGTAATTTTTTAAATAATTTTAAATTAAATAACGAAAAATGTTAACAAGTTTCAGCATACACTTTTAGTAGGATAAATGTATTATGTTTCTTTAAAAAAAATTAAATTACCCACTTATCCTTTTTTGACCTTGATTGAGGCCAATTTCCTCAAAATGGGTAATTTCTAACATTTTCTTCGATTTATTGGCCAATATTCATTATATCAACGTACTTACTCATAAATACGTTAAAATGAATAGTTCCTATTGTTATCACATTGTTTTCACGGTATTCATTCAAAATGGCGGACAAAGGTGGCATGTGGCAAGTCGACTACCTAGGACCAAAAATATGTAATGAAATTCCATTTGAAATAAAGAGTGCCACGAGTTTATTTGTATTTAAAAAAAAGATCAACGATTGGTTACTTGGGCGTGATTTTAATAGGTTAAATTTACATTTTTGAATTAATTTTATAAATCTATCGAGTTTTGTTTTGCATCTTAACTTATTTGTATTCGTTTTCTTTGCTAATAATGTTTTTTTGTGTACTATATTTATGTTCCTAATTGAAACTATTTTTCATTAATTATCGTTCCTATTTGTAGCTACAACTATAATGTATTATTTGTATTAGTTTTGTTTTGCTTTTATTATGATATTTGTTTTTGTTATGATATTATTATGATGTATTATGATATTATGAGTTTTGTTTTGCGTCTTAACTTATTTGTATTAATTTTCTTTGCTAATAATATCTTTTTTGTGTGCTATACTTACGTTCCTAATTGAAACTATTTGTTTTAAATTATCGTTCCTATTTGTAACTACAATTATAATGTATCATAATTATTAGTTTTGTGTTGCTTCATTATGATTATTTTCTTTCCACTGACTGTCTGTTATATAAACATATTTATTTTACATTGTCAGCTCGACCACAAGGATTCCGTTCCTTACGCGAGCTTCCCATAACAAGGTTTTCAGTTTTTTGTATGCATATATTATATTTTGTTTTCTTATGTTTCATTAATGTTTATTGTTTGTACGGTGGTAGTATGTTTGATTTGGGAATAAAATTATCTAAAAATTGAATTGAATTGAATTGAATTGAAGGTCAATAGGTAAGTATCGTCAAAGTAGGTCTAGTAACTTAAATATTACTTGTGGGTACTCTAAAGACGTAGAATTTTGATTGCAATAACAATAACGAATAATTTTATTATGTCGTAATCGTAAGAGAATGTCATTATCATATAACTTATAAACTACTCAAGATTGTTACTGAATTTCTAATAAATGTCCTCAGACGTCAGGGTATTCTTGAATGGGTGTGCAACTGCAACAAAATACATTTTTAGAAAAGAGCATTACCATGCTCAGATACGTGATATGATAGTATGATATGATATCTGTCCTGGCAGTCACTGTCAAGTCGTCAAATTAATCGAAATTGAAGTCAAAATCACTCAAAATTGGAGTCGTCAGATTAATCACCTTCTGATTGACTGGAATTATCATTCAGCTGATTGGCCAAACACTCATAGGTTGGCATGTTTCAAAAACGGCAACAGTTACAGATAACGGTCAAAGGCACTGGAGCTCCAACCATCCACTCGTTGCTCAGATCTCCTTCTGCCGTGGTTTTTCCCTCCATAGCCACGCGGATCAGGAACATCAGAGGTGGCTTCCAAGCAAAGTATCTATATTGTTGATCGTGTTTGGTTGATAGCTCGCAGTCGTAGGATATGAAGCAGTAAGCAATCGTTACAAGGTGGTAGCTGATTAGACTTGATATCATCACACTTACTTCTAAAAAGCTCGTAGCGCAGCTGGTTGACGCATGACAAAGTCGTGGTCAAATAGCAGAGTTAACAGACAAACTCTTCGAGTTTTTTTTATGACATCGATAGAAACTCTCAAGTCCTGACCCATCTTGCTTAGCTTGACACAGAAATGCGAGTTTTTTCTCATGATATCCAAAGTTCTCTTTTTCCCTCTACCACTGAATGAGCTCACTCAGGCTGAAACTCATAGTCGTTCCCTACACCTATATGCGCCCGTTGTTAACTAGGTAACAGTTTCAATGTTTGTACTATGGCCTTGGGGCCACACGTCACAAAAACACTTTTACAGAAACACATATATTATCTTGGCCCTAAAATCTACAACTACATCCCTGCAGAACTGAAAACATGTAAAAGCAACCAACAATTTAAAATCAAAGTAAAAACCTGGCTGATGGTAGCACCAGACGACGACATAAAAATAATGATGAATAACTAAAAAGTTATTATAATTAATATTAGATAACGTGAAAACACACACATATATTCTCAGAAACGATTGCAGCAAAAAACGGGTCCGGAGCTGTTAGGGTCAAGTCTTGGTAGTTTGGCATTTGCTAAAACTGAATTGCAGTATTGTACTTTATTGTTTAAAGTATGTACTTTATTGATTTAATTATATAACATAATGTGGTCTTAGTTCCTAATGTACCTATTATAAGAATGTAACGTGTAATAGTAATTTATGATTAAGGGTTTGAAGTGCACAAGTGGCAACACTTATACTTCAAACCTTTAATAATAATCTAACTATATATATCTAACATGTATTTTATATGCTATTACTAATATATTAATAAATAAATAAATAAATAAATACATATTCTTTTTGTGATTGCAAGACCAAATATTCCCAAATTCCCTCCGAATTTCGACAAGACTATACCCTTTGAAAATTTTCGAAATAGCTTGCCCCTTCGATTTGGCTAATACTTCGTAAAATGAAAGATCTTATCGTGAAAATGACAAAAAAATGAAATTTAGATTATAAATGTTTATACTAAGGCCCTGAGGCCACTTTGAAAGTTTCCCCCGAATTATTCTTTTTGTGAATGCAAGACCAAATATCAATGGATTTAGGAACTGATGGTGTATTATGATTAAAAATGATACATAAGATTACGATAAGATAATAAAATTTATCAAAATCCAAAAATAATATTTCCCTCCGGATTTCGATTAAGACTATACCCTTTGAAAAATTTCAATATAGCTTGCCCCTTTGATTTGGCTGATACTTCGTAAAATGAAAGATCTTATCCTGTTAATGACAAATAAATTAAAATTTAGATTATAAATGTTTAAACTATGGCCCTGGGGCCACTTCGAAAATTTCCCCCAAATTATTCTTTTTGTGTTTGCAAGACCAAATATAAATGGATTGAGGAACTGATGAAGTATTTTGATTCATATTGATCCAAAGATAACGAAAAGATTATTCAAATTATTGAAATCAAAAAATAATATTACCCTCCGAATTTCGATTGAGACTATATATACCCTTTGCAAAGTTTCGAAATAGCTTGCCCCTTCGATTTGGCTGATACTTCGAAAAACGAAAGATCTTATCCAGTTAATGACAAATAAATGAAATTTAGATTACAAATGTTTATACTATGGCCCTGGGGCCACTTCGAAAATTTCCCCCATTAAATTATTTTTTTTTGTGATTGCAAGACCAAATATCAATGGATTTTGGAACTGATGGTGTATTATGATTTAAAATGATACATAAGATAACGATTCATTATAAAATTTATCAAAATCAAAAAATAATATTTCCCTCCAGATTTCGATTTAGACTAAACCATTGAAAATTTTGAAATAGCTTGCCCCTTTGATTTGGCTGAAACTTCGTACAATAAAAGATCTTATCCTGTAAATGAAAAATAAATGAAATTAAGATTATAAATTTTTATACTATGGCCCTGGGGCCAGTTCGAAAATTTCCCCCAAATTAATCTTTTTGTGATTGCAAGACCAAATATCAATGGATTTAGGAACTTATGGTGTATTTTGATTCAAAATGATCAAAAAATTACGATAAGATAATTAAATGTATATGAATCCAAAAATAATATTTTCCTTCGAATTTCGATTAAGACCCTTTGAAAATTTTCGAAATAGCTTGCCCCTTCGATTTGGCTGATACTTCGTAAACTTAAAGGTCTTATCCTGTTAATGACAAATAAATGAAATTTAGATTATAAATGTTTATACTATATGGCCCTGGGGCCACTTCGAAAATTTCCCCCAAATTATTCTTTTTGTGATTGCAAGACCAAATATCAATATATTTAGGATTTGATGGTGTATTTTGATTCGAAATGATCCAAAGATTACAATAAAATTATTAAAATTTATCAAAATCTAAAAATAATATTTCCCTTTGAATTTTATTAAGACTATACCCTTTGAAAATTTTCGAAATAGCTTGCCCCTTCGATTTGGCTGATACTTCGTTAAATAAAAGATCTTATCCTGTAAATGACAAATAAATGAAATTAAGATTATAAATGTTAATACTCTGGCCCTGGGGCCACTTCGAAAATTTCCCCAAAATTAGTCTTTTTGTGATTGCAAGACCAAATATCAATCGATTTAGGAACTGATTGGGTATTTAGATTCAAAATGATACAAAATTTCTTGAAGATAAAAAAATTTATCAAAATCAAAAAATAATATTTCCCTCCGAAATTCGATTAAGACTATACCATTTCAAAATTTTCGAAAAAGCTTGACCCTTCGATTTGGCTGATACTTTGTTAAATGAAAGATCCTATCCTGTATATGACAAAAAAATTAAGATTGAGATTATAAATGTTTAAACTATGGCCCTGGGGCCACTTCGAAAATTACCCCCATTAAATTATTTTTTTTGTGATTGCAAGACCAAATATCAATGGATTTTGGAACTGATGGTGTATTATGACTTAAAATGATACATAAGATTACGATTTAT
This sequence comes from Isoperla grammatica, assembly GCA_945910005.1. Taxonomy (NCBI): domain Eukaryota; kingdom Metazoa; phylum Arthropoda; class Insecta; order Plecoptera; family Perlodidae; genus Isoperla; species Isoperla grammatica. The sequence continues at coordinate 38,869,540 of OX246737.1, read as the reverse complement.
ATTAAATTAATCAAAATCAAAAAATAATATTTCCCTCCGGATTTCGATTTAGACTAAACCATTGAAAATTTTGAAATAGCTTGCCCCTTTGATTTGGCTGAAACTTCGTAAAATAAAAGATCTTATCTTGTAAATGACATATGAATGAAATTAAGATTATAAATGTTTATACTATGGCCCTGGGGCCACTTCGAAAATTTCACCCAAATTATTCTTTTTGTGATTGCAAGACCAAATATCAATGGATTTTGGAATTGATTGGGTATTTTGATTCAAAAAGTTCCAAAGATAACTTTAAGATAATAAAATTTATCAAAATAAAAAAAAAATATTTCCCTCCGAAATTCGATTAAGAATTATATACCCTTTGAAAATTTTCGAAATAGCTTGACCCTACGATTTGGCTGAAACTTTGTAAAATGAAAGATTTTATCCTGTAAATGACAAATAAAAAAAAATTAAGATTATAAATGTTTAAACTATGGCCCTGGGACCACTTCGAAAGTTTCCCCCAAATTATTCTTTTTGTGATTGCAAGACCAAATATCAATGGATTTAGGATCTGATGGTGTATTTTGATTCAAAATGATCCAAAGATTACGTTTACATTAGAAAATTTATCAAAATCTAAAAAAAATATTACCCCCTGAATTTTATTAAAAATTTTCGAAATAACTTGCCCCTTCGATTTGGCTGATACTTCGTTAAATAAAAGATCTTATCCTGTAAATGACAGATAAATGAAATTAAGATTATAAATGTTTATACTATGGCCCTGGGGCCACTTCGAAAATTTCCCCAAAATTATTCTTTTTGTGATTGCAAGACCAAATATCAATGGATTTAGGAACTAATGGGGTATTTTGATTCAAAATTATCCAAAGATTACGATAAGATTATAAAATTTATCAAATCTAAAAATAATATTTCCCTCTGAACTTTGATTAAGACTGACCCTTTGCAAATTTTCGAAATAGCTTGCCCCTTCGATTTGGCTGATATTTCGAAAAATGAAAGATCTTATCCTGGTGATGAGAAATAAATGAAATTTAGATTACAAATGTTTTTACTATGGCCCTGGGGCAACTTCGAAAGGTTCTTCAGAATTATTCTTTTTGTGATTGCAAGACCAAATATCAATGGATTTAGGTACTTATGGTGTATTTTGATTCAAAATGATCCAAAGATTACGATAAGATTATAAAATTTATCAAAATCTAAAAATAATATTTCCCTCCGAATTTTATTAAGACTATATACCCTTTGAAAATTTTCGAAATAGCTTCCTTCTTCGATTTGGCTGATACTTCGTTAAATGAAAGATCTTATCCTGTTAATGACAAATAAATGAAATTTAGATTATAAATGTTTATACTATGGCCCTGGGGCAACTTCGAAAGTTTCCCCCAAATTATTCCTTTTGTGATTGCAAGACCAAATATTAATGGATTTTGAAACTGATGGTGTATTTTGATTCAACATTATCCAAAGATTACGATAAGTTTATAAAATTTATCAAATCTAAAAATTATATTTCGCTCCGAATTGTATTAAGACTATTCCCCTTTGCAAATTTTCGTAATAGCTTGCCCCTTCGATTTGGCTGATACTTCAAAAAATGAAAGATCTTATCCTGTTAATGACAAATAAATTAAATTTAGATTAAAAATGTTTATACTATGGCCCTGGGGCCACTTTGAAAGTTTCCCCCAAATTATTCTTTTTGTGATTGAAAGACCAAATATCAATGGATTAAGGAACTGATGGTGTATTTTAATTCAAAATGATCCAAAGATTACTTTCAGTTAATAAAATTGATCAAAATCAAAAAATAATGTTTCCCTCCGAAATTCGATTAAGACTATACACTTTGAAAATTTGAGAAAAAGCTTGCTCCTTCGATTTGGCTGAAACTTCGTTAAATAAAAGATTTAATCCTGTTAATGACAAATAAATGAAATTTAGATTATAAATGTTTATACTATGGCCCTTGGGCCACTTTGAAAGTTTCCCCCAAATTATTCTTTTTGTGATTGCAAGACCAAATATCAATGGATTAAGGAACTGATGGTGTATTTTAATTCAAAATGATCCAAAGATTACTTTCAGTTAATAAAATTTATCAAAAATCAAAAAATAATGTTTCCCTTCGAAATTCGATTAAGACTATTCACTTTGAAAATTTGAGAAAAAGCTTGCTCCTACGATTTGGCTGATACTTAGTTAAATAAAAGATTTCATCCTGTAAATGACAAATAAATGAAATTTCGATTATAAATGTTTATACTATGGCCCTGGGGCCACTTCGAAAATTTCCCTCAAATTATTCTTTTTGTGATTGCAAGACCAAATATTAATGGATTTAGGATCTGATGGTGTATTTTGATTCGAAATGATCCAAAGATTACGATAAGATTATAAATATTATCACAATTTAAAAATAATATTGCCCTCCGAATTTTTATTAAGACTTTACTCTTTGAAAATTTTCGAAATAGCTTGCCACTTCGATTTGGCTGATACTTCGTTAAATTAAAGTTTTGATCCTGTTAATAACAAATAAATGAAATTAAGATTATAAATGTTTATACTATGGCCCTGGGGCCACTTCGAAAATATCCCCCAAATTATTCTTTTTGTGATTGCAAAACTTAATATCAATGGATTTAAGAACTGACGAGGTATTTTAATTCAAAATCATCCAAAGATTACTTTAAGATAATAAAATTTATCAAAATCAAAAAATAATATTTCCCTCCGAAATTCGATTTAACCCTTTGAAAATTTTTGAAATAGCTTGACCCTTCGATTTAACTGATACTTTGTTAAATGAAGGATCTTATCCTGTAAATGACAAATTAATAAAAAATTAGAATAAAAATGTTTATACTATGGCCCTGGGGCAACATCGAAAGTTTCCGCCAAATTATTCTTTTTGTGATTGCAATTCCAAATATTAATCAATTTAGGTACTGATGGTGTATTTTGATTCAAAATGAACCAAAGATTACGACAAAATTATAAAATTAATCAAAATCTTAAAATAATATTTCCCTCCGAATTTTATTAAGACTATACCCTTTGAAAATTTTAGAAATAGCTTGCCCCTTCGATTTGGCTGATACTTCGTAAAATAAAAGATTTTATCCTGTAAATGACAAATAAATGAAATTAAGATTATAAATGTTTATACTATGGCCCTGGGGCCACTTCGAAAATTTCCCCCAAATTATTCTTTTTGTGATTGCAAGACCAAATATAAATAGATTAAGGAACTGATGGTGTGCTTTAATTCAAAATGATCCAAAGATTACTTTCAGATAATAAAATTTATCAAAATCAAAAAATAATGTTTCCCTCCGAAATTCGATTAAGACTATACACTTTGAAAATTTGAGAAAAAGCTTGCTCCTTTGATTTGGCTGATACTTCGTTAAATAAAAGATTTAATCCTGTTAATGACAAATAAATGAAATTTAGATTATAAATGTTTATACTATGGCCCTTGGGCCACTTTGAAAGTTTCCCCCAAATTATTCTTTTTGTGATTGCAAGACCAAATAACAATGGATTTAGGAACTGCTGGTGTATTTTGATTCAAAATGATCCAAAGATTACGATAAGATTATAAAATTTATCAAAATCTAAAAATAATATTTCCCTCCGATGTTTATTAAGACTATATATACCCTTTGAAAATTTTAGAAAAAGCTTGCCCCTTCAATTTCGCTGATACTTCTTTAAATAAAAGATTTTTTCCTGTAAATGACAAATAAATGAAATTAAGATTATAACTGTTTATACTATGGCCCTGGGGCCACTTCAAAAATTTCCCCCAAATTATTCTTTTTGTGATTGCAAGACCAAATATCAATGGATTTTGAAACTGATGGTGTATTTTGATTCAAAATGATCCAAAGATTACGGTTAGATTATAAAATTTATCAAAATCTAAAAATAATATTTCTCTCCGAATTTTTTTAAGACTATACCCTTTGAAAACTTTCGAAATAGCTTGCCCCTTCGATTTAGCTGGTACTTCGTTAAATAAAAGATCTTATCCTGTAAATGACAAATAAATGAAATTAAGATTTTAAATGTTTATCCTATGGCCCTGGGGCAACTGCGAAAGTTTCCCCCAAATTATTCTTTTTGTGATTGAAAGACCAAATATCAATATATTTAGGATTTGATGGTGTATTTTGATTCGAAATGATCCAAAGATTACAATAAAATTATTAAAATTTATCAAAATCTAAAAATAATATTTCCCTTTGAATTTTATTAAGACTATACCCTTTGAAAATTTTCGAAATAGCTTGCCCCTTCGATTTGGCTGATACTTCGTTAAATAAAAGATCTTATCCTGTAAATGACAAATAAATGAAATTAAGATTATAAATGTTAATACTCTGGCCCTGGGGCCACTTCGAAAATTTCCCCAAAATTAGTCTTTTTGTGATTGCAAGACCAAATATCAATCGATTTAGGAACTGATTGGGTATTTAGATTCAAAATGATACAAAAATTTCTTGAAGATAAAAAAATTTATCAAAATCAAAAAATAATATTTCCCTCCGAAATTCGATTAAGACTATACCATTTCAAAATTTTCGAAAAAGCTTGACCCTTCTAAATGGCTGATACTTTGTTAAATGAAAGATCCTATCCTGTATATGACAAAAAAATTAAGATTGAGATTATAAATGTTTAAACTATGGCCCTGGGGCCACTTCGAAAATTACCCCCATTAAATTATTTTTTTTGTGATTGCAAGACCAAATATCAATGGATTTTGGAACTGATGGTGTATTATGACTTAAAATGATACATAAGATTACGATTTATATTAAATTAATCAAAATCAAAAAATAATATTTCCCTCCGGATTTCGATTTAGACTAAACCATTGAAAATTTTGAAATAGCTTGCCCCTTTGATTTGGCTGAAACTTCGTAAAATAAAAGATCTTATCTTTTAAATGACATATGAATGAAATTAAGATTATAAATGTTTATACTATGGCCCTGGGGCCACTTCGAAAATTTCACCCAAATTATTCTTTTTGTGATTGCAAGACCAAATATAAATGGATTTTGGAATTGATTGGGTATTTTGATTCAAAAAGTTCCAAAGATAACTTAAAGATAATAAAATTTATCAAAATAAAAAAAAAATATTTCCCTCCGAAATTCGATTAAGAATTATATACCCTTTGAAAATTTTCGAAATAGCTTGACCCTACGATTTGGCTGAAACTTTGTAAAATGAAAGATTTTATCCTGTAAATGACAAATAAAAAAAAATTAAGAATATAAATGTTTAAACTATGGCCCTGGGGCCACTTCGAAAGTTTCCCCCAAATTATTCTTTTTGTGATTGCAAGACCAAATATCAATGGATTTAGGATCTGATGGTGTATTTTGATTCAAAATGATCCAAAGATTACGTTTACATTAGAAAATTTATCAAAATCTAAAAAAAATATTTCCCCCTGAATTTTATTAAAAAATTTCGAAATAACTTGCCCCTTCGATTTGGCTGATACTTCGTTAAATAAAAGATCTTATCCTGTAAATGACAGATAAATGAAATTAAGATTATAAATGTTTATACTATGGCCCTGGGGCCACTTCGAAAATTTCCCCAAAATTATTCTTTTTGTGATTGCAAGACCAAATATCAATGGATTTAGGAACTAATGGGGTATTTTGATTCAAAATTATCCAAAGATTACGATAAGATTATAAAATTTATCAAATCTAAAAATAATATTTCCCTCTGAACTTTGATTAAGACTGACCCTTTGCAAATTTTCGAAATAGCTTGCCCCTTCGATTTGGCTGATATTTCGAAAAATGAAAGATCTTATCCTGGTGATGAGAAATAAATGAAATTTAGATTACAAATGTTTTTACTATGGCCCTGGGGCAACTTCGAAAGGTTCTTCAGAATTATTCTTTTTGTGATTGCAAGACCAAATATCAATGGATTTAGGTACTGATGGTGTATTTTGATTCAAAATGATCCAAAGATTACGATAAGATTATAAAATTTATCAAAATCTAAAAATAATATTTCCCTCCGAATTTTATTAAGACTATATACCCTTTGAAAATTTTCGAAATAGCTTCCTTCTTCGATTTGGCTGATACTTCGTTAAATGAAAGATCTTATCCTGTTAATGACAAATAAATGAAATTTAGATTATAAATGTTTATACTATGGCCCTGGGGCAACTTCGAAAGTTTCCCCCAAATTATTCCTTTTGTGATTGCAAGACCAAATATTAATGGATTTTGAAACTGATGGTGTATTTTGATTCAACATTATCCAAAGATTACGATAAGTTTATAAAATTTATCAAATCTAAAAATTATATTTCGCTCCGAATTGTATTAAGACTATTCCTCTTTGCAAATTTTCGTAATAGCTTGCCCCTTCGATTTGGCTGATACTTCAAAAAATGAAAGATCTTATCCTGTTAATGACAAATAAATTAAATTTAGATTAAAAATGTTTATACTATGGCCCTGGGGCCACTTTGAAAGTTTCCCCCAAATTATTCTTTTTGTGATTGAAAGACCAAATATCAATGGATTAAGGAACTGATGGTGTATTTTAATTCAAAATGATCCAAAGATTACTTTCAGTTAATAAAATTGATCAAAATCAAAAAATAATGTTTCCCTCCGAAATTCGATTAAGACTATACACTTGAAAATTTGAGAAAAAGCTTGCTCCTTCGATTTGGCTGAAACTTCGTTAAATAAAAGATTTAATCCTGTTAATGACAAATAAATGAAATTTAGATTATAAATGTTTATACTATGGCCCTTGGGCCACTTTGAAAGTTTCCCCCAAATTATTCTTTTTGTGATTGCAAGACCAAATATCAATGGATTAAGGAACTGATGGTGTATTTTAATTCAAAATGATCCAAAGATTACTTTTAGTTAATAAAATTTATCAAAAATCAAAAAATAATGTTTCCCTTCGAAATTCGATTAAGACTATACACTTTGACAATTTGAGAAAAAGCTTGCTCCTACGATTTGGCTGATACTTAGTTAAATAAAAGATTTCATCCTGTAAATGACAAATAAATGAAATTTCGATTATAAATGTTTATACTATGGCCATGGGGCCACTTCGAAAATTTCCCTCAAATTATTCTTTTTGTGATTGCAAGACCAAATATTAATGGATTTAGGATCTGATGGTGTATTTTGATTCGAAATGATCCAAAGATTACGATAAGATTATAAATATTATCACAATTTAAAAATAATATTGCCCTCCGAATTTTTATTAAGACTTTACTCTTTGAAAATTTTCGAAATAGCTTGCCACTTCGATTTGGCTGATACTTCGTTAAATTAAAGTTTTGATCCTGTAAATGACAAATAAATGAAATTAAGATTATAAATGTTTATACTATGGCCCTGGGGCCACTTCGAAAATATCCCCCAAATTATTCTTTTTGTGATTGCAAAACTTAATATCAATGTATTTAAGAACTGATGTGTTATTTTAATTCAAAATCATCAAAAGATTACTTTAAGATAATAAAATTTATCAAAATCAAAAAATAAAATTTCCCTCCGAAATTCGATTTATACCCTTTGAAAATTTTCGAAATAGCTTGACCCTTCGATTTAACTGATACTTTGTTAAATGAAGGATCTTATCCTATAAATGACAAATTAATAAAAATTTAGATTAAAAATGTTTATACTATGGCCCTGGGGCAACATCGAAAGTTTCCGCCAAATTATTCTTTTTGTGATTGCAATTCCAAATATTAATCAATTTAGGTACTGATGGTGTATTTTGATTCAAAATGAACCAAAGGTTACGACAAAATTATAAAATTAATCAAAATCTTAAAATAATATTTCCCTCCGAATTTTATTAAGACTATACCCTTTGAAAATTTTAGAAATAGCTTGCCCCTTCGATTTGGCTGATACTTCGTAAAATAAAAGATTTTATCCTGTAAATGACAAATAAATGAAATGAAGATTATAAATGTTTATACTATGGCCCTGGGGCCACTTCGAAAATTTCCCCCAAATTATTCTTTTTGTGATTGCAAGACCAAATATCAATAGATTAAGGAACTGATGGTGTACATTAATTCAAAATGATCCAAAGATTACTTTCAGATAATAAAATTTATCAAAATCAAAAAATAATGTTTCCCTCCGAAATTCGATTAAGACTATACAATTTGAAAATTTGAGAAAAAGCTTGCTCCTTTGATTTGGCTGATACTTCGTTAAATAAAAGATTTAATCCTGTTAATGACAAATAAATGAAATTTAGATTATAAATGTTTATACTATGGCCCTTGGGCCACTTTGAAAGTTTCCCCCAAATTATTCTTTTTGTGATTGCAAGACCAAATAACAATGGATTTAGGTACTGCTGGTGTATTTTGATTCAAAATGATCCAAAGATTACGATAAGATTATAAAATTTATCAAAATCTAAAAATAATATTTCCCTCCGATGTTTATTAAGACTATACCCTTTGAAAATTTTAGAAAAAGCTTGCCCCTTCAATTTGGCTGATACTTCTTTAAATAAAAGATTTTTTCCTGTAAATGACAAATAAATGAAATTAAGATTATAACTGTTTATACTATGGCCCTTGGGCCACTTCAAAAATTTCCCCCAAATTATTCTTTTTGTGATTGCAAGACCAAATATCAATGGATTTTGAAACTGATGGTGTATTTTGATTCAAAATGATCCAAAGATTACGATTAGATTATAAAATTTAACAAAATCTAAAAATAATATTTCTCTCCGAATTTTTTTAAGACTATACCCTTTGAAAACTTTCGAAATAGCTTGCCCCTTCGATTTGGCTGGTACTTCGTTAAATAAAAGATCTTATCCTGTAAATGACAAATAAATGAAATTTAGATTTTAAATGTTTATGTTATGGCCCTGGGGCAACTGCGAAAGTTTCCCCCAAATTGTTCTTTTTGTGATTGAAAGACCAAATATCAACGGATTTAGGTACTGATGGTGTATTTTGATTCAAAATGATCCAAAGATTACGATAAGATTATAAAATATATCAAAATCTAAAAATAATATTTCCCTCCGAATTTTATTAAGACTATACCCTTTGAAAATTTTCGAAATAGCTTGCCCCTTCGATTTGGCTGAAACTTTGTTAAATGAAAGATCTTATCCTGTAAATGACAAATAAATGAAATTTAGATTACAAATGTTTATACTATGGCCCTGGGGCCACTTTGAAATTTCCCCCAAATTATTCTTTTTGTGATTGCAAAACCAAATAACAATGGATTAAGGAACTGCTGGTGTATTTTGATTTAAAATGATCCAAAGATTACGATAAGATTATAAAATTTATCAAAATCTAAAAATAATATTTCCCTCTGAACTTTGATTAAGACTGACCCTTTGCAAATTTTCGAAATAGCTTGCCCCTTCGATTTGGCTGATATTTCAAAAAATGAAAGATCTTATCCTGGTGATGAGAAATAAATGAAATTTAGATCACAAATGTTTTTACTATGGCCCTGGGGCAACTTCGAAAGGTTCTTCAGAATTATTCTTTTTGTGATTGCAAGACCAAATATCAATGGATTTAGGTACTGATGTTGTATTTTGATTCAAAATGATCCAAAGATTACGATAAGATTATAAAATTTATCAAAATCTAAAAATAATATTTCTCTCCGAATTTTATTAAGACTATACCCTTTGAAAATTTTCGGAATAGCTTGCTTCTTCGATTTGGCTGATACTTTGTTAAATGAAAGATCTTATCCTGTAAATGACAAATAAATTAAATTTAAATTATAAACGTTTATACTATGGCCCTGGGGCAACTTCGAAAGTTTCCCCCAAATTATTCCTTTTGTGATTGCAAGACCAAATATTAATGGATTTTGAAACTGCCGGTGTATTTTGATTCAACATTATCCAAAGATTACGATAAGTTTATAAAATTTATCAAATCTAAAAATAATATTTCCCTCCGAATTTTATTAAGACTATTCCCCTTTGCAAATTTTCTAAAAAGCTTGCCCCTTCGATTTGGCTGATACTTCAAAAAATGAAAGATCTTATCCTGTTCATGACAAATAAATTAAATTTAGATTACAAATGTTTATACTATGGCCCTGGGGCCACTTTGAAAGTTTCCCCCAAATTATTCTTTTTGTGATTGCAAGACCAAATATCAATGGATTTAGGAAGTAATGGGGTATTTTGATTCAAAATGATCCAAAAATTACGATAAGATTATAAAATTTATCAAAATCAAAAAATAATATTTTCCTCCGAATTTCGATTAAACTACATACCCTTTGAAAATTTTCGAAATAGCTTGCCCCTTCGAATTGGCTGATACTTCTTAAAATGAAAGATCTTATCATGGAAATGACAAATAAATGAAATTAAGATAAAAAAATTATAAAATTTATCAAAATCAAAAAATAATATTTTCCTCCGAATTTCGATTAAACTACATACCCTTTGAAAATTTTCGAAATAGCTTGCCACTTCGATTTGGCTGATACTTCGTTAAATTAAAGTTTTGATCCTGTAAATGACAAATAAATGAAATTAAGATTATAAATGTTTATACTATGGCCCTGGGGCCACTTCGAAAATATCCCCCAAATTATTCTTTTTGTGATTGCAAGACCAAATATCAATGGATTTAGGTACTGATGGTGTATTTTGATTCAAAATGATCCAAAGATTACGATAAGATTATAAAATTTATCAAAATCTAAAAATAATATTTCCCTCCGAATTTTATTAAGACTATATACCCTTTGAAAATTTTCGAAATAGCTTCCTTCTTCGATTTGGCTGATACTTCGTTAAATGAAAGATCTTATCCTGTTAATGACAAATAAATGAAATTTAGATTATAAATGTTTATACTATGGCCCTGGGGCAACTTCGAAAGTTTCCCCCAAATTATTCCTTTTGTGATTGCAAGACCAAATATTAATGGATTTTGAAACTGATGGTGTATTTTGATTCAACATTATCCAAAGATTACGATAAGTTTATAAAATTTATCAAATCTAAAAATTATATTTCGCTCCGAATTGTATTAAGACTATTCCTCTTTGCAAATTTTCGTAATAGCTTGCCCCTTCGATTTGGCTGATACTTCAAAAAATGAAAGATCTTATCCTGTTAATGACAAATAAATTAAATTTAGATTAAAAATGTTTATACTATGGCCCTGGGGCCACTTTGAAAGTTTCCCCCAAATTATTCTTTTTGTGATTGAAAGACCAAATATCAATGGATTAAGGAACTGATGGTGTATTTTAATTCAAAATGATCCAAAGATTACTTTCAGTTAATAAAATTGATCAAAATCAAAAAATAATGTTTCCCTCCGAAATTCGATTAAGACTATACACTTGAAAATTTGAGAAAAAGCTTGCTCCTTCGATTTGGCTGAAACTTCGTTAAATAAAAGATTTAATCCTGTTAATGACAAATAAATGAAATTTAGATTATAAATGTTTATACTATGGCCCTTGGGCCACTTTGAAAGTTTCCCCCAAATTATTCTTTTTGTGATTGCAAGACCAAATATCAATGGATTAAGGAACTGATGGTGTATTTTAATTCAAAATGATCCAAAGATTACTTTTAGTTAATAAAATTTATCAAAAATCAAAAAATAATGTTTCCCTTCGAAATTCGATTAAGACTATACACTTTGACAATTTGAGAAAAAGCTTGCTCCTACGATTTGGCTGATACTTAGTTAAATAAAAGATTTCATCCTGTAAATGACAAATAAATGAAATTTCGATTATAAATGTTTATACTATGGCCATGGGGCCACTTCGAAAATTTCCCTCAAATTATTCTTTTTGTGATTGCAAGACCAAATATTAATGGATTTAGGATCTGATGGTGTATTTTGATTCGAAATGATCCAAAGATTACGATAAGATTATAAATATTATCACAATTTAAAAATAATATTGCCCTCCGAATTTTTATTAAGACTTTACTCTTTGAAAATTTTCGAAATAGCTTGCCACTTCGATTTGGCTGATACTTCGTTAAATTAAAGTTTTGATCCTGTAAATGACAAATAAATGAAATTAAGATTATAAATGTTTATACTATGGCCCTGGGGCCACTTCGAAAATATCCCCCAAATTATTCTTTTTGTGATTGCAAAACTTAATATCAATGTATTTAAGAACTGATGAGGTATTTTAATTCAAAATCATCAAAAGATTACTTTAAGATAATAAAATTTATCAAAATCAAAAAATAAAATTTCCCTCCGAAATTCGATTTATACCCTTTGAAAATTTTCGAAATAGCTTGACCCTTCGATTTAACTGATACTTTGTTAAATGAAGGATCTTATCCTATAAATGACAAATTAATAAAAATTTAGATTAAAAATGTTTATACTATGGCCCTGGGGCAACATCGAAAGTTTCCGCCAAATTATTCTTTTTGTGATTGCAATTCCAAATATTAATCAATTTAGGTACTGATGGTGTATTTTGATTCAAAATGAACCAAAGGTTACGACAAAATTATAAAATTAATCAAAATCTTAAAATAATATTTCCCTCCGAATTTTATTAAGACTATACCCTTTGAAAATTTTAGAAATAGCTTGCCCCTTCGATTTGGCTGATACTTCGTAAAATAAAAGATTTTATCCTGTAAATGACAAATAAATGAAATGAAGATTATAAATGTTTATACTATGGCCCTGGGGCCACTTCGAAAATTTCCCCCAAATTATTCTTTTTGTGATTGCAAGACCAAATATCAATAGATTAAGGAACTGATGGTGTACATTAATTCAAAATGATCCAAAGATTACTTTCAGATAATAAAATTTATCAAAATCAAAAAATAATGTTTCCCTCCGAAATTCGATTAAGACTATACAATTTGAAAATTTGAGAAAAAGCTTGCTCCTTTGATTTGGCTGATACTTCGTTAAATAAAAGATTTAATCCTGTTAATGACAAATAAATGAAATTTAGATTATAAATGTTTATACTATGGCCCTTGGGCCACTTTGAAAGTTTCCCCCAAATTATTCTTTTTGTGATTGCAAGACCAAATAACAATGGATTTAGGTACTGCTGGTGTATTTTGATTCAAAATGATCCAAAGATTACGATAAGATTATAAAATTTATCAAAATCTAAAAATAATATTTCCCTCCGATGTTTATTAAGACTATACCCTTTGAAAATTTTAGAAAAAGCTTGCCCCTTCAATTTGGCTGATACTTCTTTAAATAAAAGATTTTTTCCTGTAAATGACAAATAAATGAAATTAAGATTATAACTGTTTATACTATGGCCCTTGGGCCACTTCAAAAATTTCCCCCAAATTATTCTTTTTGTGATTGCAAGACCAAATATCAATGGATTTTGAAACTGATGGTGTATTTTGATTCAAAATGATCCAAAGATTACGATTAGATTATAAAATTTAACAAAATCTAAAAATAATATTTCTCTCCGAATTTTTTTAAGACTATACCCTTTGAAAACTTTCGAAATAGCTTGCCCCTTCGATTTGGCTGGTACTTCGTTAAATAAAAGATCTTATCCTGTAAATGACAAATAAATGAAATTTAGATTTTAAATGTTTATGTTATGGCCCTGGGGCAACTGCGAAAGTTTCCCCCAAATTGTTCTTTTTGTGATTGAAAGACCAAATATCAACGGATTTAGGTACTGATGGTGTATTTTGATTCAAAATGATCCAAAGATTACGATAAGATTATAAAATATATCAAAATCTAAAAATAATATTTCCCTCCGAATTTTATTAAGACTATACCCTTTGAAAATTTTCGAAATAGCTTGCCCCTTCGATTTGGCTGAAACTTTGTTAAATGAAAGATCTTATCCTGTAAATGACAAATAAATGAAATTTAGATTACAAATGTTTATACTATGGCCCTGGGGCCACTTTGAAATTTCCCCCAAATTATTCTTTTTGTGATTGCAAAACCAAATAACAATGGATTAAGGAACTGCTGGTGTATTTTGATTTAAAATGATCCAAAGATTACGATAAGATTATAAAATTTATCAAAATCTAAAAATAATATTTCCCTCTGAACTTTGATTAAGACTGACCCTTTGCAAATTTTCGAAATAGCTTGCCCCTTCGATTTGGCTGATATTTCAAAAAATGAAAGATCTTATCCTGGTGATGAGAAATAAATGAAATTTAGATCACAAATGTTTTTACTATGGCCCTGGGGCAACTTCGAAAGGTTCTTCAGAATTATTCTTTTTGTGATTGCAAGACCAAATATCAATGGATTTAGGTACTGATGTTGTATTTTGATTCAAAATGATCCAAAGATTACGATAAGATTATAAAATTTATCAAAATCTAAAAATAATATTTCTCTCCGAATTTTATTAAGACTATACCCTTTGAAAATTTTCGGAATAGCTTGCTTCTTCGATTTGGCTGATAGTTTGTTAAATGAAAGATCTTATCCTGTAAATGACAAATAAATTAAATTTAAATTATAAACGTTTATACTATGGCCCTGGGGCAACTTCGAAAGTTTCCCCCAAATTATTCCTTTTGTGATTGCAAGACCAAATATTAATGGATTTTGAAACTGCCGGTGTATTTTGATTCAACATTATCCAAAGATTACGATAAGTTTATAAAATTTATCAAATCTAAAAATAATATTTCCCTCCGAATTTTATTAAGACTATTCCCCTTTGCAAATTTTCTAAAAAGCTTGCCCCTTCGATTTGGCTGATACTTCAAAAAATGAAAGATCTTATCCTGTTCATGACAAATAAATTAAATTTAGATTACAAATGTTTATACTATGGCCCTGGGGCCACTTTGAAAGTTTCCCCCAAATTATTCTTTTTGTGATTGCAAGACCAAATATCAATGGATTTAGGAAGTAATGGGGTATTTTGATTCAAAATGATCCAAAAATTACGATAAGATTATAAAATTTATCAAAATCAAAAAATAATATTTTCCTCCGAATTTCGATTAAACTACATACCCTTTGAAAATTTTCGAAATAGCTTGCCCCTTCGAATTGGCTGATACTTCTTAAAATGAAAGATCTTATCATGGAAATGACAAATAAATGAAATTAAGATAAAAAAATTATAAAATTTATCAAAATCAAAAAATAATATTTTCCTCCGAATTTCGATTAAACTACATACCCTTTGAAAATTTTCGAAATAGCTTGCCACTTCGATTTGGCTGATACTTCGTTAAATTAAAGTTTTGATCCTGTAAATGACAAATAAATGAAATTAAGATTATAAATGTTTATACTATGGCCCTGGGGCCACTTCGAAAATATCCCCCAAATTATTCTTTTTGTGATTGCAAAACTTAATATCAATGTATTTAAGAACTGATGAGGTATTTTAATTCAAAATCATCAAAAGATTACTTTAAGATAATAAAATTTATCAAAATCAAAAAATAATATTTCCCTCCGAAATTCGATTTATACCCTTTGAAAATTTTCGAAATAGCTTGACCCTTCGATTTAACTGATACTTTGTTAAATGAAGGATCTTATCCTGTAAATGACAAATTAATAAAAATTTAGATTAAAAATGTTTATACTATGGCCCTGGGGCAACATCGAAAGTTTCCGCCAAATTATTCTTTTTGTGATTGCAATTCCAAATATTAATCAATTTAGGTACTGATGGTGTATTTTGATTCAAAATGAACCAAAGGTTACGACAAAATTATAAAATTAATCAAAATCTTAAAATAATATTTCCCTCCGAATTTTATTAAGACTATACCCTTTGAAAATTTTAGAAATAGCTTGCCCCTTCGATTTGGCTGATACTTCGTAAAATAAAAGATTTTATCCTGTAAATGACAAATAAATGAAATGAAGATTATAAATGTTTATACTATGGCCCTGGGGCCACTTCGAAAATTTCCCCCAAATTATTCTTTTTGTGATTGCAAGACCAAATATCAATAGATTAAGGAACTGATGGTGTACATTAATTCAAAATGATCCAAAGATTACTTTCAGATAATAAAATTTATCAAAATCAAAAAATAATGTTTCCCTCCGAAATTCGATTAAGACTATACAATTTGAAAATTTGAGAAAAAGCTTGCTCCTTTGATTTGGCTGATACTTCGTTAAATAAAAGATTTAATCCTGTTAATGACAAATAAATGAAATTTAGATTATAAATGTTTATACTATGGCCCTTGGGCCACTTTGAAAGTTTCCCCCAAATTATTCTTTTTGTGATTGCAAGACCAAATAACAATGGATTTAGGTACTGCTGGTGTATTTTGATTCAAAATGATCCAAAGATTACGATAAGATTATAAAATTTATCAAAATCTAAAAATAATATTTCCCTCCGATGTTTATTAAGACTATACCCTTTGAAAATTTTAGAAAAAGCTTGCCCCTTCAATTTGGCTGATACTTCTTTAAATAAAAGATTTTTTCCTGTAAATGACAAATAAATGAAATTAAGATTATAACTGTTTATACTATGGCCCTTGGGCCACTTCAAAAATTTCCCCCAAATTATTCTTTTTGTGATTGCAAGACCAAATATCAATGGATTTTGAAACTGATGGTGTATTTTGATTCAAAATGATCCAAAGATTACGATAAGATTATAAAATATATCAAAATATAAAAATAATATTTCCCTCCGAATTTTATTAAGACTATACCCTTTGAAAATTTTCGAAATAGCTTGCCCCTTCGATTTGGCTGAAACTTTGTTAAATGAAAGATCTTATCCTGTAAATGACAAATAAATTAAATTTAAATTATAAACGTTTATACTATGGCCCTGGGGCAACTTCGAAAGGTTCTTCAGAATTATTCTTTTTGTGATTGCAAGACCAAATATCAATGGATTTAGGTACTGATGTTGTATTTTGATTCAAAATGATCCAAAGATTACGATAAGATTATAAAATTTATCAAAATCTAAAAATAATATTTCTCTCCGAATTTTATTAAGACTATACCCTTTGAAAATTTTCGGAATAGCTTGCTTCTTCGATTTGGCTGATACTTTGTTAAATGAAAGATCTTATCCTGTAAATGACAAATAAATTAAATTTAAATTATAAACGTTTATACTATGGCCCTGGGGCAACTTCGAAAGTTTCCCCCAAATTATTCCTTTTGTGATTGCAAGACCAAATATTAATGGATTTTGAAACTGCCGGTGTATTTTGATTCAACATTATCCAAAGATTACGATAAGTTTATAAAATTTATCAAATCTAAAAATAATATTTCCCTCCGAATTTTATTAAGACTATTCCCCTTTGCAAATTTTCTAAAAAGCTTGCCCCTTCGATTTGGCTGATACTTCAAAAAATGAAAGATCTTATCCTGTTAATGACAAATAAATTAAATTTAGATTACAAATGTTTATACTATGGCCCTGGGGCCACTTTGAAAGTTTCCCCCAAATTATTCTTTTTGTGATTGCAAGACCAAATATCAATGGATTTAGGAAGTAATGGGGTATTTTGATTCAAAATGATCCAAAAATTACGATAAGATTATAAAATTTATCAAAATCAAAAAATAATATTTTCCTCCGAATTTCGATTAAACTACATACCCTTTGAAAATTTTCGAAATAGCTTGCCCCTTCGAATTGGCTGATACTTCTTAAAATGAAAGATCTTATCATGGAAATGACAAATAAATGAAATTAAGATAAAAAATGTTTATATTATGGCCCTGTGGCAACTTCGAAAATTTGACCAAATTATTCTTTTTGTGATTGCAAGACCAAATATTAATGGATTTTGTAACTGATGGTGTATTTTGATTCAACATTATCCAAAGATTACGATAAGTTTATAAAATTTATCAAATCAAAAAATAATATTTCCCTCCGAAATTTGATTAAGACTATACACTTTAAAAATTTTCGAAATAGCCTGACCCTTCGATTTGGCTGATACTTTGTTAAATAACAGATCTTATCCTGTAAATGACAAATAAATACAAATTAAGATTATAAATGTTTAAACTATGGCCCTGGGACCACTTCGAAAATTTCCCCCAAATTATTCCTTTTGTGATTGCAAGACCAAATATTAATGGATTTTGAAACTGATGGTGTATTTTGATTCAACATTATCCAAAGATTAAGATAAGTTTATAAAATTTCTCAAATCAAAAAATAATATTTCCCTCCGAAATTTGATTAAGACTATATACACTTTGAAAATTTTCGAAATAGCTTGACCCTTCGCTTTGGCTGATACTTTGTTAAATAACAGATCTTATGCTGTAAATGACAAATAAATATTAAGATTATAAATCTTTAAACTATGGCCCTGGGGCCACTTCGAAAATTTCCCCCAAATTATTCCTTTTGCGATTGCAAGACCAAATATCAATGGATTTAGGAACTGATGGTGTATTTCGATTCAAAATGAACCAAAGATTACGATAAGATTATAAAATTTATCAAAATCTAAAAATAATATTTCCCTCCGAATTTTATTAAGACTATACCCTTTGAAAATTTTAGAAAAAGCTTGCCCCTTCAATTTGGCTCATACTTCTTTATATAAAAGATTTTATCCTGTTAATGACAAATAAATGAAATTAAGATTATAACTGTTTATACTATGGCCCTGGGGCTACTTCGAAAATTTCCCCCAAATTATTCTTTTTGTGATTGCAAGACCAAATATCAATGGATTTAGGATCTGATGGTGTATTTTGATTCAAAATGATCCAAAGATTACGATTAAATTATAAAATTTATCAAAATCTAAAAATAATATTTCTCTCCGAATTTTTTTAAGACTATACCCTTTGAAAACTTTCGAAATAGCTTGCCCCTTCGATTTTGTTGATACTTCGTTAAATGAAAGATCTTATCCTGTAAATGACAAATCTATAGAATTTAGATTATAAATGTTTATCCTATGGCCCTGGGGCAACTTCGAAAGTTTCCCCCAAATTATTCTTTTTGTGATTGAAAGACCAAATATCAATGGATTTAGGTACTGATGGTGTATTTTGATTCAAAATGATCCAAAGATTACGATAAGATTATAAAATTTATCAAAATCTAAAAATAATATTTCCCTCCGAATTTTATTAAGACTATACCCTTTGAAAATTTTCGAAATAGCTTGCCCCTTCGATTTGGCTGATACTTTGTTAAATGAAAGATCTTATCCTGTAAATGACAAATAAATGAAATTTAGATTACAAATGTTTATACTATGGCCCTGGGGCCACTTTGAAAGTTTCCCCCAAATTATTCTATTTGTGATTGCAAAACCAAATAACAATGGATTTAGGAACTGCTGGTGTATTTTGATTTAAAATGATCCAAAGATTACGTTAAGATTATAAAATTTATCAAAATCTAAAAATAATATTTCCCTCTGAACTTTGATTAAGACTGACCCTTTGCAAATTTTCGAAATAGCTTGCCCCTTCGATTTGGCTGATATTTCGAAAAATGTAAGATCTTATCCTGGTGATGAGAAATAAATGAAATTTAGATAACAAATGTTTTTACTATGGCCCTGGGACAACTTCGAAAGGTTCTTCAGAATTATTCTTTTTGTGATTGCAAGACCAAATATCAATGGATTTAGGTACTGATGGTGTATTTTGATTCAAAATGATCCAAAGATTACGATAAGATTATAAAATTTATCAAAATCTAAAAATAATATTTCCCTCCGAATTTTATTAAGACTATATATACACTTTGAAAATTTTCGAAATAGCTTGACCCTTCGCTTTGGCTGATACTTTGTTAAATAACAGATCTTATGCTGTAAATGACAAATAAATACAAATTAAGATTATAAATCTTTAAACTATGGCCCTGGGGCCACTTCGAAAATTTCCCCCAAATTATTCCTTTTGCGATTGCAAGACCAAATATCAATGGATTTAGGAACTGATGGTGTATTTCGATTCAAAATGAACCAAAGATTACGATAAGATTATAAAATTTATCAAAATCTAAAAATAATATTTCCCTCCGAATTTTATTAAGACTATACCCTTTGAAAATTTTAGAAAAAGCTTGCCCCTTCAATTTGGCTGATACTTCTTTAAAACAAAGATTTTATCCTGTAAATGACAAATAAATGAAATTAAGATTATAACTGTTTATACTATGGCCCTGGGGCCACTTCGAAAATTTCCCCCAAATTATTCTTTTTGTGATTGCAAGACCAAATATCAATGGATTTAGGATCTGATGGTGTATTTTGATTCAAAATGATCCAAAGATTACGATTAAATTATAAAATTTATCAAAATCTAAAAATAATATTTCTCTCCGAATTTTTTTAAGACTATACCCTTTGAAAACTTTCGAAATAGCTTGCCCCTTCGATTTGGCTGATACTTTGTTAAATGAAAGATCTTATCCTGTAAATGACAAATCTATGAGATTTAGATTATTAATGTTTATCCTATGGCCCTGGGGCAACTTCGAAAGTTTCCCCCAAATTATTCTTTTTGTGATTGAAAGACCAAATATCAATGGATTTAGGTACTGATGGTGTATTTTGATTCAAAATGATCCAAAGATTACGATAAGATTATAAAATTTATCAAAATTAAAAAATAATATTTCCCTCCGAATTTTATTAAGACTATACCCTTTGAAAATTTTCGAAATAGCTTGCCCCTTCGATTTGGCTGATACTTTGTTAAATGAAAGATCTTATCCTGTAAATGACAAATAAATGAAATTTAGATTACAAATGTTTATACAATGGCCCTGGGGCCACTTTGAAAGTTTCCCCCAAATTATTCTATTTGTGATTGCAAAACCAAATAACAATGGATTTAGGAACTGCTGGTGTATTTTGATTTAAAGTGATCCAAAGATTACGTTAAGATTATAAAATTTATCAAAATCTAAAAAAAAAATTTCCCTCTGAACTTTGATTAAGACTGACCCTTTGCAAATTTTCGAAATAGCTTGCCCCTTCGATTTGGCTGATATTTCGAAAAATGAAAGATCTTATCCTGGTGATGAGAAATAAATGAAATTTAGATAACAAATGTTTTTACTATGGCCCTGGGACAACTTCGAAAGGTTCTTCAGAATTATTCTTTTTGTGATTGCAAGACCAAATATCAATGGATTTGAGTACTGATGGAGTATTTTGATTCAAAATGATCCAAAGATTACGATAAGATTATAAAATTTATCAAAATCTAAAAATAATATTTCCCTCCGAATTTTATTAAGACTATATTGAAAATTTTCGAATCAGCTTGCCCCTTCGATTTGGCTGATACTTCGTTAAATGAAAGATCTTATCCTGTAAATGACAAATAAATAAAATTGAAATTATAAATGTTTTTACTATGGCCCTGGGGCCACTTCGAAAATTTCCCCCAAATTATTCTTTTTGTGATTGCAAGACCAAATATCAATAGATTTAGGATCTGATTGTGTATTTTGATTCAAAATGATCCAAAGATTACGATAACATTATAAAATTTATCAAAATCTAAAAATAATATTTCTCTCCGAATTTTATTAAGACTATACCCTTTGCAAATTTTCGAAATAGCTGGCCCCTTCGATTTGGCTGATACTTCGTTAAATGATAGATCTTATCCTGTTAATGACAAATAAATGAAATTTAGATTATAAATGTTTATACTATGGCCCTGGGGCAACTTCGAAAGTTTCCCCCAAATTATTCTTTTTGTGATTGAAAGACCAAATTTCAATGGATATAGGTACTGTTGGTGTATTTTGATTCAAAATGATCCAAAGATTACGATAAGATTATAAAATTTATCAAAATCTAAAAATAATATTTCCAACCGAATTTTATTAAGACTATACCCTTTGAAAATTTTCGAAATAGCTTGCCCCCTCGATTTGGCTGATACTTCGTTAAATGAAAGATCTTATCCTGTAAATGACAAATATATGAAATTTAGATTACAAATGTTTATACTATGGCCCTGGGGCCACTTTGAAAGTTTCCCCCAAATTATTCTTTTTGTGATTGCAAGACCAAAAAACAATGGATTTAGGAATTGCTGGTGTATTTTGATTCAAAATGATCCAAAGATTACGATTATATTATAAAATTTATCAAAATTTAAAAATAATATTTCCCTCTGAATTTTGATTAAGACTATATATACCCTTTGAAAATTTTCGAAATAGCTTGCGCCTTCGATTTGGCTGATACTTCGAATAATTAAAGATCTTATACTGTAAATGACAAATAAATGAAATTTAGATTATAAATGTTTATACTATGGCGCTGGGGCCACTTCGAAAATTACCCCTTATTATTCTTTTTGTGATTGCAAGACCAAATTTCAATGGATTTAGGAACTGATGGTGTATTTTGATTAAAATTGATCCAAAGATTACGATAAGATTATAAAATTTATCAAAATCTAAAAATAATATTTACCTCCGATTTTTATTAAGACTATACCCTTTGAAAATTTTAGAAAAAGCTTGCCCCTTCAATTTAGCTGATACTTCTTTAAATAAAAGATTTTATCCTGTTAATGACAAATAAATGAAATTAAGATTATAACTGTTTATACTATGGCCCTGGGGCCACTTCGAAAATTTCCCCCAAATTATTCTTTTTGTGAATGCAATACCAAATATCAATGGATTTAGGAACTGCTGGTGTATTTTGATTCAAAATGATCCAAAGATTACGATAAGATTATAAAATTTATCAAAATCTAAAAATAATATTTCCCTCCGAATTTTATTAAGACTATACCCTTTGAAAATTTTAGAAAAAGCTTGCCCCTTCAATTTGGCTGATACTTCTTTAAATAAAAGATTTTATCCTGTAAATGACAAATAAATGAAATTAAGATTATAACTGTTTTTACTATGGCCCTGGGGCAACTTCGAAAGGTTCTTCAGAATTATTCTTTTTGTGATTGCAAAACCAAATATCAATGGATTTAGGTACTGTTGGTGTATTTTGATTCAAAATGATCCAAAGATTACGATAAGATTATAAAATTTATCAAAATCTAAAAATATTTTTTCCCTCCGAATTTTATTAAGACTATACCCTTTGAAAATTTTCGAAATAGCTTGCTTCTTCGATTTGGCTGATACTTCGTTAAATGAAAGATCTTATCCTGTAAATGACAAATAAATTAAATTTAAATTATAACGTTTATACTATGGCCCTGGGGCCACTTCAAAAATTTCCCCCAAATTATTCTTTTTGTGATTGCAAGACCAAATATTAATAGATTTAGGATCTGATGGTGTATTTTGATTCAAAATGATCCAAAGATTACGATAAGATTATAAAATTTATCAAAATCTAAAAATAATATTTCTCTCCGAATTTTATTAAGACTATACCCTTTGCAAATTTTCGAAATAGCTTGCCCCTTCGATTTGGCTGATACTTCGTTAAATGGAAGATCTTATCCTGTAAATGACAAATAAATGAAATTTAGATTATAAATGTTTATACTATGGCCCTGGGGCAACTTCGAAAGTTTCCCCCAAATTATTCCTTTTGTGATTGCAAGACCAAATATTAATGGATTTTGAAACTGATGGTGTATTTTGATTCAACATTATCCAAAGATTACGATAAGTTTATAAAATTTATCAAATCTAAAAATTATATTTCCCTCCGAATTGTATTAAGACTATTCCCCTTTGCAAATTTTCGTTTAAGCTTTCCCCTTCGATTTGGCTGATACTTCAAAAAATGAAAGATCTTATCCTGGAAATGACAAATAAATGAAATTAAGATAAAAAATGTTTATATTATGGCCCTGTGGCCACTTCGAAAATTTGCCCAAATTATTCTTTTTGTGATTGCAAGACCAAATATTAATGGATTTTGAAACTGATGGTGTATTTTGATTCAACATTATCCAAAGATTACGATAAGTTTATAAAATTTCTCAAATCAAAAAATAATATTTCCCTCCGAAATTTGATTAAGACTATATACACTTTGAAAATTTTCGAAATAGCTTGACCCTTCGCTTTGGCTGACACTTTGTTAAATAACAGATCTTATGCTGTAAATGACAAATAAATACAAATTAAGATTATAAATCTTTAAACTATGGCCCTGGGGCCACTTCGAAAATTTCCCCCAAATTATTCCTTTTGCGATTGCAAGACCAAATATCAATGGATTTAGAAACTGATGGTGTATTTCGATTCAAAATGAACCAAAGATTACGATAAGATTATAAAATTTATCAAAATCTAAAAATAATATTTCCCTCCGAATTTTATTAAGACTATACCCTTTGAAAATTTTAGAAAAAGCTGGCCCCTTCAATTTGGCTGATACTTCTTTAAATAAAAGATTTTATCCTGTAAATGACAAATAAATGAAATTAAGATTATAACTGTTTATACTATGGCCCTGGGGCCACTTTGAAAGTTTCCCCCAAATTATTCTATTTGTGATTGCAAAACCAAATAACAATGGATTTAGGAACTGCTGGTGTATTTTGATTTAAAATGATCCAAAGATTACGTTAAGATTATAAAATTTATCAAAATCTAAAAATAATATTCTCCTCTGAACTTTGATTAAGACTGACCCGTTGCAAATTTTCGAAATAGCTTGCCCCTCGAATTTGGCTGATATTTCGAAAAATGAAAGATCTTATCCTGGTGATGAGAAATAAATTAAATTTAGATAACAAATGTTTTTACTTTGGCCCTGGGACAACTTCGAAAGGTTCTTCAGAATTATTCTTTTTGTGATTGCAAGACTAAATATCAATGGATTTAGGTACTGATGGTGTATTTTGATTCAAAATGATCCAAAGATTACGATAAGATTATAAAATTTATCAAAATCTAAAAATAATATTTCCCTCCGAATTTTATTAAGACTATACCCTTTGAAAATTTTCGAAATAGCTTGCCCCTTCGATTTGGCTGATACTTCGTTAAATGAAAGATCTTATCCTGTAAATGACAAATAAATAAAATTTAAATTATAAATGTTTATACTATGGCCCTGGGGCCACTTCGAAAATTTCCCCCAAATTATTCTTTTTGTGATTGCAAGACCAAATATCAATAGATTTAGGATCTGATTGTGTATTTTGATTCAAAATGATCCAAAGATTACGATAAGATTATTAAATTTATCAAATCTAAAAATAATATTTCTCTCCGAATTTTATTAAGACTATACCCTTTGCAAATTTTAAAAATAGCTTGCCCCTTCGATTTGGCTGATACTTCGTTAAATGAAAGATCTTATCCTGTTAATGACAAATAAATGAAATTTAGATTATAAATGTTTATACTATGGCCCTGGGGCAACTTCGAAAGTTTCCCCCATATTATTCTTTTTGTGATTGAAAGACCAAATATCAATGGATATAGGTACTGATGGTGTATTTTGATTCAAAATGATCCAAAGATTACGATAAGATTATAAAATTTATCAAAATCTAAAAATAATATTTCCAACCGAATTTTATTTGACTATACCCTTTGAAAATTTTCGAAATAGCTTGCCCCCTCGATTTGGCTGATACTTCGTTAAATGAAAGATCTTATCCTGTAAATGACAAATAAATGAAATTAAGATTACAAATGTTTATACTATGGCCCTGGGGCCACTTTGAAAGTTTCCCACAAATTATTCTTTTTGTGATTGCAAAACCAAATAACAATGGATTTAGGAACTGCTGGTGTATTTTGATTTAAAATGATCCAAAGATTACGATAAGATTATAAAATGTATCAAATCTAAAAATAATATTTCCCTCTGAACTTTGATTAAGACTGACCCTTTGCAAATTTTCGAAATAGCTTGCCCCTTCGATTTGGCTGATATTTCGAAAAATGAAAGATCTTATCCTGGTGATGAGAAATAAATGAAATTAAGATTATAACTGTTTATACTATGGCCCTGGGGCCACTTCGAAAATTTCCCCCAAATTATTCTTTTTGTGATTGCAAGACCAAATATCAATGGATTTAGGATCTGATGGTGTATTTTGATTCAAAATGATCCAAAGATTACAATAAAATTATAAAATTTATCAAAATCTAAAAATAATATTTCTCTCCGAATTTTTTTAAGACTATACCCTTTGAAAACTTTCGAAATAGCTTGCCCCTTCGATTTGGCTGATACTTCGTTAAATGAAAGATCTTATCCTGTAAATGACAAATCTATGAAATTTAGATTATAAATGTATATCCTATGGCCCTGGGGCAACTTCGAAAGTTTCCCCCAAATTATTCTTTTTGTGATTGAAAGACCAAATATCAATATATTTAGGTACTGATGGTGTATTTTGATTTAAAATGATCCAAAGATTACGATAAGATTATAAAATTTATCAAAATCTAAAAATAATATTTCCCTCCGAATTTTATTAAGACTAGGCCTATACCCTTTAAAAATTTTCGAAATAGCTTGCCCCTTCGATTTGGCTGATACTTCGTTAAATGAAAGATCTTATCCTGTAAATGACAAATAAATAAAATTTAAATTATAAATGTTTATTCTATGGCCCTGGGGCCACTTCGAAAATTTCCCCCAAATTATTCTTTTTGTGATTGCAAGACCAAATATCAATAGATTTAGGATCTGATTGTGTATTTTGATTCAAAATGATCCAAAGATTACGATAAGATTATAAAATTTATCAAATCTAAAAATAATATTTCTCTCCGAATTTTATTAAGACTATACCCTTTGCAAATTTTCGAAATAGCTTGCCCCTTCGATTTGGCTGATACTTCGTTAAATGAAAGATCTTATCCTGTTAATGACAAATAAATGAAATTAAGATTATAAATGTTTATACTATGGCCCTGGGGCAACTTCGAAAGTTTCCCCCAAATTATTCTTTTTGTGATTGAAAGACCAAATATCAATGGATATAGGTACTGATGGTGTATTTTGATTCAAAATGATCCAAAGATTACGATAAGATTATAAAATTTATCAAAATCTAAAAATAATATTTCCAACCGAATTTTATTTGACTATACCCTTTGAAAATTTTCGAAATAGCTTGCCCCCTCGATTTGGCTGATACTTCGTTAAATGAAAGATCTTATCCTGTAAATGACAAATAAATAAAATTTAGATTACAAATGTTTATACTATGGCCCTGGGGGCACTTTGAAAGTTTCTCACAAATAATTCTTTTTGTGATTGCAAAACCAAATAACAATGGATTTAGGAACTGCTGGTGTATTTTGATTTAAAATGATCCAAAGATTACGTTCAGATTATAAAATTTATCAAATCTAAAAATAATATTTCCCTCTGAACTTTGATTAAGACTGACCCTTTGCAAATTTTCGAAATAGCTTGCCCCTTCGATTTGGCTGATATTTCGAAAAATGAAAGATCTTATCCTGGTTATGAGAAATAAATGAAATTTAGATTACAAATGTTTTTACTATGGCCCTGGGGCAACTTCGAAAGGTTCTTCAGAATTATTCTTTTTGTGATTGCAAGACCAAATATCAATGGATTTAGGTACTGATGGTGTATTTTGATTCAAAATGATCCAAAGATTACGATAAGATTATAAAATTTATCAAAATCTAAAAATAATATTTCCCTCCGAATTTTATTAAGACTATACCCTTTGAAAATTTTCGAAATAGCTTGCTTCTTCGATTTGGCTGATACTTCGTTAAATGAAAGATCTTATCCTGTAAATGACAAATAAATGAAATTTAGATTATAAATGTTTATACTATGGCCCTGGGGCAACTTCGAAAGTTTCCCCCAAATTATTCCTTTTGTGATTGCAAGACCAAATATTAATGGATTTTGAAACTGATGGTGTATTTTGATTCAACATTATCCAAAGATTACGATAAGTTTATAAAATTTATCAAATCTAAAAATTATATTTCCCTCCGAATTGTATTAAGACTATTCCCCTTTGCAAATTTTCGTAATAGCTTGCCCCTTCGATTTGGCTGATACTTCAAAAAATGAAAGATCTAATCATGTTAATGACAAATAAATTAAATTTAGATTAAAAATGTTTATACTATGGCCCTGGGGCCACTTTGAAAGTTTCCCCCAAATTATTCTTTTTGTGATTGCAAGACCAAATATCAATGGATTTAGGAACTAATGGGGTATTTTGATTCAAAATGATCCAAAATTACCATAAGATTATAAAATTTATCAAAATCTAAAAATAATATTTTCCTCCGAATTTCGATTAAGACTATATACCCTTTGAAAATTTTCGAAATAGCTTGCCCCTTTGAATTGGCTGATACTTCTTAAAATGAAAGATCTTATCCTGGAAATGAGAAATAAATGAAATTTAGATTATAAATGTTTATACTATAGCCCTGGGGCCACTTCGAAAATTTCCCCCAAATTATTCTTTTTGTGATTGCAAGACCAAATATCAATGGATTAAGGAACTGATGGTGTATTTTAATTCAAAATGATCCAAAGATTACTTTCAGTTAATAAAATTTATCAAAATCAAAAAAAAATGTTTCCCTCCGAAATTCGATTAAGACTATACACTTTGAAAATTTGAGAAAAAGCTTGCTCCTACGATTTAGCTGATACTTAGTTAAATAAAAGATTTCATCCTGTAAATGACAAATAAATGAAATTTCGATTATAAATGTTTATACTATGGCCCTGGGGCCACTTCGAAAACTTCCCTCAAATTAGTCTTTTTGTGATTGCAAGACCAAATATTAATGGATTTAGGATCTGATGGTGTATTTTGATTCGAAATGATCCAAAGATTACGATAAGATTATAAATATTATCACAATTTAAAAATAATATTTCCCTCCGAATTTTTATTAAGACTATACTCTTTGAAAATTTTCGAAATAGCTTGCCCCTTCGATTTGGCTGATACTTCGTTAAATTAAAGTTTTGATCCTGTTAATGACAAATAAATGAAATTAAGATTATAAATGTTTATACTATGGCCCTGGGGCCACTTCGAAAATATCCCCCAAATTATTCTTTTTGTGATTGCAAAACTTAATATCAATGGATTTAAGAACTGATGAGGTATTTTAATTCAAAATCACTCAAAGATTACTTTAAGATAATAAAATTTATCAAAATCAAAAAATAATATTTCCCTCCGAAATTCGATTTATACCCTTTGAAAATTTTCGAAATAGCTTGACCCTTCGATTTAACTGATACTTTGTTAAATGAAGGATCTTATCCTGTAAATGACAAATCTATGAAATTTAGATTATAAATGTTTATCCTATGGCCCTGGGGCAACTTCGAAAGTTTCCCCCAAATTATTCTTTTTGTGATTGAAAGACCAAATATCAATGGATTTAGGTACTGATGGTGTATTTTGATTTAAAATGATCCAAAGATTACGATAAGATTATAAAATTAATCAAAATCTAAAAATAATATTTCCCTCCGAATTTTATTAAGACTATACCCTTTGAAAATTTTCAAAATAGCTTGCCCCTTCGATTTGGCTGATACTTTGTTAAATGAAAGATCTTATCCTGTAAATGACAAATAAATGAAATTTAGATTACAAATGTTTACACTATGGCCCTGGGGCCACTTTGAAAGTTTCCCCCAAATTATTCTATTTGTGATTGCAAAACCAAATAACAATGGATTTAGGAACTGCTGGTGTATTTTGATTTAAAATGATCCAAAGATTACGTTAAGATTATAAAATTTATCAAAATCTAAAAATAATATTTCCCTCTGAACTTTGATTAAGACTGACCCTTTGCAAATTTTCGAAATAGCTTGCCCCTCGAATTTTGCTGATATTTCGAAAAATGAAAGATCTTATCCTGGTGATGAGAAATAAATGAAATTTAGATAACAAATGTTTTTACTTTGGCCCTGGGACAACTTCGCAAGGTTCTTCAGAATTTTTCTTTTTGTGATTGCAAGACCAAATATCAATGGATTTAGGTACTGATGGTGTATTTTGATTCAAAATGATCCAAAGATTACGATAAGATTATAAAATTTATCAAAATCTAAAAATAATATTTCCCTCCGAATTTTATTAAGACTATATACCCTTTGAAAATTTTCGAAATAGCTTGCCCCTTCGATTTGGCTGATACTTCGTTAAATAAAAGATCTTATCCTGTAAATGACAAATAAATAAAATTTAAATTATAAATGTTTATACTATGGCCCTGGGGCCACTTCGAAAATTTCCCCCAAATTATTCTTTTTGTGATTGCAAGACCAAATATCAATAGATTTAGGATCTGATTGTGTATTTTGATTCAAAATGATCCAAAGATTACGATAAGATTATAAAATTTATCAAAATCTAAAAATAATATTTCCCTCTGTATTTTGATTAAGACTATACCCTTCGAAAATTTTCGAAATAGCTTGCCCCTTCGATTTGGCTGATACTTCGTTAAATGAAAGATCTTATCCTGTTAATGACAAATAAATGAAATTTAGATTATAAATGTTTATACTATGGCCCTGGGGCAACTTCGAAAGTTTCCCCCAAATTATTCTTTTTGTGATTGAAAGACCAAATATCAATGGATATTGGTACTGATGGTGTATTTTGATTCAAAATGATCCAAAGATTACGATAAGATTATAAAATTTATCAAAATCTAAAAATAATATTTCCAACCGAATTTTATTTGACTATACCCTTTGAAAATTTTCGAAATAGCTTGCCCCCTCGATTTGGCTGATACTTCGTTAAATGAAAGATCTTATCCTGTAAATGACAAATAAATGAAATTTAGATTACAAATGTTTATACTATGGCCCTGGGGCCACTTTGAAAGTTTCCCACAAATTATTCTTTTTGTGATTGCAAAACCAAATAACAATGGATTTAGGAACTGCTGGTGTATTTTGATTTAAAATGATCCAAAGATTACGATAAGATTATAAAATTTATCAAATCTAAAAATAATATTTACCCTCTGAACTTTGATTAAGACTGACCCTTTGCAAATTTTCGAAATAGCTTGCCCCTTCGATTTGGCTGATATTTCGAAAAATGAAAGATCTTATCCTGGTGATGAGAAATAAATGAAATTTAGATTACAAATGTTTTTACTATGGCCCTGGGGCAACTTCGAAAGGTTCTTCAGAATTATTCTTTTTGTGATTGCAAAACCAAATATCAATGGATTTAGGTACTGATGGTGTATTTTGATTCAAAATGATCCAAAGATTACGATAAGATTATAAAATTTATCAAAATCTAAAAATATTATTTCCCTCCGAATTTTATTAAGACTATACCCTTTGAAAATTTTCGAAATAGCTTGCTTCTTCGATTTGGCTGATACTTCGTAAAATGAAAGATCTTTTCCTGTAAATGACAAATAAATTAAATTTAAATTATAACGTTTATACTATGGCCCTGGGGCCACTTCAAAAATTTCCCCCAAATTATTCTTTTTGTGATTGCAAGACCAAATATTAATAGATTTAGGATCTGATGCTGTATTTTGATTCAAAATGATCCAAAGATCACGATAAGATTATAAAATTTATCAAAATCTAAAAATAATATTTCTCTCCGAATTTTATTAAGACTATACCCTTTGCAAATTTTCGAAATAGCTTGCCCCTTCGATTTGGCTGATACTTCGTTAAATGGAAGATCTTATCCTGTAAATGACAAATAAATGAAATTAAGATTATAAATGTTTATACTATGGCCCTGGGGCAACTTCGAAAGTTTCCCCCAAATTATTCCTTTTGTGATTGCAAGACCAAATATTAATGGATTTTGAAACTGATGGTGTATTTTGATTCAACATTATCCAAATATTACGATAAGTTTATAAAATTTATCAAATCAAGAAATTATATTTCCCTCCGAATTGTATTAAGACTATTCCCCTTTGCAAATTTTCGTATTAGCTTGCCCCTTCGATTTGGCTGATACTTCAAAAAATGAAAGATCTTATCCTGGAAATGACAAATAAATGAAATTAAGATAAAAAATGTTTATACTATGGCCCTGTGGCCACTTCGAAAATTTGCCCAAATTATTCTTTTTGTGATTGCAAGACCAAATATTAATGGATTTTGAAACTGATGGTGTATTTTGATTCAACATTATCCAAAGATTACGAAAAGTTTATAAAATTTATCAAATCAAAAAATAATATTTCCCTCCGAAATTTGATTAAGACTATATACCCTTTGAAAATTTTAGAAAAAGCTTGCCCCTTCAATTTGGCTGATACTTCTTTAAATAAAAGATTTTATCCTGTAAATGACAAATAAATGAAATTAAGATTAGAACTGTTTATACTATGGCCCTGGGGCCACTTCGAAAATTTCCCGTAAATTATTCTTTTTGTGATTGCAAGACCAAATATCAATGGATTAAGGATCTGATGGTGTATTTTGATTCAAAATGATCCAAAGATTACGATTAAATTATAAAATTTATCAAAATCTAAAAATAATATTTCTCTCCGAATTTTTTTAAGACTATACCCTTTGAAAACTTTCGAAATAGCTTGCCCCTTCGATTTGGCTGATACTTCGTTAAATGAAAGATCTTATCCTGTAAATGACAAATCTATGAAATTTAGATTATAAATGTTTATCCTATGGCCCTGGGGCAACTTCGAAAGTTTCCCCCAAATTATTCTTTTTGTGATTGAAAGACCAAATATCAATGGATTTAGGTACTGATGGTGTATTTTGATTTAAAATGATCCAAAGATTACGATAAGATTATAAAATTTATCAAAATCTAAAAATAATATTTCCCTCCGAATTTTATTAAGACTATACCCTTTGAAAATTTTCAAAATAGCTTGCCCCTTCGATTTGGCTGATACTTTGTTAAATGAAAGATCTTATCCTGTAAATGACAAATAAATGAAATTTAGATTACAAATGTTTACACTATGGCCCTGGGGCCACTTTGAAAGTTTCCCCCAAATTATTCTATTTGTGATTGCAAAACCAAATAACAATGGATTTAGGAACTGCTGGTGTATATTGTTTTTAAATGATCCAAAGATTACGTTAAGATTATAAAATTTATCAAAATCTAAAAATAATATTTCCCTCTGAACTTTGATTAAGACTGACCCTTTGCAAATTTTCGAAATAGCTTGCCCCTCGAATTTGGCATATATTTTGAAAAATGAAAGATCTTATCCTGGTGATGAGAAATAAATGAAATTTAGATAACAAATGTTTTTACTTTGGCCCTGGGACAACTTCGAAAGGTTCTTCAGAATTATTCTTTTTGTGATTGCAAGACCAAATATCAATGGATTTAGGTACTGATGGTGTATTTTGATTCAAAATGATCCAAAGATTACGATAAGATTATAAAATTTATCAAAATCTAAAAATAATATTTCCCTCCGAATTTTATTAAAAAATTTTCGAAATAGCTTGCTTCATCGATTTGGCTGATACTTCGTTAAATGAAAGATCTTATCCTGTAAATGACAAATAAATTAAATTTAAATTATAACGTTTATACTATGGCCCTGGGGCCACTTCAAAAATTTCCCCCAAATTATTCTTTTTGTGATTGCAAGACCAAATATTAACAGATTTAGGATCTGATGGTGTATTTTGATTCAAAATGATCCAAAGATTACGATAAGATTATAAAATTTATCAAATCTAGAAATTATATTTCCCTCCGAATTGTATTAAGACTATTCCCCTTTGCAAATTTTCGTATTAGCTTGCCCCTTCGATTTGGCTGATACTTCAAAAAATGAAAGATCTTATCCTGGAAATGACAAATAAATGAAATTAAGATTAAAAATGTTTATATTATGGCCCTGTGGCCACTTCGAAAATTTGCCCAAATTATTCTTTTTGTGATTGCAAGACCAAATATTAATGGATTTTGAAACTGATGGTGTATTTTGATTCAACATTATCCAAAGATTACGATAAGTTTATAAAATTTATCAAATCAATAAATAATATTTCCCTCCGAAATTTGATTAAGACTATATACACTTTGAAAATTTTCGAAATAGCTTGACCCTTCGATTTGGCTGATACTTTGTTAAAAAACAGATCTTATCCTGTAAATGACAAATAAATACAAATTAAGATTATAAATGTTTAAACTATGGCCCTGGGGCCACTTCGAAAATTTCCCCCAAATTATTCCTTTTGTGATTGCAAGACCAAATATTAATGGATTTTGAAACTGATGGTGTATTTTGATTCAACATTATCCAAAGATTACGATAAGTTTATAAAATTTCTCAAATCAAAAAATAATATTTCCCTCCGAAATTTGATTAAGACTATATACACTTTGAAAATTTTCGAAATAGCTTGACCCTTCGCTTTGGCTGATACTTTGTTAAATAACAGATCTTATGCTGTAAATGACAAATAAATACAAATTAAGATTATAAATCTTTAAACTATGGCCCTGGGGCCACTTCGAAAATTTCCCCCAAATTATTCCTTTTGCGATTGCAAGACCAAATATCAATGGATTTAGGAACTGATGGTGTTTTCGATTCAAAATGAACCAAAGATTACGATAAGATTATAAAATTTATCAAAATCTAAAAATAATATTTCCCTCCGAATTTTATTAAGACTATACCCTTTGAAAATTTTAGAAAAAGCTTGCCCCTTCAATTTGGCTGATACTTCTTTAAATAAAAGATTTTATCCTGTAAATGACAAATAAATAAAATTAAGATTATAACTGTTTATACTATGGCCCTGGGGCCACTTCGAAAATTTCCCCCAAATTATTCTTTTTGTGATTGCAAGACCAAATATCAATGGATTTAGGATCTGATGGTGTTTTTTGATTCAAAATGATCCAAAGATTACGATTAAATTATAAAATTTATCAAAATCTAAAAATAATATTTCTCTCCGAATTTTTTTAAGACTATACCCTTTGAAAACTTTCGAAATAGCTTGCCCCTTCGATTTGGCTGATACTTCGTTAAATGAAAGATCTTATCCTGTAAATGACAAATCTATGAAATTTAGATTATAAATGTTTATCCTATGGCCCTGGGGCAACTTCGAAAGTTTCCCCCAAATTATTCTTTTTGTGATTGAAAGACCAAATATCAATGGATTTAGGTACTGATGGTGTATTTTGATTTAAAATGATCCAAAGATTACGATAAGATTATAAAATTTATCAAAATCTAAAAATAATATTTCCCTCCGAATTTTATTAAGACTATACCCTTTGAAAATTTTCAAAATAGCTTGCCCCTTCGATTTGGCTGATACTTTGTTAAATGAAAGATCTTATCCTGTAAATGACAAATAAATGAAATTTAGATTACAAATGTTTACACTATGGCCCTGGGGCCACTTTGAAAGTTTCCCCCAAATTATTCTATTTGTGATTGCAAAACCAAATAACAATGGATTTAGGAACTGCTGGTGTATTTTGATTTAAAATGATCCAAAGATTACGTTCAGATTATAAAATTTATCAAAATCTAAAAATTAATATTTCCCTCTGAACTTTGATTAAGACTGACCCTTTGCAAATTTTCGAAATAGCTTGCCCCTCGAATTTGGCATATATTTTGAAAAATGAAAGATCTTATCCTGGTGATGAGAAATAAATGAAATTTAGATAACAAATGTTTTTACTTTGGCCCTGGGACAACTTCGAAAGGTTCTTCAGAATTATTCTTTTTGTGATTGCAAGACCAAATATCAATGGATTTAGGAACTGATGGTGTATTTTGATTCAAAATGATCCAAAGATTACGATAAGATTATAAAATTTATCAAAATCTAAAAATAATATTTCCCTCCGAATTTTATTAAGACTATACCCTTTGAAAATTTTCGAAATAGCTTGCCCCTTCGATTTGGCTGATACTTCGTTAAATGAAAGATCTTATCCTGTAAATGACAAATAAATAAAATTTAAATTATAAATGTTTATACTATGGCCCTGACGCCACTTCGAAAATTTCCCCCAAATTATTCTTTTTGTGATTGCAAGACCAAATATCAATAGATTTAGGATCTGATTGTGTATTTTGATTCAAAATGATCCAAAGATTACGTTAAGATTATAAAATTTATCAAAATCTAAAAATAATATTTCTCTCCGAATTTTATTAAGACTATACCCTTTGCAAATTTTCGAAATAGCTTGCCCCTTCGATTTGGCTGATACTTCGTTAAATGAAAGATCTTATCCTGTTAATGACAAATAAATGAAATTTAGATTATAAATGTTTATACTATGGCCCTGGGGCAACTTCGAAAGTTTCCCCCAAATTATTCTTTTTGTGATTGAAAGACCAAATATCAATGGATATAGGTACTGATGGTGTATTTTGATTCAAAATGATCCAAAGATTACGATAAGATTATAAAATTTATCAAAATCTAAAAATAATATTTCCAACCGAATTTTATTTGACTATACCCTTTGAAAATTTTCGAAATAGCTTGCCCCCTCGATTTGGCTGATACTTCGTTAAATGAAAGATCTTATCATGTAAATGACAAATAAATGAAATTTAGATTACAAATGTTTATACTATGGCCCTGGGGCCACTTTGAAAGTTTCCCACAAATTATTCTTTTTGTGATTGCAAAACCAAATAACAATGGATTTAGGAACTGCTGGTGTATTTTGATTTAAAATGATCCAAAGATTACGATAAGATTATAAAATTTATCAAATCTAAAAATAATATTTCCCTCTGAACTTTGATTAAGACTGACCCTTTGCAAATTTTCGAAATAGCTTGCCCCTTCGATTTGGCTGATATTTCGAAAAATGAAAGATATTATCCTGGTGATGAGAAATAAATGAAATTAAGATTACAAATGTTTTTACTATGGCCCTGGGGCAACTTCGAAAGGTTCTTCAGAATTATTCTTTTTGTGATTGCAAGACCAAGTATCAATGGATTTAGGAACTAATGGGGTATTTTGATTCAAAATGATCCAAAATTACCATAAGATTATAAAATTTATCAAAATCTAAAAATAATATTTTCCTCCGAATTTCGATTAAGACTATATACCCTTTGAAAATTTTCGAAATAGCTTGCCCCTTTGAATTGGCTGATACTTCTTAAAATGAAAGATCTTATCCTGGAAATTACAAATAAATGAAATTAAGATAAAAAATGTTTATATTATGGCCCTGTGGCCACTTCGAAAATTTGCCCAAATTATTCTTTTTGTGATTGCAAGACCAAATATTAATGAATTTTGAAACTGATGGTGTATTTTGATTCAACATTTTCCAAAGATTACGATAAGATTATAAAATTTATCAAAATCTAAAAATAATATTTCTCTCCGAATTTTATTAAGACTATACCCTTTGCAAATTTTCGAAAAAGCTTGCCCCTTCGATTTGGCTGATACTTCGTTAAATAAAAGATCTTTTCCTGTTATGACAAATAAATGAAATTTAGATTATAAATGTCTATACTATGGCCCTGGGGCAACTTCGAAAGTTTCCCCCAAATTATTCTTTTTGTGATTGAAAGACCAAATATCAATGGATTTAGGTACTGATGGTGTATTTTGATTCAAAATGATCCAAAGATTACGATAAGATTATAAAATTTATCAAAATCTAAAAATAATATTTCCAACCGAATTTTATTAAGACTATACCCTTTGAAAATTTTCGAAATAGCTTGCCTCTTCGATTTGGCTGATACTTCGTTAAATGAAAGACCTTATCCTGTAAATGACAAATCTATGAAATTTAGATTATAAATGTTTATCCTATGGCCCTGGGGCAACTTCAAAAGTTTCCCCCAAATTATTCTTTTTGTGATTGAAAGACCAAATATCAATGGATTAAGGTACTGATGGTGTATTTTGATTTAAAATGATCCAAAGATTACGATAAGATTATAAAATTTATCAAAATCTAAAAATAATATTTCCCTCCGAATTTTATGAAGACTATACCCTTTGGAAATTTTCAAAATAGCTTGCCCCTTCGATTTGGCTGATACTTTGTTAAATGAAAGATCTTATCCTGTAAATGACAAATAAATGAAATTTAGATTACAAATGTTTACACTATGGCCCTGGGGCCACTTTGAAAGTTTCCCCCAAATTATTCTATTTGTGATTGCAAAACCAAATAACAATGGATTTAGGAACTGCTGGTGTATTTTGATTTAAAATGATCTAAAGATTACGTTAAGATTATAAAATTTATCAAAATCTAAAAATAATATTTCCCTCTGAACTTTGATTAAGACTGACCCTTTGCAAATTTTCGAAATAGCTTGCCCCTTGAATTTGGCTGATATTTCGAAAAATGAAAGATCTTATCCTGGTGATGAGAAATAAATGAAATTTAGATAACAAATGTTTTTACTTTGGCCCTGGGACAACTTCGAAAGGTTCTTCATAATTATTCTTTTTGTGATTGCAAGACCAAATATCAATGGATTTAGGTACTGATGGTGTATTTTGATTCAAAATGATCCAAAGATTACGATAAGATTATAAAATTTATCAAAATCTAAAAATAATATTTCTCTCCGAATTTTATTAAGACTATACCCTTTGCAAATTTTCGAAATAGCTTGCCCCTTCGATTTGGCTGATACTTCGTTAAATGAAAGATCTTATCCTGTTAATGACAAATAAATGAAATTAAGATTATAAATGTTTATACGATGGCCCTGGGGCAACTTCGAAAGTTTCCCCCAAATTATTCTTTTTGTGATTGAAAGACCAAATATCAATGGATATTGGTACTGATGGTGTATTTTGATTCAAAATGATCCAAAGATTACGATAAGATTATAAAATTTATCAAAATCTAAAAATAATATTTCCAACCGAATTTTATTTGACTATACCCTTTGAAAATTTTCGAAATAGCTTGCCCCCTCGATTTGGCTGATACTTCGTTAAATGAAAGATCTTATCCTGTAAATGACAAATAAATGAAATTTAGATTACAAATGTTTATACTATGGCCCTGGGGCCACTTTGAAAGTTTCCCACAAATTATTCTTTTTGTGATTGCAAAACCAAATAACAATGGATTTAGGAACTGCTGGTGTATTTTGATTAAAAATGATCCAAAGATTACGATAAGATTATAAAATTTATCAAAATCTAAAAATAATATTTCCCTCCGAATTTTATTAAGACTATACCCTTTGAAAATTTTCGAAATAGCTTGCTTCTTCGATTTGGCTGATACTTCGTTAAATGAAAGATCTTATCCTGTTAATGACAAATAAATTAAATTTAGATTAAAAAATGTTTATACTATGGCCCTGGGGCCACTTTGAAAGTTTCCCCCAAATTATTCTTTTTGTGATTGCAAGACCAAATATCAATGGATTTAGGAACTAATGGGGTATTTTGATTCAAAATGATACAAAATTACCATAAGATTATAAAATTTATCAAAATCTAAAAATAATATTTTTCTCCGAATTTCGATTAGGACTATATACCCTTTGAAAATTTTCGAATCAGCTTGCCCCTTTGAATTGGCTGATACTTCTTAAAATGAAAGATCTTATCCTAGAAATGACAAATAAATGAAATTAAGATAAAAAATGTTTATATTATGGCCCTGTGGCCACTTCGAAAATTTGCCCAAATTAT
Source organism: Isoperla grammatica (assembly GCA_945910005.1). Classification (NCBI taxonomy): domain Eukaryota; kingdom Metazoa; phylum Arthropoda; class Insecta; order Plecoptera; family Perlodidae; genus Isoperla; species Isoperla grammatica. Next base: position 38,829,910 of record OX246737.1, on the reverse strand, counting down.
TCTTTTTGTGATTGCAAGACCAAATATTAATGAATTTTGAAACTGATGGTGTATTTTGATTCAACATTATCCAAAGATTACGATAAGATTATAAAATTTATCAAAATCTAAAAATAATATTTCTCTCCGAATTTTATTAAGACTATACCCTTTGCAAATTTTCGAAATAGCTTGCCCCTTCGATTTGGCTGATACTTCGTTAAATAAAAGATCTTATCCTGTTAATGACAAATAAATGAAATTTAGATTATAAATGTTTATACTATGGCCCTGGGGCAACTTCGAAAGTTTCCCCCAAATTATTCTTTTTGTGATTGAAAGACCAAATATCAATGGATTTAGATACTGATGGTGTATTGATTCAAAATGATCCAAAGATTACGATAAGATTATAAAATTTATCAAAATCTAAAAATAATATTTCCAACCGAATTTTTTTAAGACTATACCCTTTGAAAATTTTCGAAATAGCTTGCCCCCTCGATTTGGCTGATACTTCGTTAAATGAAAGATCTTATCCTGTTAATGACAAATAAATGAAATTTAGATTACAAATGTTTATACTATGGCCCTTGGGCCAATTTGAAAGTTTCCCCCAAATCATTCTTTTTGTGATTGCAAGACCAAATATCAATGGATTAAGGAACTGATGAAGTATTTTAATTCAAAATGATCCAAAGATTACTTTCAGTTAATAAAATTTATCAAAATCAAAAAATAATGTTTCCCTCCGAAATTCGATTAGGACTATACACTTTGAAAATTTGAGAAAAAGCTTGCTCCTACGTTTTGGCTGATACTTAGTTAAATAAAAGATTTCATCCTGTAAATGACAAATAAATGAAATTTCGATTATAAATGTTTATACTATGGCCCTGGAGCCACTTCGAAAATTTCCCTCAAATTATTCTTTTTGTGATTGCAAGACCAAATATTAATGGATTTAGGATCTGATGGTTTATTTTGATTCGAAATGATCCAAAGATTACGATAAGATTATAAATATTATCACAATTTAAAAATAATATTTCCCTCTGAACTTTGATTAAGACTGACCCTTTGCAAATTTTCGAAATAGCTTGCCCCTTCGATTTGGCTGATATTTCGAAAAATGAAAGATCTTATCCTGGTGATGAGAAATAAATGAAATTTAGATTACAAATGTTTTTACTATGGCCCTGGGGCAACTTCGAAAGGTTCTTCAGAATTATTCTTTTTGTGATTGCAAGACCAAATATCAATGGATTTAGGTACTGATGGTGTATTTTGATTCAAAATGATCCAAAGATTACGATAAGATTATAAAATTTATCAAAATCTAAAAATAATATTTCCCTCCGAATTTTATTAAGACTATACCCTTTGAAAATTTTCGAAAAAGCTTGCTTCTTCGATTTGGCTGATACTTCGTTAAATGAAGGATCTTATCTTGTAAATAACAAATAAATGAAATTTAGATTATAAATGTTTATACTATGGCCCTGGGGCAACTTCGAAAGTTTCCCCCAAATTATTCCTTTTGTGATTGCAAGACCAAATATTAATGGATTTTGAAACTGATGGTGTATTTTGATTCAAAATGATCCAAAATTACCATAAGATTATAAAATTTATCAAAATCTAAAAATAATATTTTCCTCCGAATTTCGATTAAGACTATATACCCTTTGAAAATTTTCGAAATAGCTTGCCCCTTTGAATTGGCTGATACTTCTTAAAATGAAAGATCTTGTCCTGGAAATGACAAATAAATGAAATTAAGATAAAAAATGTTTATATTATGGCCCTGTGGCCACTTCGAAAATTTGCCCAAATTATTCTTTTTGTGATTGCAAGACCAAATATTAATGAATTTTGAAACTGATGGTGTATTTTGATTCAACATTATCCAAAGATGACGATAAGATTATAAAATTTATCAAAATCTAAAAATAATATTTCTCTCCGAATTTTATTAAGACTATACCCTTTGCAAATTTTCGAAATAGCTTGCCCCTTTGATTTGGCTGTTACTTCGTTAAATAAAAGATCTTATCCTGTTAATGACAAATAAATGAAATTTAGATTATAAATGTTTATACTATGGCCCTGGGGCAACTTCGAAAGTTTCCCCCAAATTATTCTTTTTGTGATTGAAAGACCAAATATCAATGGATTAAGGTACTGATGGTGTATTTTGATTCAAAATGATCCAAAGATTACGATAAGATTATAAAATTTATCAAAATCTAAAAATAATATTTCCAACCGAATTTTATTAAGACTATACCCTTTGAAAATTTTCGAAATAGCTTGCCCCCTCGATTTGGCTGATACTTCGTTAAATGAAAGATCTTATCCTGTTAATGACAAATAAATGAAATTTAGATTACAAATGTTTATACTATGGCCCTGGGGCCACTTTGAAAGTTTCCCCCAAATTATTCTTTTTGTGATTGCAAGACCAAATTTCAATGGATTTAGGAACTGATGGTGTATTTTGATTTAAAATGATCCAAAGATTACGATAAGATTATAAAATTTATCAAAATCTAAAAATAATATTTCCCTCTGAACTTTGATTAAGACTATACCCTTTGAAAATTTTCGAAATAGCTGGCCCCTTCGATTTGGCTGATACTTCGTTAATTTAAAGATTTTATCCTGTTAATGAGAAATAAATGAAATTTAGATTATAAATGTTTATACTATAGCCCTGGGGCCACTTCGAAAATTTCCCCCAAATTATTCTTTTTGTGATTGCAAGACCAAATATCAATGGATTAAGGAACTGATGGTGTATTTTAATTAAAAATGATCCAAAGATTACTTTCAGTTAATAAAATTGATCAAAATCAAAAAATAATGTTTCCCTCCGAAATTCGATTAAGACTATACACTTTGAAAATTTGAGAAAAAGCTTGCTCCTTCGATTTGGCTGAAACTTTGTTTAATAAAAGATTTAATCCTGTTAATGACAAATAAATGAAATTTAGATTATAAATGTTTATACTATGGCCCTTGGGCCACTTTGAAAGTTTCCCCCAAATTATTCTTTTTGTGATTGCAAGACCAAATATCAATGGATTAAGGAACTGATGGTGTATTTTAATTCAAAACGATCCAAAGATTACTTTCAGTTAATAAAATTTATCAAAATCAAAAAATAATGTTTCCCTCCGAAATTCGATTAAGACTATACACTTTGAAAATTTGAGAAAAAGCTTGCTCCTACGATTTGGCTGATACTTAGTTAAATAAAAGATTTCATCCTGTAAATGACAAATAAATGAATCTTCGATTATAAATGTTTATACTATGGCCCTGGGGCCACTTCGAAAATTTCCCTCAAATTATTCTTTTTGTGATTGCAAGACCAAATATTAATGGATTTAGGATCTGATGGTGTATTTTGATTCGAAATGATCCAAAGATTACGATAAGATTATAAATATTATCACAATTTAAAAATAATATTTCCCTCCGAATTTTTATTAAGACTATACTTTTTGAAAATTTTCGAAATAGCTTGCCCCTTCGATTTGGCTGATACTTCGTTAAATTAAAGTTTTGATCCTGTTAATGACAAATAAATGAAATTTAGAATTTAAATGTTTATACTATGGCCCTGGGGCCACTTCGAAAATATCCCCCAAATTATTCTTTTTGTGATTGCAAAACTTAATATCAATGGATTTAAGAACTGATGAGATATTTAAATTCAAAATCATCCAAAGATTAGTTTAAGATAATAAAATTTATCAAAATCAAAAAATAATATTTCCCTCCGAAATTCGATTTATACCCTTTGAAAATTTTCGAAATAGCTTGACCCTTCGATTTAACTGATACTTTGTTAAATGAAGGATCTTATCCTGTAAATGACAAATTAATAAAAATTTAGATTAAAATTTTTATACTATGGCCCTGGGGCAACATCGAAAGTTTCCGCCAAATTATTCTTTTTGTGATTGCAATTCCAAATATTAATCAATTTAGGTACTGATGGTGTATTTTGATTCAAAATGAACCAAAGATTACGACAAAATTATAAAATTAATCAAAATCTTAAAATAATATTTCCCTCCGAATTTTATTAAGACTATACCCTTTGAAAATTTTAGAAATAGCTTGCCCCTTCGATTTGGCTGATACTTCGTAAAATAAAAGATTTTATCCTGTAAATGACAAATAAATGAAATTAAGATTATAAATGTTTATACTATGGCCATGGGGCCACTTCGAAAATTTCCCCCAAATTATTCTTTTTGTGATTGCAAGACCAAATATCAATAGATTAAGGAACTGATGGTGTACATTAATTCAAAATGATCCAAAGATTACTTTCAGATAATAAAATTTATCAAAATCAAAAAATAATGTTTCCCTCCGAAATTCGATTAAGACTATACACTTTGAAAATTTTAGAAAAAGCTTGCTCCTACGATTTGGCTGATACTTAGTTAAATAAAAGATTTCATCCTGTAAATGACAAATAAATGAAATTTCGATTATAAATGTTTATACTATGGCCCTTGGGCCACTTCGAAAATTTCCCTCAAATTATTCTTTTTGTGATAGCAAGACCAAATATTAATGGTTTAAGGATCTGATGGTGTATTTTGATTCGAAATGATCCAAAGATTACGATAAGATTATTAATATTATCACAATTTAAAAATAATATTTCCCTCCGAATTTTTATTAATAGCTTGCCCCTTCGATTTGGCTGATACTTCGTTAAATAAAAGTTTTGATCCTGTTAATGACAAATAAATGAAATTAAGATTATAAATGATTATACTATGGCCCTGGGGCCACTTCGAAAATATCCCCCAAATTATTCTTTTTGTGATTGCAAAACTTAATATCAATGGATTTAAGAACTGATGAGGTATTTTAATTCAAAATCAACCAAAGATTACTTTAAGATAATAAAATTTATCAAAATCAAAAAATAATATTTCCCTCCGAAATTCGATTTATACCCTTTGAAAATTTTCGAAATAGCTTGACCCTTCGATTTAACTGATACTTTGTTAAATGAAGGATCTTATCCTGTAAATGACAAATTAATAAAAATTTAGATTAAAAATGTTTATACTATGGCCCTGGGGCAACATTAAAGTTTCCGCCAAATTATTCTTTTTGTGATTGCAAGACCAAATATTAATGAATTTTGAAACTGATGGTGTATTTTGATTCAACATTATCCAAAGATTACGATAAGATTATAAAATTTATCAAAATCTAAAAATAATATTTCTCTCCGAATTTTATTAAGACTATACCCTTTGCAAATTTTCGAAATAGCTTGCCCCTTCGATTTGGCTGTTACTTCGTTAAATAAAAGATCTTATCCTGTTAATGACAAATAAATGAAATTTAGATTATAAATGTTTATACTATGGCCCTGGGGCAACTTCGAAAGTTTCCCCCAAATTATTCTTTTTGTGATTGAAAGACCAAATATCAATGGATTAAGGTACTGATGGTGTATTTTGATTCAAAATGATCCAAAGATTACGATAAGATTATAAAATTTATCAAAATCTAAAAATAATATTTCCAACCGAATTTTATTAAGACCCCACGAAACACAAGTACCTCCTTATGATGTACTTTTTACATCCTAAAAAGGAAGCTAGGATGTTCTAAGGAGGTCCTTTTTTGAGCCTTTCTTGTGCTTTTTTGGGTCCCATTGACCAACCTAATTTCAATCTTTATTACCTCCTTAGCACCACCTTTTTGGGACCTCTTTAGGAGGTAAAAAAGAGGCATTTATGATGTAAAAAGGAGTTCCTTTTTTGTGCCTTTTAACGGTCTTTCTACCTCCTTTTATGTACAAAATTGGACCTTCTTAGGAGGTAAAAAAGAGGCCTTAAGGATGGAAAAATTACCTCTTTTTTGTGCTTTTTGACGGTATTTTTACCTCCTTTTATGTACAAAATTTGACCTTTTTAGGAGGTAAAAGAGAGGCCGTTAGGAGGTAAAAATAACTTCTTTTTTGGTGCTTTTTTATATATTTTTAAGAGGCTCCTTTATGCTCAAGAAAGAGAATGAGGATTACTTGCAAAGGAACATGCACGCAGTTCAGAATAATTTAACCACCAGATCAGAATTGTTCAGTTAGCTATCCCTTACTAAAAATATACATCACCAATGAATAACCAAATATAAACCAAGGTGCACACTGCACATCACCAATTGATAACCATGTGTAAACCAAATAGTAACCGTTGTTTCAAAATGTGACTATTTGGTGATGGATGCATAACTTATTGCAAACCACTTCTTGGGATGGATGCAAACCAAAGCATCACCTTGGTAACTAATGAATAACTACATAGGTGCAAATCATAAACCAATTGATAACCAAAACATAGCCTCGGTGACTTATTAATAACCATATAGGCCTAGTCATGAATTATAAACCAATTGATAACCAAAACATAACCTTGGTGACTTATTAATAACCATAGGCCTATAGTCCGGATTTATAAACCAATTGATAACCAAGCGGTGACTTATTAATAAACATATAGTCACAAATTATAAACCAATTGATAATCAAACATAACCTTGGTGACTTATTAATAACTATATAGTCACGCATTATAAACCAATTGATAACCATTAAACAAAAAATGAACATACAAATTTTAAAAAAAATTTACATTTTATTTTGTCTTAAACATAAAATTAAAATGTGATGGCAAATTTTATCTTGACAAACATACACCTCTACTAATACATGTAAATCATACTTACCTCAAAATTAAGAACTAAAAAATATGGGTCAAAGGATGTGAAAGGATGTCCAGTGAAATGTCATTTATACATTTTTCAAGGTGGGCTTCATCAGCAAGAACATGTTTTAGTTAACTAAACAAATTAGGCCTATACAATAAGCATGGCGGTATCATAAAAATTAGGGATGTCAAACAATATGAAATTCAATATCGCTAATCGCAAAACAAACACAAACTTGTTGCGATATATATTGTGTCAATATTGCAATTAAATTTTTACTGCGGTATATAATGAAAGATGCACTAAATAGTAAATACTTGTGCGTTTATTTGGCTACTCGTTTTTAAATTTTGTCATATCCTCATCGCGCCTAATTGTCAACCCATGCCCGAGCGTTAGGCGGACGCCCAAATTTAAATATAAACGCAAGTCATCGCGATATCTTACATAATTTAATATTGTATGATTATTGCAATATGACTCGCCATATCACGATATTATCTACATTTATTGATATACGATGTTTGTTGACATTCCTAATAAAAAGGTTCCATTGGAGAAATGAAAAATATATAGCAGTTTTCACTGTACCAGCATGGGTGCAATCAACTAGAAAATCCAAATCATAGGTTGTATTTTATTAATGGCACTTAGTATTTATTACCTATTGAACAATGCAATACAAACTAACTATATGAACTAAATACGTCATTGCAATTTTGCAACATTGTCCTATTATTTCATCTGCGGACGATACAAATATCTACATGTATCTGGATTTGAACTAAATTCATCAATACGCATTTGTTAAATATAGAGAGGAGTGGGAATGCCAAAAGTATTGGGTATTCCCAAATGTTTGATCATTCCTAAAGTTGAGATATTCACAAAGTTTTGCACATTACCAAGAACTTGAGTGTTACCAAGCTCTTTTGCTTGGATATACCTAATTAGGGAATACTTTTTCTCGGTGTTTCGATGTTTGGCGAAGGCTTTGTTTCAGGCAATGATTGTTCATGGATTTCCATCTCTAGGAATTCCAAATGTTTGGAAGGTCCAAAGAATGAATATGACGATTTTCTTTTGATTTCTTTGCGGGCTGTGCCGCATTTCCGGTTTGAGTTTGATCATCTCCAATTGGCGTATGCGAAGCTCATGTGGAGAACTTTTAGTCACAAAGGCTGAAATCAAGACGAAAAATTTTAAGCCTAGTTACAATACAATTGCACGTCTCTGTTGGATTCTGCCTTGACGAAGGCCCGAGTCCTATGAAGGTAGTGAGTGCTGACTGCTGCAAAAGGTCTCAGAGTTTTATTTGAAAAAAAAAAAAAATGGGATAATTGGGGTACCTAGTGTGCACAATCATTGGGTCATTGATCATATTTTATTGTATTTTGACGATCTCAGAAAAATTCTTCTTTAGGGGTTGAAAGTTTTTGAAAGTTGAAGCAAGAAATTATCAACTATCCTCCAATGGGATTACTAGGCCCACAGTGAATATGCAATAATGAAAATAAGAATTAATATGGTAGGCCATGTTATGTTACTGTCAGACACTAGGACCTTTCCAGAGTTGGGGGTGGGGGGTCAATTTATAAGCAGCAAAAATCAAAACCATATCATGGTAGTATTCGTGCCAAACAAAAAACAGGGTCAGTTCTAGAACCTGTGTAGGAAAAGATTCATTTGGTGATGGTGTCTACTATAGGCAGGTCCAAGTACTAATACTATTGTAACTAGGGATGTCAATAGGTACCCGGAATTTTTCATACCTGCGTTACCCGGATAGCAAAATTAATTTTTATTGTCATGGGCTTTCATGGGCGTCAAATAATTGGTAGGCCGTAAGCAGGGGTCCACAAATGTTGTACAAACCTTGTAGCCAGGAATTTTCCTTAGTAGCCAGCTTTCCCCCGGTGAGAAGTGATGTGTTGGCATCGACCGCTTATGTTTGAGATGCTACCGTAGTGGTCAGAGACAATTTTGTTGTGTTAATTTTTATACTGGCTTTCAGAAGCTTGGCAGATTGCTGTTAGATGTTTGAACATTTTACCATCCATTTTCTTCATGCACTGTGCCAGAGGAGTGCTTTCTGGATTCATGCGTGCATTCTTAGACTCGTCACATCGTGCGTGGCAGCTGGAATTTGCATGTAATTTGATGGTTTCAAGTTTAAATTGTCCCTTAAACCCCACAGTCAGCTTTGAGTTCTTATTGGCTAGGCCACTTTCCGCGAATTCACAGCACAATTTGATTCACGATGAACAGGCTTGTTAAAGTTGTCGATAAAACAGGTTTCTTCCATTAGAGGGCAAGGTGTACTTGATTTCCAAGCGGCAAGTCGGCGAACTGCTACGAGAACAAGTAGAACGAGAGCTTTAGCGGCCACCCGCACACAGTATCAAATTGACAGTATCACGTTCGGCGGGCGGGAATGGGGACTACTGACGACCAGTATTAAAGCTTGGTCGCCCAGGATGAATTTTCGGTCGCCAGTGGCGACCTGGCGACCGCATTTGTGGACCCCTGGCCGTAAGGTATTGCATTGTGTTCAGTGCATGACGCTTCAAATTATTGTTTACACACAAACTACATCACGCACACTATGAGGTACAAACAAGAACACTGGTGGCTTCTGTGCGGATGAAGTTATAGCACGCGTTCGGACACCCCGGACAAAGCACAAAGACGCCGCAATTATGATTTTTGTTTTGTTTGACAGATTGAAAACAGGTAATGTCAAGTAAAGGGTTTAATGAAAAGTTGGAACAATACTCGGGTGCACCGGGCGGGTAACGGGTACCCGTTGACATCCCTTATTGTAACATGGGTGAAACATACTAAGTATAAGTTTCCCCCCTCGACTCCCCCGCCGAGTTTCTACACCAGTGTATGTTAATAAATACTACGTTTATCAAGCGGACTACATGAGTGCATGTACTCCCACCACTATACGCAACGAACCCACTTTCCGTTTCAAATAAATGGTAAGTGAGTAGCATATGCCCGTTGCGTATAGTGGTGGCAATGCATGCACTCATGCAGTCCGGAATGAGTCCGCTTGATAAACGTAGTAGGCCTAATTGATTATGTTGCAATTGACACTGCATTGATTTTTATAAAGGCAAAAGGCAATTAACCATAATATAATAATCGGAGTGTATATTCTTACGGCAGAACGTAAGATTTGCGGAGTGTATATTCTTACGGCAGAACGTAAGATTTGCTCAGTCAAAATTATTCTTACGTCGCGCAAGCGCGGCCGGATCGTTATATTATATGGCAGTCAAGACGCTGTTACCGTAAGCAGTCACATTGGCCTAGTGGTGAGCGAGTTCGACTGTCAAGCGGACGGCCAGGGTTCGAATCTTGCCCAATCTTTTTTTTTTATTTTTTTTTTACATTCCTAGTTGTAATGTACGTTGAATTATATTTTGAATTCAACATTTTCCTGGTAAAAATGTCAGGGCGATTAAAGCTTTTGGCGATTCATTAGAGACGTTAGTTAAGGTCCATGAAGGTTAGATCGTGAAGAAAGTTTGATCTCGTGTTAACTTACGATACGATACACATTAAGAGCTTCCCGTTTGCGGGCCCAGTAACTGTAACGGGAAATTCGCCAAGTTTTAACTTTTCGTTAGCGTTCCCGTTCCGGGCCTTCCCGGAACCATTTCAGAATCAAGATGTCCACGGCCTGTTAAAAATTGTACGTAGGCCTACTCCTAATCAGCTGGTCGAATGTTGATTGGCCGAAATTACCAGGTGCGCCAAATATACGGTATTAAAACCTATAACAAATACAGGTTGACAAACATAATATTTTATTTACTTGCGTCTGCTTGACGGGTGATTGTGCATCGAAACCCTTCCCATTACCGTGTTCCCGTTAATGTTAACGGGCAAGTGTACATCGGCCTTAACACGTGAAAAAAACGACCAATAACAGCACTTGCCGTAAGAATAATTTTCAGCAAATCTTACGTTCTGCCGTAAGAATATACACAGCGTATAATAATATAGGTTTCTATACTGTAGCATATTATTAAAAAGCAGATCAAGATTCAGGAGGATATAGGAGGATAGTATACCAAAAATGAAAACTTACATTTTTCTTCTATATTTGGTGTTGGCCCTACTAGCCTACTAATTGTAGGCATATGCTGGTAGGATGACTGCCTGCTCTTGGTTTGTGCCAAGTGGGGCCTACCAGTACACCATTGCATCCCTTCACCCCCCACATGGACAAGTACCACCTGGAAAGTAAGAAGAACAATTAGGCCTTGGGGATTGTATAATAGGCCTCCGCTTCTCATATGTAATGCAACGTATTATGGAAGTGAATTGTACGCATGACGGTTAGGCCTATATGGTACAATTTGTAGAGCCTCAGAAAATTGACAAAGCAATAGTTAATAAAATGTGAACAAATTGATCTTTTCTTTAGACGGAAAATAACTAAATTGAAATATCGCGCAGCAACAAAATGAGCTAAAAATTAGAAGACCTGTCCGAATAGTACTCAATTCTTGTTCTCGATTTAATGTCATCAACAATTATTAACAATCTGTGAGCTTAGGTTACCCTTTGTTGATGAACTCCAAGTTCGAGAAAAATAATTAGCAACGTTTTGATACTATTCGGACACGTCCAGACATATTTATCGAGCATTTCTCACGCGTTCTCATTTTAACTGGTACATTTAGGCATTAGGCCTATATCTAGGATATCTATCACTTATTAACATCGTAATAATTATTAAATTTATTGCTTTTAAAAATGATTTTACTGCTTCACAGCACGGCTTCATTTAACAAGTTTAACTGACTTGACGAGTACGTTTTTACCAGTTATCAATTATCGGCTAGCACTTTCCAAGAACATTGATCATTACCACGTTTAACAAGTGGGCTGAGCACGGACTTATCCATCACCACTATACTTACACAACGAGCCAGGTTTCCATTCACTTAAACGGACAAAAGCAGTAGGCCTACGTTTCTGGTAGGCCCTAGCCTTAGCCTACACTTTTGGTAGGCCCTAGCCTAGGCCTGCACTTTTGATAGGCCCAAGCCTAGGCTAGGCCTACGCTTTTGGTAGGCCCTAGCCTAGGCCATGAGCTAATAGCTAGCCTAGGCAGGATTGAATTTTATAGCCTAGGGCCTAGATGTTTTATAGGCTGAACTAGTTACGGCAGGGTGGGCCTAAGGCCTAGCCTATGCTTAGAGGAGGTAGGCCTAGGCTTAGGGCGTAGGCCTAGTAGCCACTAACGATTTAGAATTTACACCCTAGTTTATTAGAGGTAGGACCTAGGCCTAAATCCTAATTCGATGGTAGCAACAAGCCATCCTAACCTATCTTTTACCATTGCTCTTGCAGCTAAGTCAGTCAACCATAACATTATGTTGTGTGACCTAATCGTGGAACATGTAAGTTAAAACTTAAAAAACTTACCTGAATTTCCGTCGACAGCTTTTCTGTAGATCGGCATCAAACGACACATTAATTGTAAATCACAAAGATATCTCTGACAAACACCGTTGACGGACCGTTGCCGTTGATGAAACACGAACTTGAGAAGTGTGGCGTACTGCCCGCAGCCCGATAGTCACCGACCGAAGCGAAGTATACCCACCGCCTGCATGCGAATTAGTGCGCCAAAAGTAGGCATTCAAATTTTCAAATTTCACACTGGTTGTATCTTGTAGCGAACAAATATTTTTTAATTTATTGTTTATTCCTTTTTTAAACATGATAATTGTGTGTGTAATAAATTATACAACCACTTCCAATAGTAGGAGACAGCATTATCAAAAATGCTGGTTGTGGTAAAAACCAATCCAGTGTTTGAAGGTCTATATTGAAAACAAGTTAGTTTATAATTAGTACACTTTCCGTAATAAATTGATTCATTTAAATAGTAGATACCTTTTACACTGTGTACCGGTTAATGGGAAATTAGTAATTATTGAGGGCCTTCTAGTATTTCTACAAAATGTAGGCTACCGCTCAAGGGTGAAAATTAATCTCCAAAGCACCAAAAATGCACTTTTGATGTTTGCCCCTCGTATTATATTATTATTACTGTTACATGTATATATTTGGTCATGCATTTACCATTGGCTTTTGATTCATTGATTGATAGTTTTTTTACTCTTATGTAAAAAGGAAGGAAAAAGAGTGTAAAAAGGACGTATTCGAGGAATAATTTGTATATAGTCTAAAAATTTCTTATGGTACTAAAAAGGAAGTGAAAAGGTTGTTAAAAATAGGTACTAATTCTGCTTACGTAAAGAGGACTTATTAAGACATACTTCAGCGGTCCTTTTTACGTACTTGTAAGGAGAGCCTAAATAGGAGTAAATAAGTCTTTAAACAGGAGTTTCTGTTGAAACATAACTCCGTTAATAACTTAATAGGTAGAACATGAAAAAAGCATGTATACTTAACTATATGTACAGATAAATCAAAATATCGCGTTCTTAGATACTTACAAAGAGGTCATAAAAAGGAAGGGAAAAGTATGTACTTAATCTATCCTAAAAAGGTCACGCTAAAAAGGAAGAGAAAAGGCTGTGGAAAAAATGTACTTTCTTCTTCCTTAAAAGGAGGTCCTTATTACAAAAGACTTAAGCCGTACTTTTTACATACTTTTTAGGAGAGCCTAATTAGGAAGCAATAAGTCTTAAAGTAGGAGGGACTTAGGAGGTACTGTGTTTCCTGGGACTATACCCTTTGAAAATTTTCGAAATAGCTTGCCCCCTCGATTTGGCTGATACTTCGTTAAATGAAAGATCTTATCCTGTTAATGACAAATAAATGAATTTAGATTACAAATGTTTATACTATGGCCCTGGGGCCACTTTGAAAGTTTCCCCCAAATTATTCTTTTTGTGATTGCAAGACCAAATTTCAATGGATTTAGGAACTGATGGTGTATTTTGATTTAAAATGATCCAAAGATTACGATAAGATTATAAAATTTATCAAAATCTAAAAATAATATTTCCCTCTAAACTTTGATTAAGACTATACCCTTTGAAAATTTTCGAAATAGCTGGCCCCTTCGATTTGGCTGATACTTCGTTAATTTAAAGATTTTATCCTGTTAATGAGAAATAAATGAAATTTAGATTATAAATGTTTATACTATAGCCCTGGGGCCACTTCGAAAATTTCCCCCAAATTATTCTTTTTGTGATTGCAAGACCAAATATCAATGGATTAAGGAACTGATGGTGTATTTTAATTAAAAATGATCCAAAGATTACTTTCAGTTAATAAAATTGATCAAAATCAAAAAATAATGTTTCCCTCCGAAATTCGATTAAGACTATACACTTTGAAAATTTGAGAAAAAGCTTGCTCCTTCGATTTGGCTGAAACTTTGTTTAATAAAAGATTTAATCCTGTTAATGACAAATAAATGAAATTTAGATTATAAATGTTTATACTATGGCCCTTGGGCCACTTTGAAAGTTTCCCCCAAATTATTCTTTTTGTGATTGCAAGACCAAATATCAATGGATTAAGGAACTGATGGTGTATTTTAATTCAAAACGATCCAAAGATTACTTTCAGTTAATAAAATTTATCAAAATCAAAAAATAATGTTTCCCTCCGAAATTCGATTAAGACTATACACTTTGAAAATTTGAGAAAAAGCTTGCTCCTACGATTTGGCTGATACTTAGTTAAATAAAAGATTTCATCCTGTAAATGACAAATAAATGAATCTTCGATTATAAATGTTTATACTATGGCCCTGGGGCCACTTCGAAAATTTCCCTCAAATTATTCTTTTTGTGATTGCAAGACCAAATATTAATGGATTTAGGATCTGATGGTGTATTTTGATTCGAAATGATCCAAAGATTACGATAAGATTATAAATATTATCACAATTTAAAAATAATATTTCCCTCCGAATTTTTATTAAGACTATACTCTTTGAAAATTTTCGAAATAGCTTGCCCCTTCGATTTGGCTGATACTTCGTTAAATTAAAGTTTTGATCCTGTTTATGACAAATAAATGAAATTTAGAATTAAAATGTTTATACTATGGCCCTGGGGCCACTTCGAAAATATCCCCCAAATTATTCTTTTTGTGATTGCAAAACTTAATATCAATGGATTTAAGAACTGATGAGATATTTTAATTCAAAATCATCCAAAGATTAGTTTAAGATAATAAAATTTATCAAAATCAAAAAATAATATTTCCCTCCGAAATTCGATTTATACCCTTTGAAAATTTTCGAAATAGCTTGACCCTTCGATTTAACTGATACTTTGTTAAATGAAGGATCTTATCCTGTAAATGACAAATTAATAAAAATTTAGATTAAAATTTTTATACTATGGCCCTGGGGCAACATCGAAAGTTTCCGCCAAATTATTCTTTTTGTGATTGCAATTCCAAATATTAATCAATTTAGGTACTGATGGTGTATTTTGATTCAAAATGAACCAAAGATTACGACAAAATTATAAAATTAATCAAAATCTTAAAATAATATTTCCCTCCGAATTTTATTAAGACTATACCCTTTGAAAATTTTAGAAATAGCTTGCCCCTTCGATTTGGCTGATACTTCGTAAAATAAAAGATTTTATCCTGTAAATGACAAATAAATGAAATTAAGATTATAAATGTTTATACTATGGCCATGGGGCCACTTCGAAAATTTCCCCCAAATTATTCTTTTTGTGATTGCAAGACCAAATATCAATAGATTAAGGAACTGATGGTGTACATTAATTCAAAATGATCCAAAGATTACTTTCAGATAATAAAATTTATCAAAATCAAAAAATAATGTTTCCCTCCGAAATTCGATTAAGACTATACACTTTGAAAATTTTAGAAAAAGCTTGCTCCTACGATTTGGCTGATACTTAGTTAAATAAAAGATTTCATCCTGTAAATGACAAATAAATGAAATTTCGATTATAAATGTTTATACTATGGCCCTTGGGCCACTTCGAAAATTTCCCACAAATTATTTTTTTTGTGATAGCAAGACCAAATATTAATGGTTTTAGGATCTGATGGTGTATTTTGATTCGAAATGATCCAAAGATTACGATAAGATTATTAATATTATCACAATTTAAAAATAATATTTCCCTCCGAATTTTTATTAATAGCTTGCCCCTTCGATTTGGCTGATACTTCGTTAAATAAAAGTTTTGATCCTGTTAATGACAAATAAATGAAATTAAGATTATAAATGATTATACTATGGCCCTGGGGCCACTTCGAAAATATCCCCCAAATTATTCTTTTTGTGATTGCAAAACTTAATATCAATGGATTTAAGAACTGATGAGGTATTTTAATTCAAAATCAACCAAAGATTACTTTAAGATAATAAAATTTATCAAAATCAAAAAATAATATTTCCCTCCGAAATTCGATTTATACCCTTTGAAAATTTTCGAAATAGCTTGACCCTTCGATTTAACTGATACTTTGTTAAATGAAGGATCTTATCCTGTAAATGACAAATTAATAAAAATTAAGATTAAAAATGTTTATACTATGGCCCTGGGGCAACATTAAAGTTTCCGCCAAATTATTCTTTTTGTGATTGCAATACCAATTATTAATCAATTTAGGTACTGATGGTGTATTTTGATTCATAATGAACCAAAGATTACGACAAAATTATAAAATTAATCAAAATCTAAAAATAATATTTCCCTCCGAATTTTATTAAGACCTTTGAAAATTTTAGAAATAGCTTGCCCCTTCGATTTGGCTGATACTTCGTAAAATAAAAGATTTTATCCTGTAAATGACAAATAAATGAAATTTAGATTATAAATGTTTATACTATGGCCCTGGGGCCACTTCGAAAATTTCCCCCAAATTATTCTTTTTTTGATTGCAAGACCAAATATCAAAAGATTAAAGAACTGATGGTGTATTTTAATTCAAAATGATCCAAAGATTACTTTCAGATAATAAAATTTATCAAAATCAAAAAATAATGTTTCCCTCCGAAATTCGATTAAGACTATACACTTTGAAAATTTGAGAAAAAGCTTGCTCCTTCGATTTGGCTGATACTTCGTTAAATAAAATATTTAATCCTGTTTATGACAAATAAATGAAATTTAGATTATAAATGTTTATACTATGGCCCTTGGGCCACGTTGAAAGTTTCCCCCAAATTATTCTTTTTGTGATTGCAAGACCAAATAACCATGGATTTAGGAACTGATGGTGTATTTTAATTCAAAATGATCCAAAGATTACTTTCAGATAATAAAATTTATCAAAATCAAAAAATAATGTTTCCCTCCGAAATTCGATTAAGACTATACACTTTGAAAATTTGAGAAAAAGCTTGCTCCTACGATTTGGCTGATACTTAGTTAAATAAAAGATTTCATCCTGTAAATGACAAATAAATGAATCTTCGATTATAAATGTTTATACTATGGCCCTGGGGCCACTTCGAAAATTTCCCTCAAATTATTCTTTTTGTGATTGCAAGACCAAATATTAATGGATTTAGGATCTGATGGTGTATTTTGATTCGAAATGATCCAAAGATTACGATAAGATTATAAATATTATCACAATTTAAAAATAATATTTCCCTCCGAATTTTTATTAAGACTATACTCTTTGAAAATTTTCGAAATAGCTTGCCCCTTCGATTTGGCTGATACTTCGTTAAATTAAAGTTTTGATCCTGTTTATGACAAATAAATGAAATTTAGAATTAAAATGTTTATACTATGGCCCTGGGGCCACTTCGAAAATATCCCCCAAATTATTCTTTTTGTGATTGCAAAACTTAATATCAATGGATTTAAGAACTGATGAGATATTTTAATTCAAAATCATCCAAAGATTAGTTTAAGATAATAAAATTTATCAAAATCAAAAAATAATATTTCCCTCCGAAATTCGATTTATACCCTTTGAAAATTTTCGAAATAGCTTGACCCTTCGATTTAACTGATACTTTGTTAAATGAAGGATCTTATCCTGTAAATGACAAATTAATAAAAATTTAGATTAAAATTTTTATACTATGGCCCTGGGGCAACATCGAAAGTTTCCGCCAAATTATTCTTTTTGTGATTGCAATTCCAAATATTAATCAATTTAGGTACTGATGGTGTATTTTGATTCAAAATGAACCAAAGATTACGACAAAATTATAAAATTAATCAAAATCTTAAAATAATATTTCCCTCCGAATTTTATTAAGACTATACCCTTTGAAAATTTTAGAAATAGCTTGCCCCTTCGATTTGGCTGATACTTCGTAAAATAAAAGATTTTATCCTGTAAATGACAAATAAATGAAATTAAGATTATAAATGTTTATACTATGGCCATGGGGCCACTTCGAAAATTTCCCCCAAATTATTCTTTTTGTGATTGCAAGACCAAATATCAATAGATTAAGGAACTGATGGTGTACATTAATTCAAAATGATCCAAAGATTACTTTCAGATGATAAAATTTATCAAAATCAAAAAATAATGTTTCCCTCCGAAATTCGATTAAGACTATACACTTTGAAAATTTTAGAAAAAGCTTGCTCCTACGATTTGGCTGATACTTAGTTAAATAAAAGATTTCATCCTGTAAATGACAAATAAATGAAATTTCGATTATAAATGTTTATACTATGGCCCTTGGGCCACTTCGAAAATTTCCCACAAATTATTTTTTTTGTGATAGCAAGACCAAATATTAATGGTTTTAGGATCTGATGGTGTATTTTGATTCGAAATGATCCAAAGATTACGATAAGATTATTAATATTATCACAATTTAAAAATAATATTTCCCTCCGAATTTTTATTAATAGCTTGCCCCTTCGATTTGGCTGATACTTCGTTAAATAAAAGTTTTGATCCTGTTAATGACAAATAAATGAAATTAAGATTATAAATGATTATACTATGGCCCTGGGGCCACTTCGAAAATATCCCCCAAATTATTCTTTTTGTGATTGCAAAACTTAATATCAATGGATTTAAGAACTGATGAGGTATTTTAATTCAAAATCAACCAAAGATTACTTTAAGATAATAAAATTTATCAAAATCAAAAAATAATATTTCCCTCCGAAATTCGATTTATACCCTTTGAAAATTTTCGAAATAGCTTGACCCTTCGATTTAACTGATACTTTGTTAAATGAAGGATCTTATCCTGTAAATGACAAATTAATAAAAATTTAGATTAAAAATGTTTATACTATGGCCCTGGGGCAACATTAAAGTTTCCGCCAAATTATTCTTTTTGTGATTGCAATACCAAATATTAATCAATTTAGGTACTGATGGTGTATTTTGATTCATAATGAACCAAAGATTACGACAAAATTATAAAATTAATCAAAATCTAAAAATAATATTTCCCTCCGAATTTTATTAAGACCTTTGAAAATTTTAGAAATAGCTTGCCCCTTCGATTTGGCTGATACTTCGTAAAATAAAAGATTTTATCCTGTAAATGACAAATAAATGAAATTTAGATTATAAATGTTTATACTATGGCCCTGGGGCCACTTCGAAAATTTCCCCCAAATTATTCTTTTTTTGATTGCAAGACCAAATATCAAAAGATTAAAGAACTGATGGTGTATTTTAATTCAAAATGATCCAAAGATTACTTTCAGATAATAAAATTTATCAAAATCAAAAAATAATGTTTCCCTCCGAAATTCGATTAAGACTATACACTTTGAAAATTTGAGAAAAAGCTTGCTCCTTCGATTTGGCTGATACTTCGTTAAATAAAATATTTAATCCTGTTTATGACAAATAAATGAAATTTAGATTATAAATGTTTATACTATGGCCCTTGGGCCACGTTGAAAGTTTCCCCCAAATTATTCTTTTTGTGATTGCAAGACCAAATAACCATGGATTTAGGAACTGATGGTGTATTTTAATTCAAAATGATCCAAAGATTACTTTCAGATAATAAAATTTATCAAAATCAAAAAATAATGTTTCCCTCCGAAATTCGATTAAGACTATACACTTTGAAAATTTGAGAAAAAGCTTGCTCCTTCGATTTGGCTGATACTTCGTTAAATTAAAGATTTAATCCTGTTTATGACAAATAAATGAAATTTAGATTATAAATGTTTATACTATGGCCCTTGGGCCACGTTGAAAGTTTCCCCCAAATTATTCTTTTTGTGATTGCAAGACCAAATTACAATGGATTTAGGAACTGCTGGTGTATTTTGATTCAAAATGATCCAAAGATAACGAAAAGTTTATTAAAATTATTGAAATCCAAAAATTATATTTCCCTCCGAATTTCAATTAGGACTTAAATTTAATGAATTAAGGGATAGGAAATAAACTTTTTGTAAATTGAGTAATGTCCATAATTAATGTATTGGACAAATATTGCACAATATTGCCTTTGCAAATTTTCGTAATAGCTTGCCCCTTCGATTTGGCTGATACTTCGAAAAATGAAAGATCTTATCCTGTTAATGAGAAATAAATAAAAATTAAGATTACAAATGAAGAAACTATGGCCCTGGGGCAACATCGAAAGTTTCCCCCAAATTATTCTTTTTGTGATTGCAAGACCAATTAATATCAATGGATTTAGGTACTGATCGTGCATTTTGATTCAAAAATCCAAAGATTACGATAAGATTATAAAATTTATCAAAATCAAAAAATAATGTTTCCCTCCGAAATTCGATTAAGACTATACACTTTGAAAATTTGAGAAAAAGCTTGCTCCTACGATTTGGCTGATACTTTGTTAAATAAAAGATTTCATCCTGTAAATGACATATAAATGAAATTTCGATTATAAATGTTTATACTATGGCCCTGGGGCCACTTCGAAAATTTCCCTCAAATTATTCTTTTTGTGATTGCAAGACCAAATATTAATGGATTTAGGATCTGATGGTGTATTTTGATTCGAAATGATCCAAAGATTACGATAAGATTATAAATATTATCACAATTTAAAAATAATATTTCCCTCCAAATTTTTATTAAGACTATACTCTTTGAAAATTTTCGAAATAGCTTGCCCCTTCGATTTGGCTGATACTTCGTTTAATTAAAGTTTTGATCCTGTTAATGACAAATAAATGAAATTAAGATTATAAATGTTTATACTATGGCCCTGGGGCCACTTCGAAAATATCCCCTAAATTATTCTTTTTGTGATTGCAAAACTTAATATCAATGGATTTAAGAACTGATGAGGTATTTTAATTCAAAATCATCCAAAGATTACTTTAAGATAATAAAATTTATCAAAATCAAAAAATAATATTTCCCTCCGAAATTCGATTTATACCCTTTGAAAATTTTCGAAATAGCTTGACCCTTCGATTTAACTGATACTTTGTTAAATGAAGGATCTTATCCTGTAAATGACAAATTAATAAAAATTTAGATTAAAAATGTTTATACTATGGCCTTGGGGCAACATCGAAAGTTTCCGCCAAATTATTCTTTTTGTGATTGCAATTCCAAATATTAATCAATTTAGGTACTGATGGTGTATTTTGATTCAAAATGAACCAAAGATTACGACAAAATTATAAAATTAATCAAAATCTTAAAATAATATTTCCCTCCGAATTTTATTAAGACTATACCCTTTGAAAATTTTAGAAATAGCTTGCCCCTTCGATTTGGCTGATACTTCGTAAAATAAAAGATTTTATCCTGTAAATGACAAATAAATGAAATTAAGATTATAAATGTTTATACTATGGCCCTGGGGCCACTTCGAAAATTTCCCCCAAATTATTCTTTTTGTGATTGCAAGACCAAATATCAATGGATTTAGGATCTGATGGTGTATTTTGATTCAAAATGATCCAAAGATTACGATTAA
Source organism: Isoperla grammatica (assembly GCA_945910005.1). Lineage (NCBI taxonomy): Eukaryota > Metazoa > Arthropoda > Insecta > Plecoptera > Perlodidae > Isoperla > Isoperla grammatica. The sequence continues at coordinate 38,808,309 of OX246737.1, read as the reverse complement.
ATTATAAAATTTATCAAAATCTAAAAATAATATTTCTCTCCGAATTTTTTTAAGACTATAACCTTTGAAAACTTTCGAAATAGCTTGCCCCTTCGATTTGGCTGATACTTCGTTAAATGAAAGACCTTATCCTGTAAATGACAAATCTATGAAATTTAGATTATAAATGTTTATCCTATGGCCCTGGGGCAACTTCGAAAGTTTCCCCCAAATTATTCTTTTTGTGATTGAAAGACCAAATATCAATGGATTAAGGTACTGATGGTGTATTTTGATTTAAAATGATCCAAAGATTACGATAAGATTATAAAATTTATCAAAATCTAAAAATAATATTTCCCTCCGAATTTTATGAAGACTATACCCTTTGAAAATTTTCAAAATAGCTTGCCCCTTCGATTTGGCTGATACTTTGTTAAATGAAAGATCTTATCCTGTAAATGACAAATAAATGAAATTTAGATTACAAATGTTTACACTATGGCCCTGGGGCCACTTTGAAAGTTTCCCCCAAATTATTCTATTTGTGATTGCAAAACCAAATAACAATGGATTTAGGAACTGCTGGTGTATTTTGATTTAAAATGATCTAAAGATTACGTAAAGATTATAAAATTTATCAAAATCTAAAAATAATATTTCCCTCTGAACTTTGATTAAGACTGACCCTTTGCAAATTTTCGAAATAGCTTGCCCCTTGAATTTGGCTGATATTTCGAAAAATGAAAGATCTTATCCTGGTGATGAGAAATAAATGAAATTTAGATAACAAATGTTTTTACTTTGGCCCTGGGACAACTTCGAAAGGTTCTTCAGAATTATTCTTTTTGTGATTGCAAGACCAAATATCAATGGATTTAGGTACTGATGGTGTATTTTGATTCAAAATGATCCAAAGATTACGATAAGATTATAAAATTTATCAAAATCTAAAAATAATATTTCCCTCCGAATTTTATTAAGACTATACCCTTTGAAAATTTTCGAAAAAGCTTGCTTCTTCGATTTGGCTGATACTTCTTAAAATGAAAGATCTTGTCCTGGAAATGACAAATAAATGAAATTAAGATAAAAAATGTTTATATTATGGCCCCGTGGCCACTTCGAAAATTTGCCCAAATTATTCTTTTTGTGATTGCAAGACCAAATATTAATGAATTTTGAAACTGATGGTGTATTTTGATTCAACATTATCCAAAGATTACGATAAGATTATAAAATTTATCAAAATCTAAAAATAATATTTCTCTCCGAATTTTATTAAGACGCAAATTTTCAAAATAGCTTGCCCCTTCGATTTGGCTGATACTTCGTTAAATAAAAGATCTTATCCTGTTAATGACAAATAAATGAAATTTAGATTATAAATGTTTATACTATGGCCCTGGGGCAACTTCGAAAGTTTCCCCCAAATTATTCTTTTTGTGATTGAAAGACCAAATATCAATGGATTTAGGTACTGATGGTGTATTTTGATTCAAAATGATCCAAAGATTACGATAAGATTATAAAATTTATCAAAATCTAAAAATAATATTTCCAACCGAATTTTATTAAGACTATACCCTTTGAAAATTTTCGAAATAGCTTGCCCCCTCGATTTGGCTGATACTTCGTTAAATGAAAGATCTTATCCTGTTAATGACAAATAAATGAAATTTAGATTACAAATGTTTATACTATGGCCCTGGGGCCACTTTGAAAGTTTCCCCCAAATTATTCTTTTTGTGATTGCAAGACCAAATTTCAATGGATTTAGGAACTGATGGTGTATTTTGATTTAAAATGATCCAAAGATTACGATAAGATTATAAAATTTATCAAAATCTAAAAATAATATTTCCCTCTGAACTTTGATTAAGACTATACCCTTTGAAAATTTTCGAAATAGCTGGCCCCTTCGATTTGGCTGATACTTCGTTAATTTAAAGATTTTATCCTGTTAATGAGAAATAAATGAAATTTAGATTATAAATGTTTATACTATAGCCCTGGGGCCACTTCGAAAATTTCCCCCAAATTATTTTTTTTGTGATTGCAAGACCAAATATCAATGGATTAAGGAACTGATGAAGTATTTTTATTAAAAATGATCCAAAGATTACTTTCAGTTAATAAAATTGATCAAAATCAAAAAATAATGTTTCCCTCCGAAATTCGATTAAGACTATACACTTTGAAAATTTGAGAAAAAGCTTGCTCCTTCGATTTGGCTGAAACTTTGTTTAATAAAAGATTTAATCCTGTTAATGACAAATAAATGAAATTTAGATTATAAATGTTTATACTATGGCCCTTGGGCCACGTTGAAAGTTTCCCCCAAATTATTCTTTTTGTGATTGCAAGACCAAATTACAATGGATTTAGGAACTGCTGGTGTATTTTGATTCAAAATGATCCAAAGATAACGAAAAGTTTATTAAAATTATTGAAATCCAAAAATTATATTTCCCTCCGAATTTCAATTAGGACTTAAATTTAATGAATTAAGGGATAGGAAATAAACTTTTTGTAAATTGAGTAATGTCCATAATTAATGTATTGGACAAATATTGCACAATATTGCCTTTGCAAATTTTCGTAATAGCTTGCCCCTTCGATTTGGCTGATACTTCGAAAAATGAAAGATCTTATCCTGTTAATGAGAAATAAATAAAAATTAAGATTACAAATGAAGAAACTATGGCCCTGGGGCAACATCGAAAGTTTCCCCCAAATTATTCTTTTTGTTATTGCAAGACCAATTAATATCAATGGATTTAGGTACTGATCGTGCATTTTGATTCAAAAATCCAAAGATTACGATAAGATTATAAAATTTATCAAAATCAAAAAATAATGTTTCCCTCCGAAATTCGATTAAGACTATACACTTTGAAAATTTGAGAAAAAGCTTGCTCCTACGATTTGGCTGATACTTTGTTAAATAAAAGATTTCATCCTGTAAATGACATATAAATGAAATTTCGATTATAAATGTTTATACTATGGCCCTGGGGCCACTTCGAAAATTTCCCTCAAATTATTCTTTTTGTGATTGCAAGACCAAATATTAATGGATTTAGGATCTGATGGTGTATTTTGATTCGAAATGATCCAAAGATTACGATAAGATTATAAATATTATCACAATTTAAAAATAATATTTCCCTCCAAATTTTTATTAAGACTATACTCTTTGAAAATTTTCGAAATAGCTTGCCCCTTCGATTTGGCTGATACTTCGTTTAATTAAAGTTTTGATCCTGTTAATGACAAATAAATGAAATTAAGATTATAAATGTTTATACTATGGCCCTGGGGCCACTTCGAAAATATCCCCTAAATTATTCTTTTTGTGATTGCAAAACTTAATATCAATGGATTTAAGAAATGATGAGGTATTTTAATTCAAAATCATCCAAAGATTACTTTAAGATAATAAAATTTATCAAAATCAAAAAATAATATTTCCCTCCGAAATTCGATTTATACCCTTTGAAAATTTTCGAAATAGCTTGACCCTTCGATTTAACTGATACTTTGTTAAATGAAGGATCTTATCCTGTAAATGACAAATTAATAAAAATTTAGATTAAAAATGTTTATACTATGGCCTTGGGGCAACATCGAAAGTTTCCGCCAAATTATTCTTTTTGTGATTGCAATTCCAAATATTAATCAATTTAGGTACTGATGGTGTATTTTGATTCAAAATGAACCAAAGATTACGACAAAATTATAAAATTAATCAAAATCTTAAAATAATATTTCCCTCCGAATTTTATTAAGACTATACCCTTTGAAAATTTTAGAAATAGCTTGCCCCTTCGATTTGGCTGATACTTCGTAAAATAAAAGATTTTATCCTGTAAATGACAAATAAATGAAATTAAGATTATAAATGTTTATACTATGGCCCTGGGGCCACTTCGAAAATTTCCCCCAAATTATTCTTTTTGTGATTGCAAGACCAAATATCAATGGATTTAGGATCTGATGGTGTATTTTGATTCAAAATGATCCAAAGATTACGATTAAATTATAAAATTTATCAAAATCTAAAAATAATATTTCTCTCCGAATTTTTTTAAGACTATACCCTTTGAAAACTTTCGAAATAGCTTGCCCCTTCGATTTGGCTGATACTTCGTTAAATGAAAGACCTTATCCTGTAAATGACAAATCTATGAAATTTAGATTATAAATGTTTATCCTATGGCCCTGGGGCAACTTCGAAAGTTTCCCCCAAATTATTCTTTTTGTGATTGAAAGACCAAATATCAATGGATTAAGGTACTGATGGTGTATTTTGATTTAAAATGATCCAAAGATTACGATAAGATTATAAAATTTATCAAAATCTAAAAATAATATTTCCCTCCGAATTTTATGAAGACTATACCCTTTGAAAATTTTCAAAATAGCTTGCCCCTTCGATTTGGCTGATACTTTGTTAAATGAAAGATCTTATCCTGTAAATGACAAATAAATGAAATTTAGATTACAAATGTTTACACTATGGCCCTGGGGCCACTTTGAAAGTTTCCCCCAAATTATTCTATTTGTGATTGCAAAACCAAATAACAATGGATTTAGGAACTGCTGGTGTATTTTGATTTAAAATGATCTAAAGATTACGTAAAGATTATAAAATTTATCAAAATCTAAAAATAATATTTCCCTCTGAACTTTGATTAAGACTGACCCTTTGCAAATTTTCGAAATAGCTTGCCCCTTGAATTTGGCTGATATTTCGAAAAATGAAAGATCTTATCCTGGTGATGAGAAATAAATGAAATTTAGATAACAAATGTTTTTACTTTGGCCCTGGGACAACTTCGAAAGGTTCTTCAGAATTATTCTTTTTGTGATTGCAAGACCAAATATCAATGGATTTAGGTACTGATGGTGTATTTTGATTCAAAATGATCCAAAGATTACGATAAGATTATAAAATTTATCAAAATCTAAAAATAATATTTCCCTCCGAATTTTATTAAGACTATACCCTTTGAAAATTTTCGAAAAAGCTTGCTTCTTCGATTTGGCTGATACTTCTTAAAATGAAAGATCTTGTCCTGGAAATGACAAATAAATGAAATTAAGATAAAAAATGTTTATATTATGGCCCCGTGGCCACTTCGAAAATTTGCCCAAATTATTCTTTTTGTGATTGCAAGACCAAATATTAATGAATTTTGAAACTGATGGTGTATTTTGATTCAACATTATCCAAAGATTACGATAAGATTATAAAATTTATCAAAATCTAAAAATAATATTTCTCTCCGAATTTTATTAAGACTATACCCTTTGCAAATTTTCAAAATAGCTTGCCCCTTCGATTTGGCTGATACTTCGTTAAATAAAAGATCTTATCCTGTTAATGACAAATAAATGAAATTTAGATTATAAATGTTTATACTATGGCCCTGGGGCAACTTCGAAAGTTTCCCCCAAATTATTCTTTTTGTGATTGAAAGACCAAATATCAATGGATTTAGGTACTGATGGTGTATTTTGATTCAAAATGATCCAAAGATTACGATAAGATTATAAAATTTATCAAAATCTAAAAATAATATTTCCAACCGAATTTTATTAAGACTATACCCTTTGAAAATTTTCGAAATAGCTTGCCCCCTCGATTTGGCTGATACTTCGTTAAATGAAAGATCTTATCCTGTTAATGACAAATAAATGAAATTTAGATTACAAATGTTTATACTATGGCCCTGGGGCCACTTTGAAAGTTTCCCCCAAATTATTCTTTTTGTGATTGCAAGACCAAATTTCAATGGATTTAGGAACTGATGGTGTATTTTGATTTAAAATGATCCAAAGATTACGATAAGATTATAAAATTTATCAAAATCTAAAAATAATATTTCCCTCTGAACTTTGATTAAGACTATACCCTTTGAAAATTTTCGAAATAGCTGGCCCCTTCGATTTGGCTGATACTTCGTTAATTTAAAGATTTTATCCTGTTAATGAGAAATAAATGAAATTTAGATTATAAATGTTTATACTATAGCCCTGGGGCCACTTCGAAAATTTCCCCCAAATTATTTTTTTTGTGATTGCAAGACCAAATATCAATGGATTAAGGAACTGATGAAGTATTTTTATTAAAAATGATCCAAAGATTACTTTCAGTTAATAAAATTGATCAAAATCAAAAAATAATGTTTCCCTCCGAAATTCGATTAAGACTATACACTTTGAAAATTTGAGAAAAAGCTTGCTCCTTCGATTTGGCTGAAACTTTGTTTAATAAAAGATTTAATCCTGTTAATGACAAATAAATGAAATTTAGATTATAAATGTTTATACTTTGGCCCTTGGGCCACTTTGAAAGTTTCCCCCAAATTATTCTTTTTGTGATTGCAAGACCAAATATCAATGGATTAAGGAACTGATGGTGTATTTTAATTCAAAATGATCCAAAGATTACTTTCAGTTAATAAAATTTATCAAAATCAAAAAATAATGTTTCCCTCCGAAATTCGATTAAGACTATACACTTTGAAAATTTGAGAAAAAGCTTGCTCCTACGATTTGGCTGATACTTAGTTAAATAAAAGATTTCATCCTGTAAATGACAAATAAATGAAATTTCGATTATAAATGTTTATACTATGGCCCTGGGGCCACTTCGAAAATTTCCCTCAAATTATTCTTTTTGTGATTGCAAGACCAAATATTAATGGATTTAGGATCTGATGGTATATTTTGATTCGAAATGATCCAAAGATTACGATAAGATTATAAATATTATCACAATTTAAAAATAATATTTCCCTCCGAATTTTTATTAAGACTATACTCTTTGAAAATTTTCGAAATAGCTTGCCCCTTCGATTTGGCTGATACTTCGTTAAATTAAAGTTTTGATCCTGTAAATGACAAATAAATGAAATTTAGATTATAAATGTTTATACTATGGCCCTGGGGCCACTTCGAAAATATCCCCCAAATTATTCTTTTTGTGATTGCAAAACTTAATATCAATGGATTTAAGAACTGATGGGATATTTTAATTCAAAATCATCCAAAGATTACTTTAAGATAATAAAATTTATCAAAATCAAAAAATAATATTTCCCTCCGAAATTCGATTTATACCCTTTGAAAATTTTCGAAATAGCTTGACCCTTCGATTTAACTGATACTTTGTTAAATGAAGGATCTTATCCTGTAAATGACAAATTAATAAAAATTAAGATTAAAAATGTTTATACTATGGCCCTGGGGCAACATCGAAAGTTTCCGCCAAATTATTCTTTTCGTGATTGCAATTCCAAATATTAATCAATTTAGGTACTGATGGTGTATTTTGATTCAAAATGAACCAAAGATTACGACAAAATTATAAAATTAATCAAAATCTTAAAATAATATTTCCCTCCGAATTTTATTAAGACCTTTGAAAATTTTAGAAATAGCTTGCCCCTTCGATTTGGCTGATACTTCGTAAAATAAAAGATTTTATCCTGTAAATGACAAATAAATGAAATTAAGATTATAAATGTTTATACTATGGCCATGGGGCCACTTCGAAAATTTCCCCCAAATTATTCTTTTTGTGATTGCAAGACCAAATATCAATAGATTAAGGAACTGATGGTGTACATTAATTCAAAATGATCCAAAGATTACTTTCAGATAATAAAATTTATGAAAATCAAAAAATAATGTTTCCCTCCGAAATTCGATTAAGACTATACACTTTGAAAATTTTAGAAAAAGCTTGCTCCTACGATTTGGCTGATACTTAGTTAAATAAAAGATTTCATCCTGTAAATGACAAATAAATGAAATTTCGATTATAAATGTTTATACTATGGCCCTTGGGCCACTTCGAAAATTTCCCTCAAATGATTCTTTTTGTGATTGCAAGACCAAATATTAATGGTTTTAGGATCTGATGGTGTATTTTGATTCGAAATGATCCAAAGATTACGATAAGATTATAAATATTATCACAATTTAAAAATAATATTTCCCTCCGAATTTTTATTAATAGCTTGCCCCTTCGATTTGGCTGATACTTCGTTAAATAAAAGTTTTGATCCTGTTAATGACAAATAAATGAAATTAAGATTATAAATGATTATACTATGGCCCTGGGGACACTTCGAAAATATCCCCCAAATTATTCTTTTTGTGATTGCAAAACTTAATATCAATGGATTTAAGAACTGATGAGGTATTTTAATTCAAAATCAACCAAAGATTACTTTAAGAAAATAAAATTTATCAAAATCAAAAAATAATATTTCCCTCCGAAATTCGATTTATACCCTTTGAAAATTTTCGAAATAGCTTGACCCTTCGATTTAACTGATACTTTGTTAAATGAAGGATCTTATCCTGTAAATGACAAATTAATAAAAATTTAGATTAAAAATGTTTATACTATGGCCCTGGGGCAACATTAAAGTTTCCGCCAAATTATTCTTTTTGTGATTGCAATACCAAATATTAATCAATTTAGGTACTGATGGTGTATTTTGATTCAAAATGAACCAAAGATTACGACAAAATTATAAAATTAATCAAAATCTAAAAATAATATTTCCCTCCGAATTTTATTAAGACTATACCCTTTGAAAATTTTAGAAATAGCTTGCCCCTTCGATTTGGCTGATACTTCGTAAAATAAAAGATTTTATCCTGTAAATGACAAATAAATGAAATTTAGATTATAAATGTTTATACTATGGCCCTGGGGCCACTTCGAAAATTTCCCCCAAATTATTCTTTTTTTGATTGCAAGACCAAATATCAAAAGATTAAAGAACTGATGGTGTATTTTAATTCAAAATGATCCAAAGATTACTTTCAGATAATAAAATTTATCAAAATCAAAAAATAATGTTTCCCTCCGAAATTCGATTAAGACTATACACTTTGAAAATTTGAGAAAAAGCTTGCTCCTTCGATTTGGCTGATACTTCGTTTAATAAAATTTTTAATCCTGTTTATGACAAATAAATGAAATTTAGATTATAAATGTTTATACTATGGCCCTTGGGCCACGTTGAAAGTTTCCCCCAAATTATTCTTTTTGTGATTGCAAGACCAAATAACCATGGATTTAGGAACTGATGGTGTATTTTAATTCAAAATGACCCAAAGATTACTTTCAGATAATAAAATTTATCAAAATCAAAAAATAATGTTTCCCTCCGAAATTCGATTAAGACTATACACTTTGAAAATTTGAGAAAAAGCTTGCTCCTTCGATTTGGCTGATACTTCGTTAAATTAAAGATTTAATCCTGTTTATGACAAATAAATGAAATTTAGATTATAAATGTTTATACTATGGCCCTTGGGCCACGTTGAAAGTTTCCCCCAAATTATTCTTTTTGTGATTGCAAGACCAAATAACAATGGATTTAGGAACTGCTGGTGTATTTTGATTCAAAATGATCCAAAGATAACGAAAAGTTTATTAAAATTATTGAAATCCAAAAATAAAATTTCCCTCCGAATTTCAATTAGGACTTAAATTTAATGAATTAAGGGATAGGAAATAAACTTTTTGTAAATTGAGTAATGTCCATAATTAATGTATTGGACAAATATTGCACAATATTGCCTTTGCAAATTTTCGTAATAGCTTGCCCCTTCGATTTGGCTGATACTTCGAAAAATGAAAGATCTTATCCTGTTAATGAGAAATAAATGAAATTAAGATTACAAATGTTTAAACTATGGCCCTGGGGCAACATCGAAAGTTTCCCCCAAATTATTCTTTTTCTGATTGCAAGACCAAATATCAATGGATTTAGGTACTGATCGTGCATTTTGATTCAAAATGATCCAAAGATTACGAAAGGATTATAAAATTTATCAAAATCTAAAAAAAATATTTCCCTCCGAATTTTATTAAGACTATACCCTTTGAAAATTTTCGAAATAGCTTGCCCCTTCGATTTGGCTAATACTTCGTTAAATAAAAGATTTTATCCTGTAAATGACAAATAAATGAAATTAGGATTATAAATGTTTATACTATGGCCCTGGGGCCACTTCAAACATTTTCCCCAAAATATTCTTTTTGTGATTGCAAGACCAAATATCAATGGATTAAGGAACTGATGGTGTATTTTGATTCAAAATGATCCAAAGATAACGATTAAATTATTAAAATTATTGAAATCCAAAAATGATATTCCCCTCCGAATTTCGATTAAGACTATTTCCCTTTGCAAATTTTCGAAATAGCTTGCCCCTTCGATTTGGCTGATTCTTCGAAAAATGAAAGATCTTATCCTGTTAATGACAAATAAATAAAATTCAGATTACAAATGTTTATACTATGGCCCTGGGGCCACTTTGAAAGTTTCCCCCAAATTATTCTTTTTGTGATTGCAAGACCAAATATCAATGGATTTAGGAACTAATGGGGTATTTTGATTCAAAATGATCCAAAGATAACAATAAGATTATAAAATTTATCAAAATCTAAAAATAATATTTCCCTCTGTATTTTGATTAAGACTATACCCTTCGAAAATTTTCGAAATAGCTTGCGCATTCGATTTGGCTGATACTTCGTTAAATGAAAGATCTTATACTGTAAATGACAAATAAATGAATATTAGATTACAAATGTTTATATTATGGCGCTGGGGCCACATCAAAAATTTCCCCTTATCATTCTTTTTGTGATTGCAAGACCAAATTTTAATAGATTTAGGAACTGATGGTGTATTTTGATTCAAAATGATCCAAAGATTTCGATAAGATTATAAAATTTATCAAAATCTAAAAATAATATTTCCCTCTAAACTTTGATTAAGACTGACCCTTTGCAAATTTTCGAAATAGCTTGCCCCTACGATTTGGCTGATATTTCGAAAAACGAAAGATCGTATACTGTTAATGAGAATCAAATGAAATTAAGATTACAAATGTTTTTACTTTGGCCCTGGGGCAACTTCGAAAGGTTCTTCAGAATTATTCTTTTTGTGATTGCAAGACCAAATATCAATGGATTTAGGTACTGATGGTGTATTTTGATTCAAAATGATCCAAAGATTACGATAAGATTATAAAATTTATCAAAATCTAAAAATAATATTTCCAACCGAATTTTATTAAGACTATACCCTTTGAAAATTCTCGAAATAGCTTGCCCCTTCGATTTGGCTGATACTTCGTTAAATGAAAGATCTTATCCTGTAAATGACTAATAAATTAAATTTAGATTATAAATGTTTATACTATGGCCCTGGGGCCACTTCGAAAATTTCCCCCAAATTATTCTTTTTGTGATTGCAAAGACCAAATATCAATGGATTTAGGATCTGATGGTGTATTTTGATTCAAAATGATCCAAAGATTACGATAAAATTATAAAATTTATCAGAATCTAAAAATAATATTTCTCTCCGAATTTTATTAAGACTATACCCTTTGAAAATTTTCGAAATAGCTTGCCCCTTCGATTTGGCTGATACTTCGTTAAATGAAAGATCTTATCCTGTAAATGACAAATAAATGAAATTTAGATTATAAATGTTTATACTATGGCCCTGGGGAAACTTCGAAAGTTTCCCCCAAATTATTCTTTTTGTGATTAAAAGACCAAATATCAATCGATTTAGGTACTGTTGGTGTATTTTGATTCAAAATGATCCAAAGATTACGATTAGATTGTAAAATTTATCAAAATATAAAAATAATATTTCCCTCCGAATTTTATTAAGACTATACCCTTTAAAAATTTTCGAAATAGCTTGCCATCCCGATTTGGCTGATACTTCGTTAAATAAAAGATCTTATACTGTAAATGACAAATAAATGAAATTTTGATTATAAATGTTTATACTATGGCGCTGGGGCCACTTCGAAATATACCCCTTTTTATTCTTTTTGTGATTGCAAGACCAAATTTCAATGGATTAAGGAACTGATGGTGTATTTTAATTCAAAATGATCCAAAGATTACTTTCAGAAAATAAAATTTATCAAAATCAAAAAATAATGTTTCCCACCGAAAATCGATTAAGACTATACACTTTGAAAATTTTAGAAAAAGCTTGCTCCTACGATTTGGCTGATACTTCGTTAATTATAAGATTTTATCCTGTTAATGACAAATAAATGAAATTTAGATTATAAATGTTTATACTATGGCCCTGGGGCAACTTCGAAAGTTTCCCCCAAATTATTCTTTTTGTGATTGAAAGACCAAATATCAATGGATTTAGGTACTGATGGTGTATTTTGATTCAAAATGATCCAAAGATTACGATAAGATTATAAAATTTATCAAAATCTAAAAATAATATTTCCAACCGAATTTTATTAAGACTATACCCTTTGAAAATTTTCGAAATAGCTTGCCCCCTCGATTTGGCTGATACTTCGTTAAATGAAAGATCTTATCCTGTTAATGACAAATAAATGAAATTTAGATTACAAATGTTTATACTATGGCCCTGGGGCCACTTTGAAAGTTTCCCCCAAATTATTCTTTTTGTGATTGCAAGACCAAATTTCAATGGATTTAGGAACTGATGGTGTATTTTGATTTAAAATGATCCAAAGATTACGATAAGATTATAAAATTTATCAAAATCTAAAAATAATATTTCCCTCTGAACTTTGATTAAGACTATACCCTTTGAAAATTTTCGAAATAGCTGGCCCCTTCGATTTGGCTGATACTTCGTTAATTTAAAGATTTTATCCTGTTAATGAGAAATAAATGAAATTTAGATTATAAATGTTTATACTATAGCCCTGGGGCCACTTCGAAAATTTCCCCCAAATTATTTTTTTTGTGATTGCAAGACCAAATATCAATGGATTAAGGAACTGATGAAGTATTTTTATTAAAAATGATCCAAAGATTACTTTCAGTTAATAAAATTGATCAAAATCAAAAAATAATGTTTCCCTCCGAAATTCGATTAAGACTATACACTTTGAAAATTTGAGAAAAAGCTTGCTCCTTCGATTTGGCTGAAACTTTGTTTAATAAAAGATTTAATCCTGTTAATGACAAATAAATGAAATTTAGATTATAAATGTTTATACTATGGCCCTTGGGCCACGTTGAAAGTTTCCCCCAAATTATTCTTTTTGTGATTGCAAGACCAAATTACAATGGATTTAGGAACTGCTGGTGTATTTTGATTCAAAATGATCCAAAGATAACGAAAAGTTTATTAAAATTATTGAAATCCAAAAATTATATTTCCCTCCGAATTTCAATTAGGACTTAAATTTAATGAATTAAGGGATAGGAAATAAACTTTTTGTAAATTGAGTAATGTCCATAATTAATGTATTGGACAAATATTGCACAATATTGCCTTTGCAAATTTTCGTAATAGCTTGCCCCTTCGATTTGGCTGATACTTCGAAAAATGAAAGATCTTATCCTGTTAATGAGAAATAAATAAAAATTAAGATTACAAATGAAGAAACTATGGCCCTGGGGCAACATCGAAAGTTTCCCCCAAATTATTCTTTTTGTTATTGCAAGACCAATTAATATCAATGGATTTAGGTACTGATCGTGCATTTTGATTCAAAAATCCAAAGATTACGATAAGATTATAAAATTTATCAAAATCAAAAAATAATGTTTCCCTCCGAAATTCGATTAAGACTATACACTTTGAAAATTTGAGAAAAAGCTTGCTCCTACGATTTGGCTGATACTTTGTTAAATAAAAGATTTCATCCTGTAAATGACATATAAATGAAATTTCGATTATAAATGTTTATACTATGGCCCTGGGGCCACTTCGAAAATTTCCCTCAAATTATTCTTTTTGTGATTGCAAGACCAAATATTAATGGATTTAGGATCTGATGGTGTATTTTGATTCGAAATGATCCAAAGATTACGATAAGATTATAAATATTATCACAATTTAAAAATAATATTTCCCTCCAAATTTTTATTAAGACTATACTCTTTGAAAATTTTCGAAATAGCTTGCCCCTTCGATTTGGCTGATACTTCGTTTAATTAAAGTTTTGATCCTGTTAATGACAAATAAATGAAATTAAGATTATAAATGTTTATACTATGGCCCTGGGGCCACTTCGAAAATATCCCCTAAATTATTCTTTTTGTGATTGCAAAACTTAATATCAATGGATTTAAGAAATGATGAGGTATTTTAATTCAAAATCATCCAAAGATTACTTTAAGATAATAAAATTTATCAAAATCAAAAAATAATATTTCCCTCCGAAATTCGATTTATACCCTTTGAAAATTTTCGAAATAGCTTGACCCTTCGATTTAACTGATACTTTGTTAAATGAAGGATCTTATCCTGTAAATGACAAATTAATAAAAATTTAGATTAAAAATGTTTATACTATGGCCTTGGGGCAACATCGAAAGTTTCCGCCAAATTATTCTTTTTGTGATTGCAATTCCAAATATTAATCAATTTAGGTACTGATGGTGTATTTTGATTCAAAATGAACCAAAGATTACGACAAAATTATAAAATTAATCAAAATCTTAAAATAATATTTCCCTCCGAATTTTATTAAGACTATACCCTTTGAAAATTTTAGAAATAGCTTGCCCCTTCGATTTGGCTGATACTTCGTAAAATAAAAGATTTTATCCTGTAAATGACAAATAAATGAAATTAAGATTATAAATGTTTATACTATGGCCCTGGGGCCACTTCGAAAATTTCCCCCAAATTATTCTTTTTGTGATTGCAAGACCAAATATCAATGGATTTAGGATCTGATGGTGTATTTTGATTCAAAATGATCCAAAGATTACGATTAAATTATAAAATTTATCAAAATCTAAAAATAATATTTCTCTCCGAATTTTTTTAAGACTATACCCTTTGAAAACTTTCGAAATAGCTTGCCCCTTCGATTTGGCTGATACTTCGTTAAATGAAAGACCTTATCCTGTAAATGACAAATCTATGAAATTTAGATTATAAATGTTTATCCTATGGCCCTGGGGCAACTTCGAAAGTTTCCCCCAAATTATTCTTTTTGTGATTGAAAGACCAAATATCAATGGATTAAGGTACTGATGGTGTATTTTGATTTAAAATGATCCAAAGATTACGATAAGATTATAAAATTTATCAAAATCTAAAAATAATATTTCCCTCCGAATTTTATGAAGACTATACCCTTTGAAAATTTTCAAAATAGCTTGCCCCTTCGATTTGGCTGATACTTTGTTAAATGAAAGATCTTATCCTGTAAATGACAAATAAATGAAATTTAGATTACAAATGTTTACACTATGGCCCTGGGGCCACTTTGAAAGTTTCCCCCAAATTATTCTATTTGTGATTGCAAAACCAAATAACAATGGATTTAGGAACTGCTGGTGTATTTTGATTTAAAATGATCTAAAGATTACGTAAAGATTATAAAATTTATCAAAATCTAAAAATAATATTTCCCTCTGAACTTTGATTAAGACTGACCCTTTGCAAATTTTCGAAATAGCTTGCCCCTTGAATTTGGCTGATATTTCGAAAAATGAAAGATCTTATCCTGGTGATGAGAAATAAATGAAATTTAGATAACAAATGTTTTTACTTTGGCCCTGGGACAACTTCGAAAGGTTCTTCAGAATTATTCTTTTTGTGATTGCAAGACCAAATATCAATGGATTTAGGTACTGATGGTGTATTTTGATTCAAAATGATCCAAAGATTACGATAAGATTATAAAATTTATCAAAATCTAAAAATAATATTTCCCTCCGAATTTTATTAAGACTATACCCTTTGAAAATTTTCGAAAAAGCTTGCTTCTTCGATTTGGCTGATACTTCTTAAAATGAAAGATCTTGTCCTGGAAATGACAAATAAATGAAATTAAGATAAAAAATGTTTATATTATGGCCCCGTGGCCACTTCGAAAATTTGCCCAAATTATTCTTTTTGTGATTGCAAGACCAAATATTAATGAATTTTGAAACTGATGGTGTATTTTGATTCAACATTATCCAAAGATTACGATAAGATTATAAAATTTATCAAAATCTAAAAATAATATTTCTCTCCGAATTTTATTAAGACTATACCCTTTGCAAATTTTCAAAATAGCTTGCCCCTTCGATTTGGCTGATACTTCGTTAAATAAAAGATCTTATCCTGTTAATGACAAATAAATGAAATTTAGATTATAAATGTTTATACTATGGCCCTGGGGCAACTTCGAAAGTTTCCCCCAAATTATTCTTTTTGTGATTGAAAGACCAAATATCAATGGATTTAGGTACTGATGGTGTATTTTGATTCAAAATGATCCAAAGATTACGATAAGATTATAAAATTTATCAAAATCTAAAAATAATATTTCCAACCGAATTTTATTAAGACTATACCCTTTGAAAATTTTCGAAATAGCTTGCCCCCTCGATTTGGCTGATACTTCGTTAAATGAAAGATCTTATCCTGTTAATGACAAATAAATGAAATTTAGATTACAAATGTTTATACTATGGCCCTGGGGCCACTTTGAAAGTTTCCCCCAAATTATTCTTTTTGTGATTGCAAGACCAAATTTCAATGGATTTAGGAACTGATGGTGTATTTTGATTTAAAATGATCCAAAGATTACGATAAGATTATAAAATTTATCAAAATCTAAAAATAATATTTCCCTCTGAACTTTGATTAAGACTATACCCTTTGAAAATTTTCGAAATAGCTGGCCCCTTCGATTTGGCTGATACTTCGTTAATTTAAAGATTTTATCCTGTTAATGAGAAATAAATGAAATTTAGATTATAAATGTTTATACTATAGCCCTGGGGCCACTTCGAAAATTTCCCCCAAATTATTTTTTTTGTGATTGCAAGACCAAATATCAATGGATTAAGGAACTGATGAAGTATTTTTATTAAAAATGATCCAAAGATTACTTTCAGTTAATAAAATTGATCAAAATCAAAAAATAATGTTTCCCTCCGAAATTCGATTAAGACTATACACTTTGAAAATTTGAGAAAAAGCTTGCTCCTTCGATTTGGCTGAAACTTTGTTTAATAAAAGATTTAATCCTGTTAATGACAAATAAATGAAATTTAGATTATAAATGTTTATACTTTGGCCCTTGGGCCACTTTGAAAGTTTCCCCCAAATTATTCTTTTTGTGATTGCAAGACCAAATATCAATGGATTAAGGAACTGATGGTGTATTTTAATTCAAAATGATCCAAAGATTACTTTCAGTTAATAAAATTTATCAAAATCAAAAAATAATGTTTCCCTCCGAAATTCGATTAAGACTATACACTTTGAAAATTTGAGAAAAAGCTTGCTCCTACGATTTGGCTGATACTTAGTTAAATAAAAGATTTCATCCTGTAAATGACAAATAAATGAAATTTCGATTATAAATGTTTATACTATGGCCCTGGGGCCACTTCGAAAATTTCCCTCAAATTATTCTTTTTGTGATTGCAAGACCAAATATTAATGGATTTAGGATCTGATGGTATATTTTGATTCGAAATGATCCAAAGATTACGATAAGATTATAAATATTATCACAATTTAAAAATAATATTTCCCTCCGAATTTTTATTAAGACTATACTCTTTGAAAATTTTCGAAATAGCTTGCCCCTTCGATTTGGCTGATACTTCGTTAAATTAAAGTTTTGATCCTGTAAATGACAAATAAATGAAATTTAGATTATAAATGTTTATACTATGGCCCTGGGGCCACTTCGAAAATATCCCCCAAATTATTCTTTTTGTGATTGCAAAACTTAATATCAATGGATTTAAGAACTGATGGGATATTTTAATTCAAAATCATCCAAAGATTACTTTAAGATAATAAAATTTATCAAAATCAAAAAATAATATTTCCCTCCGAAATTCGATTTATACCCTTTGAAAATTTTCGAAATAGCTTGACCCTTCGATTTAACTGATACTTTGTTAAATGAAGGATCTTATCCTGTAAATGACAAATTAATAAAAATTAAGATTAAAAATGTTTATACTATGGCCCTGGGGCAACATCGAAAGTTTCCGCCAAATTATTCTTTTCGTGATTGCAATTCCAAATATTAATCAATTTAGGTACTGATGGTGTATTTTGATTCAAAATGAACCAAAGATTACGACAAAATTATAAAATTAATCAAAATCTTAAAATAATATTTCCCTCCGAATTTTATTAAGACCTTTGAAAATTTTAGAAATAGCTTGCCCCTTCGATTTGGCTGATACTTCGTAAAATAAAAGATTTTATCCTGTAAATGACAAATAAATGAAATTAAGATTATAAATGTTTATACTATGGCCATGGGGCCACTTCGAAAATTTCCCCCAAATTATTCTTTTTGTGATTGCAAGACCAAATATCAATAGATTAAGGAACTGATGGTGTACATTAATTCAAAATGATCCAAAGATTACTTTCAGATAATAAAATTTATGAAAATCAAAAAATAATGTTTCCCTCCGAAATTCGATTAAGACTATACACTTTGAAAATTTTAGAAAAAGCTTGCTCCTACGATTTGGCTGATACTTAGTTAAATAAAAGATTTCATCCTGTAAATGACAAATAAATGAAATTTCGATTATAAATGTTTATACTATGGCCCTTGGGCCACTTCGAAAATTTCCCTCAAATGATTCTTTTTGTGATTGCAAGACCAAATATTAATGGTTTTAGGATCTGATGGTGTATTTTGATTCGAAATGATCCAAAGATTACGATAAGATTATAAATATTATCACAATTTAAAAATAATATTTCCCTCCGAATTTTTATTAATAGCTTGCCCCTTCGATTTGGCTGATACTTCGTTAAATAAAAGTTTTGATCCTGTTAATGACAAATAAATGAAATTAAGATTATAAATGATTATACTATGGCCCTGGGGACACTTCGAAAATATCCCCCAAATTATTCTTTTTGTGATTGCAAAACTTAATATCAATGGATTTAAGAACTGATGAGGTATTTTAATTCAAAATCAACCAAAGATTACTTTAAGAAAATAAAATTTATCAAAATCAAAAAATAATATTTCCCTCCGAAATTCGATTTATACCCTTTGAAAATTTTCGAAATAGCTTGACCCTTCGATTTAACTGATACTTTGTTAAATGAAGGATCTTATCCTGTAAATGACAAATTAATAAAAATTTAGATTAAAAATGTTTATACTATGGCCCTGGGGCAACATTAAAGTTTCCGCCAAATTATTCTTTTTGTGATTGCAATACCAAATATTAATCAATTTAGGTACTGATGGTGTATTTTGATTCAAAATGAACCAAAGATTACGACAAAATTATAAAATTAATCAAAATCTAAAAATAATATTTCCCTCCGAATTTTATTAAGACTATACCCTTTGAAAATTTTAGAAATAGCTTGCCCCTTCGATTTGGCTGATACTTCGTAAAATAAAAGATTTTATCCTGTAAATGACAAATAAATGAAATTTAGATTATAAATGTTTATACTATGGCCCTGGGGCCACTTCGAAAATTTCCCCCAAATTATTCTTTTTTTGATTGCAAGACCAAATATCAAAAGATTAAAGAACTGATGGTGTATTTTAATTCAAAATGATCCAAAGATTACTTTCAGATAATAAAATTTATCAAAATCAAAAAATAATGTTTCCCTCCGAAATTCGATTAAGACTATACACTTTGAAAATTTGAGAAAAAGCTTGCTCCTTCGATTTGGCTGATACTTCGTTTAATAAAATTTTTAATCCTGTTTATGACAAATAAATGAAATTTAGATTATAAATGTTTATACTATGGCCCTTGGGCCACGTTGAAAGTTTCCCCCAAATTATTCTTTTTGTGATTGCAAGACCAAATAACCATGGATTTAGGAACTGATGGTGTATTTTAATTCAAAATGACCCAAAGATTACTTTCAGATAATAAAATTTATCAAAATCAAAAAATAATGTTTCCCTCCGAAATTCGATTAAGACTATACACTTTGAAAATTTGAGAAAAAGCTTGCTCCTTCGATTTGGCTGATACTTCGTTAAATTAAAGATTTAATCCTGTTTATGACAAATAAATGAAATTTAGATTATAAATGTTTATACTATGGCCCTTGGGCCACGTTGAAAGTTTCCCCCAAATTATTCTTTTTGTGATTGCAAGACCAAATAACAATGGATTTAGGAACTGCTGGTGTATTTTGATTCAAAATGATCCAAAGATAACGAAAAGTTTATTAAAATTATTGAAATCCAAAAATAAAATTTCCCTCCGAATTTCAATTAGGACTTAAATTTAATGAATTAAGGGATAGGAAATAAACTTTTTGTAAATTGAGTAATGTCCATAATTAATGTATTGGACAAATATTGCACAATATTGCCTTTGCAAATTTTCGTAATAGCTTGCCCCTTCGATTTGGCTGATACTTCGAAAAATGAAAGATCTTATCCTGTTAATGAGAAATAAATGAAATTAAGATTACAAATGTTTAAACTATGGCCCTGGGGCAACATCGAAAGTTTCCCCCAAATTATTCTTTTTCTGATTGCAAGACCAAATATCAATGGATTTAGGTACTGATCGTGCATTTTGATTCAAAATGATCCAAAGATTACGAAAGGATTATAAAATTTATCAAAATCTAAAAAAAATATTTCCCTCCGAATTTTATTAAGACTATACCCTTTGAAAATTTTCGAAATAGCTTGCCCCTTCGATTTGGCTAATACTTCGTTAAATAAAAGATTTTATCCTGTAAATGACAAATAAATGAAATTAGGATTATAAATGTTTATACTATGGCCCTGGGGCCACTTCAAACATTTTCCCCAAAATATTCTTTTTGTGATTGCAAGACCAAATATCAATGGATTAAGGAACTGATGGTGTATTTTGATTCAAAATGATCCAAAGATAACGATTAAATTATTAAAATTATTGAAATCCAAAAATGATATTCCCCTCCGAATTTCGATTAAGACTATTTCCCTTTGCAAATTTTCGAAATAGCTTGCCCCTTCGATTTGGCTGATTCTTCGAAAAATGAAAGATCTTATCCTGTTAATGACAAATAAATAAAATTCAGATTACAAATGTTTATACTATGGCCCTGGGGCCACTTTGAAAGTTTCCCCCAAATTATTCTTTTTGTGATTGCAAGACCAAATATCAATGGATTTAGGAACTAATGGGGTATTTTGATTCAAAATGATCCAAAGATAACAATAAGATTATAAAATTTATCAAAATCTAAAAATAATATTTCCCTCTGTATTTTGATTAAGACTATACCCTTCGAAAATTTTCGAAATAGCTTGCGCATTCGATTTGGCTGATACTTCGTTAAATGAAAGATCTTATACTGTAAATGACAAATAAATGAATATTAGATTACAAATGTTTATATTATGGCGCTGGGGCCACATCAAAAATTTCCCCTTATCATTCTTTTTGTGATTGCAAGACCAAATTTTAATAGATTTAGGAACTGATGGTGTATTTTGATTCAAAATGATCCAAAGATTTCGATAAGATTATAAAATTTATCAAAATCTAAAAATAATATTTCCCTCTAAACTTTGATTAAGACTGACCCTTTGCAAATTTTCGAAATAGCTTGCCCCTACGATTTGGCTGATATTTCGAAAAACGAAAGATCGTATACTGTTAATGAGAATCAAATGAAATTAAGATTACAAATGTTTTTACTTTGGCCCTGGGGCAACTTCGAAAGGTTCTTCAGAATTATTCTTTTTGTGATTGCAAGACCAAATATCAATGGATTTAGGTACTGATGGTGTATTTTGATTCAAAATGATCCAAAGATTACGATAAGATTATAAAATTTATCAAAATCTAAAAATAATATTTCCAACCGAATTTTATTAAGACTATACCCTTTGAAAATTCTCGAAATAGCTTGCCCCTTCGATTTGGCTGATACTTCGTTAAATGAAAGATCTTATCCTGTAAATGACTAATAAATTAAATTTAGATTATAAATGTTTATACTATGGCCCTGGGGCCACTTCGAAAATTTCCCCCAAATTATTCTTTTTGTGATTGCAAAGACCAAATATCAATGGATTTAGGATCTGATGGTGTATTTTGATTCAAAATGATCCAAAGATTACGATAAAATTATAAAATTTATCAGAATCTAAAAATAATATTTCTCTCCGAATTTTATTAAGACTATACCCTTTGAAAATTTTCGAAATAGCTTGCCCCTTCGATTTGGCTGATACTTCGTTAAATGAAAGATCTTATCCTGTAAATGACAAATAAATGAAATTTAGATTATAAATGTTTATACTATGGCCCTGGGGAAACTTCGAAAGTTTCCCCCAAATTATTCTTTTTGTGATTAAAAGACCAAATATCAATCGATTTAGGTACTGTTGGTGTATTTTGATTCAAAATGATCCAAAGATTACGATTAGATTGTAAAATTTATCAAAATATAAAAATAATATTTCCCTCCGAATTTTATTAAGACTATACCCTTTAAAAATTTTCGAAATAGCTTGCCATCCCGATTTGGCTGATACTTCGTTAAATAAAAGATCTTATACTGTAAATGACAAATAAATGAAATTTTGATTATAAATGTTTATACTATGGCGCTGGGGCCACTTCGAAATATACCCCTTTTTATTCTTTTTGTGATTGCAAGACCAAATTTCAATGGATTAAGGAACTGATGGTGTATTTTAATTCAAAATGATCCAAAGATTACTTTCAGAAAATAAAATTTATCAAAATCAAAAAATAATGTTTCCCACCGAAAATCGATTAAGACTATACACTTTGAAAATTTTAGAAAAAGCTTGCTCCTACGATTTGGCTGATACTTCGTTAATTATAAGATTTTATCCTGTTAATGACAAATAAATGAAATTTAGATTATAAATGTTTATACTATGGCCCTGGGGCCACTTCGAAAATTTCCCTCAAATTATTCTTTTTGTGATTGCAAGACCAAATATTAATGGTTTTAGGATCTGATGGTGCATTTTGATTCGAAATGATCCAAAGATTACGATAAGATTATAAATATTATCAAAATTTAAAAATAATATTTCCCTCCGAATTTTATTAAGACTATACCCTTTGAAAATTTTCGAAATAGCTTGCCTTTTCGATTTGGCTAATACTTCGTTAAATGTAAGATCTTATCCTGTAAATGACAAATAAATTTAATTTAGATTATAAATGTTTATACTATGGCGCTGGGGCCACTTTGAAAATTTCCCCTTATTATTCTTTTTGTGATTGCAAGACCAAATATCAATAGATTTAGGAACTGATGGTGTATTTTGATTTAAAATGATCCAAAGATTACGATAAGTTTATAAAATTTATCAAAATCTAAAAATAATATTTCCCTCTGAATTTTGATTAAGACTATACCCCTTGCAAATTTTCGAAATAGCTTGCGCCTTCGATTTGGCTGATACTTCGTAAAATGAAATATATTTAACTGTTAATGACAAATAAATGAAATTAAGATTATAAATGTTTAAACTATGGCCCTGGGGCCACTTCGAAAATTTCCCCCAAATTATTCCTTTTGCGATTGCAAGCCCAAATATCAATAGATTCAGGAACTAATGGTGTATTTTGATTCAAAATGATCCAAAGATAACGAAAAGTTTATTAAAATTATTGAAATCCAAAAATAATATTTCCCTCCGAATTTCAATTAAGACTTAAATTTAATGAATTATGGGATAGGAAATAAACTATTTGTAACTAGAGTAATGTCCATAATTAATGTATTGGACAAATATTGCACAAAATTGCCTTTGCAAATTTTCGTAATAGCTTGCCCCTTCGATTTGGCTGATACTTCGAAATAGGAAAGATTTTATCCTGTAAATGACAAATAAATGAAATTAGTATTATAAATGTTTATACTACGACCCTGGGGCCACTTCAAACATTTTCCCCCAAAATATTCTTTTTGTGATTGCAAGACCAAATATCAATGGATTTAGGAACTGATAATGTATTTTGATTCAAAATGATCCAAAGATTACGATTAAATTATTAAAATTATTGAAATCGAAAAATAATATTCCCCTCCGAATTTCGATTAAGACTATTCCCCTTTGCAAATTTTCGAAATAGCTTGCCCCTTCGATTTAGCTGATACTTCGAAAAATGAAAGATCTTATCCTCTTAATGACAAATAAATAAAATTTAGATTACAAATGTTTATACTATGGCTTTGGGGCCACTTTGAAAGTTTCCCCCAAATTATTCTTTTTGAGATTGCAAGACAAAATATCAATGGATTTAGGAACTAATGGGGTATTTTGATTCAAAATGATCCAAATATTACGATAAGATTATAAAATTATTCAAAATCAAAAAATAATATTTTCCTCCAAATTTCGATTAAGACTATATACCCTTTGAAAATTTTCGAAATAGCTTGCCCCTTCGATTTGGCTGATACTTCTTAAAATGAAAGATCTTATCCTGGAAATGACAAATAAATGAAATTAAGATTATAAATGTTTATATTCTGGCCCTGTGGCCACTTCGAAAATTTGCCCAAATTATTCTTTTTGTGATTGCAAGACCAAATATCAATGGATTTTACAACTGATGGTGTATTTTGATTCAACATTATCCAAAGATTACGATAAGTTTATAAAATTTATCAAATCAAAAAATAATATTTCCCTCCGAAATTTGATTAAGACTATATACCCTTTGAAAATTTTCGAAATAGCTTGCCCCTTCGATTTGTTAAATGAAAGATCTTATCCTGTTAATGACAGAAAATGAAATTTAGATTATAAATGTTTATACTATGGCCCTGAGGCCACTTCGAAAATTTCCGCCAAATTATTCTTTTTGTGATTGCAAGACCAAATATCAATAGATTAAGGAACTGATGGTATATTTTAATTCAAAATGATCCAAAGATTACTTTCAGATAATAAAATTTATCAAAATCAAAAAATAATGTTTCCCTCCGAAATTCGATTAAGACTATACACTTTGAAAATTTGAGAAAAAGCTTGCTCCTTCGATTTGGCTGATACTTCATTAAATAAAATATTTAATCCTGTTTATGACAAATAAATGAAATTTAGATTATAAATGTTTATACTATGGCCCTTGGGCCACGTTGAAAGTTTCCCCCAAATTATTCTTTTTGTGATTGCAAGACCAAATAACCATGGATTTAGGAACTGATGGTGTATTTTAATTCAAAATGATCCCAAAGATTACTTTCAGATAATAAAATTTATCAAAATCAAAAAATAATGTTTCCCTCCGAAATTCGATTAAGACTATACACTTTGAAAATTTGAGAAAAAGCTTGCTCCTTCGATTTGGCTGATACTTCGTTAAATTAAAGATTTAATCCTGTTTATGACAAATAAATGAAATTTAGATTATAAATGTTTATACTATGGCCCTTGGGCCACGTTGAAAGTTTCCCCCAAATTATTCTTTTTGTGATTGCAAGACCAAATAACAATGGATTTAGGAACTGCTGGTGTATTTTGATTCAAAATGATCCAAAGATAACGAAAAGTTTATTAAAATTATTGAAATCCAAAAATAATATTTCCCTCCGAATTTCAATTAGGACTTAAATTTAATGAATTAGGGGTTAGGAAATAAACTTTTTGTAAATTGAGTAATGTCCATAATTAATGTATTGGACAAATATTGCACAATATTGCCTTTGCAAATTTTCGTAATAGCTTGCCCCTTCGATTTGGCTGATACTTCGAAAAATAAAGGATCTTATCCTGTTAATGAGAAATAAATGAAATTAAGATTACA
This sequence comes from Isoperla grammatica, assembly GCA_945910005.1. Taxonomy (NCBI): domain Eukaryota; kingdom Metazoa; phylum Arthropoda; class Insecta; order Plecoptera; family Perlodidae; genus Isoperla; species Isoperla grammatica. The sequence continues at coordinate 38,782,529 of OX246737.1, read as the reverse complement.
AATGTTTAAACTATGGCCCTGGGGCAACATCGAAAGTTTCCCCCAAACTACTCTTTTTGTGATTGCAAGACCAAATATCAATGGATTTAGGTACTGATCGTGCATTTTGATTCAAAATGATCCAAAGATTACGATAAGATTATAAAATTTATCAAAATCTAAAAATAATATTTCCCTCTGAATTTTATTAAGACTTACCCTTTGAAAATTTTCGAAATAGCTTGCCCCTTCGATTTGGCTAATACTTCGTTAAATAAAAGATTTTATCCTGTAAATGACAAATAAATGAAATTAGGATTATAAATGTTTATACTATGGCCCTGGGGCCACTTCAAACATTTTCCCCAAAATATTCTTTTTGTGATTGCAAGACCAAATATCAATGGATTAAGGAACTTATGGTGTATTTTGATTCAAAATGATCCAAAGATTACGATTAAATTATTAAAATTATTGAAATCCAAAAATGATATTCCCCTCCGAATTTCGATTAAGACTATTTCCCTTTGCAAATTTTCGAAATAGCTTGCCCCTTCGATTTGGCTGATTCTTCGAAAAATGAAAGATCTTATCCTGTTAATGACAAATAAATAAAATTTAGATTACAAATGTTTATACTATGGCCCTGGGGCCACTTTGAAAGTTTCCCCCAAATTATTCTTTTTGTGATTGCAAGACCAAATATCAATGGATTTAGGAACTAATGGGGTATTTTGATTCAAAATGATCCCAAGATTACAATAAGATTATAAAATTTATCAAAATCTAAAAATAATATTTCCCTCTGTATTTTGATTAAGACTATACCCTTCGAAAATTTTCGAAATAGCTTGCGCATTCGATTTGGCTGATACTTCGTTAAATGAAAGATCTTATACTGTAAATAACAAATAAATGAATATTAGATTACAAATGTTTATATTATGGCGCTGGGGCCACATCAAAAATTTCCCCTTATCATTCTTTTTGGGATTGCAAGACCAAATTTCAATAGATTTAGGAACTGATGGTGTATTTTGATTCAAAATGATCCAAAGATTTCGATAAGATTATAAAATTTATCAAAATCTAAAAATAATATTTCCCTCTAAACTTTGATTAAGACTGACCCTTTGCAAATTTTCGAAATAGCTTGCCCCTACGATTTGGCTGATATTTCGAAAAACGAAAGATCTTATACTGTTAATGAGAAATAAATGAAATTTAGATTACAAATGTTTTTACTTTGGCCCTGGGGCAACTTCGAAAGGTTCTTCAGAATTATTCTTTTTGTGATTGCAAGACCAAATATCAATGGATTTAGGTACTGATGGTGTATTTTGATTCAAAATGATCCAAAGATTACGATAAGATTATAAAATTTATCAAAATCTAAAAATAATATTTCCAACCGAATTTTATTAAGACTATACCCTTTGAAAATTCTCGAAATAGCTTGCCCCTTCGATTTGGCTGATACTTCTTTAAATGAAAGATCTTATCCTGTAAATGACTAATAAATTAAATTTAGATTATAAATGTTTATACTATGGCCCTGGGGCCACTTCGAAAATTTCCCCCAAATTATTCTTTTTGTGATTGCAAGACCAAATATCAATGGATTTAGGATCTGATGAAGTATTTTGATTCAAAATGATCCAAAGATTACGATAAAATTATAAAATTTATCAGAATCTTAAAATAATATTTCTCTCCGAATTTTATTAAGACTATACCCTTTGAAAATTTTCGAAATAGCTTGCCCCTTCGATTTGGCTGATACTTCGTTAAATGAAAGATCTTATCCTGTAAATGACAAATAAATGAAATTTAGATTATAAATGTTTATACTATGGCCCTGGGGAAACGTCGAAAGTTTCCCCCAAATTATTCTTTTTGTGATTGAAAGACCAAATATCAATCGATTTAGGTACTGTTGGTGTATTTTGATTCAAAATGATCCAAAGATTACGATAAGATTGTAAAATTTATCAAAATATAAAAATAATATTTCCCTCTGAATTTTATTAAGACTATACCCTTTAAAAATTTTCGAAATAGCTTGCCATCCCGATTTGGCTGATACTTCGTAAAATAAAAGATCTTATACTGTAAATGACAAATAAATGAAATTTAGATTATAAATGTTTATACTATGGCGCTGGGGCCACTTCGAAATATACCCCTTTTTATTCTTTTTGTGATTGCAATACCAAATTTCAATGGATTAAGGAACTGATGGTGTATTTTAATTCAAAATGATCCAAAGATTACTTTCAGATAATAAAATTTATCAAAATCAAAAAATAATGTTTCCCACCGAAAATCGATTAAGACTATACACTTTGAAAATTTTAGAAAAAGCTTGCTCCTACGATTTGGCTGATACTTCGTTAATTATAAGATTTTATCCTGTTAATGACCAATAAATGAAATTAAGATTATAAATGTTTATACTATGGCCCTGGGGCCACTTCGAAAATTTCCCTCAAATTATTCTTTTTGTGATTGCAAGACCAAATATCAATAGATTAAGGAACTGATGGTGTATTTTAATTCAAAATGATCCAAAGATTACGATAAGATTATAAATATTATCAAAATTTAAAAATAATATTTCCCTCCGAATTTTATTAAGACTATACCCTTTGAAAATTTTCGAAATAGCTTGCCCCTTCGATTTGGCTAATACTTCGTTAAATGTAAGATCTTATCCTGTAAATGACAAATAAATTTAATTTAGATTATAAATGTTTATACTTTGGCGCTGGGGCCACTTTGAAAATTTCCCCTTATTATTCTTTTTGTGATTGCAAGACCAAATATCAATAGATTTAGAAACTGATGGTGTATTTTGATTCAAAATGATCCAAAGATTACGATAAGTTTATAAAATTTATCAAAATCTAAAAATAATATTTCCCTCTGAATTTTGATTAAGACTATACCCCTTGCAAATTTTCGAAATAGCTTGCGCCTTTGATTTGGCTGATACTTCGTAAAATGAAATATCTTTAACTGTTAATGACAAATAAATGAAATTAAGATTATAAATGTTTAAACTATGGCCCTGGGGCCACTTCGAAAATTTCCCCCAAATTATTCCTTTTGCGATTGCAAGCCCAAATATCAATAGATTCAGGAACTAATGGTGTATTTTGATTCAAAATGATCCAAAGATAACGAAAAGTTTATTAAAATTATTGAAATCCAAAAATAATATTTCCCTCCGAATTTCAATTAAGACTTAAATTTAATGAATTATGGGATAGGAAATAAACTATTTGTAACTAGAGTTATGTCCATAATTAATGTATTGGACAAATATTGCACAAAATTGCCTTTGCAAATTTTCGTAATAGCTTGCCCCTTCGATTTGGCTGATACTTCGAAAAAGGAAAGATTTTATCCTGTAAATGACAAATAAATGAAATTAGTATTATAAATATTTATACTATCACCCTGGGGCCACTTCAAACATTTTCCCCCAAAATATTCTTTTTGTGATTGCAAGACCAAATATCAATGGATTTAGGAACTGATGGTGTATTTTGATTCAAAATGATCCAAAGATTACGATTAAATTATTAAAATTATTGAAATCGAAAAATAATATTCCCCTCCGAATTTCGATTAAGACTATTCCCCTTTGCAAATTTTCGAAATAGCTTGCCCCTTCGATTTTGCTGATACTTCGAAAAATGAAAGATCTTATCCTGTTAATGACAAATAAATAAAATTTAGATTATAAATGTTTATACTATGGCCCTTGGGCCACTTTGAAAGTTTCCCCCAAATTATTCTTTTTGTGATTGCAAGACCAAATATCAATGGATTAAGGAACTGATGGTGTATTTTAATTCAAAACGATCCAAAGATTACTTTCAGTTAATAAAATTTATCAAAATCAAAAAATAATGTTTCCCTCCGAAATTCGATTAAGACTATACACTTTGAAAATTTGAGAAAAAGCTTGCTCCTACGATTTGGCTGATACTTAGTTAAATAAAAGATTTCATCCTGTAAATGACAAATAAATGAATCTTCGATTATAAATGTTTATACTATGGCCCTGGGGCCACTTCGAAAATTTCCCTCAAATTATTCTTTTTGTGATTGCAAGACCAAATATTAATGGATTTAGGATCTGATGGTGTATTTTGATTCGAAATGATCCAAAGATTACGATAAGATTATAAATATTATCACAATTTAAAAATAATATTTCCCTCCGAATTTTTATTAAGACTATACTCTTTGAAAATTTTCGAAATAGCTTGCCCCTTCGATTTGGCTGATACTTCGTTAAATTAAAGTTTTGATCCTGTTTATGACAAATAAATGAAATTTAGAATTAAAATGTTTATACTATGGCCCTGGGGCCACTTCGAAAATATCCCCCAAATTATTCTTTTTGTGATTGCAAAACTTAATATCAATGGATTTAAGAACTGATGAGATATTTTAATTCAAAATCATCCAAAGATTAGTTTAAGATAATAAAATTTATCAAAATCAAAAAATAATATTTCCCTCCGAAATTCGATTTATACCCTTTGAAAATTTTCGAAATAGCTTGACCCTTCGATTTAACTGATACTTTGTTAAATGAAGGATCTTATCCTGTAAATGACAAATTAATAAAAATTTAGATTAAAATTTTTATACTATGGCCCTGGGGCAACATCGAAAGTTTCCGCCAAATTATTCTTTTTGTGATTGCAATTCCAAATATTAATCAATTTAGGTACTGATGGTGTATTTTGATTCAAAATGAACCAAAGATTACGACAAAATTATAAAATTAATCAAAATCTTAAAATAATATTTCCCTCCGAATTTTATTAAGACTATACCCTTTGAAAATTTTAGAAATAGCTTGCCCCTTCGATTTGGCTGATACTTCGTAAAATAAAAGATTTTATCCTGTAAATGACAAATAAATGAAATTAAGATTATAAATGTTTATACTATGGCCATGGGGCCACTTCGAAAATTTCCCCCAAATTATTCTTTTTGTGATTGCAAGACCAAATATCAATAGATTAAGGAACTGATGGTGTACATTAATTCAAAATGATCCAAAGATTACTTTCAGATAATAAAATTTATCAAAATCAAAAAATAATGTTTCCCTCCGAAATTCGATTAAGACTATACACTTTGAAAATTTTAGAAAAAGCTTGCTCCTACGATTTGGCTGATACTTAGTTAAATAAAAGATTTCATCCTGTAAATGACAAATAAATGAAATTTCGATTATAAATGTTTATACTATGGCCCTTGGGCCACTTCGAAAATTTCCCACAAATTATTTTTTTTGTGATAGCAAGACCAAATATTAATGGTTTTAGGATCTGATGGTGTATTTTGATTCGAAATGATCCAAAGATTACGATAAGATTATTAATATTATCACAATTTAAAAATAATATTTCCCTCCGAATTTTTATTAATAGCTTGCCCCTTCGATTTGGCTGATACTTCGTTAAATAAAAGTTTTGATCCTGTTAATGACAAATAAATGAAATTAAGATTATAAATGATTATACTATGGCCCTGGGGCCACTTCGAAAATATCCCCCAAATTATTCTTTTTGTGATTGCAAAACTTAATATCAATGGATTTAAGAACTGATGAGGTATTTTAATTCAAAATCAACCAAAGATTACTTTAAGATAATAAAATTTATCAAAATCAAAAAATAATATTTCCCTCCGAAATTCGATTTATACCCTTTGAAAATTTTCGAAATAGCTTGACCCTTCGATTTAACTGATACTTTGTTAAATGAAGGATCTTATCCTGTAAATGACAAATTAATAAAAATTTAGATTAAAAATGTTTATACTATGGCCCTGGGGCAACATTAAAGTTTCCGCCAAATTATTCTTTTTGTGATTGCAATACCAAATATTAATCAATTTAGGTACTGATGGTGTATTTTGATTCATAATGAACCAAAGATTACGACAAAATTATAAAATTAATCAAAATCTAAAAATAATATTTCCCTCCGAATTTTATTAAGACCTTTGAAAATTTTAGAAATAGCTTGCCCCTTCGATTTGGCTGATACTTCGTAAAATAAAAGATTTTATCCTGTAAATGACAAATAAATGAAATTTAGATTATAAATGTTTATACTATGGCCCTGGGGCCACTTCGAAAATTTCCCCCAAATTATTCTTTTTTTGATTGCAAGACCAAATATCAAAAGATTAAAGAACTGATGGTGTATTTTAATTCAAAATGATCCAAAGATTACTTTCAGATAATAAAATTTATCAAAATCAAAAAATAATGTTTCCCTCCGAAATTCGATTAAGACTATACACTTTGAAAATTTGAGAAAAAGCTTGCTCCTTCGATTTGGCTGATACTTCGTTAAATAAAATATTTAATCCTGTTTATGACAAATAAATGAAATTTAGATTATAAATGTTTATACTATGGCCCTTGGGCCACATTGAAAGTTTCCCCCAAATTATTCTTTTTGTGATTGCAAGACCAAATAACCATGGATTTAGGAACTGATGGTGTATTTTAATTCAAAATGATCCAAAGATTACTTTCAGATAATAAAATTTATCAAAATCAAAAAATAATGTTTCCCTCCGAAATTCGATTAAGACTATACACTTTGAAAATTTGAGAAAAAGCTTGCTCCTACGATTTGGCTGATACTTAGTTAAATAAAAGATTTCATCCTGTAAATGACAAATAAATGAATCTTCGATTATAAATGTTTATACTATGGCCCTGGGGCCACTTCGAAAATTTCCCTCAAATTATTCTTTTTGTGATTGCAAGACCAAATATTAATGGATTTAGGATCTGATGGTGTATTTTGATTCGAAATGATCCAAAGATTACGATAAGATTATAAATATTATCACAATTTAAAAATAATATTTCCCTCCGAATTTTTATTAAGACTATACTCTTTGAAAATTTTCGAAATAGCTTGCCCCTTCGATTTGGCTGATACTTCGTTAAATTAAAGTTTTGATCCTGTTTATGACAAATAAATGAAATTTAGAATTAAAATGTTTATACTATGGCCCTGGGGCCACTTCGAAAATATCCCCCAAATTATTCTTTTTGTGATTGCAAAACTTAATATCAATGGATTTAAGAACTGATGAGATATTTTAATTCAAAATCATCCAAAGATTAGTTTAAGATAATAAAATTTATCAAAATCAAAAAATAATATTTCCCTCCGAAATTCGATTTATACCCTTTGAAAATTTTCGAAATAGCTTGACCCTTCGATTTAACTGATACTTTGTTAAATGAAGGATCTTATCCTGTAAATGACAAATTAATAAAAATTTAGATTAAAATTTTTATACTATGGCCCTGGGGCAACATCGAAAGTTTCCGCCAAATTATTCTTTTTGTGATTGCAATTCCAAATATTAATCAATTTAGGTACTGATGGTGTATTTTGATTCAAAATGAACCAAAGATTACGACAAAATTATAAAATTAATCAAAATCTTAAAATAATATTTCCCTCCGAATTTTATTAAGACTATACCCTTTGAAAATTTTAGAAATAGCTTGCCCCTTCGATTTGGCTGATACTTCGTAAAATAAAAGATTTTATCCTGTAAATGACAAATAAATGAAATTAAGATTATAAATGTTTATACTATGGCCATGGGGCCACTTCGAAAATTTCCCCCAAATTATTCTTTTTGTGATTGCAAGACCAAATATCAATAGATTAAGGAACTGATGGTGTACATTAATTCAAAATGATCCAAAGATTACTTTCAGATAATAAAATTTATCAAAATCAAAAAATAATGTTTCCCTCCGAAATTCGATTAAGACTATACACTTTGAAAATTTTAGAAAAAGCTTGCTCCTACGATTTGGCTGATACTTAGTTAAATAAAAGATTTCATCCTGTAAATGACAAATAAATGAAATTTCGATTATAAATGTTTATACTATGGCCCTTGGGCCACTTCGAAAATTTCCCACAAATTATTTTTTTTGTGATAGCAAGACCAAATATTAATGGTTTTAGGATCTGATGGTGTATTTTGATTCGAAATGATCCAAAGATTACGATAAGATTATTAATATTATCACAATTTAAAAATAATATTTCCCTCCGAATTTTTATTAATAGCTTGCCCCTTCGATTTGGCTGATACTTCGTTAAATAAAAGTTTTGATCCTGTTAATGACAAATAAATGAAATTAAGATTATAAATGATTATACTATGGCCCTGGGGCCACTTCGAAAATATCCCCCAAATTATTCTTTTTGTGATTGCAAAACTTAATATCAATGGATTTAAGAACTGATGAGGTATTTTAATTCAAAATCAACCAAAGATTACTTTAAGATAATAAAATTTATCAAAATCAAAAAATAATATTTCCCTCCGAAATTCGATTTATACCCTTTGAAAATTTTCGAAATAGCTTGACCCTTCGATTTAACTGATACTTTGTTAAATGAAGGATCTTATCCTGTAAATGACAAATTAATAAAAATTTAGATTAAAAATGTTTATACTATGGCCCTGGGGCAACATTAAAGTTTCCGCCAAATTATTCTTTTTGTGATTGCAATACCAAATATTAATCAATTTAGGTACTGATGGTGTATTTTGATTCATAATGAACCAAAGATTACGACAAAATTATAAAATTAATCAAAATCTAAAAATAATATTTCCCTCCGAATTTTATTAAGACCTTTGAAAATTTTAGAAATAGCTTGCCCCTTCGATTTGGCTGATACTTCGTAAAATAAAAGATTTTATCCTGTAAATGACAAATAAATGAAATTTAGATTATAAATGTTTATACTATGGCCCTGGGGCCACTTCGAAAATTTCCCCCAAATTATTCTTTTTTTGATTGCAAGACCAAATATCAAAAGATTAAAGAACTGATGGTGTATTTTAATTCAAAATGATCCAAAGATTACTTTCAGATAATAAAATTTATCAAAATCAAAAAATAATGTTTCCCTCCGAAATTCGATTAAGACTATACACTTTGAAAATTTGAGAAAAAGCTTGCTCCTTCGATTTGGCTGATACTTCGTTAAATAAAATATTTAATCCTGTTTATGACAAATAAATGAAATTTAGATTATAAATGTTTATACTATGGCCCTTGGGCCACGTTGAAAGTTTCCCCCAAATTATTCTTTTTGTGATTGCAAGACCAAATAACCATGGATTTAGGAACTGATGGTGTATTTTAATTCAAAATGATCCAAAGATTACTTTCAGATAATAAAATTTATCAAAATCAAAAAATAATGTTTCCCTCCGAAATTCGATTAAGACTATACACTTTGAAAATTTGAGAAAAAGCTTGCTCCTTCGATTTGGCTGATACTTCGTTAAATTAAAGATTTAATCCTGTTTATGACAAATAAATGAAATTTAGATTATAAATGTTTATACTATGGCCCTTGGGCCACGTTGAAAGTTTCCCCCAAATTATTCTTTTTGTGATTGCAAGACCAAATTACAATGGATTTAGGAACTGCTGGTGTATTTTGATTCAAAATGATCCAAAGATAACGAAAAGTTTATTAAAATTATTGAAATCCAAAAATTATATTTCCCTCCGAATTTCAATTAGGACTTAAATTTAATGAATTAAGGGATAGGAAATAAACTTTTTGTAAATTGAGTAATGTCCATAATTAATGTATTGGACAAATATTGCACAATATTGCCTTTGCAAATTTTCGTAATAGCTTGCCCCTTCGATTTGGCTGATACTTCGAAAAATGAAAGATCTTATCCTGTTAATGAGAAATAAATAAAAATTAAGATTACAAATGAAGAAACTATGGCCCTGGGGCAACATCGAAAGTTTCCCCCAAATTATTCTTTTTGTGATTGCAAGACCAATTAATATCAATGGATTTAGGTACTGATCGTGCATTTTGATTCAAAAATCCAAAGATTACGATAAGATTATAAAATTTATCAAAATCAAAAAATAATGTTTCCCTCCGAAATTCGATTAAGACTATACACTTTGAAAATTTGAGAAAAAGCTTGCTCCTACGATTTGGCTGATACTTTGTTAAATAAAAGATTTCATCCTGTAAATGACATATAAATGAAATTTCGATTATAAATGTTTATACTATGGCCCTGGGGCCACTTCGAAAATTTCCCTCAAATTATTCTTTTTGTGATTGCAAGACCAAATATTAATGGATTTAGGATCTGATGGTGTATTTTGATTCGAAATGATCCAAAGATTACGATAAGATTATAAATATTATCACAATTTAAAAATAATATTTCCCTCCAAATTTTTATTAAGACTATACTCTTTGAAAATTTTCGAAATAGCTTGCCCCTTCGATTTGGCTGATACTTCGTTTAATTAAAGTTTTGATCCTGTTAATGACAAATAAATGAAATTAAGATTATAAATGTTTATACTATGGCCCTGGGGCCACTTCGAAAATATCCCCTAAATTATTCTTTTTGTGATTGCAAAACTTAATATCAATGGATTTAAGAACTGATGAGGTATTTTAATTCAAAATCATCCAAAGATTACTTTAAGATAATAAAATTTATCAAAATCAAAAAATAATATTTCCCTCCGAAATTCGATTTATACCCTTTGAAAATTTTCGAAATAGCTTGACCCTTCGATTTAACTGATACTTTGTTAAATGAAGGATCTTATCCTGTAAATGACAAATTAATAAAAATTTAGATTAAAAATGTTTATACTATGGCCTTGGGGCAACATCGAAAGTTTCCGCCAAATTATTCTTTTTGTGATTGCAATTCCAAATATTAATCAATTTAGGTACTGATGGTGTATTTTGATTCAAAATGAACCAAAGATTACGACAAAATTATAAAATTAATCAAAATCTTAAAATAATATTTCCCTCCGAATTTTATTAACACTATACCCTTTGAAAATTTTAGAAATAGCTTGCCCCTTCGATTTGGCTGATACTTCGTAAAATAAAAGATTTTATCCTGTAAATGACAAATAAATGAAATTAAGATTATAAATGTTTATACTATGGCCCTGGGGCCACTTCGAAAATTTCCCCCAAATTATTCTTTTTGTGATTGCAAGACCAAATATCAATGGATTTAGGATCTGATGGTGTATTTTGATTCAAAATGATCCAAAGATTACGATTAAATTATAAAATTTATCAAAATCTAAAAATAATATTTCTCTCCGAATTTTTTTAAGACTATAACCTTTGAAAACTTTCGAAATAGCTTGCCCCTTCGATTTGGCTGATACTTCGTTAAATGAAAGACCTTATCCTGTAAATGACAAATCTATGAAATTTAGATTATAAATGTTTATCCTATGGCCCTGGGGCAACTTCGAAAGTTTCCCCCAAATTATTCTTTTTGTGATTGAAAGACCAAATATCAATGGATTAAGGTACTGATGGTGTATTTTGATTTAAAATGATCCAAAGATTACGATAAGATTATAAAATTTATCAAAATCTAAAAATAATATTTCCCTCCGAATTTTATGAAGACTATACCCTTTGAAAATTTTCAAAATAGCTTGCCCCTTCGATTTGGCTGATACTTTGTTAAATGAAAGATCTTATCCTGTAAATGACAAATAAATGAAATTTAGATTACAAATGTTTACACTATGGCCCTGGGGCCACTTTGAAAGTTTCCCCCAAATTATTCTATTTGTGATTGCAAAACCAAATAACAATGGATTTAGGAACTGCTGGTGTATTTTGATTTAAAATGATCTAAAGATTACGTAAAGATTATAAAATTTATCAAAATCTAAAAATAATATTTCCCTCTGAACTTTGATTAAGACTGACCCTTTGCAAATTTTCGAAATAGCTTGCCCCTTGAATTTGGCTGATATTTCGAAAAATGAAAGATCTTATCCTGGTGATGAGAAATAAATGAAATTTAGATAACAAATGTTTTTACTTTGGCCCTGGGACAACTTCGAAAGGTTCTTCAGAATTATTCTTTTTGTGATTGCAAGACCAAATATCAATGGATTTAGGTACTGATGGTGTATTTTGATTCAAAATGATCCAAAGATTACGATAAGATTATAAAATTTATCAAAATCTAAAAATAATATTTCCCTCCGAATTTTATTAAGACTATACCCTTTGAAAATTTTCGAAAAAGCTTGCTTCTTCGATTTGGCTGATACTTCTTAAAATGAAAGATCTTGTCCTGGAAATGACAAATAAATGAAATTAAGATAAAAAATGTTTATATTATGGCCCCGTGGCCACTTCGAAAATTTGCCCAAATTATTCTTTTTGTGATTGCAAGACCAAATATTAATGAATTTTGAAACTGATGGTGTATTTTGATTCAACATTATCCAAAGATTACGATAAGATTATAAAATTTATCAAAATCTAAAAATAATATTTCTCTCCGAATTTTATTAAGACGCAAATTTTCAAAATAGCTTGCCCCTTCGATTTGGCTGATACTTCGTTAAATAAAAGATCTTATCCTGTTAATGACAAATAAATGAAATTTAGATTATAAATGTTTATACTATGGCCCTGGGGCAACTTCGAAAGTTTCCCCCAAATTATTCTTTTTGTGATTGAAAGACCAAATATCAATGGATTTAGGTACTGATGGTGTATTTTGATTCAAAATGATCCAAAGATTACGATAAGATTATAAAATTTATCAAAATCTAAAAATAATATTTCCAACCGAATTTTATTAAGACTATACCCTTTGAAAATTTTCGAAATAGCTTGCCCCCTCGATTTGGCTGATACTTCGTTAAATGAAAGATCTTATCCTGTTAATGACAAATAAATGAAATTTAGATTACAAATGTTTATACTATGGCCCTGGGGCCACTTTGAAAGTTTCCCCCAAATTATTCTTTTTGTGATTGCAAGACCAAATTTCAATGGATTTAGGAACTGATGGTGTATTTTGATTTAAAATGATCCAAAGATTACGATAAGATTATAAAATTTATCAAAATCTAAAAATAATATTTCCCTCTGAACTTTGATTAAGACTATACCCTTTGAAAATTTTCGAAATAGCTGGCCCCTTCGATTTGGCTGATACTTCGTTAATTTAAAGATTTTATCCTGTTAATGAGAAATAAATGAAATTTAGATTATAAATGTTTATACTATAGCCCTGGGGCCACTTCGAAAATTTCCCCCAAATTATTTTTTTTGTGATTGCAAGACCAAATATCAATGGATTAAGGAACTGATGAAGTATTTTTATTAAAAATGATCCAAAGATTACTTTCAGTTAATAAAATTGATCAAAATCAAAAAATAATGTTTCCCTCCGAAATTCGATTAAGACTATACACTTTGAAAATTTGAGAAAAAGCTTGCTCCTTCGATTTGGCTGAAACTTTGTTTAATAAAAGATTTAATCCTGTTAATGACAAATAAATGAAATTTAGATTATAAATGTTTATACTATGGCCCTTGGGCCACGTTGAAAGTTTCCCCCAAATTATTCTTTTTGTGATTGCAAGACCAAATTACAATGGATTTAGGAACTGCTGGTGTATTTTGATTCAAAATGATCCAAAGATAACGAAAAGTTTATTAAAATTATTGAAATCCAAAAATTATATTTCCCTCCGAATTTCAATTAGGACTTAAATTTAATGAATTAAGGGATAGGAAATAAACTTTTTGTAAATTGAGTAATGTCCATAATTAATGTATTGGACAAATATTGCACAATATTGCCTTTGCAAATTTTCGTAATAGCTTGCCCCTTCGATTTGGCTGATACTTCGAAAAATGAAAGATCTTATCCTGTTAATGAGAAATAAATAAAAATTAAGATTACAAATGAAGAAACTATGGCCCTGGGGCAACATCGAAAGTTTCCCCCAAATTATTCTTTTTGTTATTGCAAGACCAATTAATATCAATGGATTTAGGTACTGATCGTGCATTTTGATTCAAAAATCCAAAGATTACGATAAGATTATAAAATTTATCAAAATCAAAAAATAATGTTTCCCTCCGAAATTCGATTAAGACTATACACTTTGAAAATTTGAGAAAAAGCTTGCTCCTACGATTTGGCTGATACTTTGTTAAATAAAAGATTTCATCCTGTAAATGACATATAAATGAAATTTCGATTATAAATGTTTATACTATGGCCCTGGGGCCACTTCGAAAATTTCCCTCAAATTATTCTTTTTGTGATTGCAAGACCAAATATTAATGGATTTAGGATCTGATGGTGTATTTTGATTCGAAATGATCCAAAGATTACGATAAGATTATAAATATTATCACAATTTAAAAATAATATTTCCCTCCAAATTTTTATTAAGACTATACTCTTTGAAAATTTTCGAAATAGCTTGCCCCTTCGATTTGGCTGATACTTCGTTTAATTAAAGTTTTGATCCTGTTAATGACAAATAAATGAAATTAAGATTATAAATGTTTATACTATGGCCCTGGGGCCACTTCGAAAATATCCCCTAAATTATTCTTTTTGTGATTGCAAAACTTAATATCAATGGATTTAAGAAATGATGAGGTATTTTAATTCAAAATCATCCAAAGATTACTTTAAGATAATAAAATTTATCAAAATCAAAAAATAATATTTCCCTCCGAAATTCGATTTATACCCTTTGAAAATTTTCGAAATAGCTTGACCCTTCGATTTAACTGATACTTTGTTAAATGAAGGATCTTATCCTGTAAATGACAAATTAATAAAAATTTAGATTAAAAATGTTTATACTATGGCCTTGGGGCAACATCGAAAGTTTCCGCCAAATTATTCTTTTTGTGATTGCAATTCCAAATATTAATCAATTTAGGTACTGATGGTGTATTTTGATTCAAAATGAACCAAAGATTACGACAAAATTATAAAATTAATCAAAATCTTAAAATAATATTTCCCTCCGAATTTTATTAAGACTATACCCTTTGAAAATTTTAGAAATAGCTTGCCCCTTCGATTTGGCTGATACTTCGTAAAATAAAAGATTTTATCCTGTAAATGACAAATAAATGAAATTAAGATTATAAATGTTTATACTATGGCCCTGGGGCCACTTCGAAAATTTCCCCCAAATTATTCTTTTTGTGATTGCAAGACCAAATATCAATGGATTTAGGATCTGATGGTGTATTTTGATTCAAAATGATCCAAAGATTACGATTAAATTATAAAATTTATCAAAATCTAAAAATAATATTTCTCTCCGAATTTTTTTAAGACTATACCCTTTGAAAACTTTCGAAATAGCTTGCCCCTTCGATTTGGCTGATACTTCGTTAAATGAAAGACCTTATCCTGTAAATGACAAATCTATGAAATTTAGATTATAAATGTTTATCCTATGGCCCTGGGGCAACTTCGAAAGTTTCCCCCAAATTATTCTTTTTGTGATTGAAAGACCAAATATCAATGGATTAAGGTACTGATGGTGTATTTTGATTTAAAATGATCCAAAGATTACGATAAGATTATAAAATTTATCAAAATCTAAAAATAATATTTCCCTCCGAATTTTATGAAGACTATACCCTTTGAAAATTTTCAAAATAGCTTGCCCCTTCGATTTGGCTGATACTTTGTTAAATGAAAGATCTTATCCTGTAAATGACAAATAAATGAAATTTAGATTACAAATGTTTACACTATGGCCCTGGGGCCACTTTGAAAGTTTCCCCCAAATTATTCTATTTGTGATTGCAAAACCAAATAACAATGGATTTAGGAACTGCTGGTGTATTTTGATTTAAAATGATCTAAAGATTACGTAAAGATTATAAAATTTATCAAAATCTAAAAATAATATTTCCCTCTGAACTTTGATTAAGACTGACCCTTTGCAAATTTTCGAAATAGCTTGCCCCTTGAATTTGGCTGATATTTCGAAAAATGAAAGATCTTATCCTGGTGATGAGAAATAAATGAAATTTAGATAACAAATGTTTTTACTTTGGCCCTGGGACAACTTCGAAAGGTTCTTCAGAATTATTCTTTTTGTGATTGCAAGACCAAATATCAATGGATTTAGGTACTGATGGTGTATTTTGATTCAAAATGATCCAAAGATTACGATAAGATTATAAAATTTATCAAAATCTAAAAATAATATTTCCCTCCGAATTTTATTAAGACTATACCCTTTGAAAATTTTCGAAAAAGCTTGCTTCTTCGATTTGGCTGATACTTCTTAAAATGAAAGATCTTGTCCTGGAAATGACAAATAAATGAAATTAAGATAAAAAATGTTTATATTATGGCCCCGTGGCCACTTCGAAAATTTGCCCAAATTATTCTTTTTGTGATTGCAAGACCAAATATTAATGAATTTTGAAACTGATGGTGTATTTTGATTCAACATTATCCAAAGATTACGATAAGATTATAAAATTTATCAAAATCTAAAAATAATATTTCTCTCCGAATTTTATTAAGACTATACCCTTTGCAAATTTTCAAAATAGCTTGCCCCTTCGATTTGGCTGATACTTCGTTAAATAAAAGATCTTATCCTGTTAATGACAAATAAATGAAATTTAGATTATAAATGTTTATACTATGGCCCTGGGGCAACTTCGAAAGTTTCCCCCAAATTATTCTTTTTGTGATTGAAAGACCAAATATCAATGGATTTAGGTACTGATGGTGTATTTTGATTCAAAATGATCCAAAGATTACGATAAGATTATAAAATTTATCAAAATCTAAAAATAATATTTCCAACCGAATTTTATTAAGACTATACCCTTTGAAAATTTTCGAAATAGCTTGCCCCCTCGATTTGGCTGATACTTCGTTAAATGAAAGATCTTATCCTGTTAATGACAAATAAATGAAATTTAGATTACAAATGTTTATACTATGGCCCTGGGGCCACTTTGAAAGTTTCCCCCAAATTATTCTTTTTGTGATTGCAAGACCAAATTTCAATGGATTTAGGAACTGATGGTGTATTTTGATTTAAAATGATCCAAAGATTACGATAAGATTATAAAATTTATCAAAATCTAAAAATAATATTTCCCTCTGAACTTTGATTAAGACTATACCCTTTGAAAATTTTCGAAATAGCTGGCCCCTTCGATTTGGCTGATACTTCGTTAATTTAAAGATTTTATCCTGTTAATGAGAAATAAATGAAATTTAGATTATAAATGTTTATACTATAGCCCTGGGGCCACTTCGAAAATTTCCCCCAAATTATTTTTTTTGTGATTGCAAGACCAAATATCAATGGATTAAGGAACTGATGAAGTATTTTTATTAAAAATGATCCAAAGATTACTTTCAGTTAATAAAATTGATCAAAATCAAAAAATAATGTTTCCCTCCGAAATTCGATTAAGACTATACACTTTGAAAATTTGAGAAAAAGCTTGCTCCTTCGATTTGGCTGAAACTTTGTTTAATAAAAGATTTAATCCTGTTAATGACAAATAAATGAAATTTAGATTATAAATGTTTATACTTTGGCCCTTGGGCCACTTTGAAAGTTTCCCCCAAATTATTCTTTTTGTGATTGCAAGACCAAATATCAATGGATTAAGGAACTGATGGTGTATTTTAATTCAAAATGATCCAAAGATTACTTTCAGTTAATAAAATTTATCAAAATCAAAAAATAATGTTTCCCTCCGAAATTCGATTAAGACTATACACTTTGAAAATTTGAGAAAAAGCTTGCTCCTACGATTTGGCTGATACTTAGTTAAATAAAAGATTTCATCCTGTAAATGACAAATAAATGAAATTTCGATTATAAATGTTTATACTATGGCCCTGGGGCCACTTCGAAAATTTCCCTCAAATTATTCTTTTTGTGATTGCAAGACCAAATATTAATGGATTTAGGATCTGATGGTATATTTTGATTCGAAATGATCCAAAGATTACGATAAGATTATAAATATTATCACAATTTAAAAATAATATTTCCCTCCGAATTTTTATTAAGACTATACTCTTTGAAAATTTTCGAAATAGCTTGCCCCTTCGATTTGGCTGATACTTCGTTAAATTAAAGTTTTGATCCTGTAAATGACAAATAAATGAAATTTAGATTATAAATGTTTATACTATGGCCCTGGGGCCACTTCGAAAATATCCCCCAAATTATTCTTTTTGTGATTGCAAAACTTAATATCAATGGATTTAAGAACTGATGGGATATTTTAATTCAAAATCATCCAAAGATTACTTTAAGATAATAAAATTTATCAAAATCAAAAAATAATATTTCCCTCCGAAATTCGATTTATACCCTTTGAAAATTTTCGAAATAGCTTGACCCTTCGATTTAACTGATACTTTGTTAAATGAAGGATCTTATCCTGTAAATGACAAATTAATAAAAATTAAGATTAAAAATGTTTATACTATGGCCCTGGGGCAACATCGAAAGTTTCCGCCAAATTATTCTTTTCGTGATTGCAATTCCAAATATTAATCAATTTAGGTACTGATGGTGTATTTTGATTCAAAATGAACCAAAGATTACGACAAAATTATAAAATTAATCAAAATCTTAAAATAATATTTCCCTCCGAATTTTATTAAGACCTTTGAAAATTTTAGAAATAGCTTGCCCCTTCGATTTGGCTGATACTTCGTAAAATAAAAGATTTTATCCTGTAAATGACAAATAAATGAAATTAAGATTATAAATGTTTATACTATGGCCATGGGGCCACTTCGAAAATTTCCCCCAAATTATTCTTTTTGTGATTGCAAGACCAAATATCAATAGATTAAGGAACTGATGGTGTACATTAATTCAAAATGATCCAAAGATTACTTTCAGATAATAAAATTTATGAAAATCAAAAAATAATGTTTCCCTCCGAAATTCGATTAAGACTATACACTTTGAAAATTTTAGAAAAAGCTTGCTCCTACGATTTGGCTGATACTTAGTTAAATAAAAGATTTCATCCTGTAAATGACAAATAAATGAAATTTCGATTATAAATGTTTATACTATGGCCCTTGGGCCACTTCGAAAATTTCCCTCAAATGATTCTTTTTGTGATTGCAAGACCAAATATTAATGGTTTTAGGATCTGATGGTGTATTTTGATTCGAAATGATCCAAAGATTACGATAAGATTATAAAAATTATCACAATTTAAAAATAATATTTCCCTCCGAATTTTTATTAATAGCTTGCCCCTTCGATTTGGCTGATACTTCGTTAAATAAAAGTTTTGATCCTGTTAATGACAAATAAATGAAATTAAGATTATAAATGATTATACTATGGCCCTGGGGACACTTCGAAAATATCCCCCAAATTATTCTTTTTGTGATTGCAAAACTTAATATCAATGGATTTAAGAACTGATGAGGTATTTTAATTCAAAATCAACCAAAGATTACTTTAAGATAATAAAATTTATCAAAATCAAAAAATAATATTTCCCTCCGAAATTCGATTTATACCCTTTGAAAATTTTCGAAATAGCTTGACCCTTCGATTTAACTGATACTTTGTTAAATGAAGGATCTTATCCTGTAAATGACAAATTAATAAAAATTTAGATTAAAAATGTTTATACTATGGCCCTGGGGCAACATTAAAGTTTCCGCCAAATTATTCTTTTTGTGATTGCAATACCAAATATTAATCAATTTAGGTACTGATGGTGTATTTTGATTCAAAATGAACCAAAGATTACGACAAAATTATAAAATTAATCAAAATCTAAAAATAATATTTCCCTCCGAATTTTATTAAGACTATACCCTTTGAAAATTTTAGAAATAGCTTGCCCCTTCGATTTGGCTGATACTTCGTAAAATAAAAGATTTTATCCTGTAAATGACAAATAAATGAAATTTAGATTATAAATGTTTATACTATGGCCCTGGGGCCACTTCGAAAATTTCCCCCAAATTATTCTTTTTTTGATTGCAAGACCAAATATCAAAAGATTAAAGAACTGATGGTGTATTTTAATTCAAAATGATCCAAAGATTACTTTCAGATAATAAAATTTATCAAAATCAAAAAATAATGTTTCCCTCCGAAATTCGATTAAGACTATACACTTTGAAAATTTGAGAAAAAGCTTGCTCCTTCGATTTGGCTGATACTTCGTTTAATAAAATTTTTAATCCTGTTTATGACAAATAAATGAAATTTAGATTATAAATGTTTATACTATGGCCCTTGGGCCACGTTGAAAGTTTCCCCCAAATTATTCTTTTTGTGATTGCAAGACCAAATAACCATGGATTTAGGAACTGATGGTGTATTTTAATTCAAAATGACCCAAAGATTACTTTCAGATAATAAAATTTATCAAAATCAAAAAATAATGTTTCCCTCCGAAATTCGATTAAGACTATACACTTTGAAAATTTGAGAAAAAGCTTGCTCCTTCGATTTGGCTGATACTTCGTTAAATTAAAGATTTAATCCTGTTTATGACAAATAAATGAAATTTAGATTATAAATGTTTATACTATGGCCCTTGGGCCACGTTGAAAGTTTCCCCCAAATTATTCTTTTTGTGATTGCAAGACCAAATAACAATGGATTTAGGAACTGCTGGTGTATTTTGATTCAAAATGATCCAAAGATAACGAAAAGTTTATTAAAATTATTGAAATCCAAAAATAAAATTTCCCTCCGAATTTCAATTAGGACTTAAATTTAATGAATTAAGGGATAGGAAATAAACTTTTTGTAAATTGAGTAATGTCCATAATTAATGTATTGGACAAATATTGCACAATATTGCCTTTGCAAATTTTCGTAATAGCTTGCCCCTTCGATTTGGCTGATACTTCGAAAAATGAAAGATCTTATCCTGTTAATGAGAAATAAATGAAATTAAGATTACAAATGTTTAAACTATGGCCCTGGGGCAACATCGAAAGTTTCCCCCAAATTATTCTTTTTGTGATTGCAAGACCAAATATCAATGGATTTAGGTACTGATCGTGCATTTTGATTCAAAATGATCCAAAGATTACGAAAGGATTATAAAATTTATCAAAATCTAAAAAAAATATTTCCCTCCGAATTTTATTAAGACTATACCCTTTGAAAATTTTCGAAATAGCTTGCCCCTTCGATTTGGCTAATACTTCGTTAAATAAAAGATTTTATCCTGTAAATGACAAATAAATGAAATTAGGATTATAAATGTTTATACTATGGCCCTGGGGCCACTTCAAACATTTTCCCCAAAATATTCTTTTTGTGATTGCAAGACCAAATATCAATGGATTAAGGAACTGATGGTGTATTTTGATTCAAAATGATCCAAAGATAACGATTAAATTATTAAAATTATTGAAATCCAAAAATGATATTCCCCTCCGAATTTCGATTAAGACTATTTCCCTTTGCAAATTTTCGAAATAGCTTGCCCCTTCGATTTGGCTGATTCTTCGAAAAATGAAAGATCTTATCCTGTTAATGACAAATAAATAAAATTCAGATTACAAATGTTTATACTATGGCCCTGGGGCCACTTTGAAAGTTTCCCCCAAATTATTCTTTTTGTGATTGCAAGACCAAATATCAATGGATTTAGGAACTAATGGGGTATTTTGATTCAAAATGATCCAAAGATAACAATAAGATTATAAAATTTATCAAAATCTAAAAATAATATTTCCCTCTGTATTTTGATTAAGACTATACCCTTCGAAAATTTTCGAAATAGCTTGCGCATTCGATTTGGCTGATACTTCGTTAAATGAAAGATCTTATACTGTAAATGACAAATAAATGAATATTAGATTACAAATGTTTATATTATGGCGCTGGGGCCACATCAAAAATTTCCCCTTATCATTCTTTTTGTGATTGCAAGACCAAATTTTAATAGATTTAGGAACTGATGGTGTATTTTGATTCAAAATGATCCAAAGATTTCGATAAGATTATAAAATTTATCAAAATCTAAAAATAATATTTCCCTCTAAACTTTGATTAAGACTGACCCTTTGCAAATTTTCGAAATAGCTTGCCCCTACGATTTGGCTGATATTTCAAAAAACGAAAGATCGTATACTGTTAATGAGAATCAAATGAAATTAAGATTACAAATGTTTTTACTTTGGCCCTGGGGCAACTTCGAAAGGTTCTTCAGAATTATTCTTTTTGTGATTGCAAGACCAAATATCAATGGATTTAGGTACTGATGGTGTATTTTGATTCAAAATGATCCAAAGATTACGATAAGATTATAAAATTTATCAAAATCTAAAAATAATATTTCCAACCGAATTTTATTAAGACTATACCCTTTGAAAATTCTCGAAATAGCTTGCCCCTTCGATTTGGCTGATACTTCGTTAAATGAAAGATCTTATCCTGTAAATGACTAATAAATTAAATTTAGATTATAAATGTTTATACTATGGCCCTGGGGCCACTTCGAAAATTTCCCCCAAATTATTCTTTTTGTGATTGCAAAGACCAAATATCAATGGATTTAGGATCTGATGGTGTATTTTGATTCAAAATGATCCAAAGATTACGATAAAATTATAAAATTTATCAGAATCTAAAAATAATATTTCTCTCCGAATTTTATTAAGACTATACCCTTTGAAAATTTTCGAAATAGCTTGCCCCTTCGATTTGGCTGATACTTCGTTAAATGAAAGATCTTATCCTGTAAATGACAAATAAATGAAATTTAGATTATAAATGTTTATACTATGGCCCTGGGGAAACTTCGAAAGTTTCCCCCAAATTATTCTTTTTGTGATTAAAAGACCAAATATCAATCGATTTAGGTACTGTTGGTGTATTTTGATTCAAAATGATCCAAAGATTACGATTAGATTGTAAAATTTATCAAAATATAAAAATAATATTTCCCTCCGAATTTTATTAAGACTATACCCTTTAAAAATTTTCGAAATAGCTTGCCATCCCGATTTGGCTGATACTTCGTTAAATAAAAGATCTTATACTGTAAATGACAAATAAATGAAATTTTGATTATAAATGTTTATACTATGGCGCTGGGGCCACTTCGAAATATACCCCTTTTTATTCTTTTTGTGATTGCAAGACCAAATTTCAATGGATTAAGGAACTGATGGTGTATTTTAATTCAAAATGATCCAAAGATTACTTTCAGAAAATAAAATTTATCAAAATCAAAAAATAATGTTTCCCACCGAAAATCGATTAAGACTATACACTTTGAAAATTTTAGAAAAAGCTTGCTCCTACGATTTGGCTGATACTTCGTTAATTATAAGATTTTATCCTGTTAATTACAAATAAATGAAATTTAGATTATAAATGTTTATACTATGGCCCTGGGGCCACTTCGAAAATTTCCCTCAAATTATTCTTTTTGTGATTGCAAGACCAAATATTAATGGTTTTAGGATCTGATGGTGCATTTTGATTCGAAATGATCCAAAGATTACGATAAGATTATAAATATTATCAAAATTTAAAAATAATATTTCCCTCCGAATTTTATTAAGACTATACCCTTTGAAAATTTTCGAAATAGCTTGCCTTTTCGATTTGGCTAATACTTCGTTAAATGTAAGATCTTATCCTGTAAATGACAAATAAATTTAATTTAGATTATAAATGTTTATACTATGGCGCTGGGGCCACTTTGAAAATTTCCCCTTATTATTCTTTTTGTGATTGCAAGACCAAATATCAATAGATTTAGGAACTGATGGTGTATTTTGATTTAAAATGATCCAAAGATTACGATAAGTTTATAAAATTTATCAAAATCTAAAAATAATATTTCCCTCTGAATTTTGATTAAGACTATACCCCTTGCAAATTTTCGAAATAGCTTGCGCCTTCGATTTGGCTGATACTTCGTAAAATGAAATATATTTAACTGTTAATGACAAATAAATGAAATTAAGATTATAAATGTTTAAACTATGGCCCTGGGGCCACTTCGAAAATTTCCCCCAAATTATTCCTTTTGCGATTGCAAGCCCAAATATCAATAGATTCAGGAACTAATGGTGTATTTTGATTCAAAATGATCCAAAGATAACGAAAAGTTTATTAAAATTATTGAAATCCAAAAATAATATTTCCCTCCGAATTTCAATTAAGACTTAAATTTAATGAATTATGGGATAGGAAATAAACTATTTGTAACTAGAGTAATGTCCATAATTAATGTATTGGACAAATATTGCACAAAATTGCCTTTGCAAATTTTCGTAATAGCTTGCCCCTTCGATTTGGCTGATACTTCGAAATAGGAAAGATTTTATCCTGTAAATGACAAATAAATGAAATTAGTATTATAAATGTTTATACTACGACCCTGGGGCCACTTCAAACATTTTCCCCCAAAATATTCTTTTTGTGATTGCAAGACCAAATATCAATGGATTTAGGAACTGATAATGTATTTTGATTCAAAATGATCCAAAGATTACGATTAAATTATTAAAATTATTGAAATCGAAAAATAATATTCCCCTCCGAATTTCGATTAAGACTATTCCCCTTTGCAAATTTTCGAAATAGCTTGCCCCTTCGATTTAGCTGATACTTCGAAAAATGAAAGATCTTATCCTCTTAATGACAAATAAATAAAATTTAGATTACAAATGTTTATACTATGGCTTTGGGGCCACTTTGAAAGTTTCCCCCAAATTATTCTTTTTGAGATTGCAAGACAAAATATCAATGGATTTAGGAACTAATGGGGTATTTTGATTCAAAATGATCCAAATATTACGATAAGATTATAAAATTATTCAAAATCAAAAAATAATATTTTCCTCCAAATTTCGATTAAGACTATATACCCTTTGAAAATTTTCGAAATAGCTTGCCCCTTCGATTTGGCTGATACTTCTTAAAATGAAAGATCTTATCCTGGAAATGACAAATAAATGAAATTAAGATTATAAATGTTTATATTCTGGCCCTGTGGCCACTTCGAAAATTTGCCCAAATTATTCTTTTTGTGATTGCAAGACCAAATATCAATGGATTTTACAACTGATGGTGTATTTTGATTCAACATTATCCAAAGATTACGATAAGTTTATAAAATTTATCAAATCAAAAAATAATATTTCCCTCCGAAATTTGATTAAGACTATATACCCTTTGAAAATTTTCGAAATAGCTTGCCCCTTCGATTTGTTAAATGAAAGATCTTATCCTGTTAATGACAGAAAATGAAATTTAGATTATAAATGTTTATACTATGGCCCTGAGGCCACTTCGAAAATTTCCGCCAAATTATTCTTTTTGTGATTGCAAGACCAAATATCAATAGATTAAGGAACTGATGGTATATTTTAATTCAAAATGATCCAAAGATTACTTTCAGATAATAAAATTTATCAAAATCAAAAAATAATGTTTCCCTCCGAAATTCGATTAAGACTATACACTTTGAAAATTTGAGAAAAAGCTTGCTCCTTCGATTTGGCTGATACTTCATTAAATAAAATATTTAATCCTGTTTATGACAAATAAATGAAATTTAGATTATAAATGTTTATACTATGGCCCTTGGGCCACGTTGAAAGTTTCCCCCAAATTATTCTTTTTGTGATTGCAAGACCAAATAACCATGGATTTAGGAACTGATGGTGTATTTTAATTCAAAATGATCCAAAGATTACTTTCAGATAATAAAATTTATCAAAATCAAAAAATAATGTTTCCCTCCGAAATTCGATTAAGACTATACACTTTGAAAATTTGAGAAAAAGCTTGCTCCTTCGATTTGGCTGATACTTCGTTAAATTAAAGATTTAATCCTGTTTATGACAAATAAATGAAATTTAGATTATAAATGTTTATACTATGGCCCTTGGGCCACGTTGAAAGTTTCCCCCAAATTATTCTTTTTGTGATTGCAAGACCAAATAACAATGGATTTAGGAACTGCTGGTGTATTTTGATTCAAAATGATCCAAAGATAACGAAAAGTTTATTAAAATTATTGAAATCCAAAAATAATATTTCCCTCCGAATTTCAATTAGGACTTAAATTTAATGAATTAGGGGTTAGGAAATAAACTTTTTGTAAATTGAGTAATGTCCATAATTAATGTATTGGACAAATATTGCACAATATTGCCTTTGCAAATTTTCGTAATAGCTTGCCCCTTCGATTTGGCTGATACTTCGAAAAATAAAGGATCTTATCCTGTTAATGAGAAATAAATGAAATTAAGATTACAAATGTTTAAACTATGGCCCTGGGGCAACATCGAAAGTTTCCCCCAAACTACTCTTTTTGTGATTGCAAGACCAAATATCAATGGATTTAGGTACTGATCGTGCATTTTGATTCAAAATGATCCAAAGATTACGATAAGATTATAAAATTTATCAAAATCTAAAAATAATATTTCCCTCTGAATTTTATTAAGACTATACCCTTTGAAAATTTTCGAAATAGCTTGCCCCTTCGATTTGGCTAATACTTCGTTAAATAAAAGATTTTATCCTGTAAATGACAAATAAATGAAATTAGGATTATAAATGTTTATACTATGGCCCTGGGGCCACTTCAAACATTTTCCCCAAAATATTCTTTTTGTGATTGCAAGACCAAATATCAATGGATTAAGGAACTTATGGTGTATTTTGATTCAAAATGATCCAAAGATTACGATTAAATTATTAAAATTATTGAAATCCAAAAATGATATTCCCCTCCGAATTTCGATTAAGACTATTTCCCTTTGCAAATTTTCGAAATAGCTTGCCCCTTCGATTTGGCTGATTCTTCGAAAAATGAAAGATCTTATCCTGTTAATGACAAATAAATAAAATTTAGATTACAAATGTTTATACTATGGCCCTGGGGCCACTTTGAAAGTTTCCCCCAAATTATTCTTTTTGTGATTGCAAGACCAAATATCAATGGATTTAGGAACTAATGGGGTATTTTGATTCAAAATGATCCCAAGATTACAATAAGATTATAAAATTTATCAAAATCTAAAAATAATATTTCCCTCTGTATTTTGATTAAGACTATACCCTTCGAAAATTTTCGAAATAGCTTGCGCATTCGATTTGGCTGATACTTCGTTAAATGAAAGATCTTATACTGTAAATAACAAATAAATGAATATTAGATTACAAATGTTTATATTATGGCGCTGGGGCCACATCAAAAATTTCCCCTTATCATTCTTTTTGGGATTGCAAGACCAAATTTCAATAGATTTAGGAACTGATGGTGTATTTTGATTCAAAATGATCCAAAGATTTCGATAAGATTATAAAATTTATCAAAATCTAAAAATAATATTTCCCTCTAAACTTTGATTAAGACTGACCCTTTGCAAATTTTCGAAATAGCTTGCCCCTACGATTTGGCTGATATTTCGAAAAACGAAAGATCTTATACTGTTAATGAGAAATAAATGAAATTTAGATTACAAATGTTTTTACTTTGGCCCTGGGGCAACTTCGAAAGGTTCTTCAGAATTATTCTTTTTGTGATTGCAAGACCAAATATCAATGGATTTAGGTACTGATGGTGTATTTTGATTCAAAATGATCCAAAGATTACGATAAGATTATAAAATTTATCAAAATCTAAAAATAATATTTCCAACCGAATTTTATTAAGACTATACCCTTTGAAAATTCTCGAAATAGCTTGCCCCTTCGATTTGGCTGATACTTCTTTAAATGAAAGATCTTATCCTGTAAATGACTAATAAATTAAATTTAGATTATAAATGTTTATACTATGGCCCTGGGGCCACTTCGAAAATTTCCCCCAAATTATTCTTTTTGTGATTGCAAGACCAAATATCAATGGATTTAGGATCTGATGAAGTATTTTGATTCAAAATGATCCAAAGATTACGATAAAATTATAAAATTTATCAGAATCTTAAAATAATATTTCTCTCCGAATTTTATTAAGACTATACCCTTTGAAAATTTTCGAAATAGCTTGCCCCTTCGATTTGGCTGATACTTCGTTAAATGAAAGATCTTATCCTGTAAATGACAAATAAATGAAATTTAGATTATAAATGTTTATACTATGGCCCTGGGGAAACGTCGAAAGTTTCCCCCAAATTATTCTTTTTGTGATTGAAAGACCAAATATCAATCGATTTAGGTACTGTTGGTGTATTTTGATTCAAAATGATCCAAAGATTACGATAAGATTGTAAAATTTATCAAAATATAAAAATAATATTTCCCTCTGAATTTTATTAAGACTATACCCTTTAAAAATTTTCGAAATAGCTTGCCATCCCGATTTGGCTGATACTTCGTAAAATAAAAGATCTTATACTGTAAATGACAAATAAATGAAATTTAGATTATAAATGTTTATACTATGGCGCTGGGGCCACTTCGAAATATACCCCTTTTTATTCTTTTTGTGATTGCAATACCAAATTTCAATGGATTAAGGAACTGATGGTGTATTTTAATTCAAAATGATCCAAAGATTACTTTCAGATAATAAAATTTATCAAAATCAAAAAATAATGTTTCCCACCGAAAATCGATTAAGACTATACACTTTGAAAATTTTAGAAAAAGCTTGCTCCTACGATTTGGCTGATACTTCGTTAATTATAAGATTTTATCCTGTTAATGACCAATAAATGAAATTAAGATTATAAATGTTTATACTATGGCCCTGGGGCCACTTCGAAAATTTCCCTCAAATTATTCTTTTTGTGATTGCAAGACCAAATATCAATAGATTAAGGAACTGATGGTGTATTTTAATTCAAAATGATCCAAAGATTACGATAAGATTATAAATATTATCAAAATTTAAAAATAATATTTCCCTCCGAATTTTATTAAGACTATACCCTTTGAA
Organism: Isoperla grammatica; assembly: GCA_945910005.1. Lineage (NCBI taxonomy): Eukaryota > Metazoa > Arthropoda > Insecta > Plecoptera > Perlodidae > Isoperla > Isoperla grammatica. Next base: position 38,753,715 of record OX246737.1, on the reverse strand, counting down.
AATTTTCGAAATAGCTTGCCCCTTCGATTTGGCTAATACTTCGTTAAATGTAAGATCTTATCCTGTAAATGACAAATAAATTTAATTTAGATTATAAATGTTTATACTTTGGCGCTGGGGCCACTTTGAAAATTTCCCCTTATTATTCTTTTTGTGATTGCAAGACCAAATATCAATAGATTTAGAAACTGATGGTGTATTTTGATTCAAAATGATCCAAAGATTACGATAAGTTTATAAAATTTATCAAAATCTAAAAATAATATTTCCCTCTGAATTTTGATTAAGACTATACCCCTTGCAAATTTTCGAAATAGCTTGCGCCTTTGATTTGGCTGATACTTCGTAAAATGAAATATCTTTAACTGTTAATGACAAATAAATGAAATTAAGATTATAAATGTTTAAACTATGGCCCTGGGGCCACTTCGAAAATTTCCCCCAAATTATTCCTTTTGCGATTGCAAGCCCAAATATCAATAGATTCAGGAACTAATGGTGTATTTTGATTCAAAATGATCCAAAGATAACGAAAAGTTTATTAAAATTATTGAAATCCAAAAATAATATTTCCCTCCGAATTTCAATTAAGACTTAAATTTAATGAATTATGGGATAGGAAATAAACTATTTGTAACTAGAGTTATGTCCATAATTAATGTATTGGACAAATATTGCACAAAATTGCCTTTGCAAATTTTCGTAATAGCTTGCCCCTTCGATTTGGCTGATACTTCGAAAAAGGAAAGATTTTATCCTGTAAATGACAAATAAATGAAATTAGTATTATAAATATTTATACTATCACCCTGGGGCCACTTCAAACATTTTCCCCCAAAATATTCTTTTTGTGATTGCAAGACCAAATATCAATGGATTTAGGAACTGATGGTGTATTTTGATTCAAAATGATCCAAAGATTACGATTAAATTATTAAAATTATTGAAATCGAAAAATAATATTCCCCTCCGAATTTCGATTAAGACTATTCCCCTTTGCAAATTTTCGAAATAGCTTGCCCCTTCGATTTTGCTGATACTTCGAAAAATGAAAGATCTTATCCTGTTAATGACAAATAAATAAAATTTAGATTACAAATGTTTATACTATGGCTTTGGGGCCACTTTGAAAGTTTCCCCCAAATTATTCTTTTTGAGATTGCAAGACAAAATATCAATGGATTTAGGAACTAATGGGGTATTTTGATTCAAAATGATCCAAATATTACGATAAGATTATAAAATTATTCAAAATCAAAAAATAATATTTTCCTCCGAATTTCGATTAAGACTATATACCCTTTGAAAATTTTCGAAATAGCTTGCCCCTTCGATTTGGCTGAAACTTCTTAAAATGAAAGATCTTATCCTGGAAATGACAAATAAATGAAATAAAGATTATAAATGTTTATATTCTGGCCCTGTGGCCACTTCGAAAATTTGCCCAAATTATTCTTTTTGTGATTGCAAGACCAAATATCAATGGATTTTACAACTGATGGTGTATTTTGATTCAACATTATCCAAAGATTACGATAAGTTTATAAAATTTATCAAATCAAAAAATAATATTTCCCTCCGAAATTTGATTAAGACTATATACCCTTTGAAAATTTTCAAAATAGCTTGCCCCTTCGATTTGTTAAATGAAAGATCTTATCCTGTTTATGACAAAAAATGAAATTAAGATTATAAATGTTTATACTATGGCCCTGGGGCCACTTCGAAAATTTCCCCCAAATTATTCTTTTTGTGATTGCAAGACCAAATATCAATAGATTAAGGAACTGATGGTGTATTTTAATTCAAAATGATCCAAAGATTACTTTCAGATAATTAAATTTATCAAAATCAAAAAATAATGTTTCCCTCCGAAATTCGATTAACTATACACTTTGAAAATTTGAGAAAAAGCTTGCTCCTTCGATTTGGCTGATACTTCGTTAAATAAAATATTTAATCCTGTTTATGACAAATAAATGAAATTTAGATTATAAATGTTTATACTATGGCCCTTGGGCCACGTTGAAAGTTTCCCCCAAATTATTCATTTGTGATTGCAAGACCAAATAACCATGGATTTAGGAACTGATGGTGTATTTTAATTCAAAATGATCCAAAGATTACTTTCAGATAATAAAATTTATCAAAATCAAAAAATAATGTTTCCCTCCGAAATTCGATTAAGACTATACACTTTGAAAATTTGAGAAAAAGCTTGCTCCTTCGATTTGGCTGATACTTCGTTAAATTAAAGATTTAATCCTGTTTATGACAAATAAATGAAATTTAGATTATAAATGTTTATACTATGGCCCTTGGGCCACGTTGAAAGTTTCCCCCAAATTATTCTTTTTGTGATTGCAAGACCAAATAACAATGGATTTAGGAACTGCTGGTGTATTTTGATTCAAAATGATCCAAAGATAACGAAAAGTTTATTAAAATTATTGAAATCCAAAAATAATATTTCCCTCCGAATTTCAATTAGGACTTAAATTTAATGAACTAAGGGATAGGAAATAAACTTTTTGTAAATTGAGTAATGTCCATAATTAATGTATTGGACAAATATTGCACAATATTGCCTTTGCAAATTTTCGTAATAGCTTGCCCCTTCGATTTGGCTGATACTTCGAAAAATAAAGGATCTTATCCTGTTAATGAGAAATAAATGAAATTAAGATTACAAATGTTTAAACTATGGCCCTGGGGCAACATCGAAAGTTTCCCCCAAATTATTCTTTTTGTGATTGCAAGACCAAATATCAATGGATTTAGGTACTGATCGTGCATTTTGATTCAAAATGATCCAAAGATTACGATAAGATTATAAAATTTATCAAAATCTAAAAATAATATTCCCCTCCGAATTTTATTAAGACTATACCCTTTGAAAATTTTCGAAATAGCTTGCCCCTTCGATTTGGCTAATACTTCGTAAAATAAAAAATTTTATCCTGTAAATGACAAATAAATGAAATTAGGATTATAAATGTTTATACTATGGCCCTGGGGCCACTTCAAACATTTTCCCCAAAATATTCTTTTTGTGATTGCAAGACCAAATATCAATGGATTTAGGAACTGATGGTGTATTTTGATTCAAAATGATCCAAAGATTACGATTAAATTATTAAAATTATTGAAATCCAAAAATGATATTCCCCTTCGAATTTCGATTAAGACTATTTCCCTTTGCAAATTTTCGAAATAGCTTGCCCCTTCGATTTGGCTGATTCTTCGAAAAATGAAAGATCTTATCCTGTTAATGACAAATAACTAAAATTTAGATTACAAATGTTTATACTATGGCCCTGGGGCCACTTTGAAAGTTTCCCCCAAATTATTCTTTTTGTGATTGCAAGACCAAATATCAATGGATTTAGGAACTAATGGGGTATTTTGATTCAAAATGATCCAAAGATAACAATAAGATTATAAAATTTATCAAAATCTAAAAATAATATTTCCCTCTGTATTTTGATTAAGACTATACCCTTCGAAAATTTTCGAAATAGCTTGCGCATTCGATTTGGCTGATACTTCGTTAAATGAAAGATCTTATACTGTTAATGACAAATAAATGAATATTAGATTACAAATGTTTATATTATGGCGCTGGGGCCACATCAAAAATTTCCCCTTATCATTCTTTTTGTGATTGCAAGACCAAATTTAAATAGATTTAGGAACTGATGGTGTATTTTGATTCAAAATGATCCAAAGATTTCGATAAGATTATAAAATTTATCAAAATCTAAAAATAATATTTCCCTCTAAACTTTGATTAAGACTGACCCTTTGCAAAATTTCGAAATAGCTTGCCCCTACGATTTGGCTGATATTTCGAAAAACGAAAGATCTTATACTGTTAATGAGAAATAAATGAAATTTAGATTACAAATGTTTTTACTTTGGCCCTGGGGCAACTTCGAAAGGTTCTTCAGAATTATTCTTTTTGTGATTGCAAGACCAAATATCAATGGATTTAGGTACTGATGGTGTATTTTGATTCAAAATGATCCAAAGATTACGATAAGATTATAAAATTTATCAAAATCTAAAAATAATATTTCCAACGGAATTTTATTAAGACTATACCCTTTGAAAATTCTCGAAATAGCTTGCCCCTTCGATTTGGCTGATACTTCGTTAAATGAAAGATCTTATCCTGTAAATGACAAATAAATGAAATTTAGATTATAAATGTTTATACTATGACCCTGGGGAAACGTCGAAAGTTTCCCCCAAATTATTCTTTTTGTGATTGAAAGACCAAATATCAATCGATTTAGGTACTGTTGGTGTATTTTGATTCAAAATGATCCAAAGATTACGATAAGATTGTAAAATTTATCAAAATATAAAAATAATATTTCCCTCCGAATTTTATTAAGACTATACCCTTTAAAAATTTTCGAAATAGCTTGCCATCCCGATTTGGCTGATACTTCGTTAAATAAAAGATCTTATACTGTAAATGACAAATAAATGAAATTTAGATTATAAATGTTTATACTATGGCGCTGGGGCCACTTCGAAATATACCCCTTTTTATTCTTTTTGTGATTGCAAGACCAAATTTCAATGGATTAAGGAACTGATGGTGTATTTTAATTCAAAATGATCCAAAGATTACTTTCAGATAATAAAATTTATCAAAATCAAAAAATAATGTTTCCCACCGAAAATCGATTAAGACTATACACTTTGAAAATTTTAGAAAAAGCTTGCTCCTACGATTTGGCTGATACTTCGTTAATTATAAGATTTTATCCTGTTAATTACAAATAAATGAAATTTAGATTATAAATGTTTATACTATGGCCCTGGGGCCACTTCGAAAATTTCCCTCAAATTATTCTTTTTGTGATTGCAAGACCAAATATTAATGGTTTTAGGATCTGATGGTGCATTTTGATTCGAAATGATCCAAAGATTACGATAAGATTATAAATATTATCAAAATTTAAAAATAATATTTCCCTCCGAATTTTATTAAGACTATACCCTTTGAAAATTTTCGAAATAGCTTGCCTCTTCGATTTGGCTAATACTTCGTTAAATGTAAGATCTTATCCTGTAAATGACAAATAAATTTAATTAAGATTATAAATGTTTATACTATGGCGCTGGGGCCACTTTGAAAATTTCCCCTTATTATTCTTTTTGTGATTGCAAGACCAAATATCAATAGATTTAGGAACTGATGGTGTATTTTGATTCAAAACGATCCAAAGATTACGATAAGTTTATAAAATTTATCAAAATCTAAAAATAATATTTCCCTCTGAATTTTGATTAAGACTATACCCCTTGCAAATTTTCGAAATAGCTTGCGCCTTTGATTTGGCTGATACTTCGTAAAATGAAATATATTTAACTGTTAATGACAAATAAATGAAATTAAGATTATAAATGTTTAAACTATGGCCCTGGGGCCACTTCGAAAATTTCCCCCAAATTATTCCTTTTGCGATTGCAAGCCCAAATATCAATAGATTCAGGAACTAATGGTGTATTTTGATTCAAAATGATCCAAAGATAACGAAAAGTTTATTAAAATTATTGAAATCCAAAAATAATATTTCCCTCCGAATTTCAATTAAGACTTAAATTTAATGAATTATGGGATAGGAAATAAACTATTTGTAACTAGAGTAATGTCCATAATTAATGTATTGGACAAATATTGCACAAAATTGCCTTTGCAAATTTTCGTAATAGCTTGCCCCTTCGATTTGGCTGATACTTCGAAAAAGGAAAGATTTTATCCTGTAAATGACAAATAAATGAAATTAGTATTATAAATGTTTATACTACGACCCTGGGGCCACTTCAAACATTTTCCCCCAAAATATTCTTTTTGTGATTGCAAGACCAAATATCAATGGATTTAGGAACTGATGGTGTATTTTGATTCAAAATGATCCAAAGATTACGATTAAATTATTAAAATTATTGAAATCGAAAAATAATATTCCCCTCCGAATTTCGATTAAGACTATTCCCCTTTGCAAATTTTCGAAATAGCTTGCCCCTTCGATTTAGCTGATACTTTGAAAAATGAAAGATCTTATCCTGTTAATGACAAATAAATAAAATTTAGATTACAAATGTTTATACTATGGCTTTGGGGCCACTTTGAAAGTTTCCCCCAAATTATTCTTTTTGAGATTGCAAGACAAAATATCAATGGATTTAGGAACTAATGGGGTATTTTGATTCAAAATGATCCAAATATTACGATAAGATTATAAAATTATTCAAAATCAAAAAATAATATTTTCCTCCAAATTTCGATTAAGACTATATACCCTATGAAAATTTTCGAAATAGCTTGCCCCTTCGATTTGGCTGATACTTCTTAAAATGAAAGATCTTATCCTGGAAATGACAAATAAATTAAATTAAGATTATAAATGTTTATATTCTGGCCCTGTGGCCACTTCGAAAATTTGCCCAAATTATTCTTTTTGTGATTGCAAGACCAAATATCAATGGATTTTACAACTGATGGTGTATTTTGATTCAACATTATCCAAAGATTACGATAAGTTTATAAAATTTATCAAATCAAAAAATAATATTTCCCTCCGAAATTTGATTAAGACTATATACCCTTTGAAAATTTTCGAAATAGCTTGCCCCTTCGATTTGTTAAATGAAAGATCTTATCCTGTTAATGACAAAAAATGAAATTTAGATTATAAATGTTTATACTATGGCCCTGAGGCCACTTCGAAAATTTCCGCCAAATTATGCTTTTTGTGATTGCAAGACCAAATATCAATAGATTAAGGAACTGATGGTATATTTTAATTCAAAATGATCCAAAGGTTACTTTCAGATAATAAAATTTATCAAAATCAAAAAATAATGTTTCCCTCCGAAATTCGATTAAGACTATACACTTTGAAAATTTGAGAAAAAGCTTGCTCCTTCGATTTGGCTGATACTTCATTAAATAAAATATTTAATCCTGTTTATGACAAATAAATGAAATTTAGATTATAAATGTTTATACTATGGCCCTTGGGCCACGTTGAAAGTTTCCCCCAAATTATTCTTTTTGTGATTGCAAGACCAAATAACCATGGATTTAGGAACTGATGGTGTATTTTAATTCAAAATGATCCAAAGATTACTTTCAGATAATAAAATTTATCAAAATCAAAAAATAATGTTTCCCTCCGAAATTCGATTAAGACTATACACTTTGAAAATTTGAGAAAAAGCTTGCTCCTTCGATTTGGCTGATACTTCGTTAAATTAAAGATTTAATCCTGTTTATGACAAATAAATGAAATTTAGATTATAAATGTTTATACTATGGCCCTTGGGCCACGTTGAAAGTTTCCCCCAAATTATTCTTTTTGTGATTGCAAGACCAAATAACAATGGATTTAGGAACTGCTGGTGTATTTTGATTCAAAATGATCCAAAGATAACGAAAAGTTTATTAAAATTATTGAAATCCAAAAATAATATTTCCCTCCGAATTTCAATTAGGACTTAAATTTAATGAATTAGGGGTTAGGAAATAAACTTTTTGTAAATTGAGTAATGTCCATAATTAATGTATTGGACAAATATTGCACAATATTGCCTTTGCAAATTTTCGTAATAGCTTGCCCCTTCGATTTGGCTGATACTTCGAAAAATAAAGGATCTTATCCTGTTAATGAGAAATAAATGAAATTAAGATTACAAATGTTTAAACTATGGCCCTGGGGCAACATCGAAAGTTTCCCCCAAATTATTCTTTTTGTGATTGCAAGACCAAATATCAATGGATTTAGGTACTGATCGTGCATTTTGATTCAAAATGATCCAAAGATTACGATAAGATTATAAAATTTATCAAAATCTAAAAATAATATTTCCCTCCGAATTTTATTAAGACTATACCCTTTGAAAATTTTCGAAATAGCTTGCCCCTTCGATTTGGCTAATACTTCGTTAAATAAAAGATTTTATCCTGTAAATGACAAATAAATGAAATTAGGATTATAAATGTTTATACTATGGCCCTGGGGCCACTTCAAACATTTTCCCCAAAATATTCTTTTTGTGATTGCAAGACCAAATATCAATGGATTAAGGAACTTATGGTGTATTTTGATTCAAAATGATCCAAAGATTACAATTAAATTATTAAAATTATTGAAATCCAAAAATGATATTCCCCTCTGAATTTCGATTAAGACTATTTCCCTTTGCAAATTTTCGAAATAGCTTGCCCCTTCGATTTGGCTGATTCTTCGAAAAATGAAAGATCTTATCCTGTTAATGACAAATAAATAAAATTTAGATTACAAATGTTTATACTATGGCCCTGGGGCCACTTTGAAAGTTTCCCCCAAATTATTCTTTTTGTGATTGCAAGACCAAATATCAATGGATTTAGGAACTAATGGGGTATTTTGATTCAAAATGATCCCAAGATAACAATAAGATTATAAAATTTATCAAAATCTAAAAATAATATTTCCCTCTGTATTTTGATTAAGACTATACCCTTCGAAAATTTTCGAAATAGCTTGCGCATTCGATTTGGCTGATACTTCGTTAAATGAAAGATCTTATACTGTAAATAACAAATAAATGAATATTAGATTACAAATGTTTATATTATGGCGCTGGGGCCACATCAAAAATTTCCCCTTATCATTCTTTTTGTGATTGCAAGACCAAATTTCAATAGATTTAGGAACTGATGGTGTATTTTGATTCAAAATGATCCAAAGATTTCGATAAGATTATAAAATTTATCAAAATCTAAAAATAATATTTCCCTCTAAACTTTGATTAAGACTGACCCTTTGCAAATTTTCGAAATAGCTTGCCCCTACGATTTGGCTGATATTTCGAAAAACGAAAGATCTTATACTGTTAATGAGAAATAAATGAAATTTAGATTACAAATGTTTTTACTTTGGCCCTGGGGCAACTTCGAAAGGTTCTTCAGAATTATTCTTTTTGTGATTGCAAGACCAAATATCAATGGATTTAGGTACTGATGGTGTATTTTGATTCAAAATGATCCAAAGATTACGATAAGATTATAAAATTTATCAAAATCTAAAAATAATATTTCCAACCGAATTTTATTAAGACTATACCCTTTGAAAATTCTCGAAATAGCTTGCCCCTTCGATTTGGCTGATACTTCTTTAAATGAAAGATCTTATCCTGTAAATGACTAATAAATTAAATTTAGATTATAAATGTTTATACTATGGCCCTGGGGCCACTTCGAAAATTTCCCCCAAATTATTCTTTTTGTGATTGCAAGACCAAATATCAATGGATTTAGGATCTGATGAAGTATTTTGATTCAAAATGATCCAAAGATTACGATAAAATTATAAAATTTATCAGAATCTTAAAATAATATTTCTCTCCGAATTTTATTAAGACTATACCCTTTGAAAATTTTCGAAATAGCTTGCCCCTTCGATTTGGCTGATACTTCGTTAAATGAAAGATCTTATCCTGTAAATGACAAATAAATGAAATTTAGATTATAAATGTTTATACTATGGCCCTGGGGAAACGTCGAAAGTTTCCCCCAAATTATTCTTTTTGTGATTGAAAGACCAAATATCAATCGATTTAGGTACTGTTGGTGTATTTTGATTCAAAATGATCCAAAGATTACGATAAGATTGTAAAATTTATCAAAATATAAAAATAATATTTCCCTCCGAATTTTATTAAGACTATACCCTTTAAAAATTTTCGAAATAGCTTGCCATCCCGATTTGGCTGATACTTCGTTAAATAAAAGATCTTATACTGTAAATGACAAATAAATGAAATTTAGATTATAAATGTTTATACTATGGCGCTGGGGCCACTTCGAAATATACCCCTTTTTATTCTTTTTGTGATTGCAATACCAAATTTCAATGGATTAAGGAACTGATGGTGTATTTTAATTCAAAATGATCCAAAGATTACTTTCAGATAATAAAATTTATCAAAATCAAAAAATAATGTTTCCCACCGAAAATCGATTAAGACTATACACTTTGAAAATTTTAGAAAAAGCTTGCTCCTACGATTTGGCTGATACTTCGTTAATTATAAGATTTTATCCTGTTAATGACAAATAAATGAAATTTAGATTATAAATGTTTATACTATGGCCCTGGGGCCACTTCGAAAATTTCCCTCAAATTATTCTTTTTGTGATTGCAAGACCAAATATTAATGGTTTTAGGATCTAATGGTGTATTTTGATTCGAAATGATCCAAAGATTACGATAAGATTATAAATATTATCAAAATTTAAAAATAATATTTCCCTCCGAATTTTATTAAGACTATACCCTTTGAAAATTTTCAAAATAGCTTGCCCCTTCGATTTGGCTAATACTTCGTTAAATGTAAGATCTTATCCTGTAAATGACAAATAAATTTAATTTAGATTATAAATGTTTATACTTTGGCGCTGGGGCCACTTTGAAAATTTCCCCTTATTATTCTTTTTGTGATTGCAAGACCAAATATCAATAGATTTAGGAACTGATGGTGTATTTTGATTCAAAATGATCCAAAGATTACGATAAGTTTATAAAATTTATCAAAATCTAAAAATAATATTTCCCTCTGAATTTTGATTAAGACTATACCCCTTGCAAATTTTCGAAATAGCTTGCGCCTTTGATTTGGCTGATACTTCGTTAAATGAAATATCTTTAACTGTTAATGACAAATAAATGAAATTAAGATTATAAATGTTTAAACTATGGCCCTGGGGCCACTTCGAAAATTTCCCCCAAATTATTCCTTTTGCGATTGCAAGCCCAAATATCAATAGATTCAGGAACTAATGGTGTTTTTTGATTCAAAATGATCCAAAGATAACGAAAAGTTTATTAAAATTATTGAAATCCAAAAATAATATTTCCCTCCGAATTTCAATTAAGACTTAAATTTAATGAATTATGGGATAGGAAATAAACTATTTGTAACTAGAGTTATGTCCATAATTAATGTATTGGACAAATATTGCACAAAATTGCCTTTGCAAATTTTCGTAATAGCTTGCCCCTTCGATTTGGCTGATACTTCGAAAAAGGAAAGATTTTATCCTGTAAATGACAAATAAATGAAATTAGTATTATAAATGTTTATACTATGACCCTGGGGCCACTTCAAACATTTTCCCCCAAAATATTCTTTTTGTGATTGCAAGACCAAATATCAATGGATTTAGGAACTGATGGTGTATTTTGATTCAAAATGATCCAAAGATTACGATTAAATTATTAAAATTATTGAAATCGAAAAATAATATTCCCCTCCGAATTTCGATTAAGACTATTCCCCTTTGCAAATTTTCGAAATAGCTTGCCCCTTCGATTTAGCTGATACTTCGAAAAATGAAAGATCTTATCCTGTTAATGACAAATAAATAAAATTTAGATTACAAATGTTTATACTATGGCTTTGGGGCCACTTTGAAAGTTTCCCCCAAATTATTCTTTTTGAGATTGCAAGACAAAATATCAATGGATTTAGGAACTAATGGGGTATTTTGATTCAAAATGATCCAAATATTACGATAAGATTATAAAATTATTCAAAATCAAAAAATAATATTTTCCTCCGAATTTCGATTAAGACTATATACCCTTTGAAAATTTTCGAAATAGCTTGCCCCTTCGATTTGGCTGAAACTTCTTAAAATGAAAGATCTTATCCTGGAAATGACAAATAAATGAAATAAAGATTATAAATGTTTATATTCTGGCCCTGTGGCCACTTCGAAAATTTGCCCAAATTATTCTTTTTGTGATTGCATGACCAAATATCAATGGATTTTACAACTGATGGTGTATTTTGATTCAACATTATCCAAAGATTACGATAAGTTTATAAAATTTATCAAATCAAAAAATAATATTTCCCTCCGAAATTTGATTAAGACTATATACCCTTTGAAAATTTTCGAAATAGCTTGCCCCTTCGATTTGTTAAATGAAAGATCTTATCCTGTTTATGACAAAAAATGAAATTAAGATTATAAATGTTTATACTATGGCCCTGGGGCCACTTCGAAAATTTCCCCCAAATTATTCTTTTTGTGATTGCAAGACCAAATATCAATAGATTAAGGAACTGATGGTGTATTTTAATTCAAAATGATCCAAAGATTACTTTCAGATAATTAAATTTATCAAAATCAAAAAATAATGTTTCCCTCCGAAATTCGATTAACTATACACTTTGAAAATTTGAGAAAAAGCTTGCTCCTTCGATTTGGCTGATACTTCGTTAAATAAAATATTTAATCCTGTTTATGACAAATAAATGAAATTTAGATTATAAATGTTTATACTATGGCCCTTGGGCCACGTTGAAAGTTTCCCCCAAATTATTCTTTTTGTGATTGCAAGACCAAATAACCATGGATTTAGGAACTGATGGTGTATTTTAATTCAAAATGATCCAAAGATTACTTTCAGATAATAAAATGTATCAAAATCAAAAAATAATGTTTCCCTCCGAAATTCGATTAAGACTATACACTTTGAAAATTTGAGAAAAAGCTTGCTCCTTCGATTTGGCTGATACTTCGTTAAATTAAAGATTTAATCCTGTTTATGACAAATAAATGAAATTTAGATTATAAATGTTTATACTATGGCCCTTGGGCCACGTTGAAAGTTTCCCCCAAATTATTCTTTTTGTGATTGCAAGACCAAATAACATTGGATTTAGGAACTGCTGGTGTATTTTGATTCAAAATGATCCAAAGATAACGAAAAGTTTATTAAAATTATTGAAATCCAAAAATAATATTTCCCTCCGAATTTCAATTAGGACTTAAATTTAATGAACTAAGGGATAGGAAATAAACTTTTTGTAAATTGAGTAATGTCCATAATTAATGTATTGGACAAATATTGCACAATATTGCCTTTGCAAATTTTAGTAATAGCTTGCCCCTTCGATTTGGCTGATACTTCGAAAAATAAAGGATCTTATCCTGTTAATGAGAAATAAATGAAATTAAGATTACAAATGTTTAAACTATGGCCCTGGGGCAACATCGAAAGTTTCCCCCAAATTATTCTTTTTGTGATTGCAAGACCAAATATCAATGGATTTAGGTACTGATCGTGCATTTTGATTCAAAATGATCCAAAGATTACGATAAGATTATAAAATTTATCAAAATCTAAAAATAATATTTCCCTCCGAATTTTATTAAGACTATACCCTTTGAAAATTTTCGAAATAGCTTGCCCCTTCGATTTGGCTAATACTTCGTAAAATAAAAATTTTATCCTGTAAATGACAAATAAATGAAATTAGGATTATAAATGTTTATACTATGGCCCTGGGGCCACTTCAAACATTTTCCCCAAAATATTCTTTTTGTGATTGCAAGACCAAATATCAATGGATTTAGGAACTGATGGTGTATTTTGATTCAAAATGATCCAAAGATTACGATTAAATTATTAAAATTATTGAAATCCAAAAATGATATTCCCCTTCGAATTTCGATTAAGACTATTTCCCTTTGCAAATTTTCGAAATAGCTTGCCCCTTCGATTTGGCTGATTCTTCGAAAAATGAAAGATCTTTAACTGTTAATGACAAATAAATGAAATTAAGATTATAAATGTTTAAACTATGGCCCTGGGGCCACTTCGAAAATTTCCCCCAAATTATTCCTTTTGCGATTGCAAGCCCAAATATCAATAGATTCAGGAACTAATGGTGTATTTTGATTCAAAATGATCCAAAGATAACGAAAAGTTTATTAAAATTATTGAAATCCAAAAATAATATTTCCCTCCGAATTTCAATTAAGACTTAAATTTAATGAATTATGGGATAGGAAATAAACTATTTGTAACTAGAGTTATGTCCATAATTAATGTATTGGACAAATATTGCACAAAATTGCCTTTGCAAATTTTCGTAATAGCTTGCCCCTTCGATTTGGCTGATACTTCGAAAAAGGAAAGATTTTATCCTGTAAATGACAAATAAATGAAATTAGTATTATAAATGTTTATACTATGACCCTGGGGCCACTTCAAACATTTTCCCCCAAAATATTCTTTTTGTGATTGCAAGACCAAATATCAATGGATTTAGGAACTAATGGGGTATTTTGATTCAAAATGATCCAAAGATAACAATAAGATTATAAAATTTATCAAAATCTAAAAATAATATTTCCCTCTGTATTTTGATTAAGACTATACCCTTCGAAAATTTTCGAAATAGCTTGCGCATTCGATTTGGCTGATACTTCGTTAAATAGAAGATCTTATACTGTAAATGACAAATAAATGAATATTAGATTACAAATGTTTATATTATGGCGCTGGGGCCACATCAAAAATTTCCCCTTATCATTCTTTTTGTGATTGCAAGACCAAATTTAAATAGATTTAGGAACTGATGGTGTATTTTGATTCAAAATGATCCAAAGATTTCGATAAGATTATAAAATTTATCAAAATCTAAAAATAATATTTCCCTCTAAACTTTGATTAAGACTGACCCTTTGCAAAATTTCGAAATAGCTTGCCCCTACGATTTGGCTGATATTTCGAAAAACGAAAGATCTTATACTGTAAATGACAAATAAATGAAATTTAGATTATAAATGTTTATACTATGGCGCTGGGGCCACTTCGAAATATACCCCTTTTTATTCTTTTTGTGATTGCAATACCAAATTTCAATGGATTAAGGAACTGATGGTGTATTTTAATTCAAAATGATCCAAAGATTACTTTCAGATAATAAAATTTATCAAAATCAAAAAATAATGTTTCCCACCGAAAATCGATTAAGACTATACACTTTGAAAATTTTAGAAAAAGCTTGCTCCTACGATTTGGCTGATACTTCGTTAATTAAAAGATTTTAACCTGTTAATGACAAATAAATGAAATTTAGATTATAAATGTTTATACTATGGCCCTGGGGCCACTTCGAAAATTTCCCTCAAATTATTCTTTTTGTGATTGCAAGACCAAATATTAATGGTTTTAGGATCTGATGGTGTATTTTGATTCGAAATGATCCAAAGATTACGATAAGATTATAAATATTATCAAAATTTAAAAATAATATTTCCCTCCGAATTTTATTAAGACTATACCCTTTGAAAATTTTCGAAATAGCTTGCCCCTTCGATTTGGCTAATACTTCGTTAAATGTAAGATCTTATCCTGTAAATGACAAATAAATTTAATTTAGATTATAAATGTTTATACTTTGGCGCTGGGGCCACTTTGAAAATTTCCCCTTATTATTCTTTTTGTGATTGCAAGACCAAATATCAATAGATTTAGGAACTGATGGTGTATTTTGATTCAAAATGATCCAAAGATTACGATAAGTTTATAAAATTTATCAAAATCTAAAAATAATATTTCCCTCTGAATTTTGATTAAGACTATACCCCTTGCAAATTTTCGAAATAGCTTGCGCCTTTGATTTGGCTGATACTTCGTTAAATGAAATATCTTTAACTGTTAATGACAAATAAATGAAATTAAGATTATAAATGTTTAAACTATGGCCCTGGGGCCACTTCGAAAATTTCCCCCAAATTATTCCTTTTGCGATTGCAAGCCCAAATATCAATAGATTCAGGAACTAATGGTGTATTTTGATTCAAAATGATCCAAAGATAACGAAAAGTTTATTAAAATTATTGAAATCCAAAAATAATATTTCCCTCCGAATTTCAATTAAGACTTAAATTTAATGAATTATGGGATAGGAAATAAACTATTTGTAACTAGAGTTATGTCCATAATTAATGTATTGGACAAATATTGCACAAAATTGCCTTTGCAAATTTTCGTAATAGCTTGCCCCTTCGATTTGGCTGATACTTCGAAAAAGGAAAGATTTTATCCTGTAAATGACAAATAAATGAAATTAGTATTATAAATGTTTATACTATGACCCTGGGGCCACTTCAAACATTTTCCCCCAAAATATTCTTTTTGTGATTGCAAGACCAAATATCAATGGATTTAGGAACTGATGGTGTATTTTGATTCAAAATGATCCAAAGATTACGATTAAATTATTAAAATTATTGAAATCGAAAAATAATATTCCCCTCCGAATTTCGATTAAGACTATTCCCCTTTGCAAATTTTCGAAATAGCTTGCCCCTTCGATTTAGCTGATACTTCGAAAAATGAAAGATCTTATCCTGTTAATGACAAATAAATAAAATTTAGATTACAAATGTTTATACTATGGCTTTGGGGCCACTTTGAAAGTTTCCCCCAAATTATTCTTTTTGAGATTGCAAGACAAAATATCAATGGATTTAGGAACTAATGGGGTATTTTGATTCAAAATGATCCAAATATTACGATAAGATTATAAAATTATTCAAAATCAAAAAATAATATTTTCCTCCGAATTTCGATTAAGACTATATACCCTTTGAAAATTTTCGAAATAGCTTGCCCCTTCGATTTGGCTGAAACTTCTTAAAATGAAAGATCTTATCCTGGAAATGACAAATAAATGAAATAAAGATTATAAATGTTTATATTCTGGCCCTGTGGCCACTTCGAAAATTTGCCCAAATTATTCTTTTTGTGATTGCAAGACCAAATATCAATGGATTTTACAACTGATGGTGTATTTTGATTCAACATTATCCAAAGATTACGATAAGTTTATAAAATTTATCAAATCAAAAAATAATATTTCCCTCCGAAATTTGATTAAGACTATATACCCTTTGAAAATTTTCGAAATAGCTTGCCCCTTCGATTTGTTAAATGAAAGATCTTATCCTGTTTATGACAAAAAATGAAATTAAGATTATAAATGTTTATACTATGGCCCTGGGTCCACTTCGAAAATTTCCTCCAAATTATTCTTTTTGTGATTGCAAGACCAAATATCAATAGATTAAGGAACTGATGGTGTATTTTAATTCAAAATGATCCAAAGATTACTTTCAGATAATTAAATTTTATCAAAATCAAAAAATAATGTTTCCCTCCGAAATTCGATTAAGACTATACACTTTGAAAATTTGAGAAAAAGCTTGCTCCTTCGATTTAGCTGATACTTCGTTAAATAAAATATTTAATCCTGTTTATGACAAATAAATGAAATTTAGATTATAAATGTTTATACTATGGCCCTTGGGCCACGTTGAAAGTTTCCCCCAAATTATTCTTTTTGTGATTGCAAGACCAAATAACCATGGATTTAGGAACTGATGGTGTATTTTAATTCAAAATGATCCAAAGATTACTTTCAGATAATAAAATTTATCAAAATCAAAAAATAATGTTTCCCTCCGAAATTCGATTAAGACTATACACTTTGAAAATTTGAGAAAAAGCTTGCTCCTTCGATTTGGCTGATACTTCGTTAAATTAAAGATTTAATCCTGTTTATGACAAATAAATGAAATTTAAATTATAAATGTTTATACTATGGCCCTTGGGCCACGTTGAAAGTTTCCCCCAAATTATTCTTTTTGTGATTGCAAGACCAAATAACAATGGATTTAGGAACTGCTGGTGTATTTTGATTCAAAATGATCCAAAGATAACGAAAAGTTTATTAAAATTATTGAAATCCAAAAATAATATTTCCCTCCGAATTTCAATTAGGACTTAAATTTAATGAACTAAGGGATAGGAAATAAACTTTTTGTAAATTGAGTAATGTCCATAATTAATGTATTGGACAAATATTGCACAATATTGCCTTTGCAAATTTTAGTAATAGCTTGCCCCTTCGATTTGGCTGATACTTCGAAAAATAAAGGATCTTATCCTGTTAATGAGAAATAAATGAAATTAAGATTACAAATGTTTAAACTATGGCCCTGGGGCAACATCGAAAGTTTCCCCCAAATTATTCTTTTTGTGAATGCAAGACCAAATATCAATGGATTTAGGTACTGATCGTGCATTTTGATTCAAAATGATCCAAAGATTACGATAAGATTATAAAATTTATCAAAATCTAAAAATAATATTTCCCTCCGAATTTTATTAAGACTATACCCTTTGAAAATTTTCGAAATAGCTTGCCCCTTCGATTTGGCTAATACTTCGTAAAATAAAAATTTTATCCTGTAAATGACAAATAAATGAAATTAGGATTATAAATGTTTATACTATGGCCCTGGGGCCACTTCAAACATTTTCCCCAAAATATTCTTTTTGTGATTGCAAGACAAATATCAATGGATTTAGGAACTGATGGTGTATTTTGATTCAAAATGATCCAAAGATTACGATTAAATTATTAAAATTATTGAAATCCAAAAATGATATTCCCCTCCGAATTTCGATTAAGACTATTTCCCTTTGCAAATTTTCGAAATAGCTTGCCCCTTCGATTTGGCTGATTCTTCGAAAAATGAAAGATCTTATCCTGTTAATGACAAATAACTAAAATTTAGATTACAAATGTTTATACTATGGCCCTGGGGCCACTTTGAAAGTTTGCCCCAAATTATTCTTTTTGTGATTGCAAGACCAAATATCAATGGATTTAGGAACCTATGGGGTATTTTGATTCAAAATGATCCAAAGATAACAATAAGATTATAAAATTTATCAAAATCTAAAAATAATATTTCCCTCTGTATTTTGATTAAGACTATACCCTTCGAAAATTTTCGAAATAGCTTGCGCATTCGATTTGGCTGATACTTCGTTAAATGAAAGATCTTATACTGTAAATGACAAATAAATGAATATTAGATTACAAATGTTTATATTATGGCGCTGGGGCCACATCAAAAATTTCCCCTTATCATTCTTTTTGTGATTGCAAGACCAAATTTTAATAGATTTAGGAACTGATGGTGTATTTTGATTCAAAATGATCCAAAGATTTCGATAAGATTATAAAATTTATCAAAATCTAAAAATAATATTTCCCTCTAAACTTTGATTAAGACTGACCCTTTGCAAAATTTCGAAATAGCTTGCCCCTACGATTTGGCTGATATTTCGAAAAACGAAAGATCTTATACTGTTAATGAGAAATAAATGAAATTTAGATTACAAATGTTTTTACTTTGGCCCTGGGGCAACTTCGAAAGGTTCTTCAGAATTATTCTTTTTGTGATTGCAAGACCAAATATCAATGGATTTAGGTACTGATGGTGTATTTTGATTCAAAATGATCCAAAGATTACGATAAGATTATAAAATTTATCAAAATCTAAAAATAATATTTCCAACCGAATTTTATTAAGACTATACCCTTTGAAAATTCTCGAAATAGCTTGCCCCTTCGATTTGGCTGATACTTCGTTAAATGAAAGATCTTATCCTGTAAATGACTAATAAATTAAATTTAGATTATAAATGTTTATACTATGGCCCTGGGGCCACTTCGAAAATTTCCCCCAAATTATTCTTTTTGTGATTGCAAGACCAAATATCAATGGATTTAGGATCTGATGGTGTATTTTGATTCAAAATGATCCAAAGATTACGATAAGATTATAAAATTTATCAAAATCTAAAAATAATATTTCCCTCCGAATTTTATTAAGACTATACCCTTTGAAAATTTTCGAAATAGCTTGCCCCTTCGATTTGGCTAATACTTCGTAAAATAAAAATTTTATCCTGTAAATGACAAATAAATGAAATTAGGATTATAAATGTTTATACTATGGCCCTGGGGCCACTTCAAACATTTTCCCCAAAATATTCTTTTTGTGATTGCAAGACCAAATATCAATGGATTTAGGAACTGATGGTGTATTTTGATTCAAAATGATCCAAAGATTACGATTAAATTATTAAAATTATTGAAATCCAAAAATGATATTCCCCTTCGAATTTCGATTAAGACTATTTCCCTTTGCAAATTTTCGAAATAGCTTGCCCCTTCGATTTGGCTGATTCTTCGAAAAATGAAAGATCTTTAACTGTTAATGACAAATAAATGAAATTAAGATTATAAATGTTTAAACTATGGCCCTGGGGCCACTTCGAAAATTTCCCCCAAATTATTCCTTTTGCGATTGCAAGCCCAAATATCAATAGATTCAGGAACTAATGGTGTATTTTGATTCAAAATGATCCAAAGATAACGAAAAGTTTATTAAAATTATTGAAATCCAAAAATAATATTTCCCTCCGAATTTCAATTAAGACTTAAATTTAATGAATTATGGGATAGGAAATAAACTATTTGTAACTAGAGTTATGTCCATAATTAATGTATTGGACAAATATTGCACAAAATTGCCTTTGCAAATTTTCGTAATAGCTTGCCCCTTCGATTTGGCTGATACTTCGAAAAAGGAAAGATTTTATCCTGTAAATGACAAATAAATGAAATTAGTATTATAAATGTTTATACTATGACCCTGGGGCCACTTCAAACATTTTCCCCCAAAATATTCTTTTTGTGATTGCAAGACCAAATATCAATGGATTTAGGAACTAATGGGGTATTTTGATTCAAAATGATCCAAAGATAACAATAAGATTATAAAATTTATCAAAATCTAAAAATAATATTTCCCTCTGTATTTTGATTAAGACTATACCCTTCGAAAATTTTCGAAATAGCTTGCGCATTCGATTTGGCTGATACTTCGTTAAATAGAAGATCTTATACTGTAAATGACAAATAAATGAATATTAGATTACAAATGTTTATATTATGGCGCTGGGGCCACATCAAAAATTTCCCCTTATCATTCTTTTTGTGATTGCAAGACCAAATTTAAATAGATTTAGGAACTGATGGTGTATTTTGATTCAAAATGATCCAAAGATTTCGATAAGATTATAAAATTTATCAAAATCTAAAAATAATATTTCCCTCTAAACTTTGATTAAGACTGACCCTTTGCAAAATTTCGAAATAGCTTGCCCCTACGATTTGGCTGATATTTCGAAAAACGAAAGATCTTATACTGTAAATGACAAATAAATGAAATTTAGATTATAAATGTTTATACTATGGCGCTGGGGCCACTTCGAAATATACCCCTTTTTATTCTTTTTGTGATTGCAATACCAAATTTCAATGGATTAAGGAACTGATGGTGTATTTTAATTCAAAATGATCCAAAGATTACTTTCAGATAATAAAATTTATCAAAATCAAAAAATAATGTTTCCCACCGAAAATCGATTAAGACTATACACTTTGAAAATTTTAGAAAAAGCTTGCTCCTACGATTTGGCTGATACTTCGTTAATTAAAAGATTTTAACCTGTTAATGACAAATAAATGAAATTTAGATTATAAATGTTTATACTATGGCCCTGGGGCCACTTCGAAAATTTCCCTCAAATTATTCTTTTTGTGATTGCAAGACCAAATATTAATGGTTTTAGGATCTGATGGTGTATTTTGATTCGAAATGATCCAAAGATTACGATAAGATTATAAATATTATCAAAATTTAAAAATAATATTTCCCTCCGAATTTTATTAAGACTATACCCTTTGAAAATTTTCGAAATAGCTTGCCCCTTCGATTTGGCTAATACTTCGTTAAATGTAAGATCTTATCCTGTAAATGACAAATAAATTTAATTTAGATTATAAATGTTTATACTTTGGCGCTGGGGCCACTTTGAAAATTTCCCCTTATTATTCTTTTTGTGATTGCAAGACCAAATATCAATAGATTTAGGAACTGATGGTGTATTTTGATTCAAAATGATCCAAAGATTACGATAAGTTTATAAAATTTATCAAAATCTAAAAATAATATTTCCCTCTGAATTTTGATTAAGACTATACCCCTTGCAAATTTTCGAAATAGCTTGCGCCTTTGATTTGGCTGATACTTCGTTAAATGAAATATATTTAACTGTTAATGACAAATAAATGAAATTAAGATTATAAATGTTTAAACTATGGCCCTGGGGCCACTTCGAAAATTTCCCCCAAATTATTCCTTTTGCGATTGCAAGCCCAAATATCAATAGATTCAGGAACTAATGGTGTATTTTGATTCAAAATGATCCAAAGATAACGAAAAGTTTATTAAAATTATTGAAATCCAAAAATAATATTTCCCTCCGAATTTCAATTAAGACTTAAATTTAATGAATTATGGGATAGGAAATAAACTATTTGTAACTAGAGTTATGTCCATAATTAATGTATTGGACAAATATTGCACAAAATTGCCTTTGCAAATTTTCGTAATAGCTTGCCCCTTCGATTTGGCTGATACTTCGAAAAAGGAAAGATTTTATCCTGTAAATGACAAATAAATGAAATTAGTATTATAAATGTTTATACTATGACCCTGGGGCCACTTCAAACATTTTCCCCCAAAATATTCTTTTTGTGATTGCAAGACCAAATATCAATGGATTTAGGAACTGATGGTGTATTTTGATTCAAAATGATCCAAAGATTACGATTAAATTATTAAAATTATTGAAATCGAAAAATAATATTCCCCTCCGAATTTCGATTAAGACTATTCCCCTTTGCAAATTTTCGAAATAGCTTGCCCCTTCGATTTAGCTGATACTTCGAAAAATGAAAGATCTTATCCTGTTAATGACAAATAAATAAAATTTAGATTACAAATGTTTATACTATGGCTTTGGGGCCACTTTGAAAGTTTCCCCCAAATTATTCTTTTTGAGATTGCAAGACAAAATATCAATGGATTTAGGAACTAATGGGGTATTTTGATTCAAAATGATCCAAATATTACGATAAGATTATAAAATTATTCAAAATCAAAAAATAATATTTTCCTCCGAATTTCGATTAAGACTATATACCCTTTGAAAATTTTCGAAATAGCTTGCCCCTTCGATTTGGCTGAAACTTCTTAAAATGAAAGATCTTATCCTGGAAATGACAAATAAATGAAATAAAGATTATAAATGTTTATATTCTGGCCCTGTGGCCACTTCGAAAATTTGCCCAAATTATTCTTTTTGTGATTGCAAGACCAAATATCAATGGATTTTACAACTGATGGTGTATTTTGATTCAACATTATCCAAAGATTACGATAAGTTTATAAAATTTATCAAATCAAAAAATAATATTTCCCTCCGAAATTTGATTAAGACTATATACCCTTTGAAAATTTTCGAAATAGCTTGCCCCTTCGATTTGTTAAATGAAAGATCTTATCCTGTTTATGACAAAAAATGAAATTAAGATTATAAATGTTTATACTATGGCCCTGGGTCCACTTCGAAAATTTCCTCCAAATTATTCTTTTTGTGATTGCAAGACCAAATATCAATAGATTAAGGAACTGATGGTGTATTTTAATTCAAAATGATCCAAAGATTACTTTCAGATAATTAAATTTTATCAAAATCAAAAAATAATGTTTCCCTCCGAAATTCGATTAAGACTATACACTTTGAAAATTTGAGAAAAAGCTTGCTCCTTCGATTTAGCTGATACTTCGTTAAATAAAATATTTAATCCTGTTTATGACAAATAAATGAAATTTAGATTATAAATGTTTATACTATGGCCCTTGGGCCACGTTGAAAGTTTCCCCCAAATTATTCTTTTTGTGATTGCAAGACCAAATAACCATGGATTTAGGAACTGATGGTGTATTTTAATTCAAAATGATCCAAAGATTACTTTCAGATAATAAAATTTATCAAAATCAAAAAATAATGTTTCCCTCCGAAATTCGATTAAGACTATACACTTTGAAAATTTGAGAAAAAGCTTGCTCCTTCGATTTGGCTGATACTTCGTTAAATTAAAGATTTAATCCTGTTTATGACAAATAAATGAAATTTAAATTATAAATGTTTATACTATGGCCCTTGGGCCACGTTGAAAGTTTCCCCCAAATTATTCTTTTTGTGATTGCAAGACCAAATAACAATGGATTTAGGAACTGCTGGTGTATTTTGATTCAAAATGATCCAAAGATAACGAAAAGTTTATTAAAATTATTGAAATCCAAAAATAATATTTCCCTCCGAATTTCAATTAGGACTTAAATTTAATGAACTAAGGGATAGGAAATAAACTTTTTGTAAATTGAGTAATGTCCATAATTAATGTATTGGACAAATATTGCACAATATTGCCTTTGCAAATTTTAGTAATAGCTTGCCCCTTCGATTTGGCTGATACTTCGAAAAATAAAGGATCTTATCCTGTTAATGAGAAATAAATGAAATTAAGATTACAAATGTTTAAACTATGGCCCTGGGGCAACATCGAAAGTTTCCCCCAAATTATTCTTTTTGTGAATGCAAGACCAAATATCAATGGATTTAGGTACTGATCGTGCATTTTGATTCAAAATGATCCAAAGATTACGATAAGATTATAAAATTTATCAAAATCTAAAAATAATATTTCCCTCCGAATTTTATTAAGACTATACCCTTTGAAAATTTTCGAAATAGCTTGCCCCTTCGATTTGGCTAATACTTCGTAAAATAAAAATTTTATCCTGTAAATGACAAATAAATGAAATTAGGATTATAAATGTTTATACTATGGCCCTGGGGCCACTTCAAACATTTTCCCCAAAATATTCTTTTTGTGATTGCAAGACAAATATCAATGGATTTAGGAACTGATGGTGTATTTTGATTCAAAATGATCCAAAGATTACGATTAAATTATTAAAATTATTGAAATCCAAAAATGATATTCCCCTCCGAATTTCGATTAAGACTATTTCCCTTTGCAAATTTTCGAAATAGCTTGCCCCTTCGATTTGGCTGATTCTTCGAAAAATGAAAGATCTTATCCTGTTAATGACAAATAACTAAAATTTAGATTACAAATGTTTATACTATGGCCCTGGGGCCACTTTGAAAGTTTGCCCCAAATTATTCTTTTTGTGATTGCAAGACCAAATATCAATGGATTTAGGAACCTATGGGGTATTTTGATTCAAAATGATCCAAAGATAACAATAAGATTATAAAATTTATCAAAATCTAAAAATAATATTTCCCTCTGTATTTTGATTAAGACTATACCCTTCGAAAATTTTCGAAATAGCTTGCGCATTCGATTTGGCTGATACTTCGTTAAATGAAAGATCTTATACTGTAAATGACAAATAAATGAATATTAGATTACAAATGTTTATATTATGGCGCTGGGGCCACATCAAAAATTTCCCCTTATCATTCTTTTTGTGATTGCAAGACCAAATTTTAATAGATTTAGGAACTGATGGTGTATTTTGATTCAAAATGATCCAAAGATTTCGATAAGATTATAAAATTTATCAAAATCTAAAAATAATATTTCCCTCTAAACTTTGATTAAGACTGACCCTTTGCAAAATTTCGAAATAGCTTGCCCCTACGATTTGGCTGATATTTCGAAAAACGAAAGATCTTATACTGTTAATGAGAAATAAATGAAATTTAGATTACAAATGTTTTTACTTTGGCCCTGGGGCAACTTCGAAAGGTTCTTCAGAATTATTCTTTTTGTGATTGCAAGACCAAATATCAATGGATTTAGGTACTGATGGTGTATTTTGATTCAAAATGATCCAAAGATTACGATAAGATTATAAAATTTATCAAAATCTAAAAATAATATTTCCAACCGAATTTTATTAAGACTATACCCTTTGAAAATTCTCGAAATAGCTTGCCCCTTCGATTTGGCTGATACTTCGTTAAATGAAAGATCTTATCCTGTAAATGACTAATAAATTAAATTTAGATTATAAATGTTTATACTATGGCCCTGGGGCCACTTCGAAAATTTCCCCCAAATTATTCTTTTTGTGATTGCAAGACCAAATATCAATGGATTTAGGATCTGATGGTGTATTTTGATTCAAAATGATCCAAAGATTACGATAAAATTATAAAATTTATCAGAATCTAAAAATAATATTTCTCTCCGAATTTCATTAAGACTATACCCTTTGAAAATTTTCGAAATAGCTTGCCCCTTCGATTTGGCTGATACTTCGTTAAATGAAAGATCTTATCCTGTAAATGACAAATAAATGAAATTAGATTATAAATGTTTATACTATGGCCCTGGGGAAACTTCGAAAGTTACCCCCAAATTATTCTTTGTGTGATTGAAAGACCAAATATCAATCGATTTAGGTACTGTTGGTGTATTTTGATTCAAAATGATCCAAAGATAACGATAAGATTGTAAAATTTATCAAAATATAAAAATAATATTTCCCTCCGAATTTTATTAAGACGATACCCTTTAAAAATTTTCGAAATAGCTTGCCATCCCGATTTGGCTGATACTTCGTTAAATAAAAGATCTTATACTGTAAATGACAAATAAATGAAATTGAGATTATAAATGTTTATACTATGGCGCTGGGGCCACTTCGAAATATACCCCTTTTTATTCTTTTTGTGATTGCAATACCAAATTTCAATGGATTAAGGAACTGATGGTGTATTTTAATTCAAAATGATCCAAAGATTACTTTCAGATAATAAAATTTATCAAAATCAAAAAATAATGTTTCCCACCGAAAATCGATTAAGACTATACACTTTGAAAATTTTAGAAAATGCTTGCTCCTACGATTTGGCTGATACTTCGTTAATTAAAAGATTTTAACCTGTTAATGACAAATAAATGAAATTAAGATTATAAATGTTTATACTATGGCCCTGGGGCCACTTCGAAAATTTCCCTCAATTTATTCTTTTTGTGATTGCAAGACCAAATATTAATGGTTTTAGGATCTGATGGTGTATTTTGATTCGAAATGATCCAAAGATTACGATAAGATTATAAATATTATCAAAATTTAAAAATAATATTTCCCTCCGAATTTTATTAAGACTATACCCTTTGAAAATTTTCGAAATAGCTTGCCCCTTCGATTTGGCTAATACTTCGTTAAATGTAAGATCTTATCCTGTAAATGACAAATAAATTTAATTTAGATTATAAATGTTTATACTTTGGCGCTGGGGCCACTTTGAAAATTTCCCCTTATTATTCTTTTTGTGATTGCAAGACCAAATATCAATAGATTTAGGAACTGATGGTGTATTTTGATTCAAAATGATCCAAAGATTACGATAAGTTTATAAAATTTATCAAAATCTAAAAATAATATTTCCCTCTGAATTTTGATTTAGACTATACCCCTTGCAAATTTTCGAAATAGCTTGCGCCTTTGATTTGGCTGATACTTCGTAAAATGAAATATCTTTAACTGTTTATGACAAATAAATGAAATTAAGATTATAAATGTTTAAACTATGGCCCTGGGGCCACTTCGAAAATTTCCCCCAAATTATTCCTTTTGCGATTGCAAGCCCAAATATCAATAGATTCAGGAACTAATGGTGTATTTTGATTCAAAATGATCCAAAGATAACGAAAAGTTTATTAAAATTATTGAAATCCAAAAATAATATTTCCCTCCGAATTTCAATTAAGACTTAAATTTAATGAATTATGGGATAGGAAATAAACTTTTTGTAACTAGAGTAATGTCCATAATTAATGTATTGGACAAATATTGCACAAAATTGCCTTTGCAAATTTTCGTAAAAGCTTGCCCCTTCGATTTGGCTGATACTTCGAAAAAGGAAAGATTTTATCCTGTAAATGACAAATAAATGAAATTAGTATTATAAATGTTTATACTATGACCCTGGGGCCACTTCAAACATTTTCCCCCAAAATATTCTTTTTGTGATTGCAAGACCAAATATCAATGGATTTAGGAACTGATGGTGTATTTTGATTCAAAATGATCCAAAGATTACGATTAAATTATTAAAATTATTGAAATCGAAAAATAATATTCCCCTCCGAATTTCGATTAAGACTATTCCCCTTTGCAAATTTTCGAAATAGCTTGCCCCTTCGATTTAGCTGATACTTCGAAAAATGAAAGATCTTATCCTGTTAATGACAAATAAATAAAATTTAGATTACAAATGTTTATACTATGGCTTTGGGGCCACTTTGAAAGTTTCCCCCAAATTATTCTTTTTGAGATTGCAAGACAAAATATCAATGGATTTAGGAACTAATGGGGTATTTTGATTCAAAATGATCCAAATATTACGATAAGATTATAAAATTATTCAAAATCAAAAAATAATATTTTCCTCCGAATTTCGATTAAGACTATATACCCTTTGAAAATTTTCGAAATAGCTTGCCCCTTCGATTTGGCTGATACTTCTTAAAATGAAAGATCTTATCCTGGAAATGACAAATAAATGAAATTAAGATTATAAATGTTTATATTATGGCCCTGTGGCCACTTCGAAAATTTGCCCAAATTATTCTTTTTGTGATTGCAAGACCAAATATCAATGGATTTTACAACTGATGGTGTATTTTGATTCAACATTATCCAAAGATTACGATAAGTTTATAAAATTTATCAAATCAAAAAATAATATTTCCCTCCGAAATTTGATTAAGACTATATACCCTTTGAAAATTTTCGAAATAGCTTGCCCCTTCGATTTGTTAAATGAAAGATCTTATCCTGTTAATGACAAAAAATGAAATTTAGATTATAAACGTTTATACTATAGCCCTGGGGCAACTTCGAAAGTATCCCCCAAATTATTCTTTTTGTGATTGAAAGACCAAATATCAATGGATTTAGGTACTGATGGTATATTTTGATTCAAAATGATCCAAAGATTACGATAAGATTATAAAATTTATCAAAATCTAAAAATAATATTTCCCTCCGAATTTTATTAAGACTATACCCTTTGAAAATTTTCGAAATAGCTTTCCCCTTCGATTTGGCTGATACTTCGTTAAATGAAAGATCCTATCCTGTTAATGACAAATAAATGAAATTTAGATTACAAATGTTTATACTATGGCCCTGGGGCCACTTTGAAAGTTTCCCCCAAATTATTCTTTTTGTGATTGCAAGACCAAATAACAATGGATTTAGGAACTGCTGGTGTATTTTGATTCAAAATGATCCAAAGATTACGATAAGATTATAAAATTTATCAAAATCTAAAAATAATATTTCCCTCCAAATTTTGAAAATTTTCAAAATAGCTTGCCCCTTCGATTTGGCTAATACTTCGTTAAATGAAAGATCGTATCCTGTAAATGACAAATAAATTAAATTTAGATTATAAATGTTTATTCTATGGCCCTGGGGCGACTTCGAAAATTTCCCCCAAATTATTCTTATTGTGATTGCAAGACCAAATATCAATGGATTTAGGAACTGATGGTGTATTTTGATTCAAAATGATCCAAAGATTACGATTAGAATATAAAATTCATCAAAATCTAAAAATAATATTTCCCTCCGTATTTTGACTAAGACCCTTTGAAAATTTTCGAAATAGCATGCCCCTTCGATTTGGCTGATACTTCGTAAAATGAAAGATCTTATCCTGTAAATGACAAATAAATGAAATTGAGATTATAAATGTTTATACTATGGCGCTGGGGCCACTTCGAAATATACCCCTTTTTATTCTTTTTGTGATTGCAATACCAAATTTCAATGGATTAAGGAACTGATGGTGTATTTTAATTCAAAATGATCCAAAGATTACTTTCAGATAATAAAATTTATCAAAATCAAAAAATAATGTTTCCCACCGAAAATCGATTAAGACTATACACTTTGAAACTTTAGAAAAAGCTTGCTCCTACGATTTGGCTGATACTTCGTTAATTAAAAGATTTTAACCTGTTAATGACAAATAAATGAAATTAAGATTATAAATGTTTATACTATGGCCCTGGGGCCACTTCGAAAATTTCCCTCAAATTATTCTTTTTGTGATTGCAAGACCAAATATTAATGGTTTTAGGATCTGATGGTGTATTTTGATTCGAAATGATCCAAAGATTACGATAAGATTATAAATATTATCAAAATTTAAAAATAATATTTCCCTCCGAATTTTATTAAGACTATACCCTTTGAAAATTTTCGAAATAGCTTGCCCCTTCGATTTGGCTAATACTTCGTTAAATGTAAGATCTTATCCTGTAAATGACAAATAAATTTAATTTAGATTATAAATGTTTATACTTTGGCGCTGGGGCCACTTTGAAAATTTCCCCTTATTATTCTTTTTGTGATTGCAAGACCAAATATCAATAGATTTAGGAACTGATGGTGTATTTTGATTCAAAATGATCCAAAGATTACGATAAGTTTATAAAATTTATCAAAATCTAAAAATAATATTTCCCTCTGAATTTTGATTAAGACTATACCCCTTGCAAATTTTCGAAATAGCTTGCGCCTTTGATTTGGCTGATACTTCGTAAAATGAAATATCTTTAACTGTTTATGACAAATAAATGAAATTAAGATTATAAATGTTTAAACTATGGCCCTGGGGCCACTTCGAAAATTTCCCCCAAATTATTCCTTTTGCGATTGCAAGCCCAAATATCAATAGATTCAGGAACTAATGGTGTATTTTGATTCAAAATGATCCAAAGATAACGAAAAGTTTATTAAAATTATTGAAATCCAAAAATAATATTTCCCTCCGAATTTCAATTAAGACTTAAATTTAATGAATTATGGGATAGGAAATAAACTTTTTGTAACTAGAGTAATGTCCATAATTAATGTATTGGACAAATATTGCACAAAATTGCCTTTGCAAATTTTCGTAAGAGCTTGCCCCTTCGATTTGGCTGATACTTCGAAAAAGGAAAGATTTTATCCTGTAAATGACAAATAAATGAAATTAGTATTATAAATGTTTATACTATGACCCTGGGGCCACTTCAAACATTTTCCCCCAAAATATTCTTTTTGTGATTGCAAGACCAAATATCAATGGATTTAGGAACTGATGGTGTATTTTGATTCAAAATGATCCAAAGATTACGATTAAATTATTAAAATTATTGAAATCGAAAAATAATATTCCCCTCCGAATTTCGATTAAGACTATTCCCCTTTGCAAATTTTCGAAATAGCTTGCCCCTTCGATTTAGCTGATACTTCGAAAAATGAAAGATCTTATCCTGTTAATGACAAATAAATAAAATTTAGATTACAAATGTTTATACTATGGCTTTGGGGCCACTTTGAAAGTTTCCCCCAAATTATTCTTTTTGAGATTGCAAGACAAAATATCAATGGATTTAGGAACTAATGGGGTATTTTGATTCAAAATGATCCAAATATTACGATAAGATTATAAAATTATTCAAAATCAAAAAATAATATTTTCCTCCGAATTTCGATTAAGACTATATACCCTTTGAAAATTTTCGAAATAGCTTGCCCCTTCGATTTGGCTGATACTTCTTAAAATGAAAGATCTTATCCTGGAAATGACAAATAAATGAAATTAAGATTATAAATGTTTATATTATGGCCCTGTGGCCACTTCGAAAATTTGCCCAAATTATTCTTTTTGTGATTGCAAGACCAAATATCAATGGATTTTACAACTGATGGTGTATTTTGATTCAACATTATCCAAAGATTACGATAAGTTTATAAAATTTATCAAATCAAAAAATAATATTTCCCTCCGAAATTTGATTAAGACTATATACCCTTTGAAAATTTTCGAAATAGCTTGCCCCTTCGATTTGTTAAATGAAAGATCTTATCCTGTTAATGACAAAAAATGAAATTTAGATTATAAACGTTTATACTATAGCCCTGGGGCAACTTCGAAAGTATCCCCCAAATTATTCTTTTTGTGATTGAAAGACCAAATATCAATGGATTTAGGTACTGATGGTATATTTTGATTCAAAATGATCCAAAGATTACGATAAGATTATAAAATTTATCAAAATCTAAAAATAATATTTCCCTCCGAATTTTATTAAGACTATACCCTTTGAAAATTTTCGAAATAGCTTTCCCCTTCGATTTGGCTGATACTTCGTTAAATGAAAGATCCTATCCTGTTAATGACAAATAAATGAAATTTAGATTACAAATGTTTATACTATGGCCCTGGGGCCACTTTGAAAGTTTCCCCCAAATTATTCTTTTTGTGATTGCAAGACCAAATAACAATGGATTTAGGAACTGCTGGTGTATTTTGATTCAAAATGATCCAAAGATTACGATAAGATTATAAAATTTATCAAAATCTAAAAATAATATTTCCCTCCGAATTTTGAAAATTTTCAAAATAGCTTGCCCCTTCGATTTGGCTAATACTTCGTTAAATGAAAGATCTTATCCTGTAAATGACAAATAAATTAAATTTAGATTATAAATGTTTATTCTATGGCCCTGGGGCGACTTCGAAAATTTCCCCCAAATTATTCTTATTGTGATTGCAAGACCAAATATCAATGGATTTAGGAACTGATGGTGTATTTTGATTCAAAATGATCCAAAGATTACGATTAGAATATAAAATTCATCAAAATCTAAAAATAATATTTCCCTCCGTATTTTGACTAAGACCCTTTGAAAATTTTCGAAATAGCATGCCCCTTCGATTTGGCTGATACTTCGTAAAATGAAAGATCTTATCCTGTAAATGACAAATAAATGAAATAAAGATTATAAATGTTTGCACTATGGCCCTGGGGCCCCTTCGAAAATTTCCCCCAAATTATTCTTTTTGTGATTGCAAGAAAATTATCAATGTCTTAATCGAAATTCGGAGGGAAATATTATTTTTGGATTTTGATAAATTTTATAATCTTATCTTAATCTTTGGATCATTTTAAATCAAAATACAACATCACTTCCTAAATCCTTTGATATTTGGTCTTGCAATCACAAAAAGAATAATAAGGGGAAAATTTTTGAAGAAGCCCTAGGGCCATAGTATAAACTAAATTTCATTTATTTGTCATTAACAGGATAAGATCTTTCATTTTTCAAAGTATCAGCCATTTCGAAGGGTCAAGCTTTTTCGAAAATTTGCAAAGGGTATAGTCATAATCGACATTCGGAGGGAAATATTATTTTTACATTTTGATAAATTTTTTAATCTGATCGTTATCTTTGGATCATATTGAATCAAAATACACCATCAGTTCTTAAATCCATTGATATTTGGTCTTGTAATCACAAAAAGAATAATTTATAGCACATTTTCGAAGTGGCCCCAGGGCCATAGTATAAACATTTATAATCTAAATTTTATTTATTTGTCATTTACAGGATAAGATCTTTCATTTACCGAAGTTTTAGCCAAATCGAAGGGGCAAGCTATTTCGAAAATTTTCAAAGGATAATCTTAATAACATTCGGAGGGAAATATTATTTTTAGATTTTGATAACTTTTATAATGTTATCGTAATCGTTGGATCATTTTAAATCAAAATACACCATCAGTTCCTAAATCCATTGATATTTGGTCTTGCAATCACAAAAAGAATTATTTAGGGGAAATTTTCGAAGTGGCCCCAGGGCCATAGTATAAACATTTGTAATCTTAATTTTATTTATTTGTCATCAACAGGATTTTATCTTTCATTTTTCGAAGTATCAGCCAAATCAAATTGGCAAGCTATTTCAAAAATTTGCAAAGGGTGAATGAAGTCTTAATCAAAATTCAGAGGGAAATATTAATTTTTGTTTTTGATAAATTTTATAATCTTATCGTAATCTTTGGATTATTTTGAATCAAAACACACCATCAGTACCTAAATCCATTGATATTTGGTCTTGCAATCGCAAAAGGAATAATTTGGGGAAAATTTTCGAAGTGGCCCCAGGGCCTTAGTAGAAACATTTATAATCTAAATTTTATTTATTTGTCATTAACAGGATCAGATCTTGCATTTTACGAAGGATCAGCCAAATCGAAGGGGCAAGCTATTTCGAAAATTATCAAAGGGTATAGTCTTGTTGAAATTCGGAGGGAATTTGGGAACATTTGGTCTTGCAATCACAAAGAGAATAATTTGGGGACATTTTTACGTGGCCCCCGGGCCATAGTATAAATATAAACATTGAAACTGGTACCTAGTTAACAACAGGCGCATGTAGGTGTAGGGGATGAGTTCCAACCTGAGTGTGCTCATTCAGTGGTAAAGGGAAAAAGAGAACTTGGAATATCATGAGGAAAAACTCGCATTTGTGTGTCAAGCTTAGCAAGATGGGTCAGGACTTGAGAGTTTCTATCGATGTCATAAAAAATACTCGAAGATTTTGTCTGTAAACTCTGCTCTCTGACCACGACTCTGTCATGCGTCAACCAGCTGCGCTACGAGCTTTTTAGAAGTAAGTGTGATGATATCAAGTCTTATCAGCTACCACCTTGTAACGATTGCTTACTGCTTCATATCTTGCGACTGCAAGCTATCAACCAAACACGATCAACAATATAGATACTTTGCTTAGAAGCCAAACCTGATCTTCCTGATCCGCGTGGCTATGGATGGAAAACCACGGCAGAAGGAGATCTGAGCAACGAGTGGATTGTTGGAGCTCCAGTACCTTTGACCGTTATCTGTAACTGTTGCCGTTATTGCAAGATGCCAACCTATGAGTGTTTGGCCAATCAGCTGAATGAAAATTCCAGTCAATCAGAAGGTGATTAATCGGACGATTTTAATTTTAAGTGATTTTGACTTTAATTTTTATTAATTTGACGACTAGACAGTGACTGCCATGACAGATATTGTATCATACTATCATATCACGTATCTGAGCATGGTAATGCTCTTTTCTAAAAATGTATTTTGTTGCAGTGGCACACCCATTCAAGAATACCCTTCACTGGCCATCCTGTCCTTCCATGGGACAGGAAAACAACAATAAAATTAATTGATGTCTGAGGACATTAATTAGAAATTCAGTAACAATCTTTAGTAGTTTATAAGTTATATGATAATTACATTCTCGTACGATAACGACATAATAGAATTATTCGTTATTGTAATTGCAATCAAAATTCTACGTCTTTAGAGTACCCACAAGTAATATTTAAGTTACTAGACCTATTTACACGATACTTGCCTATTGACCCTTGTCCGCCATTTTGAATGAGTACCGTTAAAACAATGTGATAACAATAGGAACTATTCATTTTAACGTATTTATGAGTAAGTACGTTGATATAAGGAATATTGGCAATAAATCGAAGAAAATGTTAGAAATTACCAATTTTGAGGAAATTGACCTCAATCAAGGTCAAAAAAGGTTAAGTGGGTAAATTAATTTTTTTTTTAAGAAACATAATACATTTACCTTACAAAAAGTGTATGCTTAAACCTGCAAACATTTTTCGTTACTTAATTTAAAATTATTTTAAAAAATTACAAATTTGACCTTTAACCCTAGTTTTGACATAAAAAGCTGGATTTGCCAGAGGTATTTCATGGTGTTTTTTTAAAAATTCTTGTCTCAAGCTTTCATTTGATATAATATGTCATCCTTTGACCCAAATTGTATACCGTCATTCTCGTTATGCAAAGGACTATTCTTTGATTGGTGCATATTCAAATTTTGTCCGAAACAAAACACGACCACGTGGCTATTTTTGGAATCGAGGTTTTTGCTATTGTTTAACGACGTCCTCAGCTACTTCATCGAATCAACGTAATTATGCTGATAAGGCAGCGCAAAAGCTAAATGGTGTGTGTATAAACGTCCATGATATACTCGCCGTTTGACCCCACTTCATGTAGTGCTCGTTTCGTGCGAGGTCGTTCCCAGAATTCAAAAGGAGTGCTTTTTCTGCGTAATATAGCTCATAAACCCCTTACGGGCGAGGGTTCCATGTGATAGCCTAGTCTTTATTAATCCTGTCATCCATCATGGGTCGCACACAAGTTTGGTTTACGGTGATAACTCACTGGGTATGCGATGCCACAGGCAGCCACACAGACAGACTGTCTCACCGTTATTATATGAGTTAGCAGCCCACCTACCATGATTGATGAATGATACTCACTCGTTTAGACGTGTCGTGTCATCAAGTAGAATTTAAATTACAGATTTTAAATAGTAAAGGTTCTTTACTGTTATGTACAAGGCTTGAATGCAACGCGCCTGCGCGCAAATACAATTCAATCCAAGATGGCGTTGATGGAATTTATGTCAAGGAGCGACATCTGAGAGAGAGAGAGAGAGAGAGAGAGAGAGAGAGAGAGAGAGAACACGTCTGATCTGCCACGTCTGCGGTGACAATTGAGTTTCGCACATTGTCACTTTGAGAGTTCTTTCTTTATTTGAGAAAATGTACTATCATAACTTCTCAAAGATCATTTCTTTTATAGTAAATGGATTTGTGGTAATACCATTCTCCCCGGACAAAGATGACGTCAATAGATTATATAGATTGTTGTTCGGATGTTGTTTCTAAAATCGTAAGATTTGGTCACTACATTTAGAAACATTTCACTGAAATGTTATTTTCAGTACTAGAAGTAGGAATGACTAAAATAGCCCAATACATTATTATGCTACATGATAAATGATAAGTTGGGGACTTAGCCTTATCAGGTGGAGCTCAGGTTGGAACTGCTAGTCCACAAATATAAACTACGAGAGAAACAATAAATAAAGAATTCATACTGAGACTGCTAACTGTTAGGTTGATTATGATTTTATCTCTGTGCGTGAGTGCGTGAGTGAGTGAGGTTGTGTTAGTGAGTGAGTGTGAGTGAGTGAGTGAGTGAGTGAGTGAGTGAGTGAGTGAGTGAGTGAGTGAGTGAGTGAGTGAGTGAGTGAGTGAGTGCGTTAGTAAGTGCGTGTGTGCGTGTTTACATTTTACAGAGCACTCACTTTTATGAGCTTTCAGTGCTGGTAATAAACCTTGTTTTATATGAATGAAGAAAGTTACAGAAATGGGGAAAGGTGTTTTTAATGTTAGAAAAAGCTACGCTCACCATAAAAAATATTGCATGTCGCGCTGTTGCAGATACATAGGATGACACAGAGTGTGCGTAGGCCTACCTTAAAAGAGACCTCCTGAGACGCGGTCATTTCATTCACTGAAATAAAATTGTACAAGTACGAAATTAAACTGAAGAAGTGGCTCATTTCTCTTTCACAAAACATAAAATCCGAAAAAAATATTAATGCAACAGATGTTGGCTATGTGAAGTCAAAGTAATCTCTTTAAAACTCAAGCTTTTAAAACTAACGTTTACTTCTCGAGATGTCTATTCCACTCAAACTCGTCCCATCTTTGAGTTGTGAAGTTCTTTCCTACCATGTTCCAATTTAAGTTTTCCCTGTGTTTTATAGGTGGATATAGGCTTTACAACAAACAGCAATCGTACTTCTTCTTTTTCATCCTCTTCTTTCAGACATACGCTGCTTGAAAAACGGGACCTGCTGTAGGTTAAAGAATTCGTTTCCAATTCGGGATTGAAAAACTCGCACACCCGTCGAAGCTGCCGCTCGTGGGACTGAGACGTGACTGACGTAAGCAACTCTGGCAGAGGCTGAATTAGGTGCACGCGTGTTTACTCTCTCCGAGGTCCTTGATAGTTGTGCTCCACAGGAATATGTGACGTCACAGAAGTAAACAAAGCTCGCGACAGTTTACAGGTTTGATATTACCTACCTTAAGATCCAAATAATGTTATGGTAATGATAACGCGTATCAGGTTTGATATTACTTACCTATGATATTACTTCCAAATCATGTTATGATAACGAGTTTCTTATTCGGTTTCTTTTTCAGTTCAGAACATTGTTTTAGGTCTTCTGGTTGATTAGAATTGGATCATCTTATTCTGGTAGGCCTTCATACAGAATTAAATCTAAATTGAATTGAAATATGATTAAATTATTTTTTCAGTTTATAGTAAGAACATTTGTTACCAGTTCCTTGACGAAAATATAATCCAGTGATTGTTTTCTCTAATAAGTTGCTATACGTGCTATAAATTGTTATTAATTGTCCTCCTTTGTAAATCAATAAGATGAAAATGAATGAATGACATAAATAAATAAATGTTCGTCATAGAACCTGAAAACCTTTCAAAAGGATACCGTAATTCAGTAATTGTAAAAATTAATCTGTAACCAAATCATAAGAATTTTTCGTTTCGATTTATCTTTTGGGCAAGGAGAACGCATATATTTAAAAGTGATTTTCTTGTGATTGCATTTCAACTGTCATATCGTTTAACCAGTAGTTAAAAGCAGAGGATGCGCCGGCCGATGCGATTCTCACCTGTATGCATGTATTGGTTGTGTGTTTTTATAAAAAAAAAAAAAAAAATGTATAATGTTATAATGTTACGTTTGAAGGTTTAATGTAAAATGGCTGTATAGCTGTATTTAAATCCTGAATAAATAAATAAATAAATAAATAAATTAACACACCACCAGCGATTTAACGATAGTGCTAGAACAAATTGGTTGCGTTATGAAACTACAAGGAAATATATAATGCAAGAGTCGGGTTGTATGAAATAAAATAATACAGAGATAAATACATAATATTTTTATTTTGTTATGGTAAACATGTTTCACTACATATTATACAACGTACGAAAAGATTGTTCCTTTGTTCAAATAGCATACGGAATTTTGGATTCATGTTTTGAAGGTAAAATAAAAGGCCCACACAACCTTCCACAACACCAATGGATAATGAGTTGTACATCCGTAACTAATGTAAAGAAGTCACAATTGTTAAAATACAGTACACCTAGAACAGTATTTCTGGAACCCGAAACATTGAGAACTAGGTTTTATGAATGATTACCCTTATGTTTCAAAATGGCATTCTTTTTGTTTTGATTTCTTTTTTTAACTTTCGTGACCGCTGTGGCCGATTCCCGAGAACAATCCGTTGTTCAAACCACATCAATATAAAATAGTTACAATATTTATATTACACCACGTTAAACTTTTTTACTGAACAACATTTTTGAAAACTTACTGGATCGTTACGATGAAAAAAAGTGGTTATTTTATCTATTTCATAAATGACATAATAAATACTTTTTGTTGCAAATGTCTCTTAAAATAATTGATCTTACATATAATAATACTTTTCTATACTTTAAAGACAATACATTTGCTAATTTGTAACAGTACATGTACAAAATTGAGCGATGGATAGCAATACTAACAAAAATTACGTAACAATAATTTAACTAGAAAACATCGATATGTAAAGAAATTGTGCTTGGAGCAAACTATGGGCAAATAACAAAACAAAGTTTAAATAAATATCATAAACACAATTTAGTTTTAAACTCAATTTTTTAAACACCATATTATTGTTTAAACACTGATTATAATTAATAATTTAATCCCAATGACAAACTGCGTATAAACATATTTCTTCCTGGTATCACTGCATTGTCCCAGGCGAGACAGCATAGTCACTCTCAACACATAACATACGATACGATTGTTCAATCTTTGGCAATCAACTTCTTTCACTTAACACATATGTAGAAACAACTCTTCATTCAACTTTATAGAGATCATCAGGTTGCACTTGAGTTCATTATCTTGTGACGTAGCTGCTGAATAACACTATGAACAGCGAATACTTACCAATGGGTAGTTTCTCTGATGCACTGTGAGAAGTGACTGAAACAAACACAAAACACAATTTGTAAACAATTGTTGTTGTTTTCGAAATCTAGTTTGAAGAGAATGTTGAAGAGATGTCAGTGAGACAAAGGAAGAAAAGGGGCGAAGCGTCAGGCATGGCTAGCCGGCTTAGGTAGACCCGATGCCCAAGTGATGGTGGGAACCTCCCACTCTCCCCCTACCCGACTCGATAGCTGGTACACGGACCGATATTGGTCTGGTAATGATCATGTTTTCAGATTTAAGGCTTTTGCAGCCTGGAATACGTTTAATACAATTGAATGATGAAATTATACATTTAAACCATTACATATTATATCTATGCGCACTTTAAAATTTGTTGAAATACATTTTAAAAACAAATAAAACAAAACATATTTTATGTTGATTTTATCCCAAATCATAGAAACACATTATATCCAAAGATTTGTGTATAATGGTTTGATGTTTAAAAGTATAAGTATCGAAGCAAAGTACGTTTTACTGAAGTCATGCTAGGAATAAAATAGTTTTAATTTGTAGGGAGTTCTATATACTGCTTTATATTGCTACGCTATACCAACGTACAGAACATAATCAAAGTTGTTAAGCTTTCATTTGACCCTGTATAATCACGAATTGGTTGAATAGACTTCACCAACAATAATTAGCCTGTCGTGCGGTTTTGGTTTCCGTATACTTGAATTTACTTCACAACTTAACCAATTTACACGTTAAACTTGACAAAAGTGAACGTGTGAGTTGAGATCTGTCTTTTAACACTTATCTTTTAATCGTTGTAAGTATAATTTATGGCTGTCGTAAGCAAGGTCCGTATATGGACACGTCGAACGCCCGTAATGCGGTTGCTATAGGAACTAACATTTGAATAATTAATTTTCAAATCAAAATTTTCAAAATCAAACTCATTCAATTCCAGTTATATTTATATTTAATAGTATATTAGTGAGCTTCTAAAAGTAATCGTTTGACATTGACCTTAACTACATAACTCAAGATATCTTGAGTTGCTTTGTACGGGAAATGCATGGGTCCTGAAGAGTGATAAGCTTTGAGAGAAATACAGGTAATAGTTTCAGACATTCTGCTGTTTACGTGGTTGGTTGGCTCTTGGCATCTGCAGAGGGAGACGGAAGAGGGGAAGGGGAAAGTGCTTTGTATTTGTTAGCTTGTCTCCATTGTATTATATTAATAAGTTGTTTATAAAATGTAAATATTTTTATATATTGCTCACTATTTGGACACGTTCCGGAATTTGTTTGTTTTGTCGCAATCTTCTTAGTTAAAACATCAAAATCTGTTATTAGTTGAGTTTATCTGATTCATCAAACACCGCCTGCAACAATAGACCATTTTGAAAATTGATCTTGTACTCTCAGATAGCGTTAATCACAGTCGTCTAGATCTTCAACGACAACAATGCACAACAATGAAATATGAATCTTGACATAACATTTGAAAATAAGTGTTATTGTTGTGCATTGTTTTCATTGAAGATTTAGAAATCCGTGGTTAACTTCTACCTTAAGGTCCAAGATTAATTTCGAAAATGTCTATTGCAGCCATCGTTCTCTGTGTGTATGATTACATGTCCGTACCACAACCAAGCGTTCGCTGGTTTAAAGTTCAGATGTAGAAAGTTTCGGTTTTACAGCCGTTGAATGGTGGAATCGATACATTTGCAACTCGGCAACGGGAGTGAACAAAGTTTTTTTATTGCCCGCGCTTTATATTCGCGGTCGTGAATCATTTCAATCGACGTTTCAAAACACCAGAAATCACGTGATAATCATATATGGAGGAATACAACATTATTGATTTTCTTTACTTGATACTCCAAAGCAATCCAGCAAATCTATAGAGATATTCAATTCAAATAGGTTAAGACGAATAAGTCGAGAATGAGGCTGTTGTCGACTCATAGGTCAGCTTATGTTGAATTTATACTGATATATTTGTGTATTTCCAGTCCAAATACAATGAATTAGAGTATTGCATATCCTCAAATTATACTGTCATAGCAAAGTATTCCATCAGTGATGTAGTGTTGTACGAAATTGAAAGATAAATTTAAGTTAAACTTGAGT
Source organism: Isoperla grammatica (assembly GCA_945910005.1). Classification (NCBI taxonomy): domain Eukaryota; kingdom Metazoa; phylum Arthropoda; class Insecta; order Plecoptera; family Perlodidae; genus Isoperla; species Isoperla grammatica. Next base: position 38,712,192 of record OX246737.1, on the reverse strand, counting down.
GCTTTAAAGCGCGTACATAGGTAGGCCGCTATTAGTTCATATAAAACAAGATAACAACAAATAAGACATAAATTAAGATGCAACATTAATTTTCCACTATTATGTTAATAGTAAATCAGCTATCTTGTATGTCAATATTTCATTATGTTTAAAATATAACCAAGAATCACAAATACCCACTATAAATTTGGTACCATCTAATCGGTAAGTTCACCTTTATGTAAAACGCACAAAGTTCTGAGCTTGACTCAGGTTTGCTTGTTGTCATAGCACATGACATAACTCATAACAATTTAATTTTGGTAATCATTTTATTTCCTAATTTGTACATGAATTTGTTATGAACAAAACTAGTGCATTCTTGTAAAAGTGAACGTTTGTTGACTAAAGTAGAAATGTTGTGCCTGCCACTCAGGGCCTATTACTAAACGACAAGTTTCACACGCCATTTTAACATTCACTTTATCATCACACTTTTCTAAAATGAGATGAGTTTCGACAGTTGCACCGTTGGTAATGATAAACTATAACGTTTTTCTGATTGAAGGATAAGGAAAACGTATTCAATACAACTTAATACGTAAACTGTGACTTAAAGAACCACCACAACAAAAGATTGATTGATTAATGGGGCTTAACGTCTCATATTTATGCAACGATGGCTAATCGAGACGATGAGCGGGTGATAATGAAGATGAGAAAGATGATAATGAAGAATAAAGCCACATCCGAATCAGACCCATTGTACGTCGCGTGAGTCGTCATACGGGAGTCCAGCAAGGGAGGGCAGGGCCAAGTGGGAGGAGAAATATTCAATGGGACAGTGGGGGGGAAGGGACAAGGTCTCCTTTTGTCGCCTCTTACGACTAGCAGAGTCACTCTGGGCCTATTCTTCCCCGAGCCCAGACGGGTCACCACAACAAAAGGCTCTTAAAACAGATACATAATGTAGTCAACCACTGAAAGTGTGTTCTTGTGTAAAAGTGTTCAATTTTGCAATTGTCTTCTTTTCATGTACTTCGCAACTGACAATAACGCTCTGATTCTGACTCGACTCTGTGCGTATGCGTGTGCGTGTGTATGTTAATAATGTTAATTTGTCATAGATAAAGTAATATTATGTCTATGAGATATCTGATATGTCTACTCTGAGTACATCCGTCCAAGCCTAATGCCAGTCTAATAAGTGAGCACGACGTAATGTTTTTCGAGCAGTATTATCAACACTTTCGTTTCTGTTCTTTTCTGTTCAGAAAATAGCGTCTTTGTTTGTGCTTCCTCTAAGAAACCCTTTGAACGAGTGTAATCTTCCTACAAAGACTGAATGGATGTCAACATGGCTATGGAAGAGGGTTACACAATAAATACAAGGTTTTTACGGAAGAGAGATCTATTATTATTGGCCCTTCTTGGGTTCAATCGATGTAAAATGTATGAAATAAGACAAATCAATAAAATAAAATACAAATAATTACATAAATTGTTTTTCTTATTTATAATAATATGATGTTTTGTCGGAATTATATCCATTTTTCAAAATAATGTATTAAATGTTCTTATTTTATTGATTTGTCTTATTTCATACATTTTACGCGTATTGAACCCAAAAATGGAAAATAATAATATTTGTATTAGATGGTTTCTTGTTAATATATCGTTGAAAGCTTTACTGATGAAGTGTTCCTTATCATTGGTTAATCTGTCAACTGATAAAGCCACTCTATGGATATATGAGGAGTCCTGGGTTTCTTTAGAGTTTAGAGCATCGCTGTTAATACATAGAGACATTTCCAGAAAGTTCTGTAACATTTGGTTCGAGAGATAGAAATCGTTGCTCGTCTTCAATAGAGAATCATGTCTTGTTCCATTTTCTTATCGGGCAAGTGAAGCAAATCCACTGAACCAGACAGATAAATTTAGCACGTGAGGTAAACTTTATAGTGATTGAAAGTTACAGCCATTGGAAAGCGGAGATGTTTGTAAGCAAGTCCGTTAATTACAGAGAACATAACTTTTTTTATAAAATGCTGTGTTAGTTCCAAAGCTGATTATCTATTGTCGTTGTTTGGAACGAAATGCGCGGGAAATCTTATATTTCAGGTATACACACCATAACGTTTTAATTTTACAACCATCATAATAACAGTGTTAGTATTATTGTGTGTGATTCACATCCTAGTACTACTGTGCATCGGTGACCGGTCTACTACGGGTTGTAAATACAAGTTGCAAGAACCATTTATCATATGGCATGTTTTATCCGTACATTGCATACCAGTACTAATGCTATATTGCTTTGATGTCTACAATCTAGATCGATATTTACTACTACCATTATGAACTAACATTACGAATAAAATATACATACATGATCAATGAAATAATATTTTGATTTGAATGAATTTGTTAAGTTACATAATATATAAATAAAATTACAATATTAAATACAATTAAAAAATCATGTAATAATTGAGGGGAAAAATTACCTAATTAGAAAGAAGCGGATCGACTTAGAACACAAGCAAACAATCACATGAAATATGCTTTCTTTTAAAATCTATGATTAATTTGATTAACATGATTAAAGCTGTGTACGCAGAACAGAATATGCCACGAGTTTTCGTTAACGCGTTACAAGTTTGTCATATTGTAAAAATCCATGGTGACAATGATCGATACAAGTTAATGGATGAAACCCATCCATCAGTTAGATACTTTGTGTCGCCAATGCATAAAGTATCATTACAATTCGTAATAATCGTAACATAAAAAAAACATCAAAACACGACAATGCATTTAATCTGAGCCATTTAGTTATCACGAACACAACTCTACAAGGGCGAACATGCAAACAGCAAACACTTCAGTCAGCACGGAAATGTTTTTACTGGATGTGATTTGTTGGACATACATTTCCATCGACGCTGTTGTTAATTCGCGGTTAATTGACAGGGTAGGGTGATACACATTAATTAGCCGAGGTCATGACCTACTGTAATGATCGAGCTAACATGACGCGCTGGTTCGGACTAATGGATGATGGCTCGTTGAATGTGGCCGACGTGGAGGTGGTGGTGGAGGTGGAGGTGGAGGTGGAGGTGGAGGTGGAGGTGGATGCAATGATGATTGTCCTGGTATTATATTGGATTCTCAGGTGGAGGATGAGACGATGGTCATGTTGGAGTAGTGGTGGGGTTATGGGATTGTGGAGGTCGAGGTGATGGAGGTCGAAGTGATGGTGGACGGGGAGGTGATAGTGATGCTAGAGGTGAAGATGAAGGTCGATGTCAATTGGACATGGTGGTGGTAGTGGTAGTGGTAGTATAGTCGTAGTCGTAGTCGTAGTCGTAGTCGTAGTCGTAGTCGTAGTCGTAGTCGTAGTCGTAGTCGTAGTCGTAGTCGTCGTAGTATGTAGTAGGATTTCATAATTATTTAATACAATTGCAAATCAATAAACAAGGCTTACGCTTGCTTCATGGCTAAGCCTGCAGCTTCACTGTTTGATTGACGATTTATTAAACGTCCACCATAAACCCTCACCTTTCTCTGGGACCGGCTCCTTTAGGCGAGCCCCCAGAGTCACCTCGGACGTGTTGCGGTACAGGCTGTTCAAGAAGGCTGTGCACTTGAGTATCAGCTGACCGTTGTAGTAGTGAGAGGGTAGAAGCTGCATCGAGAGAGACAGAGCGCTTGACTGGAGGGAGTCCTCAGCTTGAACCTGTCGCACGTTGGGGACCCCAACCTAGAGACATAACACATTGCATTACTACAACACACGTCAGAAGAATACACACCGCTCAACTGGGATATCAGCAAGCATACCCTCCTTGAGAACAAATTATAATTATTATAGGATAACCTGTCAGATGAACCAGGTCCATCTATTCATCACCCATTATTTTATTATCATTTATACGCTAAGTAATTTTTAGCTGCGGCTACAATCCATAACAAAATGTCATTGGTTTAAGGAAAGTAGCATTCAATCACGCCAAAGAATCGCTTTGCGAACATTAAATCAAGGTTTTAGCCAAACACTGAAATCATTACCTTAAATAAGAACACACAAAACACGAATAGAACAATAACCACTGTCATAACTTTAACGAACACAAAAGTGCGATAATTGTAACATACCTACAGAGAGGTTGCACTGCCTTCGCGTCTGAGGAAGAGAGAGGCTGCTCTCGAAAATTAACGCAGTTTGTTAAGTGTTTTTTTAAGTTATGAGAGTTGTTACTGTTCGTGATTTGTGTGTTTTTATTTAAAATTCTCCCAAATAAGAGTCTTGGTTTCTATCACTACCTTAATATTATGAAACATTAATGTTGACACTTATTTTAAAATAGTGCACATTTAGGGTAATTTAGAGATGACCCATTCGTCTCATATTATTTCATTTGATTATAAAATTTGCTGCATTTAAAACACATTCCACTGGTTTTTCAAAACAGTTTTTAGTTTCAGTTCCAAATTTACGTTTGTGCTTTTTGTTCATGCTCGCCCTGGTATTTTCAAGATAAAATAAATGAAGGCAATGTCCTGTAATAGAGTGATCTGCCGTGATCTAACGGGGGATACGCAATAGATTTGTCTCTATTTTTCTTCGAGGCCCTGCTCTGAGTTTTTTCAGGAGTAACTGTCACAACCACGCTTTTACAAATATTTTACTCCAAGAGAAACAAAAAGATACGTTTGCCATGTTCAAACACAACGACACAGCTAACAAAACATATCTGCTACCGCAGGTTGATATTACGAAGCTAAAAAGAGTAATAACAAAAACGATTTCCTGGCTTTTCCCTGTATTTCCGGAGTATTTTTAAAATCGCTGTCTTTCAACAACGTTATTTTAAATTTTCCACCCAATTTAAGTGCAGAATTGTATTCACTGCACAATATTTGTATATTTTCTTGTATCAAGTAAATGGAACAGTACCTGCAGGCTATAGAATATACGATAATAATTGTTTCTATTCTATAAAGTATTTCAATAGTTCGTTTCGTATTCCTGGTCATGAATGTTCTTCATGTTTTAAAGTATTTAATAATAGAATTGTTATTCACATATACAAATATTAGTTTTCTTGCATTTAATAACGACGTTTCATTCGTTGTAATTCATTTTTTTTTATCGGATTTTCTGCTTACCAGATGTCTGTAAGTAATTTGAAAATACCTTAGCGGTTAATGTAGAACTACGTATTTTTTCATACTTACATGATTTTACAACTCAAACCTTCTACAAAAAGCCTTAAAAATTGTGTTGGGGAAAGGGAGATACAATGAAGTGGAAAATAAAACGGTAGTTATGGTCATGAGTTCACACAAATAAAAAAATCCTGGTTGATAAAACAAAGTAACCGTCAATTAGATAATTATTTTATAATCTCGGCCAATACCAATGATATTCAACAGCTATAGAAGCTAGATCACCAGTCCCCCAACCTTCCACTCAGTAGCGAGCGTAGCAATTTGAAGCCATTTTGAAATGGGCAATTTACATGCTAATCTGAACCTTTCAGTACTGATAGCGCTGCGATCGGCAGAAAGTCGCACAAGAGACTCCTATTCCCGCCTGTGTTATTTGCCCATTTCAAGATGGCTTCTAATTGACACGCGTGTGGTTGCTAGGCTGCGCATCGAGCCTACTATAGCTGTTGAATATCATTGGCCAAAACGTATAGAAATTCGTTGTTTATCGTTTTAGATCTGAACCATGCAAAGTTTGAGTAAGCCATCAATTACAACATAATAATTATTTTGGAAATATTTACTTTAAAATGAGACCAATGAATCACAGAAATTGTTAAGTTATTTTGTGATAGTGGTATCCACGACAAGAATGCGTTACCTGTAAGATTTCGGAACGAGCCAATCATTAACAAGCCAAACTTTGAAGTAAAAAATAGTATGTAAAAAAAAAAACTGGTAAACATTTAGCGCCTTCAAAATCATGTTTCGATTTTCATAAAATGCATCGATAACGTTGATAATCCATTAGTATTTGATTACCAATTCAAATACTCTAGCTATTTTCTTCAACACTGTATATACCCGAGTATATACCTTCATTTGAGTACGCACTTGGCTGTAGTTAAGAATTCAATTTTTTTCCATTTTATTATATTCAAAAAAATAATACAAATAGAAATAACATAAGTTCATGTGCGCACTAGTCGTGAGAGAGTTTATGCAACTGTAAACTTGTCAAATTACGATCAGAACCTCGAGCCAAACACTTTTAATTTAAATTTCAAATTTAAACGTTTCAATTTGAAATGGGAATTGAAAATGAGCTCTTGTAAAAGCCACCGCACACACGCTGAGTTGAGCATAAAAACTAATCACAACTAAAACTTCCAGTGTACTTCAAAAGGTATTTTTTAATCTGTGAATATAGGAGAAAAGTTTTTTTATTTATAAAGTTCAAAGTAACACAACATCATTCATTAGAGAGGTGAATGGAACTACGGAGCATAATTTAAACAAAGCAATAAGTTTAAATGTACAGTATCTTGTTAGTGTGTAGTGTTTTTGTCTATAGGCCTACTCAATGGAAAAAAAAATAAAAAATGTCTAAACACGAGATGAAAAACTGTAAACGTACTCAACAAAAATTAAACATTTCAATTGGAGATACAATAAAATGGTCGTATAACATAGCGGGCAGCGCAGGTAGGGTGATTCGTGGAAATATTGGCTGAAACTGAAGCAACATGGCTGATTGTTGTGAGTATTGAATATTGTTTTGTTGTAATATGTTGTGTTAATCCAATTTTTCACACGTTTTTGCACTGACGTGCTACCTATACATTCTCTTTGAAACGAGAATAAGCAATCGAAACTTGATCTCAACTTTAGATCGGTTTCGTTTGTAACCATCGACTGTCGTTCAGTTCTCTCTAACGGTGAACAGGTAGTATTACAAACATCAACGTGCCAGACTGTAATTACAGATACTCTCCTATTAATCTATCCTTTGTCGTCCCGTTCTACATTTACTGTGTTTACGACAGCTTCAATAGTTAATTATTCGTCAGTTTCCGAACTCTAAGCCATTAGTATAAGTGATTCGAAATAATCAGATTCTACGACATTCAGGCTCTGCCTTAATGGTCTAAGTATAAACTATAAACTAATGGCTTAGTTAATAATTAATGTTACTTCGTGTTGTTGCTATTTACGGGCTATATCAGATTTCATCACATTATCTGCGCGGCATGTTGGTTGTCTCGCGCTGTGCGACATCCTACGAATCCAAATTTTCTCCCGAACAATTATGTAAGATTTGAAAAAAGTAATCACATGCAATTCATCCCATGCATGCATGTAGATTTTGACACTACAATATTAAACATATTATTATTCATTTTAATTTAATCTCATCAATATTAACATATTTTAGCAACATATTGTGTAAATGTGTACAGTTGTTACGTTTTATAATCGTATCTATAGTAAACGTATCTCCCAGAATGTTGTTAAGTGTATACTCAGTCCTCAGAACACTAAAATATTACAAAGGCAATTTTTAGTAGCTTACAAAATTAAAATTCCGGCGCACAACAACTAAATTATGATATTTTTCTCTAGGGTGGTAGTACAAGGAAAGACATTAATAATAAAAACAGGTTTGTCTGCTTTTCTTAGAAGTAACCCATCTTACGAAGGCCATAAACTAATTTAATTGTACGGACGAAAATGGCTGTTACTGGCTCCATCTTGGATGGTGCGTAATTAAGCCTATAAAACTGCTGAAAGTTTAAACAAACGTTTTCTTCGTGGCTACTCAAGACTTGGAAGAAAAGAGGCTTCAGGACATAAACAACAACCCATCCCTGTTTGGTTAGAGCTGCCAACAAGAACTTTGTCTAGTCATGGCTGTACCCACCCTATTGCGCGGCCCCCCTTAAACCCATCACTTTCCCTTTATCTTGTAACATTGTTTACGTCTAGCTTTCGTATTGTTTGTATCTTCTCTTCTCAACACCATCCACTTACGCTACTTTCCTATCGTTAGATCCTTGTTTATTGGTCTTTCTGTTATGACACGTTGAAAGAATTTGCTCTAATGATATTTATGTAGAACAAGTGTATTTTTATCTTCAACGTGTTAGATTGTAAATACGTTAACGGACTAGTTTTCGCAGTGTTAAGAAATGCGTGACGTCATTGTTGCCTAGTTTCGAACAGACCCTCTCTCATTTCGCCGTAAGTAGCTTTTATCATGATCATCGAGTCTGTCTTTGAGTATGCCGCCACTTACGTTAGGAAGAGTGCCAACGAACACGGCTGTTTGTCTTCCGCCCGCGTCATACATCCTATAGTCTACAGTCGGCTAGCTAACGGCGCCATGATGCCGAATCAAATACATATCGTATTCGTATCACTTTGGTCCAAGATACACGCTGGGTGCCATTATACTACTCGTGCAGCATATGTTGGGCGGTGGGACGTGGTAGACAAATGATAGCCACTAGCATTGACTCTCCTCTCTGCCGACATCAGTGACTTCACACTCGGTGGAATGGTTAAAATGCGTCGTTTACATCCCAAGAACCATCCATTATTACTTACTAGTAATGTATCAATGCTTTTGTAAACAGGAAGTTCAATATAGAGAGAGGTTCAATTTTGATACTACACTCTTGAGAATGATTGTTTTTGCTTTACGCTCAATCATCCAATCATGCTATTCCAACGATTAGGGGTGATAAGGTGAAGTTGACGGACAGTTACAAAAACACGCATGGGTTATGCTGGGTTCGAAACCATGTACATTGTTGTTATATGTTTAGGACCTTTGATTCAACTGCATGATTCATCGCGCACGGCTAAACTCACTTGAAGTACACAACCTACACTTATCTACTCGTTGGCAGTAAGCAGGGTCTCACCCGTCTCATGCGGTGGAGGTCGCCCAGCCAGCTGGCTCTCAAGGAGGTGGGTTCGCATCCCGCATAAGGCATGGTATGTTTTATTTGTCCTTCATCTGCGACCTCTCATCGTCTCGAAGAGCATGATTGCAATGATAGAGCCATAAAGAAACCTTTGATTCATTCACAAAGTTAATTGACATTAAATATAGGCGTTGGTTTCATATTCAACTGTAAGCCACAAATCCCAATTAGATTCACAGCGGCCCAGATATTACCAACATCAAGTAATACTTGCTCAATGCTCAACTATACTGTGGCCTGGCATTCTAAATACAATGTATCTGCGACGTTACTCATAGATAATGCTCTATGTTTGCTCTTAACGTGATCCTCATGGCCCCATGGGTACGTCCATTTAGCAAAAAGACCTGTACTTTCTTGCAAAGAAAAGAAAAGCTTCTTCCGTTATTGGAAGTACGATTTTATTTACAGACGGTGGTATTAGTGGATAAACACAATTGATTTTGAACAAGGTTGAAATTGGATGATATACGACGAAACGAGACAGGACCAAACGACCCTCGGGCTTTAATATTACGAACATGAAAAATAAGCTTACTGTCGAAATAACGAGTCATCAAAAAACCTTGGTTGTTTTTTAGATTTTCGGCGGCTATAGTGACGAAACAGATCAGTCGGTATTACTCGTTTTCCCATCTACGAAGAAAAATATAAATCACCAACTTCCAAGAGATCAAATTATCAAGCCTCAAACCACCAAGAAGATGCTCCCTGACCAACATTCAACGCACCAAGTATACTATTAGTAATATATAGATGCTACGAATAAACATGCTCAAAAGTGCAATATTTAATTTGAAAACGCGGTTTTCTTGGCTTTGGAAAATAAGTAATAGTCCTTTTGCTTTCAATGAAAATTATAAATTCCGTTTCCCGAAACTATAGGAGAGTAAGTTGTTCTCAGCGTTTTCGGACTCCTAAGAAGTGTTTTGTTTATGGATTTTTTGTAATAAAATAAATCTTGCTTAGTCACTTTTTTGAAATGAATGTTTATTTTTGATATACAAATCCCTAAACATAATTTAGAATAAATTTTCTTTCCAACACTTAGAATTGATGTGAGATGTTTTATGTTACTCAAATGTATAATTTTCATCTAATTTAATTTGTAGGTATAGACATTTATCTGAAAAGAATATTTTGTTTCGAATGGAGTGTTGGATAGTTATTTACATTCACAGTTATCAAAGAAAGTTTCTATACTCACTTAGAGCCAGTTCAGATAAAAAAAAAAGAAAAAAATATCTTGTACCGATAAAACACCAAATATTCAATCCAGGTGGCATTTAATATTGTTTCGAGTTATCCAATGTTCTGTATTATAAAAGTTGTTTTAATCTGTTACAGCGAATAGATTCCGTGCGGTCATGTGGCAACAATGGCCAGACAGCTATGAAAGGTAGTTTGAAATAAACCGTACTTGTTACAAGCGGCTAATGAATTATCTATTACAAAAATTACCAATTATTAAATTAAGATTAACATAACTAACGATGCGCCTATTTTTGCTGTGATTTTTTTTTTAGTTGAGTACACTTACTTACTTTATTGTAATTAAGGCCAGTGTAGGGCACAATGCCCTCTTAAGCCTGATGAGTGATGATTGATAATTGGTGAATGATAATGAGGAAGGGAGGAGGGGAAGCCTGGTACCGGCACGTAGCCTACTCCTGTCAAAAAGTACCAAGGGGGCCATCGGCTTTACGTCCCATCCGAAAGGACGGTGTGACTTTGACCAGTCATATAGGTTCCTCCACTAACCTGGACTGCCGAGCAGTTGACGAGAAGAACGAAGCTGTTACACAAGCTTTCGAACCCTCCAATACTATTGCATGCACTAATTAGGAATGTCACAGTTGTAACAGACGTATCAATTCTCCGTCAAGATGAGAGAGCTTAGCAATACTAAACACAGCATACACTCATGGAGTGTATCATCAAACAAACAGGCTTGGAGTAATAAAACACACGATCAAACGGGTCTCTGTAACACCAAGGTAGAGCATAAATAGGGCCGTGCACATGGGCGCCCATTTTGGAAATCAGGGGGGGAGGTGGCATACTTCACAACAATGAGAAACATATATACAAAAGTTAAAACATACCTATATGTTACTAGAAGAACAGGTGGTTTATTAATATATAAATAAATAATTGTCCTATGCACTGTTCTTAGAAAACAAAATATATATTTTATGTTAATATTTCGATTTTTATGTATGTATATTAAATGTTTAATTATGTATAGTATGTTATGATAAACATCTCAGGAGATGTTTTTTTGCAAAAACTGTGTATAGTCCAATTATGTATATTATATTAATGAGAAATATCCTACGCAAGGATGCTCCTCGCATTGACTACACCGAGGAAAAGTCGCGAATCTTAATTTTTTTTGAGAAGAGTAACTTTTTACTTTTTACTTTTTAATTTACCGCGCATCTTAGAGAATCGCCCTGCTGATCTATGTATGAATAATATTATTTGTAGTGGAAATGACTGCGACCTTAGGATACATCAGTTTACCTCGTGTGAACTTTCTAGTGATGTACTATAGGTATATGTTGAGTTTCGTAGATAGGTGGGAATTAATTTACAAGAGCTGCTTATATAGGATTAAATCCCAGTATTAATCTTATAACTGAGGAAACTCCAGCAATAACTTTCAATCAGGATTACCGGTAGCGGTATTTGTACCGACAACCTCCAGAATGTGGTTCATTCCGCATGCTACTGCTCAACCATCTCTATACATTACAATGCCACATGATTACAAGAGTAAATGAGTCATTTTCAATTTGCCTCTTACAAATACTCCTGCTCTCTGGTTCACTATAGCATGTTATGGATTGAAATATTTTATGCAATACATCTTGAATATTGTTTTACGAAATTATTGGTCTCTACATAATTTGATTATATCCATCATAATGCCCAATGTGTATCGCATAGAAGTTTCGGAGCCATTGGATAGAAACAGCTCTGATTAAATTAGGTAAAACTAGTAAATATTAAATACGAACAACTCAGTAAAACTTTATACTATAACTATAACTAGTGTTTAATTTTATATCAATATGATATTTATAATAATACATTGTGTACCTGGGTTTTATTGGCAACCATTTTATGAAGACAGATACTTTAATGAAGTATTATCACATAGGTCATATCAAGTGGAAATATAAATCAACTATATTATTTACTATTCGAAATACCTAAAATTAATATTATGTTTTAGGTTCGCTGATATTCCTCGTCTGTGTACTGAGATGGAGTATTTCATAAATATTTTCGAAAAACTAAATACTTAAAAATTGTTTATTTCTTTTTATGTCGCTTCAAGAAGATATTTGCTTTCTTTTCGAAAGCCATAAAATTGATTGTTGGCTTGTTCGTAGCTCCCCCTTTACGAATGTTACCCCTAACGTATTGATCACAGTAGGCCTACTCACATGACGGTTAGCGTAAAACTGTGTTTAATTATTTAATGGGTGTTAGTATATTCAGGGTGTTTGCAGCCGGTACAACAAAGTTTGGTGTCGTTTGTATTCTGCCAAGTGTTGTCTGTGTGCTAAGTGCGTGTTAAGGTTTGCCTGCAGCTGTTTGAAATGACGCGAACGTGGAAGTAAGTGTCGACATTTAGTTGGGCGTAAATACAGAGAGGTATGCTAAGTACTAGATTAGTAACAAACGTTCAAACGGTATTAATGCGTTTCTATTATTTAAAGAGTTATCACTTGCCAACTCGGCATTGTCACAGGTCTACCTGTTTCAACAGTATACTACGTTACATTATTTGAAAATAGTTCATTATAAGCAATTCATTTGATTTTGTACAGTCAAAACGAAATATTACATTATTTGCATTAAGATAAGAAAACAGCACTATAGCCCATTAGGGATTAATAAATCAATAAAATATCAACCCAGATCCTGATATTGTAATGACATCGTATTATTATTGTATATATATATATTGTAATGACGTAGATAGGGACAGTGGGAATCTCGTTAATCCATTCATGCGCGTCACTAATTAGATGACGAGGCATTTGGCTATACGTTTGAGGTCATCGCGACCCCAATATTCCGCGTTTGACTCCACGTGGGAGTTTGCTAGCCTGAGGCCTCGTCCGTGAAGACTTAGTCTCTGTTGAGTTGTGAGTCGATCACACTCTATTACCCATCGGCGCTGGGTCAGGCCGTTACGATGGAAGTATCAAACACTAAGCACGGTTCCCGTTCCGTATCGGGCATGTGCTTGTTTGTTTTAGATAAAACCATTTTACTCTATGAGCGATAGTATGCCCAATCTTTCCTTAAAGGCCCAGTAAGGGTTTCAAACAACATATTTTAAAAATAAAGATTGCTTCTTATAATTAGTAACGCAGAAAACTGTAGTGAAAACGGCCCGCTCGTTCTCCAGATATTTGCGCGCGACTGTAGCAGCACGTGGCCTATTGGCGCGTCACAAGGGGTCTACTCCGCCCGCATACCGCTACTCCAGGTAGAGAAACAAGCCACTGCAACTGTCAGTCATATAGTGTCAGCTTGTCATTCCACTCGTGGCTCGTGTACTTGTCTGTGTTTGTACGTTAGTTAAAAAGTTTGTCAGTTCGTTCATTTGTTTGTTTGATTGCTCGTTAGTTTAATTGTGTGTGCGTGTGTTTTTGTTTCCATTATGGTCAACTAGTGTTGCGTTTCGGTGTAACAATTCCCGCAAGAGCAATTCTTAGCATATCTATGCACAGTTTCCCTGATAAGACACGATTTTCTGTTCTCCATAAACAGTGGTTAAATACACTAAAACGAAAGCGGTCCGATTTTTTTGCCATGAATTCATCCAAAAAACAAATTGCCTATATGCGATTTGCCTCCAAAGTGCGTTGCTTTCATTTTTAAATTCTTTTTTCTTATCATTACATTTCGTTTGAAACAGTAAATTATGACGCGCAGTTCTCAAAGTATGTATATTGAGCACAACCGAATCAAATGCCTCGAGGTATATTATACAATCTGAATCTTGCCTTACATTGTTTATTTTAACTGATTCAGAGCAGCAAACCGATTCTGTGTCCGTTGTAATTTCTGAACACGCACCACATTAACACCATAGCACATTTCCACTTCTACCTAGCAACATTTCTGATCTTAGGTTTTCCGATTCCCGTTTTTCTTGAATTGCAGCGTACTCTTCTTCTGTGTAGCGCGGCTCATAACGATATGGCTTCGCGCCTGCCATAGCTATGAATGAATGTACGCCAAGCGCGAGCTAGGCTACCACCCCTTCGTCCGGCTGACCGCAGACCCGTGGTGACGTCACGCGCTTCTATAGCATGGGGCAGGTAGAGCGCAGAGAACTCGTGAGCCTGTGGACCGATTTCGATGATTCTTTTTCTGTTGTTGTACTAACGTTTCTTTGATGACACGTAGAAAAGTTTTATCAAACCCTTACTGGGCCTTTAAGAGAGTCATAGCTACTCCCGCCGTTTACCCGCGCTTGCTTGAATTTCTTCACTTTGACATTCAGAGCACTGGGCAGAAATCCACAGTTGTACTAAGTCAAATTTAGTTAAGTCTAGATTGCTCAACATTTCCACATTACAAAAAATATACCTGTTATAATTGACATTTAACTCACACCTTGGGTTTCTGCCTATTCAGTCATTCAGACCGACATCTCTCAGTTACCTCACAACTTGGGCTTCTGTCTTCTCAGTCATTCAGGCCGACATCTCTCAGTTACCTCACACCTTGGGCTTCTGCTTTCTCAGTCATTCAGACCGACATCTCTCAGTTACCTCACAACTTGGGCTTCTGTCTTCTCAGTCATTCAGACCGACATCTCTTGGTTAATCAACACACTTGAAATTGACTTTTGGGTATAGCCTCGTCGATTATCGCTTAAAAGCTGACGTTTCGGGCAGGTTATACTTCCCATCTTCAGAGCTGTAACTTGAAGAATGAAACCTACTCGGTCCAGCTCCACTCACTCTGTGACTTCACTCTGTGAAAGTCACAGAGTGGAGCTAGACCGAGTAAGTTTCATTCTGTGACTTCTTCAAGTTTTAGCTCTGGAAATGGGTAGTGTAACCTGCCCGAAACGTCAGCTTTTAAGCGATAATGGACGCGGCTATACCCGAAAGCCAAGTTCCAGTTTATTGATTGACTCGGGCCGCGAAAGCCTACGTGAGTGTTTTTCTCTCGGTTACCTCACACCTTGGGCTTCTGTCTTCTAAGTCATTCAGACCGACATCTCCCATTTATCTCTCTACCCCTAGCCACAAAGATTATAAATGTATGGATAAATGAAAGTATGAATGTGTTTACATTTTCCACTTGTATAATTTCGTAAAATAAATAATGTTTAACTACCACTTCAAAAAATTAATTGGAATATTTAACAACTATCTATTTTATTCAAATCTTTCAAGCAGCTTATCAGAAATTATCGGCTCAGTAATTAGCTCAGTTAATTAATTAATTGTTTTCTTAAACCCAGTTCGAGGAAGTAAAAACATGCCATGAATGTCATGGCAAGAAGAAGATCAATTAACGAGGGATTTAATTGAATTTAGAGCTTTTTATAAAACAAATTAATTAGTTCGCTTCTCGATCTTCATTAAAATAATACGCACTGGTTAATGTACCGTAAAACAAAGGCAAGTAAAACAAGCTTCTCCCTAACAACACGTCGGAAAAATTGAAAAAGAGAATCTTGTTGTAATTTTGCTGATTGGAGTTCGTGAGTTTTCCCAGGAGTTTCGCACAAACTTTCTTTCAATTTACAACTCTGATAACTGTATTAAGTCAGAGGCGCTTAAGTTAGGAGGCGCCTGGTTTTGGCCTTTGCATTGGCGCTCCTATATATATAGTTAACCCATTCCATTCTCTCTCTCGGTACCATCTCCAGCGAAAACAAAACGTTGAGAAGATTAATGATGATGCTGGTGTGTAAAAAGAGCGCAGCAATAAGAGCTCATACATAAAGAAAGTAATAAAAGTGTTATTTGAGCCAGCTCGTGAACACCTTCACATTACAAAAGGACTTTATTACGATCTCCAGTTGGACTGACCGTTAACAATTCCTAGGTCACGACTATACAAACATATCTCGTTGTACATGTTCAAACATGTTTTGTGTTATGTATTCGGTTGGAGTGGGCGTTCGCACTTCCCTTGGCTCGATGTGCAAACACATGAAGTAGCGTACGAATAGTGTACAAATATACACTACACTTCAACAATAAAGATAAATTAATTTAACTGAAGGACAAGTGAAAGTTGTTAAATTCAAGTTTATAACGTCAGTTTCACGATCTAGCATTCTCATGAAACAAATCAGTACAATGCTAATTTCAAAAATAAGATGGTTGACAGGTAAGTAAACGGGACGTGATTCGATGTACGAAAAGAGGGATATGAGTTACTAGGATCTCAAAGTTACATTTTTTAGTACTCATAGTACAGATTATTTGGGGTGTACTTGTACTTTACTTTATTATTATTTTGAGCTTATATATTATTGCAACTCTTTCAATATCTTTGTGCACAATTCAATCAGGAACTCTTACTTTCCGCTCATCTGATAACGAACGTTTTGAGACGTTACTCACCGTGTTTTGTCATTTTTAAGGGAAGTGTTTCAGGCTGAGCCAGTGCACAATGTTTTATTTATTACTTTATATTCTCTCCTCCATAAACTTTTAATTAAAATATCAACTCATTTATTTGAAGTTTTTTATGACATACCTAGTAGTAGCACAGTCCAATTAGTGCGTCAAACAGTATTAAGTTTTGCTGTTAAAAAGCAGAGCTAATGAAACATAGGTGAAGTTTTAATATTATTTAAAAAATGTTTTCGAGTTTTTATCATTAAACTGTAATTCTGTGTAATTTGTTGTGAAGTCGTTATCATTGCTTATTCATCATAAATGAATATTGTATCTTTATGGCTTTGCTGTAATCTTGCATATGTTAAAAATGCATGCGAAGATTGCGATACATTCGCCGTTATAGTCAAGAAAGCCGGTCCATGTCATGAGTTAATACTCAGGCAAGCTTTCAGATATTCTTCATTGAAGCTGTAACAAGGTCGCTGGCGCGACCTTGTTCCCTCGCCAGTCATTTCCGGGGCATATGTTACAAACTAATCAAATACTGACAGTGTCACTTGTTATAATTTATAAAACGACGTGAAGTAAATAAATATTTTAAAAAATTAATAGTTGAAAGAAACACATTTCGCCCTCCGAGATACCAGGGTGATGTAATATTAGCTCTAAAAGAACATCCACGAGATTAAAAATAATCTGCTGATACGATGATTCGATTACATTAATTAAAATCGTGATACACAACTCTTACAACACTATATCGACAACATTAGGATTATGATTTTATCTGTAAATGGACTTATGCCATTTACTGTAGGGCGCGATCAATTTAAAAAAAATATATATAATGGAATTGGAACGTATATAACAATAGAAGCTCATTTTCCCCAAACGTAAATAGGACCCATCATTTCTTAAAAATGAATCATATTTTAAAATATTAAAACGGTCTTCTGCTATGATTTTAAATTGCCATTTAACCAATAATAAAAACTAAAAAGTGTGATAAGATAATCATTATAAATGTTTACGCATATTGACAAAATGTAAGGATAAAATTGAATTGTACACCATTTCATTTACCGAACTACTTATAACTCCAGTCCTCCAGACAGGCTTTGTAAGTCCCTGTCTCAACTACATACTGCACTTATGGACTACTCACACTAGGAAAACGCTCTGTTTGACGCGTTGATAAACGAGCGCGTCCATATGTCCACGAACTTTCTGGCGAAAAGTTCTCAAAGCCATCGTCATTGTTCAATGAAAGTGACAAACATGTGGAAAGATTTGAGTTTTTACTGTTATAGTTATTACACTTCCTGCCATTGTTCAATAAAAGATCGATTGTCCATATAAATTATAGCTTGGATGTTTCGTTGTCATAGTTACTTCACTACAATTCAGCAATACAAAATTGTAATTTGTACCTACAATTCTCATCGGATCGCGTTGAAATTTGTATATTCGTGACCGGCTAGAAATTTACTAAAAAATGGCTATCTCACATTTTGCCGCCATTGTGTTTGGGAATAACTTTGTAATAATTAAATTGTAACTTTGTAACTTTTCAACAGATTTGTCCACAAAACTAATGACGTTAAATCCACATCGAGGCTTGTAGATGGTCCAAATTTCAAATTGATCGGACTTTTCGTTCGACCGCTATCGCGATCAAAAAAAAAAAAAACAATTTTTTTTAAACCCCGTTTAGTCACCCCTGAATAATAATTGTACGTATTATTTGGTTTTTTCTATCACACACGACTGGATTTATAATATGAATGTGTATTTTTCGTAACAATGCATAAACATTACTTCAGATTGGCCATAAAGTGTAAAACCAAAAACACACTCTAAAATTGTATGAATTTTCTGTAACACGTAGCGTCGCACAAGTACTATCTAAAAAAAATCTTGTAAAACGTGTTTTTGTGTGGATTCTTTTAATTAAAACATTTATTCACACGGCCTACACATGTGTTCATACAACGTGCACAAACAAAGACAAATAAATATAACACACACAAGGGTGAAGTGAACACCTTAAACGCAATATCCAATAATCACTTCATTAATGTTGATAGCACACTCATAGATCGTCGATTATACAAATCACATGGACAAGTCAACACGCACCCATGCACTCGCTGTGAAGACTACTGCATATGTGGACGGATTTTGTTCTCATACTGATTTTAAGAAACAACCCCCCTCACGCCACATAAATATCGGAAACCATAACGGCCACGGCCAGGCACAAATTCTGTGACACTTTCCAGATGAAATTTGATCCTTACAGTCAGCCCCACCGATTATAGCATGACCAAACCATTACGCGGACCACAAGGCATCTGTTTTCACAGCACAAGAAATTCCACACAAATGGGGGAAATTAGGACATGGCAATAATCCGTAAACGATATACCAGGAAACATAGAAATCGGTAGGCCTAACGAGTGCATCAAAAATAATCATACAATATATATCATATTGCACAATGGTCATAAACTACATGAAACAATAAATATAACAGATTTCGTAGATATTGTTCTAAGTGCGATAAAACAATTTGAATTCAGTATAACGTAATGCTTTGATACTTTGACTTTTGGGCAAGACACGTACTACATACCAAAATTATTATGAAAATAATAATTATTATTGGTGAACCAATAATACTAAAAATAAAATAATTAGAATCCTGAGACACAACTCCCATAAAACAATAACGACATCATTAGGATTATGATTTTTTACCTGTCAATTGGACTTGCAAAAAGGAGAATGAATGCTATTTCTACTATATGAATTATTAATTTCTTTATGCATGTCATGTAAGGGCTGAAATTTATAATCTGATAATGTTTCTACATACTGTTGTGGCATTAGAACATAGTGACGAACAGTGTCCAGATAGGCAAAATGAATTCTATCACGGCCGCACAGTCAAAACTGCGAGCTATAAGATAATTTAGGTGCATGTTCCGTTTTTTGTATAAACACATGGTAAGATTCCCCCTCCCTCTCCGCCTCTGTGAAACAGACCCCGATGTGAAACAGACCCTCATAATTCACTTACCACTAAACATGATGCCATTAACCAATAAGCTGGCAGCGTGCTTTTACAGTGAAGCCACAGTTTACTGACGTTTCGTCACACAACATATCAATTAACTTCAATTAATTAAATACATACAGGGGGAAGTCGGAAGGGTTTATTTTATATCCAACTGTCCGGTTTGAGGATCACATGGGACAAGCTAAGAAAGTGGACCGTATAAAGAAGCATACCTATAACTCGACTATTTCCTATTATACGACCTATTACAATCTTACAGATATCGGAGTAATAGGTCTTATGATAGTTGATAGGTGAAGAAGAACCTGGTTTTTCGAGACGTCCCGAAAATTATTCAAGCCGAGTGGAAGCTTCACCGAAGATATTTTTTATGCATTTTACGTTTATCTATTTCTATTTTTAGGCATCACTTTCTTATTAGCTTTTTAAAACATACATTAAGTGTTAATTGCTTCAGTTTCAATTTTTGTTTTTAATAAATGTTTTGTTATTGTTCCGTGTCGAATGGCAAGAGCTTTGGCTGTAGAGACCGATATTGTTAATGAAGGTTCTACTATCATCAAGTCGTTTGATGTTCTGGTTACGAGAGGTATGTGCATGGTTTCTTGCGAATATTAATCAGTGATACATACGAATAAATATATTCAACGTAATACAACCAATTTGATAATCGCTGTCGTATCATACGAAAGTATACCACAAAGTTGCAACTGCTCTAACTCCGGCCGTACATACAAATCTCTTGCTAATTGCGCTATCGGGTACATCCCGCAAATATTAGAAAGAAAAAATGATACACTGTACACACTTCATAAAATCTTAGTATGTAATATAGGCCTACACTTTACAGTGTAGGCCTACACCAAATAAATACATATCTGTGTAATATTAATATCATGTTTTATTGTTTTCCGTATTACAACTTTCACGTTTTTTTTTCAATAACAGCCATATGCATTTTGCAAGGGTAGCATCGTTGAGTTACTAACATATAATCCGGCTTTGAAGCATGGCGACATACGGTCTGGGCCAGACATTGTTTTTGTATCACCGGACAAATCCTCGGTTTTTGCATTGCCATAATAGTAATTGGGCATCTAACAATGGAAGACTCATTTGCGTAAGTGTACTACAACAGTCATTCCACATTTTGTCCACGCACACGTAAACACGAGCATTCCACTTGTCGTTCTTTATAGCGCGAGGCTGAGCTGAGGATCGTTCAAACTAGAATTATTCATCTATCCTTCAACCAATAGCATTGCTAATTTACATACTATTACATTACTTTAGTGACAAATGCCATGCAAAAAATCAGTAATATGGGTTGCAATCTTCAACCAGAAATAAATTCATTTATCTTGCCGAGCCCAAAATGCGGGCCAAAACTTGACCTGTTTAGTCACCCCTGGATAATATTTTATGTATTATTTTGTTTTTTTCTATCACATACGACTGGATTTACAACATGAATGCGTATTTTTCGTAACAATGCATAAACATTACTACAGATTGGCCATAAAGTGTAAAACCAAAAACACAATTTAAAATTGAATGAATTTTCTGTAACACGTAGCGTCTCAAATACAAATGTCAGAAATGTAAATGTTACGCCATTCTAAAGTCAAAGGATTACTTCAGGTCAAGTTTGAGTTTCATAATGATAACGCAAAATTGATAGCAGACATTTTTTAAAAAACCGTAGCGATGTGCAAAGTAACAAATTTTGTTGTCTTACAAAACTTGCACTTAGTGGTACTTACGCCCGGCTCAAAATATTGAGATTTACAAAACACATACGTCATTCTACTGAGATCATTATTGACAAGTTTCATTTATATTCGTTAATATCTTCTACTTCAAATAAATACATCTTTCTTGTCGCGCGTGAAATGCGAACGGATACATACATACATACATACATACATACATACATACATACATAAATCTGGGGCAAACTTATAAGGCCGCTGTCGCGCCCTAAAAACGGACATTGAATATGAAATGTACCCTCTCTCTCTCTCTCCTACTCACTTCCTTCTTCTTCCCGGTTCTTCCATCCTCTTCTAACTTCCGTACGCACACATTAAAAACACAATGCGAGCGCAAAGGAACGGAGGGAGATGGATAGAGAGAAAATAGGGAGAAACAGCTTGAGTGAGGGATGGTGGTGGTTATGTTCCTGTACAGTAAAACCTAAAAATACTCCGAGCTTAGTAGCAACGGACAATTTTTCATCTTCTCCAAGTCCATTCAGGGAGATTTCAATTTTCCTTGACGTAATCGGCTTACCGTGTTGGCACGCAGGATGCAATGCAGCCGAGTCTCAAAGGATATTACTACCAAGGACACGAAGAAACTTTAACGTACTTTTGTACACAAGGCATTTCTAATTCATCAGAGCCAAGGGTGAGTTTGGAGGAATCGTCTCGAATACTTTTCCAATACTCTGTTCGACGGGCTGGGTTCGACCGCTTGATAGATCACCAGACGCGCTGACACGACTTCAGCATTAGCTTGCACATACCGGCACAAAGCTTGGCCAACTTTACTAGTTACTTAGCTAAAGCAACCGAGGGGGAAAGTATTTCAAATGTAATCAATATATTGAAGTATCGTTAGGACTTGAGGCACTTTTGCCAAAAAGAAAGAGCGAAATTCAATTGAATTGACCAAAATAATTAAAAACATTATTTATTTTAAATGAAAACAACATCGAATTCCAAACATATGGATATTTAAATAAAAACTCTCGACGTTCTAGATTCCATATATATATACATATATATAAAGATCGCATAGATAGTTGATGATCGCAAAAACCACTGGACCGATTGTGACGGGACTTCTATTGCTGGCTTCCTTATAAACCTCTGCGAGTGTCATCGGATATGCAACAAAAGCACCATAAACTAAGGTAGGTGAGAACATGTATTTACTCTAAGAAATCTTAAGCATCAATTTTTAACTCGATATTGTTACTGATCAATGATCATGTATTGTTCATCATCTATCTCTCACCGATGTAATTTTACCTATTGATTCGTAAGTTAGAATGAATGAACAAAATAATTGGGTGGGGGTAGGTGAGTGGTGAGAGTACAGGAATGTCCTGTGTGTCCTGGCATTGATTTACTAATGTCGGCGAGGGTACTCTCTCGCTATTTCATAAGGTATCTAATAAAAGAATGCCAAGAAATCTTAATGAAATTTGATTTGAATATAGAAAATGTGTGTTAGTGGTAAATGCGGCAGCAAGACTTTCAATATAACCATTCGAGCTAAAATGTAAATTGATTGTCCAATAAGATACCAAGTTTCACGGGAAGGAAGTCGGCGCAAACAAAGCTATAGTATTTCATACAATATCTGATTGATGAAGATTTGACGACAATATGTCAGATTACGTCACATCCTGCATGGGAAACAGAAGGTAGCAACTTACCCCCTCCCCCTCTCCCCCCTCAAAATCCGACACAATACCAACCGGATATATGCACTGTATCAAATATGCAGAACAATACAACAAGCCGATATGTGTATTATTGTGTATTGCTTTTTATAGAGATCAATGTTATTGTTATATAAATGTTAGTATTTATTAAAAATGTTTACCTTAAAAATTGGCTGGAGAGGTATTGTATAGAATATTATTTTACATTGCTCCAAATTGAAAGAATTTTACTTATAGAACGCTAGCAATGACAATCTGTCATGTTTGTAATAAACAACACAGAGGGTTATTACATGTTACTTTATTATAGTCTTGATACACACCAACCTGTGGTTATCTCCATGTTGGCTCTCACTGCCTATGCCATGAACCTAGCTCCAGCTAGTCCTCGCCAGGCATAGTTGCCAACTTAGCAACATTCACTTATTACATCTTTCCATAAACATAAACAAGTTCAACCAAACAAGAAACAACCATAACCTTATTACACATAATCATTAAACTTAGCAGGCCTCTTGATTACACGGCCTCTCCTCGTACACTCAGGCATAGCCTGTACAACAACATCCTTTTCTGCCCCCTCATAACTATGTGTCGAACCATCTATCATTGTTTCAGAGTCAAACATCTCACTCAAAATAGGTCCTTGTGACTTGTCACAAAACATGTTTGAGGACTTTCTCAAGTCCACTCGATTTCTTCTGAGAATGGACCCTGGCTCTGTTTGAACTATATAAGACCTCGGTGTGTGATGTTTGCTCAGAACCAATGCTGGCTCCCACAACTTGTCCCTTCTAACCAAGACACTTTCCTTCTCCTCCAGTGGAGGAAGATCGACAGCTGTTCTGTCATGAAACATTTTCTGATTTAACTGCACCTTTTCCAAAGTAGCTTTGACATTTTTGTGAACTTTAGGTTGTAACAACGCTTTTACTGTAGGAAGTTTTGCCTTAAGTATTCGACTCATCAGCATTTGTGCAGGTGACAGTCCTACGCCCGTAATGGGAGTATTTCTATACTCTAACAAAAATATATATACATTTTTGGCCTCAAAACTTGCTTTTTTAAGCATTGTTTTTACAAGTTTGACAGCATTTTCAGCCATTCCATTTGACCTTGGATACCTAGGACTGGATGTTTCAACAGTAAAATTCCAGCTCTCAGCAAAGTCTCTGAACTCTAGGCTATTAAATGGTACATTATCTGATATTAACACCTCTGGAACACCGTGCCTAGCAAAAATTGACTGGATTTTATTTATAACTTCTGCTGCCGACTTGTTCCTGATCTGCACTAACTCGATCCACTTTGAGAAATAATCTTTGACCACCAAATAGATCTTCCCTTGACATTCGAGAATGTCTGTTCCCAAAGTTTCCCATGCACGGTCTGGAACAGGATGTGGTTTTAGGGATTCTTTCGCGTTACCTTTACCAAAATGCTGACATGTCACGCATTTGGCAACAAATTCCTGAATCTCGTTCGTCATTCCTGGCCAGAACATAACATTCCTTGCTCTAGCTTTGCACTTTTCTATCCCAAAATGTCCTTCATGGATAACTTGTAACATCGATTCTCTCAACTTGGGTGGCACAAGTACCCTGTTCCCTATAAAAACTAGACCATCGTTTTCCGTAACTTCCTCTCGCAAGTCCCAATAGTATCGGCAACAAACTGGAACCGAGTACTTATGGCTTGGCCACTCTGTTTTAACGAACGCTTTGATCATTTGAGCTACATCGTAGCTTTCCGTAGCTACTCTAAATTGCTCTTTTCTCTCCTTTGTCATGGGCAAGTGTTTTGACACCATGTGAACTACAACATTCATATCCTCATCCTCACTGCCTAAATCAGACAATGTTGCCCGCGACAACGGGTCTGCCAACAACATTTGTTTACCTGGCAAATATACAATGTCAAGATCATATCGCAACAACTTTAACTGCATCCGTTGAAGCCTTGGCGAAACTTTGTTCACTGGCTTTCTCATAATAGATTCAATTGGCTTATGATCTGTCTGCACCTTGACAGTCCTTCCATAACAATAATAATGAAACTTATTAACCCCAAAGCAAATCGCGTTAAGTTCTTTTTCGATCTGAGAATAACCCTTTTCTGCATCATTCATGCTTCTCGAAGCATACGCTACCGGGTGACCGTTTTGTACCAAACATGCCCCAATTCCATCCTTTGACGCATCCGTTTGCAACACTAACGGCTCTTTACTATCAAAATAAGCTAACACAGGTGCACTACACAACAGAGTCTTCAGATCCTTTAAAGCCTTATCTTGTTCTCGTTCCCAATGCCACTCCGTGTCTTTTTTTAATAGCACACGCAAAGGTGCCAGTACTGCCGAGACATTGGGCAAAAACTGGTGAACATAATTCAGCATACCTAACAACCTCCGAACCTCCTCAACTGTTCTCGGAACCGGCATATCTACAATAGCTCGTATCCTTTCAGGATCTGGCTTAACTCCTTTTGAGGTCATCATGTGGCCCATATATCGAACCTCTTCGACCCTATACTGAAACTTAGCTGCGTTAAATTTCACATTGCTCAACCTTGCCCTAGCTAACACCTGAACCAAAGCCTTATCATGCTCCGCTTGGGTGGATCCTGCTACTATAATATCATCAAATATTATTTGTACCCCTTCTATGTCTCCAAACACTTCCATGTTCATTCTCTGAAACACCTCAGGAGATGAACTAAGCCCAAACGGCATTCTTAAATATTTGTATCTCCCAAATGGCGTATTAAAGGTACACAAATCCGTGCACGAACTATCTAGGACAACTTGCCAGAAACTATCCTTCATATCTAACACACTGTACACAGTTTTTCCTGACAGATTTGACAATATGTCCCCTGACGTAGGAATGGGATAATGTTCACGCTTAATCTGACTGTTTAAGTCAATGGGATCAATGCACAACCTTAGAGACCCATTGGGCTTCTCCACTATGACCACACTACTAACCCAATCTGTAGGTCTAACTACCTTTTCTATTACACCTTGTCTTTCCATACTATCTAAAGTCTCTTTCAACTTGTCTCGAATTGAAAGTGGCACCCGCCTGGGTGGTTGCACCTTAGGAATGGCATTTTCCTTCATTTCAATCTTATAAGTGCCTGGCAGGGCCCCTAATCCTGAGAACACATCTTTGTACTGTTCTATGACTAACTCCTTGGTATTTGCAAGAGCTACTTGTACCTCACACAATCGTTTGACTAGGCCTAACTGGACACACTCTACTATGCCTAACAAAGGCTTTGACTGTACATCGACAACTACAAACGATATATCTTGTCTCTTATTGTCATGCATACATTGAAGAGATATCACTCCGTTTGGTATGACTGTGGTATTTCCAAAGGACACTAGCTTTATCTTTGTTGGCTTCAGTTCTAAACCTGGCCTTAACATTTTAAAGTTAACATATGGCAATATGCTCACCTCCGAACCGGTATCCAACTTAAAGTTAACCTTTAAACCTTCCACAGTTATATCTGTACACCACTGCCTACTCTTGTCCGAGTTTAGGCCTACTGAGCCTACATACATGTCTTCATCTGAACTGGTCTGTTCCTTCACATCCACGTTTTGTATGTCTTTCTTCTTTATCTTCTTCATACACACACTTGCAAAGTGATTCACACCCCCACAACAATTACACTTTTTCCCATATGCTGGGCACTTCCTGACAGCATGCGTATAACCGCAATAAGAACACACTTTACACTCACTCGAAGAGGGTGTCGTCTCTTTCTTAGTCTTCTCATAACTTTGTGTTTTCGTACGAACAGGTTCCACGGTCTTGGACGTTCCATCAAGTTCCTCCGCTTGTTGTCGGCTCACCTCGGCTGCTCTGCAATAATCGGCTGCTTTGTTCAGCGACAAGTCCGGCACTCTTAAAAGCCTTTCTCGCAACACCCGATCATTTATTCCCAACACAACTCGCAACGTAAGGAGCTGGTCATGCTTGTCTCCAAATTCGCAAGTCTGTGCCAACTTCCGCAACTCCACAAGAAACTTGTCAAAGGTCTCTCCTTCCCTCTGGCTATGAGTGAAAAACTTGCTCTGCTCATACACCAAGTTTTTTCGAGGATTACAATAGCTTTCAAACTTAGCCAAGACATCAAGTAAATTGTCTTCGCTTGTGCCTACCGCAAACTGAAACGTGTTGTACACCTCCAGCGCTTCATCTCCGACGAGATTAAGTAGCATCGCCACTTTCTTCTGTTCATTCTGTTCAACATCCTTACCTGAGGCCTTCAAGTAAATATTGAATCTCTGTCTGAACCGTTTCCAGTTCTCACTAACATTTCCCGAAAGTTCTAAAACTGGCGGCGGACGAAATGCTGATTCAGCCATAGCAGCATGCACATGGCAATCCGTACGAAAAAATTAGAAAAAGTAAATCCAAAGATATTTTAATAATCCTGACGTTCCCGAAGCTAATTTATAGCTGAAACTGTAACGTAATATTCCGCAACTTCTGAACACCATGTCATGTTTGTAATAAACAACACAGAGGGTTATTACATGTTACTTTATTATAGTCTTGATACACACCAACCTGTGGTTATCTCCATGTTGGCTCTCACTGCCTATGCCATGAACCTAGCTCCAGCTAGTCCTCGCCAGGCATAGTTGCCAACTTAGCAACATTCACTTATTACACAATCAGCCATCAAAATATCGTTTAACAAAATGTGAATGTTCAAAACTTTGTACGTCATCAGCTACGTTCACTTGGCACAGTAAACCTTCCAACATCAGTGAAAACACTTAGCGCAAACATATGGTGACACTCCGGTTTGATTTCTGTGAAAGTGGGTAGTTTCAGAGAAAGATACAACACATAAAAAACATCAACAAATAAATATAAAAGTTGCAAAACTATGATTTGTGTTTTAACACCCTTGTTGTCTAGTGCCCATAAATAGGAATAATAAAAGTGAGAAATGGAAGCGAAAGAATAAGAAATATTCAAAAGGAGAGAAAAAATCCAGGATTTATAAAGGACGACTGATTGTACTGTTTTTTTTTGTAACACGGCAATCCACGATTATATAACTTTAGGATAGCTAAACACTGAGAATAGTTCGGCTGCAAACATTCAAATTATACTCGTTATATACAACAGCCTTACTGCATCATTCATGACTCGTGTATCCATTACACGATGTTATGATATTCGTACTCATTAACTCACTCAAAAATTATTTCAATGCAATGTGCTGTTCAAGCTCGTTTTATTATCAACATATCCTACATTCCGTTACTTCAACCTCTTCTCATGAGCACATTACACGAGAGAATTCTCCTCGCCAATTCCCTACAGATAATTTCTACTCCTCAGTAGAACTCATGTTGAAAATTCAGACAACAAACTGCCCGAACTCGTGTTGAAAAAGCAGACAACAAACTGCCCCACGCATTCGACCTTGCTCTTCAGTCAAGATGATTTCGCTCCTACAAAGTAGAACATCTTGAACTTTGGAGAGGAAAGGTTTTGAAAGAACAAATCACGTATAAGAATGTAGATCACGCGCTGTCAAAGGTTGCCGGAAAGATATCTTTCGTGAGTCGTCAGTGGACAGAAAAATCAACATGGCAATAAAAAAACAAAAAATTCTCCATGAAAAAATGTCTAGAGGAGATGGTTCCAGTGTATGGACGCATAATACATTCTCTCCGTTGTCAAAACATCTAAGAAACACAGTTTTTCCAGAGTCGATATAGAGAAGAGAGAAAACTTCTTTATCGACTTTGGTTTTACTTTACTGTACATTTGTCGCATGGCGCATTCACGAGGGTCACATTATACTTATACTCTTGCTACTTATTGTTCTGGCTTCCTTCTAAAATCATACATATGTATGCTATAGCGAACGTCTCCATTCTACTCTTATGGAACTCCTGTTTGTTCTTTGTTTTTTTTTTGTCTCGCGATAGCGGTCGAACGGAAATTCCGATCAAATTGAAATTTGGATCATCCACAAGTCTCGATGTGGATTGAATGCTTTGTGGCAAAATCGTTTGAAAAGCTACACTTTATCTACTAAAAAATATTGTTTTGAAACACAATGATGGCAAAATGTGAGATAACTTATACATAAAGTTTTGTCCGGTCACGAATAGGTTATTTTATTGCGATCCGATTGGCAAAGTTACACAAACGTTACTCGAAAATATATTTCCGAAACACAATAACGGCAAAATGTGAGGTGGTTGTATTTAGGCTGGTCCACACAGATTTGTAAGACATAATGCATAAGGTTTTAATACGTTGTTTTAAAAACAACAATGAAAACAACGTCTTAAAACTAAAACTTTGTGTGAACGCCAGTACGTGTTTCCTATGATCCAACTTTACGACTACGCGTTAAACCTTAAATCTTATGTCTTAAAAATCTGTGTGGACCAGCCTTTATAGTCAATTTTTGTCCCAGTCACAAATATGCTATTTTTATTGCGATCCGATCAGTATTGTAAATACAAATTGCATTTGTAAAAAGTGACGTAACCATGGCAACATTTAACAACCAACAGGTAAAATCAAAGCTATTTGAAATAATTCCAGCATTTTTAATGCTGAAAGTTGTTCTATCTGTGAGGTACTTGGTAGGCTGTGTGGTTGACTGTTATCGATGGCGGTAACTTTGAAAACTTTGTGCAAACGTATACATGGTCGTTTATCAACGCGTCACACAGAGCGTTTTCCTAGTATTATATAATTATATTTGTTAAATCATTAATAATTCTTTTCCTTTACTTCAGTTGTTCAATGTTTCAATCTCCCGTAATATAATCACTGTTCAATTTAATCTTACCAACATACGCACGATTTTAGCTATAAACCTTTATTTGGATTAATAGCATGACTCAATTAAAAAAATAGCAATGTGGCCATGTTTTGTTTCGGACAAACATTGAATATGCACCAATCAAAGAAAGATACAACAATGGACTTGCCTAACAACACATTGTTTGTCTGCATGTGATGTCACAACCCCCTCAATTGAGTTTTGTGCAATAGAGTTTGAGCATTCTAATGTACACGTTCCAGACCAAGCGCGAAAGACCCATGACACTTCTAAACATAAGTGTCACCTTAAACATTTAATTGTGTAGTTTACCGGATGTGAGCTCTTTCTGTTTAACGATGTCATGAAGGAAGCATTGGTCATTTCTACGACAGGTAAAGCTACACCATAGACCTAACTTTATTGTACCCAGGCGGGTCATTGTCTGATACTTAAATTGTGAAACACGTGAGCTGCACTTCTGTAATTTAACACCAATCGAGCAATTACTTCAATATTATACACCTATGAGGCTTGACTGAAACTAATGTTTTTGGTATAGGATTTCATGTTGTTAAGTTTGTGTTTTTGATAGTGTTCAATTTTTTTTGATCACTCATCTATGACGAACGCAAAGGTAAGGTTATTTAGGGACAAGTATACACAAAGGGCATTTGACATCTCAATACCATCAGTTTAGATACAAAATTGGTTACCAGTACTAGGTAAGATCTTGTTCAATTTATTCTAATAGTTATATATAACAACAGTTTTTTTTTTTTCAGAACCCGATTAAGAAAATCAATCTTCATTTGCATACCGGGCAAAAAGAATATGAAAGCTTACCAACGGATATTAAACAAATAAAAAATATGACCGCGTTTAGAAATAAATGAATGCAAAAGGTGGATTGTAGAGGACAGGACGTGAGGTTATAGTGTTAGATTTAGTTTTTAGGTTAATGTTTAGTATGAAAGTTATATAGTTTTCTCATTGTGTGGAAACGGGTTGAGTTTTTGTTCAATATTGTATATTATTATATGCAATTTATATGTACAGAAGCGGTTAACTGAGCCAATTAATAAATATACAGTACAGTACAATACGTCCTACCATCTTTGCCACCGGCGATAAACGCAGTTCAATAAGCACAGTTATAAAATGAAATACATTGAGACTACATTTTCTGATACAATCCACAACCAATTCCATTTATTTTCCCCAACAAATGCTCTTTGCAGTGCTTCATTAATACTATCTCCGAACCACACGAGTACTTACAGGCGAGTTGTTTAGCAGGAAACTGAGACTCGCCGCTGGCTTCGATGGGGGCGAAGTACAATTAGCCCTCAATTTGTCACCAGGGAAATATCGCTCCTGGTCCGTCATGATCTCTGGCGGGCCTTTCGGGAACTCTGAAACACAAACCGACCGATTCTGATTAGTGTCGGTCCAGATTGTGCTGCCTATTGTCACCGACACAATCACTCGCGAGTGAGACGCACGGTTTCCAATTAAGCGTACACAAATAAACCAATCGGGGCTGTTTGTTGAGCACAGACAATTAATTACTTAGTGATTTCAGGAATGTAATCTAATTGATACATGACACTGTTTGTTTTTGTTGAATTGGTAGTACATTGATTTAAATGGAGATTATTAATTCAGTTATATTGGACCAACTGTTAAGTCGTCTATACAGTTATATTGGGATATGATTCATGCAATATCAATTATAATGAACTATTGAAATTGAATGATGCAATTATGTCTTTGAAACGCATTTCATAAACTAATATTAAGTTATACAACAAGCAATGAGATTACGTTTAATAATGTACATACATCACCACGTTATTAAATTTAATTTCTATGTCCATAGAATTTGAAATTAAAGTTATAGATATTTCTTCAATAAGTTGAAAAAGAACTTCACTTATTGTATATTTATAATTTGTATTTCGTAACGAGATATCAAGACGTAATACAATTATAACTGTTTCCTAACCACATTAACTATAGTCAGGGTATTAATAAGTCATACGATTTCTTGTTTAAATCAGAAATATTCCACTAATCTGATATCCAATAGAATTATTTAATCATGAAACAAAACTGCTCTTGCCCCATATAAGAAGTTTAACATCGGTTCGCCTATGTATAAGTATATGCATTAATGTTGACCATTTACAGCCTTCTTTTGAACTGAAAACACAATGAAATAGTTCTTCTGACAATCCACCACTGTACACTTTAGACACAGGTGTTGTATAGTTTTTGGTCTGACACGTCACTCATTTTGAAACTGTCCTCTGTTAGAAACAGTTATCCTCACAATGTTATTTACGGAGCCTATGTAGCTAAAAGATTGTCATAAAATTGTTTTAATTTAAAGCTTGGAATCGTTACAAGTAAATAAATACAGTGAAATATCACATTTCGTTACCGTATTGAAATTACGTCATTCATTCTCAGAGTTCCAAGAAACTACTAACAAGTTGAGAGGCGATTCAATGACCACCAGGACAGGACATCATAATGTTGTTTATGTGCATTTAAATATGTATATACAAAATCTCCATTCAAATGTTATAAAACCAGAATATCTGATGTTCAGTGATAAATAAAGTCAAAGCTCTTGGAAAATGAGTGAGAGATGTGGGTCCAATTTACAGTAGGAGTTATATATATTTTGGTAAATAAGGCATGTGTATACCTACTCACGTTTGCAAAAACTGATTATCAGTGCAAGGAACCGGTATTACCCCACTTACAATGTGTCTCGTTTGAATGACAGTTCAAATGTCAGATCAATCAGTATTATCTTGATCGATTTGAATCAATCCCAGAAGTTAAAAATCACAGCCCGAACTGGGAATAGAAACCTGGCTTTCTGCATTGAAATGAGGAATAAACCCATATGACCAACGGGCCACTTAAATCGAAATTTCTGGTGTTCACTCAAATATTGATTATGTGTCAAGCAACTTTTTTTTATGGAAACTTTCATTACTGCAGAGTACCAAGTAAATTCCTCGTTAAGTATTCCAGTACAGAATGTTATGAACGGAATTTATAAAGTATATACACGTATCGTTTTGTTCTTCGTCCTACATTTGACAGCTATACAAACTGCTGTATGTCAGTACCGTACAATTGTGCTCTAGTGAATACAACTACGAGTTTAGTTAGTAAAATTAAAATGCTGTACCCAACGGCAATACGAACATAAATTCTAGCGCAGAGGGAAAATATTAATACACGGTACTGTGTACGGGCGCAAACTTCCAGATCCAGCCGGATATATTCCAGACGTGTTGTCGTCACACGTATGTATATGCTCACTTTTAAATCCAGTCCACAATGGCACGGACTGAGTAAAAACTCCTCTTTTTAAAAATCTGGTTTCGTTTGCATCAAATGCATTTTTTTTATTATTTCCAGAAATGAATCCTCGACTGTATTCTATTTTTATTTCGAGGTGGACATCTGAACAATTTTAAATTTTCAATTTTACGCCACGGTTCACTTTTGTTTTATGTTTCATATTATTTTTGTTGATTAAGTGTGTGGTGAAATGTATACGGGGTTGAAATAATGAGCTTTGGCTGGGGTCACAGAGTCCCATAACTCTCAAGTTGAGATAACGAAGAAAATGTTGGAGAAGATACGTGAAGACAAAGAGTGATGCACAAAAAAGCATAAGCCTGCCACTCATTGTTCAATCCATCCAAATAAATAATAGTTTTGAGTTGCGTTTTAAATTGCATTGAATGGGGATATTCTATCGGTATGATGCTCTTTTGTGAATCCACGCGTGTTTATTTTGCAAAAGAAAGAAAGAAAGAAAGAAAGAAAGAAAGGAAGGAAGTAAGAAGTGAGCAAGTTGGGTACAAAGTAAGTAGTAGTAGTAAGAGTGTAACTGAATGTAAATACAAATGCATTTATTAATGTTATTTTCATAACACGCCAATAGACGTATTTCCAGACATCATTTAAAGGCACCTGATGTAAGTGATTGAGCCTAGACAAACTCTTCTGAGCTGTATGATGATGTTTGGTACTGTTGCGTGACATTTTCTCTTTGTGTATTTGAAGGAACAAATATAAACGAAAGATGAGTAATGTCGATGGAAAATTTCTGCATCACCGCTCGCTGTTCTAGAGATACTTTATTAACGACTTAATAACGAGTTCTAATATCTGCAATAAACTGCAATAGCAAACTTTTCAAATACATGGCGTTTCATGTTAATATAATGTCTACAGACGTCTCGTACACAAAAATAGTTAAAGCATTTTCGTACGAAATATGCCTGGACAAATCATGCCTGCAATGACAATATGTTGATTTATTTCCCTAATGCCCCTAATTTCAATGTCCAGTTAAAGTGTTAAGAAAATTTAACTGTCAGGTCAGTTTGGTGTATTTTTATTGGCCGTTGTCATGGTGAAAACAATTTAACTTAAAAGTAGATTTTAACTTGACATTGAAATACCGGCCCTAAGTCATAAGTTGTGGGAATAATAGAGAAAATAAACTTTAGTACAATACCTAAACAGTCATGTAAGCCTTGTCAGCCAGAATAGTGGTAATAACCAATGTATACAAAATACATTTTGAAACAAAGTAGAATGCTTTTACAAATATCATATTATACACATATGTGTGAAGGTAATAACTTACAAAATTGTACGTGTTTTTAAATCAAGTATAATGTTTTAGCAAACATCATATACACATATTAGTGTGAAGATCAGAAATTCTAGAATATAACCACAATTGATTCAACTAATTTTCCTGCTGATCGGGCGGGGAATGAAAGTTAATTCCTAATGTCCACACATAGTTTTACACAAGAGATTTAATAATTCATTTAATTATTTCTTTAATAATTATACGGGACTATATTCCCACCATGCTAAAAGTACAATTTAATTGGCTTGGAATACCGAAACTAACAAAAGAATATCTCTCGTTCGATTTTACATTCCCGTGAATTTCACCATTTATTAAAACTTTGTTGCGAGAAGGGGGAATACATATTGTGTGTGGAATATGAATTATCCTCCATCTCTGTTCACAGGTCTGTCATTAGAAACAACTCCTCCACTACCTAGACTTCACTAAACTACACTATACTATCTCCAACTCATATTTGATCCGTGTTAGCGTCGGTGTTCGTTATGTTTATTAAGTGTGCAGTGTTCCGATATTCACACTGATTACATTGTGGGTTGGCATTTTAATGACTTGTGACTAGACTAGACTAAACTAGACATGCAAATGATTTTCATCTAAAATTACAGTACAAGACAGGTAACCAAAAATCTATTTTTATGAACGGCATAGAAATTTACAAAAGTTTTACTTTAAAACTCAATACAAACTTCAATAGGTACAAAACCGTATGTATCAACTTCCTTAAGAATAAATACCCATATAATTAATTAGTAAGTTACTAAAAATTAAAATCTCTGTCTTATATTGTATTACATTAAGTTTATGTATTTCTTTATTTCAATCTATGATATATTTTAATTTGTAGGCCTAGTGATACAATTGTAATGTCGATGTTTTACTGTACCCATAACATTGTATCTAGGTATAATATATTCGCCGAAGCTTAATTAAACAACCACTACTTGTAGAGATGGCTGTACAACGTACTCTAGTGAGGAATGTTGGGAGCTCGAATATAATACTCACACACATATTCACATAATCACAGAGTCACTAGATAAAAACCCTTTCTTCTTAATATTGTTGTTTACTCTAATATGACATTTCGAAGAAGTGAAATGTGTCATCTTCATATGCCTTCACTCGGTTTATACACACACACATATACACGATAATGTATGTATATGATTATGTGAAAGTTCATGGATGATGTAGTAAGAAGTAAAACATACAGTAAATCTTGTAGTAAACCCAACATTGTATATTTTCTAGTACTTAATTGTTAATATAACGTTTTCCCCTGGGCGTTTAATCTCATATAATTTTGGTATTGGCAATTCCTTAGCCACGAGGCAGATATAATAATATAAAGTAGTATCAACATTCATTAAAATGCTTTGGTTATAATTTATACAGAGATAGTAAATCATTTACTGGTTATTATTGTTTCAAATGAGTTTCCTCGATCGTAAAGCAATTACATTTCTCATAACGTACATTGGATATTTCGACTCGACTATATCTAAATAACGTAGTATTACGTCTATACCTACGTCACAACAACAAACGAACTCCCACATTTTTTTTTTTTTTTTTTGAGAAACAATTTATTAAATTATAAACAAGCAGGATTACATACATTCTTCATAAAATTTCCTAAGTGGATAACTTTTAACATTTTAAAATAAAATTAAGACAAAAGCATAAAGGTTGGCAATTCAAAAAGACCATACATATATAACATGAGGAAAAACAGTTGAAAAAAACCCTCTTCGGAGACTCCCACATAATAGCTTAATAAACAATGTGCGTATCAATTTAAAAGTACTACATCCCCATCCATACAAATATATACAAATATTCGACATTTGCTTTGCGTATTAAGTTGGCAGACAATTTACGATATTTGGGGCAATTAGTCATCATTAGGCTCAAGAGAGTCCCCACCTATTAGGGGCACTCTGCAGTAGTCGTCTTACAACTAAGGTGGGAAGACTTTCATTATAAATAAATAATAAAAAATAATAAATTGGTCGGTAATAAAATAATAATTGTAATAATAATTGTAATAATAATAATTGGTAATTGTTAATAAATTGGTCATTCTTTAGGCATGTAGTTACCTTTCGTGTTGACACGTTTTCACTGAAAGAATAAGAATGTTGTAAAATATACCGGTCTGAAAGGAATCTGTATCTTTTTACTGCACGCACACTCGCATTCACATTCACATGCATTTCTCCATCTCAACAAATCTGTGTCTTTTTACTACACGCACGCACACTCGCATTCACATTCACATGCATTTCCCCATCTCAACATACCGAGAGATTTGGCTTCACTACAACAGTGTAGCATCGCATCAACATACACATCCATATTTCATGCAGTCGGCAACCGAGCCTTCGTATACGCCCACTTAGCCACGTCATAAACACCATTGTCGCGGCAAGGCGAACGTCAAGTAAGGAATGATAACGCAAACGGATAAGAGTAAGTGGATTTTAAAGTACCACTTTAGCGCGAGTTTTGAGAATCCTCTTTCTTCCTGCTATCTTGGAATCTAGGTCAGATATCAGGATACTGATCTAGATGTGAGGTAGTGAGTTTCTTATTCGTCGGTGATTCACTCACTACTGATATATCAAGATTGGTTGGTGGGAAACGTTTTCCTTCGCAACCGAAGTGAAGTTTCGGTCGTGTCCCCATTTCAAACCCCATTCCCCATTCAATAGAGCGCAGTACATTAACTGCTGGCCACTGGCTGCTTCCGTCGGATTGCCCCGAGTAAACTAGTATATGGGCACTGTGACCCTGAAGCCAAAATATTAAACTACTTGACCCAAACATACAAACAAATCCCATCAAGCGTGACGTAAATGTTTGATCTTATATGAAACGAAAAACTCAGTGTCCATTTTAGTTGACGGTTATTGAACGAGATGGAAAGGGATTATTTTAGGGTAGTGTGCAATAGGACCAGAATGAATACGGTTAGTAATTGGATCATGATAGAAAATGATAACAGTAATGTATAAAGTGAAGAGTAAGTATTTAAAATATGGTAAAGACGGAATGGAAGCGATGTTGGTAAAGTATCAACCATAAATGTGCGCATGGATGGACCGAGTGTTAAATAACTAAACTTCTAATTTTACTCCATTATTGTGATGTTAAAATGCTGTAACCAGAAAAAGTAGCAAGCGTGTTGTTGTTTTTCTGTTTGTGTAATACACTTCAATATCATTTATATAATGTAAGGATTCGAATTTTGTTTTAATAATACTTTACAAGCAATAATCTAACATCTCACTATAAGTAAATTTTTATAAATTAACAACCGAAAACTAGTACGATTTGGATCAACTTAGAAATAGTGATCTAAAGTTGTGAAGTTTTCCTAATGTTTATAAAACTATTTCATTGATGAGTTCCTACATTTTGAAATTCGACTACGATTGCTATGCTGCCCCCCATGCACAAAGTGGGCGGGAACCACAATGCACGCTAGCCAGACGAGCTCATGTTTTTGAATGGTCTATAATAGGGCTGCCCAACGATATCGATAATTCGATACGATTTCGATAATAGAAAAATAATTCGATATCGATATAGAATTAATATATCGTACGTTTCGCGATATCGATCAAGTATCAACTATCGTAAAAAAAAAGAAAAAAGTTAGGCGGTTTTGTGCTTCTGCATCTTTGTGATACATACACTGCAACATTCGCGTCTCGCCTTTGTGTTCGCGCTCTACCCGCCGTCCGGTAAAACATTTCGATGTTAAATTATTCACATTAAATTGTTAATAATGAATGGTCTCTGGTTGGTTTGAAAAAAAATTTACGATATCGGCGATATCGATACCGAGTTTAAAAAATTCGATATCGCGATACGATATCGATAATTACATCCACGATATCGATATGAATTTTTTTATCGTTGGGCAGCCCTAGTCTATAACATACCCTAAGTTATGTTTACGTTAATATGTTATGACTGTGTTACTGACATACGCAAACAATGCATCAGTGTCAACAACCAACAGGTATCCCTGTCTAGCCCCACGATGTGTTTATTTACTCCCTGACTGTTTGTCTAGACTCTATAGATTAGTTATATTATATTGCACATCCTAGAACCACCTCCACAGTCCACAGTAATCTAAAGCTAGCATCTGTGTTTGGCAGGGATATAGCGCAAAATTATTATTAACATCTAAGTACAACATCTGGTTTCTTTTAATGTATTTTATCTAACTCGTTGTGTAAACACGGACGGAATCTATTAACAATGTCTCCCACTAAAGATCAGTTTTACTGAGTATAAAATATAAATACATATTTAAAAATGTATTTAATCATTGCATTACTCTAAAAAATGCATTCGACTTCATTTGAAGATCAGTCACAAAAAGTAGGTATGGCCTATATAACCTTTAAGGCAACTGTCCTACTGGACTGTTTTATTGATGCTTCCTCAAAGGACGAACAAACAGGGCTTCGCGTAACTAAAACACACTTTTACCCAAACAGAATCTAAAGAACCCAAAATATAATAGAAGCAGCATGAAGTTAATTAAGTATTAAAATCAAATGTTTTCAAGCCCACTCAGTAGTCTGTATATTTACCAAAATGCAATTTCATTAAGCCGTTGGTAAACTAAACAAACCTACGTGCACCCTCACCATTAAACAATTATTTACGATATTTACTTAAAAATGTAATGCTTGTGATCAAAAATACATTGACATATATCCAAAAAGGCCAAAATACGGTATTATCTTCCACCTCTGGGAACTCCAACTCATCCGAATGCATAGAGTGTAAGGTATACTGCCGGGGTTGTTTAGTTACAATATGACACACTGCATTCTGGGTTATGCAGTTTTCCCGTGAATAAGTGCATACAACATGAAATACTACACGTCAAGTATTATTGTGTACTTCACATTGTATTATGTGGCTGCACCAACTATCTTATATTTCACATTCAAAGCCGTCATAAATTATATGCATTGCTCACATTGGTTCCGTCTGAAGTGGTAACTCATTTCAGTAACCCATTGTGCTGGCAAAGAGTAAACGATATTTTGCCACCATTACTCTATCCGTTGACAAACGGTTTAATCCAAGTTTGAAAAATTAATTTTTCTCTATCATAAATTTACAAGATTTGTCGTACAATTTGATTTTTGGAAGGCAAATTTTCAAAAATGTTTTAATATTTTATTTTCACTTAACGTCATGATAAATTTACATTTTAAAGAGTTTCCTACGCCCTATTACTGAGATACGTACTTTAAACATTGTTATATAATTTCTTTCAAATTTGTTTTAGATTGCATCGTCCGTTTTTTGCACTTCAATTTTGAAAAAAAATAAAAGCATACCAGCCATTTAGTATAAACTTACTTTTAGTTGTTTCACCTCCAGCTTAAAATAATAAATTTTATTTAACTTCTCTTAAAAGTCTTTGAAGAGGCCGTCTTGTAAAAATAAGCCTAATGGTTACTCTACCTGCTATTCGTATTTTAATTGAATTGGCTCACGTTTCTATTTGCCTTGTTAATTCTCACTTTTAGGGTAGGTAAACCACTTTTACATAATCGTTATCCCCACGGTAATAAGGAAATAAAAATGAAGTTCATTTTTTGAAAACCCGAGGAATATGAAAATAAGACGTGTACCTACTGAAAAGGGACTTCAGCTATACGTACATTTACAACATTAGGGTAATTGTATTTTTTTTTTTAAGGAACGAAACACTTCCCATTAATAATAGTTTACCAGTTATAGCCCCTTGCATAAGGTATGCATGCACGAAACAAAACAAACATGTTATTGAATAGCATTTTCTGCAACCTTCCAACGAACCTTCTAGATCCGTAAAAAACTTAAAAAAAATTCTTAGAAAACTCGTTTCAATTTCTTCACAGCTAGTCTTCTTGGAAGTGTCAGAGTCAACGATCTCATAAAATAATTTTAGATGAAACACATTACTCTTTGCTTATCCGTATCGTAGTACAGCGAGGAGTAGGTCTACTTATAATTCCCTTTGAAGTAAAAGTCGAAGTCTTGTATTTGGTCGCATTTCATTAAACGTTACAGGCGGCTCCATAGCCCTATATAATACGCGTGTCTTGAGTGTGTCAAAAGGAGATGAATCAACTCTACCCTTTGCCTGGCATTTTCTCTTTGTCATTGCCGTATAATGACACGAATCCATTGAGGCAACACAAATAGGGAGCGTAAGTACATGGGTGGAATTTAGTACTAACGCCGTGTTTGTTGTTCGGCACCCATCCATCCCCCCACCCCCACCCCCTCATCATCCTTCAACGCCCCCTGAATGTTATCTGAATGGTAAAATTAAACTTTCGCGTTTAGATGATTATAAAACCAGTGGCGTACCAAATGAAGAGATCAATGCTACCTACATATACGGTCAACATTGTAATGGGTTTCATACCACCTACTAACAATCTTTCTGCACACATACTAATTTCTCTAAAATCATCTTGTGGAGATTTGTTTATTTAAATAAAAATAATAATAATCTTAAACAGTTCCAACTGTGTCGGGTTGAGTGGTGGGTTTCCACCGTTATCTAGGGCACGAGACTGTAGATACTGAACTTGCCAGACTCGGTGTTTCTGCTTCATCGCGTTCCTCTGCCTCTCCAGAGAAATAACACAAAAATAATAATATTAATATTAATATCAGTTATTTAAATATTAACCTAGTAAGTATCTATATTCACCAGGAAAAACCCCTATCAAACAAAGGCTGGGTCCGTAATTGAGTGCATAAGAAAATGTGAGACGTACGTATTCCTGTTTGGCCTTGGGGAAAATACGAGCTTTCTGATGCAAGAGATAATTTTAAAAGCTTTTAAATATTGCATATGCACTTGATATTGAATGATTATAAAAGGTAACAACACTTCTCTATAAAACTAGTTTGAACAATTTAATACAATGACGTGTCTAGAAGTTTAAAACTTTCCGCAAAATGCATGAAACTTTCTTGATGTGTTCTGTACGAAAAAAACTCATTAACCTACTTTCATATTAAGATATATAAACTATTTCAAACTTTTAGATATGTACGATTTGTAGACCATGGTTCCGGTGTCTTACTTTATAATTTAAGATGTACGAGTTTTCACCTTAGAGGTGTGGTTCACCTTTGGCGGAAATTCATTACTGCTCCGTTATGTTATGATTATGAAGTATGTATGTAATAATGGTGAATAAAGAAAAAAAATAATAAAATAACAACAATTATAATAATAATGATAATAATAATAATAATAATAATAATAATAATAATAATAATATAATAATAATAATAATAATAATAATAATACTAATAATAATAATAATAATAATAATAGTAATAATAATTAAAAATAATAATTTTAATAATAATAATAATATAAATAATAGAACTTTGATTCGCATCAATATCCTCTGGTGTTTTTTTTTTATCTTCATACACCACCAACTCATCCTAGATTTGCACCAATGCTACAATACATGCTCATCGTCGAGCTGAAGGATAATACACTTGTTGCGATTACAGTAATTCCCAACAGAGAGAGCGCGAAGCCTCAAATTTGCATACCTAGTTTCAATTAAGTACGCAAACGTGTGTACACTGTACAGTCGTCGACCCTTTGTTTGATGAAACAAAACAAAAAACGTTGTATTCGAAATAACAAAACAGCGCCACACACAAACATCATTATGCATTGTTAGACACGCGTTCGCGACCAGTTTATGATAATATTGTCATCGGGCCAATCGACTCTGTCTCATGAATAGAGCTCATTGGTTTAGAACCAATCAACAGAGAAGAGGGCTTCATCAATTAGGTTGTGCACGTTTGATAAGGAATTTTAAACAGTGAGGGTTGGAATTAACATGCCCAGATATACGGCGATGTCGATAGTTCCCAAATCATCCCTTAACGGTTTATTGTGGTTATGAGTTTCAGAGTGATTTTGGCCTGCTTCTCTAATCCCCACAACCGCTCTGGTGGTGCCAACTGCGATGTAAGCCCACCATGGTAAATATGAAACGTTTTGAAATTAGGATAATTTAAGCAACAAAGCAATATTCTGTGTGGCAGGAATACACACGAAACAAAACGAAGTTCAAAATGACGACATTTCCTTAATACAAAATGTAATATTCTGTTATAAATGTTCCGAGTGTAACATCGATTCGGGAGGCCGCCTGTTCGAAACCCGCCACCGGCAGTCCTGACTGAAGGTTTTACCTAGCTTAATCCCAGTCACAAGACGAATGCCGGGATTGAGTCATACTAACAGCCCTTGGACATACCTCTCCTACTATTCCAAACACGATAATAGGGGCCTTTACACGTACACTCTTGCGCGCGGGATTCGTTGTCGCGCGTTCTTTCCTGCAAGTAAAACTGTCCGTGTAAAAGCAAATGCCTTGCAAGGGAAAGAACGTCGCGAATCATCTGAGGGTTGCGCGCGCTCAAGAGTGCAGGTAAAACTGTCCGTGTAAAAGCAAGCTTGCAAGGGAAAGAACGTCGTGAATCATCTGAACACTCCGAACACTCCACGCACCACGCAAAAGTGTGGTAAAGACGAAGGGATTGGCATTTACACGCACACTCTTGAACGCGCGCTTTCGTTTCCCTGCGGAGCGTGCGCGCAAGAGTGTGAAGCAGTTTTAGACACCACACTCTTGCGCGGCGCTCCAAGCCACGGTTTTGCGCGCTGTCTTTCCTCTGCACAAGAACGCGTCACGCAAGCGTGCGCGCAAGAGTGTACGTGTAAAGGTCGCTAATATCTAAGTTGCCTGGGAAGAGGCCAGGGAAAAATTATAAATCTTAATGTAATAATTTTCTTACTATACATATTATTATTTATTACTAATAAATAATATTTTGTTTCCACATTTGTTGCATATAGCACCGTATTGATTCTGTTTGGGTCGAGGGTAGAATTTGATCACCGGTTACTCTGCTGGAAAAGCAACAAAGGGGCCGACATGGAATGTTCTAGTTCAGTACGTCGAGTACCAACAATATCATTGAATAATGATTAGAATACAGTCATTGCGCCTTGCTGGGATTCATATGTAATCACACCACCCACGCCCCCATACCCCAATACCTAACCACCCACGGTTAGGTATTGTATGTACAATTTTAATTTAGTTATAAGAGTACGTGCACATGCACAACGTTGCTATATTTATAGTGCTGTAGTTACAAGAAATGAATCAACAAAAAATAATAAGAAATTATTAACTTAATACAAAAATATATTTTCTCAATAAATATTATGTGAGAATTGAATAATTCTCAAAGTAATGTTATATTTTTTGTAGTTTAATAGTTTTGACCGGTAATTTAGACAACAAAGAAAACGTAGTCAAAATCATTCAAGCTGATATATTTGCATATACTAGTGTCCCAGGAGATGCAATTTCAAACTAGGAAAAGTTATACAAAATGCGAGTGCGCCTTCGAACCACCAACACATTTTTACTCAGACACGCAGCTAACGCACGTCCTACTGCAATGCGTGAGGAAGTCGCTGCTAATCACACTTACTAGCTCAAAATGGCATCTCTGGCTAAAAGTGTTTGCTCATTATCCTAACAAAGTATTATAAGCCTGGGGGTGGATAAAATTATTGCTCCATTAACCGGGGTAACCTCTTGCAGCATAATGGTCAACGAGATACGACCACTTTCCCAAACATGAACCTATATTTACACCGGCACAACTCTGCGTTGAATTTGAGCCTATACAACATGTATATCTTGGGAGCCAGAGCTTTGCAACAGTCATGGGAAATGTTTAGATTTTTCTCTGTCACGTAATATGAGGGATGAGATGAGATTGAGTTCTACAAACAGCAATAGGGCATTCTTTCACAACAATACTCTCATAGAGAAGACAGT
The DNA here is from genome assembly GCA_945910005.1 of Isoperla grammatica. Lineage (NCBI taxonomy): Eukaryota > Metazoa > Arthropoda > Insecta > Plecoptera > Perlodidae > Isoperla > Isoperla grammatica. Next base: position 38,667,615 of record OX246737.1, on the reverse strand, counting down.
TCCTGCGCACCCGAGAAAGAGGGTAAAGCTATCGGAAATTTACGCACTTTAGTGAGTGTTTTATATTTATCGTTACTGTTCTTGTTTTTTTTAATTTACACACTCTTCTTTGTACAAAGTTTGTATTATGCAAAGAGCACAGCAAGTAAAGATAGTCACTCTTGAGCAGATATTCAAACATATGAATTTTATTTAGCATGTTGATCAGGAGATCAGTTCAATAAAGCCGGTCTCTGCTTCGGATGATTGTGATTTGTGGGTGAAGGGATTTGTTGATTTATTTGAACACAGCTATAAGCAAAAAAGACACATAGAGATATTTCCGTCTACATTAAAAATTACATACTAGCTAATCAGATCCAATGACAGGTAATAATTTCACATAACTACAGAAATGCATAAAAATCAAAACATAAAATCACAACATATGCTATAGTCATAACGCCAGAGACAACGGTGTAATATAACGATGCTAATAAGTAGTTATAATGGTAATGCTTCGAAACATATTGTATCAAATACATTCCAATCGTAAATTTTGGCCAATATGAACATTACATTCTACTGTGTGAGAATTAGATTCCGTCGCGTAAGAAACAATGTGAGCTTTAAAATAATCACAAGAGACGTTCACTCCACGCTATTCTATTTTCACTGGATTTGCCGCAGATCTTACTATACCTCGCTTGGAATGTGCCTACAAAACGCCTGCCAAGAGACGCGCTATCACAGCATTATCGGAGCAAGTAGAATGAGATGCAACTAGACATAGGTTGGTATTTTTCATTTCTCACATCACTTGACAATTACATAATCCACCATGGCAGCACATGCAAGTGAATAAACTTTGCAAGCCAACCTACAAGATCCCCAACCTACGAAAGATCAACAACCTATACTTTCACTTACAGGTTGATTGCTATCTGTACTAAAGATAGACAACATATAGCATCTTCAACAAACGAGAGCTCCATCATGTACTGTACATCAGAAACCAATCGTTATAAAGTTTGAAAAGATAAGAAGATGGTCCTTATCTTACACTTCAAGGTACAATAGCGGTATACTATGTACTTACAATACGGTAAAGTGCCTAAACAGCCGGTCAACATGGTGTACTTAAAAGTTTGTAGCATACAGCTGAAAAAATGAAGCCCCATAGGAAGGTCTCTAAGCGCATGTCTGGAGAGTTTACTGAGTACTGTAGGGACATTCCCACCCCCGCAGCCGTTCGAAATATCGACAGTACTCTAGAGAAAATTACACACCCTTCGGCCTAGGTATCTGTGTGAAGAGAAAAATGTTCCTACCATGCAGTACCCAGGAATAAAAAATTCTCAATTTCACGGTGCTTATATATATTGCTGTTATGTACAGTTAAGAATTGATAAATCTCGCGTAGCAATATTCTAAAACAAGAAAAACCTTGTAAGATCTGATCTAATATAAATGACGAAAGAGCATCAAACATATCTTTCAATTAATATGACATACATTTTCTTAAAATAGAGGGACTGTGAGCAAAATGGAATGTTGAAATTGAAAGTTGTAACTCCGTCTGAACACAGCTGATTTAAAACAAACTATTCACGAATAAAATTAAGAGAATTTATTTGTTCTGGGTATGTAATTCGTTCAACCACCAGTATGCGAAATGGGTAACGAGGATACATTTTATAGGGAAGAAAAATGCACGCAAAAATGTACGCATGTATATGCGTAAACAACCAGCATGTGCGTGTAAGAATGGAGCTAGCTTACCGACAACTGCAACTGCGTGTAAGAGTGGAGCTAGCTTACCAACAACCAGCAACTGCGTGTAGGAGCAGAGCTAGCTTACCGACAACCAGCAACTGCGTGTAAGAGTGGAGCTAGCTTACCGACAACCAGCAACTGCGTGTAAGAGTGCAGCTACCTTACCGACAACCAGCAACTGCGTGTTAGAGTGGAGCTAGCTTACCGACAACCAGCAACTGCTTGTAAGAGTGGAGCTAGCTTACCGACAACCAGCAACTGCGTGTAAGAGTGGAGCTACCTTACCGACAACCAGCAACTGCGTGTTAGAGTGGAGCTAGCTTACCAACAACCAGCAACTGCTTGTAAGAGTGGAGCTATCTTACCGACAACCAGCAACTGCGTGTAAGAGTGGAGCTAGCTTACCGACAACCAGCAACTGCGTGTAAGAGTGGAGCTAGCTTACCGACAACCAGCAACTGCGTGTAAGAGTGGAGCTAGCTTACCGACAACCAGCAACTGCGTGTAAGAGTGGAGCTAGCTTACCGACAACCAGCAACTGCGTGTAAGAGTGGAGCTAGCTTACCGACAACCAGCAACTGCGTGTGGACAGTGGCGGTGGAGAAGCTCGGGGCCTCGACAGTCACCTCGCAGCTGAAGTTCCCCGACAAGTTGAAGCCGACTTTGCGCAGAACCACCTGGCTGTCGTTGGATGCCGTTAGCTGAGAACAAACACGTTGATATAAATCCTTTTCATCGGTAAAGTTAGTTTATGCCATGTGTGAATAAATGAGGTGAAGATACATTTGTTTTTCTGAAAGGAAGTTTTTTTTTATTTTCGTACAATTTATTTGGGATAATATTTAGATTTAGAACAACAACACATAAATCATAACTCCTGAAAAAAAAAATACATAGTATTTATTGTCTACCCACTAATTTTAGAGAAGTGATTTCCTGTGGAAGACAATACTTATTAAATGTTTCCTTTTTGTGATGTATCTAAATTGACCGTTTATATGTATTCCAATATAATGTTGGCAAATGTAAATATAGCAAACCCTAATTATGGACCGAGTTTCAAACAGTGGACTGTTCGTATTTTAATATACACTCAACACTCAGTTTTATATTTTCCATGTGGTTGGTCTCATACAGCAGAATATTGCCTGTTATTTTATTGACATCAAACAAAGTGCCTTTTAATCAATATATTGGAAACGTTTCTTCTTTTTATTTCCTTAAATGTATCTCAAAAACCACATCCATGACCGCAAAGCAACTAAAATAAGAGTGGGGAAATTTAAGATCAATACATCACCCCCAGAGGTTCTGAGTATTCTTCTTCTGCAAAAGAAAATCTCTGGGTAAAATGTCTAAATTGGGGTATGGAGTCTCTGCCAGTTTACCCTAGTTGGAAGCTTGTCGGGTATTGGAGATTGAATTGTGACGTCGTAGCCGGAGTGACGCGTTATCGACGTGACCAATGTTGAGATGGGACACATCAAACTTCGCAATTTATTACAACCGACTAACTGGAGTGAATTTGGAATAACTCTGGTAGACTAAAAGAACGTTTCTGAATCTACCTTATTAGTACTAATGTGTTACTAATTGTTACTAAGTTGAAACGTGCGTTTACAATAAAGCTATTTATTTATTAATGCTCTGTTATGATATTGATCATATAGAGTTAAGCAATTACATAGTTTTTTTAAATTAGGTAATTGTATAAAAATTAAAATGAATTTAAACTGTATTTATAAATGCAAATGGCCGCTTTGGTTCTATTCTATATTTGTTTGTTTAAGAATGTTTCCAAATATTTCGTATAACAATATAACTACTTATATTACAAGAAGCCCATAATTACTGCTTTGACTTAAAACAGAAGTTACAAACAATGTGATATGCATCGTCAAACACAATATGCATATTTATGCCCTGACATGTGAGTAGTTACATCACATACGAGGTTTCTGCAGCCATGTATGCACTGAACATTCACATCTTCTCACCATGCAAAGGGTTGATTTTCAATATTATAAATATTTCACCCGGAAGTATATGCATAGTATTATCTAACAGTTTGCTCTGATTCACGTTGTGCTCTCCTCCATTGTTCATTCTCTGCTGATAAACTCAGCTTGCCATTGTTTCACAAAAACCATCTTGAAGCTTCGAATGAAGTCTGTGTTGTTCGAGAATTGCGTAGAATACGTCTTCTTAGTATGAAACGTGCAAATGCCAGAACGTAACTGTTAACTGTCCCAGTAAGTCTACAAAGAGACATAATATACAACTCCGAGCAGCTCAAAGACCCAGCACATTGCCCTAATTCCATTTCATTTAACTCTCAGACTTCTTGAACGATAAGAACGTTTCTCGTATTAATGTTATGGATGCTAGTTACAGGAATTTGGTTTAACGAAACGCTACATTAAGAACCGTAGAAAGAATAATATGAACAGTCTTTATTGGCGCAGACTTGGCAACCTAGTTTCGTGGGATTAGGAGTCTGTGCTGGCGATTTGCTCCAAAGAGAGCTTAAGATAAAACTTTCTTTGGATTACATATTTTTATGAAGGTTAAAACGAGCGAAAAAGTTTGTATAGTCATTTAACGACAACATAAACACTTAGCTCATATAATTGAATATCGTGTTAAGTCTGTGTGAAAAAAATAAGATTTTGAATTTTTTAAAGTAGAATGTTTATTTTCAATTAGTTTTGTTTTATTCAAAATATTTCGATTTACAAAATCTATATTACAGAGTAATTCACAACGATTTTATTATAAATGTCAACATATGTTTAGTTATACGTTGCCACTGAAATCAGTAAAATTTTACTCACAATTATTGGTGGGCACATTTATGACATTAAGAATAGATGATAAAGTACTTACTGGCCAACACTGGTTTAGATATCATAGATTCAAATAAGAGAAAATACAATGTTTCTTAAAAGTGATATGAATCTATATTTGAATTCCATTTTACGTCTAGACACACTTAATTGTGTTATAAATGTTTATCAGTTGTTTTTTTATATATTTATGATTATAACTTACGTATAAATTAAATGATGACACATGTTATTCAAAAATTCATAAACGGAGAAGAACAATAGCGAGTAAAGTAACGTTTGAACACTCTGGTTTGAATGTAATGTCAACTGTTCAGTCACTCCAGTTGTAATACCAAAACATCAATACCCAATACGTTACATACAATCGCTAATAACTAATCACGGTTAATACCAAAAGAATAATACTAATTGGCAGTTAGTTAATACTCGTTACGGTAACTATCTAAACCAGCAAGCTGCGTTTTAATAATGGCGTCCTTTGCCCAGTACCACGCAGATGTGGGGTAGTGGACGGTTGCCTGTTGAAGAGAGCTGATTAGCTCCCGAAATATTGCGTCGTTTTATAATTATTTTAATTGACACGGAACAGTGTATAGTCCTATATTTTTAATTACACAGTACCACAATTAACCATGTTAATGCTTATACAAGGGGTAATCTACTTATAGCTAAACTTATCGCTCCATCACTTCTATTAAGGCATCACATTTATTACTTCCCGTCTGTATGAAGAGACGAAGCAGAAAGCAATACAGCAGTAATGCATATTGGTGTAAAAGGTTTCTTTCATATATTTATTGAAGTGTTTTAGAAACACTGGGCACGGGTAGATATTGGTTCTTGTTTGTAGGTGCTCCTATCTATAAGTTCTTGCAATGGAGGTTAATTAAGAGTTGGAAGAAGTATTGGAAAAGTCATACTAAAGACTGCAACTTTGGTCATACTCATATCTTAGGAAGATGTATTAAGTAGCTGATCAATGATATAGTTGTTTCATCAAAGTAGACCGTGAAGATCAGTAATGAAATGCAATTATGTAACCATGGTGTTTCTAAAACACTTTAATAAATATATGTCAGATATCAGATATCATCTAGCTAGAAATTTCATGTTAGAGAAATTGAGTGTTAATCCACGCCTAATATATGTTACATGAGTTCACTACAAAGAAAAATAAAGTAATAGTAAAAATATTATTCTCCTTTGGTCTTTGTTTTTGTTCGGATATACCTAACCTATGTATGAAAGTATATTATTGGAAGATGTATTTATTTTATATATTTATTTACTTATTTATTTACAATGTACAAATTTAATTTTTGATTCCTTCTTCAATAAAAATCTGAATCGGTAGACAATTAAATTCCAATTTTAATATTTGAGACATAGGCAGAAAGAAACAAAGAGAATCACTTTAGTAGCCAAATTTAAGACGGTAAAACACAGAGTTAAATATATTGTAGAGAGCAATCAGGGAGCTTGTTTTACCCTTTCTTGCGACACTCCAGAATAATGTTGGTGTCGTTTACGCGTAAAGCGGAAGACGAGCGGAGCTGTGATATAACCGGAACTCACCGGAGTAATTCAAGCTGTAATACGATCCATAGCTCGTGAAACTCGCTTGGTGAAACGTATTAGTTGGCAATAGCTTTGTAGAAGCATTTTAAATTGAAATGAGACCAGGGTAAAAAAATGTGATGTAAATTAAAAAAGTTTGAGAGTGTAAACAATAAAAGGCTTGAATCGTAAATTCGAACATAAATATTTGGGTGGAGTCCAATTAAAATGTACCGGCGACCAACAAAAGTACTTGAAACTGTTTTTCAATAATTCATTTGGAGAGGATGTGTGTTAGTCCAATTTGTTCAAGTTTAAAACGGATTCCCTTTACATTTCATGTGTTTAATATTTTGAAAAATACATGTTTTAATAACGAATTTCGATATGTTGTTTTAAAAATGTGGTTTCCTTATTCTCTTATTTCGATTTAAAATGTCAGAAATGGCGTTACTAGTACGAAGTAATTTAGATTTCATGTTAAGTTGAGTGTTTTAGAAGGAAATCTTACATTTTTCAGTGTATTTATAAACAATTTCTTTTAGTGTTCGTTTGTTTGCTTCAGTTAAAATGTAAACGGCAAACGGTATTAAAATTAAGTTAAACAGTATTTAAATTAAAATATATCATATTATATATACCCATACAGTAGTCATACAATTACGACCATATTTGGACGAATCCCACGTGTATAATTCAACACATACCATTATGTGGCTCAATGTTTTCCGATTTCAAAGAAATCGAACTTATGAATGATGAAAATCAAACAGATTGAAATCGAAGCACACATATTCCTTCAGAATCCTCGTTTCTAACTTGCAACCAAACTAAGTAACTGTTTGCGAACCAAACCCGGAACAGTAATCTAATTCGACTGTTCAGTGCCCTTCCTAATCAAACATACGGATCATTTTATTGAAGCCGTTTCTATATTATAGAACCTTAGTTATTGTTAACTTACGAACCACGTCGGATTCGCTTGCTCAGCTCAATGTTAAACTCCCCGGCTAATCCGTTGGGATTTTGAATTGTAACTTGAAACAAGAAGGGGAAGGGTAAGAAAGACAAACAAACGCCGGAAGGGAAGAAGGGAATAAATTAGCCGCTGTCTTAAGTGGATAGTCAACTGTCATGCGGGTTCAGCAAGGATGGAGAACGGCTGTGGCTAACTTCCTTTAAAGAGACAGATTAGTCGCTTTAGCCAGATTTTCTTGTTGCTGGAATTAATTTGCATCTTACTTGGATTTAACTTTTGACCTACGGCTAAACCCTGAATTTTGAAAGTCTTTGCGGAGTTGTAATCAAAAGTAAGCCTGGGGATGTAGAGATATGCTTTTAGAAATTGTATGCTAAAATGTTACGGACACTTTTGAAATGCTACGTCTCAACGCAGATCACCGTGCTTGAAACATTATTTGAAAATGTGTTGCTCTGGGGGTCGTGGCGTTTCATTGTTGAACGATGAAAACTCTTCAAGTCAAGGGTTATATTAACAATTGTGTATTCACAAAGTAATGGCTCTGATCTGACTTTGTCCAGCGGGTGAATTTAATTAAGCGGTAACTAGTGGAAACTGCAAATGAAACACTTTGAATGTTTCTTGAATGTCGTTAAAGGAGAACTGTTCATATTGTAGGTTTATATCTTTGTGTTACCCGAGACATAACAAGATAACTCAAATATAATGTAACACAAAGCAAGTACTATTTTGCAATATCTTAACGATCATTCAAGTTGTAAGCACTGTAGTGATCAACCATTAGTACAGAAACAAAAGGGGTTAGTCTAGACTTTTAGTACAAAAAATGACTCATGATTGAATTTCGAAGTTCAAACATTGTTTGGAAATGTTCTAAAGCGATGTTGACCTCCTATCGACTAGCTGATATAGATACTGAATCTTGTTAGCTTCTACCTAATCACAGCTATGGATGTTGACATGTCACAACTGCTAGTGTTAAAAGCACATTTAGAAAAATCATAGCTAAATGTAGTGTAGTCCTTTCAGAGACTAACAAAGTTGTGGTCAGCGAATACGTTGTGGGTCAATGGATCTCTTATTAAGGTACACATCCAACTTCCCGATAGCCTTAGTCTCCAAAAGTCAATTGCAAGGAATGTATGATCCTATAGGACCACGGCCTTCAAACCCCTACTAACCCCCACTATAGATTCCCCAGTTGCCCCCACTACTCACCCTGTAGTCCAGAGCACTCTGCAAGACGAGCCCCTATTCATATATATATCATCTTCAGAAGCAGGTGGTGAAGCGAGGAGAGTAGCGGTAGTAAGTAGCGTTAAGAAAAGTGGTGGAAGGGGCGTTAAAGGGGCTGAAGGAGTTCTAGAACTACTCATTTCTTGCAATATACTTGTCTGCTAGCAGCTTTACTTGCATGTGGTGCCAATCAGGTTGAATAATATAGGTTAGCAACTTCGTAACCCAACGGTCAACAAGTGTACATACACGTGGTTTCATGTATAGAGCAAGTCATTGCCATAAGTATAGAAACATCAATATGTGATTGACTAATTGCTATCAAACGCCTTTCCTCTAACAATATTGGAAAAGTGAATTTACATGTTTTAAAACAATAGTGCAAGTATTGTGCCATTATGTTGATGGAGTGCCGTTATTTTTCATCTTGAAGCAATTCATACGGGTTGGCAAAATATTAGTAACCGTAAGACAAGTTTCAAATGAATTGCAAACTTTATTTTGATTAGCATTAGATAATTATAAGTATAAAACGTTGATATGGAGTTTCAAAGGTCATGTGACCGCCTCAATCCAAAATCCCTCAGTCCTCAATCGCTAATATAAATGCAATTTACTTGTCATAGACTGTTTATATTTGTAAACTTTGTATTAAAGTACTTAAACCGCGTTCATTCATTGACTAGATTGACAGTCACTAAACCTCCCACGTTAAACAATAAGTCAGTCCCATTCACCTGAACAACTGGAGCAGAGAGCTGCAACCGCTGAAATGTCGTTATCTTATAAATTATAATAATGTCTTGTTCACTAGAAATATACATATGAACATCTTATTTTGCAATATGTTTTTAGTCTATTCTTCCTCATAAGAATATATTGTGATTGTCAGGAGTTTATTGATATCGAAATTCCAATCATTTAATATAAGGACAGAATATCAATCAAAATCGAAACATTCAACAGACTAATATAAAAACGTTTTAGTGAAAAAGTTCGATAGAATTCTCGCAAGGACGAATGGAAGGTTAAAAAAAATGTATTAATAAAAAGGATCGCTATAAAGTTTAAATACGTGAATGTATTGGTATAGTGTTATGCTCATAGGTTATGCTAGATAATGAGTTTGTTATTCGTTTGCCTCAAACAAGTTGTGTACTTCTGAAGTTGAAATTCATTCCACCAATCTTCAAAACAACATCACTATTCGGGGCAATCTATAACTTTTTCGTTCTTGTTGGAATGGTTGGAATTTAATTTAAAGCATTGCATATATGTATCTTACAACGAGAGTCAAATTAAATTTTGAGTAGTATTAGTTATCTCAACTTAATTAAACTGAAATATGTTTATACCATCTTCTTTCAGACTATTTTGAAATTTGAAAACTTATTACTTCCCCCTGGTGATACTATATGGAAGCATTGTTAATGTTCATTTCGCCCAAGGAAAACTTTTTCACGAAAAGACAACGGTTTCTGTTTTGTTTCTCCATGTTTCACTGGAGTTTAGACATGAACGTGGAATTGCATTGCACATTCTATATTTGGAAGAAGACAAGCGTAACAGAATCATCTCTTAAGAATGTATACACCAATGTTTGTCGACTCTATATACAGTAAAAACAACTCAGGGCAAAACTGTTTAAGTATTGCCAACATTCTGGCAAACATAAAGTTAATTATGGTAAAAATATATTAGTATTTACGATGTATGATTTAGTCTCAAAGTAGCTTATAAGTTAGTCAATACAGTTTGTTCCGTGCAACATTCAGGACTATAAAGTATACGAACTGGTCCATATCTACACCATATGCACACACACACAAATTATATTGGTTTTGCACAATATCCTTATCATTTGAATGTTCAAATGACGCGCACATGTTTTTATTGTACGCTCAAGTGATAAGAGAAAATTTAATCTCTTCAAGATAACTATATTTGTAAAATAGAGTAAGTAAATAGTTAAAACATAATATCTAAGGGATGTTTTTATATGGCTCAATTATTAAATACACACCCCTTTCCCCTCTCCCCTCCTCCAAACCCCTTCCCCTATGATACAGTTACGATTATGTTAGCGGAAAGAGAACACGTGCCTTCTCGTCTAACAATACATCGTGGTATTTTTAAGATCATGTCGTGTTTTCCACGCAATTTTTTTCTACCTTGGTAGAGTCGCTTGTTTATATGTGTTGATCGCAGTCCACATACATCGTTGAAGAAACATAATTAAGATCGAAAAGATTAAAAGTATAAATTACATAAAAGCTGTCAACAAAGGTACCAGGAACCTATAGTGTTGTGTCGCCTACAATAGGAGTCTTTCGTTAAACGCTTTCATGCCAGGAAGCAAAGCGGATACACCAAGACAACACGCAATCGCGTCACATGATAGCTGACGGCAAACTGAATCTTCCGTGACTGTCTATCACATAATGTATAATGTATGTTGTTGTTGTAGTTCGACGTCTAAAGCGCGTTCCATCTCTATTATAGCCGATGCTACAGATCTTAGAATCATCAATACTATACTAATACTAACACTAATATAATACTGAAAATGAGTTTTATAACTGAACAGAAAAGACATTAAATAAATAAAACACCGCACAGTTTTTCTAGTTTTAACCAAGCCCCCCCCCCCCCCCCCCTCTCCTGGCAAATAAACATTATTCACACCCTGCAATAATTCATGCAATTTTATACGACACATTTAGATTTCAGTTCTAGAATGTGTGCACAAACCTAAGTAGAGTGTGCGAGTAGAGTGTGCGAGTAGAATGTGCGTGTAGATTGTGCGAGTAGAGTGAGCGAGTAGAGTGTGCGCGTAGAGTGTGTACGAGTAGAGTGTGCGAGTAGAGTGTGCGAGTAGAGTGTACGAGTAGAGTGTGTGAAAGTAGAGTGTGCGAGTAGAGTGTACGAGTAGAGTGTGTGCAAGTAGATTGTGCGAGTAGAGTGAGCGAGTAGAGTGTGCGCGTAGAGTGTGTACGAGTAGAGTGTGCAAGTAAAGTGTGCGAGTAGAGTGTACGAGTAGAGTGTGCGAGTAGAGTGTGCGAATAGAGTGTGCAAGTAGAGCGTGCGTGTAGAATGTACGAGTAGAGTGTGTGAGTAGAGTGTGAGAGTAGAGTGTGCGAGTAGAGAGCACGAGTAGAGTATGCGAGTAGAGTGTGCGAGTAGAGTGTGCGATATCAGGGTGAACACGTGTGGGATATACGGGAGGGCGAATAAATTATTTGAGCTCGTTAGTCTGTGTGCAAGGAACCGCGATGTCTGACCTAATATCACCAATCAATAAATGAAGCATACCAGCAATACATCCGTTAGATTGCAGCTACGTAATTAGGTAATTAAAATGTTATAACAGTTCGTATAGTGTTGATTGATGATTAACAAGATGACAACAATGATTCAAATGATCAATATTGTTCGTATTTAACAAAGAAACTTATTTTTATTTATTTATTTTATTTATTTATTTATTTAATGTCTATCCTATTCAGTTATAAAAACTGATTTACAAAGGAGGACCTTAAATAAAACTAAGCTATGCAAACAATGAATAGTAATGAAATCATAAATTACAATAATAACAAAAACAAAACAAACTACTGAACTATATAAAATATAATCAAGAACAAGAAAAAAAAATTGAAATAAATAAATAAATAAATAGATCGTCATGAAATTAGAGAAATAATTGGACTGAATACTGGTATTTTATAAAATAAAAGTGTAATATTTCGACTCCTTTCTGTAGCCTTTGTCAAACAAAATTAAATTTTTATAATTTTGTTTGTTATAGTCTCCCGAGTGGATGCGAGGTATTACCCATTAATTTTATAAAATAACTCTTTTCCAATATTTGTTTAATTCACAATGTTACTATAACCGCGTGCTGATCTAAAAAGAGAGCAAAATATTTCGACAAATACATAATATTGTAAATTTATACCTTCCAAATTATCTTTTTGAAAACGCATGTGTTATATTGGATTTGAAAATGGCGATGTTTTAAGAAACACATTTTCAGTATTTATTTTTATTCTTAGAATTATGATGTCAATACGTTTACGTAGAAAAAGTGATTAAATTTGTTTTTCTTATAGACGCTTTAGAAAAACTTTATTATTAATACAATTTTAAAAGCATTTATAAAAACTGGAAGAAAATCTGGATTTTCTTTGATACTTTATATTCAGAGATATTACGTTTTTCTACTTGGACACATCGCCACAAAATTCATTCCGCCCAACACATTCATGTCTGTGAAATTCGCTTGCGGCAAAATTCTAAAAGCAACACTTGGCACAAAACATTTGCTTTTTCATCGAAACGTTGACGGAACTGTTATTTAAATTGTGTAGATAAAACGTGGACTACATGTTCATATTCGCTCGTTCTGCAGCCGTTCCTGCAGTGCAGAGAGACATGGAGAGTCTCTTCATACGCTCCATGTCGCCATCGCACAATTGATATTCCTCCAACTTACACATTCTATTCTTCCGTATTATAAAACAAACAAAAAATAAACATAATTCTGACGAAATGTGAAAAGGCAGTTTTGCGGTGAAAGCTTTTGCTAAAAATGAAAAGTTGCCTCTAAACATTAGGATGATAACTCGACGGGAAGATGAATGTGGTACTTCAAATTTGTTCACTGCAGATGTCAGCTATATTTTTATACGTTCATGAACAAAGCACGGAAATATGCCGTAAATACGGCCAAGGGGTTGTTGCTAGTTTGGCGTAATGATGGGACGCACACACATGTTTTTTCTCTTTGATACAAAAGATTCTTGATGAACATCATATATTTATTTAAAATGTGACATGCGAGTGTTTTTTCTTACGCATTATTTCAATGCCAATTTCGTAACGCGTTTTGTGTACATAAAATAAAAATAAATCTGTGTGAACATATTAAAAATCATTCATAATATGGAAATATGTGGTTAAAAAATTACACATCATAAATCATTATTTTCTTTTAAACATTTTGAACAGTACCCTAGATATATTTGTTAAAATAATTTATTAACTCACTTTTGCTCTACCTCTAGCTGTGTTCAAGTCGGATATACCATGAAATTGCTTTAAAGTGCTCTAATGGGAAAGATACAGACCAGAAGTAAAAAATATAACATGCTTTTTATTTTGTTTTTATGTACACTTGTAAAATTGGTTAATTGTTGGTGCGATCTGATATATGTATCTCAACAACATGCAACACAATGAAGCGCAAACCACTCATCCGTACTCTCGCAGTATAGAAATGTAAAGCAAGTGCAAAACAGATGATTATGATGATCAAGATGAGGAGCCGAGGGGTGGGGGAATCGGAAGAGGAAAGGGAAAAGAAGCGAAAAATAACAGGATGGAATGAAAATAAATACACCACCTGAGAAAAACCAAAGCAAACCGATATATCATTATCTAGATTTGTCGACGAGAATGTTCACCACATAATTGTTTAGCAGTGAATTCAATCAGAACTTTCAAGCGGTCTGCAGCAACGAACTGAGCGGGGTAAAGAGAAGTAGGGAGACAGAGGTGGCGATAGAGAGAGCGAGCGAGAGAGAGAGAGAGAGAGAGAGAGAGAGAGTCATATTGTCCCAGTCCACCGTGTCTAAATCACTTTCAGAACTCAGTACGATATACTAGCTTATTTTGCTTCACGTCGTGTATGGAGTGTTTATATGACGGGAAATGAAAATGAAAAGTATGTTTTAGAGCGATTGCAAAACGTTACTAAGAAATTTCAGGAAACCGATTAACTTACGCCCCGAAGTATAAGTAAGTGCACTTAGGAAAATAAAACCTTTCATAAGAAATAATTTCATAAACAAAAAAAATGGAATTGGAATTTGAATTGATTCAGTCATCATAAACAATTATTGTTTAACGTCTTTGCTTCAATTTCAATATATTTAAATATCAGTTATCACAACTAGTTACACAATGTCTAACAGACGAGGATAAATTATCGGTGTTGTGACTTATCTAGATACATACCGTTACAGTCTATCTAGATAAGTAACTGTGTTTTATTGTGTGATGTGTAATCCAAATAACGATAATCGTAAACATTTCTTAGGCATTTTTACTTTTTACGCTTTTCTAAACACAAATTTATATTTCATAATTTGGCAAGTATCTAATCGAAACGATGAGGACTGAGTATTTTATCTAATATGCTACGTCGAAGTTGTTATCCATAAAAGCAAATTATTTTAAAATTAATGTGACTACTTAAATCATTTAGTCAACACATTCTTATTAAAATTATAATTTGTATAATTAATTGTTCATAACAGAAACTATAGTTGTATATACAGACACTACACACTGAATTAAATTTAAACCCAAGAAGACTGTGTCTCGTTGCTACCTATGAAGTTTTTGTTGAGAAATACGAGACTAGCAATTCACGGCAAATTGTTTTACTTGTTGTGCTTGGTTTAATGAATTCCTTCCTACTCGGAGGACCCCCCGCCCCCCTCCCCCTCCCCAAGCCTCATACCCCCCTTCACTTTGTTGATTACGGCTGCACGTTATGCGACGAGAGACTGATTAAAGTGTGGCAAATAAACATTGCAGTCAAGTTATTCAATTATCCCTGGTTGGTATTTAAGTTCAAGTACTTTCACTTTCAAAATACGTTAATCTTGTCGCTGCGTTCAAACATATACTATTAATCAATTTCAATTTCTTAGTATTGCGCAGGCACACTAGTCGTATGGCCACAATTTTGTTTGAATGCGAGGGCGTAAAACGAGGCTTGGTAATATCGAGAGGGTCTCTTCGAGCTCAAAACTCGCAATATTTGGGAACACTACAATGTCCGATTTATAATCTAACATGTCGTTTTTCTCACATTTAACTGTAATCTAATTTTTTTAATATCTCAGCAGTAAATGATCTGAGAAGCCATAAGGCCTCAGATGAAAAGTGGGTAACTCACATTACACAGTATCTCGAGGGATGTGCTGGAGACAATGGTTAAGTGACAAAGACGTTTTTATCAAATTATTGGGAAATGAAGTCTGAGCAAAATGATAGAATGTAAAGACGATTAATAAAGAAGACTATCAGTGATCTATCTAGGACTATCAAGGTCAAAGAGCACACATTATGTTTGTCTTCTGGTTGAAAAACCTGCATGTTTGCTCTGAGACGGACATTGAAACCTGCACAACATTTATGTCGTCCATTTATTCCATTTTCTATCGTGCTCATTGTATGTATAAATTCTTTCAAATCGACGGAAATTATTTTAAAAATCAAGCAGAAATATAAATTGAGCATCAAATATAGCGAATCATATTGATTCAGGCCTTAGGGAAAATTACGTTTCAATTGGCAACCAGTTTTTATTTTTTTGCAAAGACAAACTCTCGTGAATTTATAATAACGGGTACCAAGTTGGCCCATCGTTATCTAATTCAATGAAGAATGAAACTGAATCAAATTTAATCAGTTTTCAAAGGTAATAAATTTACTAGTAACAAACGAATGGTTTAGAATATATAGCATATAGTTTTGGTGTCAATGTTGTTGGGCCCAAACTTTCATTGAGGATATTATCTAGATTCTAGATTAACCTAATTTAATAAATACTTAAGAACATTGAGCCTAATTATGCAAACAGTTTCCTTTTCTAGTATTTCTCAAGCCTACCTAGGGTGCCATAGTAATAATCAACAACGTTCTCTACTCCCGTTGTTCTACGATGCTATTGTAAGCTTCACGCGCAAACGTAATTACTTATTTCACTCTGCGCTAGACATAAAAACACCCTTCCAGAAAAACGTTTCAGCATCTGTGCCGTACATTCTAAATGTATAGCTTGGGTGAGGTGAATGTGTAAACACAGGCTAACAGGCCAATACAAATAATATTACATACAAAATAACACAATGTTAATGCACTATGTATTTTTTCGGGGTGTTTCCTGAAACATACAATATCCATAGCATCCCTGCTTCCAATGCAGAAGGTCCCGGGTTCAAACCCGCTTCAGGCAGAAGTTTTTTAACTTCTAATGTGGATTCAATTCCATTACTTCTTGGCTTAGGAATAAGAAAACGGTAACTTTGGAGCCGTCCTAGCAACGAAGCACTCAATAAATTCAAAGTTGTTCTGAATCGGCCTTGTTGATTCTGGCATTTGTCCGCAGGTGTTCGCACTGTCCAATCACTGATTCATATGTTTCGTATTTGAAATATCGATCTTTGATTGGTTATCGCTCACTCGTCGATGGTGTTCGAAGCCTACAGGGTTGGTTTAGTCACTTTAAATTAAAGTCCCCCACTGCAAATCAGTTTAGTTACTGAGTGGGTAGACTCTAAATGTGAATTTATTTTTATTTATTTTATTTTGTTACAAAAACAGAACATCTGAGATGTATCGTTGATTGATTTTTAGTGTTACCTGAATCATTTATGAATGTATAAAAGTAGTAAGTTCATGGCATATGTATTATCATTCAAAACACCTTTAAACGCAATTTTCCACTTATTTAAATTATAAATTGGTATGAGAATGATTCGACATTTTTGTAAATCAACCAATATCTGTCTGTCTCTGTACTAAATATGGAGTCGAGTAAGGGGTGGTAGGTTTGCACCAACACTTGGGGCCTCGGGTCTACCTAAGCAAGCTATCCATGATCCACGCTTCAACCCTTTTCTTCTTTGTCCCACTGACATATCTTCTTCAATCTTCTTCTCTTCCTCTACTTCTCCTAATAATAATAATAATAATAATAATAATAATAATAATAATAATAATAATAATAATAATAATAATAATAATAATAATAAAATAATTAATGTTCGTTAAATCTTATTTAATGTTCGTTGTAAACTATCTGAATGGTAAGCAGTAAGAATAAAATTAGTGGCAGATCTTTACAACCCATTGCACAATCCCATTTGAAAGTTTACAAACAAAAATTTGTTTAGTTTAGATATGTCACTTTAAATAAAACATATTACTATATTAATTGTGCATTCTTTACTTATATATGTACTACATTTGCACGAGAAACGCACATTGCTTGAAATGTACTTGGAAATAATCTCCTGATTTGCAAAAACATTAATTTTTTTCACTTGAACCGCTTTAACCCACATCTTAAAGTATGGGGATGATCCTTATACCAAAACAAGCTAAAATTTATACGTTTCAGAATCGTATGCGGAACGCATTCAAATTTCGAAGCCGTAAATACGAAATGGAAAGCCGTCACGGTTTATTTCACAGTCTAACATACTGATTTATACAAAAACATATAAAATACAAGGACTTGAAAAAAAAAACTGGAGTAAGAAGAACGATTTAGCAAGTTGGCTTGGCGCCATGGAAATGGTTGGAAAGCGATAGGGCATCCTAAATTTCCAAACTGCATCTTCATGGGGATGTTTTTGTCTATCTCAGCTTCCTGCCTGAGGATTTATACACAGCCTTACGTAGGGCTGGTGGACGTAATGATATCCAGAGACCACGTGCACTATTGATAAACTTATTCCAAGTGTATTCAAACTGTGTTTTCATTATTGGTGATTATATACACAAACTCAACGGTAGATATTACTCATTTTGCTGTTTTGAAATTAAAATAACGATTTGAAACTTGAGATTTCGAATTGTACGGTAATTTTTATGAAATGCCGACAATGTTGTTTATGATATCCGTTAACATCACAACTTAGTACAATCCAAACAAAGCTTTTGTTGTGCGGATCTTACTGGAATACTAGAGCCGTTAATTTAATTAAACGAGTCATTCGTATGGTGGTTTGCGTCAAAAATAATTGTGATTAATTGGTATACGGTGAATATAAATTTAATTTCTTTTGGTGCTTTCGAGGATTCCACTCCTTAGAGAGACAGATGAGTTTTTACTTAACATTCACTTTTCAAACGAATATAAAAATATGATACTAAGCTGTTTTAATTTGACTTTTCTCTGTTAACTCTTCTACATAGCATTGTATGGGTTCGTTTCGGGACCACCGAGGCTGAAGCGCTAAACTCACAACCTGATTGGTCGACGCGTCTGACGCGTCTAACGCGTCGCTTCCAACGCTCTTCAGAAACGGTAGCTACAATATTTATTTTATCGAGTCAACCATCGCTAATGTCATTTCAAAACAAAGTTTGTAAAACATTTTAACAACTATGAATCATTTTGATTTCTCTGCCAACTTACTACGCTCGTTGCCATATTTAGTCAGCAAGTGACAAAAAAAATGAATTATGAAGTATTTCAGTCATTCTTAATTATACAAGCAAGAAAAGCTTGCCAGTTTAAAACATTAACAAATTTGTCACAATAATTTCGTCGCTGCAAAACAAGAATTTAGCTTTTCCGTCGCGACGTTGCTGTGGAATTGGGATTGTCGTTAGCCATCCTCCTGCTAACGAGCTCGAGCGAGTAGAAACAACATCCGACTCGAGCTCATTGTGACGTCACGAAATATTATATTGCCGGGAGCTGGGTTGTCGTTTACCTGTAATGCTCATAACGCTCTCAACACACAACGAGCGGTTCGAGGTAGATGCAAACACATAGGGACAAACATACCCGCATGTTCGTGTAATAATATAGCGTGTATCTTCTATAATTAGGACAATTTATATAAGAACATACTGCATTTTGCCTTGGGTGTACTAACATTGATGTACGTTTGCACCTAGAAAAAACAAACTAAGATATATTGACTAACTAGGCTATGTATTATTATATGTCAAATAATTATTATGAGACTTACAAGATCTAGATGATGCATCTTCTGTGACACTATTTTCAGTTTCACAATTAGTAAAAATCGCAACACATTCTGGAATACTTTTATTATTTTGTATCATTTAATTTATATTTAATTTGTATTCCATTCCTTATAAAACTGATATCAAAAGAGGAGCCAATATTTGTCCACGTTTTGAAAACTTAATCCCACTCACCAATTTGTATACTTCGTTCCATAATTTGCTCTCTTACATTCTTTTAAAAAAAATTTAAATTACTCTCACAAATCCTTATACACTCTTTCGTAATGTCAAAGATTCTACAACACGACAATACCAATGGCAATAACCAAACAAATCTGTTTCAATCTTTTTCATTAAAATAAAATAAATTGTTTATTAACGTCGTCTCATTATTATTTCGATGAAAGCCAGACTGCAGTTACGCTATCAAATAACGCACCGTGACAAGCTTGATTGTTTTCAATTAGGCTGACAGTAATTAAAGGAAATTAGAAAGTCATTAGTGGACGACAGGCGAGGTTGGCGCCGACACGTGGATGCTTAGTAGCTTTCATTTACAGTGTCAATTACGAATAATCAAGTTTGAAACCATCGTAATATAGTGAGTGTATCCTATTTGTTGTACATAAATAATGGAATATTTCGAAGAAGTTAAAATGTTTGAAGTTTGTTTTATGAACGCTGTACAAATATAAAGTATTTTCTTAAATTTTCGTAACTAATTCAATTTATTGAAATTCACTTGAGAAAACAAAAATTATCAACTCGAACATTATTTTTTCCTGGAAATCAGACTTGATTATCTTACTATTTTTGTAAATATCTTATCGTACTATATTTGTAAATATTTATCACTCATTAAATAGTAAATACACATTCTAAGTATTATTCCTAATTAACAGTAATTAATTTCTTCGACTTAACTAAATTATAAGAAAGCTTACATCCACATTGATCCCTGGAAAACGGAACACTTTGAAGGCTGGCGATTCACTGGGCGAATACCGGTAGAACTCAAGCCTCCCGCGGTAGAACTTGACCGAGTAGAGCGCAGCACCTTCAAGGTCGTACAGGCAGAGAAGCGAGGCGTGGTGGCCTCGCTGCACGGCCGGGGGATTCACCGTGAGACTCACGTCCCGCAGACAGCCGCCCCCTGCAACAACCACACACACCGCTGTTAGTAGAGCGCAGCACCTTCAAGGTCGTACAGGCAGAGAAGCGAGGCGTGGTGGCCCCGTTGCACGGCCGAGGGATTCACCGTGAGTCTCACGTCCCGCAGACAGCCGCCCCCTGCAACAACCACACACACCGCTGTTAGTAGAGCGCAGCACCTTCAAGGTCGTACAGGCAGAGAAGCGAGGCGTGGTGGCCCCGCTGCACGGCCGGGGGATTCACCGTGAGACTCACGTCCCGCAGACAGCCGCCCCCTGCAACAACCACACACACCGCTGTTAGTAGAGCGCAGCACCTTCAAGGTCGTACAGGCAGAGAAGCGAGGAATGGATAGAAACTTCAATGGACGTTGCTGAAAGTTGGTAATAATAATTAATTTAAGAGATTATAAATAGTTGAATAGAGCTCTACCTGTCACAGATCGAATAACAATTAGTGCTATAGAAATGAAGTGCCCATGCACAGTAAGTAATTCATTTCTTTTAGGCAACATTTACAAGTGACATAAGTAGATTACCCCTTTTGTGCCTAATGTCAAAAAAATGTGGAAATAGATTACCTTCATTCTAAACTTACTAATCCGAGGTATTTAGTTTCTTGGAGTTGTAGCCAACGTTGAATTGTTCGTTATTGCGGAAAAAACGCAACATCGAACACCATCTTGAACACTTAATGAACTACCATTAATAAAACCATTTAATGGCTATTCTCAGAACGTTTAGATTCTAATCATTACCATAAAGTTTTAATTACACACTATATCCCAAGCCGATTAAAAGTTCGGATCTATATAATGTGGTCTGCGTTCAATCTTACGAGCGCAAAAGTCATCCCTTAAATGTTGTCCGGAGATTCTAGATTTAGTTTTACCTCTTTACTTCCTAATGCACTACGTAGAGTATAAATTAAACAAAAGTTAAGATTTGATATTAGTCAAAAATGAATTTAAGCTCATACTCATACATATTTTTACTGAGATTCCAAGTTTATTTATAAATCGCTAATATCTTTAAACGCTTTCAAACTTAAGCGTTGGCAACAAAATAAGCTCCAATTAAAACTTGGCAAAAATTATCCTTCACTAAATATCTACTGATGGTTGTTATAATCTTGTACGCTATGTTTATAATTGCATAAAGCCTTTTGTTATATCAATAAATACCGCACATAACAAAATGTATTTTATGTACGGGAAAAAGGTATGGCATATTTTTCAGAGTTTCTCTCTCTATGAATTTTAATGATCTAGACTACGAAGAAAAACTCGATCAAGGAATTTAAAAAAGATCTCTTCACGTGTTTTTATACAGAGTTGCCCGCAGTCGATCTGGTGTTGGTCTGGGAAACCAGGGTTCCTGCTTTCCAGGTTCGAATCATAGCTTGGGCAAGGATGTCATGTGGTTATTTCTGTCTTTATAAGTCAGCCCCATATTGTTTTAAGCATCGTCACCAAAGTATGAGATTTAAAGTGCAAATAAAACATCCAACCATAAACGAATATGACTGAGGGTTACCCGCAAAGCACATGGTTTCAATGTAAGCTGTTAACTAGTGTTAACTAAATGGCTCTTGCTAGTATCGTCTTTGAACTTATAGCCACGAGTTAATTCTATGAAAATGCTCTCTTAAATATTTAAAGAAGAAAAAGTTTTAAAAAAACTTGAATGTAGTTCGGCAAATAGATCCGTAAGTAAGTCTGTGAACCATTATTAAAAATAGGAATTAACGATGTCGTATTTTCCGTTTACGACGTATGCTTTAAGCTTCCAGTTAAAATATGGCCGAGTTTTTGTGAACAACGCCTTTATGGACATCGCTTATTCTTAGCGCCATATTAAAAAATATGAGACTTATAAATCTGCCAGTTGTGAAGTGAACTACATTTTATCTCATTTTCATACAAAACTAGATTACGTCAGGGAGATGTTGTCTTCTTCTGATGATAACACGATTTATAAATCAGTGAAACAAAACACTGTCTGCCTTGTTAAAACATGAGCGTAGAAAAACTTTATGTTGTCTCGTACCTTCTTGGACGTTAGAATCGTAAATAAACTTTTGCAATCACGAGTTGGAAAACACAAGAGATTTGTCTCATGCGTATAATAATTTGGGCACACCATGAGATTTGCTTTTGCACAGATTGTATATTCCCCAATATTATGTCTACGTCTAGGTTTTTGCGACAACTGTTACAAGTGCCCTGCCATAAATGTTTTGAATAAAATGTTATATATTATGTGTACCAAATACCTTTAATTTAAACAAAAACAGTCCACTCAATCAAATATAGTTAGTTTGTAAATTAAGGACTACTCATTTCCAATTAATTAAAAACGATTTACAAAACATTCCACAGTGCAATGTGTAGTGTGGGTGTGTTTCTTTTTATTTCATACAATTAGAAACGTTAGTTAGGTTCTGGATATTGTTCGGATTGTGCTTACAAAACTGTACTTTGCTCAAATTTGTCAACAAACTAATTTAACAGTATAAGTATTATTATAACGTCAGGTAGTTTTGTAATTTTTTGTAAACACTCAAACAGTAGCTATGTTCCAGGTAAGTTTTCATCCGACTCTTAAAAAATTAATATCTTATCTTCTAAACTAAAAGGCAACACTATTAAAATATTTAATTATTTCAAATATCATTAAACTAAATTTTGCTAAGTTTTCATCAACTTTTTCTAAGGAAACTTGTTGGGGTATTTGTGCTAAGAAAGTAAGTGCATTTAAATTTAGAATGACAATCCTATTCACTACATCTCGTTGAGTCACTTTTCGTTCTTTTTACAGTACAATGCTTTCTTGGACTGGCACCTACACCAAAACCATACATGCCGTGTTAAACGGCAATGCAAAGTAAACGACAATATGGATGTTGTACATCTATATACACTGGTAATGCATGAAACGGTTATCTTGCATTAAATGTAATTAATAAATGATTAATTGAAAACTATCCGAATAAAATACCGTCCGCCACAAATTACAAACTTTAGTAGCTTCTGTTTTAAATTATAAACGAATAACCTGTTAAATATATATTTTAACTTAGTTCTTGGCTTAACTAACACTTCTACATTCATATGAATGCATGCATGGATTGCGCAGAGCTATATATATTATATATAAGATAAATGCTAATAGTTATATTTAGGGTATGGGTCCTTCAAAAGGATTGTTGAAATTACGTTAGACAAATTTTAAGTTTCGATGTTCACCAATTTCTTAACATAGATTATTTTTTAAAAGAACATACATTTTGGAATAGCCTTAATTACATCACGATCAGCTAACTTGGCACAGATTCTAGTTCACCATTAATTCAGTCGTCTTCTACTATAGATATCCCCGTTGACATTGAGTTGTCTACGTGAGCGACAGTCGTCTGCGTTTGGTGTCGCAGTGGGAGTAGCCTGCCAGGGTCATATCAGTTCAAGCACTTAAGTTGGTCCCCTGTGAGACAAGTCTATCAGGACTCGCCTCGTGAAGGCTCGGATTCAATTCTCCAAACATGCACATCTACGAGCCAAGAAGAAACAAAGTCGATTTCCGATCAAAGACGGCAACGGGTAAAAATATCTCTGCCTCTTAGATTTTATGTTGCATAGAAAAACAATCGCAGTTACACTTGTACAGGGTATGGGTATTTCTTTCAAAGAAACATCACAAGGAAAGTCAATGTCAGAGAAGGAATATCGAGGAGAAGTGTCTGTCTATGTTGAGTTGAGTTCAGCATGGCATACAGGGTTTTCCTTTTTGCTATGAAAACAACTCTCTTTTTGAGAGACATTCCATAAATCTGAACTATAAATTGTTTCCAATTTAAGATTTATAATAACATTTTCAGTAACATTTTCAAAATCTAAAAATCATATAATAAACATAAAAATTGGATTGGTGAACCGTAAACAATGTTTTCGTTTAATCATATATATCAGAAAGTTTAAAAACCAATAGCAAAAATCACTACTATGGAAACAACCAAAATACTCCCATGGTATGACTAGTTGTTTTCAGTTTATAATAAATCAATTGGGTTTAAAAAGAAAAAGAAACAAATGATTTGTTTATGTCAATCGTATGTGCATACCTAAGGTAATTTGCCTAAGGTTATTTGCCAAAATCGTTATCCTTAGAAATCACCATGTTACAACTTTAGAAATTAACATTGCAAAAAAATACTATCACACAATTGTTCCATAAAGTACTGCGCTATATTATATGCATATATATTTAGGTAATTTAATGTACTGTTCATGTAAGTGAAGAATAAAACTTACATTTCATTTAACTAAACAATCGGTGCGGATTGCCGTGAAAATGAAGAGCCAAAAAAGACAAAAACCTAAGTTCACAAAATAATGATTTTGTTATTTTAAAGGAGACAATCGATTACGTCGGGACGCCAACGTTTGCCTTTAAGCCAGTAGATTGACCATTAAAAACAGCCTATGAGAGGATGCAAGTACACAATTGACGGTAGAGCTTACTATCTGAGTCAAACTTATAACTCCTCAGGGGTCGATAATGTCTTAGAAGTGATATCATTGATATGTATTGTTTATTTATCAGGACATAATCTGTAAGATTGTTTCTATGTTTTGTCAGTTTACAGGTTTGAGTGAGGGTTGTAAACACAACTAGAAAATGCAAGAATTCGTTGTGAGAGAAGAGAAAACCCATAGAAATCACCGTTATCTGGTATTCTAGCGTCGGCTTCGAATCCTGTTAGTCCTCTGTCGGTAATATATTACGTTTATATGTACGCATTCGACGACAGTATCGAACGTAAAGCTTTGACCGCGGGAATGCTCTTGAATATGACCCTGGTGAATTCTCTGTAATACAAAAATTTAAAACTGGAAAAACAACGATACCTCGTCGTTAATATATGAAAACAGTGGGTGTTCATTCACGTGCGAGGTGTAAGCGTAATACACGTTGCTCTAGAGGGTTGTTTGTTTGTTAGGTTGCGATCAGAATGTTGGCGAAACGAACGGATACTCTTGTGGACATGTCTGTAATGCAATGTTAGTTTGTCTCTCATACAATTTGTACTCGTATTTTGTTTTCGTATTATGTCACTGCTTTTATTTACAATACATCTCTAGGTATGGCTTATAAATGTTATATAAATTTGACGTAAAAGTTTACTCAAATTTTTCTTGTTAACTATCTTGAAAATGTATGAATTACATGAACAAGTTTGGTACCACTTTCCATTGTGTATTCATTCCCACTAGTGATATCTGTCTATATCCTATAAGCCAAACACTTAACTATCTATTCCACACATAATAATATATCATTTTGATTTTCTTAGAAAAACTTTATTTAATAATGTTCGCACTTCGAAAAATATAAGCGATCCTAACCTTTGTATTTTTTTTCTTTTTTTTTTATTGTGATTTTATTATTTATGGTTGGTAAAGGGAAGATAGAGAGGGAGGGGGGATATCGTCTGAGTGTATTTAAGTTGTCCATATTTCCTTTTGTATAATACATACTTATATAAATATTGTCAAAGATTTATTCCACGCCTTTTATTTCTGTCTCTATAATAACTCCTATTTTTTTGCCAAATTCTTTTTATCTTCTTTAACGTTTACTCGGCAATCCTAAACGATGCCGCTATGAACATCACCTAATATAATTATTTTAAATTTCCTCTGCATTAACTTAACCGCTTCCTTACCATATTAACCAAAATGTGCTTAGTTGAACTCTTAGCCAAGGAAGGCGCTAGTTGCTTCACTTGTGTCACAGCTATCTTAACAACACATTAATAATAATTAAATTACTGCGAAACTAGTTCACAACGAGACAAAAGATAAAATTAAGAAATGCGAGAAAACTAAAGAGTGTAAATAGTTACAATTATTTATATTTGTACAGCAATATCTATTTTTTATTTGCCTAACTATTACATCGGTTGGAGGAAAACTGTTATATTGTGCAGTTTTAGTGACATAAATGGGATTGTGTTTCTATACGTTAGGTTAGGGTATTGACTAGACAAGTTACATGTTTTGACGTAGCTATATCGCCAAAGTGACGAAAATCATCTTCTACCTTACGGAAGTTTATGCTGCGCTTCCATTTAACCTAGATTACAGATTATCATGGTGGGTATTTTGATAAGGTTATGAAATTAATTAAATCTGATAATATAAATTAGAAAATAATTATTATTGTTGCCCCCGGGATTTCATCTAAGCATTAAATGTAATTATACAGAAAAGAAAACTTGCAAGACCATTAGCTTCTGAACTTTGATCTTGGGCTTTGACGTGGGACCTCAATTAGAGAGCATGGCGGAGTAGGCGTCCCCAACCTACGTCTGAGCCATCCAGGGTCTTGGACCTCTACTTTAGGCAGGGACTACCCCTATACCCACCTCTTCTTCATGGGAATGTAGATCACCCCACGTCAAGTTGTTAGAAGTTACGGACCGTGTGGCAATAATCGACTTCTGAAGAAGATACGCATACCCCTACTTGATTAATAATTTCTCAAGATACTGCCCAATATTCTTGTAAACCAACCAAGTACTTAAAATTATGACATGTATAATGTGAACTCGGTATAAGAGCCATTAGGTATTTATTTGGTAGATCAAATCGGAATCTTTCCCCAACTTCTCACTGTTCGATTTTTTTTATTATTATTATTATTATTATACTCAACAAACGGGTAAATAAACTATAACGCAAGTATAGATACACTTATAACTTTTGATTTCATGTTTGTATTATTTTATTATTTATTATATTATGTATTGAAATTTATATTATTATTATTATTAGGTATTATTATTATTTTTATTATTATTATTATTATTATTATTATTATTATTATAATTATTATTATTATAATTATAATTATTATAATTATAATTATTATTATTATTATTATTATTATTATTATTATTATTATTATTATTATTATTATTATTATTATTATTATTCACCATGATCATTGGCGTCGAGTACGGGGGGGCGACGGGGCTCGAGCCCCCCCAGCTGTAACGCAGGGGGGGCGCAGCCCCCCCTGAGGAGCTAACAGAAGTTGCTTCTTCAAACAATTACCAGTTTTGTTTTTTTGCTAAAGAGCCTTTCGAATTAATGCACATCGACAAATTGTGTCTCTTTTACATACCACGTACTGTATATGAGAGCCTTCTTTTTTTATGGTGTGTTTTGGTTATTTGACAGTCCATCTCGCTCGGCCCCCGGTGGCAAAATTTAGTTTTCTAACGATATTTTCGGAGTAACGCTGTCAATAGAAAGCAGTACACTTATGAAGGAGCATATAATTATAGTATTTCACCTGACAGCTAGAATGTTTAATGTCAACTAGGGTCAAGAAACTTGTACTTCGTGAAAAGTCCAACCCCTTCTTTGTAAAATCACCCTATCAATGCGTGAGTTGCAAAACCGTTCGTTTAGCCAGACCACGGATTTATATGATCTCGTAACGTTAATAAGTAATACGTAATTTTACACATATATTCCTAGCCAGAAAGTGTTTGTAATAGACAATTACAAAATTAATTTTACAAAACAAAGTTGATGCAATGATGAGAGGTTGCAATACGAGAAAAAATATCTTAATACTAGGTATTTTAATCTTCCCTTTCAAAATAACACCTCAGATCGCTTCTAAGGCCATCTCGATGGCAATAGTACCCCAAAACAATTTGCCTCCGGCGGCTGGGGCTTCGCCCCAGACCCCAGACTAGGTTGAGCCCCCCAAGGAAAATCAAAACTCGGCGCCTATGACCATGATTATACATCAACTAGTAAAACGTGCACACGTTATTGTGTAAAATGTATGGAGAAGCACTTAATAATTTTTTGTAGGAACACCCGTTATAGGGTGCACACCAGCTTTACCTGATGTGCCCCTCTTCTGACTAACTAGGTTATTAGGGTCTGGGGATAGTCATGAAGAAATGTCTCAGGGCTGTTTGTAGGACTCAATTCCAGCATTCGCCTTTACGTTTGAGGAAAACCTCCAGTCAGGACTGCCGGTGGCCGGAATCGAACCGGCGACCTCCCGAATTAGAGTCTCGCGTCTTACCGCTGAGCCAGCTCTATCGGTGAGAAGCACTTGAAAGTAATCGCAGAAGGCAGTTGCTCTCGTCTCATCTCCCAAGAGAAATATAAGACAGCCGACTGAATGTTTTCTCTATCGTTGAACTGCTACAAAGAGCTTCTAGTATAGAGCGTTTTGTGCGAATGTCTTTGAAACGAGGATAAGATTAGGCAGTAAGAGAACAAACTATTTTAGAAGGTACACATGCCTGAGTAAAAGCTCGGATGAATAAATTATTGATTTACACGAAGGCGTTACCACGGGTAAAGGTCTAATAGCAGAAAGGATTCATACACGTTTTTTTCTGGGGACTTTTGACAAAGTTTATTGTTCAAGATATATATTGGTCAACACAAGGAAAATGAAAACTACAGAACACGGGATGTAACTTTTGGTTTTATATGTTGACCTGATTAGCAGTATTGTTTCTTTAAGATTGAAATATGATTAGAACGTCAATTGGCTATAAATATATTACACGACATTTATGTCTTCGATTTGTAGGATAGGAATATTAGTTAGCCTAGCCTAATAAATTCTATGTCAACATTTAATTGCACAAACGTTTTTAATTTTATCTCTTTTACTCACACAACATGTTTACTACATTTGAAACATAATTTAACATGTAAAATGTTTATAGCCAGTTAGTCTAAGTGTTGTCATATATTAAGCCACTGTTTGATGTGTCTGGCTATTATAAATAATGTAACCTCCTTTGGGGAAATGGCGCTTCGGCCCTGATTACTTAGCATACCAAAATAATGGCACCTTTCAGAATAACGAGGACATGCCTTCCCTTCACCACATATATTTAATGACACTGCATAACTTCACAGTAGGTAAACCACCTTTATTTTCGTCCATCCCACATTTTAATTAAATTTTTCGCTAGCAACTCAGAATCTCATATTTCTATCTACACATAATCCGTCGGCTGCAAACGAGTTTCATTTAATTCAGGTATTAGAAAGAGATTTATAGACTTTTATCTCCGAGGATTAATTTCAGTTTGGGATTTTAGACAAAAGACGTGAGGGGAGTGACTTTGTTATAAATTAGATGTCACAAAGTATTACAAACTACCTTTCCTTAATTTTAATGGGTAATTTGTAGAAGGCAAGATAAGTCTCAAAAGACAAGGCCCCTCTTTAAGTGCGTTGGCTGCTCGTGGTCTCAAATACAAACAGCATTATTAACGTGGACTTCCCTTTTGATGTTGGCATTTATCACTAGATACGACTTATAATTAGTAAAATACTATAAGGACTCTGTTTTAGTTTATCATAACGTAGATTGGTTTAAACAGCTCTCCATTGTCCTATCTCTTCTTGTATAATTCATTTTATTCATACTTATTCAAATTTATATCCTAGATTATGTTTTAAATATTTCAAATATGGTGATCTCTGCTATTTTTTCTTTCATTTAAACTTGAACAATATTCTACAGCGTTACTTCGTTCTTCCAATGTGTATGATCTCTTAGTTTTATTCATCTTTTGCATAGCCTTCTTTCTTAATTTTGTTTCCTCATTTGTTACTATTCAATACTGCCACTTATATTGCCTACTCACGAGATCTTCAACAAACACAGGTACCACCCTAATAGACGATTATACAGAAAAAAATGTTTTGACCTCGGGAAGGGTATGTTTGATACTATAGGTTAAAATGTATCTACATAGTACATATATATAGTGCTGGAACGAATTGATGCGATGGATATGGACTATACCAAACAGTTGACAGAAAAGGCTAGAGGCTTTCAAAATGTGGCGCTATGGGTAAATACGTATATGATTACCGTAATAATTGAATTATTCATCTACATATATTATATAACAACTCCTTATTTTGTGAGATTATGTAACAGTTTGTCTTCATTATTGTGTCGGTTTACAAACAAACATAATTGTCTACACTCACGCCGGCTGGCGGAGCAGAATGATAACTTTCCCAAGGCGATTATGTTGCTATATATTTATAATTCAATGACACTGTATCCTTTCTCTATCCTGTTTGGGTGATCAAATATATGTAAATTTCAATTAAAATGTACTTATATACCTCATTTACGTACAGTTTCGCCATTTAGTTTTTACTTTTGAAGACTATTTACTATTAAGCAAGAATACGGTTTAATATTCGTCCTATCATTTCATAATTAAACGGATAAATAAATTCACAATCAATTAGCCTACTTAACTCTTCACAGTTGTACGTTTGAAGCATTTTTCAATATTTACATTACTTAAGCAATGAAATATTGGTTATTTTATTGGGAGCCAACACCAATACAAAAATTAATGAAAAAGTTTGATTTTTTAAATTGAAATTTCGTTTCAATAAACATTCTTCAAAACGGATGTCATAATACATTTACATATATTTTAACCCTAGTTGGGGATGTGACGACCTACAACAAGATCGATTATTTACGGTGTTGTTCAGGTTGTGGTATAGCTTTGTATTTAAAGAAATAAAATGTTTACATTTTTTAACTCGCCGCAAATTCCCATTAGGGTTTTAATTTTTGTGTGTCTACGTATTGTTATAAACTCGTAATCACACAACACAACACACACAGTCACAAGTGCCAAACTTCAGATGAGCGTTATTATTTCACTGCAGTAGTCATTTCAGCATTATAAAATGTATGGAAGTTGAGCGATTGGCTCTTTATTGCTTTTCATCGATATTCTGAGTGGCGGTTGATAGGAGATAAAGCCTCATAATGCGTCCTGGAAGCAGCATATATAATTCCCATACACTTAAGTTGAAGGGTTTCCAACAAAGCTATAGAGAAGTAGCTTTCGTGTGCGCAGTGCATAGCAAGGGTGGATCCATTTAAACCCAAGTTACACACGGAGAGCGAAACACGGCCAAACTTAAACGATTGTCATAAACGTCTAGTCTGGAAACTTGCGTACAGTCGTTCACACAAGTAAGTTGAAATTTGGCGTACGTGACTGTGTGTTTCTCTCAGTTTTGCCGCTGTTTAAGAAGAAACCAAGCTTCTACAAAGACGAGATCAGATATAAACGCCTGTGAATAGCATATGCCAATGCAAGGAACAAAAACATGGTTAACGAGTTTATACACAATCTAGTTGCGTACGTCAAACAATATTAAAACAAAATACACGATACTGAAGTCTACATTCCCAATGTCTAATAATACAAAAATCTATCAACATAATTATCTAACTATGGCAATTGGAGTCTACCAGAGGTGTATATAAAATAATATAGAAACGAAAGCTCTTTATGCTGTTACGTTATGCATTGTGTAAAACCGCAGCAAAACTAATACATCCATTTCAGTATTCGCCATAAGATTTGGGAGGAGAGTAGTGAAACCGCAACTTCCGAAGTATATGCACATACAATTGCAAGGAGATAACAAGTTTCTTGGCATCAATGGGATTACACATATCCAGCTCCTTCAACAAATGAGCCTGATTATCATTCAAATGTACAAACGTATACGAAAAAGCTATACATTACGATGCTAACGACGTGTTAGGCATAAAAAGTCACAGCTTAGTACAAACTTACTTACTTACTACATACAATAGTTCAGCATTGAACTTGGCTGGAACGCTCTCCCGGGCTGGGCCCTCTAGAGCAGATGAAAGAATACTTTGGTAAAACGCGTAAGGCCGATTGCTAGGGTGATAATAAAAATTAGTGTGGGGATGAATGGAAGTAGAATCTGCTACAATGGAATCAGTGGGAGAAAACGAGAAGAAAACTGAATTGATGCTAAGTAGGAGCGAGGAGAGCCGTCTCAGTCCAGGGCTGAACCATCCAGGGCCCAGGGCCCTTACTATAGACTGGGACAGATCACGGCATCGGCATCCGCCTCTTTTTTGCTGTCCAGGGAACACGATTTGAGGGACCTTTGGGAGCCCTCAAGAGACGAGCAGATGGTCGCTTAGGAAGCTTAGTACAAACGAAACATCAATTAATGAGAACATTTCCTTCTCACCAAAATATAATAGGATTTGAAACGTGTGAAACAGCTTTCCTTTGTTAGCTTTTGCTTGCAATACATTAACTTTGCAATAAACATTGGAATTACGTGCCCGACTCAAGTAGTGAAATGAACTGCGTTCACATATGTTGAATAAGAACAAAGGGCGTGGAGTGAGTTTCCTAGCTATAACGTTCAAAGCAGAATCGTTATAATTGGAATTTCAATAAGCCTCGTTACAAATGCAGACACATAAACATTTATCAGTTTGAAGTGTTTGCTTTCTCACGGAGCTACCTCTCCAATATACACGACACTACACTCATATGCACTTCTTACACTCTACACGATAGTACAGTATAAAGTACAGAGAGTAAAGAGTAATCTATTATCTACCGATAGAGATAGCTCAGTGCCCGTGCACGAGGCTCTAATTCGTCTGATCGCAGACTCAATACCACAACTGGCAATTCTGACTGAATGTGTTCCCAAGGTTTTCCTCAACCACAAAGCAAGTGCCGGGATGGCACTTACTTATACTGGCAGCTCTCGGATATTTCTTCCCAACTATTCCAAATACCGCTGTACCTATAGTGAAGTGGGGTATGAGTTGTCCCATGGGTAAGTACCTCGGCCAACGCTTATACAGGATGAATATATAGGGGAACCTACTGAAAGTGTTTATTTTCCGCTTTTGCCTATGAAGATTCCACATATATATATCTTATACTAGCGATATATTTATTTTTAATGTAATTATTGAAGATGAGCCAAATGGAGTATGACGTATATTGTATTATATATTATTTTTTGAAACCAATTAGCCACAAAGTCATACGACATCGCCCTTTTTGCCACCTCTAACGACAGGTTGAGTTAACCTGGAACTACTGTATCTCGGGACTAAACGGGAAAAGAGATGTGACCAGGATCTCGATTCAATGTATAGTACTAGGAGAAATGAGATGGGAAGAACAACAATTGGTCGTCGCTTACGATTGGAAGGGTCACCAATGGGCTAATTATACCCCACACCCAGACTAAGTAACAATGTCTGAAAAATTATAATATAAAGTTATAAAGTTATATAATATAGAAAACAAAAATAAACTTTTCGATCCTGAGTTTAAAATAGGTCAATGGTTATAAACCGTATTATCTTTGAACGCAATTTCATGGAAATAGAAAAAAACCTTTTCCTATGCAATGGTATTTGTTCTTGAAAACTGTTTGTCTGATCTTGCTCACATTTTCTAGGCTGTACAAAAGGCGTAGGTGTTGTATTGGCGTATACAAAGGTATACATAACCAATTATGTTACCTTACTTTGATTATGGCATACGGTACACTTGTTTATGGAGCCATGAATCAATTTTCCGTGGAAATTACATGTGGAAATATTCGTTGCTTATCATAATCATGATATGTTGTACAAGTGAATTTATATTTAAACTATCTTAGTTCGGTAGCATTTATATAAAACACGCAAAAAAATTGAGAAAATCCATTGATAAATAATAAAAAACGATACAGTTATCATTAACTGACAAATGTTTACATGTGCAATTTATGGCGTTATAGTTAAATTCCCTCAACTCAGAAACATGTATTTTTATTTTATCATTCTTTTTCATCTATACAGACAGATTGCATCGTTCTAATATAACACTTCCAGCCCGAGTATTGCGAATGTTTGCCATTCTATTGCCACACTTTCCTTTTCTTCTCCTGCATTGTTGTGCCAGTGTAGGAATGGAGTAAGGTACTCAAGTATTTATGAAATTGTTTGAAGACATGTGCATGCTATTACTATGGAGTATCACATGCAGATACACTGTCATTTACCCGTTCAATAATATAGCAGTGCATGTCGTCTACCTACTAATTTGCAGGGACTGATTTTTTGCCAGGCAATATTATATATATGGCACGTACTCGTTTATTTGGTCGATCCACTATATGTACAGAACATATTTGAATGTGTTCTGGTGAAAAATAGGTGTAATACAACTTGGACTATTCCAATCACAGTGCAGTAGAAAATAGAAAGTGAGTATTTGAGGAGGATGAGTGCTGGATTTAAGACTTGAGTTGTATGTAAACTGTGTGGGCTACTATTACAGAAAGTCACGTCTGCAGATAAGAGTGAATGCTGAAGTGGGAAGTTGAAGTTAAATTTTACGATACAATAAGCGTGAAAAGTATTAATCATAGTGTATCCTTCACTACCAATGTATGGTATTGCAGGAATACTCACAATAAACTCTTCATCTGGAATCAACTAAATTTTAACTTGGTTCGGACGTTATGTAGATATCATAATAAAATAACTTATTTGAAGAAATTCATATGAGGAAGATCTAGTGAGTTTTAATAATATATTAGATAACAAATAGACAAAATACTTTTTCATATGAGCAGTGATTGTTTACTTTAAAATTATGTCGAACACGTTAAAGCCTGCCATGTTGCATATTTCATTGAAAAAAAAACAGTTATGGCAATTCTTCATAGAATTTCGTTGTCCTCGCAAAATGTTAAAGTGAATAAGTTTATTAAATAAAGCACAAACGGTTTCATGCAAACAAGTACACTTTAGCACATCATGACCTTAAAAATACAAAAAAAACTAATTTGTATGAGAAAGATGCGCGAATTTGCATTGAAGCGAATTAAACTCTAATTGTTGAGTATATCTCAAAGTGAAAAACCAGCAATAAACAAGTATATATAACGCCATGTAATTACCAATTTCCTGCCTAATCGAGAGGAACCAGGGTCATCTGTATTCCTCGTTCCCTGCTCGAGTTTAAATAGAGATAATTGCTCTATTGGAGTTTTCTCTAGGGATGTGCCAAGAAAACTACCTTTAAGGTTGGTGTAAACTCCGGTGGAGATCGACTGTAGTTATATATTACATTACATACGACAAACAAACCATATACTGTATCTTACTTAATTAATTAATTACAAATATTAATCACATTAATATATTTATGTCCTAATTAAGATGTTTAACGCAAGTAGAGACATGTTCAATGTGTACCCAGAATCAGCTGCAAGTATTCTTGAATACACTAAGGTAATTAGTTTCTGCCACATCAACGAGCGGTAAAGGGGTCGGGGGAGGGAGGGACCGTGTTTTCCCTAGGACATTGTGGGCACATAATTACCTCTTCGATAGCGTGAATGCGTTGATTAACCATGACCCCCCCACGGTACGTTTTAGCCCATTGCGCCAAGTCGAGCGAGGCTGCGTCTTATTAGTACTTTGTGTTGGGGGGGGGGAGGGGGGTAGGGGAGGTACTACTTCACCACGGGAGATAATGAATAGCATACTACACAGCAGGAGCCAGCATGGTCAGAGAGATTGCGTAATAAGAGAGTGGGTGACCCCCCCCCCTCCCCCGCCCTTCCTCTAACCATCGGGCATGTCGTTTAGCTAGAGAAACATGCTCTAGGCACAGCTCAGAGCGTATTCACCAAACAACTAAATGTAGATATAAAATTGTTACCAGGAACAAGGAAATAAGTTGTTGAAATTGAACAACGCTATCGGCTCTTTTAGTCACCTCTACGACAGGAGTAGCTGCTCTGGACAATACACATGTTCTTCTACGGACTCATGTATGTAAATCGAAAACTCTGATTGAAATACATAGGTTGCAAGTACTTCACATTTGTACGATCTTGATATGGAAGAGTTTGTGCGTACATTCTCTGTCTTCCATTCATTTGTTCAGAGCGCCAACCTGCACTAATTAACATAAGCTGTACTCTACTGTCGTGCACAATATGACCTTGATATGGAAGAGATTGTGCGTCGGCAAGACATTTTCTGATAGGAATGCCGGGGGGGGGGGGGGGGGGGGGGGGGGGGGCGAGAGGGGGTTCAAGTTTGAGAGATACCTCGGCTGTGTAAAGACGTGTGCAAGTGAGATAAAACAATACAGACGGTGCCTAAAGACAAATAGCTTGAGACGCTTCGAGGAGGAGAAGAAGCAACGGCTTTCACTTCAAACTGTGAGGATATTATGCACCAATAGTAAAACGTTACAAGAGACGCGTTTAGAGCGTTAACCCTACGGGTACAGCGGGGGGTAGAGGGGTGGGGGGGGGGGGGGGTGAAGTAGCTCAGAGTGACGAGACAACGTAGAAAGCTCAGGAACGTACAGGGAAGATAACGTGTTTGTAACTATGTTATAGTACAATTTGTCTATGTGGCAGGGAAAGTGTACGGCATTAGTTTATGTGTCACGTTCGCAAAATACATAAAGATTTGTCGATAAGGCGTGCGCAGAGATAACGGAGGTGATTTACACGCAAAGCTACGCACAGAAGTTAGGGAGGTGAAGTTTTTAATCGTTGAATATATTTTATTATAATAGTTTGATAACTAAGATGGTATATCCCCTTTGCAACAGTCTTGCTCGTCAAAATATGTTTTCTTCTAAATGCACTGAAAATAATGAAGAAAATATAATTTTAAGAATAATTACTGTCGATATTTTGTGCTTCATTTGAGTTACCTTCACCATTTATTTATCAATATCCCTTTTATTATTCCTAAGATCGTTATATCTTTATGAAATATGTATCACTCACAATACATACCAATGAAACTAGACGTTTGCCAAGTTGAAAATACAAACAAAATTCTGAACCTATCTACTTTCAATGTGTTGTGGAAAGTTTCATTCATTCGAATTACTATGATTGTTTGCGGTTAGGTCTACCAAAACTGACACAGGAACAAGTTGGAGATGGGTTAGTCGTGGTAAATTCTTGGGTAGCTGTCATGTCTCTCAAGCTACAAACTTCTTACGCCAGTGGCGTAACCAGTGGTGGAGAGGGGGGGGGGGGGGGTGGCGGCGGTCTTGGGGCCCTGAAGCTCCCTTCAAAATCCTTTAGCTTTAACAATGTTCTGCAAAATATATGTTTACGTAAAAATTAATGACAACATTTGTCGCATCAAATTTGTCATGTAACGTATACTCGTAAAAGGAAATAATTACACTAAAATGCAAAATTACTTCTAATATAAAGGTAAGTTTATACTAAGTGCAATTAATTAAATGATTTTTCTTAAAAACATTGTTATCATCCCTTTCAGCAAATCAAACCACCTAAACTCCTTCTAAAAACACGTAAAGCCATGCGAATAATATGTATTTACAAACAAATAGCCTGCGGCGCATACCCGACCCCCATTGTTTCAAGGGAAGACTTTGTTTGTGGATATTTGGTGGATATATTACCGCGTACGCCACTAATCTTACCCGATTGGTCGAAGGGTTATGTTCCAAACGTGACACCGGCCAACCCACCTCTACTTCTAATATCTTTACATACTGTTGAATGTATTTGCTGTGATGAATATTGGATATATTTCTAATAATCAAATCAGAGCTAATTTAATGTTCGTTTCAAGGATATTTTCAAAGAAAAACGAAGCAAAAATATGTCTGGAATAGCTTCAAATCGGTATCTTTACATCACAACTTATAAAATAATGTTTGATGAATTTAATCAGTTTGTGTTTTGTGACAATTCATCAGTGTGCTAGATATATTTTACTCAGGTGTACAGCGCAGTGTGTATAGAGTATATTAGTGTGACGTCACGATCCCCGTGTAAACCAAAGACGAACCGTATTTGTGACTCCAAACAATCATGACAGTTGACAATTGACAGATAGTTTTGTTTTTGCAAACATTGTAATGAGGGTTATCCGTTCAGATATTTCGTTTTCCTTAACACGAAACAGTGAGTAAGAAGTTGATTAACTGATAAGCTAAGTATTGTAATGATACAATTACTACTTTAAATAATAACTACGTTTCAGGAAAGTTGTTTGGAGTCAGATAGCTCGTCCGCCATTTAATCTGGCGTCATCAATAATACAGTCTATTTATGCAGGTGGTACTGATACGTAAATACAAGCTGAATGCAGAAAAACAAGTTCACAATACAGTACATAAACGATATGTATCACAAGGCGAAAGTTTTATCTATAACCACTTTTAACGCAAGAATCGTAACATCACATACAGAACAGAACGTTTTCTCGTTCCCTTTACCATCGATTAGAAAAGCATCAAAAACCTTCATGAATATTCATCACCTTTACAAACTTTTTATAGTTTTCGTAACAAAAACCTGCAAAAACAACAATCATTTAGTATTCTAGGATGGATGTTTTTTCACTCGTGTTTTTAAGCAAGCACAAAAAGTAAAATTTAAGGCCGATCCAGCGCCAGGTGGGAAACATTTTGTCACTAGCTGCGCTGCCATCAGCCCCAAACTCAAAACCGAAAAAACCCAAAAACCAATTGGTTACAGTTTAAACGGTTGTACAAAGAACTGCAGAGCGCCACCAGTCACGCTAAGCACTCTCGCACCGCATGCTTCTAGTAGCTATTTTTGAACATTTGCAACGACTTACAGTTTCAAGTTATCTCACAAACTGTGTACTCAAACGAAAATTGGTAAACGGAGTCATACACAAGATTGCTGTACTATTATGCTAACACATCTTAAATTAGTATTTTATGTATAATGCCTATACTACCCATATAAGTACTTCAAAAGTACATCAAAATGTGGGTCACATTAAAAACATCATAACTGGAAAGGAATTAACAGAAAGTCACAATGCGTCTTTAATAGATTAAAGAAAAGTTGATTAAAGTCTGGTACAAAAATGATACTAAGCCGATCGTTTACTTTGTAACTTTAGGGCGGAATACCAATATTAAACGGCCGGTACGCCCGTAAATGGGGTATTTAATTAATTTTTTTATTTTTTGACAGTACTTTGAAACCCTATTCACACAATTGACCAATAATAATCGAAATATTATATCCAACAAGACATGTCTGGATTGGCCTTAAAGTTTATTTCAATGAGTGCCTCCAATTTGATAAAATTAACAATGTTGCATACGCCCTTAAGAATGAATATTCCTCATAATTGTCAAGTTTTGCAGTCAGGCTCGTCACTAAACTAATGCCCTGCACTGGGTATACACAAACAGTATACTCTGCTATTGTACAGTCTATCATATAATATATATAGCATTCTAGATGCGTAGCAAAGCCCACTCGTCGAAACTAGAAATAATGCAAAATTAATTTTCATATTTAAATATAAATATAAATATAAATATAAATATAAATATAAATATAAATATAAATATAAATATAAATATAAATATAAATATAAATATAAATATAAATATAAATATAAATATAAATATAAATATAAATATAAATATAAATATAAATATAAATATAAATATAAATATAAATATAAATATAAATATAAATATAAATATAAATATAAATATAAATATAAATATAAATATAAATATAAATATAAATATAAATATAAATATAGATATAGATAAAGATATAGATATAAATGTATATATTTATATTTTTATATGTAGATTTATGTTACATAAACCAAAATTATACCCTACATGTGACGTTTTGAGAAAATTGTAGTTGAAAGTGACTGCAAATATGTCCGAACACAAACAACTCTCCTTCAACCTATACTCATGACAGGGATACCATAAGTAAAACACATAAACTATTTATTCCACTCGTTTTGAAAACATTGTTCCAAAAACACCTTCATGATCTCGGCCCCAAAATATACAGCTCTCTCCCACAGTAATGAAAATTAACTATCAAAACAAAAACCAGCTTACAATTTAAAAAATCACTACTTTAAATGTTATAACAAAACATACCTTTGAAACTGTTCAAAACCCAATTCTTATTACACAGCATTGTTCAGAATCATCAAATTAAGCAACAATTGTTATTACTTAAACACTCGGTTTAATTCCAGTTTTCTTTCACTAATCCGTAAGCAATCATAATTATATCATTTTTTTTGTTTTCTCCTTGATAATTGTGATGTAGTTCATTCAATTACATTCACGTGCTTTTAAAAGATTTCTGTTCGAAAAGTTTTTTTCCCCCAACGCGCTGCACATAATTTCCATTTGCATTTCCATATGATCGCAGTTAAGGTTTAGCAACTTTTATGATATACTTCGTGACAGGTATTTCGTAATGGAAACTGCGATATGTAGCGTGCATTGCCGTATATAATTACAGATTGTATAATATTATTTCTTCACTTCGTTTTGAAAAAGACGATGACAATTTTATATCGTCTTTACGATAGTTCAGTACTTTCAATATACACAGTGAGTTTCGCAATATCGTACTACGTAAAATGTGTGACTGACGTTTCATTGCAGTATCGTGTAAGTGTAGTCATGTGCAAAGTGCAAACAACACTGCAGGGTAGTGAAGGGTGTGTTCGAAACTACGTCGCTATGCTCGTCTGTGTGCTCTATTCTATTGGGAGGTGATTGCCAGGACATCTTTTGAGATTCTTACTAATAACCACAATCGAGCAATCTATTTCTACTTTATAGAAAAAGGAATAACTGAAGACCTGGGTATTTACTTAAGCTCAGTTTAGTAAGTAGTCGGTTTCATTTAATTCCATTTAGAAACATTTAAGCACAGTTATTGTAATTGTTTACTGAATAACATTATATTCATTGTACCATGCTTTTTATTACTATCATTTGACCAATAACTGACGAATTCATACATTACCTAACATTATTTTATATATTGTAAGAACATAATCCTGCAGGGTTCATGAGTTCAAATAATTTTATCTCTCCAGAACTTGTTAGTATATTGTTCTCCGCATACGGCAAAGGTGACACAAAAAGGGTTGTTTTATTGGAACACGCTTTGGCGATACTCATCACCCCTTTACATTTTGAAAGATTACGCCTAGATCATAGCAATACAATCGATAGACTTAGAACGATATATATATATATTTACAAAATATATACAAAAACATATTAATAATATTATCTCAATCATTTAATTATAAAAAAAATTTAGACGGTTCAATGTTCCGCTCAATGTTCTTTGAATTCAAGGACAAAAAACCATCACATAAAGTAAAGTATTGTTGTTTTTTATTATCTATGTATATGTTTATACTTTTTTGTCCTTGAATTCAAGGAACATTGAACGGAACATTGAACCGTCTAAATAAAAAATAAAATAAAAAAGTAAAAGTAAAACGGTAATATAAATGTAAAAAAATATATGAAAACAAAATAAAAATACAAATAATATCAAAAATAACATAAAAACTAATAATAAACCTTAACACTTAAGTCATAAATATTGTAAACAAATTTATACTTTACTGGTGTACAATTTATGTTGACTCTCACGTTGACCGCTTTCGTCACAAGCCCACCAAAACAGCGAAGCCATGAGCTCATCTCCCGACTTTTTCATGCCATCATACATAACATTCAATGTGAAAGAGAACCACTATATCGTAATGTTGAGTTGACAATTGACATCAAAGTTAGATCCCATTATATCATTCTGAATACATATTCCAAGGTATCGCATAGTTCGCGCCGTATCTACGTTTAGACCGCAGCATTTAATCCCCAGCCGGCTAATTACATACCCAGACAAGAACAGAGAACTAACACAATATCTGAGGGTATATTTACTAACTCATGCGACAGCGAGTCGTTGGATGCCCCAGCGGACAACATGCGGTGTTGCAATATCTACGTTCCGGTCCGTGTGTACTCATGCGACAGCGAGTCGTTTGGATGCCCCAGTGAACGACATGCGGTGTTGC
Organism: Isoperla grammatica; assembly: GCA_945910005.1. Classification (NCBI taxonomy): domain Eukaryota; kingdom Metazoa; phylum Arthropoda; class Insecta; order Plecoptera; family Perlodidae; genus Isoperla; species Isoperla grammatica. The sequence continues at coordinate 38,625,481 of OX246737.1, read as the reverse complement.
AATATCTACGTTCTAGTTCGCGTGTAGTCATGCGACAGCGAGTCGTTTGGATGCCCCAGTGAACGATATGCGGTGTTGCCACATTAACATTTTGTCGCGTGTATAGTCATGCGACAGCGAGTCGTTTGGATGCCCCAGTGAACGATATGCGGTGTTGCCACATTTACGTTCCGGTTCGTGTGTACTAATGCGACAACGAGTCGTTTGGATGCCCCAGTGAACAACATGCGGTGTTGCAACATTTATGTTCTAGTTTGCGCTTTGCGTGTACTCGTGGGCAGCACTTTTAAGTGCCATTACTGTAAATATAGACGTGTTAATCGAAGCATGTAATAATGCTACTTACAGACACTACATCAGATTAACCTATGAGACCAGTTCAGTCATGTGTTATTACTTCTCCGGATCAGTAGTTTCAACCAGAGTATACAAACGTGTAGTATTTTATTTTGTCTACCAGTAAACACTAAATAAACACCGCTCGTGTAGTTTGAGCAATGATAAGCTTCTTCTTTCCATGTTCTTGTTTTGGTATTTAACGCCACACAGCGTAATTTAGCATATTTATCCTACTCGACGAAGGGATCAGTTTGTAGATGATTGAATCACAAAAACTGGTTCATTTGAACCAGAACGCAAAATCATAATATTATTGTGATGCAGTTTCCGTAAGCGTTTTATGAGAGTTCGTTATTCAACAATCCGTGTTATTGGTTATAGTTATACAGCCCAATTAGTATCATGAGGATTTTAACAATTAACTAGATTAGTTGAAGAGAGTTACCTCCTGACTCTCGAGATTGTAACTTCTGCCATTATAAATTATATATCCAAATATCGTAATGACGATTCTTGTTACTTTACATCTCTATTATGTATAATGTAGCCATGCTATTCGAAACGATGAGGGGTGATAAACGAAGATGGGCTATTAAAAATCTACATGCCTTAACCGGGACTCAAACCCACGTTCCTAGGGGAATACGTTTAGTAATTCGCGGACCACGTGGGACGCCACAACGGACGGCTAAGAAAACAAGGCGTCAAGTATATTGTGATGTAGATTCATCGAATAATCATTCAATGTATTGATTCGTTTAATAAAATGTGGTTTAAAAAATTGGATTAATAGTCTTGTATTTCGTATCACTGGCTCTCAGTCTCAAGAGAATCACAAATTGCATTGGTTGTATTAAAAAGGAAAGTTATTAGAACAGGTGAAATGATATTTTAATCAACTAGTTGGATTGAACTATGCACTGTTCCTTGTCAAGAAAAAAATTAACGCAATATTTTGCTACTCTTCAACGGGCTATCTCAAGCGGTTAGTTCATCGAAATATTGCTCGATAATTTTTAATCTTGACAAGAAACAGTGCATAGTGCAACTAGTTGTTTTTTTATAACGATGGGTGTATTTCCTCTTTCTGCGGTCCACGCATAGGAAGTTTTATAACTTCAGACCATAAAATAATATACACGAGTTTGCTTTGTTTCAGAACCTCTTCATTGCATTTCAGCTTTCATTCAATGTTTTCTTATTTGCATTAAATAAAGCGTGTTTTAATAACTAACACAACAAAAGGAGGGTCTTTCGTTTATTTAGTTAAGGTTTAAGGACGTTCAAAAGTTCCTCGTGATCTTTCAACAAACTTAAGAGCTTTTAGCTTAATTCACGAGAATCTCGTTATTATTTCTCTTTGAAAACCACAAGTTATAAAAAGCACTCACGATGCTCTCAAAGAAAGTTTTCCAGTTCTTTGAACTCTTATCAATTACCAGCCGCGGAAAAAAACGTAGCTGAAGTGGAGGTCGTTATTGGTAAAAGATTATCAACAGTGCGAATTAATTAATGTTTCTTATTTGAAAGTACCGCTGCATCTATTGTCCTATTCTCACGATACGGCGAACAATAATAATTAAAGAAACGCTTGATGTCTCCAAGAAAGAAAACCACGTAATAATCCACGCTCTTAGATGACGATAGTCAAGATAGCATTGAACCGCAAAGTATTATTTCACTTTAGTTATTACATTTTGCATAATGTTGTAACTGTGGGTCTTAGAATTGAACATCAATTAATGTAGTTCGGATAAAACTTACTCTTCATTTAATAATAACGACAAAGCAGTAATAATGACAATTAGACATTATCTAGCTTTGAGGACAATGTTGTCGTTTAATAGTAATGGTTTTAAAAATGTGTCCCGACTGGGGATCGAACCCAGAAACCCCGGCTGCTATCAAACGACAGTAATCGATCAATCTTTCGTAACTATTAAATATTATATTATAATAAAATATTGTAAATACTCCAAATAATACCGCTTAATATTTTGTTCTATAAATCGCAATTGAAATGTCATAACTGATGGCCTTCTATTTGTAACAGTGATCCCCGCACTCTTGGGCCATCTAATTCTATAACGGTTGCGCTTTGCTACCTGCTTGGGCTACTGGGAGTCCAGTTAACGCCACTGCCAGCGCAATGCAGTGAGAACAGGTCCAGTCTAGCACAACAATGGCGTTTAGAGGAGAATCAATCTTTCGTGTTTTTAAATACGGTAACATTACACACAAAATGATCTCAACATTCTACACGAGTACTTTCTCGATGTAATCAATCAATCAACATTTTAATTATCTGTTCGGTTGTGGCAAAACAAGGGTGATTTATTGCCTTTAAAAGTTTACAATTGAAACTTGCCAGCGTGAATAGCTTCTTTACTGAATTTTCTGGACGATAAGGCCCCAGTACTTCCAGTGCACTACATGAATGATCTGGGATAACTTGGACCAAAGTCAGTATCCTCATGCTTACGTCACAGCCGAGTCCAATGGTACCAACTTAATTGTCTACATCACTAGTTACTATAGTCCCCGTACAACATCTTCGGTAATGCTTCCGTCACGGGTGGGTGAGCGGCAGCCAACCAGCGACCGTGGCCAATTCAGATACATGCTCGGGTTGGCCGAGACCGTAAACACGTCATTGATTGATGACGAAAGCATTACCGAAGTTGTTGTAAGAAAACTATACCATGTAATTGAAACAGGTCCATAAGATGTATGACCTTATGTTGGTTACCTAGATCAGTGGGCGTGACTATTTAGGCTTGTGCACTTGACTCAGAGGAAAGCTGCATTTACCAATGTGTGTGAAAGAACGCCAGGAATATGTTGATATTTGTTGAATTAGCGCGTATGAAAGGGCAGGAGATACGGATCTGCGGTCGGTATGCGACTACTTACGTTGGGCCTATAATCGCAAGTAACGGAACGCTCACTAACACGTTGTAAGGAAGTTTCGGTATGTATTATGTATCCAGTGAGAGCTGACTCACTGGTAGGTCTGCAGTGTATCCAGCCAGTAACGGAATGCACCCAATATAATGACCACAACTTCTTTCTGGGCATGAAATCATTCATGTAGTTAATGAATGTGTACCACAAATCATATTGCGGCCCAGTATTATGAAATATGTAGTAGGCTACTAACATAGCACCAACCAAAGGGAAGCCTGGATGCCACGGATAAAACAAGTTAGTAGCCTACTAAATATTTCACAATTCATGGCTCTGTGTGTAACATATCATTCTCGTCAGTGAACATGTGACAGTGGGATACACATTATTGGCAAATCTACTTTGATACCTCCATCCACTCAAAACACGGGCTCATCGCAGTGTGCTGAAGTGGTCACTTCACATGTATCAGTTTCATTTGTGTCAAAGACTTATGATGTTAAGGACAGATTTATATATAAACGCACGCTGCGAGTTGTGCCCGTATAAGGTAATAAATAACAATTATCTGGTTGGGAACGCTTTGGTCAAGTGTTCGCTATTATATGTGCCCGCATTGATTGCGCTCAAGTGGGATCAAGCTTTGCCCGTACATCGCGTTTTCTTTTAACGGACAATTTATCATATAAGCTTTAAACAATGCTTTACTGGATGGGACACCACAATAAAAAAAGAAAACAGAAAAAATGTAACATTTATGTTCATACATAATTAATGCTTTTAAACGAGATATGGTATCATTTAAATAATAAGCAAAGCACTATTACCAAGTGTTATTATACGGATGGTTATGTAAAAAGTTGGCCAAGTCTTAAGAATTATTAAAACTATATCATCAAGAATGGATAACTGAATGGAATAATTTTTAAGACAATCCACGAATAATGCAATGCTTACTTACTTACTTACTTACTTACTTACTTACTTACTTACTTACTTACTTACTTACTTACTTACTTACTTACTTACTTACTTACTTACTTACTTACTTACTTACTTACTTACTTACTTACTTACTTACTTACTTACCTACTTACTTACTTACTAGATAAAATAGTTCAGCATTGAACGTTGCTGGAACGCTCTCCCAGGCTGGGCCCTCTAGAGCAGATGAAAGAATACAGATGTAAAACGCGTAAGCCCGAAAGCTGGGGTGATAATAAAAACCCAATACTTCATATCCAGTACAATCTCATTACCATCCCCCGTAACCCCTGCGAGGTTGTAGTCAACGCAATATGCACGAGGATGAACAGCTACTTCGTTATTTATATGCTATCTCTCAGATCTGAAGGTATCTACGGAGTTTGAAACATTATTCTACATAATTACACGAAGGTTGTAAGATGGAATAAGCTCATATTTTCTGAATGCAGAGAAGAGTAAAGGATAATGTTTTTGGGATGATATTTCAGTAGTTTTTCTCGAAAATCCGTGTTTATATTTTATTCCATTATATGGTATTCCAATCCCTCTACTTGAGCGTGAGTGGCAGCGATCACTATGGGAAGATAAATCACACGCGCACCCGTCTTATCTGCCCGAGTGAGCCGTAAAAATAAACCACAGGCAATAATGTGTCCCTAGACATTTGGTCGAATATTTCTTTGTATGTATAAGAAAATATATACAATGTACAAACACTGTTTTGAGAAGTGTCGAGATATTCTATAGTTATAGTTTGTAAGGTCAATATTTTGCAAATAGAAAGCGGAATACTGTCAGTATCGATATTCCGTCATTTTGCGTACAAAAACAAATCTGTGTTATTATATGTAACACACGATACCCTACTCAATAATTATGAAATGTAAGCAGCACAGTTTTAAGCCGGAATATCATCAAATAAACAAAATAACTTTAAAAACAAAGTAAATAAAAATGTATTTACGAATATTATGTCAAAGTAAAAATCAAATTAAATTACAACTCGTATTTACTTTGAAATATTGCTCGTAAACATGCATGTTTGTTTAACGTGATCACTCTTCATAGCACCGTGTACTTTACACAAAATTATATTTTACAATCCAAGTTAGTGAACGGAAACCCGATAAGTTATATGTATATCGCATTATTATACTTAAAGCTTATATTACAATGAAAACAATCAGTTATTCCATTTATTTGTGAAAGGCAATTACCATTTACCATAGAACAGTGAACAGCATGTCTGTATTTGTTGGTCTTATTTTGCCATCGTTATCCAGTCAATGTTACAATCATGTACAAAAAAGGAATTAGCATTTACATGGCAAATTCTAATCAGCATTTACACGGGTGTTTAATGAAACTGGTCAGACGTTTATTCTGTCTATAGAAGAGCGGAACTATTTTACTCGTTATATATAATTATATATACATACATATGTTACTGTGGATTACACTCTTCGAGTGTCCCAAACAATTTAAGTTATGCATGAGGGCATTATTGAAAAAAATATAAAACATGGATAACAAGTTCTTTAACTCTGGTTCAGCAGTGTTTCAAACTATCGCAAGAAAATGAATATGATGTGAATGTCTTGAGAATGTATTGCTCTACTTTATAAACGTTGTTAAGATCCAATGAATTTTGTAATGATCTATTCAACTTTTCGAATGAGTTTCTGATTTTTTTTTTTAAATTACAAACTATCGTTAAGAAATTGAAACTAATCAAGTCTATAAAATAGAGAATTGCAGTGTATTAGGGAATACTTTTTCATTTCTATTCGACATATTTGAAGCAATGGACAGCAATTTTAGGCGTTAAAAACGGTATTCATTCGATAAATGATAGTATTTATCAATATAACTGAAATTAAATATACGGTTATGAAATCCAAACACAACCATACTTTTCTGAATGAGGTATTATTGATACATAATATTTAATTCGCATACAGAATAATATTGTTATAAAAAATATGATAATAACTTAATTCGGGCTTGGCCATTAGAGTGGACATCGACTGTACTAAAATGTCTTGTGTCCTAAACGGCTTTACCGACCGGGACCCTGTTAAAAGTTCAAGACTAGTGTAGTCTTCGTTCTCCAGTCAACAACTACATGTCGATTCTCTTCGGATTATTGAAGAGGATGGAACTGAAAACTGTGTTTGGGTTTCTTTTTCCAAAACCCATCCAGTAATCTTCTTCCATTTCATCAATAACCACCAACCTTTAGTGATTCTATTAGCTTGAAATCGATAACGCGGCACGTTTAGGCCGTGGGCATTATTGGGAAGGAGTTGCGTTACTCTAATAGATTAGGTTTCGCTATGGCGTCCATTTTGTTGTTTAGTTCATTTATTTTTCCATACTTCAAACATTGTGTTTGAAATTTTGTATGTGGCATGTTTTCTGTGGATAGCTAGTTTTCAAGGTTTAACGAACAGATAATTACCAAAAATAAACATGCCTAGATATTTCCATTATCTTACTTGTACTATATCTCTACTCTATTTTATTACTGTTAAAATGCAACTCCATGGTTAGACTTTTGAACAAGATAAATCAAGTTTTAACAGAAGCTATAGAGGTGGCTCGGCAGTAAGACGCGAGACTATAATTCGGGAGGTCACGTGTTCATTGCCCGCCAGCGACAGTTCTGACTGAAGGTTTTTCCAAGACTTTCCTCAGTCACAATGCGAATGCTGGAATCGAGCTCAGACATTCCTTCCCAACAATTCAAATACGGCAATACCTAATTGTCCGTTTCGTGCAAAAAATTATTATAAAACAACGTGTTGCAGTTAGTATTTGCATTAATAAACGATACCGGCCATGTTTTAATATTGCTTATATAAATACACATTCCTATTTCTTCCAAAACTAGTGAATAATGAAATGGTTATAACAAAGAAGGACGCATATTTCATTCGCAGAGCCGCGAATTTCCGTTTTCAACGTTTTTTCACTCCATAAAATACGATGCTATGATTAAAGTTCATACAAAAACTAAATTCTAACAAATTTCACCCATAACATGGCCAAGCGCATAGCGAGATTTAATAATTCTGATGAGATAAATTGTAGGCTTCTACAAAGTATTCCGTAGTGTAAAGCATTATTTTATATTTTAAGATAGAATTTCTGGAACTTTAAAAACATATTATTCTTTCAATCACGTTCACTTCGAGAACTCTTCAAATTGTCTCTTCAATTTGTTTTGGATAATCTAAGCTCGTTTAGTCTTAGTGTGAGAGACTCAAGCTTTCGAGTATTATAACCTACCTTCTCCTTAAATTAATGTGTTTTTTGGGGACAACTACAAAGGAAGAATAATGGTAATATTTGAAAAAATATTAATATCAATAGGTGTAATAATAATTAAATTGATGACACTTGAATGTGTGTATATATGGACCTGTAACACAAAATAACAACCATAATTCCGCCATAACAACAATGTATTCCTGGATTGAAATTTTATTAACGTTTAAACTTTCATTTTACGTTAACGTAATAATGTTAAAGGCTGGTCCACACAGATTTTGAAGACATAATGCATAAGGTTTTAAGACGTTGTTTTAAAAACAACAATGAAAACAACTTCTTAAAACTAAAACTTTGTGTGAACGCCAGTACGTGTTTCCTATGATCCAACTTTACTACTACGCGTTAAACCTTAAATCGTATGTCTAAAAAATCTGTGTGGACCAGCCTTAAAATGAAGGGGAAACCTGCATATATAGTAAAAATATGCAAAGTTTCAGGGAATGAAATTCGATAAATAAGATTTGTAGACTGCGCGCCATATTAAACACATGCACAGCTTATTTTACTTGCCTTCACTAACAACTTCGGCAATACGCGACTACTTTGAATCACAAGCAAGTTGTGAAGTTGCCATGAACATCCTATGCCAAACGAAATGATTTACTCTGTACTAATAAACCAAATGGGTTCTCGATGAGAGATCATGGACCAACCTATGTTATTCACGTATTAAATACACAGGGGACGAGGCCATACACTTCTTGCACAGACAGAACATTCATACACATCGATTTAAGATACCCCCATGCAGGAATAATTTATGGTCCTCTCAGAACTCATGAATATCATAAAATACATCCAGTTGAAAGTCCATATACTTACCTGATTATATTTGAGTGTCTGAAGGTACAGTAGGCGCCATGTTAAACGCCGCATCTGTTCCTGACGTCCACGCACTAGTCATCAAACATATTCACAACCAAATCTCTTCATTTATACCAAACAGAGTTACGGAAAGTTTAATGAAATGAAATGTTGGGAACGTTTAGTTAGGCTTATTTGGGGGAAATCAGGAATATTAAAGAACATAAAATGTTAGATGTAGACTAGAATGTTAGTAGAAGCGCTAATCTAGTATATTGACAAAATTGAAACAGCATTGACAATCTATATTCAAAACTAATCCACGTATTAAAAATCTGATGACGATGCCAATATACACGCAAGAAAACGCACGCAATCATAATAACGTTGAAAAATATTAACACCATTTGGCATATCGGTAATTGAAAATAATGTGAATATTGTGTATTCGCTGTGTTATCAAATATTTAGAAGGCTGTGAGAGCCGATAGTGTAGTTTGAGAGCTCTGTGTGAGTGTAGCTGGAACTCTGTGTGAGTGGAGGGGAACCTCTGTGTGAGAAAATAAATACATGGTAAAAAGTGACAGACCGTTTCAAGCTGTCACATATAAATTTTATTTTATTAATATTTTACTATATATGTTTTTAATTTAATGTGGATTAAATAAGTATCTTGTGTGACGAAATCAGTTTTATGTACAAGCTACAATGAAATGAAATGAAATGAAATGAAATGAAATGAAATGAAATGAAATGAAATGAAATGAAATGAAATGAAATGAAATGAAATGAAATGAAATGAAATGAAATGAAATGAAATGAAATGAAATGAAATGAAATGAAATGAAATGAAATGAAATGAAATGAAATGAAATGAAATCACTGTTGTATCAGGAACATTCATTCAAACACAATTACGAATGGGTTTAAAACAAGCAAATACGAATGGGTTAAAACCAAGCATACTTTGCACGCCACGAAATTCACAATATCATTATTCATTAGTAGTGGACGTTGTACTTCTTTTCTTCCAATATCTCCCTCCAACAGAATTTCCAGTATAGATGTTAAATGACAGAGTCTTCGTTGATGTAATGTTTTATTTTTTTTGTCATGGAGACTTACACAAAAAAAACGATCGTACAGTTCAGTATTAATTTTTTACTATTCTACCATGCTGTATATTTTAATGACGTTCAGCTTAAAAGTAAATTAGATGCTATGTTTGTAAAAAGTTTTTGCTCATTAGAGGAAAGTCGAGTTCAAAATTGAGATTAAGGAAATATTACAAACGAAATTCAAGGAATCATGATAAGTGAAACTCTCTTTCTGAAATGGAAATGTTAACTTCTGCGAAAGTCTAAGGCGTATATAGTATCTAGTAGGTAATAAAAATAGAAATCTCTAATGGGAAGCATAGATGTGTCTAAGTTGCAGACGGGCTCTTACCCCCGCTAGACTATCTGTATTGGGAATATGACGCACACACTCCAAGTTTATTATGGACTGCGCCGCCAAGGCGTTAAATTGGCACAGTCGTTGACCTAGTGATACGAGGTCCCACATGAAAAGTAAGAGAGCTGGGTTTGAATCCCAGTCAGGGGTAGTGATGGCATCGGATCCAAGATGCTCAAACCGGTTCCTACAATTCGGGACCGGTTTAGAACCGGTTTTTAAGGACTATTTTTTGTTAACTCTGTAGTAATTAACAACTTAAGTTCAGCAGGCCAAAAATGTACCTAGAAAACATTCTGTGAACAAAGACTCGCGTGCTTCAAATATACTTTATGTAAAACGCATAGGCATGAAAGTAGAAAGTTGTGTAAACAGGATAGACGAGCCTCAAATTAATGTAATGCGAGTCAGTAGATTACGTGAGTGTTTTTGGAAGCGACTTACGACCGTGTTTCGGTAGTGTTCAACGTTCTACAGACAGATCTCTAAAAGAAAGAAGAAAAAATGGAACCGGTTGAGAAGTCGGAAACGGTGTCCGTGTACCCGATGTCATCACTAGTAAGAGGACAGTTTTACAAGTTCTGGTCTTCGCACTGTTGAGTGGAAATAAAAATCAGAGCGATGGGCAGTGGAAAAAGATAGAAGAGTGGGTAAGAAGAGAAAGCGGAGGGAGTTTAAAATGTTATTAAGGTTGCCATTGTTGAAGAATATTTATGGGTGATGTTCAGAAAAGGCTGAGTGAGACGGGGGAGGATAAATAAAGAGATTATTAAAGAATTTTCTAAGAGTACCTTCGGGAGCCCCGAGCGTCATAACGGACGATGCCCGCCCATATTTTTAAGTACACAATATTGCCTACTTGAAAATGGAGAAACACCTCTTTCGAAGCGTCTGAATACCAAGTTTGCGGAAAGAAGTTGGTAAGAGGCTTCTTTATTGCATCGCAGTTGTGAACTTGCATGCTACCAAGATAATATCCTCAAAAAAAATACAAATGGAAACACAATCTGGGCACAGGAAGTTCACCTAAGAATATAGCAACTAGTTACCCGAGTGTAGGACATACTTGTTGCTACAGCCGTTCCTCGTGTTTCACATTGTTAACCGCCTTCAACAACTGTTGGAGAGGGGGGGGGGGGTTGGGGGGGGGGCGGCGGGTGAAACAATACCTCGTTACAAGCCTACGCGCCACGAAGGTGTTCGGTTGTTTCTCTTTACGTGAGGCTGTTTTGCATTTTGTGAGCGGCGTCATTGTCTTCAAGGACGAAACAATAAACACATCAGCGAACGAGCGTCAGCTTTACAGTTTATCAACAATGTGGCACGAAAGAAAGGAATATGGACAAAAAGTACTTTACGTTAAAAGGAAATATAAATTTTCGATGTTATGGCTTTTTGATGGCATTATGTGTATTATAGGGTTCAATAGAAGTATACGTAGCTTACGTTGAATCTGAATTGATGACAGAGTATGTACTTTGTAAAATTCTTATAGCCTGTTCTCGTGTAGTCATCCATGCTGGTTGGAAATAAGTTAAGCGACTAATGAATGCAAATTGTATCTAAACATCGATCCCGTGCTTGACTTGTGTACTTGAAAACCTCAAATGCACGGACATATATAATTGGATCTCTAAGCCCGGCTTAACAATGAAACTCTTGTGAATCTAGGAAAATATCTGATAACAGACTTCAAAACATTATTGGAATGTTCATTGAGTCCTTGTTCCTACCAGGTATTAGTAACTTCTTCATTTGACCAGGGTCAGAGTTTACAGGAGGTCCACAGTAGAACTAAGACCAGAAAAAAACTTAGGACCTCTTGTGAATCCGGGCCCGGGGTTTTATTTCAAGTTGTTCAAGTTGTGAGTTGTCCAATTGTTTTCCATGACGGTATACAAACCAAATTTATTGTGCGATGCAAACAATGTCCTATTTGTTATATTATGTCGTAAGTTTATCACCAATTTACATCCCAAAGTTTTCCCAATGTTTTCAGATTGTGATGATGTTTATGATGATGAATGATGATGATGATGTTTATGATGATGATGATGATGATGATGATGATGATGATGATGATGATGATGATGATGATGATGATGACGATGATGATGATGATGACGTCGTTGTCGTCCGTCGTCATTCTCGTAATTTTTTAAGACATACCTTATCCAAGATATAGAGACCATGCCGTGAGTGTGTGAGCCACAAAAAACCCATTTGTGACTAAATGTCATGCTACCAATTAATTGTTCTGGTATAAAACCAACAATAAATACATTCCATATTATTTTGAAATGATCACACCCGTAACATCTCTACTGTCTCTTTTGCGCTATATCGGAAGACGCAAGCTGAGACGTTTTTGGGAAGTTTCTGAAAAAATGTATACTAGCCATTGCATAGGATGCCACCAAATCAGCTTTTAATTATTTATGTCCAGGTCAAAACCTAAGATTTCTGATCTATTTGAGCACACCCTGCTGAAGAATTCACGGCCTTTTATAGAATTGAACATTTTGAATCAGCCGTTTTTTTTTAGCGTAGAATTTCAAAAGATTTTGTACTGGCCTCCAAACCGCTGGAACTAGGCAACGTTTGGTGGGAGAACGGTAGGCCTACATAGCTACCAAGTACCAACTGTGTATAACATCTACTTGTTTACAATTTTGTTTTGACAATACGTTTAACTAGTTCGGTACCTTCGGATCATGGACTTATATAACTACTATTATACTATTGTATTGTTACTAAATGTTCGGATTGCCGTTTACATGACAGAACTCAGTACGGTATTTCCATACGGTGAGGCCATTGCGTTGGACGAAACCCAATCGTTCCGGTTTACATGAAATGTTAACATGAGGTACTGAGCCCACAAATTGTACTCAACTCAATCCCAAACTCAGTCCCCCAACACAAGGCCCGTCAATCCCCTGGTGGAGGATCGTCAAACCACATGGGAGTTCGACGAGCCCCCGCCAGGGAATTTAAGGACCTTGCCCCAACAGAGCTAAGTTCGTACATCGCCTTTCTTTTGTTTGTTTATCTCGATGTTGAAGCTATTTCTTGGCTTAGATTTCAATCATTGCAACGTGTCAAAGTTGAAAGAAAGTGCATTCAACTATGCCTTGCTGTAAGATTAATCTAACGTGCCCCACAAGGCTTGCCGATTGTTGGCATAAAAGGTTACGTTTTGTGCGTTACTTCCAGACCGCCCTGTTGCTGCTACTGTGGCTGGCTTTCACGGTGAGTATCTTACTATCCACAAGCACACGCACACCCCCACACGCACACCCACACGCACACAGATGTTGCTCCTAGTCTAGTGTGGTTGGCTTTCACGGTGAATATCTTACTATCCTCACTCACACGCACACATGTGTAAGGCCTACTCTTACTCGTACTAACACCTGTGTGCGGATATCCTTATTGTACAACTTATTGTGAAAGCCTGAAAAACATGTGGCTGGCTTTCAAACGAGTATTTTACTACCCACACGCACACAGGTGTTACTCGTACTGTGGCTGGCTTTCACAACGAGTGTCTTACTACCCACACGCACACAGGTGTAACTCGTACTGTTGCTGGCTTTCACAACGAGTATCTTACAATCCACACGCACACAGGTGTAACTCGTACTGTGGCTGGCTTTCACAACGAGTGTCTTACTACCCACACGCACACAGGTGTAACTCGTACTGTGGCTGGCTTTCACAACGAGTATCTTACAATCCACACGCACACAGGTGTTACTCGTACTGTGGCTGGCTTTCAGGGACACCTGCAGGCTAACTGGGAGGTTTACGTACCCCAGACCCATACTTCAACCAAATGGATAGATTTGATTCGTCTTGACCCCCCCCCCCCCCCCTTCGCCACCCTCCGGCCAATATACTGTCAATGCACATGATTCGATTAAAGATGACCGAATGGTGGTGCACATATGAATATTCTTGTAAATACTTAATACTAAGAATTTTTCAGGAAGAAGATAAGAATTAATAAATTTAAGATTACTGTAGAGTATGAACATAATAATCAATACAGTAGTTGGCTCAAATACGTGACTGTCATTAAAGTCATAAATATTTGTGCAAGCATGTAAATCATACAATGATAAAAATATCTTGTTATTGTTCTCAGGTTTATCTTATTATTCAAGAGGAAAAGAGAAGTAACATCCGTATACTCGCTGTCCCACATAACAAGACAAGAAGTATCCTTATTAGCACTATAATATGTGTGCCTGAATGGAGATTATCGTGTTTTCACAATGGTATAAGAAAACGTTTTTCGCGGGCCTCACGTTGATCAACATCAATGTAGAAGAGAGTTCTAAAGGCCACTACCGCCATTATAACTTCTGTGGCCAACTGGTTTGTAAATGCGTTATTTCGAGCCATGAATTCTGCCCAATCCCAGTGTATTGCACACTATTCTAGTACTATTGTTAAGCGAGCGAAGCGAGCGTCTCTATCATGGCACTTCGTTCTGATTTTTGTCTCTCGATAGCGGTCGAACGGAAAGTCCGATCAACTTGAAATTTGTACTGCCCACAAGCCTCAATGTGGATTAAAGGTGTATAGTTTTGTGGAGAACTCGTTTTAAAAGTTACAAAGTTACACAATAGTTAGTGTACAATATTTTTCTGAAAGAAAATGGCGCCACAATGTGAGATAGCCATATTTTTAGAAAGATTTTTTCCGGTCACGAATATGTTCGTATTATAACGATCTTATAAGTATTGGCAAAGTTACACAAACGTTACTCGAAAATATTTTTCTAAAACACAGTAACCGCAAAATCTGAGGTCGCTATATTATTATAGTAACTTTGGTCCGGACACGAATACTTAAGGTGCATTCACAATCTTTACTAGTTCTATGGTTTAATGATTAAGACTAAGACAAACCTTAGTCACAGCCAATCAGAGCGCAGTATTTTACCTCCCAGCCAATGAAAGAAGCCTGTGGCTTAGTCTTAATCATTAAACCATAGTACTAGTAAAGATTGTGAATGTACCTTTATTTAATCATAAGTGTTAGTAACGGTGGCGGACCGCAGCAAAACACAGGGCACTAGCAACACCAAAGACAACAATGGAATAAATTAATTGAACTGATGGACAAGCAATCAGCTGTCAAAATAATAAAATTGCAACCATAGAAATAAAAACATGTGTAGCAATAGTAACTGCTAACCATTTAAAACTTTTAATGATAGACAACGACTAAGTGAAAGTATTGTATGTGTATTTGTTTGTTTTTTGTTTTGTTTTCCAAAATCAGAAGAAATTATTTTTTGACAGCTTGTTGTTTGTCCATCGATTCAATTCATTTGTTTCATTGTTGTCTTTTGGTGTTGCTAGTGCCACAACGAGAAATCTTAGCAACGCTCACTGCACGACGTCCAACAATGTCGGGAAGTATAATTGCAAAGATAACAAACTAGTGAAGTTCATCCATATGGGAATTTTTCTGCGCGTGTCTGAGCAAAATGTTCTAAGTCCGACGTGTAGTTCGAATTCTCACCGCAATAACTCGCTCTTCCAAAAGTTTAAGACTGAGCGGGAACCTTGGTCGTTCGACTCAGCGGCTTCTCAGCAACGGGGGGAGGAAGTGTCCGAGCCGAATTCTTCCGATGCCAGAACCGAGTTCAAATATATCCCGCCAGACGGCAACGAAGTTCAATCGTGCTGAGCTAGCGCTCCTTGCGGTGAGAATTCGAACTAGTGGTGAGACTTAAAAATGTTCGACAAAACTCGCGCAGATATTTTAACACGGCGATGAAACATCTTCCCTAGTTTGTAATCTTTGATGATAGCTTTGAAAATTAGAAAAATGTTTGCATTGCGTTTTCTTATATTGTTGTTAATTGTTGCTTTTATTAGCTTTGAAAACTTTTCGCTAGAAAGTTTGTAGATGCGATACGGACGCGTTCGATTATCAACGCGTCAAACAGAGCGTTTTCCTAGTGTAATTATAAGGTACTGTTGATGTTTCCTAGGCACAACCGTGTCAAAACTCTAAAACGTTTTGCCCACACTGTAATAGGCTTCTTAAGGGACCATCTGTGAATGTTGACACGAAGATGACACCGGACTGCATTCAAAAATACTCTGTGCATACTAAACACAAATCACATTTTCCTCAGCTAGAAAAATAGGCTTCTTGATTTATCAAGTACCACCAAACAATAAAGTACTGGTGGTCTTAGAAAGCTCGTTTCTGGAGTCGAAGTATGAAGAAGAGTCAACAAAATGGATGATGGTTTGGTTCGAACAGGCGGAAATAACAAAAGAGGATCTGAACCACTCAAACATCTCTACTGATCAATATAAGAGAATCACCAACTCCTGGGTAAGACCATCAAGCCCCGTGGACACCAACCAAAATGCCTTCTTTTTTCCTATGCCTGCATTTTTGGCTTATTGGCCATCTTGCATTTTCTGGTTTTCCAGTAAAGACAGAGAGACTTCCTTTTCCTCATAGCTCATGCCAGGTGGAAGGGCATCTACTTCGTCTTTAAGACTAGGACATCTCTTCAGATGCTCACTGTTCTGTTCTTGCCGCCCATACAGACTGCACATACTGCTGTTGGTGATGCCTATCCGATAAAGGTGCTTTCCTAGTAGATCGTGTCCTGTTTGAAGTCTAAACTGTGCAGTAGCTGTTCGTCTATTTCCATACTGCTTGACATTTCCTGTAGTTATCTTTTGCCATGCTTTACCTTTCCCTTTATCAATCCACTCTTTTTGCACTCTCATCTTGGTTATTGCGCTTTGATGTGCCTTTACTGAAGAATGTAACAGCTTCTTGACTACCTCGGGCATTTTGCTGCCTCTCTTTACCAGATAATCTACCTTCCCATCACCACACGCTTCACAATGTGCTGGGATCCATTGCAGCACTACCTCCCTGGCATCATTATATAGCCTTATATAGCCTTAGCAGCAGAACCTTGCATTCTCTCACCTCACAGTCTACTTTCTCTTTACTAGCAATTACCTTTAAAATGTGTTGGTGATTCGAAATCAGTTATTAGAGTTAAACTATTACAAACCCTTATAAAGTGATCCCTAAGCTACTAGAATGGGAACAAATCACGAGACGATCTCTTTGCCCAGTGTTTGCATTGGATTGTGCTGCATTCTTCATCAATGCATTTGAGTATCTACTAATGATTCTGTGCAAGTTTATGACCAAATTATTGCCCAAATGAATTTCTCCTTTAAAGAAATTATATTCCAATTATGTTCATCCAAATTATCTTAGTGGTGGTTTCATAGCACAGCAACCATGTGAATGCTGTAATCATTGTTGAGAAAGTCAGAGCCAATCAGCGGGTGGCTTTTTCAAATATGAACATTTGGTTGGCCAATATGCCTCACTCATCTTTGACGTCAGCACTAACAAGGTTTCTGTTGAACGGCCATATCTCATATCTATGGTCTTGGGGCCGTACACATTCACATGATTGCATATCTGTATAATATTTGCTCATTCCAGGGTTTAACTGAATTGATTGTGCACTGGAATCGACTTGTTGTTTGTCATGTTTTGTCTATAGATGGTTAGTGGCACCTGGGAGATCCCGATGGTCACTGAAGACAAGATCGACCAAAATCCCTTACAGAAACGGGATAAGATCATCACACTTGATGAGGACTATAACACCAAGTAGGACCCATTTTTTTTACTACACCTGTTACTAATCAGAATAAGGTAGAAGCGGACAGTCAAAATATGAAAACCAGGATTGATTGTTCATTTTACTTAACACCATGAACAGAGCGTCGGGAGCGTCAAAAAGACGTTTGAAGTTTAAACTATTTCACTTTTAAGTTTCAACGTTTTATTTTACGGAAGTGTTATAGGAACAAGAATTTGTGTAGGGAAAACAATTGAATAATGTGTTTAATCCGTAAATATTATTATTTTGGTTAAATTTCAAAACTGAATCTATTAGTAGTTGCTACTTATACAATATTTGGTCCAGACGACCAACATTACAAATTTGTCAACAAATTTTAAAACACCCAAAGACAGCGGCCTGACTGGTAAGGCTTGCGCACTCTCCTCAGCGGAAGAGTGACTTTACGAATGCGGGAAAATATTCTAAGGATCGTTTGACTTTCGTTTAATGATCTGATAGCACTGTGATATCTCTCTGTCATTTCCAGACCAACGATCTGTTGTTAGGCAACTCCATTGTTGTACTCTCGTTTTATTTGTGCACGTTCAATGTTCTGCTACAAAACAAGGTCACATGGCTAATTTTAGCCTCGACCCGGAAGACGTACCACTGCGTCTACAGATAGAGACAAACCTGGAAACTCCTGTCGCAGTGGGCGTGGAATACAACACCAACCCCATAGACACCTATTACGGAACCATCTACGCTGCGGTGGTTCTTTGCGGACTCTACATTCTCATCATCTTCGAGACCATCGATAGAACCTTGTCCGCCATGTTGGCCGCTACCACGGCCGTTGCTATCCTGGCGGCGTTGGATATGGTGCGTACACTGCCCATGTGAGCATGTACATTGTACAACATGTATAATCCTTTTAGTAACTGGTATAGGAAGGTTGAAAATTACCAGTATTAGAATGATTGATATTTGGGCTTAACGTCTCATTTTTTGCAACTTGGCTAATCGAGACGATGAGTGGGTAAAATATGAAGGTGAAATGAAATATGAGGCTGTTTGGAGGAAAGGGGCAAGTAGGAGGGCGGGGAGGAAAGGGGAAGGGCAAGGAGGAGGAAAAGGGAGTGGGAACGATGTGGACTGCATTTCGTCTGACTTTTGCTCCTAGACCTGTCTGGCTAGGGTGGTCCTACCAGAAGCAACCAGTATTATACGCATCATGGTAAGACATTCGTCACCCTGTGATTTATTAAGCGAGCGAAGCGAGCGTTTCCACTTGACTCTTATGGCACTTCGTTCTGTTTTTTGTTTGTTTGTTTTTTTTTTTTTTTTTTTTTTTTTTTTATGTCCGTCGATAGCGGTCGAACGGAAAGTCCGATCAACTTAAAATTTGGACCATCCACAAGCCTCGATGTGGATTGAAGGTGTATAGTTTTGAGGCAAAATCGTTCGAAAAGTTACAAAGTTACACCATAGTTACTGCAAAATATTTTTCTGAAACAAAATGGCGGCAAAATGTGAGATAGCCAGATTTTTTTACAGTTTTTTCCGGTCACGAATATGTTAATGTAATGGCGATCTGATAAATATTGGCAAAGTTACACGAAAGTTACTCGAAAATATTTTTCTAAAACGCAGTAACGGCAAAATGTGAGGTGGCTATCTTATAGTAACTTTTTGTCCGGTCACGAATATACTAATGTAAACGCGATCCAATACGTATTAGAGGCAGAAATTACATTTCTATTGCTGTCAATAAGTGTTAGTAACGGTGGCGGACCGTGTTGAAAACATGACCACGAAAATTCTTAGCAACGCACATTGCACTGCATACAACAATGTCGGAAAGTATAATAGCCATGGAAATAAGAACAATTTTTGTAATGCGCATTCTTGAATTGTTGTTAATTGTTGTTCGTATTAGCATTGAAAACTTTTCGCCAGAAAGTTCGTAGATATTGACGCGCTCGCTTATCAACGCGTCAAACAGAGCGTTTTCCTAGTACTTTATGCTCTGCAGATTGTGGATTTCCAATTTTAGAAACCGCATTTAAACATTCCAAACAAATTTCGTTTTACAAGCATACTGCCATATATAATGTTCGTGCTTCTGGTCTGATGCAGGTGGTAGCAATCGTAGAAGTATCTAGTATAGGCAAATCAGATGGAAACCATATAGTCGAGGGAGAACCAGTCAATGCAATTTCTCATTATTAAGCGAGCGTCTCCACGAGACTCTTATGGCACTTCGTTCTGTTTTTTTTTTTTGTACTAGACTCTTATGGCACTTCATTATGTTTGTTTTTTGTTTTGTTTTTATGTCTGTCGATAGCGGTCGAACGGAAAGTCCAATCAACTTGAAATTTGGACCATCCACAAGCCTCGATGTGGATTTAAGGTGTATAGTTTTTTAGGCAAAATCGTTGGAAAAGCTACAAAGTTACACTCAATAACTGTTAGTAACGGTGGCGGACCGCCGCGAAAACACTAGACAGAATGACAACGAAAATTCTTAGCAACGCAAATTGCACTGCATTCAACAATATCGGGAAGTATAATATCTATGGAATTTAGAAAAAATTTGAAATGCACATTCTTGAATTGTTGTTTTTATTAGCTTGGAGATCTTTTCGCCAGAACGTTCGTAGATATGTACACGCTCGCTTATCAACGCGTCAAACAGAACGTTTTCCTAGTAACAAACTATAGAAGTTGAAAGTCATGGTAGAGTGTTGAAAACCTAATTGCACACACACGCTCACAAAAGGAACGATTTCTTCATTCAGTTTGTTGGATTCATGTGAACGATTACGACAAACATTATACTCCAGTTCTAGTGAAAGTTATGCCTCGATATTGCAGAGACCTACTTTGGGGGAACTGATGGAGTGGATGGACGAAGAGACCCTGTTGCTCCTGTTCTCAATGATGGTCCTCGTCGCCATCATTGCGGAGACCGGCATATTCGACTACCTGGCTGTCTACGCCTACAAGGTAACGTAGCCTACTCCCGGGGATACTGTACATGACTGTACAGGGGGACTGTACAGAATAACGACAGAGAGCGAATGTTTTCAATGTCTACGAAGAGCGAAAAAGGTACTCACTTTGGAGAAACAGCAGTGCCTGTTGGTTCTGCGCGACTATATCCATCATAATTCTTACTTTATAACTTTCGCAAGGAGAGTATGGTTGGAATACATAAGTCTACAGGGGCAACCATTGTTGCTATGGATTTGTTTTTTCTCACAGTGCTTTCAAATTTGTTCACCATTTTGTTTGTAAGGATTTCTCCGTGAGTTTTTTGGATGGCTATTTTAAAATTAAATTTCTGCGGGTGGCACCTTAGAGATAAGTGTTTTCCATATACGTCCTGCTCAGAAGAGTCGAGATAAATAAAACTAGCTCTGAACGTGTTTTCTTTCAGATAACTCGTGGAAGAATCTGGCCCTTTATAGGCACTCTGTGTGCATTCACCGCCGTGTTGTCCACCGTGCTGGACAACGTGACTACCGTGCTGCTCATGACACCGGTTACCATCAGGTGCGGTACCATCATGTGCTACTATTCTTTGAAATTTTAGTTATTATAATTTCGTTTTATTTTATTTTTCTAAATGTTCGGAATCAAGATTTTTTCAATTTCAACTAAATTTTTCAATTTCGCGGCTCCCCTAGCAGAGGTTCGCGGCACCGCGGTTGGGAACCACTGATCTATGGGGTGAACGCCACTGCATCATACCTCTCCTATAAACCTCTGCCTGATATGCATGCTCAAGAAAGGCATGTTTTATCGTTGGGATGCTTTCCAATAGACAGTTCATCTTTAAAATAAATAAAAATAAATACAATTTTATCATAATTGTAATAGACCATCCTTCAGCAGGCATTGGCAGTTCTTAGGGTCATCCCCATATTATGAAAGAGCGGAAAGTTTTCAATTTTCCAACAAAGCAAAAATGTATTCTCCCATTTTGCCACATTCTCCGATTATTTCTAGCTAATAAGCCGACACAACCAGTTGTGATAAGAATGATAAACCTCCCAACCCAACAAGTGTGATTATACAATATTGTGACTAGGATGCGCTACCTGTATCGACACAACATGAAGTTAATGGTTTCAAATCATCCCCAGGTTGTGTGAGGTAATGAGACTAGATCCGGTGCCGGTCCTCACGACCACGATTATCTTCTCCAACATTGGCGGGACAGCGACTCCTGTGGGGGATCCCCCAAATGTGATCATCTCCACCAACCGTGATGTCGTCACAGCTGTGAGTACCAATCACATCACGGCACTTGACTTACAGACTCTACAGGCTGGTCAAACGCTGAGTCATAGTATAGTATTTATTATCTGCTTCTTAGATTACACAATAATACCAGACAAGCACAAGCATCGTTATATAAGCATTGTGAACTTATCATGTACAGTAACAAAACATCAAACAATTTAATTTACAACAAGCTAATCTGTAGTGCCACCAAAGATTACAACTTGTTATCTTTGCCTTGATTTCGTCAGACATCGACGCGCAAACCAAAACACTGTGATTGTCTGACACAATCCTTCACACTTATATTTCATTTTCTGACTTCTTTTATTCCAGATTCCATTGAAAAGTATGAATGCAACTATTATTGGTAGTCCGCAGAGGTACATACTCTACTAACTAGGATACAAGTATGTCAGTTCTCGAGTCGCTAGCAAATACCTTACTAGTCGCTAGTCAATTAGGCCTATCCCCCCTAAAAAACATTTTTCCTTTGAACTACTTGCAAATGTGATTGTGTTATTTTTTATTATTATTATTATTATTATTATTATTATTATTATTATTATTAATATTATTATTATTATTATTATTATTATTATTATTATTATTATTATTATTATTATTATTATTATTATTATTATAATAATGAGAAAACTTATAAGAAGAGAAGAGTAGGAAGACCACGGGACAGATGGCTGGACCAAATAATACAGGACGTGGAAGCAAGAGGAGAAGAATGGACGGTGGTTGAGTTGGAGAGATGGTGGGAGGACAGAGCTAGATGGAGAGAGCTGGCTGGACGAAAGGAGAGGGAGGAGAACAATTGGTGATTAGGAGCTGAAGGAGATGAAGAAGATGATGCATCAAGACTGGCAGACTGGTGCTGATTCCTGAATGCCCTAGTATTTGGTGGCAACACCCCCTTACCTGACAATGTTGGAACAAGGTGTACAGATAAAAAAAAAAAAAAAAAAAAAAATTATTATTATTATTTTTTTTTTTTTTACTATTATTTTTATTATTATTATTATTATCATTATTATTATCATTATTATTATTATTATTATTATTATTATTATTATTATTATTATTATTATTATTATTATTATTATTATTATTATTATTATTATTATTATTATTATTATTATTATTATTATTATTATTATTATCATTATTATTATTATTATTATTATTATTATTATTATTATTATTATTATTATTATTATTATTATTATTATTACACCTGAAGAGGGGCACCCGTCGTGGTAACAGCGTTCACCTTATTTCCAGGGAGTGGATTTCGCCAACTTCACCGCCCACATGTTATTGGGAACGCTCTTGGTCGCCGTCGTGGTCTTCTTGCTACTCAGATTCATCGTGTTTAGGAACGTCGAAAAATTAAAAATCACAGACGCTCCATTATTCGGTAACACAAACTTCTTACATACCTTTCTTAATACATCAGTTTGTCTCAAATCTCAAATTGCAAGGACATCAGAGTTTCAAATCGTCAATATATAAAAGAATATCTGCCCTAAGAATCAGGACAAAAATACTATTTAGTATTTACCTCCTGCAAATACCAATGCACGAGCTTCGTCAATTATCCATGGCGCAACACAGAACATTAAAACGTGATTGCCCACAGGTCCTAGGCGAGAGATCGCCATTGCGAGGAGAACTGCGACCTCATTCTCCACATATACCAAGGAGGAGATGGCGGTCAAGGGGAAGCTTCTAGAGCATGCGAAGGCTCTCCAGGACAACCTAGGGAAACACGACGCGATGACTGACCAGGAGGCTTACGAGGACAACCTTAGTCGTCTACAGGAAAGCGTTAGTCTCATATATCTCGTGCACACTGTTTCAACGACAGTCAACAGATTCATAGTGTACTTTCACACATGCGTAAATGGTGCACACGCCTCATTGTAGAGGTGTTTCAAAATGGTTTTATTTAAAAAAAAAAAAGTTTTTTTCTGAACCAAAATGTGGTGTTATTTCGGTGTTATTTTTATAATGGAAATGGAGAAATCAGGAAGTTTCAAAGCAACGGAAATTTTCACTCGCTTCACACCGCTTTATTTTGAGCAACGCTATCTACCAGCAACGCTGCAAACCACTTTTCCATCGGCCAAAATGTGGTTGGTAAACAGTTTGAGACTAAAGTGTTTAACTGACTTAGGGTCAAAAGTAGTAATTATTACGTAAAATATTATGCAATTCTTACTGTAAATAGTTAAAAATGCTGAAAATGGTGTTATTTCGCTATTTCAACACTCAATTCGCGTTATCAAAATAATATGGTGTTATTTCGCGATTTGATTCCTTATCCTTAAGGCCAACATGCCGATATCTGTAAAAAAAAAGTTCTTACACCACAAATAATGATTTGGTTTTATCGCGGATTCCGAAAAACAAACGTCTCTATGCCCGTCGTGTTCAGAGTTTCCAGCTATCCAACCCATGCTCGTAAATTTTCCCTAATGGATATGTCTCAAGAAGACGATAGTAATTAGAGAACGAGGAAATTAAGTTGGTATTATTGGGACTTGACTATTTCGTGTGAGTCTATAGTTACGTTGGGAGAACTTTAGTACAGTAATACCAATAATGTGATACAGAAAGTTGTTTGTTTTTACAGATAATGTAAAGTCCCTCCTTCATAATATAAGCCGAACTTCCTTCAGTTTGGCACCTTCCAGTCTGTATTTTATTTAACACCTAATACCTTGTTCACACTTTGCCCACGAACAGAAGTTAGGGTACTAACAGAAGTTAAGAACATAATGTGAACGGACGGAACGCAGTTAGCCTAACCTACGTTAAGCACTAACTTCGTTTGGGGAACGTAGTTACGGCGCTAACAACTGTTAGCTTAACTTCTGTTAGTGGACAAGTGTGAACAAGGTATTAGAAGACCGTGAATCCTACTATATATCCTGTCTCCGTCTCATTTCCAATGCAGTGAAAAGTGCTCAAGTGGTGCAGTGGCAACTGCAACCAAAGCCTCGTATGAGTCGTTGGGAGGACTTGACCTCACTGCCACTACCTGCCCCCAACGTCCCCTCACTCACCGTATACAAGTCACGCGTTGATGCACCACAAGTCGACCTTTATCCCGATCTAAAAGTTTTTATCACTTTTATGCATATATTTTTTTATATTTATACATATATCTGTCAATAAAATTAAAATAATTGCGGGTTATTCCACCACGTCCTACCTCCATATTGAGCCGACGTTTCAGGAACCTTATGGATCCTATCCTCAGGGCGTCGAACTTTCAACTCGCCCTGAGGATAGGATCCATAAGGTTCCTGAAACGTCGGCACAATATGGAGGTAGGACGTGGCGGAATAACCCGCAATTATTTTAATTTTATTGACATAAATCCTGGCCACGAAAGCTTTAGTGTTTTAATATATTTATATATATATACTTTTTTATAACATACATGGACTGATATTAATTTTAGTATCAAGCATTATGTAATAATTGATTCAAAAGCATAGACACATCATCATCATCAAACAGTTATAGGCCTAACTTAGTGTTCGCGCATCAAATTGAAAAAGATTAAAATGTTTTCAATATTTCAAATGGCAGAACCTAATGATCGGGTACGCAGCTGACATTTTTGAGAATAAAAAAATTACATCTTCTGGATAGAAATTGACTTAAAAATATAAAAATATGACCAGTAAGTAAATCAATAAGCTTTCTTCAGATTGGCAAAAATATCTGACACGTGTTCAGTCTTTTAAAAAATGTGTTGCAGTGGATATTGGTATTTTGCCTTATAAAGACGGGATTTAATGGTTATGTGGAATATAAAATATTTTCATAATTCAAATTTATAGAGAGAATCACATGTTAAAGTTTGCTTCTTATTGTTATTTTGTTGCAACGATCGTTTGTTCTTGTGAATTTGCTCATTAAAGAGTTTTTGCGACTTGTGAGTGAAACAATTTTTTTTTCAAGTCGCAAAACTGACGTTTTGAAACAACCTCGAGTTAAATCACCACTTATGGTGGAAGAACCCGGTCTCAATATTACGACTAATTGCAATATATAATACCTAGTAATTGGACTGTACGCTGTTCCTTGTCACAGATAAAAACAATTAAAACCGCAATATTTCGAACCCTGATCAGAGCTCTTCAACAGGCGAAAATACACGGCATTGCGGTTTTAATTGTTTTTATCTGTGACAAGGCACAGTGTACAGTCCAATTACTAGGTCTTATATAACGTTTTACCTGTTCTACTATGTTTCCGTTTGAATTGACTAATTGCAAGTTCGCTTTGTTCCAGTACCGGATAAAAGACAAAGAGCTGCTGGTCAAGTGTGGGATAGTAATGCTGTTCGTGATAGTCTTCTTCTTCGTACAATCTATACCGGGTATGTATCTGTCCTTGGGGTGGACGGCTCTGACGGGAGCCATCTTGCTCCTGATACTCAATGACTACGAACGCATGGAGGAGGTACTTCTCAAGGTCGAGTGGAGCACACTGCTCTTCTTTGCCGCGCTCTTCGTTCTTATGGAGGTGAGCCGAGTAAAAGTTGTTTCTGTTATAGCCTGTCCGCTCATAGTAGAAACGAAACGTTTAGAGCTAATGACCAACGTTTGTCTCCAATAGACCGTGAAATGGTCTTTAAATGGACAACAGGTAGCACGCTGTTGTCATTTCCTTGCAATTCTTATTCTTTCAAAATGTGACTTTCTTTCGACTTTCGTTGTTATAAAATTGGCAACCGTGTTTTTTTTTTAGTAAATCTTGGTTTACAAGTCGATTATAATGGTTGAATACACAAACATGGGCAATTAGCTCTAAACGTTTCGTCTATACTATGAGCGGACAGGCATCGCATTTCTTCGAGTTGCGCTAATGAACTAATCGGATTCAAAAAAGTGTGTGCTTCGATTTTGGAACAACACAAACAAATAAGTGCGCCACACAGAAAGAAACCAAAACCATCATAAATTGAATCTTTCTATTGAGAATCATCTAAAACTACTACCATAGACTTTTATGCCTATGTTTGTCACTGCAGTACTTTATATCAAGCAAACTGCCAAAAAATAGCACGTTTTCTCAATTCCCGATATTTCGAATTTTATAACCACAATAAAAGGTGAGATATTAAAATAAGGCTCTTCTGTTATTTAAAATAATTAACTGGCATAATGAAAACAATTTTTATTTACTTACAATTATTAACTAATATATAATTAATTAACTACCATATTCACTAAATACCAATATCCTGTAAAAAGTGGACGAATATTTATTTATTTATTTATTTATTTATTTTCGGCCGTTTGGCTCTTTACAAAACATACATGATTCGTAAATCGTATTGACCATGTCAATTTAGAAGTACGTACTTCTGGTGAGTAAGCTATAAATAACTTCTATTTGTCCACTAATTACATGATATTGGAGGTGCGTGTGTGAGCAATGTATTGTATGTATGTATGTAAGTATGTATTGTGAGCGAGGTGTGTGAGCAATTATTGCTCACAAATGACCTAAATATAGTATATAAAAATAATAGTATGACATTTGTTTCATGAAATAAAATGAACTCGGTGATTTTAAGGAAAAAATTAACTCTGAAACGCCGCGTGGCCTCCTCGTCAACTCACAGTGCATGATATTTCAATCTTTCCTTAAAATCACCAATCTCATTGTAATGATATGTTTTTTTTAAGTCTAACAGTTTTATATATATTTACGTCATTTGTGAGCAATTTCTATTCGTCCACTAATTACAGGAAATGAGTATTTAGTGAATATGCCAATTAATTGATTACATGATAATAAACAATTATAAATAAATTAAAATAATATTTTGACTTTGCCGGCATATTACTTCAAATAAAGTTAAAGCCTTATTTTGATATATCGAGTGGTATTGTGGTTATAAATTTGAAAGATCGGGAATCGCAAAAACGTGCTACTTTTAGGCAGTTTGCTTGATATAAACCACTGTAGTGACAAACACACGCCATAAATACTATAAAAGTATTTCAGTATGATTGTCAAAAGAACGTTTCAATTTATAGTGGTTTTAGATTTTCTCTACGAGCGTATTTATTTGTTTGTGACAAAGTCGAGTGAGACACCCTTTTGAATCCGATAGTCTCGTTCCTACGGAATAGCCGCGTGTCCAATAGTACCAACTCAATCTTCTAGTTCTCTAGCTCCTACCACTTAAAGCAGGTTCATTAGTGATTTACGACCTAATGTTGAATACCTATAGATTCTCAACACAGATGTATTGACTATAGACGCTTGTAAATTCTACAAAGTGAATGTGTGAAAGATTCTCAGGAATCTGTGGATTTCCGTTGATACAGCGTGCACGAAAGGGGCGGTAGATAGGTATCTGTAGTGTGTATGGGACTATAGTTACGTAGCGTATAATATAAAATCCTCTCGATGTATCAAGCTAAGTGCTGACATCATAGATGTACGTTTCTCAGATGAGTTATCGCTCCACGCGGTCTATTTCAAGGACATTTGCCGCAGCGTCGGTACCTGCTTGTTGTTCTGTTACACGGAGTGGACTAGCCTGACGAGAAATGTGCCCTGACAAATGCTCACGATAGTATCACTAAAATTTCGGATACAATGTGAGTTTCATGCAGATTTAGGTTGACGTATTTACTTTTGTATTTCTTTGTGCTGTTTTGTCTATTTGAGATTTATGATGTAATCACTGGCGAAACTTGGTGCCTCAAATTGTTGACGCAACTACTTTGTACGTGTATTAATCCTCTAAGCCTACGAGACCAGTGATGCTGTACACGTATAGCGGTTCGGATGGTAGTGTTTGCAAGGTTCGTCAATCCCCTAGCGGAGGTTCGGTAAACCGGCAGTTCGACGAGCATCCACCAAGGAATTCACAGACCTTGTAGATCACATGCCAAAATGTCGTTCAGCCATTGGTTGAACGCCGTCAACATCGCTTGAAAGTAGAACTGCTTCCTACATCCCGTCAACTTATTTCCGTGCTCGTCGGTCTCCTTTTTGTTGTGCAATGACTGCAACATGCAATTTCCTTGATTTCTAAATGCGGCCAACGAGTTGAGCCAACAAGTTGCATCAACAAGTTGACCGTGTACGATGGTGTGACGGGTGTGTCAACTTGTGTGCTTAGGCGCTGGGCACCCTCGGTCTCTTGGAGTTCATCGGAAACCAGGTTGAGTCCGTCATCCTCTCGGTGGGGCCAGACCATCGTCTGATTGTCTCCATCATGCTCGTGTTGTGGGTGTCCGCTCTCGCCTCGGCCTTCATTGACAACATCCCCCTCACTACGATGATGATCCGCATCGTGACGAAACTAGTACAGAACCCAGCGCTGATGCTTCCGATGCAGCCTCTAGTCTGGGCGCTGTCTTTCGGTGCCTGCCTAGGAGGTGAGGGGTGCCCCGACCTCGTCAAGAGGGTAGTTATAACTAGCAATAGTAGCACACGAGGCTCCAATACGGGAGTTCTCTACCGGTAATCCTGACTGAAGGGTGTTGTGAAGCTGTTCCCAAGCTATACAAGGCGAATGCTGGGATTGAACCATACTAACAGCTCTCGGACATAATTTCTCAACTATTCAAAATTCATTATTCCCACGTGACGTCATAGTGGCCATAATTGCGACATAATTGATGATGTATAGGCAGGCTAGCCTAAAACATTGGGGATATTATTTGCGAATTGACAAAATTATAATTTATAATTCAAAAATGTAAACATAAGTAAAACAAAAATCACAGATTGCCACAAACATCAATTTCATTTCAAAAACAGGCTGAATTTTAAAGAAAAATGTCTGTGTTCTATCACAATAGGCTTCAATTGTTTCTCCATAGTAAGTCACCTGAGGGGGGTATTAATAATAGCCAGAAAGAAATAATTCGTCAGAAAGTTCGTGGACAAGGACGCGCTCGCTTATCAACGCGTCACAAAGAGAATTTTCCTAGTTAAATAAAACACAATATTAAAAATAGACAAAAGGTTGTCTATTGTGAACACATGGTGTTGTTCCCGGTGGTTTGGGCGCTTTTTTTTTGTTTTTTTTTAGTTTGAAAATTGACTGTAGTCTATCGATATTATTACACTTGTGTAGACGTAAACGGGTCTTTACAGGCGTCATACTCAACGTAAAGAAGCATGTAATAAATGTTATAAAATTAATGTTCCCCACTGAAAATCAGTTCATGAAACTGAGTGGGTAGACTAGACTATAATACAAGTGTATTATTATTTGTATGTGTATGCAATAATGTAATGAATGTATTAATCAAGTATTTCCGGTAGAACATAATGACTGTGTCGTTTGCTATTTCTCGTCATAATATGTTTGAAGTCTCAAGTGCAAGCGTAGTGCGATATTATGTTCCAGGTAACGGAACTCTCATCGGAGCGACTGCTAATGTTGTTTGCAGTGGAGTTGCCGAACAGCACGGATACAGATTCACATTCATACAATATTTCAAGTAAGGGTATATCTTATCTAACTGTACTATTTTTTAAGTACTATAGTAATTTACTACTATATCATGTGAAAGTAATTTTAACAGCCTTACCCCCCCCCCCCCTCCCCCCCCCAAAAAAATAAAGAAAAATATGTTTTTAACTATTGTTAGAATATTAATTTACAGTTTCTCTTTTCTAGGGTTGGATTTCCTGTGATGATCGTCAGTGTTTTAGTTGCATCATTTTACCTTGTCATGTGTCATATACTGTTGTCATGGCACTAACCTCATGGCTGACACTTCTACAGAACTACTAATCCCAAAACCATCGTCAGCATCGACATAAAGTACATACAACTGTAACTTCAAATGTGCAAGGGTTTTATGTATACGTTATAGTTAGTGTTACTTCATAGCGTTTTATGTAAATGTAAAAATACTTCTCCAGACATTATTTTTAATGTCAATTCAGGCATGTCTTGTTGGAAACAAGATTTCGATATGGATAGGTTTTCAAAGGTACTGAAAAAAACAATGAAAAACAAAATGTTTCCATATACAGGCGTACCGCCGTTCAATATTCGCATTCTGCTCTAAAGTTACAAAAAAAAAACTAATCGGCTTATTCTACTTTTTTTTATCAGATTGTAATCAACGTTTCGACAATCTATTAAAGAAATATCGTGACTTTATATCATTATTTTACCAGTTATGATTTTTTTAATGTGCCCCAAATTTTGATGTATTTTTGGTTAGTATAATACAGAAAAGACGTATTTTTATTTGTGTTAGCATAATAATACGGCATCCTTGTGTGAAACTCCGTTTACCAATTTTTTACAATGTTCGTTGCAAATGTTTAAAAATAGCTACTAGATCGGATGCGGTGCGAAAGTAGTTCGGTTGACTTGGAGCTCTGCGGTTCTTTGTGCAACCGTTTCAACTGTAATCTTGGTTTCTGGATTGTTTGGATTTTGGGTTTAGGGCTGACGGCAGCGCAGAAAGTGAGAAAACGTTCCTCCTGTCGGCGGAGGCCTTAAAGAGATATAGAAAAAGTTCGTAATATGGTTTCAGAAGTATATAATATATTACATAAATGTATTTGATAAAGCATTTAAAAGAAAGTTGTCAAATTTAAAATAGGAAATGTTTACAACCGGTACAGTGTGCTAGTTAAGCCGCGTAGTTTTTCTGTATGACTATAATGAATATCATTTACAAGAATTCAAATGTGTATGTAGTGAAAATAAAGTCTTGCCAGCAATTTGTTTTCCGCCCCACTTGCTTTATCATCGATTGTCCAGCATCCTTGTCGTTGATCCGTTATTTTGCGGGTTCTCATGCTTTTACGTCGGACGCCAACGTGTACTAAATTGCCACCAGTAGCGCACGAGATTGACGAGACCTCGCAAGGGTATTTAAAGGGCGTTGGATTAAATCGATATTGAAGTTTACATTGAAATAATAATAATAATAATAATAATAATAATGTATCATTTTTCGTAGGAATACCCGTTATAGGGAGCACACCAGCGTTACCAGATGTGCTCCTATTCAGGTGACTAACTAGGTCATTAGAGTGTTTGGATAGTTGGAAAGGAATGCCCGAGGACTGATAGTATGACTCAATCCCAGCATTCTACTTTACGACTGAGGAAAACCTAGGAAAAAACCTTCAGTCAGGACTGCCGGTGGCCGGAATCGAATCGGCGACCTCCCGAATTAGAGTCTCGCGTCTTACCGCTGAGCCACTTCTGTGCAACATTCCAAAACCTCCTGTAAATGATGGGGTTCCAGCATCAGCTAGCACGCTCTAGCGTCACATTTTATCAAATGTTTCGGAACGCCTGCAAGCGAAAAGATCGAGGAAATGCTTGCTAAATTTTTTAATGTAATTAAAACAAAACAATATTCTAATCGTTTCCCAATAATAACGAATACAAAATGAAAGATCATTAAATCCTGCAGAGCGTGGTTAAAAATATCGGTGAAATTATATAATGCCTGACAATTAGACGAGCTTTTAAATAATTGCATTTTGAAAACGCCGCCATGATTTGTGAATGCTGTCTTATGCCCTTGATCGAACCGGCTGACGTTTTCTTGATGCAGTAACAGAACGCTCAGCCTATGATTTCCAACAGGTTACGGAATGGCTTCAGCACGGAAGTGGCATATTCAACTAGTTTGGGAACGTAGCTAGCATCGGAATAGTATGCGCACGGCTTGCACGGACTGAATAGCGGCAGTAACTATGAACTTATGCACTGACGTACACGTATACGCGCTCGCTTATCAACGCGTCACACAAAGCGTTTTCCTAGTGTAGTTGTTAATCAAGCATAGCGAGCGCATCCATTCTACTCATATAACAATCGTTCTGTATGGTTTGCTTCTTGAACTGAGTGTTGGAAATACTATCACAGAAGTTGCATGGTTACACAACCTTAAAAATAAGAGAGAAAAATAAAATGAGCTGTCTACGCTTGCTCTTGTGTAAATTTACTACGCACTACAAGAGCTGTAAGATTTTTTAAAACTAATTTTGTTTCCCGGTTTCTTTTCCATTAGACCTGCCCATGATCAAATCACAGTAAAGATGATGTATGTCAACATCAATAAGATATTGACATGAAAGTGTACAGCCGTCTAGGTGGCTCGTATTATGACTGTTCATATCCGACATTTATGAATCCTAACGATATGAGTTCGAATCCACATGTGCCCTCACCACTCATGCACGCATTGTCTCCGAAACCATAATAGACGGAGAGCCAGCAACATAAAAGCTCCCCTCATAAGGTACATATGTTTTGACTATTGAAATAGGAGCGGAAAAACTACTCTACTAACAAAACGCGCGTCTTACTCCTCAACGTGGGGGCTTTTAGGCCCCACAGGGGGCCAAAAAAGCCGAAAAAAGGCCCAAGGTTCCCCTCATAAGGTACATGGATGGAGTAAACGCCATTTTGTAGAGATAAGTGTCCTAAATAGGAATTCGAAGAGTAAGACGGGATATTAGGGGGCGTTTACCGATCAGACGCCATTTTACCTAAAAAGGGCCATTTTTTATTTTCGCACATGCATGCGCTTAAACACTCAAATCATATCCGGAAATGTCTCGAGACGTAGAAAAACATACATTTTAAAGAAATTTTGGGTTATTGTCCTCGCCAGACGCCCTCAAAAGCGGCCCAAAAAGGCCAAGGTTCCCCTCATAAGGTACATGGATGGAGTAAACGCCATTTTGTAGAGATAAGTGTCCCAAATAGGAATTCGAAGAGTAAGACGGGATATTAGGGGGCGTTTACCGATCAGACGCCATTTTGTCCAAAAAGGGCCACTTTTTATTTTCACACGTGCACGCGCTTTAACACCCAAAACATCCTTAAATGCCCCTAGAGGTGAATACATTTCATAGATATTGTGTGATGTCCTCGCCAGCCCCCCCCCCCCCCCCCCCACAGCCTCGATCCGGATGCGATAGTTTTGAAGCTCCGCTTACAAAAAGTGGACCTTTTTTAATAAAATGCCGTCTGATCGGTAAACGCCCCCTAATATCCCGTCTTACTCTTCGAATTCCTATTTGGGACACTTATCTCTACAAAATGGCGTTTACTCCATTCATGTACCTTATGAGGGGAACCTTGGTCTTTTTGGGCCCCTTTTGAGGGCGTCTGGCGAGGACAATAACCCAAAATTTCTTTAAAATGTATGTTTTTCTACGTCTCGAGACATTTCCGGATATGATTTGAGTGTTTAAGCGCATGCATGTGCGAAAATAAAAAATTGCCCTTTTTAGGTAAAATGGCGTCTGATCGGTAAACGCCCCCTAATATCCCGTCTTACTCTTCGAATTCCTATTTGGGACACTTATCTCTACAAAATGGCGTTTACTCCATCCATGTACCTTATGAGGGGAACCTTGGGCCTTTTTTCGGCTTTTTTGGCCCCCTGTGGGGCCTAAAAGCCCCCACGTTGAGGAGTAAGACGCGCGTTTTGTTAGTAGAGTAGTTTTTCCGCTCCTATTCCAATAGTCAAAACATATGTACCTTATGAGGGGAGCTTTTATGTTGCTGGCTCTTGGACTATAACATTACTAATAGAGTGTCAACACAATAAACAACAACAATTGAAATGACGTGTTTAATTATTTACAATGAACCAGCCAATAACTAGCTTTGGCCACGCTTTAGTGTTCTGTCACGAGCTGGCTGCATTTCCTATAGGGGTGTGGTTGATGTGGGCTGAAGGTACTTTCATGCAACACTGGCTCGCAATACATGACAACCCTGCTGGCACTGGACACCAATGACAGATGAACATCAAAATGCAAATATTAATTTTCATGTCAAGAGTTTCTCTGCGAGTGGAACATTTGATTTGTCATTTCCGACACAACTGTTCAATAGCTGAATGCATTTTGAAAGCTATAAGTATGGGAAATAATCCTTTTACTGAACAATCTGAACTCAAAGGGAATCTTTTTATACGAATAACTAGATAACCATTTGTCGCTGACACACAAATTACACCCTGCTACCATACTACGTGCAAAAAACTTTTATTTGGCTCATAAATAAATGTGAAACCTGCTTGAAAGCAATGTAGTGCATGTAGTGTTTAATAATTATTATTGTAATTAATAAATTAAGAATACTGCAAAGTATAGATGAAAAATGATATCAGGAAGAAGAAGTTTCGTAGAGCTAAAAACTGTATGAAAAAATTAGCACTATTCGAATTATATTTTATGACCAATATATTCTGTAGACGCGTTATGGATACAATAATCAAAATAACAACAATACCTTAGTGTTTTTCGTACAGAGTTCTTCTGAAAACAAGTACAAAATATTAACACATAAATATTTGTATTGATATTGTTGATATTTTGACGTAAACTCTATCTATAGTGCAAATATGTTTAGTTTGACATAGTTTGAAGCTCCTAGTTATGTGAGCTAGTAAAGTTAAGTTATGTGACCACCGCCCAGCATAACAAATATGAAAGATGGTAAATAATTTAATATTAAATTAATAAATATGACATAATTTTCGATTTGTCACGTTGGTAAGCGGTGGTCACATAGCAATGGTGGGGGGCAAGAGGAGAGCATCAAATTAAGAAGATCTCAAGTCTAGCTCTAGCTATGAAAACCACTACTAAAAAACTGATTAACTCGCGCATTGTGGATTCGTTAGAACTAGAAACCAGATTTAAAAAAACTATTTTAATCATCACGGTCATTATTGGTAATATACAACACGGTAATGCTGTGTGGTTTTGAAAGCGAGACACCTTTCACTTCAATTTTCATACCACAGTAACTTGTCAACCTATTTGGACTAATGCTTTTATGACAAAACACTGATGACGCTGAGAACGCTCCTAACTAGGAGATCGCACTGCTGACAGGTTGTCAGGTCAGCACGACAAAGCGATAGCGGCCGCACATTGTCACCGTTTCGTTTCCCCATTCATTAGACCCTCGGACCTTATCTTTTAACACGGTGCGAATGTTACGCTTTAGTAGTAATTAACAGAAATATACGATTTTGAGTTTTGGTCGGGGCACACTTTTATTGTAATTAGTATGACAAGTCTGGAACCTATTTGTCACTTTCAGTGCTATGCCAATTAAGCAATTGTCAATTGATGCCGAAAGGCGGTTATTGAAATTGTTTTCGGTTACGATAGTTGAAATGTGGATGTGAATAATTACGTGACAAGTAACACTAAACTGTAAACATCATTGCACTTGTTTTGTTTTATCGATTTCGTTAAAAAAATGTGTTTTTATTGTCTATACCATTCTATACCATATTTCCACAGTTACAAGAACTGATTTTCAGTGGGGAACATTATACCATTTTAAATATGCTTCGTTGCTATGACGGCTCCGAAGTCACCATATACGTATCCACCAATATTATAGCAGTAGATTGAACTAATTTACCAAGTAAAAAAACCCTAGCTCAAAAGCAGGAATCGAATCCTAGACCTGCTGCATTTGAAGCAAGAATAATCCGACTGAACCAACGAGCTGCACAAAATAAACCTTTTTCCCTTCAGAATAATAATTTACTGGAAATAAAATATAGGCTTTCCCTAAGCATGTAAGTATTTTTAAATTTCACTTTGTTTAAGGGAAGTTCGATTATAATAATCAGAAACACGCTACAAGCTTGTTATGAACATTCTTGTGTTCTGGGCATGGCAATTCATTCTTCAACGGTATCATAAACTCGATCGAAGTTTGAAGAACATATCGTTGATTGACATAATGAATGCGTTTATCTCTGTTTCGTATCTCGGTGGGTTGAAGTTAACCTAGTTAGCACGAATACGACGATACAGTTTTAAAAACATTGGCCCTTACTTGAGTACAAAGATATGTGCCTGTTACATCCACAAAGTTGTAAACAAATTCATAACCTTGTAAAGCAGCGTATTATGTTATGTAATTGATTCTGGGATTTGGACCCTTACATGATTAGCCCTAAAGGAACTCTAAAAATGCCTAAGTCCGCCAATCAAAAAGACGAACTTTAGTATGATACCTCTTGTGATGTCACGGTTCCCCTCAATCCTCAATCCTCATACTTACATATTTAAAAAAGAATGCTAATCAAGATCATGAGGGGGTGATATGCGAAGTTAATCACTCAATCGACCAAGGTCATGACATAGGCCGCAATATTCAACTCGAAATAACGATTTATCGCAAATGGTGGTATTAATATTAAAACTGCGCCAAAATATTGAAAAACGGAAAGTTAGCATGATGTGGGTTCGTAAGAACTTACAACTGGATTCAAAAAGTTCAAATAATTCTATCGTAACTAAGAAATTAGGTAATTATTTGAACTCTGTTTACATTGCGAACAATCGTAATAATAACAAATATTTTAAACATTTCAAATCCACTTTTCAGTTATTATGAAATCAAATTATGTGAAAACTTACCATTCCTTCAATATTGTGTAGCGATCCCATGATATGACTAACAAACATTAATTTATCTCGGGTTGCATAGTGTTATAACACTATATCGCTAAGTAGAGTAAGCTAAGTTTCCAAGGCCGTTATCAGATATGTGTAGTGGTTTAACAATCACCAATTAGTTTGGCGGAACCTTCAGCATACATGACCCGTCGCGCGAGCCCCATCAATACGGGTACTTTCAACATTATATATACTCTGTGCTCAAAACCCATTCCAGTGTATAGTAATTCCCCTAAAACAATTAACAAACACAAATGTTACCCTTCATGATATCTGTTAACGGTTGAACAGTCACACTTCTATTACACCCTGATGAATATCGTGTCTGGTTGGGCTAGGTGGTTCTTGATAGACGTGTTTCATTAGATATACATCTTACTTGACGTCTTGACGAAGATTCCGTCACGACATTATATATTTTAAAATTGTGTTTTCATAAATGAACGTTATCCATTTGGGAATAATATAATTGGATTTTAATCTGAATAAGAAGTTTGGTTCAGAGTTGAGTTTGAAAACTGTTGTAACAAAATAAGTAAGCCGGACTTGTTTGAAGGTACAAAAATATGAACATCTTGGAAACCTTTCACATTTTGTTTTTTGTTTTCAATGACATTTTTCAAAACACAACGATAAATATAAGAAATAATTAAACACTTCCGTAATTTGGGGTCTATATAATAATACCTGTTACTATAACATTTACAAATTGATGTCCCCGTAGGGCTCAAACGCACTACGCGGCCAGGCCGCGCGACCATGGCCGCGCGGCCAACGAGAACCATTGCCGTCAATGTGACAACGCGCACTTGGCCGCTGGTCGCTAGCGCGGCCGGCTGGTCGCGTGCGGCCAACGAGATCCTGCTGTCGCGCGGCCAACTATTTCCACGGGTTTATATGGCAGGTAGCGCACTGGTCGCAGAAATCCTGCGGCCAGACCTGTCCAAACATGACTCATTCATCAAAAGAGCATAGCAAAACGTGTAAAAGTGGCTGAGTCGTTGAGTGAACGGCTGAGTGTAGCGTGTTTTGCCGGGTTTGGTGTTCTCGTATTTAAAAAAAAGGAAATGTCACGCCATTTTGATATTAAAATGTTTTTTCTGAGCATACCAAAACGTGTAGGTGGCTGAGTCGTTGTGTGAACGGCTGAGTGTAGCGTGTTTTGCCGGGTTTGGTGTTCTCGTATTTTAAAAAATGGAAATGTCACGCAATTTTGACTGTGAAATGTTTCTTACTGAAATATTTTTTTTCATTTTCTAACTGAGATCCAGCAAATTTGAATGACATATTTGTGGTCGCGCGACCAAGTCGCGGAGCAAAGTCGCGATGGTTTTTGGCCGCGCGGCCATGGTCGCGCGGCCTGGCCGCGTAGTGCGCGGGAGCCCTAAAATTTATCGGAGTAACCTTTGCTTTACACATTTTATTAAGTATTTGAATGTTTTTTTTTTAAATAATTCTTCTTATTATTTTTAAGTGGTTATTTTTAGTAAATAGTGACTAGTCATTAATTAACGTAATTCAATAGCAAAACGTGATAAACATTTTAAATCAAAGGATTGTTTTCAACTCACATAAAAACGTTCGTAATTTATTATTTACATTCTCGCAAAAGTTAGTTAAAATTAGAATAATGTTCGAGCTATATTTTCAAAAAGATTAGTGTAGGTATTTTAATACAGCTTCCTTTTGTTACTCATGAAAATCCCAGATACTCTATTGAGACTATAATTTAATCCCCCATCACTCTCTGCTTTCAAACCGACGGGCAGAGACAGAACTGATGACGTAGACCAGCAGTAACCCGTGACACTATCATCCGAGGTAGCAGATTCGATTCCCACCACCGGCAAACCTGGCTCAATTTGCCCGAAGATTTCTCTCAGGCAAAATACTACTGTTGTGATTTGAGTCCTACAAACCGTTCTTCCGCACTATACAACTACTCTAATAGGATAATAAGATGAGAGGGTCCTATTAAAGCTATAAATAATCTATATCATGTCTTTATTGGGCAGCGTTAGATAATAAAAGTAAATATTACGGACAAAATTATGTTTACCGATATAGAAACTAACGCTGTTCGTTAACACACAAAAAAATGTTGAAAATCAAAAACTAATCCTGAAAATGAGAACGTATATACGAACACTGACGCTAATTTCATGACGCTGCTTGCGTTGATTTGCCAGCTGCCAATTAAGCTTCCCCGCGTCACAATCTGTGTCAACAGGGTTGGCTGGCTTATGCATACTAATAAGATTATCCAGCGCATCCTCACAATCTGGATTTTGTATCCATATTTGTTTAAGAGCTATCGTTGTGTTATGTATTTTACAGGAAGTACAAATTGCTATGGTGGTTGCGTGTTGGTAGCTTAACCATTTTAGTTCAGCTCGCTGCCGGAACTCAACGTTTTGCTCTATAGAGTTGAGACCTACGGCGTAAAGACGTTTTATAGCATCTGAACATTTATTATTATGATACTGTCGCGTTTATTTAGTTTTAAGGTGAAATATGACATAAAAGCTGAAAGGTGCAAATAAAGATCTTACCACCATATATACCTTAATTATTGCATGGTTTTTCAGACCGTCAAAACAAAGGTGAATTGAAGTAGTTAAGTTCTATTATGGCACGCAATAAGAAAAACAAAGCAAACACGTATTGCAGACGTTTTACAATGTAAAAGAATATTATTCGAAAGTGAAAAAAAACGTTTTTAGGTACCAGAGCCCAGATTTACAAAGAAGGACATCCTAGTTTAGGCAAATCTTAGTGACTTGTGAATGTGCAGTGATGATTTATCTACATTTATCTAACCAGGATTTGTCTGTTAGGAAAAATTAGAGTAAGGCGTCACTGTGAATCCAGTTACATTGTTTATATCTTACTATATTTTTCTTTAAGACATTACAGAACGACATCCGTGGTTAATATTATTACGATTTGCCTAAACTAGAACGTCTTAGCATTTGAGGCACCTTGTGAATCTGGGCTCTGCTACCTATCACAACGAACACGTTTTTAGATATGTCAAATTCTTCATGAAAGCAAACAAATTTTTCGTCTCTAAGGTCAGAACGACCCGTGCACCCTTAACAGAAGTTTACTAACGTTCGGCATTTACTTTCCTCGGGTCACAAACAAATTACAAACTAGATTGATGTTGTTGATGCACTTTAAAGTGAAGGACGTGCGTTACCTCTTTATCTTTTTTCCCGTGAATATATAAAAGAAAAAAAAAATCCCAAATAAAACTGAACAAAATATATATATATAATTTTTTTCTTCACAAATTGTATTCCACATGAATAAGAACAAATCAGTCTTTTGGTGCGGGATAACACAATTTCCAACTTTTATTCAACATTCAGACATTTTCCAAATGAGACGAGGCTTCGTCGGATATTGTATCAGAAGTCTCAATGCTACAGACAACTCTTTCAGTTTAACACACAGTTCAAAAACCGCGTTATAAGTTCTTCTGTATAGCTTTGTTGGTAACCGCAAAAAGATCGGTTGAATATCATCACTCATCAATCGGTGCTAAAAAGTTTGACGTCAATCCCCATCTTTGCTATAAATACATTTTAGTACGTCTAACGTGGATCATACATATAATGCATCTGTTATAATCATATAGTCATACAGCTAGAAAGTTTCAAGTTTTAAACGGGGATTAAACATTAGCTCTGGACGCTTCGTCTAGTGAATTTTCCTCTGCGGATATTTGTAGGCCTTCATATAATTTACGCTTTTTACGATTATTTGAAGCCTGCAAAGATTCTGTATTATTTATCAGAAACTTGACTGCAACAATAAATCATGACAAAACCTCGTTATTTATGGTATATAAAAAGAAATACAAAGTTCAGATCTCAGCTTATTTATAGCAACCCTGAATCGAAAGGGTTTACCGGCTTGACTTTTTAAATATTAACGAACTTGGAGTTGGCCGTCTCTATAAGAAATCGAATGGAATTTTAAATCACGAGCGACTGAGCAAGATCTCTTAAACGTGCCTTGCAACACTAACTTTAAAACATTTATCATCCTGAGTTCGAGATCACGAGAATACGCTGGTTTCGTACTTTTGACACTTGTACGT
The DNA here is from genome assembly GCA_945910005.1 of Isoperla grammatica. Classification (NCBI taxonomy): domain Eukaryota; kingdom Metazoa; phylum Arthropoda; class Insecta; order Plecoptera; family Perlodidae; genus Isoperla; species Isoperla grammatica. The sequence continues at coordinate 38,584,118 of OX246737.1, read as the reverse complement.
CCCATTCATTCTGACGTATCACAGGGGATTAGATCAAGAGATAGGCCTAGTAATGTTGTGGTCGCCTCACCTTGTCCCCCGAACTCCAGCACGAGGAGGGAGACCAGCAGCCACAGGTGGTGCCCGAAGAGACCCTCCATGGTCAACACCGGCTGAAGACGCCGCAGATTCCTCCGGTACCGTCGTGTACCGTCCCTCAGCGCGCGGCCTCAGGGTCGGTCCTGGGCATCGCGGCAACAACCATACCACAAGGGCCGCACACGCAACTAATAATCCAACACGATCCGTTTATACGATATCGAAGTGAAACACTGTTCTTAACAAATAATAAACAATTTAACTTTTGCGACACAAAAAAAATTAATACTAGTAATAAACGTAAACTAAAAAAAAATATTAAAAAACACTTTTTTCTCGGGTTGAATGATGGGAGCGAACTAAGCGGAGACCGATAATTGTTGACCTGCTAGCGAGCGTCTTCGGAAGACACTGACGAATGACGTCGCGGCGCTCCTGGCGGGGAGATGTGAAGCGGGCGTCGCACTCCACCGCGCTAGTCCGGCAAACAGACGTCGTCGGCGGGCGGCCCTCGCGGCTACGGCTCCTCGCACGGCCACGCGCATGCGTCGAGTCACGTGACGTCATCCCTACCCCCACCCCACCTGTGAGACCCGCATCAACACACTCCTGGGTGTCCGTCTGGAGATGTTCTTATTGGTTATGTAAGACATCGCAGTGATGATAGAGACAGACAGAAGTGACTCAATGGAAATACTCTTTGGTGTCCTCTTACACATCTAAGACCGGGGTAGTTGATAACTCTGGTTGTCGTACGAGGCGACTGCAATAGTCGAAACTGTTACTTAGAAGTTAAAAGGGTCGTTATTCTTTAAACAACAAGATTATTCTAGTGTCATCATATCATCAGAATAATCATCATCAAATCAACTAATATGAACTAACAACCATAAGATTCAAGAGAAAGCCACCGGATGCAAGCACCGTGTAGCAAATAGCGCCAGATTAACGCCTGCAAGACGCCAACTGTATCAACAGTCCTCAAAAAGAAGGGGGGAAACACAAAGGGAGGGGGATTAACCCTGCCATTGCCGAGATTTGATTCTTACAGAGAGAAAGCTACATCGAATTGTTTGGCTCATATCCTATGGATATGCGAATAAGTACTGAAATTCAAAATGAAAAATGTGTACGTAAATAGGTATAGGTTTACGTGTTCTAAATGTAAAACTTTTAAATTGTTTATTTCGGATTCAGTTCTATAGCAGAGAGGATATCGGATATTATTTCAGAAATGTTATCATCATTCAATAAGTTAATTATTCAATCACATTTGCATTATCAAAAATGTATGTTTGATTCTTGTATCTTGAAAGACAAAACTATTTAAAGCACCGAAATACGCTCACGATTTTTGAGTTATGACGAGCTCATTTGAAGTTTCCATTAGTCCACAGGCAACCAGATATCCAATAATGAGGACTTATTGTAATCCAAAGCACGTTGCACGTACCCCACCATAAATACACCTCTAATCGCTTTGAATGGAGGTTTGTTATCTTCGTTAAATCCTGCATGCTAATGCAAAGCAGGCGTACACCGTAAAAAGCTTCTGCTGCTTTGTTGTAACAATAGCTACTCGTTGTTTATGTAATGTTGCACTTCGGTTCTGCTGTACGTTCTGTATTAACATTTTAGCAACGCACTAGAAGAGGTATCAATAAACACAACTCTCTTAACATTCAACGTTGTTTTATTATTCGTCACACGGTATCGTGGTTAAATACACGCTTTGTTAAAAACACGCAGAGTAGTATTTTAAATTTGAGGGAGATGTAGCCAAATTAATGCGTTTTCTTCACGACCAAACAATTAATAAATATGCATTTACAAATTCAATCAACGTTGTTAATTTCACAGTGACGACGGCGGGTGATTGGTTGCATGGTTCATTAGTGATGAAATTATGTAACGTTGAATATACAATGGGAATGAAATGACTGAACTAACGATGCGTAGACACTTGGTCTAATGACATTTCGTCTACTTGACTGTTTGGTCTACACAGACATTTTGTCTATACTGCATAACCTCGTCTACTGTAAAATCTTGTCTACCGACCGTTCGTCTACTACCATTAAGTCTACAAATGAATTTGGAAGAACATAATTTTCCGTTTAATCGTCTAATTAATAGATGATAACAAAGCTATTTTATTAATCATCACTGTCTTTGTCTGTTTACAAATAAATTTGGTCTAACATCATTTTCCATTTTCTAACATAATTTTCATAAAAATAAAATCATTTACACACACCTCTAGTTATTCATCATCACTGTCGTCGTCTGTTTCTGCGTTTGGAACACTTTCGTTGCCTAAAGATTTGAAGCTCACTGTATTTGTATATCTGTATGTATTTGTAGTGCAGCGAGCGTTGCATATGTCACGTTAACTATACAGCGCCAGTATTTTCTTGTCTTTTTTGTATCTGCGCGGTTGAAATTGTAGGTATAGCCATTGTGTTTTAAATTCTCCCCACCTCGTGATGTTCGCACTAATTTTGTAACCATCTAAAGCAGTCAACACTTATACACTAACACTGTACGGAACTCCCGCGGATCCGATGTACACTCAGTTAAGTCCACTGTACTACTGTAGTGTACGGAACGAAATGTTATTGTTTCACCCGCGGACCACGTCAGACCGATGCACACAGACAACAACAGACACACAGAGTATCACAGTAGTGAGTAGACTAAATGCCTGCGTAGACGAAAAGTCTTTAGACGAAATAATTGTCGACGTTATGTCCGTAGACGTAGAAGTAGTAGACGAAATGTCTGTAGGCCAAAAAAAGTAGACCAACTGTCCTGGCACGGAACTAACATGTAATTCCACTATTTCTCCTACTACCTCCGCCCCACCCCCCTCACTGCCCACCAGTGTGTTTATGAAATTAGGCTTCTTGTCTTGACAAACACCCATTTTCTCTGATACTGAGGTATTAAGAAAGGTGAACCACTCAAACATTACTAGCATTTGCAAAAGCATTTTAGGATGTTTATGTTATTAAAATTAGGTATATAAAATGTAGCCAATAGGGGCAATTGAATTTACCATTATTATGACCAATAATATAAGACTTTCTAACGTAGGTACTAGATCAATCAAACTCTTCTAGTCCTTCGTCGATTTCAATAATTTATTAAGAGTGTTTATATTTTCAATTCAACCGTAAAGTTTAATATTTATTGAAATGACATAATTACACGCAACATTTGTTCTGTCTTGCAATCCTTCATACTTACTAGTGATAGTGGTATATTAAGCTCTAAACATACAAACACTTTTCCTGTGTGCCAGCAAAAGCAGAAACCTTTGGTTCCAGGTTCAAATCCTCGCACGGTTATTAATGCTACCTATTTTCATCGTTTATAACCCGTTTATCGTCTCGATTGCTTTCGTTGTCAAAATACGCATGGGATGAGACGTAAAACTAAAATGTAACCATCACATTTCTCTATGCGCATTTCTATACGCGCACATGTTCGTACGGTGACATGGTAATTGCGCAGTTTTGTTTGAAAATAGTGATGCTTCCATTATATTTTATCGAAAATCAATCACAAAATTGTGTTGAAAGGTAAAAATGAGAATATTTAAAAACAATGGGCCACAGTTCCAAATGCAACAAAGCGATACAACCTGCAGCACAAGTTTCGCCTACATAATCTTTTATTGTGAAAATTCAACTCCTGCTCTCTCGCCAAAACCAACTCCAAGTTACCTGTGTATTTGGCGGGAGGGGGAGGGGGGGGGGGGGGGGGTGGTAGGCACGTGCGTCCGTCCTGGCCAGGTATATCGCTTCTTCGCACACAAGTTTCGCTTCTTACTCAACGTTCAACAGTTTGGATTGTTGAGGAAACTGTCAAAGTTGCAGTATCCTGCGAAGGAGGTGGATTCAGAGGCTCCAGGAAACTTCTTGGCACGAATAACACAAGTCAGAAGATGAGATTCCGTCATGGATGGAGAGTTCATTAAAAACAACTTAACGAATTAAGTAAGAAATTAAATAATTTATGTTTGTTCTATAGTGGCTTAGGAATAAACATAAATTATGTTTCATGTTTAAAAAAAAATTACTGGTGTGTTGTCTAGACACAGTCTATAAAGTAGGCTCGACTCATATAATGTAGGATAATATGATTAATACAGAAAACTAAGTATGAAAAGATTAGCTATCGGGACATTTTTCATATTTTACAAGTAATAATAGAGGGGGAATGGTACATAACATCCAATGTAATAATGTGCTTTCACTAATAATACTTGAAGCAGCATTTATTTAATTAATACAAGTAAACGTGTGTAATGAATTTTGGTTCTAGAAATGTAAATAAAATATAAAACTGAAAATTAGTTAAAAATACAATATTCATAGAGAAATTGACAACAACAACAATTACATATTACCCATTGTATTTATTCATAAAAAGAGATTTACTTTTGACGTCAGTTCGTTTCAAAATAAAATCATGGCAACGGGAAACGGTTTTGTATTGCCTTTATTTCAACTTGGGGCTACTCTATTGTTCCATGTATCATTACAAAAAAACTACTCCGCTTAGTTACGAGACATGCAATAAATAGTGTAATGTACATACCCCTCTAGAAATCAGCTTTAGTAGCAGAGTGAAGACAATAAATACACTTGTGTTTAATTATTTACCGTCTCCATTAGCCTCCTTGCATAAACACGATAACTAAATTACTCTTAATAATGGTTGTTCCTTACAATGGATTTTGTTATTGCTTTTATCCCCGCATCTTATGTCTAGTATGTTGGGATCACATACAAGCAACGTCAGTAGCCTTATACACACCTTTGATTCTTATCTACTACCCCCCTTCATGCACGATGATTCAACAAAAATCATTCAATTGTTGGCGTTCTTTCACACATCCATAGCCAGTAATCTTTACCATAGAAAGATTACTGAGTGGGGAAGATAGTTCATCCATATGGGAATTTGTCTGCGAGTGTCTGAGCGAAATTGTCTAAGTCCGACGTGTAGTTCGAATTCTCACCGCAAGAGTCGCTCTTCCAAAAGTTTAAAACTCAAGGTCCACTAAATCCCCTGACACGTACTAGTGATCTAGTCCTAGACGAAGCCAAACGCAAGGTCTACGAGATCGCTATAGTAGCCGCCAGGGGATTTACAGCCTCATTGCACAAAGATTTGCGGTAATCTTTTCCATAGCCCTGTTTATACACACTGCTTCAACGAAAATCAACATATTTTTGGCGTTCTTTAGTACGTTCGTAAAGGCAATTTACCGCTCATAGTACAGTCAGACGTCTGATAACCCTCCACTCCTGTTCCAGGTAACCAACCGAAGGTAGCGAATTATTCCTAAATTGATCTGTTTCAAGAAAACGGTAGAACTAGAGAAGAAGAAAATTAAGTTATTACCAATTGTTCTGGGGTATTTCGTAAGAATGAGAATACTTACGTTGGAGAAACTTAACCTATCACGTCCTTGTTGGAAAAGCGTATTCAAACTTTGATGGGTTTTATCCGATACCTATCGATTTATTGTGGAAGCTGTTTGAAAAGTGGTGCTATCTGGGATACAATGGAACTTGTCTACAATAAGTTGGAACTGTTTCGTTCTATTTACGACGTGTTTTTCTATGAATCTCTTCTAACATTTAGGTTTGCATGATGCATCGCTTGCATGAGTTTCTGCTTCAGCCCTGAACTATTGACACTCCAAGCGCCGCCCTACACATACGTGATTTACAATAATACGTAACTGTGCAATTCAAAAACATAAAACACATATTTGCAATTTTTTTTGATGCAACATGATTTATTGATTCAATTCTTAAAATTATGTTATTGTTCTTGAAATAAACGGCGAGAAGAATTTGATTCACTAAAGGTTTAGTTTTTACCATCTTACTGAGATCGGTATCCTCTACATGAAGATATCAAAAGTCAAAAAACTTACGAACTATATAGCATGCAATTTTTCTATTTTCTTGTTTGGGCATAGAGTAATAAAAACAAGCCAACAAACAAAGACGGTATTTGATTTGATAAAGTGTTGCAAGCCATGTACATTTAAAAAATATTACCTATTAGGTTACCAATACTTCAAAAGGGGCCATTGAACAGTATGTAGTTGAGTGACCTTCGATTAAAATAAACCTATTTGTAACGATTGCTTGTTACAGTCAGATAGAACAGATCACACAGTGCTGTTTGATGTTGTTGTGATCGTATATGTGATGATGCATTTGATAACGTTCAATCAGTATATTAATATCATAAGCTAGGTGCTTTAAAGTGGGGATAATGATCAATATGAAATGGTTATTGGATACACTCACAAATCCTTGTCGTAGATATGGAACACATTGTTAATCTAGAAATGGGTTTATGTATGCACATCCCTTTCAGAGCTCGTTCACTATTAAAACGATTTGCTTTTAAAATTTAATTATTATGAAAGCATGCATAATGGCGACCATTTATTATTCTTGACAGCAAAATATGATCATGATTTAATCTCAAAACAGTTCAGGTTTTGCAAAGCGAAAACGAAAAATGCTAATAATCTCTTGATTGGATATTAAACTCTCAAATCCACGTAGCAACAGTTGTACTACGAAATCAATTAGTCGATTAATGAATCAGTTTACCTCAATATAGTCATGCAAATATTTTTGTACTTGTGCTACTTACGTGATTTACGCATTTTGTTATATTGAATAGCCTAATGATAAATAACCACAGTTACTGTTATTGTGTGCAGGTTTTTCTTCGTGTTTGTTTATTCCAGTCATGAATATGAGATATCGCTTTGTTCGGTGTTAATAACGTTAGACAATAAATTAAAAGGACATATTGATAGTCTATGTTAAACTTAGCAACGGACATTAATTAATTTACCGACAAATGTAAAACTTTCTTACTATATTAGTATCATTTGTCGTGTTCTATTTTAGAAATCACTTAGTCAAAATTAATACCTATTCTCTTAGCGTATAGATAAATATAATGGTACACAAATTTGAACTCAATGAGATGAAATATACACTGGTATTTTATTAGAAAAGATTTTTACAAAACTTCATGAAACGGTTTATTTATAAAAGAGATATTTCGTTCCCTTCATGAAGAATTTTAAAATTTAACTGAATAAACCATTCTCAAATATTCGTACTTCTTGTCACAAAATTTGCATTTACTGATTTTTAAATTGTATTTATTATGATGAATACAGTGACTGGGATATATAATATTTTTTATCGCATTGCGACAAACATGTGATATTCAGTGCAACGCAGAGTAGGAATGCTACGAAGCCATGTTCTGCAAGATCTACGGGGCTCTAAAGCTTTCGCGGGTCATAAACTGAAACAAATATTACTGAAACAAATATTACTCGTTCTAAAACTAACGGCACTAAAGTTTGGCTGTCTAGGGATCAAAGCTAAATAAAACTTTTAAGTTAATATGATATTTTGACCATATTTAAATGAATGGCTTTTAATCACCCATTTTAAAAATGTATTTAATTATATGACATAAGTATTATTATTAAATATCTTAAATCACTATGCAATATACGTAACTGGGAGGTGTAGTATTAAACATATGATGCTAATGGATAACTAATTGTATTTTAAGTTTGCTGTGTCGTGGACTAAAACATAGAAACATATGTTTGTTGACTGTTATAGCACATTCCATATAATGCACATCAATACTGACACATAGGCATTATTTTAGAACAAAATATATTTTAAACCAAAACGAACATAAGTTTATTTGCCCCTTGTATCTCATTCCCATAATTTAATATTTACACGTGTACGTACACTACGTAGAGTTACTAGTTGTATTTACCGACACATGGTATGTTACCATAGTGTGAAGTTTTGTGTTGAATTTGTTACATAAATATACAACTATACACCCTAAATTATTGTTTTATTATGGGAAAAAATCCCTTTAGCCGTTTACTAAGTACTGCAAATCAAGAGTCGTGTTATTGTTTACATAAACTGACCATCACGAGTTATTTGTTGAAATAAAATTGCTTTAGAAATAATCCCCTCCCAACATTCCCAAATCCTAAAATGCTCTTACTCAGAGCATTTCACTTCAGTTTTTACCTGTTCGCTCTAGACCACGGACGTGCTTGTCCAAGCTACCTGCTGCACCGAGTTTACCACATACCCTACAAGTTCACCCACTCTGTAAGGTAATCAAACTCTTTGGGGTATCCATGAACGTGGCATCGAGCTCTTTGGTGTTGACTCATCAAGGGTGGGATTACAGTGGCTTACTTTATTACCGACATTCCATTACCGACGGGATTAGGTTAGGATGGGTGGAATGGAAGCCATAGGGACTATCGCATACATGTGATATTACAGTGGAGCTGGAAAAGTACCATTATGTTTGTACTCATTGCGTTCAAAGAGATGTTATAAACGTGATTAGAGATAACTGCAAAAGTCTAATAGGTACGTGGGGGAAATAACATTTGCAGAAGTGATAAATGTAGGTGTTCATACAGTGCAAATAACTAATCCGTGTTAAATAAAAAAATGTATATCCATTTTCGTACGTGAAACTGCAACAGTAGGCCTATCAAATATATGATTTAATTTGAAACCAAAAGTAGATTTTTTCTGTACCGCAGACGCTACACGAACATTTATAAAAAATCACAATTGATTGCAATGCACATCTAGTCAAAGCACAATAGACCTATTTTCTATTAGATAAAAAAGTAGAGTGATACCGGAGAAGGGAATTTAAATTGAACAAATTATTTTTTTAGACGACATAATTTGTTAGACATGTCTAGTTTGTGTGATGTCAACCATAAGTCCAGTTTGCCAACTCGTACCCAGATGCAGGAATTGTAATTAGTTGAACTGAGGGTGTGAGGGGGGGGGGGGAGATTTGTACGATTTTTAGCCATTCACGCAGTTGATATAATATCGTGACTTTTGGCACGTATCGTTTTTACAAAGCACAGCAATATTGTGAAATCAAACCCTGATCTTTCTCCATTGTAGCAGAAATAACCAGTGGTGGCGCCACGAGAAAGACAAACATGTTATTTTATCTCGTTTCTCAAATCTTATTCAGACTAGGCACGGAAAATGTGATATAGACTATGGGGGCGTATGCCTAATAGCCTAATAGGTTTAGGGTGCTCTTCTGAAAATCAATGTTTTGTTTGCAGCTATTAGAGTAAAAGGAAAAGTAATCTATATAGAATATTTTAACATTGAACGTGTCGGAAGTCACAACTCAGTGCGCTCTAGATAGCACAATAGTGAACGTAACAAAAAGAAACATAGCTGTACGCAATGGATTAACGCTGAATTCCAAAGCGGCTTTTCGTTGTTAAAAGCAAATCCGGGCAGCTATAAAGGAATAATAAAAACGCAAGAGGAACAAGACAGAACGAGAGCAAACCCCATTTTGGCGTTGGAGTTCAGGAGAATAATCGCAATCCATTCATATTCGATGATGGCAGAGAAAATAATGAGATTAACGCGGTCGAAGCGGGATTTGTAAGAAGAGAACTTCATTACATAATGGTTAGTAGGTCACTATCAGTGGTTGTCCGTTAACACACTTCTGTTACATATAGACATTTACATGATTGGATTGGATTGGATTGGATTGGATTGGATTGGACTGGACTGGACTGGACTGGACTGGACTGGACTGGACTGGACTGGACTGGACTGGACTGGACTGGACTGGACTGGACTGGACTGGACTGGACTGGACTGGACTGGACTGGACTGGACTGGACTGGACTGGACTGGACTGGACTGGACTGGACTGGACTGGACTGGACAGGACAGGACAGGACAGGACTGGACAGGACTGGACTGGACTGGACTGGACTGGACTGGACTGGACTGGACTGGACTGGACTGGACTGGACTGGACTGGACTGGACTGGACTGGACTGGACTGGACTGGACTGGACTGGACTGGACTGGACTGGACTGGACTGGACTGGACTGGACTGGACTGGACTGGACTGGACTGGACTGGACTGGACTGGACTGGACTGGACTGGACTGGACTGGACTGGACTGGACTGGACTGGACTGGACTGGACTGGACTGGACTGGACTGGACTGGACTGGACTGGACTGGACTGGACTGGACTGGACTGGACTGGACTGGACTGGACTGGACTGGACTGGACTGGACTGGACTGGACTGGACTGGACTGGACTGGACTGGACTGGACTGGACTGGACTGGACTGGGCTGGACTGGACTGGACTGGACTGGACTGGACTGGACTGGACTGGACTGGACTGGACTGGACTGGACTGGACTGGACTGGACTGGACTGGACTGGACTGGACTGGACTGGACTGGACTGGACTGGACTGGACTGGACTGGATTGGACTGGATTGGATTGGATTGGATTGGATTGGATTGGATTGGATTGGATTGGATTGGATTGGATTGGATTGGATTGGATTGGATTGGATTGGATTGGATTGGATTGGATTGGATTGGATTGGATTGGATTGGATTGGATTGGATTGGATTGGATTGGATTGGATTGGATTGGATTGGATTGGATTGGATTGGATTGGATTGGATTGGATTGGATTGGATTGGATTGGATTGGATTGGATTGGATTGGATTGGATTGGATTGGATTGGATTGGATTGGATTGGATTGGATTGGATTGGATTGGATTGGATTGGATTGGATTGGATTGGATTGGATTGGATTGGATTGGATTGGATTGGATTGGATTGGTGGACCAGATTGCATTGTTCGGTTTCAAAAAATACGTAGGAAATAAGTTTATTTCAGAAGTCGTTTTATAAGTTTTTTCTCCTGAATGATTAGGCCCTATGATTATTTCGTGTTAACATTTAAGATTAATCCAACCTCGATAATTTTAAACGTTTATGGTATAGTTTGTTTCGGATTAATTTCAGTTAAAATGACGCAGATTCATTTTTACTTTTTAAACTAGTCTGCTATCTTATTAGTTAACTTGTTATACACACAAATGATACATACAAAAGATGTCTGGTACTCGGGTACTCGATTCCAACCAGACTCCTTTTGGAGTCGACTCCATATTCAAGGAGTCGATTCCTTCAAAAGTGGGTTGCTGTGTCAGATATAGGACCATTTTTCCATGCAGGAAGAACTGTAAACAAGCAGCTAGCAAAGTTGGTGCATCCACAACAGAGACACGTGTTTGTTTGTAAACAATGACCTAGGTGCTAGATTATGCTGTTTAGTACCAAGCAAACCTTACAAACAAACATTTTAGTATTATTACTTACTGACAAATATTCTGTTTTCTTTTGCTCCCGCCTGGAAGAAGAGCGGCCCAAGGAGGGTGTTTAAACATTGTTCCAGTACGGGTGAAACCGCTGTTACAGTAACTTTATTGCCAATCGAGGAGTCGACGCCTACTCGATTACTAATCGGCTCCGCAGTCGACTCAAATATTTACTACCCGATGTCATCAGTAGTTCAATTGTATGTGTAGCCAAAAATCTAAGAAATCTTGTTCTAAATACTTATTGCAAACTTGCAAAATATCGTTATTTCGTTTTGCTACACATATTGGTTTTGCACGAAAAGTCTCATAAACTTCATCTACACCCTATTACATATTCATCGATTTCTGGTGTTTGCAATGCCGTGAGCTGTCGTGGTCTATTGTCAATATTTGAGTTATGTGTTCTTCGTTTTATATACTTTTGTAACATCATATTACCTTTCTTTTTATTAACATCGGCTTTCTTCTTCAAATATATTTGCTGAAAACTGTGAACAAAAGCACATTTCTATTCTCGAGTAAATAAATTGTTTACCGTGACACAAAATTACAATTTATATTTTATAAAGAATTCAATCTGGCATCATTCAGATTTCCGATGCCTGAAAACAAACGGATATATTTTTATTTAACTTCACTTTTAAAGAGGACGTAACAAATTTGGGAAATAATAAGAATTATCATAAAAAATGGAATTGGTTGGTTCTACGTTTTAATAATTTAATTTTCTCTCGGCGAAGTCGCTCGCCTAAAAATGTCACAAACATGCAAGGAGTGCCTGAAGCCACCGCTGTGCAGCGTGATTGGATTACGCTGGGACGCAGAGATGGTTAGTTAGAAACACGAGAGCTTTCTCTAGACAAGAATCACGTATGCGGATTTCACGTTAGGAGATCATTTTTACTGGGTTCATTCTGTTAGGACAAATAGGCCGTCGCTGCGGGCGGATGCGGATTTACATAAAAACTTTTGCGTAGAAATTCTCGTTAATTTTGCATTGCACGAAATGCGAGGGACGTGATCAAAGGTATATTTCCTGACACATCCAGAAACCTATGAGGGGTTACAACGTAATTTGGACAAACCGCTGACTCGGTTTGACATTTTGAATTGTGTATTTTGTAATGAATGATGTACAACACAACAGTTTATTGCCAACAGTATGAGTGAGAAGCAAGCTACTTTTATCTCAAGACAACCTCAAATAACATACCAATATATTATTTATTAACACGAAATAAATGTTATATCTAGCTAGGCTATCTAGATACTTTGTGTTGTATTAATGTCCATAGTCATATGACATTATTTCACTTTCATTGATTTATTTTTTATTTATTTCATCCACTTACTACTTACTTAGTAGGCCTACACAACAAATCATAGTTCACTTCTAGAGTTAATGTTTTAAATCTCGGAGTGAATTTTAGAAAATATTTTTCATAAATTCCATACAAAAATATTTTGTATAATTAAGTGTGTACTCAAAAACAATTTTATAACGGACGAATTTAAAAATGTGTCATACGATAACGATTTTATCTAGATATAGAAAAAAAATAGTGATTTATAAAACTACTTAGATAATCGATAAGAAAACAAATAGGTTCATCACATATAATATCGGATTATCTCTTCAATATCTCTAATCCAATTACCAGATGTTATAATACAATACGATCATAAATAAATATAATATAAACAATGATATCAAATGAAGGTGTTTTACTAAGTATTTAATACAATAGAAGGTCTGACCACACATATTTGTGACTATATGGTAGGTTTGACCCATTTGGTATATTTACTATTTTTCGTGTTAGCTCTTGACTTGATACATACACATTTGTTGCTTTCTTTCTGTGAATCCAAAAGTATTTCTGTATATATGTACGTTTCTCTCGTGACTGTTACAATGCTAAAATTTAGTCTCGGTTCCGTACGGAATATTTTAAAAGGCAAACATAAATAACCTTCTTTGACAGAAGAATTAAAACGAAATCCTCTGTCAATATTTATATTTTGCAACGAAAAAGGGTGCGCATTTGTTTCAAGAATGTCCGTTATTTTAACGGGGGCGCGCTCCCTTGGGACATTATTGTTGAAAGATCTAGCTTAACTTATTTTTATCTTATGAATAAATAACCACACAATTCACCGTGAAACATTCCATGTGGAGGGTTGGCCTACAAAAAACGTCATTTAGTTGACAACCATTCAGTTCATTTTCGCCTTCTCAAGAGAATCGTTTGAAGCTTTTATTGGTATTTGCAATTCAAATTCAGAGGAATTGTGTAGAGTGATCTACATATTAAATGTATCTCAAAAATACTCTTAGAACTTCATTATGAATAACCATGTACAGAGAATTATTTTCTGTTTGTTTGTATTTGTATATAATAATTTGACTTTTACTTTGTTGTGAGAACACTATAATCACATTCTGATTAATAGCAAAATTAAGGTTGTTAGGACTTGGTTTGTTTGCATTTGAGTTATTTTAGAACTGTAAGTGCCTTGGCGATCTAACAACGTTACTTCGGAGTTACAGGTATGCCTATGGGAATAAAATGAACTCTGAAAGACATTATGTTTGGTGGCATATTAGTGAAAGGGGGGGGGGGGGGGGGGGGGGGTTGGATATGAAGATGTGTTTTTAATTAAGCTCGTGTTATTAAAAAAAAACGCGTTTTAAACGGCAATGAACGAGTTATATGCCTGTATATCTATAATTGAAAAGAACTTCATTATTATTTCAAACAATCTGAAGATAATAACATTGTTGTAATAATACAATATTATTGTTTCTTTTACTGTTCTGTATTGTTCATTTTTTCAAAACGTACGAATTAAAGCAATACACCATGGAACAATATATATCATAATACAGAGTGGGAATCGTCAGGCAGATTATAATTCTTCATTGATAACTTTGACTTGTCTTATTTGATAAGATCACACACCATCATTACATCACTCGTTTCCTAGCATTTCTAAATAATATCTCGTGTTTCATTTGCAGCTTATTTCAAATGTAAACCGTTGCCTTAAGATAATGATGATATTTGGGGGTTTTAGGTCCCAAACCCCCCACACCGTACCCCGTACCCACCCCCCGTTGCCTAAAGTCTTCAAAAAGCGTCGATATATAACTTGTGTTAAAAATAATATTTGAATATATGGTAATTTTACATTTGGTTACTGCTTGCAGTTAAATCAACTTCAATGCAGTTCTTTGCTTTGTACTGACAACAGACGAAAGAACTCGGTTACATCATCGAAGTTTGATATCGGAGCCTATATACCTTCAAGTTAAAGGCGAAGCTTTATGTGCGGTTCCCAAGCCCTTACGATGCTGTAAGAAATACGCAGCGTGAGCGCAAATATAAATTAATTCTATTTGAAAAGGAGACGAGTCGCGTACGACGTTACATATCTTGATTAGCCAAAGACTTGACGCGACACGACGATGTTAGAGCATGAGAATCAATTAGAGGCGCTTATAGGCTCGTTGATCAATCAGGTGACTTCAGCCTAGTCACGAATCGCCATAGGATAATTGTAGCAAGAACATTCAAAACACTACATGTTTATTGCACAGGAATTTTATTTTCCTGGATACAATGATACTACCTTCCACAGCTTCCACAATCAGATTGCCGCTTATAGAAAACATGGTATAGTAATGATTTTCACTTTTCATGTTATAGTACTTATGCGATTGATGACGTGATCCAGTGATGGCCTGGTTAATAGTAAATAAGCTAAACGAGTTTCGACCCCCCCCCCCCCCCTTTTTGGCACTTACTACCCTCTTGTCGCCCCCTTGGCTGCGCGCCCCCCTAGAAAATATCCCTTCCCACTTTGGCCCACTGGTCTATGGCTTGTTGACGAGATATGGGGACTCCACTTTATGACAGCCGAAGGCTTAATTTATTGAAGCAATTAGGGTCTTGGAACACGTGGTAGAGAAGAAACATATGGCGAAGTGTTTTTGCTCCCTAGTTGCGATGTTGCCAGAGCTTAGGTTTTTGCGTCGTCTAAATTTGGCTGAAGCTAGATCCGCAAGCGGTTGTTTGCTCCACGCTTTGCAAGTATAATCGCCAAATTAGTCCATCTTCATAAAAATGTGATTCGAAGGAGATCGGACCAAGTTCGACAAACCAATTTAATTAAATTTTGAAATCTCAACTTGATTAATCCACCCTGTTTCACAAACAATTTAAGTTAGTATATAACTAAGTAAAATGACAAATTTCCTTGGGCCACTTGGATTCTCGCAATAGAGGCAGGGGCGTCAAATGGCTTTTAATTAAATTGTTTGTCGAAATATTCCAGTGTTCAGAGTTTCCTGGAAGTTAACGAATTACTCACAAATGTACACGCACACACACATTTGCACAGAGAGTTTGATAATTTATCTTTCCTTTACTAAATTCATAAATGAACCCTTAAGTTATTACCTTTCAAAGCTGCCATTTGATGTATACACATTTACACATTCCTGTTTAAACACCTAACAAAATTTCACGCATTAAAAATAACAAAGTGTTTATATTTGAAAATGAAAGATATCACAGGAAGCTCATTTTCCTTTCCCTCTCAGTCATAAGAATCACAATCACCAGAAGCGAAGACTTTACACAATTTACCATTTATATTTTCAAGTGTAACTTCAACTTGTGTATTATTCTAGAAGTGGCCTATTTTGTAAACTTGTTTTCCTTAACAAAAGAAGCATCGAAGTGCGCTTTCAAATTCCAACACCGAAGTTACAAAGTAAATTATATAAAACATACAGATTATAAAGAATTGCATACCCTTTCCGTCATTATAGTAATGATAGTGATGTTAGGAATGTCTTTCTGGTGCAAATTACTTGTATATAATGTACCGCTTTCAGACATTAGCATGGTCAAGATATTTGATTATTTGGAAAATAATGTCAAAGGGCTGCTCAACTGAGTGAACCACGTAATTCGAATTTTGATTGTTAAGAAGAAACCTTGCCCCTTCAAGCTTTAACAAAAGATTGGAACCCTCATCAGTTGGTGGCAATGAAAGCAACAAGTCAAATCAAAGCACTTGGAGCCACTACTGAAAAAGTTGCCGCCCTTCAAAGCACTTGGAGTTACTCCCGAGGGACTCCTTAACCGTGTGACCTTGAGCGAAGGGATCCCCGGCCGGGCGAGGCTAATGGCCCCGCCCCCCGTGTGTTTGCCCAGCTTGTGAGTGTCGGCGTCGCCTCACTAAATGGGGTCTTAGGCTGCTCTTGTCACAGTAGTCGCGCAATATATGTGCGAGCACGAGCGCGGGAAGCGATAGGGTGGGTCTCAAAAGGGTGGGTTCGTCACACACTCGGTATTTGTGATTCAATTAAACGAACTGAAGTAAACGCTTCTTACAATATTCCATGTTGTGCCTTGTTTGTGATCTGTATATACCCCATGAAGTGATGATCACGCCACCGTCCATAGTCGCCTCAAACGACAGGTAGAACTACTATGTATATATACATATTCCACTTCGGAACACCAGTTACTAAGAGCCGGTATTACAATCAACAAATAGAACAGTTGTAGCAAATAAACTGTTTGGAATAATTCAAAGTAGGTTTTAATCGGTAGTTGCCATGGAGAAACAAGTTATTTGGCCTATATGTAGTTACTGGGACATTGTAATACTGGACTGGGCCTAAGTATATTAGGATATACTAATCGGAGATAAATACATCGGAGCAAATACATTCCCGCTATTTGGTAACGAGCGTCATATTATTAACTCAAATCCTTTAAATAATTATGATATGCAGAACATTTGAAATAAGAAATAACACCTGAAAATGTGACACTACCACTTAAAATCTGAGTAGTATTTACATGTTCCCGCTTTACAATATCTAATTAATGGCTTTTATGCTTTCGGCTATTAATGTACTACTAATACACATAATGATTATTGTCAACGGCTATTATACTTGTGGTTATTATTTATTATTATTACCAGAAAAACAACTCAAATAACATTAATTCCTGTTCCACTTTTATTACCACTATTACTATTACTGCAATACTGCTGAAACACGGCTACTAGCTCTGTTACCGCTAATACTGTAGCTACTTTTACGTGCACTAAAATATGGTGATTATAATACATAATTTGTAGTAAGCGATGTACTACCAAAACTATTATCCCTATTACTACTGTAGCTTCTGCTACCGCTCCTGCATGTATTTTGTATATTATTGCTTACACATCAAATGGGCTTCACCATGACATAATACCGATGATCGTAAGTTTCACATTTTGATATTTTAGAGAGATAGCATATACATAAATCCAGTAGAATCAGTTCATAGCCTGTAAATATCCTTTATCTATATTATATTAGCATTAACAAACCATATTTTGAATCACAATACAACCCTGTCATATGTCCTAACTCTTAAATTAATTAAATTGTATTTTAATTCCCAAACTGATAATATTAACACGAATTTTACAGAATTTAGAGAAAGATCAAGATCTGAAAATATTGACAACAAAACCGTATTTTATGATCAAAAAGTGTCCTAGTAATCTAATCTTTTATAAAGCATGGTGTTCGAAACAATATACCAACATTCTTCATTTGATGTGTAAAGGAAAAGTTTCAAACTTAGACCCATTATAAAAATAACCATTGCAATTCAAACAAAAAATATTAACACAAATAAAAAAATTTCTTTTGCCTATAGAGAAACTATATGAATTGTTTGTACCTACTCCAATTTGATTGACAATTGTTGAGACTTCCCTACGGTATAGTGTTTGTTTTTCGCCAATAGCTGTAGGACCCATGTTAAAGTGACCACTGTCCCATACACCATGAGTTGGGGAGTATGAATACACAATTGCCTTGATATCGAATTATCTTCACAAAGCTGGTTCACGTTTAAAAAAACAATGTGCATGTACGTAGTTTCGCATTCATGGTTTATGAGACATTGATTGGCTCTATGTGATCGTTCAGGCGTTGTGTTAAAACAATGCAAATTGACTGCACGATTGCGTTCTATACAACTGATGTATGCTCATATGCTTCTACACATACAAACAATATGCGATTTAATAAAGGCATGTCGTATGATAGGCTAACTCAATAATATAAGTAACAGTAGGGCTGGATTGTTGTGACCGATTACATCTATCGGCATCTTTTATCGTACCTACTCGCTATATCTATCATGCATATTGATGATATTCCATTCCATATAACAATACACAATGAATGTGTATTCTTGAATAAAAAGTCTTCATGACGTTACCCAATTAAGAATCGTCACATTGTGAATTAGTCAAAAATATAACTGTACACAATTAACTGTGAAATATGGCATGCAATTATAAGTAATATGTTCATTAAAACTTTTGTATTTGGGGTCGAAAGAGAGAATTCAAATTGTTTCAAAACTTTGACGTACAATCTTTAAACATGAAAACGCTGAAGTTTACATTGAAACGTTCGGTACTGGTCAAGTTAGACAACCTGTGTGTATGACTATTGGCAAGCCTTGGCTATGACGTGTTGTATTATAAGGTGGCTTATGGTAGCGTCATCTTATTGCTTCTTAAACATTCGTAGAACCTCTCACTTTTATAATCTTATAAGTGCTGACTTACAAGAACTGAATCATTGCGATGAATTCAAAACATGAGTTATAACATTTACCAAAGTAAATAGACTCATCAACAAGTGTTTTTGGTATTCGTGCACCCTAAATCGCAGACAAAAAACTGTTACTTAAAATAAATCTATCTGAGATCAAAACTCAATTAAACTATAAGAGGAAGTGAAAACGATAATGTTTTCAATACTGCGACTCACCCACACGTCATCTCTCACCCTCTAACAACCACACCCAACCATGTTTTGCTGCCAAGTTATGAGTTTCATGAACAAATATAAAATCAGTTTTTTGTATCTATTGTCAAAACTGATTGATGAACCCTATGTGGTGAGTTCGGGAGTTTTGTAGGTCTCGTCAAGAAAAACAACTTCGTCAGGTACCATTACTGTTGGGGATGTCGAGAAATGCATGCAAAACGGATTTTGGGTTTTAAGTCCAAAGTGATCAGTATACCCTATGGTGTGTGTACAGAAATTTTGTAGGTCTCGTCAAACAAAATACCATAAATCTCCGAAATGTTGAGAGATGCCTTTAATATCGAAACAATGTTTTGTCCATTTGTATGGCATTGGTAGGTACCCGAAATAAACGATTCACAAACGTCAACACCTTATCAGATACCTATAATCAATTCTAAAAACCGACTACTGAAAGTATCTCTGATATCGGACATTCCGTTCTCGAGCGCGGACATCCGGAACACATACGATCAAACTCAATACTTCGCCACTTTCTGTGGATCGAAGTAATAACAACTAAAATCGTTTGGCGCCTCACGTTTACTTGCTTCTCGTCATACCACTGAGGCGGGCTTCACAGTGTAAGAAACAGTGTTAGAGTCGTCGTACAACTTCGGTATTGCTTCCATTACGGGTGGGTAAGTGGCAGCCAACCAGCGGCCGTGACTAATTCAAATACCTGCTCGGGTTGTCCGAGACCGTAAAATTGCTTGATGACGAAAGCATTACCGAAGTTGTTGTACGACGACATCATATACGCGTGCGCCATGCAAGACAACCTTACTGATTCTGTCGTCATAGACGCTGGAATCGTGGCCAATCATCGATCAGTATTTTAAATGGGGAACATGCATAATTTTTTTCTAGCATTTTACTAGATTAAGATTAACGTCCTGAATACAAAAATATTTTATTTCGGTGACAAAGAATTAAGTTTCATTTATAAAAACGAGCTGAAAGTTTCACACATATTTATGGCGGGAAAAACGGGGCATACGTCACTTGCCATGTATCAGCAATCAACCAATCATAAACTGATAAATAAAATAACGCTTATTTGGAAATTATCATATCCAAAATCATATAAAAAAGAATTAATGTCTAGTAAGCGTAGTAATTAATTTTGAAGCCCAGTTACTATAAAAACAATAATACCAAACCTATTTTCATAGAATATCAGTAAATATTGGGTGTTGTTATTCATATAAAGCAGACTTGACAACGGCTTGCGTAAAAATTTTGACAAGGTTAGCTTGATGACCTTGAAAATGTGATTGTTTCGTCTAGGAAGCGGTGGCAAAGTCCAAGGAGGTTATATGCAAAGTCATTCATATAAGCAGTGATTTTCATGGCATGTGACGTCACATACCGTTTAAAAATAATAGTGCGGGAAACAGATAATCAAAATCTTTGAACATGTATAGAAGTATAATGAGTTAATTTTAAAACTTTTAAATTAGGTTTGTGATGTCTTTAGATGAATAACAATATATTCCACGTACTTTCAGAGCTGTAGAAAATTCATGCAAGTTCCCTATTGTGGCTCTCCAATCGGCCACAAACCACTCGTCTATGACGAGAGCTTCTGGTAGGTTATTAATATATAAAACAAACAGGACTGTTCTTGCAAAACAAATATATTTTAATTAACATCTCAAGGTTATTTCGGGACGCGTATATGATGCCCACTTTCGGAAAACCATTCTTGAGATCAGTAGCTGTTTAATTAGTGTGCTCTGTAACAGCCAACCTAAATTGAAGAGAGTTGTAGTTACATCACGTCTTAGGTTCATTCGATTCGGAATTTGATACGACGCCCTCGGTTGTTGGCGTCCGTCTGTGGCAATCTCCATCGCTGGAGGCTTCTTCTCCCTCGCTCGCAAACTACCGGCTAGAGTTGGCAAACGTCTGGCTGCCCTCTATCGTTTCATATTCTTTACACGTCCGTAGAACACAAGGAAGCTCAAATTGCAACACATTGAAGGGAGGCATCTCGCTTCAGCATAACGCAGATAGACATGTGAGAACAATGGCTTGACTTGACGGAAAGGCTAAAACAGTGAGGTTTGGTTTACTTCTTAATCAACTCGACCAAAAAGCTAGGTTGTTGTAAGAGCCAATTCATGCGCCGCTTTAAATTTGCGTTTATTCACTCAGCTATAGTTTCAGTTACATGTAAATATGTAACTGACGTGTTTTCATCCATAACCTGGAGTACTGTGTTAGTTCAGGCGTTTTGCTATACAATACAGTCCAAAATTAAAGGCCTATCAGTTATTTCTATTTTATAACGTGTTTTCTGTTGCTTTTTAAGTAACTGCTAAAATAAGTAAAAATATTAAGTTAACCAAAAAAGAAAAATCCACTAGAACGTAAACAGAACCCACACCGAATAAAATACAGATCTAAACTTTATTCAAGCTAGTTGTACAGAATAAAGTTTTGTATTTTTATAGTTGTATAGTTGCAATAGTGTACATTCTAAAATCTCAATCAGAATATAATCCCTGCCATAGTACAAGTCTATCGTACAGATAACCGTGATATCAATTCCAACACCACCATTTTGCGCTAATGATAATTTGGAACTGTCATACACAATTTAAAACATCGCAGCAAATTATTGCAAGCTTGTCATTTAACACTAACCCTGATTTAATGCGTTCGTAATGGACAACATCACTGTGACACTGCAATACTGTTATGTCCCGGATTGCAACCTATCGTAGTCAGTACTCAGTAGTATGATCAAACTTGCAACACCGCAATTTACGATTAAATTTAAAGTACGAAAACAATATTATAACACACAGAATATATTATATTATATTAGAAAAAATATCTCAAAACTGCTCAATCCAGTTTGAAACCATAACTTATTCCGATTCTTTGTTCGCCCGTCCGGAAGTCTATATTTCAATTTTACCAAGATTCGGGTTAATTTCTCATATTGTCAGACAAGATAGAGTTAAAAATTAAGCTTTTGGTTTGTTAGAAATAATTTACGCTACGCTATCCATTGGTCGAATTAACCAGTATTTATATAATTCTAAGAATATCACTCGAACGATATCCGATCAGCTCGACAAACTAATGTAATTACATTTTTTAAACTCAACTTAATTAATCCACTCATTAGAAAAATGCGTTATTGTACTTGAAACAGTATATCTAAAACAATGTTAATAATTAGTATTATAATAACAATTCTCAGTATATGTTATTTATATATTTATTTATTTAATATCTATCCTATTGACATACAAATAAGAAAAATAAATATAACTGTGTATAGAAGATAAAATGGAAAACCATAAAATAGCAAGAATAACGAAACAACAAAACAAATGATTTATATTACATTATTTTCAGAGTCGATATAGAAGTTTACCCTGGTATTTCTAATACCTCTATATACAAAGGTATCGTAATGAGCGAAGTGATGATTTCAACGCAACCAATTCACCTCCCTCCAACGTCCACGTAAAAAGGAGGACACCATCGCCAGTGTGATCGTAGTTAATTAATTCTTGTCGTTCTATGTTTTATTTCTTTGGGACAAAAGCAGTAAAAGTTGGGACCCCAGTGCGAATGCTGTTGAACATCAAGTCGCCAGGGGAGGGGAAGATGGTTGATGGACCAATCAAGCACATTGTAGCTATATAAAAAGGTTGCACAATCTACGGCTAGTGTAACGATACACATCCCAGGGGAATGTTTGCGATATTCACTGCTTTCCAGCCTCCCTCGAAAAACTTCATCTTTCAAACTTCTTTGGACAATTTTCTTCTATCCTCTTCATATTTTTTGTGTGTGCGTTGTCGTAACAAAGTTGCTGACTTCTTCACAAAAATAAGCTCTGGAAATCTTCTAAGACTAGTCCGTGGGAAATAATAGAGGCCGATCTTGGGTCGTACTCGGAAGAAACAGAGAAATGCCTTGGGAAACTTGTTACTGTCAAATGCTTACCTAACAAGACTACAATTAAGCCAAGGGAATTCCGTACAGAATAACAAATAAGAGTGGTTTTTGTGAGTTTAATCAAATTGGTGGTTCTTTAAAAATTAAAGAATCAAGGAAGGGAAATGTGTTTGTTATTGTTATGCACTTGCAAAATCGTGATACAATATTTTTGGGCTTGATATATGTATGGTATCTATTCCTTTCAGCACGCTTATCATCAAATTAATTATTTGAAATGGGTATGGAATAAAAATAGACACCACTTTCAATTTAGACCAAATGACCAAACCAATTTAAAAAATCTATACCATTTCTTTGGGTTCAAATATGGATAAATAATTAGTAATATAAACCATTTTCAATCAATCTATTCCAATAGGGAAGGCTCATAAAAAATAAATATTCCTCAAAGTATCTAAAAACAGAAGGCCATTATCAAAAAGTACGGGCTATATAATTTTTATATCTGAGAAGTGTATATTTCCAATTCTATTAGCTTTTAAAGTTTGAAATTTGGAACTTACCGCTCCGTAATTGAAAAACGGCTCGTGACGTCATAACTCTTGTCAACAACTGCCTCCTTGAAGTATTCTTAATAATATCAAAGATATTAAGTTGGACATTTTACAATATCTAGGATGCAGTGACTTTACAACAATGTCTTTTATACCACTGTTTTCTTCAGAAAATACATTTTGATACAGTATTTACCAAAACGTGTTTAAAATAATGCAATTATTTAACATATTGTTGTAAATTAATGTTGAGCAGTGTTCATTTACTAACTAGAAATAAACGTTGATTCAGTTAAAGTCTTATGAGAGCAATAATCTACTAAATTGTGGGATTTCAGTACTATTTGTATGATATAAAATGATTGTTTCCAGAGTTATGACGTCAGAACCTTATAATCACGAGCAAGATGGCGCATGTCCGTTTCTGAGCGTGTTTTGACAGCAATATCTTTGACTTGCTGTTAAAGCGATGTTAATGCACCTTTCGAGCCGAAACCAATTAGTTCCCGTTTATTTTAACTTGAGGTAACCATTAAGCAAATAAAAAAAATGTGTGAGCCTTCCCTATTCTGCACGTCAATGTTCACCTAACCTGCGGAACTCCGATTTCGGTATTTTAAAATTGTTTTAAAATCTGTTTAAATTCTCCCGAATGTAAATAAAAATGTGTCATTCTGTAGAGAATTTTGGGCTTCTTCTTACAAAACAAACAAAATGTTTCTCTGTCCCAATCAATATTTCCTGTTTCATATAATCTTAATTACTTTTTGTAATGTGAAGTTGATAGACACATTTACCACCTAACTAAGAACATAATATGCAAAACATAAACAAATATTGGAATAAAAAAAAGACGTTTATAAGTAAGAGCATAAAATTCTCTACAGGACGACATGTTTTGATTTTCTTTTGAGACAATTTAAAACAATTTATAAGCAACTTTAACAGACTGAAAGCAGGTGTTCCGCAAGGTAGATGAACGTACAGCTTTAATTTACTAGGAGACTGTGAGTCATGACAATTGTTGGTTGATTCGTAACAGCACTGAATCTGTAATCTTATTCAATAGGCACCAAATAATTGTTGAAGGTGTGATGTGCGTTTGGTAATGTAAGCAAGTGTGGACTATTAAGAAGTCCATACACAAGTCTATGGTCTAGTTAAACTTGCACGCCTTCTAGAAATTTGATACAGTTACTTGACAGTCACGCATGCACCCAAACGTTATATTGTATACTGTGACCTAACTTCAATAAATTGAAATGAAATATTAATTTATTATTGTTAATGGAACTATTCCTTCTATGTGCCAATAATCTACAAAGAACTAATTATCTAAAACCGCCGTTTCAACACATTTCTGAAGCAAGAGTGACAAACTGGTCGAGTCATTCTTCATTCAAAATAGACGGACATGTGAAGAGTGAGCCTGGGTCTGCGTGCGTTCAAAATTAAACATTGAACAATTTTTTAACAACACATCAGTACCCTGTATATTAAGTTTCACATTCACGTCACTAAAAACGTGTAAGTCAAGATGAAAGTTTAATGGTTTATATTTTTCACATTGAGGTGTAAAACACCTTTGTTCCGTGATCTAGTTTGTATAACACGATATGTTGAACAATTTATGGTAAACACATTTTTAGTGCGTTTGTGATAAGGAAAAATGTATTTCTGTTAACGGAAACTTCACAGACGGAGAACTGTCCAGTCCAGGTATCTGTTAAACGACCTTCACCGCATATACATAAACGTATGTTGAATAAATGTAAAACCTACGAACTTTTACAATGTCATCTTGCATGCTAATAAGTTGTTTTCATAACGTGAATGTATAATACACTAGTAGACTAGATCAGTTTTCAAAAAATGTGTCTCCTTCTCGATATTGGGGTACCGGGTTGTTAAAAGCTGCCAACAAGGTTATTCTTACTCAGGAGAATACCCTGCATTCGAAAACCATTGTTGGCAGTTTTTTGTTTGAGTATTTCAACCCCAAACACCCCAAACACCCCCTAAAAATCAATTTTTACGGAATTATCTTTAATAATTCATAAGTCCAGAGAAAATTACATCAACATTTATCTTTAAAACTTTGTTAGTAGAAAAATGTACTGTTAAGAGTTTGGCTATTTCAGATTTTCAATTTTCATCGAAACTGAATAAGAAAATGGCTCTATGACACAAAATATTCAGTTTTTGTTGAGCAGCAATGAAATGTTTCACTTTATTGCAAGTAAACGGTAAAAAAATGGAGATATTATTTTTTTCCGAAAACATCATTGACAATTCATAAATAGTGTACAATCGTCATATTTAGTCTAAATAATTTAGGTATTGTGTAGTAATTGAAAAAAGGTGGCAAAGTGTAATAATCCTAGGGGCAGCAGAGCGAAGCGGGGTCTCTACTTGAATGTACATCCGTGGGCTCCTTGATGAAGCGAGTATGGGAGTAGGCTCAATCGCTTCCTTTTAGATTATAGAATATTAAATTTGATAGTGCCCGGCTCAAATGTTAGACATTCACGAGCTGTACGCAAAAAATAAAATGGCCGCCACTGCAAGTGTTTTTCCCATTTATCTCCATAATGCAAAGTATTATAACAAAATTGAATATGACAAGAATTATTACTCTTAAAATTCTACACAAACATGATATTCACGGATGTTTATAGAATTTAATACTCACGTAGAACTTTAATTTGTTGCAAGTTAATCTGTACTAAAATGTACATATTTTGGCTCCAGTGGGCTTCTCAATGAATGAGAAATGAACTATGTGAGTGGGCTTAGTCTCTTCCTTTAAGTATATGTAATAATAATTTTGATAGTGTTAGGCTCAAATTTTAGGCATTCACGAGCTGTACGTAAAAAACAAAATGGTCACCTTTGCAAGTGTTTTTCCCATTTATCTCCATAATGCAAAGTTTTATGACAAAATTGAATACGACAATAATTATTTCTCTTAAAATTCTACACAAACATGATATGCACATATGTTTGTAGAATTTAATACTCACGTAGAACTTTAATTTTTTGCATGTTAATCTGTACTAAAATGTACATATTTTGGCTCCAGTGGGCTTCTCAATGAATGAATAATGAACTATGTGAGTGGGCTTAGTCTCTTCCTTTAAGTATATGTAATAATAATTTTTATAGTACTTGGCTCAAATTTGAGAGATTCACGAGCTGTACGTAAAAAACAAAATGGTCGCCACTGCAAGTGTTTTACCCATTTATCTCCATAATGCCAAGTTTCATGACAAAATAGAATATGACAAGAATTATTCCTCTTAGAATTTTACACAAATATAATATTCACGTATTTTTATAGAACTTAATTGTTACGTAGAACTTTAATTTCTTGCATGTCAACCTGTACTCAAATGTACAAACTTTTGCTCCAGTGGGCTTCTCATTGAAGGAAGAGTGAACTTTGTGGGTGGGCTAAACATTTTTTATTTATTTTGGTTTAACGACGTAATCGACAACGAAGATCATATGACGTCGGGTGTATTTGGAGGAAAGTGTCAAGAAGGACGTAGCAGTCCCTGGGCAGGTGGGTGGGCTCAATCTCTTCTTTTAAGCTTTTTGCCTGGGAATATTACAAATGTGCTTTATTTAATAATTTGCTTAGAGTGTGACAAATCCAATGGTGGAAGACATTGATAACTTAATTCATCAATCTGGCTCTCAGGGGTAACCAAATTACCGAGATTGTTAAAAATTATTGCAAGCCGTGGTCTATTTTTTATGAAACAGAGTACTTATCAACATTTATTTTGTTTTTAAATTTTGTTCTGTAAACAGTCCTAACCTTACGAGTTAATAACAGTTAACTTTATGGCTCTACCTAGAATCAATAACAAGGTACAGTTAATTCATAGACACAGTGCGTACGCGAAATTCTGACAATGTTTAACTTTGGGGCGTTGCGACGCCACAATCCCTTCCGATATTAACATATTCCATACCAAATAATGAAATAAGATATACATTGATTTCAAAAGTTAAAAACCATTAATCCAATTTCATAAATATAGCCCTCAGGGGTAACCAAAGTCTTCATATTGTTAGAATTCTCGCTGAGGATGTCTATTTGTTTTACGAAACGGAGTATTTATCAATATTTCTTTTGTTTTTTATTTTGTTTAGGTAAACAATCATAACCATACGAGTTAATAATAGTGAATTTCATGGCTCTACCTAGAAGCAATAATAAGCTAGAGTTATTTAATTGACAGAAGTGCGTACGTGATATTCAGGCATTGTTTGGCCTTGGGGCGTTGCAACGCCACTAACCCTTCCGATATTGACATGTTCCATACTAAATTCTTTTTTCTAAAGAATGTATAGATTTGAACGGGTAAAGACAGATTGATCCAATTTCATAAATGTGGCTCTCAGGGGTAACCAATAGTCTTGAGATTGTTACAATTCTCGTTACGGAGGTCTATTTTTTATGAAACGGAGTACTTATCAATGTTTTTTTATTGTTTATAATTTTCCTATCAACAAACTTAACATTTGAAAGATAATAGTGGCTAACTCTATGGGTTTCACCTGAAAGCAAGCACAAGCTAGAGTTATTGATTGGACACAATATCTGCATAAGTGAAATTCAGACATCGTCTGACTTTGAGGTGTCACACCACCACTTTTCCTTCCGATATTGAAATGTGCTATACCAAATAATTGATCTGAAAGTATGACTAACTTAATGGTGTATTGAATTTACAACGAAATTTGTAAGTTTGGCTCTCAGGGCTAACCAAACAAGTGCGATTGTTACAATTCTTGCTACCGTGGTCTATTTTATCCTGTAACGGACTATTACCAAATTGTGTTTTTATTTATTTATTTTTTTTTTAAACAAACTAAACATTACTAGTTACTACTAGTTAATTGCATGGCTCTATCTAGAATAAATACAAAGTTAGAGGCATTTATATAGACAGATGTGCACACATGGAATTCAGACACCTGAATTTGAGGCGTCACGACGCCATTTTCCCTTCCGATATTGAAAAAGTTCCATATTATACAATATTTTCGCGAGTATAGGTAATCCAACGGTGTACGGCACGTTTATTCATGAGCCATTTTTACCCTCTGGCTCAAAGTCTAGTAGTTGCATAAATAATATGCACTTTTGTTCTTGTTGCATCCTCGTTTTACACCCCGATATTAACTTTATCCACTTTTTTAAAATCGTCAACTGCATTAGTTAATCTTCGCTGAGTATATAAATAATTTGATTTGGTTTTATTGCTTAAATAGTGGTTTCTGTGATTTTTTTTCTTCTGGATGGCAAAAACCAACCCTTAATACGATTTAAGGGTGTAAAAGTAAAAATGGCGATTGCCAACAATGTTATTCAGATTCAGCGTTTAAAAATCTATTAGGATCACTTTGTTGGCAGCTTTTAACACGAGGGGCCCCAAAGCTGAAAAATTATTAAAACTAGTCTAGTCTATAGTGAGGGCGTACTTGTCTGTCCGTACAATGACGTCACTGTCGGTGGAGACTGCACAATGCTGCGCATTCGTAGACCTCTTATTATTCAAGTACTACATGTGCCAGTGACGTGGTGTTTGCTTTGGCTTTATAATATTGAATCAAGCTAGCTTCTGGATATCATGTAATGTAAACCTAGACAGCGCCTTTAAGAAATACATGCCGACTGAATGACGGAGTAGTCAGTCTCCCAAAACGTTGGTTTCTGTATGTTTCATACATTTAAGGTAGCCTAAATACAACGAAGGCGCTACACAAATGTTGTATTATAAATTTACCGTTGTAATGAAGTTTCGATGAACATTGATAGTATTAAGCACAGTAGCTGGAGTTACAAAATCGACTTATTTGAAGCTAATGTGAATTTCACCAGCTTGGTAAAACTAAAATTCGGGTAGAGAATAATATTTCTCTGTAATGCGGCTAAAGTAGCACGGATGCAAGGACCACATAAAATAAGATTTAATCTTCTCCACATGGCAAATTTTATATAACTGACCCAGATCTCACAACACGTTCGGTGCATTTCAAACGTTTTTGGTCCTGGCTCCGATATTGAGTTATTCAAGAATATTTTAAAAGTTTCATCGAAAAGACGAGTTGAGCTACCTTCCCCTGCTTTTTGTCGAGGTTGTGACTAAACTCAGAACCAGAGACTCTTAAAAAAAAAAGATAACTACTAAAAGTCTTTCTCGCTTTTGTTAATTTTGTTGCATTGCTCTTTTTGCGTAATCGGTGCAACTACTTCAGAAGTGGGAAAAAAGTTTTCGACATTACTTTGTTTTTATTCTTTTCCATAAATAAAATTGTTCCAATGCTGATCTCAGCTTCGTATTTACCGCTTCTGTCATGCACGCGTTGTCATCGAGAATCAACAGACTCTAGGCATGTTTGCATACATTCGTAAATACGTTTTTCTGCTCAGTAGAGTGAACTGTAGCCCTTCTAGTCAAGTTCGTTGAAATTGGAGATTAGAGTTTCCAAGAATCCAATATGATAATTACAAATACAAAATAATATACAGGTTCCAATTATACCTAGAAACTATAGGAAAGAAAAAATCAAATTATATTACTTTTGGACTGGGCTATTTCTTGAGCATGCGACTGGGACAACTTTGACTGGCAGCTTTAGTTCATCTCACTACAAAGCGCAATGCAGCTTATTAATTTAAACGAGTTTCAATCCATCAAGGTAAAAAGATTTGCAGGTATAACCGCATTATTATGAACAATTCATCTCTGTGATCACCGAGACATTATAATATGTAACGTAATGCAACTACAGTAAGAGGACCTCGCTAGTAGAACGGGTATCTATTTCACATCTCATCGCGCACATCTCTGTAGTTCCATTTGCACGTGACAAATATCATTAGAGGAAACAAGACAAGGAAACCTCTTGTAGCAGATATTCTCGTTGCCTTGTGATGAAGGCTAGCAGGAAATACACAATACACAATACTCCTGGGGATGGTAACTCCATGACTGACAGTCAGCGTTTCACCAACATTTCTATAGGAATTGTCCCCATGTTCGAAGTGAGTTTCAATTCAAACATCATTGAAGTAGTTTGCATGACGTGAATGTCGAGATTGTTGCTTACGGTCGTCAAAGACATGTCAGAAACAATTTCACGATTACGATTTGCGTTTGAATGAATGTAAGCCTAAACTTTCACTGACCGTTCGTGTCAAACAATAT
Organism: Isoperla grammatica; assembly: GCA_945910005.1. NCBI lineage: Eukaryota > Metazoa > Arthropoda > Insecta > Plecoptera > Perlodidae > Isoperla > Isoperla grammatica. Next base: position 38,553,109 of record OX246737.1, on the reverse strand, counting down.
TAATACTCACCGGTATTCGCTTTGCTTTTCAACCTCGATGCATCCCATTTCTACCCCCCAAAGTTGCGGTTTCTTGAGACTAAATGCTCACAGTCTTAAAATCGTCCCCCCCCCCCCCCCCCCCCCGGCCATTCAACAACGCATCACCTTGAGTCTGTTGCTGTGAAAGCGCTAATTACAACAAAACTTTGATTAAAAACAAATTGTTAATATTTTAATGTATTATTATGTTAACTAGACCAACCTCAAAGGGAGGGGAGGGGGTTTAATAAAATGCTAGGGTTGTAAGTTTATAGTTTTAATGGCTTTATCGTTGAGGATCTATTTTGATAACACAGATAAGCCCGGAAGTATTATTTGACCTTGACCTTGAACCTGGACATTGACCTTAAACTAGATCGTACACGGTGAATTGAAGACTCCGAGGAAAGAAAACAACAAGGGGATCATTGACCATGTTTATCTCATGATTTGAATACGTTTATTAGAGGACTACTGGTACTTTAGATTTATATTTTCATTCGACAACGCCAAATCGATGTTGTCCGGTGGATGCTGTAATAGAAGCGATAGGTTGTATATTACTGTATTTGATAGAAGGTCGTCATTGTTTTGGCACGTTACCGTAACAAATCGCTACATAACAAAACGAAATAAAACAAAAACACTGACCACGTAAAACATTTAGCGTGTGTTCGCGTAATTGTAATTTAATTGCTATAATAATGGAAACAAATTACGGCAGTTACTAATTAACAAGGGAGCATTAATGAATAAATATACATGCATATTAATTTGTTTGTTGAATTTTATCCGTTTAATAGTAACTGAAATCTAAACAGTAAAAATATTTGATTATTTGCATGACAATGATGATATTCAATTTGAAAATACGTGTTTAGGCGGAGGAGACAGTACGAGAAAGTGGGCTGTGCTGTGAGATTTCATAGGTGAGACGAGAATTGATGGACTTACCCAAGTGATGACTTGACGGCGCGCCACTGGATGCATAAGATGGGCGTATTTGTAAGCCCACCATTGACAGTAAAAGAAGTAAGATACTCGAGTATAGAAGGAAAGTATGAAGTATGAAATGCCTGGAGCGAGAGGTCGAAGTCAGGACTGCAGAGATACAAGGCGCTCGACTGACGTTGCGTGGAGGTCACAGGCGACAGTTAGCAGACACAGCGAGATTGGCGGTTTAGATATACGGAGAAAAACTATAAGAATTGTACTTGTACTCGTAAGAAAAACTGTATGATAGGCTAGGTTATTTGAGGAAGAAAACTGATGCAGGCAGGATGCACTGCACGGAGGAATAAGGTGAAATGTCACCACGAGACGAATGAGCTACACGAACCGTGCGTTGCGAGGCAAAGACAGAACATTACTGACTAACAACAACTCGGGACCGGCAGTGCAGCCGATGATAAGAGAAGGGGGTGGAGGGGTGAATCAAGTGACGTGATACTAAAATACACTACAAACTAAACATCGGCGCGAACAATAAGTTTACCATTTTCTATAATAATGCTTGGAATAAGAGAATAAATCATAAAATAAGATAGCCGAAGCGCACATTTCTAAATTTCTTTTGTCCGTGTCCAAAGGGAGCTGTCAGGTGGTTTAAGTGGAACATCAAGACTTCAAGACAAGTTGTTATTTTTGTGGTTGTTATAGCAACGGAGCATTACGGTGTAAATAGGTGTTAACCGAATACAGAGTTATATATATAAATAAATGAGTATTTCTCTTTTCTCTTTGAAAAATAACATTGAATGGTGATAGGCCACCACACCGTTAGTGATATTTTTGTGTATACAAGAAAATACAAAAGATTGGTGTTCGCAGTAGCGTACGCAGAAAACTATTTCGGGGAGAGCTGCCTAGAGTAGATAACTGGTAAAAGTGCTCAACCAACGACACAATGGGGGGTGTTGGGGAGATGTCCCCCACAATAACAGAGAATAATTAAAGCTGGGATTTCGGGAGGACAAGGGCTCCAGCCCCCCAGCCCCCCCCCCTGTGTATGTGTACACTGGTTGTTCCCCATATTCTAAGTTTTCCTAGTTGATGTATTGGTATGAATATCTGCTTAATATTAACACATTTATAATGAGTTCAATTCACATTATATTATTCAGTTATAATTACACAATTCACTGTTTCATTGGCATGTATTTTTAATACTCTGTGAAAAACATTTGTTACATTTTCCGTACGGGACGTGGCTGTGTACTGATAGAAAGATTATGCAATATGCATGTATACGTTTCCAAAGTTAACTTGAATAAAGTAAGAAAAGGCCACATGACGTCCAGTCCTACGCCAGGATTTGAACCTGGAACGCTATAGATCTTTGTTTCATGGATCGCCGACGCCTAGTGTACCATTGCTGTACTATCCCTATCGTAAGTAGTCGCATATGGACCTCAGATACTTATCTACTGCCTTTATGCTCACTGATTCAACGAAAATCAACCAAATTGGCGTTCTTTCACACATTCGTAAATGCAGTCTTGTAGTGCACAAGCCTTATCGGCCACGCCCACTGTTCCAAGTAACCAACCGAAGGTCGTATATGTTCCCTAATGCAACTGTTTCAATTAGATGGTCAGAACTATAGAAGTATTAAATAGAGTTGGTACGATTGGACTCAGCTATTTTGTAAGCTTGAAAATGTTTTACGTTGAGACAACTTTAGCTAGGGATTGAAAACCGGGCTGAATTCCCCACTCAACGACATCTGCAGGCCTGACGTATCGTCAACCTCTTAATCTTGTCCTGATCATCAGGTCCCGGATTCACAAGAGGTCTTAAGCCTTGTTTTAGTCTTATCTTTAAGACCGGCATAACTTTGAACGTCTTGTAAAACCAGGAAAATATCTTAGCTTAGATTTTCAAACATATTATTGGAATGTTCATTATGTTTTTGTTTTCACAAGGAATTAGTGACTTCTTCATGTAACCTGGGTCTGGTTTTACAAGAGGTCCTAAGTTAAGCCGGTCTTATAGATAAGACTAAAAAAAGACTTAGGAACTCTTGTGAATCCGGGCCCTGTATTTTATTCGTTAAAGCTTGTTCCAAGTTTGCGTTTCAGACAAAACGGATTAAATTTTGATCACAGACAAGGACAAAATTCATGTCGCTATGACGCATTGTTTTCGAGTATTTCGAGATGTACGAATCGCGTCTGCGTTTGACAGTTGCCACCTATAGTGACGTCATTGTACGGGTGAATGCCGACATTTCCGACGCGAATTTAGCTTGAATGAACGTCGTTCGGTAACAGCTGTCTTGATGGTTCAATGGCGTCGCTCGGTTCATACACACAAACACTTATAAATAAGTCACCCGAACACTTACATTCAACATGTAACCCTTATCACATTCCGATAGGGATAATAATGATAATAAGAGCGAAGCGAGCGTTTCTAATCTACTTTTATGGCACTCGTTTTGTTTTTTGAATGTTGTATTTCTTGTCTATCAAGTTAAAATATAGAACATCACACTTCGATGGGTGGATTGAACGTTATTTATTTTTTGGCAACACTGTTCAAGAACGTTTTAGTTACTCCAGAGTAACTCGAAGTATTTTTTAAATCAAAATTGTGGCAAACTGTGAGATAGCCATGCATATTGTAGTAATTTTAATAGTAGTTAATACAAAATTAAAATAGTTATTTTTTTTAATATTAATTTTAACGCGATCCTAGGTATTTGATACATAAATTACATTTGTATTGTTGTCAATAATTGAAGATACAATGATAACGAACAATCTAATCTATATGCACATTCTCATATTGACAATGGCGATAGCTTTGAGAACTTTTGGGCAGAATGCTCGTGGACGTGAACGTGGACGTGAACGTGCTAGCTGATATGAACGCATCACACAAAGCGTTTCCTTGGAACATCGGCTTTACTTCTCTTATTGCGGCAAAGTTACTCATCAAGACAAAAGACAAACCGATAGAGGTGGCTAAGCGGTAAGAGATGCGAGACTCTAATTCGGGAGGTCGCCGGTTCGATTCCGGCCACCGGCAGTCCTGACTGAAACTTTTTCCCGAGATTTTCGCGGCGAATGCTAGGATTGAGTCCTACTAATAGCCTTCGGACATGCCTTCCCAACTATCCGAACACCCTAATAACTTGTTAGTTACATGAAGAGGGGCACATCAGGTAAGGCTGGTGTGCACCCTATAACGGCTATTCCTCTGAAAAATTATTATTATTATTATTAATTGAGACGATGAGTTGGTGACATATGAAGATGACAGAACGCCATGACATCATTGACCATGTCAGGATACGAACGGAGCAGGACCACGGCGTAGTAGACTTATGTATAATCAGCCACAGCTATTACACCAGGGCCTGGATTCACAAAGATGCCTTACTCTAAGTTCCATAAGTTAGGCAAATTCTAGATACATAAATCAAGATAAATCATCGCTGGGTCTTATAACATGTTCACAATAAATATTATTAATTAAAGTGTTGATATTTTACTACATTTTAGCTTTATGACATTGCAGAACGGCATATGAATGATTTATATCATTAAGATTTGCCAAAACTAGGACGTCAATTAACACTTAGGCACCTTTGAGACTCTGGGCCCAGCTGTGTGGTGGTTAGGGTTACCAAACAGCCAGTTTAGGTGAACATGTATTTATGTTACTAGATCGTTTTAAATTAAGAGCTGACTAATAGTGCAGCAATGGAAAACTGACAAACATTTTCTTTTAGGAAGTATGATTCACGATAGCGATAGTTAAAAATCATGAGAATTTGTTTCAATTCCACAAGAGCTGCTGTTTTTCCAATATGGTTATTGGCATAGACAAACTACGGTTGTGTACAACAGCTGGGAATTGAGTATATTCTTAAAGATTAAATATTTTGATATTTTATATAATATGACAGAAAAATATTATTTTTAAACGCAACCAATTACGTATACACATTTTAAAGCTAGATTTATTTGCACGTTCCATGTAAATCTACAGTCTTAAGGGATTTCTCAATTGTTGTTGCGCATGTCCAAAGTTATAGGTAGCTGAAGCCCATACTATGTCGTTAGCTCTACCGATTAACATAACATACACATAACATAACAAAACATAATTATGTTGATAATTAGTTTCGGTGAGTAAGACGAGGCACTGTGAATCCCAAAAACGAATCTTGCAAGTTATTAAGAAAGTCTGTACTTTATTAATTAAATTGTATTTTGTATGTTAGTTAGCTTTTGTTATTACATATTTAATTATTAAATTATTTCATTTTTTTTTTTATATAAAACCAAGTAGGCCAAATAAATAACTTTTAAAATAATATGATTTCATGGTTTCACTTTAAATGTATCACACTAAGTTTCACACACGTTATACATATACACGTTTTATATATACACAACCATGTTTATCAAGCAAATAATGGCCAAACTTTACAATTCGGTATATTTGATGTAGAAACATTTACTCTAAGTTCAATTTGCTAAATTATTTAAAGTGCATCGTCTCAACTTTCATCAGTAGGAAATATTTTTACCGAGCACTAGCTACTATGTTTTTAACAAAACGTTGTTTTAAGTCGATTTTTCACTAAAGAGTACTTACTTGCACTTCAGAATAATAAACGCATCTTTTATAATTAACTTATTGAATAATTTAACCCAATTTTAAACACCTAACGTCATCACGAGACACATTTTCCACGGCATATCCAACAAAACAAAATAAGTTATTATTATATACCTGACAATAGAATGGCTCTGTTTCACATAACATCGTGTTGTTTGTTTATCCCATTTATTTAATTAAATAATCGGTTTTATAAAGTGTTATTAACATAACATATACGAACCTTTGACATAAATGTGGACTCATTTCAGTTAGAACTCTATATTCTCTTCAGCCATGTATACTGCACGTAGTCGCCATATTTAATAGTTTAAATAGACTGCAAGGGATTAGTTTGTACATCATTTCATTATAAACAAAAACATCTCTCTCACATAATGGAGCACAGAATATAAACCATACCGAGTATGATACGTCCTGGTTTGCTAACATAAAACATAATATAAGCTCCACACATTTGACTCTCATAGATAAATATAAACCGTAGGTACTGAAACAATTACAGCAATAGTAGAAGTATAACAAAAACGAATGCAAGCGGGTCGCAAACATTTGTGAAGTATTTGTGTGAACAAAGTTTAGTATGCCGTCCGCTAGAGAGCGAATAAACTGCATTTTAGACTAACTGTTTGGAAAGTGTTACTTACAACAATAATACAGTGGAAGAAATAAATACATATCCAAACGTACCCGATTTTTTAATTGTAAGAATATATGATATCCTGATGTATGAATGTATATTATACCAGTATCGAAGTAGATGCCATAAGTTATTAGCCTGACCTAGATACTAAGAACATAAGATCTGAAAAGAAGAAAGAAGATAGAAGATGAAATCTGGATCTCCGTGTTTTCAATAGTAGTATGTCAGTATTAGCGTGTATATACGCTTTACTTTGTTTCTTATTTTCATGTTTGGCAATAAAGTTATGATGGATTCATGTATGTATATATTTAATATATATAAATATATATGATAGATGAGATAAAGACCAAATGCAATGCTCCAAATGGTTATTATGTGCATCTGCGTCTCCGTGTAACCTTTTTATAGAAGATTTTGTTACGTAGTGTAACAGAACATACGAGGAGAAATAGTTCATATTATAACTATACTTTCATAAAATCTTAATCTTTATTAAAACCGTTGTCCTCATCTTCGTTTATCATTATCTATCTCTATTATTCATCCAATCATCTCTGACATACCAGGCACAATCACATCTACCTAATTAATAGATTTCAGTAGAAAAACATCTGAAAATGAAGTAAAAAGATTGATAGATAGATATTTAGGTTTAACGTCTCATATTTTTCCAACTTGGCTAATTGAGACGATGAGTGGGTGAAATATGAAGATGAAATAGGGCGGTGTTGGGAGGAAAGAGGCAAGTAGGAGGGCGGGAAGGATAAAGGAAGGGAGAGGAAAAGGGAGTTGGGAGGTTGTGGATTGCATTTCGTCTTCCTCCTTCTCGACCTGTACGGCTAGGGTGGCCTTACCAGAAGCATACGCTTCCACCGGCATAGATCCAGGAATCATCAAAGCGCACAAACCTGCCCACCACGAAAAGATAGCAGTCCCTGGGCAGGACGAAGTAAAAATAAATCAAATCAAAAAATAAAATCACAACACAAGGTGACTTACTATGTATATGTGTAAATCCACATACTGACTGTTAGACTGTTAGACGTCAGTCAAAAGGCGTGTTTTGTTCGAAACCAATTAACAGGATAGACGTTTACACACGTAAATGTGTTGACACATTTTAAGAGCTAAAGTTAAATAGAAAATTATCTATCCAGTTTAATTAAGTAGCCTATACATCCACTAATGGAAAGGACTCCGAATATATATATTATCTAAAGCTGAAAAACAAATCAAGCAGCGCGTAAAATATACAACCTCATTGAACCATTGCAAACACAATAACCGTGGATGAGAGGAGTTTTATGGCCAGTGCTTTTAGCTGTTGTACATCGCGGGTACTACATCTTCATCAGTGCATTGTTCTGCGCGATGCCATTGTAACTGAGTAGCTTCCAGACGTCAGAACCGTAATGGATAGAGCAAAGAAAGACCTCGATGGTGGTTAATGAGAAGACGGATTGGATCCGATTCTTCTAGTGCTCGCTACCGCGATGAGAAATTTATCGAGCAACTTCAACTGGATTAATGTGGTAATAGCGTTATCCGAAAGATGGAGGTCTCGGAACATATTGGTCTATTTTCTTCAGACTTTTTCTTGGGGATAAAAGAGATGTGTATTTCATTAATTTGGTTTCTTAATAAATTGTTTTACCGTTAAGTTATGAGTGTGTTTCTTTAATGAATCTGTCGTTTTGGTCGAGCGTGCTCGGAGAGCAGATAGTCGACTGAATAAAAATGCTCGTATAGACGGGGAGGGGGGGGGGGGGGGGCAACCGATCAGAACAGCACACAACACAAGTTCGTAATGTCTATGTTATTGAGTTTCCATATTAGATCAATTCATTACCCACCATTAAAAATATGAGAATGGGTTTAGTTTTATTGCGCCCTTATAATAAAAAGATCTTTATCATATGTGACTTTTAAATAAATATAAAAAGATGCCGCAAATAAACAAAACAAACGATAATTATTGGTGTTAATCTGAGTTGGTTTGAGTTACATAAATATTTCTATTGACATGTAAAATAACATTGAAAATTCAGTTTTTAGTTTCAACTGTTCTTGGACTTGGAGGGTTTTAGCTACTAATTAGATATTCATGAATCTGGAAATGGACCTTATAAATTGTTTGCGTTTAAAAGAAGTAAGTATAACGGTTAATTGCTATGCTCTAATGATTATTACTAATTTTATCTTCTTAAAAGAGATCGTATAATGAACTAATTAGCAAATTTCAGACCAACTAGCTAAGGTGGGTTTGCATTCAAATTAATGCAACTTTATAATGTCGACCTGTTTTTATTTTTCCCCACTGGACCCTTATTCTATAACTCCACCGAAACGGATTCGGTCGGAAATTACAACAATTTTGGCCGAAATGGAAACAATTGCAGTTCCACAACAATATAACTGACACAATAATTTCCAATTTGTATTGTTATTATTTCTCAATTGTTTCCATTTCGGCCCGAATCCATTTCGGGAGTTTTAAAGAATAGGGGTCCAGATTTCAGCTGTTGATGGATTGTGTTTATGGCCTAGTGGTGACTGCCGAACTTATGAGACGAAATAAGTTCCTACCCTTTCCCCTTTCCCCTTCCCACCAACTCTTCATCTAGGTCCTTCTCCTTGTATCCTCCATGGTATGACCTCAGGGCAGAATAGCTCCCGGTAGTTACAATAGTCGTTGAAGTGATAATGGGGTTGGCGTCAACATATGACCTTCAAGTTGAAAGTGTACTTGAACAACAAAAAAAAAAGAGAAAAACATTCTAGATTCTTTCGTATTTTTATTTATTACCTGCATTTTATCCTTCATATTGATCAGAATTATTTTGTACGTAATTCACCCTTTTTGTTTTGTGTTTTGTTGTTTTACTTCGCTAGATCGGGTTTTACAGTCTAAGATAAATCTATCCAATAGTCATTACAAAAGGCTTTATGTTTTTTGAAAATAATAATGATATTACGAGTAGTTTGACCTATGTTGACAATTTCTCACGCGTTGGATTTTACACACGTCCAGCGTAACTTCGAGGATCTGGTCTAATTTTGTTTTTAAACTGATTTCAAGGTTTACAGGATTCACTTGTGGAGTACGGAAGTCCCGCATGCGGTTCTACAGACGAAAATACTCTCACTTTAAAAAAAACATTGGGTTCTCACTCAGCTTTATATGCCAGTCTCAGTCGATGCACACACACATATATTTTAACAGCCGTTTCGAATAAATGTATACATTCCCATTAATTGTCAAATGTTTCATTCGTACTGAAAGTTGCATCCTGATGGAGGTTTTACATAATCACGACAAAAATAATCTCTTTTTGCATACGTGGCGACTGGTCTGTTCCCTCCCCCTCCCCTCCACCCCCACCTCCTGTAATGAAATTAGTGTAATTTCCGTGAGTGATCCTGTTGGTCATGTATTCACACACACAGTGGCTTAATAAGCGCTGCCATGTAAACAGGAGTCGCATGATTTGGGTGTGTTCGTCGCGAGAGCGGTGGGTGCGGCTCCATGAGTGACGTCACATTATCTACAAGTACAGTCCGTAACTCACCGGTGGGGGACACTGTCAGGATATGATGCCGTTTTAGAAACTTCTAACTAGAAACCAAGTAGCCGTGGTCTTCGCACGAAGTCCGAGTGCTACAACTGTTACTGCCCGCTTAATTAGGTAGTTAACTATATGTATTGGCGTATGATATGGAATGCCATATTTTCACTAATGAAACAAATATCACTATTATGGGCGATAACAACAGAAATATATCGATTCTTATACGAGTTGAATATGAAATAATATACAATTTCATTATTTGTTGGTGTTATTTTAACTGTTACACGCTTTGGTTCTTACAGAGCATCCTCCAGTTTTGTGATATTTGGAGTTGTGATGACTTGAGGTATAATATTGTATTTGTACGATCTACTATTTAACAAATAAGTTTATAATTAAAAATAACTTTTACTCCGTTAAAGAGTTCGTGACAACTTTAGCTTACCGAGTATTAATTCATCGTCATTGTGATATTCTGCACTTATGCTATATCATTTGTATTATACTGATAAGGAAATATGCATTAGTACTGCACATTTTTCCATTGCACGCATGTAAATTTATTTTAAATAGGCACTGAGGTATTTAATTACCACTAAATAGGGCAAATGAAACATTACTGTTGATACTTATAGCATTATTCAGTCATTGCATGTAGCCTTCTTAAGGTTATGAGCACAACACAAAACAACCCAAAAATGGGATTATCAAATTATTTATTTAAAAAGTATAACCGTCAACACAGAATCAATCAAGTTTACACGTAATTGTTCAAGTGTCTGTAACTCTTGGTACACGACATTTAAGTAATTATAGCGCAATAAAGAAGAGAAACTTTGAATTTAAAACATATTTTAATATTGATCCAGTTAGGCTCAACATTCTATCTCCAATGTGATGAAAATCTCAAATAATATGTATTTCTAACTAACACATTGACGACGGTAGAAATAAGTGAACTGTTTGTTCCAGGTCATACATCCATAGATCGCTTGTTTATTTTTATTCTGCGTCCGCTTAACATGACGTGTCCATTTGTGTATTGTTTAGATATCAGATTTCATGTATGCGGCCTAGCAAATCTACTCCAATACGTCAACAACGTCAGTAATGCCAAACACTAACACACAAACGCGGCTTCTCTTCGAGATTCACTTGTGCAGGGTAAATAGATATCAGGAAATGAACAAAATAACAGAAAAATATTTCATAAGCTGTCACATCTGCTTTAAATTCAACGTAACGATAGGGCAAGTCATTATCGCTTAGTTAATAAAGTATAGATCCAGTACGTTACGTAAGCATGATTACGTGGTACCTAGTTATTCAGCGGCATGCCTGATCAGTGGTAAGATTGTGGCACAATGTGCTCATTATCCTAGTGGTCAATTAAGAAGTTTGTGTATAACGAGTAGACCTAATGATGTAAAAATATTAATATTTCATTTGTATAGTAGGGCTGAAAATACTTTGAATTTTCGAAGCAACCAGAAGGTTTTTGAAGTATTATCAACAGTGGAACACTCATAAGTATTTGTTAAATCCGCGTAATCATTGGCGATGTACTGAATTGGACTTCAATCCTGATTAATTTTCCAGCGTGCGGTTTTAAAACTATACCACAGATAACACATTAACGTGTTTGGTATGTTTTTGGTTTTTATCTGTCACCACACGATAACAAATGTAATTGCTTTTGTTTGAAGCATAATTGAAAATATATTGGCTCATCAACGTGTATAGGTTTACTTTAATGGAATTTTGGGAAATGTGGTGGGCATTGGACGAATCATTCTACCCCTAATCATACTATCAATAATTCTAATAGGTTTTTGGCTCAAAACGTTTTCTGGTTAAGTGGCTATTCGACATTATAATCATACACAGAGGGAACTGGCATCACGACTCCATTCTATAGTTCGCATTTCTACCGCATGAGTGTGTATATTGCCACTTTTAACCTCGATGCTATCTTTCTTGCCATAACGTGACCATCAACGCAGAGAAAAAATCGTGACGTACGAATCTAAATTTTAACTCTGAATTGCGTTTTTTGATGTTGTGCTGTGTTAAATTTAATGGGAATGTCCTACTTGATCATTTTTGTTTGGTCTATATAGTAGTACATTTTTAGGATTTGGAACGCGTTTGAGTTTTCTCGCATTCATAGTGTAACATTAAGGTAAAATGAAACCGATAACAAATCAAATGAAAGATTGTAATGTAGATTTAAAGTGTTTGGGGATTAAAATGTAAAACTATGAATTATCAAAATAAAAACAAACAGTACGCATTTACTGCAACTTACAAAGCACATCGCCAATTCACATCGCAATCTTTCTGCAACCATCACAAAATGACCTCAATCGAATCTTCAAGCTCACACTACCTCCGAAAACCACAAGGTGATAAAATATATTACCCAACTCACTAATTACTTTAACCTAGTCAGTAATCAGACTTTGAAAAGCCGCCCGGTAATGATCTCTCTGAGGCTGGTAGGGGCGAGAGGGGGCCGTAGAGGGCGCCACTTCACGCACCAGTGTTTCGCGGCGCGCCTACGAGAGCGCGCCACTAGCTTGGCTCTAATCAACATGCCTGGACACTGCCGCAGCATTTGAATAATAATGCTCAGTCGTCCTGGATCGACAGCCACAATTCCCCACACGTCAGAACTTGACTCCCTTATCGGGCTCGTTCTCATTAGGGGTAGGTACTACCTGGGGAATACGTCCCACGTTAACTTGGAGAGTCGTACGTGTGCCAATGTGTCAACTGTTCAAGTTTGAAATTTAATTATTGCAAGAAATAGAACCCGTAGGATTTGAGCAACGAGCAAAGCCCTATGTCTGATATTATTTGAAACAAATAACCTGGGTTACATTTGTTTTTAGTTTAAGATATAATAATATGATTTTTTTCTATTATATAAGGTTAATAAATTAAATGGGATTTACATAAAATAACAATAACCTATATATTATTATATATAGGTTATTACTATATATATATTATATATTATTTCAACCTCTTTCACTTTATTTTTGTCATACACTTTCGCGCTATTCATTCCAATACCGGAAGAATCCGCTTTGTATGATTGAACTTATCAATAACACGGTTTGCACAAAGCACGTCTGTTAGTATGATGCCATACCTTTAAAATAGCACAAACTCATGTTGGGTTATAGTGCATGAATCCCACGAAAACTAATAAATGGCAATTTTCTTCAACATTTTAACTTCAGTCATAATCTATATGAGACTATCTACCTGAGAATTGTCTCACGGAGTCGCGGTGACAATACTGAATCTAAGTGGTATCTACGTGGTTATCGCTTGATATTGGCTGATTGTTTATCATTATTACTCACGTAGATTCTACGTAGATATTACATAAAAATAGTTATGTCACCGTGACAGCATTCAGTAAGCGCCCCCCTCCCCCTCCCCCCCCCCCCCCCCCTTGGCGTATATCAAGATGTCTTGAACAGCGGATATTACCCTCGCTCGATACATTTCACTTATTTCACCTAAGACACACTCATGCCAATATTCGGTTGTCTTTATAACACTTTTCTTCTGCGTTATTTAAAATTACTGACTTTCCACTATTCAATTATATGCACATGACTTGTGTTCTTTGACAGAAAGAGTGAGAGTTGTCTGGACGAATTTGACATCCGAAATATTTCATAGCTGACATTCAAATGACCACTAAGTAGCACACAAAACCAAAAGTTGACAACAATCATGAAAACCAAGAACATGTGCTATGAAGAAAATCATTAGATTTTCATTTTGTAATTGATGATTCAGATTCAGATTCAGATTCAGATTCAGATTCATTTTTTATTGCATTTTTAAGTTTACACTGCGATCGTTTAAGTATAATAGTACAATTATCTAGTATAGTAAAGAGCTAACATGTTTTAAGTGAAATTAATGTAGGCTATACAGAATATGTACAGTGTAAACTTGTATTGTTGCTGTCATAAGCAGAAGCTTGAGAGATCAGCAACAAAACATGCCTCTATACTATCTTATTTTGTTTACAATGAAAATTAAGATTAAGTTTGGTCTAGAGCTAAGACTATGTATAATGCTATATATAAGTCTTAATACTATGAAATGAGAAACTAATAGGGAATTAATAACTAATAACTAACTTGCTCTAATATACTTATAACTAATATTTTATAAATGAAAAATGCACGTTTACTATATGGCTTCATATTGAAGAGTTTTAATGTGTTTAGTGATAGAGATTAAACCTGCTTCTCTTAAAAAAGACACTGTGCAGCTTTATAACTCATGTATGATTAAGCCCAGTGAAGCTACCGTAGCGAACATCTATCTGTAAGGCCAATGCGTTTGATATGTTGACTCCAGTACACAACCAATGATTAATTATCTTAATCAAGAACATTTTGTAGGAATTGTTTTTCCTTCTATTACTTTCTATCCCAGACCAGTTTGTTATGTATTTTAACTAAGTAATTTCTCATTTGGTATTGACTTTTTAAAGGCATAGGATTTACTTTGTAAACACCTTTTACTCGGTTACATTGATTAATGAGTTTAATCTCGTTCAGTATTGAAATTGAAATGTTTTCAAGTAGATGCCGACAGAAAATATCAACTCTATTTAGCATATTGAACGTTGACACGTTTAGTCACAAATAAATTGTGTAATGAGAGAGTGTTGCCAAAACGACGCCTCACCCTCGGCGCAGCCAGCGCTAATTACCACTTGCTACTGAGCCTGCAAAAACGTCTCTCAGTCCTGCCAGCCTGTTCCCACCATGTCTTTGCTCTCCACAGCGGCCATAGAAAACGCGTTTGCTTGTTTGTTTATTAAATAAAGCATATGAGCGAAATTAACTTATGACGGAAGCATGCGTTTGCGTATTATAAACAAAAACCATCTCGCTATTATTTTAAAATTATATAACGCTAAAAAGTTGTGAGTTATATTATGGAGAGAAAACATAGTCACCTATCTGAAAAATGATTAAAATTCTTGAACAATTTAACCTGTTACTGAAAAGCATATTCTGGACGTTTATGTAGAAAAAAACACGCTTGATCTTATTTTCTCAGAATTTGCATGGCATAAAATAATCATGAAATATGCAACAGTTCAGAACCAAATTCGAAGTCTATATTGGTTCAAAGCGTTTGTAAATCAAAAACGGAAAAATAACCACAATTGCAAAAATCGCATTTATTTCCTTTTGAATAAAACTCACGTAATCAGGAAACATTCCTTTATAGAAGCACAAGGACACGATTAGATTTCGTCAGAACAATGCTTTAGTTATTTTAGTTACAGCTTTAGTTATTTTATAACTTGACAGTGAATTGTTGAGTTCCAGATAGTGTTGATAATGGCCTTGAATAAGGGATCTCATATCAAATGTCTGGATTCTTTCATTTGTTCATTTTCTTCGGCTGAGGTCATCACGTCTATGCTAGATAGAATGACAACTGATAGGTTTGTGATTGATTTGATATCTATGACGGGAACCGTTGTCTGAGATAAGCGCTTCGTAGTTTGACAGCGTACAGTTAAGTGGGCGTGGCATTGGTTGTTGGATCAGGACCGATGGCAAACATTACATCTAGGTAGTTATTTTTACAAGTGGGAGTAATTGAAAAAAAAAGCACATTTATAAGCCATCTCACAGCAATATGCACTGTTTGAGAATGTACGTGAGGAAAGATATGGATGTGTTTGGTTGGTGTAAACCTGTTATATTTAACCAAAATAAACATTTTCCACATTTTTGTCAGCAGAGTGATTGTCTTCATATTTCCGTTGCGAATGACACCAACACTGAAATTCAGTTACGCTTTAACTTCAGCGGAATATGGCTGCCGAACAAACTGCTAGTGAAGGTATCGAGTAGATATTGAGAGATATCTTTTTTATCTCAATTGACCGGTCAGTAATAAAACATGTACACAAATCTAGTTACAGTTGAGCAACTACAACTTTTCTGATGTTGACGAAGTAACTGAGTCCAGAGATTTGAGTTGTGTTTTGTAGGTGATAGTAAAGTGTCATGTTGAGAATCGAATGTCATTGATCGTTGTGACACTGACACTCTCACTCTCTCACACTCATACATGACCACTTACCGAAATAGAGGTAATATGATATTTTATTCCATATACCAATAATAAATAAAGACTGATTCATTAACCACCACTCAACCATCTGACCATACATGCGTCTACTCCCCCACTCACGCGTACACACACACACACATGCATGCAATTTTGATGACGTCACATTTCGCAACGTGGTCGCTCTCAATACATAGCCTGCAGGTATTTTTAGATGTGCTCGTGTGTATTTAATCCTTCTGCATTCGCTATCACTGCTTATAATTTGAATTAATATTGTTTACAGTTTATGATATATCATAATGGAAACCCTCACTTCCCTTTGGGCACGTATAATTTTTTAATTGAGCCAAAACAGTTTAATTAACTTTTCTTCTGAAAATGTGAATACATCAACGAACCTGAATTTTAAAGTTCAAACAATGTTTTCACTGAGATGCGCTCTCTTTTTTGAGATTGAGTCCTACGCTGTAATGTGAGATATTCTCTACATAAAGCCATAATTAACAAACTTGGAATCTTTAACCACGTCAAAGGTTATTTGAGATTGCACGAGATGCTTCCATCTTTAGCGAAAGCCTTTCATTTTAACAAAGATGGCTTCATTTTACACGTCTTCAAGTTCTGCCTTTTCTCAACGAAAATAGAATTTAACACCTTAGTGTCTAAATTTACGAAATATGTGGAATAATATTTTACATGCAATGTTTGAACTTTTGCAAAACGTATGTATACGTATACTCGGTGAATATCGGTGTGTAGTTTGACAAGAATAAGATTATTCAAGAAATTTGCAAGACCATGAAAGGATTATCTACCTCTATCTAGAGTTTATACAATTATTTTTTAGTAAGATTATCCAATGTACCCTCTACATATTTGTAGGTTTTTGTCCCTCCATTACCTTGATTATGAAGTAAATATGCACTAAATAGCATCAAGTACACAATACATCACATAATTCACTTCGGTGTTTGATCAAGTATGCACACCCATGCCTCCGACTTGAGTCGTAGTTTCAACAAACATCCCATAAATGTGTTTGCCTACGCTTTCAGCATGTTTACTAGTGCAATTTATGCGTGGAAATAAGTCACTATGAGTTAGTACCGCGTCAGGTCGCGAGGGGCGTGGAGCGTGGGACGACAGCGAGATTCATAGCGCTTATATCGGAGGGGAGTCCCGTTATCTGCAGGCTGCATGTGCAGCTGATGCACGTTACGTACACTAAAACATACAGTCGTATTTAATAACTTAGAATCGAACTATTCAATTGAAAATATATACATTTTGATTTTGTTTTCGAATTTGTTGTGCTATAAGGACGACATATTTCGATTTCTTGATAATTATGTATCCAACAAAGATAGGACCCACATTTTTTTTGTTTTCCAAAATTGATCGATGAATATAATTATTTGTATGTTGTATTAGAGGGCGCAATATTTTTACTCCGTCAACACAACGTTGGTTTATGAACGTCAACAATATACATACCGAAAATTAAATGAATTTGGTTTAAATTGACAAAAAAGTTTCATGTATTTCTATAACTTTTTTTTGCCTGTGACATTTGTTATGAGGTCATCATATTTAATAGTGTTTTGTTTATATAATATATACCACTATTTCTGTTCAGGGAATATTCTGGTATTTAGATCACTTATTTTAACATTTTATTTTCATTTGTTGTGACGGTCACTTGGTGACTGACTTAAGGTATGCATTGGGTTGAGCACTTGGTTAGTGCAGTGGCCTCCGTTAATATTGACTCAACAGGACACTGACTTTGTCATTTAGTTCCGGTCAGGGCCAAAGTCACCGGTGTATTAGAATATACAATAGTTGTGTTGAAATGTACTGTGTTTGCACTAGTCGACCAGTCCGGTCGCTGGGAATATAAAGTATGGAATTGTGAGTACTCTATCAATATGTAAACCGTGGCTTTGGAACCATAGCAACGTGGTACATGACAAGTAACATCTTCCTTTGTTTCCGACTGTGAGCAATTCGGTGGCTATAATAAATACACATTTATTTTATTAAATGTATACCGAACCGAAAAGGCGGCAGATTCAAAGAGGTGTTAAATGATGATAACCCGAGAGTATCTATGTAAAGGAGGAGATTAGCGTGGTTCAAGGAAGAGGAGGCCTCGTCGTCAGGATGATTACCATGATGTGGCTATGTAGGGCGGGTCAACATATTGCACGTAACTGAGCTACAAAGTAAATATTATACGGTAACTAGATCGCAACATTTGAAGTGTAACAATAACACATGCCCTAAAGTTAGTGACCAAGCTGCGCGCAATGACACATTTACCGGGTATCTGTACCAAACTTGTTGTTATACAGACCAGCAATCAAAGAAACTTCACCAACAAACTCGCAAACGACAAACATCTTCAAATTGCACCGCGCGATCCTTTATATTTCCAACGTGTTCTTTCTTTTGCATCGAATAACCTTAAAATGTTCATTGTTTAAACATAAAGCAAGATTTGTGCTTTCAAAAGTTGAAAAACTTCATAAGTGTTGTCCGCATCCTCGGCGCCTATTTCTGTTTACAACACAATACTCTAATGTATTGCAGTCGTTATGGCGTCGCCATGTTTCATGTGCAGACGAGTCTACAGACTGGAACGGCTCAGTTACATCCACAAACTTTTTTCATATTTTCCTTCTCTCATACTTCGGATATCGTGCTCATATATTTCTCATTTTTTTTTTTTCGAGGACGGATTAGGTTTGGATATTTTCGAAATGAGTGTAGATGATTTGGACTGGGAGGCACACATTAATAATATGATATCTGAGAACCTAGAGAGGCTTGATAACAAATTGCATTGGTGTTCAGTTGTCTGTTGCTATAAGCTTATCCATTTACTACTGTTCTTCTTCGTTTTTTTTTACGTAAAACAAGATGGGTTATGGACCAAGCAGTCATAGCACACTTTAGCTACACACACACATATATATACATACACGTTTTTGCTTGTTATAAGATCTGGCATAATTTATGATTTTTTTTAGATCTTGGCTCGTAGCTTTTGTGTGCCTATATCCTGTTTTCAAAAAAAAATATCATAAGTCACTATGGAAGATTAACTGGCTATTTTCTAGTTTGAATTTATCAACGGAGAAATAATTTATTTCATTCAATATTTAACCACTGTTTATAGACAAGACAGAAAGGCTTGAGTTAAGCTTGAAGAATATTATGATATCGTAAAGCATGAAACAATTATGCACGTGAGGTATTTTCAACAAGACGACTTTAGCCCGTTATGCCCAGTTAGATGACGTACGTGATTCCGTCGAAGCTCTTCTGTATCTACATTTATACGAGTTGTCCTACAATTCCTTTAGGACTCGATCTAATTTTCTCTCTCTAAACTCTCCTCGCCATTCATTCCTTCGACCTTGAGCACTAAACGTAGAAAATGAGTGAACAATGACGCATTAATAACCGTATCGTAAAGCGAGTGGTTCGAGGTAGTAGCGTAGCCAGGATTTGCGTCTCGGCAGGGTGGGAGAATTCCCAGGTCAAACTGGAGCACTAAATTTCTAAATTTTACACCATTCCATAAATATTTGACTGGCACACAATGTTAAAGTTGTGACTTTGTCTTTGTTGCAGTCATTGTAACGAGACACTAAATAAAGTGATTCTCGCAGTGACGCTGAGTGGGTAACAAATACAAACATACATATATTTCTTTACGTTCTATCAACAACTTTTTTACGCCACTTTAATCTAAATATGTAAATATACTTCATGTCGTCAAAGTTTGAAACATAATTTGTGTTGAAACTTTTAGTTGTTTCTTCAACCTGAGTGTTTCGTCTAGGCTAGGGGCAGCTGAGGACATAGATAAACATGAAACGATGTTCTCAAGTTGGAGGTGCAAGTTAGTTTCATCGTGATCTAGTTAGCAACCGTAGCTTCTGAAAAGTTTTTGAAACGTGATGTTTATGCTAAACTAGTATAACCTTCAACCACATAAACAAACACATAATATTTGTTTTTGTTCAAAGTTTTAACAGAACGCAGCCACAATCCTTCCTTATTACTGTGACAGCGCAAGAGAAAGGTTGAAACATAAAATTATTCAACAAAAGGTCAGTAGTTAAAGTACACGTTTTATTCAGCAATCAATCTCGTGGGTGGATGTGTTACAAAATCCAGAAAAAATACACTGAACAACAATGCGAATAACCACCCAGGTCTCTCACTTGCCGTGTGGACTATAGGGTCGTAGGAGCGTACTTGCCAATTAGAAGTCCCGGGTCATATTCCCAGCCCAAGTAAGTTTTTTTTCTGGATTTCCCAAAGGTCAGCATGTCGACGCCAGTACTACAAACGTCACATAAAACAATTATATTATGTCTGCTACTTGAAATATTTTAATATTAATGTCTGTAATAATACATAAAACTGAAAAGATTATATGTGGCATAGTTTGGGGATGGAGATGAAACCTTTCTATGTAATTTCCCACGTTCATTATTGTCTGCAATATGTTGCAATCAAAACACGATATGGCTTCAAGGTGTTTATGTCCGGTCATACACTTTTTCAGTATATAACATACACACAACATACAAGTGTACAGAGTACAGACTAACATACACCTTTGAAATAGAAACATTTGTTAGTGGAAGTAACAACATTATTTTTCCTTCATTACTTATCCAGCGCTTTTACGCTTTTTTACGATTTTTAACGCTTTTTTTTATTCACTAAAGGGCCGGCACACAACTTTTCCAAGAAGTGCATGATGGTGACAAACAATTTGTTAGGCGGTTAAAAAAATACATACTGTGGGACATGGTCTATGATATATTCAGTGCATTATCTTAAATACCATTTAGTAGATGCAACAAGATGTATAGTTCATGTTTATGACAGTTGCATCGCGTTCACTTGCAATTTGTGTCGTCATGGATAATATAATAGCGAAGTGACGTATGTGAAAACTATCAATCTAAATCTAGTTGCTGCATCTCGTTCTCATGTCTCCGTTATTGTGGTGATACTATCAGAGCGTCGGTTGGCAGTTGTTGTCAGAACACATTCCAAGCGAGGCTGATGCATTGCATTCAGGCGACAATAACAAGCAGGTATCGTGATATCGCACAGCAAATTCCGTTGAAATAGACCGCTTGAAGCGACCGTCTCTCGCATTCCTTGCTAACACAACGGAACTTCTATTAACCTGATTTATTTCTTACGAAACTGTGCATCCTGTAAAGACAGTGGGCCTTACCCTTAATAACGTACAACTACATAACAACGTTTGCATGCTTGAGTGATTTGTTTGCGTATTGTGTAACGGGACCTCACGGGATGACGTGCAATAACGGGTGATACTATCTTCCTAATCAAATAGTCGAAGACGGAGTCGCCTTGTTGGTCCCAGACTCTTCCCTAGGGAGAAGCGCCTCATCCCCCAGAATACTCTCCCTACTTTCCTCCTAAATAAGCAATTTCCTGCAATCTCCCACAACCGTGCGATCGCGCCACTTGGCCCGTTAGACAAGAGGTGTATTACGGCCACAAAGTCAATATAGGTAATGCAACGAATATAAAACACACCCAAATAGGTGGATAGGCGTTAAGACGTTACATTCTAATTCAAGCTTGCTGGTTCGATACCAACTCCACACACAATGTGATTGCTGGTATTGAGTGTGCTGCTGACAGTCCCGGAGATAACTTAGCTAGTTCGTCACTTAAAGAGGGGCATAATATATAGTTTAGCTTTGGTGTTCACCCAACAACAGGGATTACTACTAGAAATTATTTTTGTGTAAAACAAGACAGGTGATTTTCTTTCTTAAACATATTAAAAGCAGC
Source organism: Isoperla grammatica (assembly GCA_945910005.1). Lineage (NCBI taxonomy): Eukaryota > Metazoa > Arthropoda > Insecta > Plecoptera > Perlodidae > Isoperla > Isoperla grammatica. The sequence goes on along the minus strand of OX246737.1, from coordinate 38,531,245 downwards.
TGTATATGCAACAGTTCAACAGTTTCATTCCAATATTAACGTACATTCATTTGCACACACACACACCAAGCTATTGGTAATACAAAAGTTTAAGTTTTACATACATAATATATCACTATTATATGGTTTATATATGTTAACTCAATATGAGTATGTACATACTATAAAAGTGATTATTAGCAAAATATTAATTATTAAGAAGCCATATCAAATTATATTACCATAGTTTTAAATGGGATCTACTCTGCGACAAAAAAGCTAATTAAAGATGTTGTGCACTATTTTAACAAAAAAAACATAAAAATGATACAATACTCGACCAACATTTTGCCAACACCACATTGTATAAATGTCCTTCACCACGTCCAGGTTCTTCCTCTTGTCACGTCAACCTACGCGCTAGCATATCCGACATGATCGCAGCCACTCAGTGCATTTCACGCGGTGAGTATTTCACCCTTGGTTATGTTTGACGAGCTGGCGCCATAATTACCACAGACAATCACGCGCCTCCATTGTGGACTGCATAAAATATGGACGATCGTAATTGGCTTCACAACGCTCTGTTTGACGCGTTGATAAGCGAGCGCGTCAATATCTACGAACTTTCTGGCGAAAAGTTTTCATGCTAATACGGACAACAATTAACAACAATTCAAGAATGCGGATTGCAAAAATTGTTCTTATTTCCATGGCTATTATACTTTCCGACATTGTTGTATGCAGTGCAATGTGCGTTGCTAAGAATTTTCGTGGTCATGTTTTCAATACGGTCCGCCACCGTTACTAACACTTATTGACAGCAATAGAAATGTAATTTCTGCCTCTAATACGTATTGGATCGCGTTTACATTAGTATATTCGTGACCGGACAAAAATTTACTATAAGATAGCCACCTCACATTTTGCCGTTACTGCGTTTTAGAAAAATATTTTCGAGTAACTTTCGTGTAACTTTGCCAATACTTATCAGAACGCCATTAGATTAACATATTCGTGACCGGAAAAATCTGTAGAAAAATCTGGCTATCTCACATTTTGCCGCCATTTTGTTTCAGAAAAATATTTTGCAGTAACTATGGTGTAACTTTGTAACTTTTCAAACGATTTTGCCTTAAAACTATACACCTTCAATCCACATCGAGGCTTGTGGATGGTCCAAATTTCAAGTTGATCGGACTTTCCGTTCGACCGCTATCGACGGACATAAAAAAAAAAAAAAAACAAACAAAAAAAAACAAACAAAAAAACAGAACGAAGTGCCATAAGAGTCAAGTGGAAACGCTCGCTTCGCTCGCTTAATTAATTTGCATACACACACCAAGCTATTGGTAATACAAAAGTTTAAGTTTTACATACATAATATATCACTATTATATGGTTTATATATGTTAACTCAATATGAGTATGTACATACTATAAAAGTGATTATTAGCAAAATATTAATTATTAAGAAGCCATATCAAATTATATTACCATAGTTTCAAATGGGATCTACTCTGCGACAAAAAAGCTAATTAAAGATGTTGATTGTTGAGCACTATTTTAACAAAAAAACATAAAAATGATAGAACAATATTACTCTACCAACATTTTGCCAACACCACATTATATAAATGTCCTTCACCACGGCCAGGTTCTTCCTCTTGTCACGTCAACCTACGCGCCAGCATATCCGACATGATCGCAGCCACTCAGTGCATTTCACGCGGTGAGTATTTCACCCTTGGTTATGTTTGGCGAGCTGGCGCCATAATTACCACAGACAATCACGCGCCTCCATTGTGGACTGCATAAAATATGGACGATCGTAATTGGCTTCACAAATCAGCGGTTCCCGCCACTCATCCCACGTCACGGGTAATAACGGCCGGAATAAACGCTTAACGGATATATTTTTACAGTCGTACATTTTTCGGCTCTTGGAATTTATTTCCACGTGGGATATTGTTGCATTCCTTTGCTTTCTGAGATAGAATTGTGAAACGGGAAGTTACAACGATCTTCTAAAGAGAATTACGGTAAAATATTTAGAAAATTCAATTCATCCAAATGAATATCAATGCAAACCTGATGAAATACATTACCTTCATCGTAGAAATGGTGAATGAAACGTAGCTCACAATTATTTATTGATTACTATTGTAATCATTATAAGTTTGATATTTATATGACCTACCAATGATAGTATTATGTATTACGTTATATATTTTTTTTTTACTTCGATACGGTACCCATTTATATCAGATCACGCGGCAAAATATTGTTTTCGACCCATAAAATAATCTGAAATATGATATGTATAGGATATAATCATACTGATTCAATAAATATTGAATAAAAATTGTTTTAACAATTATTGATTATTGGTATTTGTTTGTATAAAGTGATTCTCATCTATTGACATGAAAATAGAGCCAGCCAGGCCTCAGTCTTGTGAATATGACTTAGGGTGCGCCTAAAAATAAAGCTTGTTACCAGCTTACTGGTAACAGGCGCGGGCAAACGGGTTTATTTCATTGGGGAAAACGGAACGCTGGCACGCTGGAACCTGATTCTATTGTGCATAGCTGCACTTGAAAGTATGGTAACATTCATGATGTAGTTCACACTGGCAAACAGCGCATGTAGCCAGCTTTCTATGTGCACGCACCCTACGTAGGTCTACTTCTGGTCCTGGTTATACGGTAAGCGTCCAGTATTGCAATGATGGGCTCATTATTGTTTTATCACAATATGCATGCGAGCATATGCAATTAAACCACAACATAATCAATTTATTTGTGCAATTGGTTTTGGAAGGACATCGAAATAGATAAAATTGTGTGGTTTGTGAAAACAGAACCATTAGTAAAATACATGTTTCACTTTAATTTTAATATCAACTGTGCGTTGGCTATTAATTGGTTATTATTTATGCCCAAACAATAATACACAACTTGCACACGTTTGTCCTCAAAATAATAAAATTATAATAATAACTCAGTGCACGGGCTAATTGGATTGTTGATTGCAGTAAAAGAAGGGCGGGTTCTGTTTACCAGTCATTCGTTTGTAAATAATGGTGATAATAATATTATGATTCTTTTATAAATCAGTGTTCTTCCTGAATTGGACGGCCATCAAAACAAATGAGTCTAAATCTACAAATATAACGTTGAAGAGTTACTATTGAAAAAAAAATTTTACAGTTCACACTCCATGGCTAATGTTTAAAAACCATCATAATATTAAAATAATGTGTGAACTGTGTAAAAAAGGGTTTTAAGTTAATTAATAGGTATAATGAATGAGTATTTAGATTCACCTTTAAAGTCCAACTTTGTAGACGTGAGACAATGTGGTAGCTGTCGTAATATCAAATAATTTACATTATTTGTATTTATTAGCTGTACTAAACTAAAAATATTATTTTTGAAACAATAACAAACAGATGGTATATTCGAAGAATTTGACAATTGTGCACCCTCCCCTAACCAACCCACTCCCCACTCGCCACCACAATCCACACCGATAGGTCATAGGTTAAGTGACAAGACAAGTACGTCTATCGATATAAAATATATCTGGCTTACATTCCTTACGGGGCAAACTTATATTATATTCAACAATAATATCACCTGAAGTTATAACTACGGAAGGAATTCTAATAATGAATTATTACGTTTTCCGTCCCAGCTACATCTAACTTTTATTGCGCTTGCTGTCGCAGTTTATATAATAACAAATCTAGTTTCTAGTTTGAGTAATAATATTACCAATAGAAGTGGAGCGTTAGTAAACATCATTTGTTCTACCTTTGACGTTTTAGTAAGCGCTCAATTCTCTGCTAGTATATATTACGTAGTTTGGATTTTATCTCTACACAAAAAATCAGAGGTATTCTTAAACAGATTATCAGGCGCATATATATATATAAATATTCATTATATAAGAAAAGCTAGAAAATCGGGTGTCAAGTAATGGAAGGCCCCTCTCACATCACATCTGACGCCGACTGAGCGAAAATGCTCCCAATTTTGGGTTACTCAAATTGGACGTGATGGAAGGAACACATTTTGAATACATCTCATTCTCTCCTAAAGAACTTCAATTCATTCTAACCAGCGCTTGAATTCCGTTAACCGAAATCAAATCAATGCAATCTATATCAAAATCGTACCACTCGGTCAGTGACGGTTGAACTGACAAGTGACGCGGACGATGGCCTAGCTAATAACAGACAACGCCCCCCCCCCCCCTCCACCCCCCCCTCCCCGACCAACCAACACCGTCACACACCACCAGTATTCCCAGAACACACTCAGCGAATATTCAACAAGCAATAAATTCTCGTTGGTAACCGTTCCACTGTCCTTGTTATTTGTGGTTGGTCAGAACCTGACGAATGTTCTTTTCGTGTTTTATTTTACAATTACGCAATTGCGTTAAACATTTTAAATTTAATTGTTAATGTATTCACATGGTTTAACTTATTGGTTTCAACAATAAAAAAAATACATTCTTTGTACCGTTGGGGGTAATTATATAGAGAATGAGTAATCTCAGGGCACCCCAATTACTGTCGCACAATTATTTCACTCCACAATATTAACACAGTCCTTCACTGGTGTTTGCTGTGACATTTAATCTAAAGTATTACAATGTCCCAGTAACTACTTATTCGTTGAATGGCTTGTATTTCTCCATGGCAACCACCAATCATAACCTTTGAAACCTCCAAATAGCTTATTTCATACAAATAACTTTCCTCTTTGTGATTGTAGTACCGGCCCTAAGGGCCGCATGCACAGTCGACTCACAAACGCAACCCCAACAACTCGTATGATACAGTTTGTCGAAGTGTAGGCCTGGGTTGCGAACCTGGCACATCCACCTCTCTACATTCGAAAATATTTCTTCGTCAGTCACCGTGACCAAAACATAAGCACAATTGATAAACTGTCATAGCGATATTCCTGGATAATTAAGTCCAAAAGATTTATTTGTATGATTGAGTTTCCGTAAGAGGTTCGGTAACAATACTACTAGTTCATGGTTTTGGTTTTTGGTTCGGATTGAGAAATGAATTCACATCTGTATAAAACTTCAAGAATTTCAACCATGTTCAATGCACAACAACCTTTGAAGGCTTATATCACATACATTAAGTGATACACATTTGAGTATTCAGTTCAAGCGTACTATTTATTTTTCCGTAACGGAACTCGGGTTCACTAGAGTCTAGACCATAGCCGATTCCCTAAAACATATAATAGTTTTTAGTAGGAATCACTGTGTCTCATTCGCCCCTCTTCAGTGATACTAGATGTATTTGGTTGTTTAAAAAGTTGGGAAGGAAGCCGTGTCTGAGGGCTGTCAGGATTTGCTTTACGATTGAGGAAAATCTCGACAAAAACTCCAGTCATAATTGGAGCTAATAGCCGGAATCGAACCGGCGACCTCGAGAATTCGTGTAAGTGTCCCGCGTGTTACTGCTGAGTCGCCTCCATTACCTTCCACCACGGCACCCCTACATCCAATGTGTTATTTAAAGCCCGCTATTTTCTAGCAATTTCATATAACGCAAGGGAGCTGCTATATCGCTCGCGTAACCCTCTCTAGCGGGAATCCGTTGCACTAAGTGGGAGCGCCGGGTGGGTCGGCGTCGATTCTAAACAACTTGCTTCGTTTATTGTGACGAATGACGCCGAAGACACAGGAAGCGGCTCTTACAGTTGTCTACAGTTCATTTCCTCTACTGGAGCGGAGCTTTACTCCGGTGTTTTTAGTATACTGTAAATTGTTTGAATGCACCATACAGCAGTAGAAGTTTTGCGGTCGCGGCAACCACAAAGGCTGTCTTTATCTGTGTTTATTACTGGGCTAAGTAAATCATCTGTGAAGCTTGAGTGGATTATATTTTAATATTACCGTTCACATATACTTTCTCCTCCATATTTATTTAAATCCCTTGAACTGTTTAGCGGGCCGAAGATCTCTGGAGTTCACCCTTTAAATTTGCCCTAACAGTTGGACAGTTAGACAGTTACTCTCTTGCGCCGGTAAGCCTTATAAGCGGTTGTCTTTTATTTCTTATCTCTAGCGTCTTCGTGCTCTGCAAATACGAATCCGATCTATTTCATGTAGTAAAACTGGTTGATACGCTTTGTGATATATTTCTTCAACTACAATATTTTTCAAAACAATTATTTTATACTATAAGACAATCAATTTTGTTTAAATATTTATATTGATTTTATGGATAAGAGACCAAAGATCATAGGAAAGAATAATCGCCTCTCTTTTTTACCAATCTTCAGCATTATTGTATTATTATTAAGTCTTTATTTGCAACAGATAATTACATGCACTAGTGCAAATTTAGTAAATATTACATTAACACATTTTACATTTATTTTAATACACTTCACATGAACTAGTTATAATACACAATTAAACAATTAAATAATTAAACAATACTGTGATGTAGTTTTTGTTTGTGTTTGTGTGTATGTATGTATTTATGTATGTATGTATGTATGTATGTATGTATGTATGTATGTATGTATGTATGTATGTATGTATGTATGTATGTATGTATGTATGTATGTATGTATGTATGTATGTATGTATGTATGTATGTATGTATGTATGTATGTGTGTAGGTATGTATGTATGTATGTATGTATGTATGTATGTATGTATGTATGTATGTATGTATGTATGTATGTATGTATGTATGTATGTATGTATGTATGTATGTATGTATGTATGTATGTATGTATGTATGTATGTATGTATGTATGTATGTATGTATGTATGTATGTATGTATGTATGTATGTATGTATGTATGTATGTATGTATGTATGTATGTATGTATGTATGTATGTATGTATGTATGTATGTATGTATGTATGTATGTATGTATGTATGTATGTATGTATGTATGTATGTATGTATGTATGTATGTATGTATGTATGTATGTATGTATGTATGTATGTATGTATGTATGTGTGTATGTATGTAGGTATGTGTGTGTATGTATGTTATGTATGTATGTTTATGTATGTGTGTGTGTTGGTGTTTGTGTGTGTGAGTTAGTGTAGATATTTTATGTACAAGCTGTTGCGTTTAAAATGGCTTTAAGAGCGTTCGGAAGGACTGGTTTTACCTGTTTTCTCTGCCGTAAACAGATGTTTGGCAGTAAACTGATTACTCGAAAACTAATAATGGGATGTTCATAAATTTACACCTACTTATAGAGAAATATTAGATCTAGGCAACGTTCAACGAATATTCATGAAAAGTGAAACCACAAATTTAATAAAAAATATTGAAAATGTTGCTTTTGTCAAAATTGTTGACTTTTCTTTGCAACTTTGATTACAGCTTATGGGTGTTTGACGTGAGCTCGAATAAAAATCGATTTTGTGTTGCCTAGAAAATATTGTTGGTAATAGTGAAATAAATTCTTGCACACATGATGGTAAAAATAAAGTGTTATATCGGTTTACTCCCACATGTCTGCACTTCCTCAAATATGACAGTTTACGCCAGGTTTTTCTCCACCGAGTTCAAGACTTTGCCACAGATAGCTCCACGGTAGTTCGTTCTCACCAAACAAAAGATGAAGGTCCCCCCTCCCAACAGACCGTTACTAATTTGCGGTGGCTACCTGCATCTCAAGGGTTGCGAGACACAGTGGGACTCCATGAAAAAGGATGAATATTAATTGGGTGTCGTAACATGATTAATTTATTTTCGATTTTGAAAATGAAACTAATACTGATCTCAATATCTCGTCGAGACGATAACAAAACTTTTTGAAATTTTGTTGTAGCTCAAAATCAAGTAGGTGAGTGTTTGTGCGATGTTCTTTCGTGACACTTCACCCAAGCCACCTCTACCTACATTCGCCTGATATGTGTTCGATTATTAGCGGGGTTTGTTTTTTATGTTCTGGTTTTTACTATTATTCTTACATAGTCACAGAGGTTTATAAATGGGGGGGGGGGGCACAATTATTTTCGGGACACTTGAAGAAGGCATCAATGGGGGGGGGGGAGAGAATGCCCCCCACATAATAGCACAACATGCAATATAAAAACGTGAGTAAGTGTAAATTTTAGGAGTAAGATTTTCTCTTGATTGGGATAGTTTCACAGAATTCTTTGTGGATACTTAAAAAACAATGTATTTTTAGTCTACCCGCTTAGTTACAATTAAGTACTGATTTTCAGTGTTATCAGTAAATACTATTTATTATGTGCTTTGTTGCCTTGACGGCTACTAAGCCACCTTTTACATGAACACGAGTATTAAAAGTCAAGTTCCGAACATAAAAAAACCCATCCCGAACCAGGAATCGAACTCTGGATATTCTGCATTGGAAGCAAAAATAAACCAACTGTTATTATGAATGTATACTATTGCAATAAAATCATTGATATACTCGGAAAGAAGTGGTTAGTCGCAAAATCAAAATCTGGGCGGTAGGGAACAGGCGAGGTTAGGCTGGTTAGCTGAAACCCGCCTTCAAATGGGGCTTATCACAATGTCTAATGGCAACACTATCCACAAATACGTGTATCATTTGGCGGGTCATTTGAGTGCTTTTCAAAAAGTCTTTTGGACGCCGGGATAGAATCTAAGAAAACGGCCTGTCGCGGAGAATCCGAGACGTATATGGTCATCTTGAAATAAATGAACTTTTGATGTTATTATCACGTTTTTGATATCTTTAAAATTGTTCATGATTGAATTATTTTTGTCAACAAATAATTGGGAATTGTGTTCATTTTGTTAGTGGTGATAGGCTACTTATGGTCAAAATAATAGATGCCCCCTCTAGCCTCATTGTGATAAAAAGAAGAAAGAAAAAGACCCCCACCCCCCCCCCCCCCCCCCCCCACCCCTGCCCCGCGTACGTCTATGACTCTCACACACGGCGTTTTACTTCCAACATCGGCGTTTGTATTTTGTTATTTTGGATTTTAAAAACTAATGTAATATTTTTAGATGGTCTGTATTGAACGAGTTCATATTTCAATAAAAAAAATTATAAGACATAAAAATAAGGAATCGCATTACATTAACGAATTTCTATTGTCAAGATAAGTATGTATCATCGTAATAACTTGTTTTGTGAAATTGACTTCCAGTGCTTTTAAATTGGACCGTGTCAAAAGAACGCATTCCTAGAAATATACAGATCGTGTCTGCTATGTAGACAGATAAGAGAAAAATAGCTCTGGAAGAGCGCAAAGTAATTACATCGGTGTATCAGTATGCGAGATCAGGAAACTCAATAAATGAGGGGTGGAGGGGGTGTTTCAATAGTAGAAACGTAAAATTGTTGTGGAAAATCTAAAATTGTTGTGTGCCTAAAGTGACAGTTCAGGCGTGTATATTGTTGTACAGTGTTCGTGGTGACGTACTGTTCGGCCACCCTCGGCTTCGGTTACTGTGTGTACTGTGTAGGCCTACATATTGGCCTAGTGACAGTTCAGGCGTGTATATTGTGGTACAGTGTTCGTGGTGACGTACTATTCGGCCACCCTCGGCTTCAGTTACTGTGTGTACTGTGTACATATTGGCCTAGTGACAGTTCAGGCGTGTATATTGTGGTACAGTTTTCGTGGTAACGTACTGTTAGACGCTTGTGCTACAGGATTATCATCGCTTGAGTCCAGTAACTAATTTCTTGATTGCTGAATTGCATTTGGTAAGCTCACAAAATAAGTCCTGCTTATGCTGATATGTATTATATGATACTGTTATGTATGTATTTTATATGTATTATATGATACTTTTTTTTATAGGTCTACTCGAGCTAGATATAGAATTTAATTGTATGTAGGAAACTTGCCATAGGAGAACTTACTGTATTCAGGTGACTAAATGAGACATAAGGTTTGATAATAGTGGGGAGGCCATATCCAAATTCTCTATCTGTACGACTCAATCCCAGTATTCGCCATTTCTTTGGCTATCAGAAAACGCTTGTAATTACCCTCTAGTCAAGATTGCTGGGCGCAGGTATCGAAGCGGTGACCACGTGAAGAGTACCGTGTGAAACGCGTAAGCCTGCTATATTAGTTAAAATAATAAGTATGCTAGTCTACAAATGTGTATTGAAAAGTTTCCAGATATATTGGCAATAAATACAAATAATTGTAATAACAATAATAATTATTATTATATTAATAATAATAAAACAAATAATAATAATAATAATAATAATAATAATAATAATAATAATAATAATAATAATAATAATAATAATAATAATAATAATAAAAACAACATTAATAATAATACCATCGACAACTGCTAAAGAATAAAGTAGAATTATTACAAGCACGCGTGGAACAGTACTTACCGCTTTACAAATATCTTATTTATTATGATATGTTTTCCTGGCGATGAAGGAGGAAAAGATTTATGAAATACGAAAATGTTGTTCTGGTCCGTCTTTAGAAATGATAATTGGGATGTTAGGTCAGTGGAGCGCGATGACTGTCGCCATGCCAGGTAGACTGGACAGGTTTTGTCCTGATCGTACGTGTTGGCTAGGGGTGGGAGGGGGCAGATGTGAGGAGTGCGTTGGCTCAAGGTCAGTAAAGAAGTACTATTACTTTACCGACCCTTAGGGTGGCTACTTCCAATAGTCACCGCAGAAATTGACAGCGCCCTTCCCTGCCGAACGCTCTTAAACACTGTCAGGGTGTTATAGTTTAAATCAAGATTTTTGTTTCGAGCTGATATGGCGTTGAAAGTGGTTTGAATTCTATTTATGCATGAATTTTTGTATATGTCTATTCTACTTTTGGGTGGGTGAAATGGGTGCTGGTGTCTTGTAGCTCGAGGTGCAACATGGAAATTTAGTTTTTCAATAAGTGGGGAGTTTATACAGCTATTTACAATTTTATACAGGAACACCATATCGGCAATTTCGCGTCTGGTTCTGAGCGTCGTAAGCCTGTTGTTTATACAGCTATTTACAATTTTATACAGGAACACCATATCGGCAATTTCGCGTCTGGTTCTGAGCGTCGTAAGCCTGTTGTTTATACAATGTCTTACATAATCCGCCCTGTGGAAGGTAGTATTAGCCTTTTTACATTGCATTTTTATAAAGCGTTTCTGTACCTTTTCTAAGTCGTCTATCTTTGTTGTGTGGTATGGGTTCCACACCACACTGGCATATTCGACTTGTGGTCTAACAAGTGTTACATATAAGAGTCTGTTAGTGGACATGGAGAATTGATGGGGACAGTTGCGTCTCAAGAGACCAAGCAGTTTAAATGCCCTGGGTTTTATAGTGTCCAGGTGCTTCCTGTATGACAGGTCACTAGCTAGCATTACACCTAGATCTCTTATCAATTCAACCCGGTCTAGCACGGTGTTGTTTATTATATATTTAAAAACAATAACATTTTTCTTGTTCGTAAAGGAGACAGTTTTACACTTAGATACATTTAAATTAAGTTTCCACAGGGAGCACCACAGCGACAGACTGTCGAGATCTGTTTGAAGCAATGAACACTCGCGCACGTTGTTGATGGAGCGATATATTTTCAAATCATCCGCATACATTAAACATTTGGAAGATTTAAAACAGTTCGGAATATCATTTACATAGAGGGTAAATAAAAGGGGACCTAAGATGGACCCTTGTGGCACCCCGGATGAGACGTGTTCAGTTGTTGATTTGCTTCCGTCAATCACAACAGTCTGTGTTCGTTCGCTTAGATAACTAGCCAGAAGATCGTACAGTTGGCCGCAAATACCGTAACCTTGTATTTTGTGTAGCAGTAGTGAATGGTTAACGTGATCGAATGCTTTCGAGAAGTCGGTGTAAACTGTATCCACTTGTAGTCTGTTGTTAATGTTGTTGGCTAGGTCGTCTGTGAACTCGGTGAGGTTTGTTACGGTTGATCGGCGTTGTACGAACCTATGTTGTTCGGCAGCAATGTGAGTTGAAACATGTCGATATAGTTTTTTATGGATTAGTTTTTCGAATATTTTAGAGATGACAGATTCAAGTGAAATAGGCCGGTAATTAGTAACTTGGAATCGACTTCCTTTCTTCAGTACAGGAGTGACGTGACTGTTCTTCCATCGGTTTGGGAATGTACCTGTTTTTAATGAGTGATTGAAGATTGCTGTGAGGGGAACGGACAACGCGATTCGGCAGTGTTCAAGTGCTTTTATTGGTATAGAGTCAGGACCCGGGGATTTGTTGTTCTCAAGACCCTTTAGGCATTCTTGTACTTCATGTCTGGAGATTGTGAAGCTTGAGAGATTTTCGTTACCGTATTGTGGGGCGCCAGGTAAAGGTGGGGTTTCTCTGGATATGGGATGAAACGTCGACAGAAAGTAATCAGAGAACAACTGACAACAGGTGTCGATGCTGGTCGCTTTCGTCCCATTGTGTTGTACTTCGATGGGTATTCTTCTGGTCTTCGTCTTGCGCCTGATATATCCCCAAATACGGTTGGGATTCATTGACACTTCTGAGTCGATTTTCTTTAGATATTGGTCATGTTTGGTTTTAAGAAGTTTCTTGAAAGTTGATCGCTTATATTGAAACTCGACTCTGTTGTGTGTATAAGCGCATGATAACAGTTCCTTAAAGTTACGCGGTATTGCTTATATCGAAAGCTTATCATTCAAAAATTAATTCATTCTCAGTACAATTGCAATATTTGTTATACCATCCAACGATTTAGCCACGGTCGCTTAGCCATTTTCCATACGAACACGCAAGCTCAACAACGTCGGTTTATGTCCCCTATACCGTTGACTAGAGCAGATTGGAGGGTTCGAATGCTTGTATAGCAGTAACGTTATTCTTGTCGAGGTTAGTAGAAGAACATAAATGTCTGGTTACACCGTCCTTTCGGATGGCACGTCAAGCCAATGGTCCCCTTGGTACTCTTCGACAGGAGTAGGTTATGTGACGGTACCAGGTTTCCTTTCCTTCTTTCTTCGTTATCATTTATCAACCCCTATATGTTACATTTTTAGTAGTGGGACCACATGGTTATAAATATAGGACCAATTTCTACGAAATTTTCATACTTCGAAATAATGTTTCAGATACATAATGAAATTTTCTTTCTACAATTTTAAAGAACTTTCTTCATTACGAGCTGAATCTAAGTGCGGACGAGGGTTTAAGATTGTTATATTGGAACAACATAGGCCTATAACAAACAATGTTTCATTTCATCTCTATAATTATGTGGAAATGTTTGTATCATCGAGTGTTTTACTATGTACCAAATAAACATCTTTTTGGCTAGATATGCGGCGTCTGCGGGTAGATAATGGATCTGACTGGCAAGACCAAAATAGGTAATGCTAACCGTAATGAAGTGCATTTGTGTACGCTATTAACTGTTTTACTTTTATTATGATAATGTTGTACGTTTTCAATTTTTATTTGCTAATTAATATCTTTCCTATTGATGTATATAATAACAATTAAATCTTACAACAATTACAATAATTCTATAGATTTTCTTACATGAATTCCTTTTACTCAAAAATCATGTATGTAAGATCGTGCAAGAAAGTACCACAATTTTATCTTTTTATAAGTATGTTGTACGTGTGTATATAATCTGTTTGCAGAAATGCAGTGACTCTTGTAAGAAAAACAATGAAATCAAAACAGAACTAGCGTGAATCCTTACTGCATGGGGGGTGTTGCTAATTGGCTGCTGATGTAAAGGTATCATACTCCACTGGGGCCCGTCTATACTACACTTCAATGTCGTCACTTTATGGTTTCATTTCTTGAACAATTATACGAATTGTGTTGTTCCCCTAAAGTAACGCAATGTTCTGAATCAAAGAACAAGTTCATAGTTTTCATATAACGTTTAGGAATAAATGTTAACTAATGGTTTTTCAATATTGAAAATAGGTCTTCATGCTTATATCATGTAATGAATAAGTAAGTCATTTCTTGCAATTAGTAGCGTGGTCGCTGTGCCTGTATATACTAGAATAATGTAGACTGTATGCATTTAATCAATTCCAACGCTATTATTTCTATAAACCAAAAACAAATATCGCCAAGCCACAAATATTTATTCCTCGATTTAGTGGTAAACGTGCGTCAAATTGTAATTTAGGGCTTAATTGAAAAATTGAAATTGGCTTTGATGGTGTTATTGGGTGACCTCACAAATTGCAGTGATGACGCTCGCTGGTGTAAAAATGTGATTGCATTTCATGTGGTTCGGCGTAACACGAGCTTTTAATATAATCGATTCAATTGTATTACGGCAACTCTACCACAGCTTTGCCGTAAGTTTGTCGGACCCCTGCTCTACTTAATATACCAACATGGACAGGCATTTAATTATTCATTAAATACGCCCGTTTGTTTTCTACGCTACTAAAATACAAATAATATATAAATTTAGCCGCTATGGTTGAAACTGCAGGAAAATATTAGCGTGTAATAATTTTTAAATATTCACAATCCTTTATGTGTCTACAGACTGCCAAACTTACAAAAACTGGAACTGAAAATACGTATGAAATCTACTTACTTATTTAAACATGTTTTTTTTTTCAAAGTCTGTGAAGCAAATATATTGATTTTATGGGTCTGAATATAAAGTTTTTTGTAACTTTAAATTTCCCAAGAGGTCGAACTTTAAAAACAATATTCAGTTTGCCATTGCTATATTGCTCTGCTTCTGTGGTCGCAAGAACCAATTTCATGGAAGATTAAGAAATTGCAAAGATTAATAATATATTTCATGCATTTCCATGCACAACAGTCTATAAATACTCACCCATGTCGGATGAGAACTGTAGAGCTTTGTTTTGTTGCATTCACAATTGAATGTTTGAGTTAAAATGACCTAGCGTTTTAATGTTCAATACAACATTTAAAATCGGGTTTCCCTCTGAGTACCTAACAAATAATATTATTCTTACAAACTAAACTGGAGGCCATTTAATAATCACGAGTATACTTGTTTATAGGTTGTACATTGTACAATAGTAAAAGAAGTGAAAACACTGTTTGCAAAGGAACGTCTAGGGTGATTTGTTTTAAACGAAATAACCTTTATTTCGATGACGTACGTGACAATACCACCTAGTGCGTTTGAACAAAGAAACCTGGGATTTAATACAACCTCATGGATATCCATCCCACACATTTACAGCCGGAAGCCGAAAGAGACGACTGGAATGAATGGATAGTAAGCGAGGTTCAATTTCACTCGACGCTTGGGCCAGCCTACAAGAAGCCGACTAGATATCCACGATACTTTCGGTCAGATTATTAAATATCAACATGAATATGAAGTAAAGAAACTAGCTAAAAAATGCATTTTGTTGAAGCATATTTATTTTACACATTTAGACAAATTCACAGAATGATCACACAGGATTGTTTGCAGTACTATCTTTTAAAATAGATTTTGTTGTCTTGGATTATTTCTCAATCCGAATAAATGTAGAATGTATGATTCGGATTTTAACTGAGGTTCTCGGTACAATGCCTCCACTTTAATATCTATCACTTTGCGGATACGTATTTAAACGTCAATAAGCGCATCGTCATGTAACAATATAGGTTTCCCAACAGCTTTCTTAGCTTAATAATAAGCCACTCTTGTAGGTTTGATTGCATGCAAGTGAGATGTTTGTTCATGTTACATATATGAAATAAAATTTCCGCAAAGTGATCATTATAGTTTAATTAAGAGAA
Source organism: Isoperla grammatica (assembly GCA_945910005.1). Lineage (NCBI taxonomy): Eukaryota > Metazoa > Arthropoda > Insecta > Plecoptera > Perlodidae > Isoperla > Isoperla grammatica. Next base: position 38,515,516 of record OX246737.1, on the reverse strand, counting down.
TACGAAACGCCACAGTTGGAATTTGCGAAAACTTGAATTTGCTTTATACAAATTGCATAACTTGCAACAAACGTTTATACAAAACATAACAAAACCAACAATTTGAAAAATAAGCATGCAGCATATATGTTACTATACTATACTACGATTCTGTGCAGTACAAAATATTAAATCAATACAAAAAAAAACATGAAATCTGAAATAAAACTCTCCAAGAAGTTTGTGGTTAGTAAAACGATACTTTGTACCTTCAGGGCATTCTCGTTGAGTATATTTTATAACGGAACTGCATGCTCTAGCTACCATATTGGTTCTGTACTTTGTTTAAAATAAACTTTGCAATATTTGTGATGCAAACTTTCGGGAAACAAAATTAAGTTCAAAGTGTGCTCAATTAAAACTTGTTGTATATTTATCCATGCATATTAATACAAAGGAAGTTGTGTCAGCGCTTGCGCAAACTATCCACGCAGTAGGCTGTTTGTATGAGGTTGTGTATTGGGTTGTGGAAAGAGCAAGTCAAGGCTCACTCAAAGAGAATAGGTAGTGCGCTACAGAGTTAAATCAACACGGGAACAATGTAGGGCCCAAATTTCAAAGGATGCAAGAGTTATTAAGCCCCTAGCTGGATGTCAACCAACAGCTAATCACCAAAGTGAATAATATATCGTCTTGAAACGCACCATGTCTCCAAAGTTAATAATTTCTTTGTTTGTAGAAGTTTGCTGGATTTAGAACGGCAAACAAAGTTGATATGTTTGGTTCGACACGTTTGGTGCTACGGTTGACTCTAAATATCATGAAATAAATCCGGACGTCTTCGTTAGTGGCGTATGAGGCACAAACCGAATACACTTCTATGAGGTTGTATACTTCGAGTGGAAAGTTATCGATAAAACCATGGAGAAAATGAAGAAATGTATTACGAGCTTCGAACGTTTTGCTTGCAGGTTAATAACTTGTGATGACGTCACATGGCTTGGTAGGACATCACTTTCCGTCGCGTTAGCAAGCTGTGATATTCTCAGAAGAGGCGTGTGGTCTATTTCAACGTAATTCGCTGCGGGATTTTCCGTTACCTGCTTGTTATTGTCCACTGCATGCTGGAATGTGTGATGACAACGCCTACCAACAGACGAGCTGAGAGTCGCAGACATGTAGGCTATACGTATGAATGTACTGTCAGAGAATCTGGGGTAGTCGGGGAAGTTTTTGTTTATGAAAATTGCTATCTCTCCATCTCATACTGATCCTGGATATCGATCTTTGATTGGTTATCGCTCACTCGTCGATGGTGTTCGAAGCCTACAGGGTTGGTTTAGTCACTTTAAATTAAAGTCCCCCACTGCAAATCAGTTTAAATTACTGAGTGGGTAGACTCTAAATGTGAATTTATTTATTTATTTTATTTAAAGATAAAAAGGTATTTGTAATTTTCTCCTGCAATCTCTATTAGATTGAAGGAATTGCAGTGCAATATCTTTTACTGGTTGTGATTTATAGCGTATGTTTAGACGACGAATGGTTAGTCATTATTGGTACGTTTTCATGTTCTGAAACTTATAGACACTATTAATGATACCCCACGAAAAACCATACCCACTTCTCCGATTGGCAGTATGTTATACAGTATCGAAACCCTCGCGAGGCTACATTTTTCTGTTTGAAATATCACAAATTTTACTTAAAGTACACACATAATATGATGTATAGATAGATATTCTTTATATCGTCGTAACTACATTTATACACGAGTCAATATATAACTTTTGTGTCTCATAGTTAGGTTTGCAGTAAATACAGTATGGATTGGTTTAGTGTTCTGCTACAAACACATTTACACCGCAATATATACTGAGAATTTCGCATTATTTATAGTCGTTGGTGATCGTTGACATTACATTCATACCTAAATAATAGTTTTTTTTTTTAAATTTGCACGTCTTTGGCGTATATTTTGAATTATATAGGTATATAATTTGGGTACAATTTGTGTATAGAGTATCGATGCAAATAAGTAATATTGTATGTCAATTTTATAAAGTGTGCTACTTATAAAGGGTACTTGAGATGGATCAGTGCGTAGCATATGAGGCTCTAATTCGGGATGTGGCCGGTTCGATACCCGATACCGGCAATCCTGACTGAACGGGTTTCCGAGGTTTTCCTCAGTCACCAGGCGAACGCAGAAATTGACTCATACTAACTCAGTCCTCGGACATTCCTTCCCAACTATTACAAGTATCACTATACCTTTTATCTGGTTAGTCACAACAAGAGGGACGTAAATTGTCCCTGGACAGGTTCCATACGAAAAATTATTACTGTAATGACTTGCAAATACACTTGCACTTGAAATGTGCTTCTTATTATAAAACAGATCAACTTTTTATTAATCTTGATCCAATATAATTAAAGTGGAATTATTTGTATTTGTTCTCATCACGAAATCCATTTGCTTATTGAGTTATTAATTGGAATGATTCTCCAACGACAAAAATGAATTGATGTTGTGCAAACCCAACGTAGTTGGCAAAATTCTTTTTTTTTATTATTATTGGAATAACACAGGTTGAAAATTTGGAAACAAAATTTACGACTCGACGGTCAATTTCATAGGAGAATCTCAATGAAAAATCGTTCATTAAAACGATAACAATTTGGCTCCATATCGTTGAAAGCTGAAAAAATCCAACTTACAAGATTAATTGACAGCACGTGGTTTTATTTGCAGTCGGCCCCAACACAAATAATTCACATTTTGTGATCACAACGGAAAGTCGAACATTTAATGGCAGACTCGTTGCTGGGAGGTTCACTGTTCACTGTCACCCGTTTCAATAAATGTATAATTTACCGAATAATTCTTTCAAGCGTTTGATTGTTTTGGAAAAATAACGTTTGGTCCGGTAATTAGAAAATAAATCGTGAACCGTTGTACATGTGTATATTACAATAGAGGTCACAGAGTTGGGAAATAAATCGAGCACATGGATACTCGAATAAAGTGAACCGTGGCCACGAATCAAACACCAAACCAGTCAACGCAAATGCAGTTAAATACGATTTCTACCGTAACTCGTAATGTTGTATGTAACAGAAAACGGAAAACCTACTGGAAATAATTATTCGCGGACATGTAAAGAATAATGAACATGAAATAAAATACAAGCGTTATCATTGTCTACACAACTAAGTTACCAGGATTTTGGATACAACCCAGCCCAAACCAGGAATCGAACACTGAACCTCCTGCGCTCGGAGCAGGAGAAATTCACACAGATCTAATGAAAATACATATACATATATATATGTGAGGGTGAATCGACTCGTCAGCTTGACAAAAAAAAACTATGTAAAATAACAGTCTTGCGATTCGAACACATTTTATTTGTTTATTATGGGGGTTGTTTGTTTAAAATGAAGTTTTTGTTCTTAACTTCTATTGTAGGATTATTTACACAAAGCGATGGAGGGTTGGGTGGAGAGGGGGGGGGGGGAGATTGGTCAGGGATTCAAGCCGAACGCAATCGCTTTCATGTACACAGTCATATAACCGTTATCGCGCATGGCTATAATTACACATTTAACATAAATACACTAACAATAAATAACAGTTGTGTACGTTTTGTTTGCATTTAAAAACTAAAAACGATGAATATAATTGCAAACGGAATTTAGAGACAAAATTGCAATTTGCACAATTAATTTAACACAAACAATAAATGCATTGCATACAATACAATAACTATATAAACAATATAATAATGCGCTGTGTGAACGCTTCCGCAATCACTGGGGATATCCTGTCAACATTATCCACTCAAAGTGTGTTCGTCTATATCACATAGTTAAATGGTAAAGCCGTAAAACTTGAATTTATGTGAAAACGCTTGTCGTATTTTGAGGTTTTTATTCTCAACAACCAGTAAGCAATTCTAGCGGGTTAGAGTTTAGAAACAATACAACTTGATTGTTACTTCAAAAATGTATTTATAGGAATTAAAAAAGGAGGATTTTTAAAATCATATTTTATTTACCGAAGTTGATATGTATTTAAGCCATGTTGAATGTGAAGGGAATTCTTTACCTTGAAAATGAGAAGCAAAAACGTAAAAACATAACATGATATTAACATTTTCATAAATTTTCATTTGCTCACTTACTTTACGATGACAATGTAGGACAAGCATGAAAGATGATTTATAACTAATTTTATAAGTATATTTAGGTCATGTAATAAGTTTGGTTTTGTTCTAAAAATAATGATTTTCAAGTAACATGTTAACCATCTGCTGGTAACAACAACGCAGGTCGTGTTGATAATGAAATAGAAACAACAACAAGCTGTGAATTAAAGTACAATCTTTAACGGTTTTGTGTGGTAGCTGCAGGTTCTGATTTTGTGTGTTACATCACTTGGCTCCTTCCTCAAGAACAAGATTCTATTCAGAAGATCCACGCTAAGCACATTGGCAGCTGGCCACGGCCACTAACACCCAATGTCTTCAGTGTTACGGAGAATAAAGCCGCTTCGTTACAAATCGGCCTATCGAATATATTCGATATCACTTTCCAATTTTTTTGTAAATGAGTCGATCCAATCTGATTGGTTCTCTTTGAATGTGAACTCAAAAGTGAATGATAACTTTTAAAAACATTTTATGTCAACATGACGAAGTAAATGGAATTATTTTCAATCATGAAGCATTGAAAGTCTCAGGTTTTCTCGGAAGCTTTTAGATTTATTAAAATTACCGACGAAATATTTCAAGGCATGGAAACCCGAGTGTGCATATTATTGAAATTAAATCACTCCGATGTAAAATAACTGTCTTGTATTTAACTAAAGTATCACTTCGATATTTTGGTAGGTCAATAAATCGTTAATTTCATTCTTAGAGACATTGTACAGGGTGCTGATTTTGCAGATTAATAAAACCTGAACCTCATATAAAAACATCTTCCAGAATATTTGGAAGTTTTGATAATGAAACCCTGCAGTTCTAAAGTATTTCTGATAGAAGTGATAATTGTGATAAGAATTTTTGCATCATAATCCAAGAAATAAACTATAAAACACAATTATAATTAATTTTTCTACACAGTACACATGATCCCTCGCTACACAACTTCCAACATTATGTAACTTTTTCAAAATCCCTCCATAATACACGAGGTAGACATTAATATATTATTTTACAATCTGTTATATAGTTATAAAAAAACTTGTTGTACTTCCTACACTGTTCCTTGTTAACATTAAAATTAAAACGCAATTTGGTTTTAAAGTTGGTTTTAGCCCGTGGAAGTGCTGATCAGTAACTTACTCGTAATATTACGTTTTAGCTTTATTCTTGACAAGGAGCATTGTATGTTTAGTCAGTCCAACAAGTTGTTTTATAAACTTTTTACCTTCTCTTAGAAGTTTGTTTTTAATGTTATATAGTTAATTAGTTAATGCAACACCTGATGGCCTTCTTTATGGTATACATGTTCATGAAATATATCTGCATGACTTAAAGGTTAGAGTGCGATCAATCCCTCTAGATATAACAATATCCAATCACAACAAGCGAATCCAAGTTAACATACGTATGGTGCAGTGTAACTATCCAACCATCACCAGCTGTAGCTACTCCCACACAAATATTTGACCAGTACAAACATACATTATTCATTGATGTGGTGCATTATAATAATATAGTGACAGTAATGTATTAATAAACAAATATGACTGTCTCAACATGGAAAATTAATGATGTGGGATATGCGTGTAGGCTACTCTGAAATATTATTAGAAGTATTGTATTTCAAATTAGATTCATTCATTGGCTATACGTTTCGAAAGATTTGAAAATATAACTAATTTACAAATGCACATTTTGATTGGGAAGTTATACATGTCACGCGTATATGAGTTGTAACCTTGAATAAAATGTTGGAAAGGTTAAGATGTCGCAAATTATAAGTGTAAGTGTTCTATTCCTCTCATCATTACCGTTATTATTATATTCTGATTATGCATTTTGAAGTGAACTGTATGCTAGCTTTAATAATTTGATACGATATAAATTGTATTGAATATTTAAAGAACATACTTGGAACTGAACCCAGAAGTTAGGCTCTATACGAAGCGGTGCACGTATTATTTGAGCTGCCACATAGAGAATTAAATAATTGAGTTCTAATTGTTTTTAGTTAAAAAATTCCTGTAAACTAAAGTAAATTAAATACATTTAAATATATGTATACATGAACAGATCGAACGAAACTGACAAATATACGATTCCAGATAAAATGTTTCCATCTTATAAAGTATTTCTCTGTTACTACGTGTATGATTATGGTGAATAAGAGTATTTAGCAACAAAGTATTAGTAGTTCTACAACAGCAAATAAATAAAACTATTAGTACTTTTTGTTTAAGGTTGTATTTTACTACAGCACGGTAATATAACGCTGACATTTTAATCTTCTATTATCGGGGCAAAACGTGGTCAAACAATATATTGAAGTTAACGCTAGCAAAAAATAAAATCCTGGTTTTGCAAATTTGTTTTTAGATGGATCGCAATTAGCGCTAACTTAGTATTTAGACTGTTTATTGCCGTTACGATGAGTAACGTATGATTGTAAAGTAATGCATATTTTGCACGTTTGTCTTTGGTTCCTTCCTATTATGAATTCATGGTTTAAAAAAGAAGGGAAACTAATTCTACTCTTGAAAATTTCTTGTACATAATTGTGGGTTGGTTGTGGCCTATATTCCCACATACATGCTTACCTTAATGCAGTATACGTATGCCTAACATGTTACCCTAAGCGAACTACTGAGTTTTGCTAAAACCCTTAGGAGTGTGTTTAAAAAATTTACTTTGAAGAATTCTTGTGTATCACGATTTATATGTCCGCATGTTCAAGAATTCTCCACGACACCTTATAGTAGGCAACCGCGTGGCTTACAGCGTGTAGTGAGCATTCGCGTGGCCTAGGCCTACAGCGTGTAATGCGCGTTTTCGTGTCCAAGTTCTAGTCCAACACGTAACACAGACTTAGAACCTTTGGCCAAAGCTGCTAAGCGTGTGCTTGGAGCTTGGTAACACATCCTTTGAGATGTGCTTTTAGTACCTTGCACGAATCCGTGGTGGCTATTTACTGAGCTTACTCTGAGCTAGTCTTGCACAATATCCTTCCAAAGTCAAACACCACAACGATACACAGCGCAAACAGATAGAGAAAAAGAAAAGCACATACAATAGGTAGTGTGTGCATTGTAGTGTAGAACCACATTTATTTTAATGAGCAGACACCACTAATTGCCTTCCAACAATAACTAGCGGTAATACAAGAGATTTGATTTCCTGACAATTTGGGTTTGGTTGCATTTTTTTCACGCTTTCGATCTGTGGATTCATTTGAAACAGCTCTCCATTAGTGTTTCTCTTATACCAACCTTTACATTTCTACATATCTATAATATGTTGCATGTATTCCAACCGTTATCTACATTAACTACTCTTTTCCTTTTACTTTTCATTCAGTATTCTCTATTATTCCATCCTCTCTAAAAATATGCCCGACTACATTTACTAAACGATCACTCCGTTTAATTAAAGTTATATTTTGTTTTCTCTTTACTACTTTTTGATTTGGTACTTTGTCTAGTATATAATACATCTTTATTTATATATTTATTTGTAATGCAGCCATTTATAAATAATAATTGTAATATTGCGGGTAAAAAGCGATCAACTTGTAACTTAATTTGTGTCGTAAGATTATTTTATTATTTAAATGCTTCTGATAATATGTGGTTCCGTATAGAAAAAAAGCTTAATGGACATTATTCGAACCATTCATTAAATTATCGTTGAGGACGTAGTTTTAACATACTAATGGTTTTTACTAATGTTAGTGGTAAAACATCATATGATTCAAATTACTTTTACAGTGTTTTAATAAATACATCAAAATCACTGTAAACGCCGCTTTGAGTTGTCATAGGTTTCGATTTTCCACATTTTTGGCAAGCACAGAAAACCTTTTATTACTGTGAGTAGAAACAAACCCACACACAAACATGAGATGGCACAATGTTTGTCAGTAACAAAACAAAACATTATTCAATCATACAACATTTGTAATTAACATTTCAATTCTCAGAACTCCGAACATTACAGAAGGGGCCTTAATATTATGAGCGAAAAATGCAAATCAGCCCACTTTATTAAAAATTAGATATAATTTGGTACCCAGCGATCGAAGATTAGGGTAATTTTTATGTGCAAGAGTTTGCGTACGGACTTACACATCCCCGTGCCCTCTCAAAGAAGCTTGGCTCGGTGTGTCTAGCAAAGATGAAGGAATATGAGGGAACCTTTATGAAACACTCATCTCTACTAACCACAGACTTCGTTAAGTGACGTACTGAACGAACTACTTTGAGCACTCACATTTACAAAGGGAAATTACTCGATCCAGCTCCATTCTGTAAGTGCTCTTCAACTTCAGACTCTTCCCGGCGAATCTGTCATTAATATCATATGCTCCTCCACGCCCGTCCTGTTCTCCTGTTCCTTGCTACATTGTGAGTGTGTAATTCCGCTCCAGAGATGATCGCAGTGCTCCGTTCAAAACGTCACTAACCGCTGGACACAACTTGTCGCAGAAGCCAAGCAATTTTTATGTAGATAATAATTGACAACGGCTAAAGAACAATAAAGTGATAAAATAATGATTCTGCTTTCTATCTTGTGCCGAACACCACAAGAACGTCAACGCAAAGTAAAAGTTACGAAATACGTGTGATAGTGTTTGTTTTTATATTAAAAAGTTATAATAATTTGTGTAGTAGTAGAATAATAGAATAATTTCGGAAACACCCGGGAAAGACTGTCATTGTTTTTCTATGAAATAATGGAAATTGGTAAAAAATAAAATGAATACTGAATGACTTATTCTCATTGCGTACAGTTGGTGTGTTAGGGCTTAAGGCAATAGTATAAAAAGTGGTATGTAGTAGGCCTATAGTTATTGCAAAAAACAGTTGAGGATTGTGAATTTTTTTTAAAAGCTGTCAATAGCATAGCTGTTCATGACATGCTTCTAAATGTGTATACAGCGGAAGTGTTGATGTACACTGTACGCGTACACTTCCCGACGCGTCGCGGCAGGTCCAGAGTGCGTGGGGATGACTCAAGTTGAGATGGAAGATGTCACTTCACTGGGGTCACGTGATTCGACGCATGCGCGCTGCGGATCGTGTGAGCGAGGAGCCGTAGCCGCGAGGGCCGCCCGCCGACGCCGTCTGTTTGCCGGACTAGCGCGGTGGAGTGCGACGCCCGCTTCACATCTCCCCGCCAGGAGCGCCGCGACGTCGTGGTTCCTTGTCAAAACGTCCCCGCGGACGCGTTTCGGAGTTAAGTGGTTCATTCGGTAGCGTGTTTGAAATCTCCATCGCGCACTGGTGAGAAGTTTATTCCAATCATCTTGTGGTGTTACAGTGACGTAGTGGTGTACAGAAGACTATAGTATTCGTGTGATATTGTGGACGAGTGTGTGCTGAACCGTGGAAGTGTGTGTATGAATGATTGTCGCGATGCTCGGGACCGACCCTGAGGCCGCGCGCTGAGGGACGGTACCGGAAGAATCTGCGGCGTCTTCAGCCGGTGTTGACCATGGAGGGTCTCTTCGGGCACCACCTGTGGCTGCTGGTCTCCCTCCTCGTGCTGGAGTTCGGGGGACAAGGTGAGTCCTCCTCGCCGACCACTTCGCTCACTCAGTGACGCAGGATCACTCGAGCACGTATTGGTCGAGAAGTTACAGACCGCGGTCGTGAGTGGGTTGTAAAAAAAGAACTCGAAAGTTTTCAACAACGTTTATCTTGCAAGACAGCTTCCACACTCAAATAGTCGTCACAAGATGCGACCGGTCAAGTTTATTCCCCTCAATATGTCCACTTAAATGTATTGTTAGATTTGAGAAGTTTGACGTGAAAAGGAGGGAACGATGAAAGAGATGGATATATTCTAGCTGGGAATGACGGAAAAAAAGTTCGCCTTGTTCGAAATACTACTGCCGAATTCAAAATAATTTATTTTAGATTTACAATTGAACCGTCAGACCTATATCTTTTAAAGATTACATTGTCAATCTATTTGTTTGGTCAAAACGTTCAAGGTACGGTAATCGAACATTTATTCTGATTGACTTTGCTTCGTTATACTTCTTCTTACTGAATATGATGAATACTTATGAATACTTCTTCAAAACTTTGCCAACTATACTCGATAATTTAGTCTGCATCAATCTTGGGTGTTATGACTTTGTTAAAACATGATCACTATAGATTGATAAGAGAACCAATAGAATTACACGAACAAGAAATTATTTACATCGGATTCTTCCATGCTCGGTAATGCTATGCGCACAAATATTCCCCAGCGTTATATTCTTATACGACATAGCGAGATTCTTGTAAGCGTGAACGTCGCACGAACACTGGTACTTGTTTTAGGCTTTCACGGCTGACTATTTTGACAAACATTCATTTTATGAAAACACTTTTTCCCGTTCAAACGCGGTATCGTCCAAACATTCCTTTGTTTATTTTAATTCTTCCATAATGTGTAAAACCACGTTAAATTTTTTGTTTTTTGTGTGTGATTGTTATCCCGACATTCTACGGCTATAGATCCTTTTAATTAAGGTATGCATATAAAAGACATTGTTTTACACACATTACATTAAAACGTTGCAATATTATGATGCATCATGACTTACATGAAACCGCAAAAAAAACACGATTCAATGTATTAGCAACCAACAAGCGGTGTACGCGTTTGCAAGAGGGGTGATAGATGAAAGTGTAAGATTGTTGTCGTAACCAGATAGTCTGAAAGTTAACTAAGTAAACGATCCCCAAATAACTCATACGTCTGTTTCATATAAGAGGATTTTAGATAGATGATTACTTAGCGCAATGTATATATTTTCTTAGGTTAAGTTGAAAGGATTTCACTATTGACTTATGGTAAGTGGGGTAGAATTTCCCTCCGAACTATTTAAAATATTCACTTTGCAGATAGATTAAGGCAGTGTAGGTAGACTTTAAACTACTGCCACTACGTAAAGCTTGTAAGCTTTGCGGTTTGCGTCTATATTAACACGAGCTTCTAGATTCTCGAGCTTCCAATGTGTTTAAAATATTGACGTTTTAGACTAATATTCAAATCCTGTATGTAAAGCCGGTTTAGTTTTCAAAGCTCGTCCTATCAAATTTAACTCTCTAGAGAATATGACTGCGGAATCTGAGCCAAGCAAGCTTTTACACGTTAAAGCCAAGAGAGTAATGTTATGACTGTGTTCTTGTAATAAGGTTGTGCGGAAATAACTACGAAGACAATATATAGTTGAGATATCAACCAGCATATTATGCGTCTCCCGACTCATCGAGCCTGGTAGACCACTTATATTCTCTTTCAATAATTCATACATCCGTTCAATTAAACATATACATTCCACTATTTCTACCTACATGAACAATATAGTTTCTTCATTCCAATTGTTATTGATAAAAAAAAGATCCAGAGTTCGATTCCCTGTTCGGGTTGAATATTTCGCTTCTGGATTTGATTGTAATCGATCTTTTCGATAGTTGCATATTATATACATGTAGACAGTGAGTATGGAACCAACGCAACAACGTGCACGGTGTGGTATCACTGATTGATCAGTTAGTGTGACTAGATGGACTATAAGTACAACTAGTTGTGCGCGTAATTGTGTTTGGTATTATTTTGGGGATACAACCAATGATTAGTTTACTATCTATATTGGGCTAAAACCATTAATTGGTGTGGAGATTTTATGTGCGAAGTTTTCAATCGAAATGTACAGTACGTACACACAATGCCAGTGATTGAGCAATCAATCTTTTAATCAGTGCCTGGAACATTGGCAAAAGGTTCTCGTATTAATTAAAACGTGACAAGTTGAAATAAATTAGACGCCAAATGTCGATAACACGATTTTAACTTTGTTTAATTGAAATCTGGTATTTATGAAAACGTTGTTTTGAGTCCTAAACCGCAACGGGTGTCTTGTATTACGTCACGTTGTGTATAAACACGTACGTTAGCATGATTACAACTTTCGCACTTGAGTACTATACGCATGTATCTCGTGTGTTAAATCTTCTAGGCAAACGAGTGCATCACATACTCACGCTACTAAAATTATCCATTGTACACCTTAATAATTGTAACATTATTCGTTAAATACAAATGTGACAATGAAAAAAATTTACTAAATTATTCTGCAATGTTTTCTCAGACACAATAAAATGTGTAATACTATGTTTCAGATGATTAAATAAACGCTTTGTATCCAAACGACTGAATTAATCATCAAACATATTCATTAATTATTGTGACATGTTTTTTCAGACAGTAAAATGTGCAATACTATCCCTCAGACAGTGACATAATTAAATTGACACTTTGTATCCAAACGACTGAATTAAATATAATTAATATTAAAGGACATCTAAGAAGATACAATGCATCCTCGTTTTAAACCTGGAATCCAATACTAAACAGTTTATAGAACAGCTGTAATAAAATAGGACGAAAGAAAAAGACAAAGACTTATAATCTAGTAAACCATATACATGCAATAACACTGCTTTCAGTGCTCCGTACATCTGACCGCATGTCAGTATCAGTTTGTGTTTCCATGTATGTAAAGTGGGACAAAAATTAAGGTCACTCCGTACACTTGCCATGCTAATTGCTAATATATTCTATTTCTCTATTTAGTGAAAATTCAAATTGTATTCTATTGTGCGAGGAGATGCATTGAAAGATGATTAGCCAGTACGTATGTGTGTGATGTACGCTGAATTTCAATAACTATCAATTATTATTATTATTATTATTTGTTGCGAATATGTCTGGAAACAACTCAGAATACATTCACTTCCTGGTGGTAATAGTATAGAGCAGGGCTCCAAAACACAATCTGGTATTACTGGAATATGAAATAGTTACTTAATAACTATAATAATATTTCTATATAATTAATGAATAACACTACTGATTACCGGTTTGCCTATTTAATGTTCACTATAATATAATAAAGGTCGTTGGTTATAGTGTTCTCTATCTAAGTGTTCGTGTTGTTGCTACAAAGTACCAGCCTAGTTATAGGTCGGTTCCGGCCGCTAAGATCTGTTTGAAACCGGTATTCAAACGACAGCATGTAAGGCTACTTCACTCGACTCACACAAGGAACAGGCGCGTGGATGTTCGTTGTAACAGCGCTGGTGTTGATCGTGTTGATCGTCCATTCTACCCTTGACGTCACGACAAGTGAATACTTCTTGCTTGAGTCTCGGACTTGTTGAACATCGTTGTAAACTTAGTTATGTAATGTACACGATGACGATGACGTTGACGATGACATTGTCGATGACGATGACGATGACGATGACGATGACTATGACGATGATGATGATTATTGTGGGTTTACGCCTACATTTTTGTCGTCATACTATTCGTGACGATGGGGAGTGATATAAATATGAACGACAATTACAAAAAACCCACGTCTTATGGGGGATTCGAACCCACGTCTCAAGGTGCCGCATTCTTAGAACCTGGGCCCCAATTAGATGAGCCACCGCACACATGCAAATTTATTAACATATTCTGATGCAAATAAAACACGATGAAAACCCTAAGACTACCGAATCCCAAACCGCAATTACCTTTAATCTTAGTTTGAAACTTGCTTTGTTCCTTTATTACGCTGCTTCCAGCCAGTGGTTGACTTCCTACTTCAGGGAAGCTTCCGTGGGGACTTACTAGATCACTCCCATTGGTTCAGAGGATTCTAAATGAGATGCTGGCTTCACGTTTACTCTCTGATGAATTACCAATCTTTATTTTCCCGACGGAGCCAAGAATGAGCAATTCCTCTTACACTTTATAACGAGGATTCGCTTCGGGGCGCGCAGAGTAACAATTGAAATTTGCTATTCCTAGAGAGAAATTCTAAAAATGTTCTAGACTTGCTCTTTTGGATCCCTATAAACTATGCAAAACGTTAAGAATTATTAATTTAGAGCTGAATTTTCGAAGAAATACGGTCGGTGATAAAGATTGTGTTAATTTTCATTTACTGCTGAACGAAATTAATCTTGAACGTATTCGTTTGCGTATTAACTTTAATACATATACATAACCATGTCCACTACACAATGTATTCCAGTGTCTTTTATGTGTACGTACTAACTCTGAGACATAAGCATAACCACTATACAATATATTCCATTGTTATTTTATGTGTACGTACTAACTTTAAAACATTATCCACTACCACTACACAACACATTCTAATGTTATTTTATGTGTACGTACTAACTTTGATGCATAGGCCTACACATACCATATCCACTGCACATGTTACCCACTACACAATACATTGCTTTATCTTATGTGTACGTACTAACTTAAACATTACTAAAACATCGACCACGGCATCCATCGTTTACACACATGACAATGAGATGGGATATATTCCTCAGTCTGTTTGTGAATATCATAGCGAATGGCTGTTTCACCATATGCAGACTGTAATAATGTGGGTTGACTATTACAATTTACGTGAATTATGAGTACACAAAGACATATTTGTAATCTAACTCTCGGAAATAGAGATGGAGTTAGAGACTCGGAGAGTTAGAAATTAAATTGTTATTCACTTTTACAAATGACTGTATGAAAAATAAAATATATGTCATACCAAGCACATCTCAGTTGCGCATTTTAAATTCTAATTTCTAATTTGGTATGTAAAACTAATAAAAGCAAATTTAGAAACGGAAATATTAATAATTGAACAAAAGCATAGCATAATTCTATATGGCATAACATTTCTATACCCTGAATTAGTTTGAATATTGAAGAACAATAATTGCCTAAACTAATTTCAATGGTACGACATTTATTGTTGTTGCTGGATTTATATTCAATTTCTTAAATTAAATCTCAATTCTCAAACTTTTCGGGCTTGAGATCAGTTCTTCAAACGCTTTCCCTCGATACTTTCATTCATTTATGAGAACTGAAGATGTTAGAACTATTCATTCTTTTTTCGCATTGGAGTGTGTGTAATTGTGTGTGTTTTGTTTTAAGATCCTCAATACCGACTATTTATGGTAACGATGTAAATATTTTGTACATTCTAAAAATATTTCTACGAACCTTACTTATAAAGCTAATTGACCTTTTCCATACCACAATAATAAAGTTCATGAATACCATTTGCAAAGTTAGAATTCTCTCAAACAACAATCTACGGTAAGGTTTTTCCAAGAACAACCTTTTGTTTATTTTTAAGCCAGTAAATTTATCTGTTATACTCATGTGTATTATAGAGTAGAATGAAATATTCTGGGTGCAGCGAGATAGCAAATATAATAAGAAACTAATCTTTATCTTAGTCAACACAAATGTAATTAAGAAAGTTATTCTTCTGAACATAATGACATTGGCTACAAGAATAAATTGTGTTATGGAATTATTAGAAAAGTTGTAATTAACGAATTGTTATTTATTCACAACGTTATTTAGTTAAGTTTCTGCTATACGACTTAGTAAGCCAGCAACTATATAACGAAAACGAAGCATTAATATACTACGACAGAAGCGCGTGTAGGAGACCTTTTTGTGATAGATTTATAAGAAATAATAATTTTATAATGATATAATCGTTTCGATTCTTTATTTTTTGGCCAAAGTTTCCATGTGTGTAATTTTTGATATGATTAGAAAACACGTCTTTTTTTTTACAATAGTTATCCTTATATATAATAGTTATCCTTATGTTCCTACTTGTTTACAAGTTTCGTGAAGCAATTTGTTGTTCACAAACGTGCTGAATTCTAGACGGAAAATACAATTAGCTTATATAAAAATAATTAGAAGAGCGTAGCGTCGCAGAGTGAATATCTCATTTCAACTCATAGTCATTAAATAAATAATAAAAATTAAGAAAGAACGAAATAAAACATTGTGAATTATTTTACGGTATAGGAATAGAGTAAAGTGGAGTTTTCAAGAGTAAAAGTATATAAACGTAGGCTTTATTATAATATTATACGCAATCATGCCGTTGTACCGCTGTATAATAAATAACTACACGTGTTATATCTCGTGAATCAAGTTTACAACCACTAGTCAATTGGTCTGAAGAAATTAATGTTATAGCGTCGTCATAAACTATTTGACGCAGTGCATAAAATAATGTCCGACGAGATAAAAATGATTAAAATATTACAAGCAAAATATGTTTCTCACGCGATTTGTTTCGTAGTGAAGTGGGAGGAGCATTTCAATAACGGTGGGCGGAGTTTGCACATAAACTTGAGTCGCCTTTGAATTATCGATGCGATCGTGCTCGAACACTTTTATTACCAGCATCGTAAACAAAAACGACATTTCCTTTCAGCATAAGAACAACACATTTCCATGTTATGCCACGTACAATGTAAATGCAACGGAAAGAAAACAAAATCTCGTCTGAAGATGAAAATCAAGTGAAATGTTTGAGAAAACGGAACACTGCTTCGAATGAATACAATAGTTATTAGAAATTCTTTCAAAGAAAGACGTGACAGTCTCAACGTTATTACAATGATGTAATCTGGCCATTTAAACTAATGAATGGTAGAACAATGAGCCTGAAAAACAAAGAAATTATTTACATGTCTGTATTGCTCTAAAAAATATTTGTTATCCTTACTTCTTCTTTCTTACTTATTTACATTTAGTTTAAATCGTTATTAGAAATTCTCTTAAAGTAAGGCGTGGCAGTCTCAACGTTGTTACAATGATGTAATATGGCCATTTAAACTAATGAGTTGTAGAACAATGAGCCTGAAAAACAATGAAATTATTTACATGTCTGTATTCCCCTATAACATATTTGTGATCCTTACTTCCCATCAGAGCTGCATGCTTCAAAAGCAACCTCTGGACACCTGTGACCACTAAGCCGTGGATTTAAATGAGTATGTAGATTTGCTACTTACGAAGTGTGTAAGTTAGTCCTTGTTAATACTCTGTGGTTGTTGCAGGGGGCGGCTGTCTGCGGGACGTGAGTCTCACGGTGAATCCCCCGGCCGTGCAGCGGGGCCACCACGCCTCGCTTCTCTGCCTGTACGACCTTGAAGGTGCTGCGCTCTACTCAACAGCGGTGTGTGTGGTTGTTGCAGGGGGCGGCTGTCTGCGGGACGTGAGTCTCACGGTGAATCCCCCGGCCGTGCAGCGGGGCCACCACGCCTCGCTTCTCTGCCTGTACGACCTTGAAGGTGCTGCGCTCTACTAACAGCGGTGTGTGTGGTTGTTGCAGGGGGCGGCTGTCTGCGGGACGTAAGTCTCACGGTGAATCCCCCGGCCGTGCAGCGGGGCCACCACGCCTCGCTTCTCTGCCTGTACGACCTTGAAAGTGCTGCGCTCTATTCGGTCAAGTTCTACCGCGGGAGGCTCGAGTTCTATCGGTATTCACCCAGTGAAACTCCTGCCTCAAAAGTATTTCCCTTTCCGGGAATTAATGTGGACGTGAGTAGTTTTTTTATAGTTCCTTATATTGACTCAGCTTATTTTACGTTCACGAATATAAAGGAATACATTTGGGTGATAAAGTAATCGTCTATATAAACTACAATAATTACAAAGCTTTTGATGAATTTTGAAATGATTAAGTGGGAAACAGTTTAATATGATGCAAATCGTAACACGATCGTTGTTTTCAGTTTTATGAGCAATGTTTACTTCAATTATGATTGCGGAATAATTTGAGATATGCCCGGTACTCTAGCACTGTTTGCTTTGGACCGATCTCTTAAGTTTGGAGTAGTGTTTGACACACCCTTGAGGCTCGATGTTGAGGGTTGGTAGCGTGAGACCATATATACACAGCTCCTTCAAACAATAACTCTCGCTTACAAACAATACGAGCTGAATTTTAAATTGAATAATAAATGGTGAAGGGTTCACCAGTTCTGTGCATACATTTCAACACACCTTCACAAGGTTAATACACATTGCCTAGTGAGGGAGTGATTAATAATAATGGTATTTTTAAAAGAAAGTTAACAGTAGATGGTATTTTTGTTCTTTTCTCTTCTCGCTTTCTATTCATGTTCTAAATACTTGATTATGTTACATGCGCGTGGCTGTTCATTGAGGAACTGATGCTGTTTGCTTCTTAAATTTATTATCACTTTCGAATTGAAATTTGATACATTTTTGCGTTTTAAATCTTACATTAACGGTTTATTTTATATTTACTAGAAATAAAGTGTCATTGCTATATTAAAATCATCAGCAGCTATGTTTAAATAGATATTTTAGATTGTAAATTTGCACCAATAGATAGGTGAAAATACGCAACGGAATTGCTCTCCTTCAGTATTGATGTCTAGTATATATACTGGAACACTATGCAAGTATATAAAATATTAAATTATTTCCAAATGCACATATTATATACAATCATATTTAAAAGCGAACAAATAAAGTATAATATATTATTTTATAATACTCTTAAATACACCAAAATGAAACACTTTTATAAGGTTTTTATTGGCATTTAACCCCGATACGATAACTGATTGATTTCTTCGCGCTCTATTGGAGACTCGAGTTATTTATCGTGTCGCTCATTTCATAAAGCCAGCAACGAATTTCAAACATCAGGTAGAATCAATAAATCCCCACGTCTCCGTTCAATTTATTGATGTTGACCTGAACGTCTTATTTTTATGCGGTTTCTCTTATCTATACGTTTTCAACATAAAGTCCTGACTTGTAAGGGGATCGAGGTAAAACAAAAATAATACTAGCTCATTAATCATTACATTGTAATAAATCATGTTGTAGTGAGCAGTCGGAGATTTAAAATAACTTGATAACATTTAGGGGATGTATTCGGGGAGTGTCCTTGTGCATAAATGTCAAGTTTCCAGAAATCAAATTTTCTTGAATCCGCCTTATTGAAATTATCTGCCATATTGTATTTTTCGTTCTTTTTTGGTGCTTATTAAAATACTCAGTAGAACTTGTGGAATACATTTTTATTTGGATAGGATTCATCACAGATCGTCACAACAGAAGTTGTGACGATCTGTGTACTCGTATTCAACGTTGGTATAGGCCTGGCTCACGGTTTGGTTCCAGGTTCGTGGAAGGGTTGGAGGGGGGCGGTACTTTTCGAAATTGAGTAAAATGTGTCTGTATGATACTAGCGTATGTCTAAATGGTGACTTACTAGAGCTCATACCAACAAAGCGAATGAATAATGTCCCACTACTGAAAATAAGTTCTGGTAACTGAGTGAGTAGACAATTAACACGAACGTCATTTTATTTAATCCTCGCTTCCTTAAGGTTGGGTATGACGAGCTGAGCAATTGAGGTGCCAGCGTTACACGCGATACTCCAATCCGCGAGATTGCCGTCTCGTAATCGGCCACCGGTAATCCTGACTGAAGATTTTCTCTAACAACCTTCAGGTAAAACGCAACCAGCGTCAATACAACCAGTCAATCCAGGCAGGATTGAGACCTAAAAGATAGCCCTCAAACATTCCTTCCCAACTATTCGCACACAACATAAATTCCTCCTACGGCGGGGATTTCTATGAAAAATTATAATTATTATTTGACGAGACTTTCAGCTCGTTTTGCGTCATTGCTTCTGAACATGCATAAATAAAATGCTCGACAGACATTCACGATGGCTAAACTAGGACTTCATAAATGGACATATTTTTTCAAACAAGTCCCCAAGAAATTATAATCTAGCCAAGCCATTTACTTGACAAAGATTAAAGAAAGAAATAATATAAGCAAACATTACTTAATTCTGTAAAATAATTGTCTAGCTCTTCATTTAAAATTTGTACGTAAGGGTGAATTGTTTAAAATAAAGAATATTTAAAATCTTTCAAATATTACTAATTTTTCGTAGAAATACCTGTTATATGGTCCTGTTATATGGTGCACACCATGCAGGTTTATCTGAAATGCCCCTCCTCAGGTGACTAACTAGGTATGTTAGGGTATTTGGATAGCTGGGAAGTAGTGCCTGAGGACTGTTAGGACTCAGTCCCAGAATTCACCTTTACGACTGAGGAAAACCTCCTGCAAAAACCTTCGGCCATGATTGCCGGTGGCCGGAATCGAACCGGCGACCTCTCGAATGAGAGTCTCGCGTCTTAGGGCTAAGCTATTTCTACCGGTAATCTATCAAGTGTAGAAGTGATCCTTAGCGCATAAAAGGCATTCAAAAGTCATTATATGCGCTCCAGACGTGCAACGTCTGGAGGCTCCTAGTCCGGCTCCTAGTCCTTAGCTTGTGACTTTTAGGGCCTACTATATATATTACAACATTATGAACACGAATCATTGAAAAGGCTTTGCTTTTATGTTGAATAATATTATTATATTATTCCATTTCAGTGCAACTCTTTTATTCTCGCTATGAATTATTTTAACTTTACAAATTAATGTTGAATTCTTTTTCCAGTATTGTCTCCGTTTGCTAACAGACTGAAATCTTTTAGGATTTTTTTACACAAAAGCTTTCATCATGAAGAATACGTTAGTATATTCTGTAGATTTATGTTTATTTTACGTACGTTCTACTAGATACGAAGAGGGCATATCAAACCAGCCAACTATACGGAGCCACTGCGTACGGAACCTATGCTTGAATACGCGGACAAGATTTAAAATTCAAAGCAGGTTATCACGGCACATTATTCAACGTTATGCCCACAACTCAAGAAACATACTCGCAGTTTTTTAAAAAGTTATTCATGTTATCGTACGGTATAACCTACACAGCGCCCTAACATGTATATACATTATTTTCTTATGCCAGATAACAGTGCTCGCCCAGCTATAGTGTATTCCAGTCAAGTCCTTCATTATACCGTGTTATTGCAGTTAGAACAAATACGTACTAAGCTACGTTTTCACAACGAAAATATTCAGTTTGATTTACTGTTGTAAGTTGAAATTAAATTAATTGAATAATGTTATTAAATATTTTCTCAACCAAATGCACTTATGGCTTGATCAACAATTTTTTTGTTATTATTTTAGGAAGGAAATGCACTCTTATTGTAAACATAACATAAACCATGCTATCTCGGATCACATTGCGACGAAATTGTATTACTCGAACTTCGAGTAGTTCATAATGAAGCAGAATGAAATATTCTTTATAGCCGTCTTTATACACAAATAGTCGTCGTTATACAAAATCAATTAATAAGTAACATTAAAATACGTTTCGATTATGCTATCGTGGTTTTCCGGGTATAACTGTGTCAAAAGGTAGAACCAATCCAACGTTTCGCCCATATTGCTATTGGCTTCTTCAGGGACCTTCGTGGAGTGTTGATACAGACACCAACAACTGTCACGAGGGGGAACTCTGGACAATGATGCTAACAGAATAACACCCGCGTTGCAAAGCCGCTCAGTCATAACTGAGCTAGCTATAACTGAGATAACTGAGCGCGCCTGTGGCTGAGCGGCTTTGCATAGCGGGTGTTATTCCGTTAGCATCACTGTCCAGAGTTCCCCCTCGTGATAGTTGTTGGTGTCTGTATTAACACTTCACGAAGGTCCCTGAAGAAGCTCATTGCAATACGGGCGAAACATTGGATTGGTTTCACTTTTTGACACGGTTATACCCGGAAAACCACGATAGCATAGTTGACTTCGACCGTGAAAGCCTCCAAAATATATTACATGTGTCGATTGGTCATTTTGTACTTTATGAAAAAACTAAGACGTTGAATAAACACTACTGCAATAGAATTGACTGAAATAACAACGCCAGATAATATATTAAAGACTTGGCGTTGAAGTGTGACCCAGTTCACGTCATAGCCACAAGCTTTAGTAGTGTTTGACTGAAGCATCCTAATGCACTTCTGGCACTAAGTCTAATAGCCACTCAGTTTAAAACAGTTTTCATGATGGTTTATGGGAAATTCCCATCCGAACTTCAGAGAGGAT
This sequence comes from Isoperla grammatica, assembly GCA_945910005.1. Classification (NCBI taxonomy): domain Eukaryota; kingdom Metazoa; phylum Arthropoda; class Insecta; order Plecoptera; family Perlodidae; genus Isoperla; species Isoperla grammatica. The sequence continues at coordinate 38,493,415 of OX246737.1, read as the reverse complement.
GATGCAAACAAATAACAAGGCGAGTCTATTACGTGAGTGAGACTGCCCAAACACATAAGTATATAGTGAACCTCATTTCCAAGATGTTGTGCTCTGTTGATAGATTAATACCATTTACCAGGACTGTGTCATATTATGGTCTTCTGGAAATGAATACAGAAAATATGATTACATACAACGAAATGTAGGCTAATTTACCTTTATGCCAGATTAATAATACAATCAACTGTTATTTGATTATTAAGTATACGAAATAAAATTTTTTGGGGTTTAAATTTGTCGTCCAAATAATAATACCTTTTCATAATTCTTGATTATGAATGAACAAACTAATCAAAAACCTCATTTAATAGATTTTGGAATTTCAGACAATTTTTTAAAGCATAGAAATCGAATTTAAAAAATTAAATTCTAAAATACAAGATCCAAAACAATGTGTACTTATTGCGAGAAAAGACGAAATCTTCTAACTAGACACGTATTATTTATGTTTTCATGCAGATAGTCAGTTCTGCGGTTGGCTGAACTTTGACCTTATGTATCGACAACCAACCAAACATAAGAATCACAATATTCATTAAAAACAATTTGTTTAGCAGAGTTTTCCCATAAGATTATATTTAAATATCAGGTTTGTTTCTTAAACCTTCAATAATCAACATTATGATGTTCAATATCAGAAAATAAGCTATTTTAAATAAATCTGAAGATACAAACAATATTATTCTACGATAACTACTATTTTTTTGGTTCATTTTTTTTTCACTTTTGTATGAATAACTGTGTTGTACTATATAGATTTGGACGGGTCATGCGAGTCTTCAATGTGTGCCACGTAAAACTAATCTTAATAGTCTGATTCGCCGTTGTGCTTGCGCGGATAACAAATATGTATGCTACACACAAGTACTGACGTTATTAAAAAAAATTTTAAGTGGTGACCACAAATGGCCAGTCAAACGATAATAGTTGTTTGTAGAAATGGGTATTAGTTTCAATACTATCATCACTAGATCAGGGAAGTAAAGCTACTGCTCCTGTGTGACCGCAAATGGTCTTGGCGGTCGTGACCATTCGTCATCCGGTCACACCAGTCACGTTAGGAATCGCAGATATAATATTTAAAAAAATCTCAGTATTAATTATAGTGATTGCTTTCATTGACGTATTCATTCATTCACCGTTGAATGTGCTGCCAGTGCCATTCGAGATTACTTGTGAGCAGTTTTTTAGTTGAAATGAACAGCTATGTTCAGACATATGAAAAGCGCTATGCAAAATGCGCTTTAAACAGATATATTGAGATTTCAGCTAAACCTTCTATTTCCAATGTCAAACTGACATGCAACAACATGTATTGTTTTATGTGTCACTCGCATAGACAATGTCGTCAGTTACAAATATAGGACGTGGAGCTTACACCATTTTAAAAACAGGGTCGTACATTTTGATACATTTCCACAAGTCTCATATTTTACAATTTATAACTTAAATTGAGTTTTGTTAAGATATATACAAAACACATTATATTCTGTGGTTTATTTAACTAGCGTACCTAATATATACTAGACCGGCGCACATTGGTAGTAGTTCTACTATTTTTTTTTTTTTAGCTATACGCTACTTTATATTCAACAATTAACTAAAGAATGGTTTTTACATGTATCAATCATTATATTATATTGCGACACCTATCTTCACATCGCCACAGCTAACAATCTAATATACAGCCCATTTTATGTAGAAATCAAGTATATTTGCAAGTTTGCCTAGTTTTTGTTGCAAGCTGGATATCGTATTGGTTTTGATGTTCAATGCAATGAGAAGATGGCTGGTTGATGTGGAGAAAGGAAAATGATATCAACCCCTGTAGCAGGGTTCGAATTACCGCCATTCTCTGTAAAGAGCGTGGACATGCTGGGGCACCACGAAAGGATGGAATAGATCAGGAAGAAGCCATTGCAATGTTCCACATCGTAACGATCGACCGAACACTCGTTTCATGCAATGCCACTAAGCCACTAAACCACTAAACTCTGTCTTCTATTTCGCCTGTCAGCAATCAACATCCCCGAACGGAAAAGCGTATCTGAGAAAACTGTTATGAAGACCAAACTAAGAATGTACATGTTATTCTTGGAGAATCATATAAATATGGTCTTTATTTTCGTTTGTAAATCCAGTATCATAGAAAAGCAAAGCAAAACAAAAATATATATTGCTGAAGCAGGAAATTCATATAGGAATAAGTGTAAGTAGGACGTGGCAAGGTTCTATTTTTTATGCAGGCTTAAAAGAGTATGACCATTGAGTTTGTTCAACCATTGAGTTTGTTGAACAAACTCAATGGCATGACAGCTTACCAATGGATATTAAACAAATAAAAAGTATGGCCTTGTTCAGAAATAAATGCAAAAGTTAGATCTTAAAAAATAGGACGTGAGGCTACAATGTTAGAATTAGTTAGGTTAAGATTTAGTATTGAGTGTACTTATTGTGTGGATTCAACCAGGATATAATTAATTAAGTAATTTTGTTCATTATTGTATATATATTAGACTAAGTAATTATTGTAATTGTAATATATTGTAGTAAGAAGTGTAATTGTTGTAAAAAATGGCTAACTGAGCCAGTTAATAAATAAACATACATGCATACATATTTAATTCTAGCAATATCCGAAATATTGGAAAAAGTACGTGTCTATTGCTTACTCTAACCACTCTGCATGGTTTATAACAAAAATAGGCTACATGATCAACAGTAAATGTTACGAAATCGTTTAGTCATAATTATAATTATATTAAGGAAATCGGTAAAATTTTCCTTGGGAATTTATATCAAGGTATTATAATATTAATGTAAACGGGCATGTTATTTAAGAGAATAAAATAGTCAGTTATCAACTTGTAAAGGATAAGTAGGAACAAAAATTCGTAGCCATTCGTGGCCCGAGGTTATGTAAATAAATGTAAACACTTTTTGAATTATTCCGCCATTTCGGTCACACTCGCCTAAACTTATGTGCTGACGCGTTTCATGACCGCTTTGGGTCCCCTCGTCAGAACGACTGAAACACGTCAACGTGATTTTACGTGAGTGTGACCGATGTTGTAGAATAACTTGAAAAGTGTTTAATTTGATTCAAATATATATAATGCACTCCTTTGTATACCACTTTCGTTACGGCGTAGGAACATGATTTATTAAATAAAGTAAATAAATACATAAGTAGTAAATAACTTAAGAAATAAAATACAAAATAATTATGTCCCACTTTCATAAAATCATTTCAACTATTATTTTATTGTGAACGACTAAAGCAAGGGTTGCGGCCTTTTCTTGAACGTATATATTTTATCGTCTCAAGACAAACCCAGTAATGAAAACAAGCACAGTTGCCAACATTATCGACTCGTGTCTCAGCTTAAACTAACGGGCTGGCTACCTCCTTCTTTGCAGATAATTGTATTTGTTTTATGTCAGTATTCTTGGAGTCCGAGCTTCCGCACGGTCTCTCTCTGATAACAGCTTCGTCTCTTTCTTTCTGTTTCCTTTTATGTCCCATACCATACATCACCATTAACTTTACTCTAACGATCTTCTTGTGAATTCTATCCAAATAAGAGATGCGATTCTAAGTAATGATGATGAAGCGAGGGTTTGTATTCGTCACTTTTGGGAACTCTTATTTTCTACTTTGTAAACTTGAAAGTCCAACAGAATTAACCGATCATTTTCTAAAGAAATCTCCTACGATTTATTTATAATATTGTCATACAACAACAATCAATGTAGTTTTCGTGGGGTTTCTTTTATAAAATAAATTTTCACATTTTCACATATATCTGTACTACAAGTGAGTAAAAGATTTCTACTATCTATTTCAAAGACGATATTACGTTATAACGTATAACGTAATTCGAAACTTTCCCGCGCTAAATTCAATGAACGGAGGTTATGGGAACAATTTCATTTCAACTTCTAATCACAATATCAATACTTTAATAAACTCTACGAGGACGACGTTCGTTAGTATTCTTACCGCCTTTCAAAATTATTACTACCATTATTTAATTCTAGTTCTATAACTAAACGTCAGTTATTACGTTTAATAAAGATTCGTTAGTCATAGTCTGTGGAATTTCGCGCTGGCTCACTATCATTTCTAGTTGCGACTTACGAAAATGTATCGGTGTTTGGATCAGCCCGTTCGTTCCTAAATTCAAAGTCAGGGTACAAAACAATGAATTGCATACGGGACAGGCTTACCATTTCCATGATTGTCATCACTTGTAAATCTGTATCATATCTGAATGATGTACACTAAAAATAAAACGGATAATAGTATTGACTACTGAAATTAATTCCACCACATGCAAAACATATTAGTTGTAATTGTGTGTTTAATCTCCTCTGAAACATTTCTTTTGACGGTATATAAACACATAACTGTAATAAAGTATGAATTGTGATTTGATAAGATAAGAGAAGGGTGCATGAATTATAAAAATACATTTAATTACCGAGTTCTGTCAACTTGCTGCTTAAACGTTTGCACTCATGAGGGTATACACCGTTCACATAGCAGCTTACGTGTTATAACAATCATTATTAAGTTCACATTTACATACAAAAGATAAAAAAAAATTCACATATAATGTAGGTCATACCGGTTACAGCTTTGGTGATTCCTAAGATAATACCAATGTCAACACACGTATACAAACGTAATTTCTTAATCTGTGGAACTTATTTGAATTATAGTCAATTCAAATGCTATAAAATAGGAACATTTGTTTTAAATTTAGCACTTTATCATTTACAAACATTATTATTGGGATAGCATAAAAAACACATCACATATCTTTGTTATACACTTGGTATATGATAGCTCATTATCAGATAATTAAGGTACATTGAATAAATGGAACTGGATACGAAATGTTAGTAAAACCCTAATATTTGTTCACAGTTGTCGATGTCAAACGACAGCCAAGTGGTTCTACGTCAGGTCGGCTTCAACCTGTCTGGGAACTTCAGCTGCGAGGTGACTGTCGAGGCCCCGAGCTTCTCCACCGCCACTGTCTACACGCAGTTGCTGGTTGTCGGTAAGCTAGCTCCACTCTTACACGCAGTTGCTGGTTGTCGGTAAGCTAGCTTCACTTTTACACGCAGTTGCTGGTTGTCGGTAAGCTAGCTCCACTCTTACACGCAGTTGCTGGTTGTCGGTAAGCTAGCTCCACTCTTACACGCAGTTGCTGGTTGTCGGTAAGCTAGCTCCACTCTTACACGCAGTTGCTGGTTGTCGGTAAGCTAGCTCCACTCTTACACGCAGTTACTGGTTGTCGGTAAGCTAGCTCCAATCTTACACGCAGTTGCTGGTTGTCGGTAAGCTAGCTCCACTCTTACACGCAGTTGCTGGTTGTCGGTAAGCTAGCTTTACTCTTACACGCAGTTGCTGGTTGTCGGTAAGCTAGCTCCACTCTTACACGCAGTTGCTGGTTGTCGGTAAGCTAGCTCCACTCTTACTCGCAGTTGCTGGTTGTTGGTAAGCTAGCTCCACACTTACACGCAGTTGCTGGTTGTCGGTAAGCTAGCTCCACACTTACACGCAGTTGCTGGTTGTCGGTAAGCTAGCTCCACACTTACACGCAGTTGCTGGTTGTCGGTAAGCTAGCTCCACACTTGCACGCAGTTGCTGGTTGTCGGTAAGCTAGCTCCACACTTACACGCAGTTGCTGGTTGTCGGTAAGCTAGCTCCACACTTACACGCAGTTGCTGGTTGTCGGTAAGCTAGCTCCACACTTACACGCAGTTGCTGGTTGTCGGTAAGCTAGCTCCACACTTACACGCAGTTGCTGGTTGTCGGTAAGCTAGCTCCACACTTACACGCAGTTGCTGGTTGTCGGTAAGCTAGCTCCACACTTACACGCAGTTGCTGGTTGTCGGTAAGCTAGCTCCACTCCTACACGCAGTTGCTGGTTGTCGGTAAGCTAGCTCCACTCTTACACGCAGTTGCTGGTTGTCGGTAAGCTAGCTCCACTCCTACACGCAGTTGCTGGTTGTCGGTAAGCTAGCTCCACTCTTACACGCAGTTGCTGGTTGTCGGTAAGCTCTATCTCTATATGTTGGTCTTTAACTATGCTGATACAGACTGTTTTGAGTATTCAATAACACTACATACACGTTCCGACTTTGACAAACGTAACGAGGTTGTAGCTAAAGATCAATGCCAACAGATAAGCGTTGTATGATATTTGTTTGGATTAAAACAGTGTTTTATAAACGTTTCGTTTGTACGCCTATATGTAAAACTAATGTCAGTGTAGCTTTGTGCGTGGGTGGCCATAAAGATTGATAACTGTGCGTTTTAATGGACAGGGGGAGTTCTGTGTAGCTATACAAGCTTCTACCGTTGTCTATGGTGAAACAAGGGCTCACACTCATAAATAGAACACATGCATTGCACTCATAAACGCGAATGTTAGGAATAATGTGTACAAATAGCATACGAGGTAGTTAATTTACTGGTAGAATGAGATGAGAAACGGCTCGTTAGAATGTACGACGAGCTTAAAGGCCCGTCGTGTGTTTCGTTAACTAAATACCATGTGAACAATGAATGATTTTGATTGTTTATTTTTGTCACTAAACACTCAAATCATAACATCAGGACAGTGAAGTTTCATCTCACATTAAAATTTGGTACCAATATATACAGTGGCGTAACTTTGTTAATAAAATTACCCAGGTAAGGCATGATCTGAACTGCTTAAGGGACCCGTGACGGCTTACAGGGGTCTGGGGCAGGGCCCCAGCCACCGGAGGCGAAAGTTATCTGAACTTTTTTTTTTTTTTTTTTACAATTAAGTGCCTAAAATGGGTTTTAAGCAAGAAAAGTCACCACTATTGTTAGCTATTTTCCCACATACTATGGATTCACAGAAGAGTATATTTCACTAAAGGCATGTACACGTCTAGCTGTTTGTCTATAGATCGTATACTTGGAGGATTTTTACCCGGGTATGTACCTGGGTTACCGATGCCTAGTTACGCCGGTGAATATATATGATGGTAATTGAAGGAAGGCAATCTTTGTTGAAGATGTTTTTGCATGAGTGGTTTGCGGACAATAAGAGGTATAGGATAGATCTCTGAACTTCTAAAGCAACCGTCGGCCACAGGGGTAACGTCCTACTACTTGGTAGACGAGTACGTCATTAAAATTTATGAAACATGAAAAGAAAAAAGATACAGTTATGAGTGATGTGAATTCTTTAGATAAATGAAATTTATACAATGTGTTTGTTTCTGTAGATACTATAAATTTGGTGTCATTACGGGAAATATGTAAATTGACACTTTTTCTTTGAATTTTTTTCCGCCTCGATCATTACAATACAAAATATCCCGGGATTTAATCTCTCATTTTGCCTGAGAATAAAAATAATTGTCATGGATACGTTTTTATTCCATCTGTGTGATACTAGCATACAACTAAATGGAGGATTAGATGTATAACAACGAGGTGTATAACATTTACTGCCAAGTCACGTACGTGATTTTTGTTTTGTTATAGAAATGTCAATTACAAATTTGAAATTATTCTTGATCCTGCGGGCATAGAGAATATTAAATAAACTTTGCATATTATACTAATCCGTTCGCTAAACGCGCTCTAACTTTATCACCGGTTTATTTCTTCTAGATCTTACAGAGATGTTCTTTTTAGTTCGAAATACACAAGTGTAGGCGTTATGGTATCCAAGTTCCCCTGGTAGGTTTCATTGGCTATAGGTAGAGTACACTAATAGGAAATGCAGAATTGTTGGTTTACATAAGCAGGTAACAATGACCAACCCCAAAAATGTTCGATAAAGAAAATATTTGTACTACTCTTGATCTACTTATCCCTGGAAAGAAAGAAAAGAAAAAACTGGTATCTTTGGTCAAATATTACATATTTGAGTACTTCAAAACATATTTGCATAGCTATTCATTTCATTTAAGACATCATAATTTTCATCAACAGCAAAGCGTTATAACAGTAAAAAATTACTGTACTGTCATAATAAATGAATGATAAATCTTGGCGTAAATAAACACGTCCGCATGATTGTATTTTGGGTGTGTCGAAGTACAGCGATATAATCTATGCAAAGAACGCGGGGCTGCTAAACGCACAACTACCCTCCGACTTCACAAGGCATTCTCACGACACCCGGGCGATACGTCTCCTTCATGGTTACTCCCCCCTACCCCCCCCCCCCCCCCCCCCCAACCCGCCGCCGCACACCCGCCATACGGTGACAATTCTGCGTCGTCTGTGCGGCTTTACTTCAGCGTCTTATATTGATAGGCACGGCGGCGAGAACGGGGGGTGAAAGGGGGGGGGGGGGACACACTTTGATATGTGCGGATGGAGCGTAACTAACCCAGGCGCTCCGCGACAGTTGTGATAGTATAGATAGGGTTTGTTTGATGCTGGTAAAATATCGTTCCAGCGGTGCGCCGTTTATTTTGTATCTTTTGTTATGTTTGAAAATGCTTCTGAAAATGTGCGATCGATACTTTACAAAATTATTGCAAACATTTTATGTGTCCCTATGGTGACTATGTCTCCCTCTATTTCTCTCTCTCTCTCTCTCTCTCTCTCTCTCTCTCTCTCTCTCTCTCTCTCTCTCTCTCTCACACTCTCTCTCGCTCTCTCCGTGTTTTCTTCGATCCTTGTTAATTAATAGTGATTGTAGTGATATTTTCAGTTTTCTTTGCAAACTTGTGATTTTCGTTAAAGTCAAATTAGTATTTGATTTACTGACTTATACCTCGTTATATTTAATTAGTGAACTGTATTTCCAATTATTAATTCATCTCTTTCTGTTGTAGTATTTTTAATGACTGACTTCATTGTATAATTATTTGGCGTTTTTATTCTTCTTTTCTTTGTATATTGAGCACTTGTTACAACAGAACCCTAATTATATTATTACATTTCTATTCCAAATCTTTCGAACGTATAAAATTGATAATAAATTGTCTTCTTTAAAAAAGCTGATGATTTACAGATCCCAATCAAATTGGAGCATCACACCAACAATATAGGTTAATACATCAAATACATGCATATCTGTACAGATAGAAAGTTTTGTGTGGAAACATTAACATATTCCGTTTATTTCCGTAATTTTAAGCCTACCATGCACTCCAAATTTCAGTTGGAAGTGCTCACTTGATAAAATGTTATCTTCCCCTTAAATCTCTTGATCTTCTTAGCATAAGCTACTTACTGATAATTTTGAATGTTATAACATTCACGACGTTTGAAGATCGGATGTTAGCTTCGAAATAATATTATTCGGTTGGATATATTTTTGGCATCTCTCGTGATCCCGATTTCGCCTCTGAATGAACGCCAAACTAGTCCTTGTTTACTGCGAGTATATATTATGCATTCCGAGCTCGATCGAGAAGCTGCTTGTGTGACGGGTCCTCCATGCCGCATAAATGGGTGCTATGTTGATGTTATGTGCTGCGGTAGTGACGTTGCGGCAAGTCTTTCATCGTGCCGCGGTTGATGCAATACCGACAAGATTAACACGCCCGCCTTGCCCACATGGGAGAGAGAGTTGATGATGTTGTACACCCGCCTTGCCACATAGGAGAGAGAGTTGATGACGTTGTACGCTCGCCTTGCCCACATAGGAGAGAGAGTTGATGACGTTGTACACTCGCCTTGCCCACATAGGAGAGAGAGTTGATGATGTACACCCGCCTTGCCACATAGGAGAGAGAGTTGATGACGTTGTACGCTCGCCTTGCCCACATAGGAGAGAGAGTTGATGATGTACACCCGCCTTGCCGCATAGGAGAGAGAGTTGATGACGTTGTACACCCGCCTTGCCACATAGGAGAGAGAGTTGATGACATTGTACGCTCGCCTTGCCCACATAGGAGAGAGAGTTGATGATGTACACCCGCCTTGCCACATAGGAGAGAGAGTTGATGACGTTGTACGCTCGCCTTGCCCACATAGGAGAGAGAGTTGATGATGTACACCCGCCTTGCCACATAGGAGAGAGAGTTGATGACGTTGTACGCTCGCCTTGCCCACATAGAAGAGAGAGTTGATGATGTACACCCGCCTTGCCCACATAGGAGAGAGAGTTGATGATGTACACCCGCCTTGCCACAAAGGAGAGAGAGTTGATGACGTTGTACGCTCGCCTTGCCCACATAGGAGAGAGAGTTGATGTTGTACACCCGCCTTGCCACATAGGAGAGAGAGTTGATGACGTTGTACGCTCGCCTTGCCACATAGGAGAGAGAGTTGATGATGTACACCCGCCTTGCCACATAGGAGAGAGAGTTGGTGACGTTGTACGCTCGCCTTGCCCACATAGGAGAGAGAGTTGATGTTGTACGCTCGCCTTGCCACATAGGAGAGAGAGTTGATGTTGTACACTCGCCTTGCCACATAGGAGAGAGAGTTGATGACGTTGTACGCTCGCCTTGCCCACATAGGAGAGAGAGTTGATGTTGTACGCTCGCCTTGCCACAAAGGAGAGAGAGTTGATGACGTTGTACGCCCGCCTTGCCACATAGGAGAGAGAGTTGATGTTGTACGCTCGCCTTGCCCACATAGGAGAGAGAGTTGATGTTGTACACCCGCCTTGCCACATAGGAGAGAGAGTTGATGACGTTGTACGCCCGCCTTGCCACATAGGAGAGAGAGTTGATGTTGTACGCTCGCCTTGCCCACATAGGAGAGAGAGTTGATGATGTACACCCGCCTTGCCACATAGGAGAGAGAGTTGATGACGTTGTACGCTCGCCTTGCCCACATAGGAGAGAGAGTTGATGTTGTACACCCGCCTTGCCACATAGGAGAGAGAGTTGATGACGTTGTACGCTCGCCTTGCCACATAGGAGAGAGAGTTGATGATGTACACCCGCCTTGCCACATAGGAGAGAGAGTTGATGATGTACACCCGCCTTGCCCACATAGGAGAGAGAGTTGATGATGTACACCCGCCTTGCCCACATAGGAGAGAGAGTTGATGATGTACACCCGCCTTGCCACATAGGAGAGAGAGTTGATGATGTACACCCGCCTTGCCACATAGGAGAGAGACTTGATGACGTTGTACGCTCGCCTTGCCCACATAGGAGAGAGAGTTGATGTTGTACGCTCGCCTTGCCCACATAGGAGAGAGAGTTGATGTTGTACGCTCGCCTTGCCCACATAGGAGAGAGAGTTGATGTTGTACGCCCACCTTGCCACATAGGAGAGAGAGTTGATGATGTACACCCACCTTGCCACATAGGAGAGAGAGTTGATGATGTACACCCGCCTTGCCACATAGGAGAGAGAGTTGATGACGTTGTACGCTCGCCTTGCCACATAGGAGAGAGAGTTGATGTTTTACGCTCGCCTTGCCCACATAGGAGAGAGAGTTGATGTTGTACGCCCGCCTTGCCACATAGGAGAGAGAGTTGATGACGTTGTACGCTCGCCTTGCCCACATAGGAGAGAGAGTTGATGATGTACACCCGCCTTGCCACATAGGAGAGAGAGTTGATGATGTACACCCGCCTTGCCCACATAGGAGAGAGAGTTGATGATGTACACCCGCCTTGCCACATAGGAGAGAGAGTTGATGTTGTACACCCGCCTTGCCACATAGGAGAGAGAGTTGATGATGTACACCCGCCTTGCCACATAGGAGAGAGAGTTGATGATGTACACCCGCCTTGCCACATAGGAGAGAGAGTTGATGATGTACACCCGCCTTGCCACATAGGAGAGAGAGTTGATGACGTTGTACGCTCGCCTTGCCCACATAGGAGAGAGAGTTGATGATGTACACCCGCCTTGCCACATAGGAGAGAGAGTTGATGTTGTACGCTCGCCTTGCCCACATAGGAGAGAGAGTTGATGATGTACACCCGCCTTGCCACATAGGAGAGAGAGTTGATGACGTTGTACGCTCGCCTTGCCCACATAGGAGAGAGAGTTGATGATGTACACCCGCCTTGCCACATAGGAGAGAGAGTTGATGATGTACACCCGCCTTGCCCACATAGGAGAGAGACTTGATGATGTACACCCGCCTTGCTACATAGGAGAGAGAGTTGATGATGTACACCCGCCTTGCCCACATAGGAGAGAGAGTTGATGATGTACACCTGCCTTGCCACATAGGAGAGAGAGTTGATGATGTACACCCGCCTTGCCACATAGGAGAGAGAGTTGATGATGTACACCCGCCTTGCCACATAGGAGAGAGAGTTGATGACGTTGTACGCTCGCCTTGCCCACATAGGAGAGAGAGTTGATGTACACCCGCCTTGCCACATAGGAGAGAGAGTTGATGTTGTACGCTCGCCTTGCCCACATAGGAGAGAGAGTTGATGATGTACACCCGCCTTGCCACATAGGAGAGAGAGTTGATGACGTTGTACGCTCGCCTTGCCCACATAGGAGAGAGAGTTGATGATGTACACCCGCCTTGCCACATAGGAGAGAGAGTTGATGATGTACACCCGCCTTGCCACATAGGAGAGAGAGTTGATGATGTACACCCGCCTTGCCACATAGGAGAGAGAGTTGATGATGTACACCCGCCTTGCCACATAGGAGAGAGAGTTGATGATGTACACCCGCCTTGCCACATAGGAGAGAGAGACGATGACGTTGTACGCCCGCCTTGCCACATAGGAGAGAGAGTTGATGATGTACACCCGCCTTGCCACATAGGAGAGAGAGTTGATGTTGTACGCTCGCCTTGCCACATAGGAGAGAGAGTTGATGATGTACACCCGCCTTGCTACATAGGAGAGAGAGTTGATGACGTTGTACGCTCGCCTTGCCCACATAGGAGAGAGAGTTGATGATGTACACCCGCCTTGCCCACATAGGAGAGAGAGTTGATGATGTACACCCGCCTTGCCACATAGGAGAGAGAGTTGATGACGTTGTACGCTCGCCTTGCCCACATAGGAGAGAGAGTTGATGTTGTACACCCGCCTTGCCACATAGGAGAGAGAGTTGATGACGTTGTACGCTCGCCTTGCCACATAGGAGAGAGAGTTGATGATGTACACCCGCCTTGCCACATAGGAGAGAGAGTTGATGTTGTACGCTCGCCTTGCCCACATAGGAGAGAGAGTTGATGATGTACACCCGCCTTGCCACATAGGAGAGAGAGTTGATGACGTTGTACGCTCGCCTTGCCCACATAGGAGAGAGAGTTGATGTTGTACGCTCGCCTTGCCCACATAGGAGAGAGAGTTGATGTTGTACGCTCGCCTTGCCACATAGGAGAGAGAGTTGATGTTGTACGCTCGCCTTGCCCACATAGGAGAGAGAGTTGATGATGTACACCCGCCTTGCCACATAGGAGAGAGAGTTGATGACGTTGTACGCTCGCCTTGCCCACATAGGAGAGAGAGTTGATGTTGTACGCTCGCCTTGCCACATAGGAGAGAGAGTTGATGTTGTACACCCGCCTTGCCACATAGGAGAGAGAGTTGATGACGTTGTACGCTCGCCTTGCCCACATAGGAGAGAGAGTTGATGATGTACACCCGCCTTGCCACATAGGAGAGAGAGTTGATGACGTTGTACGCTCGCCTTGCCTACATAGGAGAGAGAGTTGATGTTGTACGCTCGCCTTGCCCACATAGGAGAGAGAGTTGATGTTGTACGCTCGCCTTGCCACATAGGAGAGAGAGTTGATGTTGTACGCCCACCTTGCCACATAGGAGAGAGAGTTGATGATGTACACCCGCCTTGCCACATAGGAGAGAGAGTTGATGTTGTACGCTCGCCTTGCCCACATAGGAGAGAGAGTTGATGATGTACACCCGCCTTGCCACATAGGAGAGAGAGTTGATGACGTTGTACGCTCGCCTTGCCACATAGGAGAGAGAGTTGATGACCTTGTACGCTCGCCTTGCCCACATAGGAGAGAGAGTTGATGACGTTGTACGCTCGCCTTGCCCACATAGGAGAGAGAGTTGATGTTGTACGCCCGCCTTGCCACATAGGAGAGAGAGTTGATGACGTTGTACGCTCGCCTTGCCCACATAGGAGAGAGAGTTGATGTTGTACGCCCGCCTTGCCACATAGGAGAGAGAGTTGATGATGTACACCCGCCTTGCCACATAGGAGAGAGAGTTGATGACGTTGTACGCTCGCCTTGCCCACATAGGAGAGAGAGTTGATGTTGTACGCCCGCCTTGCCACATAGGAGAGAGAGTTGATGATGTACACCCGCCTTGCCACATAGGAGAGAGAGTTGATGATGTACACCCGCCTTGCCACATAGGAGAGAGAGTTGATGACGTTGTTCGCTCGCCTTGCCCACATAGGAGAGAGAGTTGATGATGTACACCCGCCTTGCCACATAGGAGAGAGAGTTGATGTTGTACGCTCGCCTTGCCCACATAGGAGAGAGAGTTGATGATGTACACCCGCCTTGCCACATAGGAGAGAGAGTTGATGACGTTGTACGCTCGCCTTGCCCACATAGGAGAGAGAGTTGATGATGTACACCCGCCTTGCCACATAGGATAGAGAGTTGATGATGTACACCCGCCTTGCCACATAGGAGAGAGAGTTGATGATGTACACCCGCCTTGCCACATAGGAGAGAGAGTTGATGATGTACACCCGCCTTGCTACATAGGAGAGAGAGTTGATGACGTTGTACGCTCGCCTTGCCCACATAGGAGAGAGAGTTGATGATGTACACCCGCCTTGCCACATAGGAGAGAGTTGATGATGTACACCCGCCTTGCCACATAGGAGAGAGAGTTGATGACGTTGTACGCCCGCCTTGCCACATAGGAGAGAGAGTTTTTGATGTACACCCGCCTTGCCACATAGGAGAGAGAGTTGATGTTGTACGCTCGCCTTGCCCACATAGGAGAGAGAGTTGATGATGTACACCCGCCTTGCCACATAGGAGAGAGAGTTGATGACGTTGTACGCTCGCCTTGCCCACATAGGAGAGAGAGTTGATGATGTACACCCGCCTTGCCACATAGGAGAGAGAGTTGATGACGTTGTACGCTCGCCTTGCCCACATAGGAGAGAGAGTTGATGATGTACACCCGCCTTGCCACATAGGAGAGAGAGTTGATGACGTTGTACACCCGCCTTGCCACATAGGAGAGAGAGTTGATATTGTGGTCGTCAGACAACGTCGGGAAATTTCACAAGGCACGTAAAAACATTGATACAAGAAATAAAAATGCATTTATTTATTGTCTCTCGTACTAAGTTGCAGAAAATCATTTGTTTTGTCTCGTTGCTGAGACTGTTTAAAGTCGCTGTTTGTCTGTTGATATCACATTTGCTATATCCAACGTATATACAATATACCTTCAGTCATTTGAAGAGGTGCACATATGTTGCAGCTATGGTTTTCACCCTAAGGCAGGCATTTATACAAGAACTATTGAAATAATGCATACAAAAATAGTACAGAAGTATCATCTTGCCACCAATTACTACTATATATTTTCTGTAGTCCACACACGCTGAGTTGCAATGCATAAAATTTACTAATAACTGTCTGAATTAAATATAAAACCTTTATGGTACTTCATGGGGCCTTGGGATCCTTTTGTAACTCAATTATATTTTATCCGTAAGGATAGCATCATTACATATAATCTATTCTGGCATCAAATTCTACCAGTTGCATTTTTGTTATGCTGTAATGATATATATATACATCTCTTATTTGCAAGTATTTCATCTCTCATGTGTTCATATTGATATAATTGTATTAATGTGTGTATCTAAACATACATAATAGGAGCACGTATGAGTTACTTATAAGCAACTTCAAATGTACAGTTTTTAATACAGTTTGCATAATAAAATGCCGTTATAAGTTATTTATACCTTTTTCTAAAATATTCGCGTCGGATAAACGCTATCGAAGAGCGTGGTATGATGGCTCAAATGTTAAAATAACGTTTCGTTAACTCGCTATCATTATCTAATGTCAGTTCCATACTTTGAAGGGTCAAATTTCTTACATTTCATACACTAATGATTTCAATTTTATCCTCTTACAAGTAGAATAATCAATCGATAGTAAAGTTGTCTACTACTTACTGTAAAAAAGTGAACAACTCTTGTCGCTGAGAATAAATCGTGACTTAAAAAATGTGAAGAGAAATATCATTTATATTTTCCAATAATCTACCTCCATTTTCGTACACAACAATTGTAAAGAGACTGAAGTATATCTGAATGTGACGAGACTATATTGAATTGAATGTATTGCTGTTTTTAAAGGTGCCTTTAATCGAAATACATTATTTCAATTGAGTGCGTTTATGCAAATGCCAGGTCAGTAATGGTATCTATTGAGTTGGTTTACTGAAGCGCGATCAGATTCGAAATAGACGACGGAGTGCTCTCTCTTCTCTACAAGAGCAATTTCTTGCCGGGAGACTGAGCAGCCATAATAGTTTCCTGAGGGCTCGCTCAAAGAAAGTACCTGCTTGAAAAGCTCTCAGACTTCCGGGTCCAGTTCGCCGTCCCGTTCCCCTGGCCACTTCTTCTCTGCCCCACCCCCCGCGCCTTCGTCATAGCTTGGATTGCTTCGCAACGTTTACCCAACTGATCGCCTTATAAATTTGATGAAGCCAACGTCGAATTCACTGTAACTGAAACGATTGATCGTGAAAGAGACTAAAGTTGGTACGTTCTTGCGCTAGACGGCTCGAGACTATGTCAAGGGGGTTCTTAGTACGGTCAGCATTACTTCATTCTCTATTCCGTTCGTGCTTTGGTCTTCAACTACAGAGGGTTTCAATATTTCCTTGATGGGTGTTTACGGGTGATACTATGAGTGATATTATTGTCAATTTACATGACTCAACATCAACTAAATGAAACTACTCAATATAAATTGGTTTCTGTAACAATAGATGGGGGAGACAGCGATAATTCTTCTATTAATCGACAAAGCGATTCGCGCGACTTGCTGGAAAATACGGTACGGATAGAACAGAAAGCGAATTAATCGCAAATCACTCAGGTTAAGTTGTTAAGACGATAGACTGTCAGTAACATTAGCACTGCACGAAATTACCGTTTTTAAACGCATCTCAAGACACCACAACAAAATACTGAAACCCGTGTTCAATGTGCTTTCGAAAGAACTGCATAATGTTCAAAAACATATATAATATTGAATGAGTATGGTTGGAATTTAGAATAAATTTGAAATACTAGCCCTAATCTTTACAATATAACATATTTTTTTGGGCCCCCCGGTCTAAATTTTTTGTCGTAAAAACTAATTTTTGTGGCACAAATTGAGAATGGTTTTCACTTTATCGACGTGGTGTATTCCTTTCTTGTCGGTGAAATGTAAGAAATGTGTTTGGGTCAAATTCTTACAGCCAGCGGGAAGGTAGCTTTGATTTCCTGATCATTATAAGTGTTAAAACTTCCCTACATTAATTATTTAACGTCCAAAAATGCATCCACAGTATTATAATAGTTCCATTAAATACCTTCCAGAGTTTAAATTAGAAGTTCTTTGTGTACTTCTGCACCAAATAGAAACAATTTGAAGTGCACATTTCGTGAAAGTAATTCTAATAAAAATTGAAATAAGCAATGTTGTTATTTACTGACTCAAATGCCCGAAATACATGCGATTTATATGATGGATATATTGGTGTATCAAAACTTTGAACTTCGACTAGGTGTAATTCTTCAGAGTTTCTGACGGGATAAGGTACATGTACAGTACTAAATCCTTATAAGCCTCCCCCTCCCCGCCCCCACCACCCACCACCTACCCAACACTATCACCCCCCTTGTGGGCTCCGCCCTGTGTTTACTGTCTGTTTTTGTCTTGTTCGTTGTTGGTCGTCCTATTAGCTGAACCGTTTGCCGATTATTAAATATAATAAAACATTGCTTGTGGAATATGTTAGTACGTTTCATGTTTGGACAGGTTTAGGCACATTTCTTTGGTGTGCGCGATCTCGTTCAAGCTAACTACTACGTTCATAGTACAAAACCCTAGCATTGAAAACCCCTGTCTTAGTCATACTGAACTGCGCAAAATATCATTAAATGAGTAACTAAAACAAGAACTAATGGCACGAACAGAGAGTACGCCACTAGACAGTCATAACACTTCTTCATAGGAAGTTACATGAATAGAAAAGGAGACTAGCTTTTTGCTACGTAATTTCAATACGTACGTCGGGGTTTTGAAAGGAGAGAACATCCTGCAAGTAAGTATAACGACTTTCTCGCCATCAGAGAATGCTCTAAAACTTGTATTTACATGCCTTTCAAATGCCATACATTTACGACACGACGTTAGGCGCACATGCCAACAACAATATGGAAATGAGAAAATAAATTTGTTATCAAATCGTCCGAAGTTAACAAGAACTCGAGAATTGGGTCAAACTAAATGTACAACTTGCTGAAAACTTGAATTGATTTCCGAACGTAAAATTACTGAAATTGCCTTCGATTTTATAAAACACAACCACAATATTCTTTCCAACATAAAATGTATCGAGATAAAACTTCAGTCAGAGGTGATATATTTTTATTGAAGCTGTTATTGTATCCAATTGCACAATTACTTTTTACAATAACTGTATAGTTGTAAGTAATGGTTGGATGTTGCACCACATTAAATGCACATGCTACTGCCAGCCATGTCTACCCTGCGCTCTCGAGACGGAAAAAGCTCATGCTTATGTTTTAGTGTAAATAGAGTAGAACTATTCAGAATGCTATTGATGGAACCCAATGGAAATTGCCTATCGTGTGAAATTTTAGTTAATCCGTAATACCAGGGTCCGTAAATACCCTGGTAAAAATTTCAGTTGGTGACCAATTGGTATTTGGATGAAAATCAACTGATCTGAATTGATATCAGTTGATGTCAATTGATGTCAGTTGGTGTCAATTGGTACTACCTGTTGGTACCAGTTGATTTAGCTGATGTCAATTGATGTCAATTGGTACTGTCTGTTGGTGCCAGTTGATGTAGAAATATATCAATAGGTATTGTCAATTGACGTTGGAATCAGTTGGTAGGAACAGCTTGCATTCAAATGATGTCAGTTAATACCAATTGATATAATTCGACATCAACTGACTATAATGTGTCAATTGTTCGGGTCACTTGATAAACTAAGTAAGCGGTCGGGGTTATCAATTGACACTCTGTAAACTTGGGACGCTGCATTGCATGAATATAATTTAAACATTTTGATTTAATTATTAATTTAAAATGTTTAATTAATAAACAAATAATAAATAAATGTAAATTAATACCGGTACGTTTAAGTTAAAATTAAAGGCATTATGTATATTTATTTATTTTGTATTTATTTATTTAGAAATTATTATACTAAAATTAATAATTTAATTAGACATTTAATTTATTTATGAAATTATGAAGTTACGTATTGTTCGCATCTAAATTAAAATATTATGCATTTTTAGTTGGCTGTTCCCTGGGCAAGTAGGATAACCGAGGCCCCCCCCCCCCCCCCCAAAAAAAAACCCGGCACACTTCTGTCAACCTCAGCCCTCCTTTGCTGGACTGGATTCTACGACGACCCCCGCGATCGCGATGCATAATGGATATGATTAACTGTAGAGTACGTCGTTAAACACCAAATTATCAATCAATTAATTTGTTTCTTCATGAAAGTGACATTCGCGAAGATTGCATTTAAAATTACCAGATTGGCCAACGTGATGGCGCGGCGTACGACTCGAGTAGGCTGGGGGAGATGTTGCTAAACTTTGATTTCTCAGGTAAATTTTTCAACTACCTTATATATTTACTGATATACCTTCTAAAATACTGGTTTTAATAACATAGTTGTCTCTTTCTACGGTCTTACCGTGATGAAACAACAGAGAAACAACATCTAATGCAACATCTTACATTATCATTTTGTTTTCGTGAAGTTGGCATTGCCGCGTTCATTCGTCCGTTGGTTCATTCAAATTCAAAACTGTCAAGACGCTTTGTTGATATCGCAGTATGTTGCAGTTGGCATTTTCCTTCGTCTGCCGTTCGTCTTTCAACATCAAATTGATTTGAATAAAATCAAACACGTAATTATTATACTACGCTAGTGTCAGCCACAAATGCAACAAGTAGGATAGGCTAGTTGTAAAGGTTGGACAATGTGGGCTTGCTTCATAACCTCAATCATTAGGCCTTGGCTAGGCCTACTTCAAAGCCAATGCGGCAATGCCTCAATTTAATGTAGGCCTACTTAATGCAACTAATCTAAATGTAGGCTAAGGCATTGGGTAATGGCTAGGCCTAGGGCCTACTAGGCTTAGGACTAGCCTTATAGACTAGGGGGTAGGCCTAATCTTGCAAGGCCTGATCCTAACCTTTGCTTAAATGATAGTCTAGAGCTGTTTATAATATGTAGGCCTAGGCTAGGGCATTGGGTTTGTTCCCTATTACAAACCCAACAGCTTGGGCCTACCCTAGGCTTAGACATAATATTTGTTAGGCCTAGCGTTGGGGTTGGGGGCCTGTTTACTAACTCAAAAGACAAGTTGTATCGACAGTGGCAACTTGGTAAATAGAATTAGTCATGCGTGGCGCGGTAGGCCTAGTATTATTACGTGCTAGATTATCAAATGTGTGCCCTAGGGTTCAATTTAATAAGTTGTCACCCTCGATCGACAAGTTGTAGCATGCGTTATTATATTTAGGCATACGTAGTTGTCGCTTGAGTTACTAAATAAACCCTCTGGTCCCAGCCTTTGCAGGGAAGTATCCTAATGTTTAGGCCAGAGCAATGTTGACATTAAGATTGCAATTAGGGGGGGTAGTCGCAGTAAGCCAGATTCATACAAAGTCACAAGGTTTTGAAATAGTCATAATGGTATTGCAATAAGCTTTCAGCTCTGTTGCATCGATTCGTGGTCGATGGCATCTCATTGGCTAGTTATAAGCAAGTAAGTGATGTTTCAATGCCCGATTGGTCCGTCACATGGATTATGGTTTAGCAATAAGAGAGTTGAACATTTTTTAACTCGCTTGTGACTATGACTATTGCAATTGCAATGACGAGTTTGTGTAAACCATTAGGCCTACCCATTTCCGATCTCTATCTCCCAACTCAGCTTATAACTGAACCATAATCCTTGCGACGATGTGTGAATCCGGCAGTAGAAAACAGGACTAGTTACCACTGGTACATAGGCCTAGAACTTCCCATCTGTGTCCCATCATAGCCTGTGTATTAACGCGGCCTGAGACATTGATGATCGTGGATAATTAATGCTATCGGTTTCATTTGCATCGCAATTGTAGACAATATAAAACATTTAGGCCTTACAACTTGCCTAATTGCAACGTGAAAAGTTCTTTATGTGTGTGTAACTTGTTTGCAGTACCGGTAGTCCGGTGGCATAGCCAAGTCAGAAGTGACTATTTTACGATTTAGGCCTACCGAGTCCGATTGTGATCTCAATGCTGCTAATTGTGCCTGGGCATGTCCTGCTGTCACCTTTCTATTGGTAGCCCTGATAGGCGTAAATAGTACAGTGGTGATACCAGCTAAGAATTTGTGTTGCTGGGGTTTAAATGCCATGTAACCGTTTATATAACAAGCTTAAATTAGTTTTTAATTTTTGAACCGCCGAAGATGAACTTTGTTTGATTACTGGCAGGTAGCAAGTGTTAGGCCTACGGAATTAAAATAATTGAGCTAGCGATATAAAGTACTAGAGAAATACACTAAATTGTCAAGTTGAGTCTTCAGTCTTCTGTCTGAGTCTTCAGTAGGCTTGCTGTTATCTTCTTTAAAATTACTGTAATTCCGTGCTGTTGTCATCATCGTACCAAGAAGATAGGGCCTATATACATAAATAAGATTAAAGTCTATTAAGCCTACATCTCAATTCGACACTCATGTCGACTCAAACCAAGAAGCACTACCAGCACTCGTACGTATATCTAATTGTTTACAGTAGTTTTTTTTTTCATGCAGGTTTTTTAAATTCTTTCTATACACCTTCAATCCACATCAAGGCTTGTGGCTGGTCCAAATTTCAAGTTGATCGGACTTTCCGTTCGACCGCTATCGACAGACATTAAAACAAAAAAACAGCACGAGTGCCATAAAAGACTAGTGGAAACTAATAATCTAAGACATGAGAAAATAACTAACCTACCATAAAATTCTCGTGTATTCAAGTTTGGATCGTTTAATCCAATTTTGTTAATTGATTATTGATTTTTTCTTTCTTTTTCTGTTTTCCATTTCCAATTCTTATAACTTTTATCTTTTCATAACTGTTTCTTTTAATATTTTCTAATTCTGTTTCTCCCTTTTTGTTCTTTTTTGTTTGTAGTAGGCCTACCTACCTTATCTTACTTCCTTTTAACACATGTATGTGTGTTTCTGTTCCTATAGGCTATATTTTGTCTTATGGTATTATTTAAATTTATATTATATATAGCCTAGCAATTTTTTTTACTAAAATTATTTTCATTTTTCTTGTTCTTTTTTCAATAGTAGTCTTCAGCAATCTGTTTTTTTTTTTTGCTATTTTTTTTATGTTTTCATTATTAATTTTATCTATAATTCTACTTATTAGCCCTCCTTTGTAAAGCAGTTTTTTAACTATATAGGCCTAAACATTCAATAAAAATTAATATGTCTTCATAAAACATGCACTTTTTTTCACGATTTAATCTAATCTGCGGTTTGTGCTCCTGTTCCCACAGCTTCCTTTCACTAACTTTACTGCTATCATTTTCACTCACACTACCCATCTGAGAAGGGCTAGTTATTATTCCTTAGGTTAGGTGTAGGCCTAATCTTTTTTGAAATAGTTTTTAATATTGTTAAGACTGGGATTTGTTAAACTCATATTAGGCCCCTAGCAATTGTAAACCAAACGAACACTATACGACTCGCAAGTAGGTGAACGCTGCCGGAAGACTTGCTGCCCACTGAACGCGTATGATCTCTGGCATACACAGCACAGTGCACGCGTTATCGGCTGGCGGCTACACTCGGATACCAGACGCTCCGGAGAAAAGACGTATATGGTATAGTGGTATTATTGCTAATACCATCTTCAATACATTGTTTATCTTTTCCTCCCTCGGAAAAAATTCTACAACTGTTAATTAAAGATGATAACTTCTCACATTTTTTATTTCATTTATGTTTTAGACCTATTCACTCTTCTTAGGTTATCTATGCTGGGCAGCAGAAGCAGAAAGCAGGAGCTAAAATGTCCATATTAAAAGGTCATACTATATGTCTATATAATCTTTATAAAGTTTTGCCTCAAATGAAACATTTAATTTATTTATTGAATTGTATTTTATTATGTATTATCTATTGTAGGCATATTTATTTATTTTTTATTTATTTTTCTGCTTTTTATTTATTTATTTATTTGTGTATTTATGTATTTGACTTGTAGACACAACCTGATTTCTAATTGGTATCCAACTGACCCTGACTAGCTGCCTGACAGATGATCACCACTAGCAGGTTTATTTGCTAGTTACCAATTGACAGAAGATCTACAAAACCCATTGATGACCAGTAGCTACCAATTGGCGGCCCTTTGAGCAATTGCCAATTGGCGTTCCAATTATCAAAGGGCCGCCAATTGGTACGGCTAATTGATATATTACCAATTGATGGCCAATTGACCACCAATTGATCAACTGACCAATTAGTCAATTGGTCATCTGGCCGGCTAACTGATATATTACCAATTGATGGCCAAGTGACCGCCATTTGATCAACTGACCAATTGGCGTTCCAATTATCAATGGGCCATCAATTGGTCATTTATCAATTAACCACCAATTGATATTTTTACCAGGGTACCCTGGCGGGGGCTCGTCGATCTTCCACCGAGCCTCCGCCAGGGGATCGACGGACCTTGCGTAGTACTAAGTCAAATATAAATAAATGTGATGTCTTACACTATATTCAATATAATCACAAACATGATTGCTGAGAAAGAGCGGTTAAGTCTATAAAACAAACTTTTGTTATCTTGCCTAAACCAGTTTTCCGGCTTATCGTCCACTGTTCACAAGAAGTTAGCCTTTTTGAGACGGACAATATACCGTACGACATGCAGTGCTACATTTTAAATAACAAGTGAGTATGTTAGTTAAAACTGGCATAAAAAAGGAGTATTATTATTATTCAGTCTATATCTGCACAGGACCAAGGTCCCACTAATGCAAATTTAATATACTGCGTGTATGATGATTTGTGAATTATTATGAGGAAGAGAGGAGGAAAAGCCTGGTACCGGCACGTAGCCTACTTCTGTCGAAAAGTACTAAGAGAACCATCGACTTTACGTCCCATCCGAAAGGATGAACTTTGACCAGTCATATAGGTTCCTCCACTAACCAGGACTGCCGAGCACTTGACGAGAAGAACGAAACTGTTACACAAGCTTTCGAACCCTCCAATCTGCTCTAACCAATGCTTATAAAACTAATAATCCTATAAAAAGTTCCGTTATCTATGTTTAACTTTGGAAGTGGAAAAATAATTGGGAGTATACATTTACAGAAAGTATCACAAAGTTTAGAAGCACACATATTATATTTGAATGTATTTAATACGATTTCAGACTAAATAACTGATATTCCCTGGGAGATTACTCAGTCTCATTTTGCATATACCAATACCCCATCGATAGATTTAAGTTAATTAAATAATTAAAAAAACTCCAACTCGAAACAGGAATTAAAACCTAGACTTTCTGCAATGGAAGTAGTAATTAAGGTTACCAAACATGCAGCGCAGATTCTACGTATTAACCGAAGCGTCTACAAAATGTATATTTCATTGATTTACAAAGGAAGCCCGCAACAAGAAGGTTACGATTACATGTTGTGTTTAATTCATATCTTAGCTGTTAAATTGGAGGTGTGAAGAATTCCCTATGCAGAAATGAATATTCGTCTTTAGATTATGAGACCGAATTCTGCCTAGGCTGAATACACACAGGAATTATCCATTTTCATTATATTTTTAATAAACACTCGTGTGGGTATTTCATGGTGAATATGCATATTTATGTATTTTCAGTGTTGGCAACATACGCCAGCGTACACAATACATATTCATGGACCAACCTGAATACGAATTTTAATCACGGGTCCGGAAAACTTTTGGAATTTTTAAACCGGAGATATCAAGTAATGGTTTATTATAGATTGTTTCAAGTATGAATTTTTTCAAATATAACGTATTTTCGAGGTAACTGTTAACTTATACAAATTATTAGTGCTCAGTTTAGCTGACACATTGTTCTTCTTGTTTTCAAAAGAAATGTTTTAGACAAATACTTTATATATATATATATATATATATATATATACACATTATGTAGTTTCAGTTACAATACATCAAGGGTTGAAATATTTTACAACACAGCTATTTATTCATTTCCCGTAGGAACATTTCACCCCCTGGCTAAAGAAGGTTAATTGAAATTACACAATGTTAACTATTTACTCCTACACGGTGAATACAGGGCTGGAACAGACACGTTTAGGCTACTGATATGGTAGAGTGTTGAATTTTCAATGATTCAAGGGCTATGAGGACAAAACCTACGGTCTTCATTTGGTTTAACGAGAACAAGTATAAAGTGACATTAAATTCATATCACACACAATTACTGTTAAATGAAAACTTTGTTTTACACACAATTGCACTCAGCATAATTGAAGCTAAACGCGAGTTCGGTAAAAACAGCCTTCTCTTGAATGAGTTCAAACAATGACCGTAATACTATTTAATTAGAATAAAAAGTGAATGGGAAAGTTATACCTAAAAACTTAAAAAATGTTTTAATTAGTTTTAAAATGAAATAACGTACCAAAACAGAACTTAATTCATCGTTAGAGTTTAATTAATAGTAATCTAAACAAGAATTAAATGCTCTAATGATCTGGTGTGTATTAAACGCCAGACTGTTGACTTCTAAACATTTGTTATGTTAAACCTGGCACAAAATAAGTAACATGTTATAATAGATGCATGCGCCATGCAGCCGACACTTTGAGCAGAAGCATATTGAATGGTTCCTAATACACAAAACATAGTATGCCATAATTTGCATCATCATGTTATGTTAGTGTACAACAATTATTTTCATTTTGATGGTTCTGAAAACAATATCTGTATTTAATTATTGAGCAGACTTGATACACCATCATTTAGGAAGTGAAATATTGCTTATTGAATTGCTGACTCATTTTATGAAGGTACGATTAACACTCATTCCTGCCATAAATGTCAGCGGAAACCCTTTGTTAGCTTTATGGTGATGGTTTATTTTAACACGTTGTTATCACATTGGACAATAAAATGTATACTGATATATTTTTATATCATGCGTCTTTGTTTTTGTTTCTATTATAAAAAATCAATTTGTAATTTTTGGGATAAAATAAAGATATACGCTGACAAAAATCTATATATTTAGATATTACTCAAAAACATTCATAAATCCGTGGAGTATTTCAAACTACTCGCAATTATTTCATCTTTTCTGGCAGTCGTTTCTTTCCTAAATATATGTATTAGAATGCATGTGTCCTGGATTATCAGCAGATTATTAGGTTACTGCTAGATTGTTGCTTATTATATAGGATAATATTGTTCTAACACACTATTAGGATTATGTACCATACGTGACAACCCAACCGCCATTTGGGCTAGAAATTGATTATGAATACAAGCCTGAATTTCGTGTCGCACTGAAACAATTCGTATGTTCACCTCACAAAATTAAATTCCATCTATTAAATCTACCCGCAGAAATATGCCTATTTCATGCACGCTACTTAAACGAAACTCAACATCTTATTTGTGTTCATTCATACAATCGTACTGGCGGTCTTCCGCTTCACAGAGTGCGCTGTTCTCATTAGTCCCGCTCGGTGTGTTGGCGGATCCATAATGTTCATGATTTAAATACCCGGTAGAACACTGTCAGTCACAACTGTACCTGTTTCAAATACATCTTTGGAATGAGGGCCGGTCTTACAATCTCCTAATAAGAAAGTTATTAGTAGCAATTAAGCTATTTGGAGGATTTCAAGGGTTTTGATTGGTGGTTGCCATGGAGGAAACAAGCTATTCGACGAATAAGTAGTTATTGGGACATTGTAAAGGCTGGTCCACACAGATTTTTAAGACATAATGCATAAGGTTTTAAGACGTTGTTTTAAAAACAACAATGAAAACAACGTCTTAAAACTAAAACTTTGTGTGAACGCCATTACGTGTTTCCTATGATCCAACTTTACGACTACGCGTATGTCTTAAAAATCTGTGTGGACCAGCCTTAAGACTGGACCTTAGAGAAATTAAAAATTAAATTAGTATTTTTATAAATATTAAACTCGGCTATTTCGTCAGTATGGGAATACTCTATATTTGCAATGATAACAAATAATTGTGTATGATTGCTGATTTAAGTTTCTAAAGTGTAATATGAAACAAGTAGTTAATATTGATCGCTCGTCAGATTGTTGTAACAAAGAGAGGAGAACATAGTAGTGTAAAGAAGGCTACAAGAACATGTACAGTCATGTAATACTAGATGCCGTGCAAGCCGTGCATACATGAGCATTGGTTTAAGACGTAAACCCAGGTGATGACTCTCACGGTTATGCTTAAGCTACGCGTTATGGTTATTATCACAACCTGAATTTAATCTGTACTAAAATTATAGATTTAAGATTAATTTCAAAGTTTACCAAAGTTTATTTTAGGCCATGTCAACTATAACAAACTTTGCATTGTATGTTTTGTAAATTATCTGAAAGTTACGTTACCTGTGAACATTACCCCTATGTACATTAATACTTGTATGCAACATGTAGTGCGTTTAACATTGTGGGTTTCTGTTATTATTGCACTACGGTAATCTGTTATTCGTCACTGGATTTAATTTGAGTTAAAGCTATTAGTAACTGTACATATGTGTGTCCTTCGGGAAGGTCAAACACTAAATAACCTTAATTATGATACGAATATGAATTATAATTCGACGGTATATTATTCGTATTATCAAGACATTCGAGATAATGAGCGATGTTGCAGGATTTAACTAAGAAGTATTGTACCGTGTAATGTATTTAAAATACAATCCTCACTAGTGCTATAGTGTGCTACTCTGCTCTTGTTTAAATTTGTGATTTTTTGTAAATTCATTTAAGATTAAACTATAACGTTGTAGAAATAATTAACTTATTGTGTTTATTTTTTTTTTACATTTATGTAAGATTGTATGTGTTTCTCTACAATAATGATTATATTAATAAGTCGTTCGAATTAATGTTAATAAATCAGTAACGTGGGAATTAATTGCTTGAATTTACATAATGTGTCTGCGCTATTTTTATTATTTTAACATTAATTAATTCTAGTTATTTTTATTCAATGACTATCCTATTTAGGTTTACATTTGGGTTTGTAATATTATCAACTCAATTTTAGGATTATAATATGTATTTAAAAAGATACAAATTCAAATTTGAGATCAACGAAGTTGAATAAATCATTACCACATTCTATATCACGTTATTAAGCTAACGCGACAACTAACAAAGATATTAATAATTAATACCTACACAAGAGTGGATAGCGATTTTCTTAACAAAAGAAGTAGATTACGTGATGCCCAACACTGTAGGTGTGCCTGTAGGTTAACCTAAGCTTGAAATAATCTTAAAATTTGATATTATGTTTCTTATTATTTTCATTCGTTTGAAACTAAAATTGTATTTAACTTGTTTCACAAAAATTAATGATAATAATGTACTACATTACAAAGAAACGTAGCGCGCTGAATATAGGATCCTAGTAACGCAATTGGTAACATTTTATGGAATTTTTGTGTTCCAGAATTACCAAAAGGACCGCCGAAGATTTACACAGAGCACGAACGATACTTTGCAGGCGATCAACTGAAGGCTAATTGTTCGTCACCCCCAGCTAAGCCTCCAGTCGGGCTCACATTTCTCCTCAACAACGTTCCAGTAAGTAGCCTACATACCATTGACAATTCGTAATGTAAGAATATCTTCGCAATTTCAAAGCGTTATCCCAATAACAGCTGCTATCCGTGAATGATAATTTTATCGAATGTATAGTCCTTGCTCATTGCTTTGATGATAGCTTTAATAATTCAAGATCAGCATACAAAGTTAATAATAATAATAATAATAATAATAATAATAATAATAATAATAATAATAATAATAATAGTAATGATACTAATATATTAACGTTAATAATAATAATAACAATAATAATAATAATAATAATAATAATAATAATAATATATTAACGTTAATAATAATAATAATAATTATTAATTAAGAAGAAGAAGAAGAAGAAGAAGAAGAAGAAGTAGAAGATATATTATGTAGTTCTAAGTAGATTTTAATAAGGTAAACACATGGAAATACTTGACATTTGTGTCCGTACAACATGTTTATGCCGGTTTTGACCGAGTTTGTATGTATTGCAACAATAAAATAATAATAATAATAATAATAATAATAATAATAATAATAATAATAATAATAATAATAATAATAATAATAATAATAATAATAATAATAATAATAATAATAATAATAAAAAAAAAGTAATCAACCAACAATTTTCACGGCATTGAGATCTACGAGTGATTTACTACAAGAAGACATAAAGGGAAGTACCAGTATCCATTACTTTGTATATAAATAGAAGTTTAATTTTGTAGGCTTACATTTTAGTCCAGGGCCTTGCTTGAGAAACATAGGAACAGTTGAATTTAGTGTTGATTTTGACAGTTTGAAGCTGGATCTGGACACGTCAAGGTCTTGTACTTATAATTTGATTCGATAATATTGTAACTAGATATATGTTTTACGGTTGTATGTAAGCACTTTTTATTTGTTTCCAGAATTAAGAAGATTTCGTCTTCAAAATCTGTGAAATTTGAAACTGTCATTCAACTCCAACTCAGCGCCTTGTAATTGCGTGTGTTATTTATTGACGGGGCACGGCCAAGTTGCGAGTGTAAAGAAAAGTGTGACATTAAGTGCTTTGATTTCTTTGAAAAACAATATTAACTTTCTGTGACTAAGAACTTAGTTTGACAGGACAATGAACTTTGACATTTAGTAAATAAACAAACAGATTATGGATGCTTCTGATGTATTATCGCAACAGACCACCAAATCTGGAAGAGTGAGGCAGCGTATCAAATGGACAGATAATATGAACATTTGTGTGATGCGCAACTACTATAGAATTACGTTATTAGAAACTAGATTAGTTGGATATCGACAAGAACTGCACCGAGCGTTTACACGTGAATACCCATTAGTAGATGTAACCGAACAAAGAGTAGCAGACCAAAGGAGAATAATTGTAAGTAATGGTATGCTACCATTTAATCTATTGAACGTAATAAGACATGAAGTAGAGGAAGAACTACAAATAGATCAAGAAAATGAAGAGGATTTGGCGAACGAGGAGCACATCATGGAAGCATCAAGAAACGATGACCATCTACGACAAGAATTAATGGAACAAGTAGATCTACCAGAAGGCCAGAACACACAAGAGGTACATCACCAACATCCACCTATTAATAACATTGAACAAGAAGAGAATACAAGAGGAAACACACAAGAAATAGACGAGTTAAAGAACATATTACATTTAGCTTTTGAAAATGCTTTGTCAGAATTTGCACATATAGAACCGAACAAGAGACCTAGAATTCCTAAACCTAAACAGTCTAAGCAAATGGACATAGTAATGCACGTAATGAACGCACATATATTGTTAGATTACGCGAAGAAAGAATTGTCGTTTGAGGAAGTGCATGCAGCAATATATTGTGGAGCCGTAGCAGTGGTCAGACAATTAGGATTAAAAATAAAGTTGGTACATTCTCAGAACATAAAAACAAATAAGACTCCAAAATGGGAACGAAGATTAGTCAAACGCATCAACGAGTTAAGGAGAGATATTGGGAGATTAGAACAATTCAGGATGGGTAATAGATCTAAAAAGATATTACAATATTGCCAACACATATTTGAAAGGTTTAAAATCCATACTATACATGAAACACCGAACGAGGCTACAAACGAATATTTGGATACTCTAAAGCAAAAAGTAAGTGCATTAGCCAAAAGACTACGAAGATATAAAGAGTGTAGTGATAGAAAAGAACAAAACGAAATGTTTAAAGAAAAAGAAAAAGAATTCTATCAGCAAATTAACAATAAAGAAGAAATAGTAGGCAATGGTATACCATCGAAGACAGAGATTGAGCAGTTTTGGGGTGGGATATGGAGTAACCCATTAATGCACAATCACAATGCAACATGGATTCAAGATGAAATTGAGGCAATGAGTGATATCGAAGAAATGACATTTGATGGCATCAGTGTAAATGATATAAAATCAACGATACGAAATACTCATAATTGGAAAGCACCCGGTAACGATAACATTCAAAATTTTTGGTACAAGAAGTTTTCAAACATGCACACCCAGATTGCTAAATGTCTTAATGAATTTATATTAGGAGACAAGGATTTACCAGATTTCTTTACTGAAGGAATAACATTTCTTAAACCAAAAGATAATGACACCAAAAATCCAAGTAAATATAGACCAATTACATGCTTACCTACTATTTACAAAATCTTGACATCGTGCATAACAAATAAAATATATAGTCACTGCGAAGAACACAATATATTAGCTGAAGAACAAAAGGGATGTCGTAAATTGTCGCAAGGGTGTAAGGAACAATTAATTATCGATTCTGTTGTAATGAACCAAGCTTTCAACAAGAAGAGAAACATTCACGTTAGCTATATTGATTACAAGAAAGCGTATGATTCGTCACCACATTCGTGGCTAATACAGATACTGGAAATTTATAAAGTAAACCCATTAATAGTAAACTTTTTGCGGACAGCGATGACGAGTTGGAAAACAACATTAAAGTTAAACGTAGGCAAAGAGCAGATATGTACTGACCCAGTTAACATCCGACGAGGTATTTTTCAAGGTGACTCGTTTAGTGCGTTATGGTTTTGTCTTTCATTAAATCCATTATCTCATATACTAAACAAATCTACACATGGTTTCAAGATAAAGGACGGTAATACGGTTTGCCACACACTTTCACATCTATTCTACATGGACGATCTCAAGCTATATGCTTTAAATGCGACACACATGACGAATCTTCTTAACTCAACGTTAGAATTCAGTAGAGATATATGTATGGATTTTGGAATTGATAAATGTAAGTCACTTCATGTCATCAAAGGAAAGATTACGCAATTAGAAGAGTTTGAAATTGACGAAGACAACCGGATTGGAGTAATGGACGAAGAAGATATATACAAATATCTAGGATTTGCGCAGGCTAAACGAATTGATCATAAACTGATGAAAAGTAAACTAATTTCTGCATACAAGAAACGAATAGGATCCATTTTAAAAACACAATTGAATGGTAAAAACAAGATCAAAGCAATTAACACTTATGCTATACCGGTACTAACATATTCATTTGGAATTATTAACTGGACACAGACAGAACTTCATGCCCTAGAAATTCTCACCCGCACAACATTCACCAAATACAGAAGTCATCACCCTAAGTCAGCAATAGAACGAGTGACTCTACCTAGAGAAAAAGGGGGAAGAGGCTTGATTGATTTAAGCAATTTATATTATAAACAAATTGAAATTCTGAGAAAGTACTTTTATACAAAATGCCCACATTCACAACTTCATAGAGCTATAGTATCGGCAGACAAGTCGCTTTCTCCCCTCAATTTAAATGACGGAAATTTAAACTTGCTTCAAAAACTAAATTCTGACACAGCAAAAGAGATCAGAATATCAGAAAAGACGTTACATAGCAGACATTATAAAGAACTTCTTAAGGATAGCGTCGATAGGGTAGCATCGAACAAATGGTTAACGTCCGGGGACATTTTCAGCGAAACAGAGGGATTTATGATCGCTATTCAAGATAAAGTAATCAAGACTAACAATTACAAAAAATACATACTGAAAGACGTCACAGTGGAAGATAAATGTAGAAAATGTAATTTGAACGGCGAAACAATTGAACATATCGTATCTGGGTGCAAAATGCTTTGTCAAACAGATTATCTTCATCGGCATAACCAAGTTGCAAACATTGTACATCAAAAATTAGCCATGAAGTATAAACTTATAAACACAACCACTGCGTATTACAAATACAAGCCTGAAAAGGTATTAGATAGTAAAGACTACAAATTATATTACGACCGGGCAGTTATTACAGACCAAACCATACATCACAATAGACCGGATATTATATTTATTGACAAGAAGAAACAAGAAACGATTTTAATTGATGTTGCCGTCCCTTTATGCCACAATGTAGAGACAACTTGGCGGGAAAAGATAAACAGATATAAGGAATTATCAATTGAAATAAAAAGGTTGTGGAAGCAGAATAATGTAACTGTTATACCGTTAATTATATCAGCAAATGGCATTGTTCCACGTAAACTCCATGACAGTATTAAACTAATTGGTCTCCAACCGAACATATACATCGAGATGCAAAAAGCAATTATTTTGAACACGTGTAGGATAGTGCGAAAATTTTTGAACTAAGAAGAATGAAGACTTCAAGAAGTTCTCCATCCCGATGGTGGTTTTCGTGGTTTCCACCGTACAAAGAGCGAATGCTGGGATGAGTACAAATCGGCCACGACCGTACATAGCATCCACAGTTCGGTTTGGAAAAAATAATGCGGACAATGATTATATTAAGTAGTATAGCCAAATGTGGGCATTTGAGAAGCAGAAGAAGAAGAAGAAGAAGAAGAAGAAGAAGAAGAAGAAGAAGAAGAAGAAGAAGAAGAAGAAGAAGAAGAAGAAGAAGAAGAAGAAGATATATTAAGTAGTTCTAAGTAGATTTTAATAAGGTAAACACATGGAAATACTTGACATTTGTGTCCGTACAACATGTTTATGCCGGTTTTGACCGAGTTTGTATGTATTGCAACAATAAAATAATAATAATAATAATAATAATAATAATAATAATAATAATAATAATAATAATAATAATCTTTAACTTAGTTCCAACTGTGTCGGGTTGAGTGGTGGTTTATGCACCGTTATCTAGGGCTGGAAACTTGTAGATACTGAGTTTGCCAGACTCGGTGTTTCTTCCTCATCATCCTCCTCCTCCCATTTATCCACCAATTTATTTCTAGTTTCCGTCTTTCCACAGTTGTACTCTTGCCACATCCACGTTTTCCCCCGTTTTTCAACATCTCGATATAGAGAAAAAAATCTATAAGTTTTTGTTTCATATTTCTGTGTATCGTGCTATTAGAGAAATAATAATACCAATACCCCATGGGAGGTTCGTGTTAAATACGTAGCTTCTCATAGAAACTAAGGCCATGCTGCATCCAAGAACGCGTATCTCATTGAAAGCAAAGCGCCTTCATTTTCATTATTATTTATGAATAGCTCTGCAATGTTGAACCAACGCTGTAATGTAAGCACGATAAATCTTAGCGCCACAAGTGGAAACAGAGTAGGTCCCGGAAAGATGATTAGTTGCAGATAAATATAATACAAGTTGGTAATTTCGGGTATACATCAACAGCACAGATAACCAACGTAGTTAATTTGTTATATGTGTCAACAGTAACCTTCGTTTGTTGTGCGTTCAATGTGATGAGTGATGAAATGTGCGTTTGAAACGTTAGAGAACATGCGTTTTCTTAAATGTTGATAAACTAGAGGTCAGTTCGGGTGATCATTTTTTGGATCGGGTACCCTTTTTATTACTCGGGTAAACCATGACCACCAAAAAAAAAAGGTTTGGCTAATTTTTGTTATTTTTTTATGGACATTCGAAGTGATGTAGATAGAAATTAATATACCCAAAGGACAGTAATTTATAATATAGTTTAATAGAATAAGTAGGCTCAGATCTGTAATCTGTAGTATTCCCTACAATTAAAACTTAAATATCAAATTACATTTTCTAAAACGAAAAAAGCCAATTTCAGTAATAGTGTATCCGGGTATAAGTCTACCCTGGTACCCGAACCGACCTCTAATATAAACGTAAGATTTAAGGACAATTCAGTTGAGTGGTATGTAGTATTGTTAGTTGTGAATCTGGAATCAAACTACTATGAGTGTACTGACATTATATTATGCACATTGTACAACGCTAAATTGTAACTACTATTGTGAACAATCTCTCGTTAAACTACTTATACTATAATTTACATGGTTTTGATTAAACATATCTACAATCTCCAAGAAAACTGGAATAGTTTATCTTTTCATGTTTGTGCAAAAATGGTTTTTGGTCTAAGAAGATTTGTATAGCCGGAAACGGAAACACAGTAGGCACAGATTTATCTTAACAAATTTCAAAACGTCATCATTATATCCGATCGACAAAGTTATAACAAAAATACAATAAACAAAACAATGACATGCTTGAGCCCTATTGGTAAGTTCAAAATAAGTTTTAAACCAGCCAATGATAAGCAGTCTTACATGACACGCTGTTTGTTGGCAGGTAGCAGATACGTAGGCCAACAAAAGAATGTTGTCGAAAATTTAAAAATTTCAATTTTGAAATATCCTTCACAATGTGCAGTTGTGTATATGGACTTTCTTAACACCCACATCTATTGGAGAAGCAATGCCACAAAAATACCGTCATATGGAATTATTGTACCAATTTTCTTTTCTTAAGGCTTATTTTAAGATTTAAGATCGATTTGTATTATTTTTCTAACTGTTTTACCTGGAGTCACTACCATTGGCCGGATTTATAAAACGTCGCTTCTCATTGGCTGGGCTAAGAATTTTAGGTATACAAGCTAATGTTGCTATCGTTTCCTTAAATCTGAAATCCTAGGAATGTGTGTAAACGCCATCGTGTAAACCAGCCTTTTACAAACCAACGATTAACATACCACGCCTTATGTCTATTGTGTATCTTCGTAAATATCTGTATGTAATTAATAATACATTGGAAGAGAAAAAAAACCTCTACAATTAGGTTGGTTCTGGATCATCAGCTCACTGAGCAGAAAGTTATGTATGGAGTGAAAAACCTAATTATAAATACATATATTCACGAGAACTAGTATCCGTGTTTTAATGCGAAGAGCTTAACAAAATTAGGCTACACAAACAGGATTACGCTGACTCGGTAATGAATACAAGAATATCTTTTCTCTAACAGGATCCGTTGTCCGGGCATAGCACGACGTAGCTACGTTTTAATGCACATAGCCTGTACAGAGCGGCATTTTCACACTGACCCAATTTTATCGCGTTTTATAGTCTTTTTTGTATAATATTCTACCTGCAATGGAGATGAGAGTCTGAATAGTGCATGGGAGCTGATGCAATGAAACATGTAAATAGGAGTCGTGTGATTCAATTAAATTAGCTAATGCGTTGAAATCCCCTGCAATACCGTGTCGAGGATATTACGATCATACATCGCTATATCATGTCGGAGATTTTGTTGAGCTTCGCTTTAATAACATTGGTAATACCAGGATCTAATCAAAATTTATCTTAAAAACTTATTATCGCCAATAATAGTCTCATGAATTATTCTATTAAACCTAACGGCTGTAAAAATAACGATCATTCTAATTTATTTATTTTATTTATTTTTAGTTTTAGTATTGTTGTTTATTTCTAAATTGTATTAAAACAAATCTGTGGTATTTAACAACCGTATAAATAACAATGAACGGAATTACAACATTAATAGAAATATAACCGGTGTCCCAAATTTCATCAATGGGAATGAATTATTGTGATTGAGTGATTTTCACGATTGAATAGAAGTGAACAACACAACACCAGAAATGGAAAAGTCAATTATTTCAATAGGGTAATATATAAAAATCCACTTTGTGGCAAGAAAAGGATAACGAAGGAAAAGTGGTAAAAGCGTTAATTGAAAAGAAATTATACATTCATTATAGAGTGCTCATTTTTACATACGCACGTTTAGACGAAACTGCTTTATGAATAGAATACACAATTTAAATTATGTGATTCTACCAGGTGCACCACCACCTCCACCACATGGGTACCAGGTTCTGCTATTTTTGATCTCTGATTAACAGAAAATCGCCGGATTAAATATGATAATATTTGGGGTTTTATGTCCAACCACGGATTAAAGTTTGGTGAAACTGACCCTCAAGGATTTAACGTTTTTGTTGTTTCTAACACACTGAAAGTGAATGCTAATAATATTCGGAACGGTCACCTTACTTGTTAATGTTGAAAAGTTCACACACACTATTGTTTGCTGGACAAAAAGCAACAAATGGAATGATTTGAGATTTCGTTAATGGCTAATGGCACCTTGCCTAAACTAAGCCGTAGAAAGCAATCTTGTCACTTCTGAATCAATTCATTTGTATCGTCCACAAGGATTATACAATTCTACAAGTAAAACTATTATTTGGTATCTTTAAACTCATCTTTTAATTTTCTTACTTGCATTTGTTTATAGTTTGTAGAATATAAGCTGACATCAGTAGGTTTAAACATTTTGGGTGTAGAATGCCCAAATGGTGTAGCACAAAATTTTCACTATTCGTTTTGTGACATCCATAATAAAAACGTAAAAATGTGCAATACAGTATTAACTTATGCTTTAGAGAAACTTGAATAACTAACATTTTTAAGAATGACGTTAACGTTTTACTGTTTAAAAGAAGCACGTACTTACGGTCTGTGTGGAATTTGAATGTACACGATCTTAATTTGCCATGAATATAAAATATTAGCACAGTTGTTGAAACACAAAAAGAAGAAATAAATGAAAAATTATGTTTTGAAAGTTAGATGAGCACAAAGCTAGAGTTTCCATGTACACAGCTGTAGAAATAACACATGAGGGAACATAAACAATGTTGTTACTCACACTTTGCTGAGTACCAGGAATTACTCTTATTAGTTACGTGCGAGCATACCTTCCGAATACACATGCTTTTTAAATATGTAACACTAGAATAAGGTACCGCATGTCGGATGAATCACTCACCCCCACCCTCCTCCCCCCACCCTAAAACCATAACTCTCCCGAATGATACTCGAACCCAGGTCGCTCAATTGCTTGGAAAGTAATTAAAAGTTTGGGCAGGAATTATACAATAAAGTAGACATTATAAAGATAAATAATGATCCTTTTCTTTGAAAGTAAGTCAAGTTTGTTAAATATCTTGATGTATACACTGTTTGAAAATCGTTGGTATTTTTAGAATAATTCGTTTGATGTAATTTTGGTATCGAAATACAAAAGTAAGCCACAAACAATTGTGTAACAAGTTGTTATGTTAAATGTGGAAATTTCAGGATTTGAATTCCCGTTTGAGGATGGTTTTTTAACTTGAAGAATTGACTGTGTAACCGCAATATACTGATTTACATGCAAACGGTGCCTTTGGAGCCGGCATAGCAACCAATTAAACATAATAAATTTTATAAACCACCACAATGAAAATCAGTATTTGTAGATTTGTGTGTAGAAAATACGCAGTACAAAAACGCAACCCAAAAATTTGAAACATACTTATAAACAAATTTAAAAATGAAATAGACTAATTGAAATATGACAAACGGCATTCAAACAAAACTTTTATAAAGACAAGACAAAATTTAGTGGCCTACATTTTGTGGCATTAATTAATTCAAAATTACATCATTGGAGAAAATTCATGTTATACCAAGATTCGATTACGTAGAATATGTAAACAAGGATATGAAACTAAAAGACGTGTATATTGGAGAAGGAGCTTTTGTAAATCAATGCCCGGACTGCAACATGACTAGTTTTAATAATGTACAGATCGTACACCAAGGAGTAAGGTTGTTCGAACACAGTGCCTTTGGAGACACTAGGAGATATTTCCCTCCATTCAAATGCATTAGAGTCGCTACCGAGAGACTCCCCAACCGTGTGACCTTGAGCGAAGGGATCCCCGGCCGGGCGAGGCTAATGGCCCCGCCCCCCGTGTGTTTGCCCGGCTTGTGAGTGTCGGCGTCGCCTCACTAAATGGGGTCTTAGGCTGCTCTTGTCACAGTAGTCGCACAATATATGTGCGAGCACGAGCGCGGGAAGCGACAGGGCGGATCTCAGACGGGTGTGGGGAGGGGGGGGGGGGGGGGGGGGGGGGGGGAAGGTACATCACACACTAACAATGCTAATTTACCACGTTTGGTACAATGTTCTTCCTGAGTAGACTTTACTTTAACTTTGAAACTTTACAAGTAGGATTACTCGATATATTAGAGTTTAACAATATCATGTAACACGTTCATTATAGACATCCTTGAAGTTTACGTTCATCGTGTTTACTTCATAAAATATGCACATTCCCAATAACTGTTTGACAAGTGAAGCATTTTATATGATGAGATATGTGCAATGTTGCGATTAATATCATCATATCCCGTTTTGTCTACAAATATGGAAAAAGTCAATTCTCACAGTTATGAACCCCATTCCAAACTCTGCAACTTCTGAATTTAAATAGGAAAATGTCCACAAGACCAACAAGCCACAACAATTAATTCGGTGCTTATGTTTTAATTAAAAGAACAGATTTTTGAAATCATAATACGTATAATTTATGGATATCTGGTATATTATGTTTACAAAATAACAAATCCATTGCAGTTTTCCTCTGCTGGAGGCCAAATGGCACAACGCGTTGCCATTTTATTGGGCTGTGGACCATCCATCACTGACTAGCTGTGACAGGATCAGCTTGCGATGTGCAGAGCCCAGGATGCTCGGGAAATAGCCCGACTGTAAACACATATGGCCATCACTAAGAGATAAGAATGCGCTGCCGAACGGGTAGGAAAATTGAAATTGTGTTTGGTTTGGTTTTGCTTCATCCCCGAGTTATACTGGACAAAGTTGAACACACATGTATGAACTTTACGCCGGGTACTTTTACCTAAGGGCAAGGCTAATGACTACCGTAAATAACAAATACAGTTCAGTTGATAACAATAAATAAGTCAGTATGCACTTTAACCACGACCATATCGAATGAATATTGAATACAGTTAACATTTTAATGTTAATGTATTTGGCTTCCCATTATATTTAGCAGCAGTTGAGTCGTATATAGAATGTAAAAGTTTTCTGTAATGGCACAATATATTGCAATGTACAATTATCGTAAAGACAGAACAACATACTCACGCCCTCATTAAATGCACAACTTATTGTTGCCCAGAGCCTCTATTGCATTTTGTGTATAATAATATGTGGAAATAAAACTACTAGTATACATCACCTGAATAGGTAAGTTCGAAACCATAGATAATGGCTTTAATTTAAACGTCTATGAGGATATGAAATTAATATATAGAATATAGTCAGATCCCATAATTAATGGGTGAATGTAACCCTTTTTGTTATACATGCACTTACTAGAATAAACTATAACTTGAGTTCTTCATTGCTTGAAACCTCCATTCATATTTATGAAACATCATATAAGGACTTCATATACTGCGGTATGAAACCATAACGAATGGTTATTATAAAATTAAATATTAATCAACTTTGACAAAGAAGTATAAGGGAACACAGTGCAGTCTAAATAAAGGCCAGGTTATTTTAACCACTATATTTAAAAATAGCACAAAGTACATTAATACAGTGCACATTGCACGTACTCAGCAACTGCTTACAGTTTAGGCAACATTCGCTGCCTGCTTCGGACGCTTGGTAAAACTTTACAAGGTTATGGGCCGGAGTATTCTATTAGGTAGAACTCCATTGTGACGCGTATGTTTATCAATATCATATTCAATCGCTCTCACAAGCGAATTCTAAGACACATGTTTTAAATAACTATGCTGTGAGGAAGTGACAGATAGGGTGTCGAGGGTTCAAGCGGATGCGTTGAACCAGAAATATGCTAAAAGATCACGTTCGATAGAAAGTGTTTTAATTTGGTAGCTAAATACGAAGAAAAGTATGTCTAGTATAAATTGTTTAACCGCAAGTAATCAAATCTCAAATTAAAAGTTTTTAAATGCTCAAGGCTTTAGGGTTTGTTTACTTATACAATTTACACTTGTTATTATTTTCAAATATCGCTTTACTTTCCTTTGCTTCGGGTGCTACACAAACGTACCAAGTCGCACTTAACAAAGCATTTACAGTGAACACAACCGGAAATCTCATGTCTTATGTATTATTCTTGAACTAACGGGTTGATTATTCCGAGTTGATCGCTGGAGTAAGCGTAATTTATAACAATCTGAATCTATATACTTCTGGCTGAGAACTATAATCAACATTTTGCCTAATTGACCATACAAGCAGTAGCAAGACGGTTGGAATGTGTTGTTTAGTGAAAGTGAATACTTTGTACAAGAAAGTTATATAATTTTACCCTATGCATATATATAGCTTCGTGACATTTTTTTGTAACCTCTACTTCTACAACAAATATTTCTAACAAATAAAGTACACAACTAGTGCGAGACTATTAGAAAGTTGTAGGATTGTAAATAAATCTATGCAAAACAATCCTGATTAGACCCTTAACCAGATGTCCTTTGCCAAGGTGGTGTTCTACAACTCTAAGATTCATTTAATGGCTTTCATGCAGTTACGGCTCTGCTTTATTTTCATGCTTGAGCAATTAAATAGTTGTGTATTCCCAGTAGGGGAGACCACGAATAAGATATATATGTGTTGATAAAGCGAGGATGTTTGTCAATATATAAATGTGTTTATGTGTTTGATTATCATTATGGTAAATTAAATAATATATCAGCTCGAGTTAAAGCTAATGTTTTTTTTATCAATACTTTCAAACTATCATTTCTGATCACTTCTCTCATATTTCAATGATATAAAATCTGTTTATTTACGAGACATACTGTACTTAAATGGCATTATATATACAAATCGTAACTCTACAATAAAAGACAAATGGAATTTAATTAAAAAAGATACCTATACGAAATATTCCATTCAACTATCTCTCCCTTATTAGTTATGTATATCTACATTACTTGGAGTTCCCGGGATGAATACAAATTTATAATCTGGCTATGAACATGCCACTTCGTTGATAGTAAAGGAGAACTTACGAGGCGTGCTCTTAGAATAATAAGAGGGGAGAGACAACAGGCGGAGACGCGTGGTGGAATGGGGAAGGAAGGAGGGGAAGTGGAGATAAATAATTACCGAAGATAGAAGTAAACAATGCGACGAGATAAAATGAAACGGATGGTAAAAGCGAAGAGAGAGAGAGAGAACGAGAGATACGTTGACTTAACAGCTGAAGGGGAGGACTATAAAAAACAAATTAAACTGTTCTTGGTTGAAACGAAAGAACTGACTAGTTGATGCTGCTGCAGCCCATTACCCAAACTACTGCCCGTTCTATAAAGAACAATGATAAAAAAGTTTTGTCGTAGATTTGCTTTGCTCTAAAAGCGGGGCCATAATTTATGCGATAACGAAATTATTATGTTTAAGATGGGTCTGAACAACGAATACCTACTTTGAATATGCCTAGATATTTTTGAATTTCAAGCCTTATTGTTATTTCCGATGTATAAAGGGAAAACATGAATTCAAGTAACAAATACTATCGATACACCTGAAAAACAGATCATATTTTTCAATCTATCACCACAACGAGACAATATTAGTTTAGCGAAGTTGTATATTATATGATTTGTATGTAAATGTGCATTCTGACTCAATGCAATTAAATACAGGTTTATAGAAATGCTTTATTTAAGTTATATCATCAAATAAGACGCAATAAGGAATAATGGATCATCTTTCATTATTAACCAATATAATAAAATAAAATCCACGTTTTGTGTCACTAACAGTTGTAAGTAATCTACTTATTATTCAAAACAGCTATGTTGTATCAAAGCGTTTGATACTTTCTAATGTAATACAACTTGAATAAAAAAAAGTTAATTCTCTACACAATATCTGATGTATTTTTAAGAATATCACATTTGTTTTTTTGATACGCATTTCTTTTTTGAAAGAATGTCTTTTATTAAGAAACACAGACATCATTTGCTTTGTGGTACACACGAAAATAATTTAAAAATAAAAGCCTTCCTTGGGGGAGAGAGTAAGAACGACAAAACGACAAACGATCACGGTGTATCATTATAGCGTAGTACTCGTATATCTCCAATATATTTGTTCTTGTGTGTTTTATACTATACTACTACAACATATACTATACTGTGCTCGTGTACTGCATACTATTAATACGTGCACCTAAATTGTGTGTTAAGAATTTATAAACATACTAGGTTTTAACCTCATAATTAATTCATCAAAAGTCATAATTTTGTATATATGTCGGCAGAAAACATTAGTCTAAGCTATAAAACTGCACCAAATAAATGTTTGTGTTAGTAATATCTTGAGAACGCGACATGCACAATATTGAAAAAGTGATGAATGGGCGAAAATGGATTTCGTAAAAATTCAAAACTGGATTGAAAGAGATTAAAATATTTTACTCCTTACGATTGAGAGTGAAGATGTAAATTAATTAAAATAATCCCTTATGTTCTCCGTAACACTACAAATATTTGAAAATTTTTTAATCCAGTTTTTAGTTGTTACAAAACTAATTTTTTCTTATTTATCACTTTTCTTATATTATCGTTCGTCTAATATTGTCGTAATATTATCGTTATTAAGATATTATTAAAAAAACTAATTTTCCGCGGTTTATATAGCTAGACTATTATACCTTTGCCGTTTGTTTGTATGGATCCCCGGTAAGTTGTTCTCTCTTTCCTCAGGTCAACACCCCCGAAGTGCGGCAGATACAAGCTGAGGACTCCCTCCAGTCAAGCGCTCTGTCTCTCTCGATGCAGCTTCTACCCTCTCACTACTACAACGGTCAGCTGGTCCTCAAGTGCACAGCCTTCTTGACCAGCCTGTACCGCAACACGTCCGAGGTGACTCTGGGGGCTCGCCCCAAGGAGCCGGTCCCAGAGAAAGGTGAGGATACAACAAGAATGTCATTCTACAGATTTTAGTATTTATGAAAGAATTGTTTTG
The DNA here is from genome assembly GCA_945910005.1 of Isoperla grammatica. Lineage (NCBI taxonomy): Eukaryota > Metazoa > Arthropoda > Insecta > Plecoptera > Perlodidae > Isoperla > Isoperla grammatica. The sequence goes on along the minus strand of OX246737.1, from coordinate 38,449,155 downwards.
CTAACAGAATCGAATTTATATAGTTTTTAAACATGTACATCACGTTTATAAAAAAAAAAAATGTCTTGGAAATTAAATATGTTATAATAGGAAAAAGGGAGAGAGAGAGCCTATGCTAAACTTTCCCGATATTTGACTTGAAAAATACCTTTCCCAGTGAGAAAACAAAATTTAAACAAAGCTTTCGTCCTTCCTTTGATCATATTACAATTGTTGCGTTTCAATTAAATTCTGTTTATAAATAATTTACGGAGAACTGCATTATATATGCTTAAAATATTAAATAGTGTTTTAAAATGTAGTTCATTGACCAAAAACCCACTTTTTCTGTTTTGCTTTACTACTCTATTAAATTTACAAACACAGAAGACCACATTTGAAAGGAAATCGCAGTACCAGCTTTTCTGGGATAAATAAACAGCTGTAAATAATACAATTCCATATATATTGTGAATCATTCGAGACTTGCATTCGAGCTTTACCCTGCTAAAACCATATCAAATAATAGTTTGTTTTCATTGCTTCGTATTAAATCAGTTTGTATTTATAGATAGATGGATAACGAGGTATTAACCAGTTTATGTCCAAGCTTACATTTGAATGTTTCCATGTATAGAAATGAAGGTGATTCTATTCAATGTGCTATTGAAGATGTGCATTTGAAGATATTGATGTATCAATGAGAAGGAAGGAATGGTTTAAAGTGACGTTTGCCTCTTTCTTCGTTCCAATTCACAGCCAAATGGGCTCCTTGAGGCAGAAGACGAACAGAGATCGCTTAGATTTGGAAACCATTGAGAAATGGAAAGAGATTCGGAAATCTAGAATTGGATAAAGGCTGAATGCATGATGACAGAACGACAGTTTAAAACAAGACAGAAACCCGATCTTTGGTTCCTTGTATTGTATCTAAATTGTGCCTGAAGATAACCCGACAAAAGACAAAATATCTAGCTTTTCAATTCGGAAGAAAAATTGAATTTATTCTTTGGCTGACGTCAACTTCGTTGGTCCAATTTCGTAATAGTATTAAAGAGATTATTTAATTAAATGGCGCTTTGATTCAACCGTAGTAGTCGATAGAGAAAAGTGGGACTAGCAAGCATGATGAGAAACGCAGCAGATTTAGACACATGGGTTGGAATGGAAGATAATAGTTAGGCCAAAAACCGATAGCAAGTGTTTCATGGCGACACTACGAGATATCTGTGTGTTGACTTGTCTGGACATTGAGCCTGATTAATATGAGAAATCTAGTACTTGCAAAAAAAAAATGTGAGCAACTAGAACCGTTTTTGTTTGCCGCCATCCCTAGTTTGCAACCCTGAAGCTAGAAATACAGATAATCGTAACTTTAAGCAACAAAATCGTACATTTCGCGAATTGGATACCGTTCGCTTACATTCTTTAACACCCCGTCCGTCCCAACAGTGCCGTTGTTTTCAATAAAATACGGATTATTTGCAGTTGGGTAGTAAAGGGATTTACCATTGTTGCTTGAAACGACATTAAAAGCTACTTGCAAAGATTGCAATTTAAACGTTTATGTCTCTAAGATCTCTTAGATGGAACCTCGACCCGCTTCCAAGCAAAGAAATAAAAAGTATATTGGGTACACAATTTCCTATCTAAGGATTTCTGGTCAAAAGAAAGTTTAGTTTTCGATGTGTCTTGATGTTAACGATAACAGTATATTTATATCAAATTGAGGCACAAATTATATTTATTTGACTTTATCTTGCTTTAAAAAATCTAATATGTTCCTTTTAACACATACATTTTGTACAATTTGCATTAGATATATTGTTTTGATTTCAAACTTAAAAAGTACAACTTTTATACTTCAACTATAACAATCATAATTCATCTGTGTATGCTCAACTATGTTATAATGATTTTTGTTTTACATTGAAAATTGTATAATACCTGGCTGAATAGCGAGGCTTTGTGGTGAAGTATCACTAACGGAGTGAACACACGAGAGTACATAAGGAGCATTATACCAAGAATGACAATACTTGTCTATAAGGTACCTTGTGAACCACAACGCATGCAAGATCAAGATGTTACGAATTTGATATGATACAATTTCTTCATGAGGGTATTCCGTACAAAAGTATATATTAGTCTTTTATTCTTCACCAGATGCAACAAAAGTCTAGAAGTTTGATCACTTATAGAAATGAAATGAGTTAAGATTGCGCAAATGGTCACCAATAAAGCCATCTTTACCAACGTATGTTATGGTATTTCTAGCTTATCGATTCCCATTCTAACTTTTGTAATAAGTGCGTAAATTGTAGGTCCGGCTAGGGGTGTTGATGTGGGCAGGGTGCGCGACGCTCATGTCCAGAAGGCGTCCACAGTGATTTAGCCTGGGGCGTCGCGACGGAGAGCCACTCTGATGACGTCATGGGTGCGAGAAGGACGGCAACACTCGACCTCGCTTTAGCGCGGGAAATATTGCCTCGCAGTTACTTCCGTTTCCCCTCAACCTCCCCCCCCTCCCCCCTCACAGAGCGTTGCGGCGCCGGCCAGACAACACACAAAAAAAATTGCTTGATCTGTGGAAGTAAACTTTTTTAATCTATGTAAAAGTGTTATTATTTTAATCATACCGTCTTTCTTGAAAAGAGCTTTCTTGGAGAAAAACATAACTTTTAAAACCTGAATAGAAATTGAGATCTAATTAGTAGTTAACAATATAAATTTAATTGCAGATTCTTTGGACGTTTTTTTTTTTAAGAAATGCGATTCTTTGTTCTTGCTACAATGGTAAAGCGCTCTTGATGGCGAAAGAAGATGCAAAGCAACTAATTAAACAACTAACAATATCCCTTAATTATTCCAGACTATCTGCTGCAAAACGTAACATAATGTTAGGTCCCTAAGCTGCAGAACAATCTAAGCAATAAATTGTTATTAGTTCAACCTGTGAAGGTAAAACTACATATTATATTGATTGCATTTTTGTCGTCAAAATAATAAAGAGAAATCCTGACAAGATATCATGAGCATCAATTTTTAAGTTTAGAGTAAAATGGCTTCAATATTGAAGAAGGAGTATGTATTATATTTGGCTACTAGTAAATGCATGTGGTTCGTGCTGTGTACTTAAACGAACTTGCAAAACGCACCATCTGCCTTTAATAGTTTGTCAATATATCCACTCTGATAGTTTCATTCATTCAAATAAATACTGAAACCTAGCAGGGCCAACATTTTCTAATCAATAATAAAGATCTAGCTAACCCGGCACCTCCACCAAAGGTTTAAAATTTCATTTATTTTAACGCCAATGCTAAAGTGAACGCAGTGTTCGTTTATATATTGACAACTGCTATTTTTACAACGGCCTATTCATTTGTATGCATATTTATTTTTTTATTTTGTTTTGCAACAAATTAATAGTTTTATCGTCCCTGTATGTAGTTTGTGTTGTTTTCGGGGTAGGTAATATTACATTCTGTATTATAACTACTATAAACCTTGTATTTAACATTATGATTTCTTTAAGCCGCCACAGAAATTAAGCATATATAAAATTGTATGTCTCACATAGACTGCTTGTACAATGTACATACATACAATGTACATGTACATACAGACAATTGACGCTTTATTGTGTAGTACTTACGGATGCATTGTGCACAAACAAGCAGTGCTAAACCTGAATCTAGGTGTTGTATGCATTATGTTCGACTGACCGTTAATATGTAAATTATCCAAAATGAATTTACCGTTTATGTTTACAGTAACGTCATCCAACTCAGCTGAGGCTCTACCATTGTCCGTGCCAGTACTTCTCATAATGGTAGTCGGATACAGTGCGAGATAGCTCGATCGATAGTCTCGATCTCCAGCCAATCACATAACAGTGACGTCATCGAACTGTGCTGAAATGCCGCCACTGTCCGCGCCAGTTATCTCTTAATGATGGTCGGTTACAATGCGAGATAGATCGAACGATAGTCTCGATCTCCAGCCAATCACATTGCAGTGACGTCATCCAACTCAGCTGAGATGCCACCATTGCTGCGCCAGTTATCTCGAAATGGTGGTCGGATACAGTGCGAGATACCTCGATCGATAGTCTCGATATCCAGCCAATCACGTTGCAGTGATGTCATCCAACTCAGCCAAAATGCCGCCATTTCTGCGCTAGTTATCTTGTAATGGTGGTCGGATACAGTGCGAGATAGATCGAACGATAGTCTTGATCTCCAGCCAATCACGTTGCAGTGACGTCATCCAACTCAGCCGAGATGCCACCATTGCTGCGCCAGTTATCTCATAATGGTGGTCGGATACAGTGCGAAATAGCTCGATCGATAGTCTCGATCTCCAGCCAATCACATTGCAGTGACGTCATCCAACTCAGCCGAGATGCCGCCATTGTTGCGCCAGTTATCTCGTAATGGTGGTATGATAAAGTGCAAGATAGCGCGATCGATAGTCGGTGAAATCACACCACGCCAACTAGTGTCCTACTGTGACGCCATATAAATAACAGAGCGAAGTATTCCTGGTGGGATATCTATCCCCTTGTCAACTGTAAGCGTGGATAAAAGGACAAAGATATTGAATATTTTACAAGTGGCCGTGGAATAACGTATTTGCAATGTGGAGGAATACAAACTTTAGAGATTCAATCGTTCACTTAAAACCGTATTAAATTATGCCAATACTTTACACAACTTGTAATAATATGTATCTGTTTCGTTATGTTACCACCCTCCACCTACCACCTTCCACCACAAACACTGTAATCGCGCCAAATGTTTGAAGCTGTTTATAATTGTTTATATTAGTATTGTAATACGTGTTTACTGTAATTTAATCAACGTATTTTTTTTATTTTAATGTTTTTGAAAACGTATTAAATGTAGCTGTTGTCTTTTGGGACATTCCGCCGCTAGTTTAAGTGTACTGGTGCAGGCTTAGACCTGAAAGCAAAAGCTACACACACACACACAAAGCCCACCGAGTACAACTGTTTGATCACCATTTCATTCCCCCTTAATTTATGACTTAGCTAAATTTATGCCAGGTTTGGACGCAATCCAGTAGTATCACATTTAATATCACAAATAACTGTTTAAGTGGGTTGTTGTATGAACCAACATAAAAATATTATGTTGGTTAACATAATAATATTATGTTGGTTATACAAAACACCCACATAACATATTTCATAAGATTGCTTTTGGTTTTTAATAAATGCTCTAACTATGCGGCATAGGTTATAAAGTATGATAAATACATGTTTAAAGTCTGTAAAACTAGTCTGTCAAAGAGATGTTTATATTATATTTATTGTAAACAGCCACTAAAAAATTTCGAAAACAATTTGTAAAAATCGAGACACATTGATACCGTAACTTAGTACAATTCACTGGATTTGGCTTTCGATAGTAGTTTAAACGGGCAGTTAAGATTGTAAAAAACGTTCAGCCACGCGAATACTACCTACTATTTTTCTTAACAGTAAATATGTGTATACATTGCAGACATCAACATTATATCCTAGATAATCAGTAGAGAAAAATTACTGTGTTACACAGTTTAATACACAAGTAGTCGTTTTATACACTGCTCACAGCAATTGTTCAAACTGTGCAAATTATTTCAGAACGGTGGCCGATAGATTACAGTGCTATAGGGTTTTTTATGATGCTGGTTCACGTACCCTACAAACATTGTTTAATATTGAGAAAGTAATTTGGTGTCGGTATAAGTGATCAAAGAAAGTGGAGTGGAATTGTTATGTAGGTGTGATACATGTTTACGACTGTGATAAACTATGGCAACAGTTTAGTGTTTGAAAACATCAGGTGAAGTGTTGACTACGAGAAACTCTCAAGAACAATTAAACACTTGGAGAGATAATCAAACCATAAAATGTGAGAACTATAACACAAATTAGTGTCACTAGAGACGTATGTCTAGTAATGTAAGTAACTATAATTTAAAAACGTTCTTTATATACATTACCGGTGTAATTGTGATATTTCAGTTTATTAAAACAACAATTATTGATTTGTGTATGGTAATTGTTGGTGGTTTTGTTTAGACAACTAAAATCAAGTTTTGGGATTAATGTACGAAACTTAATTTTGTGTATGATATCTTAAAGTAACAAACGTAGATGCAAACGAAACATTTTTTATATACTTGTGCGATTTTGAAGCATATTGTTGTAAAAATGTAATAAGGTTTGTGTACATAAACAATCTATTCTGGTGTGATTACAATAGGTAAATTACATTCACTAAAAACAGTCATCGGAAATGTTTAGAAAGCCTACTCACTATAATGCTAATGGAAACTTATTTTACTGAAAACAAGTCTTAAAGCTATGCACAATACTTATTTACTTGGTGTAAAAAGACAAATTAAAACACAGTGTATTTTCAAATACATTTGTAAACGTATTCCATCCACATTATATGATTTATTCGTATACAAAACAATTAATTGTTCTTTGACATAATATATTATTAACAAACTGATATCATAAATCGTGAAAAATATTTCTCTCTGTTAGTTATATTTGTTTGTAAAGTAAGTCAATTTGAGAAATGTGTCCATATTTATGTCAACATTAGGGAACGTTCGTTGATTCATTACATGAGTTGATTTTATATTAAATGTAATTATGCATACACGTACATTTCAATGTTTTTCTAGTGTTATATTGCTGTTGTTACATTAATGTATGCGTTCCTATTTTATGTAGCTTATACATTATAATGTAACACAAAAGCCATGTTATTGTGTAACACTGTATATTCTATGTACTGATACTTAATTGGTTAAATTATAATTGTTGCCAAATAAATATAAATGTTTGATATGAAACTATTTTATTTTATTACAGGTTCCTTAATTTATGTATTGTACATTTAAATATCTCCTTATACACATTTGTCTCCTTCCAAAATCAATATATTATGGTGAATTCTTCTTGTTTTATTTATAACAGTCGATGTATTCATTTGTAATACAGTTTTATTTCTTCCGTTCCCACTTTAACTGTTACCTTTATTAATTAAATAAATTTGTGTTCCTATACTTGCAATACCAAATTAAAATGCAGGAACTTTACATGAGTATTGTCTTCAGTAGGAATAGCTTTAAGTGGGATGATACCGTTTCATTAATTTAAATAGTTAACGCCAAGTGCACATGTCAAATTAAGCTCAGTGTAATATGTTATTTCTGTAATTAGGGCACTTCACTTTTCTTATTTAATGTAAAGAATAGAGTAATTAATAAGAAATGTTCACAAATAGCAAGTAGTATTTATTTTTTCAATTTTTATTATATGCTTAGTACACAAAACGAAAACCATCGTTAACCCCCGGACGACGTATTTTACAGTTCTTTATTTTCATCTCAGAAAACAACTTCATCCTAAATAATATGCGTATATATTCAGTGTTCAGTAGTCAAAATCCTCAATGTACTATTTCGATTTATGTCAGTTTAATTTTCTAAATTCTCATATCAGCATCATAAAAGCTGTTTGTATTTGTTACGAAATAGTTTTTGTATGGTCATATTTCACTGGCAAAGAAGCTAAAATTAAAAATTGACACCTTGGTGATTCAAAAGCGACCCAGCGGCTGCTATGATTTACAGAATGACACACTAAAAACTTAACAATTTTTTTACTTTAAAACATTATTTAATTAATATGTTTTCAAGATTATACAAAAACGTTCATACTTACTACAACAAGATAATAGTCAAACAGAAACGTAATTATAACAGTTGGAAACTCGTACACTTATTTATTTTGATCCATGGCACTACACCACGCACATTAGTTCATGTTCCCGGTATGCGAAGATAGCAATATCCCTGTGTGTTGAACCAGGAGTGACATGACCCATTATTACCCAGTGAGAAATGTTGCATCCTATTGTCCGCGCATGCGCTCAAGCGTGAACGAACACTTCAGTAGCAGCAATGACCGAACTTCCATCAACGTATCCCGCAGCGAGACTGCCACATTAATTACGGTTGACTTCGGCCACTAAACTGCGGTACTTTCAGGTGAGTTTCATTAGCCCGTGGGAGTATACGTAAGGGAATAGACATTAATTACTATATTTTGATTAATGTTCACTTAGAAGTGTTTGTATCAAATTTATTTTACTCGTTATTGTGTTTATGGTGACAAGGTGACTTTAGTACAAAGTAACCAACGGTATCAATTATAACGAACTTGTGTAGTTGAAGTTAATACACGTTTATTTAAAGATTATATCGAGCCAATTCTTTCTCTTTCGCTTTTTATGCAATCTGCAGATAACCATGTGGCATTGTGAAAACAAATTACCTTGAATAAAGTACAAATATGGAGTATATAGGTTTAAAAAAACAAACTATCTTTGCTATATCTGCGAAAAAACAGCGTTTGTAAATGAAGTGTTCAACAAAATTATGAAATCTACCAGTTACAAACCAACGTTTGTTTTACTGTAATCTAGAAACCGGTGCAGACTGGACCTCACAGATCGAATACCCCGTTATTTCTGTACCCATACATTTATGTACTCAGTGTCAATATGCACATCTAGAATACATTCTTGCACTGTGTGTTATTGATTGTGTAACTAAAGTTTGTAATACAAGCAATGATTGTGTAACACATGCAAGTTGTTGCTAGTTAATGCACTTTATTTTAGTAATTAATCTCATTGCTCATAACCTACATATTTGCCCCTCATTCTGTTGCTTTCATTTCTGGTTTTATTATACATGTATGTTCATATTATTTAACATCGACGAAATAGCACTGTCTAGTGCTTTTATAATAAGCGTTTAATTGTTTACGTACTCCATTTATTGTATTGCATTTGTGGGACCACAGTTACGTTGCTACCTAAGAAAAAATTAAGTTAATTGTCATTTAGTTTGGTCAATGAGAAACGCTTGTAGATTTTCTATATAGAAAATTGCGAAATAAAAACGGGAACTAAATTCAAAACAAGGGAACACATGGGTACTAATCTTCAATTAACTGAACCATAAAACACGTATGGTGTACCAGCCTGAAATTTACATGCATACCAGAAACTTTAGCACAGAAAGGAGTTGTAATTGTTGACTTATGTTTCGTTAGAAACCTGCCCAGCGACAATATTCATTTCACTCTTCAGGGGATAAACTAGATATTGCAGTATTAGCAACAGTTAGGTAAGAATGCCCGATTATGTTAGAATTATACAATCCCAGCATTCGCCTTGTGACTGAGAAAAACCTTAGCAAAAACCTTCAGTCAGAATTTCCGGTGGCCGATATCAAATCGGGGACCTCATCTAGCGTGTGAACGCTGAGCCACCTTTATAGGTACCCTTCACCCTAGAGACTTCTGATACTAATTTATAATTATCACTTAATTATATAACTCGTGTCTTAAAAGATGAGCTAAGTATTGTTTTAAAATGTAGACCATTAGCTTTTGTTGACGTTTCTTTAAATAAGGATTAGAAAGATACGTTAAGGTATTCTTACTCTACGTTGGCGGCTGAAAGGACCCATCGATTGGAATTCCTGTTAATCCAGTAACCCTGCTGGCCGGTTCCAAAATAACTTTCGGCGAGCACTGGACCGAGCTAGGAGCCCCGGTATTCAGCATAAAGGCAGTTGCTTGCAATCAGAGTCAATGAAGAAAAACACAGATTATTTGGCTGAGCGCAGCCAAGGGTTGGAGAATTGGTCGAGTAGTGAGTTGGTTGAGTGGGAGGGGGCGGGGTTGAGGGTGGGGAGGGTGAGGGGGAATACGGTCGCCGTCGGTAAGCTCAGTAAGGTTTCCACGATACGAAAGTAACTGTTAGTCCACGACGTAATTTTCGTGTTCATGATACTGTTACTGGTGACGACGAAAAATATCAATTTCTAGGCCGGATGCACATTAATAACATTACAAAACATGTTAAATGAGAGACAATTTGTTTTCTATATTACAAAACATTTTTAATATTTTAATTGTATGATATTATGATGAGGGCCGATAACATTATTTAAATAAATTACATCACTTGAGTTACAAGTTAATTCATTCACAATATATTCCATTTAGATTTTCCCACCTACGTAATTTTCTAAGTTTGTATTACAACACGAGACTAATGGAGGAATGTTTGGTTTCCAAGAACAATGTACATTTTAGAAAAAAAGAAAATAATGTTGAAAAACTTAAGATTTAGTTACGTGTAATACATTCTTCAATTAACTGAACGGTATATATATATATATATTAATATTTGCCATTCTTGGGGTCAATCCATGTAAAACTTATAAGACAAATCAATAAAATTAAATAAAAATAATGATTTATTCCTTATAATTTGACGTTTCGTCGGAATTACATCCAATGTAGTACCTACTCCAGTGGTTCAAGAGTTTGGGGGTCTGGTTTTCGAGAGCCGCTCCACGCCGGCGCCAGTGGGTCTAGTGAAAAATGAAAAGTTATTTTTTTCCAAAACTTTGATATTGTATTGTTACTTAATTTTTTTTTTTTATTTTAATTTTATTTTGTTGAAGAAATTGTTTTGAAAACGTCGGATGTAATTCCGACGAAACGTCCATTTATAAGAAATGCATAACATTTAATTAATTATTTTTATTTTATTGTATTGCTATACCTTATATTCATTATACAAGGACTGAACCCAGGAATGGCAAATATTTATACATCTCTCGTCCATGAAAGCCTTTACAATTATAATTTAAATAAAATATATCTCGTAAGGCAGACTTTAATTATTAGGTATTATCCCACTCGACTAACTATAGGCTTATTAGGTTTTTTTGTAAAATTACCGATTGTTTCAAATTGATCAAACAGTAAAATATTATCATGACCGGTAATATTATTGATTCACATCACTATTCAGATCAGAGCGTTGATCAGTTCTTAGAAGTTTTCTACAAAGGTGATGTACCTACATTTTGTATAAAATTACTTTTTTATTTATGACCATATGATAGCATAGATTAATATTGTATACATTTATTTAAATAAAACCTTTACCTAGCAGTCCTTACAAAACATACAGTAATACTCGTTGAACCATCCGAGTAATTCTTTGAAAAAAAGTAGTCGATATTTAATTAAATTTTATTTTTGATTATTAATATATGAAGAACATATTACATTCACGACTTAATGCTAATTCCATATGATATTATATATATGTATTATGGAACTTATGACGCAAGTGCATACGGAATATATTTTAGTAAGTACGCTTTTCATCGCAAAGTATATCTTTTCTAAGGCTCCAATAACCATCCAGTCTCTTTACACTTCAAAGAATGATATCCAAAGACATTGGAATAGTAGTAGTATATAATTATATCTAGCACTTGACTTAACACTATCTACCAAACTCAATAACGCCGACTTACAATCCCAGTTCCCCCTTCAAAGAGCTCAGAGATAGAACATCTTATTTTCCAAGATATTCCATAAACCAATTGCAAGTGAGTGTACGATAACCAAAGCTCAGTAGTATCTACATCACGTCTTAGTTTCATGCAGCTCTGTATTTGATACCGAATATCCTTTTTGCCTTTCTGTGGCAATCCCACCTAGCCCTAGGCAGTGGGTGGTCTTGCCAAACAATAAGCTATAACAGAAGTGGGTATCAACCTCTGTGTCTTGTATTCCTCCCACGTCCATAAAACACAAGAAAACTCAAATTGGAACACGCCAGAGGGAAGAGATCATAATAACACAATTAGACGTCCACAGAAAGGGGCTCGTCCGAGGAAAGTGAGCTCTTTAAGGAACTTACGTGACCACAATGACGTAACATGTCTGGCGGCTTATCCAGACTGTGTATTATTAATTAAGTTTTCTATGTTAGTTATCTGCTTGTTATTAGGATAGGTCATGTCCGCCGGACGACATAACATACTGGAAATATATTATAACATTTGTACATTTCAATATTCTGAGAACAGAAGTTGAATAGAGCTAAGCGGATTATAGGGCGAGTAGCTGTGTATTGTGTTTGTGTTTGATTTGATTACTCATTCTTCGAATTCGATAATACATCATCTATTTTCGTTTCGGTTCTGTAATTTTTTTAAATTGTAGAATTGATTGAAATGTGTAATAAATTTACAATTTAATTACATAAAATACTATAATTTGTTTGGATTTACACTCCGTGTAATAATTAGATTAGTCAATTGAAAATAATAAAAATAAGATGTATAAAAAATGTATATATATTTAAAATTTTAACACAAAAACTTCTAAAATTTGTAAAATAATAAACTATTATACTATATAATAAATAACACAGGCTTGATATAAAAATATACAATTTTAAGACATTGAACCCGCTATAGCATAGTGCATATATAAATAAGGACATGACGTGTAATGTCCCTCAGTGCAACCTAACGTTGTATTTATGTCAGTACGCATCGTAAATTCGCGTTTCACTGTTCAAATAAAACTTAACTTTAAACATTAAATAAATAAAACTACATATTAATTTTACCATTTTAGAGCATAATCTTATTTAATAATCAAAGAGGGATAATAATAAAAGTCCAATCAACGGCCAATGGCCAAAAATAATACTCAACACAATAATCATCGATAACACGACAAGACGAGTCACGCCATTAATAGCTAAAGAAGATGAAACAGAAAAATATTGGAAGGTCGTGACGTCGTCTTAATACTAACAAACATTATCTATGTATCTCTAATGACATTATGTATCTAATCATTGTTCTGTAGCGCTTGCCTCTGGATTTCGATCAAGAGGTTTGTAAACTCCAATTAATTATCTCTTCCCTCTTAGCGTATCACACTTCTCATCAGGGCTTCCTTAATTCACGTCCTGAATCAACAAAAGCATCAACACAGAGAGAGAAATGTATTTATTTAGGTACGATTAATGCCCGCTGGGCCTTCTCTTTTTATAAAACATTTCATAAAAACCTAAACTGTATTTGGTAAGGTATGTCCGAGGGCTTTTAGTATGACTCAATCCTAGGATTCACCTTTACCACGAAGGAAACCCTCGGAAAAAACCTTCAGTCGAGATTGCCGGTGGACGGAATCGAAACGGAGACCTCCCGAATTAGAGTCTCGTGTCTAACCGGTGAGCTACCTCTATCGGTAATGGTGGTTATCAACCCCGAGACCTAGCGACAACAAGTAGCCTGCGCCAGCAGTACGCCTTGCCGGACAAGTTCCTCTATTAGGACATCATAAAATGAGACGTGCCTTAGCAACCAACTCACTACGACTTGCACAACTTTTTCCATATACGAAATTTTCCTCGAAGTTTCATTCTTTTGATTCGACAAAAAATAAAATGTCGAATCAGCAGAGTTGAGTGTTGTTTGAGAGAAATGAAGATCTAAACTGTTGGCGTATATGAGATACGTTAGGTAACACGATTGACCTTCTATATCACGATCTAGTTGGGCTCCCTTGAGGGATCCCCAATCTCTTCTTCAACAGAGTTGCCAAACTTTACCTTTAAAACTTCACTTGTTCTATCCACTTCCTCAGCTTCTACGTGCTTATTTTTGCTTCCGTTTTCTTTGAACGAACGGAGAAAAAAGTTGTTGAGTTGGTTGAAAATATTATTTTATTACTTTGCGTTTGTCTTTTTGTGTTCGTGACAATATGGTGGACAAGTATTGAACTTATCTCTTCCGCCACATATATAGTTCTGCCACCGCGTTGGGACTTGTCCTGAAATGGTGTCATAAGCATTCAGTGTATGAAATCGGCTCAAATGAAGCGTTTATATACATAATTATCGAAAGAGCAACTGTGCTCACTTTGTTTGTGTGTTTGTGTTTATTATTACATTCAGTGCTTAGAAGTTGAAACCGAAGTATTGTAGAGTAGTTCATGAATGGGATTAAAATTATCGAAGCCGCTTATATTGGTCTGATTTTGGAAGACGCAGACTGATACTCGAAATAGCTCTCCACGCCACGGCCTTCTTTGTGGGCAGTATAAATGCATTTTAAACTTAAATTATAGCAACCTTCAGAGTGTTTCTCGTATTGCGCACATACAGTGGCACCGACCTTTCGCGTTATCTTATCATGGTGTTTTCCGTAATTATTTTCTTCGGCATCTTAGCCTCATTTTCAATAATAACCGTTGCACGAATTATCTACTTTGAAATGTATTACGTTTTTACTTATTTATTTTTTTGAAATTTTCCAGATTTCTGTCTATAATTTTATTTATATTAGCTCATTTATTTTCAAGCTCAGCTTTTCAATATTTGTCTTAAAAACAGAATTTTATAACGAATTATTCAAGTCATTGTCACAATTCGTATCTCCATTTTGTCCAGTATTTCAAATTTTTAAAGTAGGCCTATATACAGAGAACTATATGATTTGTTTAGTAAAAGATGAAATGAAAATAGCAGAGTCTGCTTGGAGCTCACTTGACTATCATACTGAGCTGATAGCTTCAAATTCACATCTACACTTGCAAAACTTTAATTAAGTTTTAAACTGAGCACCTTCACAGCCTGGATATCAATATAGCACGTGTGTGTACACTGCTCTTGTAACCTCAGCAGAAAATAGATTAAAACTATCTAAACCGTTATTAGAAATCGTGTGGTGAACTCGAATGCGAGGGAAAAGTCGTCCACCACACAAAACTTTGGAAATAATTAACGCTGGTATAGAATTCTTTAACGGTTCTTCTTGTAAAGATGCAAAATTAGTTACAGGCTTTTATAGTTGCAATATTTAAATTCATAAGCAAATTATATTTCATGATTTGAAAAATAGTAGTGAAAATTTAGTTGCATGTGTGCATGTGTTCACATGAATGCTATGTTAATAGGGATTAGTGGAATGTTAAAAGATTTAAACATGCTCTTTACATTCTTGCATTGCAGTTGATGGTTATCGAGTAATTTATACTACACCATACACGAAATTTTTTAAATTATCAAGCGAAGATAATTATTTTACCGTCATATATTGTAAATTACATTTAAACAAGGTACGTTGACTGAACATTGTGGTTAAATAAATAGTTGTTTGAACCTGTGACAATGACAATATAAACAAAACACTCGTAACCGTTTTGAACGATAATGTGAAAAAACAAACGGCGTTGCCCCGAAGGTTGTATTCAAATAACAAATAAACAAGTTTCTATAGTTAAAAAACAAACAAAGAGTAGCAAAATATGAATACATTATCGACGTCGCTGATTGTTTTTTTTGTTTTGTTTTTGGTAAATGCATCTGGCGTATGTTATTTTTTAAATTATTACCAGTAAAGGTGGATAACGTTTAAAACATGTGTTTAGCGGATTTTTTTGTATTTGAAAAATAAAATTTTTAAGTATATAGATTAAATTTAGATTTAGATTTTAACTTGTCAATAAAATGTGAATACATATTTTCTTTTGATTTGTTAAGTATATTAACTTTTTTTAAAATTACATAATTTACATTACTTAATACAATTTTATTTTAATTTTAGTTGTTTTTAAATACCCTAATACTTGGAATTTCGCTACTTTCAAAAATATAATCGTTAAACATAGCAAAAATACCACTTTGTTACTCACAACACGACTGTAACAGAATGTGCACAACATATCCCCGCGCTTAAGTCGTATGGCACATTATTCAACAGAGCCCCATGAGTTCGAGACGAGAAATATAAGACGGACACTGCAGAATCCTCAATACTCATAAAGCTGCAATCACACAGCGGAGAATTTTGTCTGTGTTGAGTTGTACATAGACTTGTATTGCTATAGCCCGCAGCACTTCCATTTGTTACGTTGTATGGCTTTTATATCGTTTAGATAGATTCTACGATGCAAATAGAACTTCCATACTAATTGTGTTTTGAAAAGGTATTTAAGCGAATTATCTGTTAGTGGTTTCTTGTATGCGTTATGTCTTTATTTTGTTTGATTCATTCCTGAGTTTCTGTTTAATTTATCATTGCAATTGTGTAATTTTATTTCTTTACCACCTTTAAAATCAGTTTAAAATCTGAATATGATATACATCAAATAAATAAACCAAGCAAATAACTTCTTTTAACAACAATTCGCTTACAACGCAAGTCTCATCAGCTACTAGAATAGCCACAAACCTCAACATCCCTTTGGTGAAGGTACTGTCATTACGAGGATCTTTTGTAAATCATATAATTTAAGTCTTTTCTCAAGAACGCTACAAAATAATGAAAAATATGATCATCTGTGTCTACGAGGCTTAGTAATAACAAATATTGTTTTGAATAAGGTATTTGTAATTAAAAACAACTTATTAAAGAACATGTATATCTGTGTTGGAATATTCTCTTTATTTTTCGTAGTAAATAATTTATGAATTGAATAATATTATTGATTCATTATTACTAGTCTTAATTCTGATATTGTAGGTGCTTGGGTCGGTTTTTTGATACCTTAATCTGATTAATGATCACCAAATATCACCAAAGATATTAACCCCGTAAAAAAAAGTAAATAAAACTAAATATATTTACATAACTTAACGACACAATTTCTAAAATCAAATCCTGTGAATAAAACCCCGCTAAAAAAGGTATCCCTAATGAAGGGATGGTGCACTAGATTCTCATTGGCGTAAACTAATTACTTCCTAACATGTATTATCACCATGTATTAAAACTCGACATGTCACTCATACTAACAAACTTAAAATAGGAATAAAATTCGCATTCTCTCGTACTGTACTGTATGTAATGCTGTTTTAAATATAAATGTAATGTAATTTTGATTTATGTCATGAAAGATGAAATTCTATTTTTCAAGATGAATTTATTCATTTCCCAGCGCGTTTCAACCTTGCGTTACTTTAAAAAACATCTAAGTAACAACGGACAGAAATAATTAATTCCAAGTATACATTTCGTTGACTGAACAATTGATAAAACATGTTCACTTTGTAGCTTCTTAGCTAATATATCAATGAACAACTATCTTTCTTTAAGAATAGTTAAAAACAATTACGTATTTAGCACAGAGATTATAATAAAACATTTTAAAATATCGCTACAGAATTATTTCACTACAAATTGATAGCATGGCGTTTGCTACATAGAGATAATAAGACAACATATACTATTTCTTTACTTTGACCTAATGGTTCGAGTATTCCCGCTACATGTTATGAGGTTTAATCGATTATTTGTCACAAAACAGCGTGTTCATCATTTCAAAACTGTATGTTATTTTTTTTTTAATTGTAGACCAGTATTGGGATTAAACTTAGTTACAATGAATTGAAATAAGTTTAGATCCTTTACCTTAGAAACATGAAATACACACTCCTTTTCTTACGACCAGTACTTCGTTTATTCTATAATTTATGTCAATTAATTATTCAACAGATTTTTGCAAAATTCCAATGTAATAACAACAAATCTATTAGTTACATTTTTTTATTTGTATGGTCTTTTACGTGAACCGCTTTTCAGGGTATCAATAAGTGGATTGGTTATAGTTTGGTTAAGTTGAGTTTTTATCAATTATTAAAATTAGCCAACATACATTATAAAGACAACTCTAAAAAAAAAGAGCCTTTACAATAGTATAACACCAACTTTGTCATAATTAATAATACAAATAGAGGCAGTAGTAAAATATAACGTCAACTTTTTCATAATGTAAGTACATTCAAAAACAAGTGTAGGCCTATGTACAATTGTCGTACTCTTATTTACATCCTTTTATATAGTAAATATCAAGTTAGTACTCGACTTTATTACATCTTGTATGAACAATGTTAAAGTGCTTGCTCTTCAATATTTTCTCTTTCGACCACTCTCTTAATGTTGATTACAAAACGATATTATACATACGACTATTTCCACTTCCATTAAGTTTAAGTTCAAACGAAGACAATAATAATAACGATGACAAAATGAAAAATAAAAAATAAAATTCATTCAACAAAAAGCCATGTCTTAACTTTCAAAATGAGTAAAATATGTGATACTCTCCGTATTAAAATTGTACGTGCGCACAAACGCAAAGCACAGTAGCTGAGTCGTCGCGTCTGGCAACATCCACTAGACGAGAGCCTAGAACCACTAAGAACCCCATTGAGCTTCCTATATATGCGTCTTAACCCAACGTACTGCGGCAGTGAACAGGATTGCGGCATGATACCGAGAACACCGCCTCGGTGCAGATGAAATAATATACTGCACCTCCAAAAAGAAAACAACTTTGACAGTAGCTCCATCTTGTACTTATATTACTTGTCATAAGCGAGGTCTGGCTGAGTGCGTACCAATCGAAAAACATCGGTCTTCACGGTCGGAGAGAATGAGAGGGTAAATTCTGTTACAGAAACATACGCTGAACTTACATTTTACATTGATTGTGCACAACGTCTTTTATCTTTAACTAATGTGTACATGAGATGGATTGATTTGATCGATGGATTTGGCTTGATATTCTTAACGCCTGTATATATCAACGATACTAAATATTCAAAAATTCATCCCATAAGTGGCAACAAACTGGTTCTCTAATTATCTTAGTACTTTTTTGCACTTGCTTCGAATAAAAGTTTTTTGGCGCTACAAAACAAGTTCGCTTTCTGAGCTAAAACTCATGTTTTGTTTCAATAAGAATATATTCGGGATATAAGAAACGTAATGCCAAGTTTGTAAAACTGTTTCCATTTCAATAATGTTTGTTCACATTGCCGACTTGGTTCTGGGACTTTGGGTAGCCATACATAGCGAGTGAATCTCCTCCACAGATATATCACTGACTGTAGTGCATTCTCTTTCTTCACATTATTGACACACGTTCCTAAATGATGTCTAAACATTTCAACAATTGCTCTCTTGCTTTTATTTTACGAACTATCCGCTGTACTGTCTAGTTCGCGTAATCCTTTCGCGGATAACTTTGTTTTTGCTCTCACTTTACTTTGAGCTGTGAGTGAATATTCAACTAAACGATCTCTTGTTTACATTTAACTTTTGCATAACATCTGTCGACATTTTCTCTTTCGAGTACTTCATGTTTTACTTTATCCGTCTCAGAGATCTTCAAAGTTCAATGGTAAAACCACATTTCAAATCCAATTTACTTTATTTTTCTTTTCGATAATGTTAACTATTTACATTCATTCGGTGCTGAACTCTGTGATAGTTTGTATAAGATTCTTTTAAGTACAAAGATTTAAACTTTCTTGAGGTCGTTTATGTCTAACACACGCGGAAGTTTAAACATATGCAAGAAACCATTTAAATACATAAATAGTGCAAACTTCAAAGACGTCACCCGAGTGCGTTATTAACTAGTTACACAATCATATTCTGTGATGTAAACTTGAGTGGCATGTAAAAGTACTAAAATAGCCATTCGCCGGAATGTGAGAAAATAATTATGAAACTGCTACTTATAAATGTATGAAAAAGGGAATGAAAGTTGTTTTTTAGAATACATATATGTTAAACACCAAAGATGCAACAGTCGTGAAAATTGGTACTTGGATTCTCCATTAATATTAAAGACACACGTGTTTTACCGTGTTCTCAAAATCCACTTAATGGGAGTGAAGCAGTAAGTAATAACATGTTACCAACGTGAAAATTGTTATTTATATTCTCCTTTAAATAAAGAAACATGTGTTTAACAGTTTTTCAAAAATCAAATAAAGGGGTGTGAAAAGTGGCGGAGGGATTTATTTTTATGGTGATACATATATATGAACAATCGAACATGTCACATACTTGGCAATCGGTATTTATATTCGTCTTTCAAAATAAAGAAATTCATGTTTTACCATTTTATGTAGGTACCACAATAATTGTACACAATCCTAAAATCCGCGAGAGCGAATTCACGGCGGGCAACTGCTGGTCCATTATAAGCCCTTATTGCGTTCAGTCTAAGGTGTCTCCCTAGTGATAAGTCAACGACCAACGTATAAAAATAAACGTATAAAATGCACAATATGATTCTGACAGGTAAACAAACAAGTAATCTTGAACAACCTGGGTATCAATTGAATGTTTTTCATTTAACGCAAAACATAACTTTTATATATTTTTACACTTTACGTGACCTATATATTCATAAACACGTTATGCACATTAACAAGAAACATATTTGAATACGTGCACCTATTTGTTGCGGTTAAGTAGCACCTTACGCCCCCCTCCTCCTTCCCCACCCCCCAACACATGTGAAAACGCCGTTCGGCAGTTGCCTGTGTTATATGTTATATTATAGATTCAATCAATTGCTAATCTAATACACATGAGTAATTCTAGAGTGTCAACGCGAGTGTTTCAGAAACAATCCGATACAAATTGGACTCTCGAGCAACTCATCCCATTTGATCGAGACTATTGTCAATTAACGAGGTCACCATTTGGAATTGGTATACATATCACATAACTCATTATAAGTTCAAATTGTGTGTATATTGTATGAAAAGCCCGTACAAAAATTGAAGTGTTTCCTTACAAGCAATCTGACTACATGATAAATCTGTTTAATCAACAAGTTTACATATAATCAAGAGCAAATTGAATTTAACTCCATTTCCAAAGAAAGAAAATGCTATGTGTCCCCTTGTGATAAAAATGTCTGATGATTGATGAAGTATTCAGTCGTGAGAAGAAATGCTGGGATTCAGTTATACTAAAATCCCTCGGACATTCCATGCTATTACAAATACCAGAATACCTAGTTAAAATATCTAAAGAATTGGATGAATTATTCCATATTTCCTTCGACAAAATATTATTAGTAATATTTTTAACTATTCATATGCGATTGGTTTTACAATACTCATGCCAACGGTTCAGCCGCGGTCGCGTAGCCGGTTAACATATGAACACCGAAGTTAAACAACCTCGGGCTAGGTCAGGAGGTGGATGGGTGACCACTCTCCTCTTAAATACTAGTTACGGTTGGTTAGAGCAGATTGGAGGGTTCGAAAGCGTGTGTAACAGCTTCGTTCTTTTCGTCATCTGCTCGGCAATCCAGTTAGTGGAGGAATCTATATCACTGGTAAAAGTTACACCGTCCTTTCGGATGGGACGTAAAGCTGATGGCCCCTTCATACTTTTCGATAGGTGTAGGCTACGTGCTGGTATCTGGCTTCCCTTCCTCCCTTCCTCACTATCATTCATCAATCATCACTCATCAGGCTAAGAGGGCATTGTGCTCTACAATATTACAATAAAGTAATACACACTCTGTTTAGCTGCTTTCAAAACCAGGGTTGACAAGTAGTTGTTCTGAATGTCCTACAATCATTTTGTTTCATCAATTGCCTATTGGTGTAAAGTATATTTGAAAACCCCATTGTTACAATTCTTACAATTCAGTTATTTTCGTGAAGTATGTTAACTGTTTTTTAAATAAAAATAAAATCGCTTAAAGGCATTAATCCATGTGCGTTATCGTAGTGCCCAATTTGGTAGGGGTCTATTGTTCAGGCCACCTTTTGCCAGAACAGCAGCCTACCAGAAAGGGTTCTATTATAGGGCTTGTCAATCGTGGAATTCTCTTCCACTCAAGATCAGGATGGCACGCTCATTAGATGTCTTCAAAGCGTCTTTAACGGAGCACTTTTTAAACATTGTTTTGTAAATTTTCATTTTTTATTCTTTTTTACTTCATATTTAACAGTTCTATCTTATAATTATATTTTCATTCATATTATGTTTTCATTTTTTTTGTTTTGTATTTTGTATTTTGTATTTTGTATTATGTTCATTATTATATTTAGATTTTAAGTAATTTTAGTATGGTTTGGCAGTCACTCTGTGTGTTTGGAGCTGTGCTCTTTTCTGCCAACCCCTATTCATTTTTGTAATGAATCGGAATGATAAATAAAATAAAATAAAATATACTGTTCGTAGATATCCCCAGATTTGTTTTGGTCTTTCGAAAGTTATTCTAGCTTACGTCTAGCCTCACGGAAGATATTGTTTCATGTGTGTTACGTTAGTCCATTTTTAACTCTTGACACAAATTGTATTTTTAATTTTGTTTTTATGTAAGCTATATTCAGTGAAATTTGTTTCAATTTCCGTTTTTATATATTTTGTTCTATTTTGTTCTATAAAAGGGCAACAGCTTTCGCTGCAGAGACCACTAAAATTGCTAATACATCTCTAGTATTATCAGGAAAACAAAGACGTCGTTTGAATCACCATATTATTTTCATGTTTTGTTGAATGAATTACTTAAACACCGACTTATAGATAAGATGCCACCCGACACGAAACTAATTAAAAGCTCAGTGACTCATACACAAACATGATTTAAAAGCATCATCAAGATTTCAACCATCAGCACAAAGGAAAATAATATTTCGGATTCGCTAAATAAAACATAATACTAATTGTGTTAGGGGTTTACTTACATTTCATTTTGACTGATTAGATCCAAAGTTGAGTCTTACTGGAGCCAAATTTGTGTCTTTGTATGAGATGAGTTTCCAATCAGCCCCTTTTGTCTGCTGCAGTTGGTCTGCAAATAAAAGCCGACCTTTTACTAACAAACCAGTCATCCTCTGCTTCATCCCCCTCCCCCTCCCCCTCCCCCTCCCACCCCTCCCCTTCCCACATCTTCTCCTGTAACTGTAAACCCCTTGATTGTTTCGAATCTTCTTCGTTCGATTCCTTCTCCTGAAACGAGAATATCACAACGACCAACTCAAGAAATGTTCAGCTAATCAACCGAATCGGAGTTGCCCAATTGTATACAAGTATTTTCTATGAGGAAGCGTAACGGGATGGGTTGCTTGGGTATTGAAACCGCGCGAAGTTTAGGGCTATTTATTATTATCCGGAGAACAGTACCAAATATTTGAACACTGATTTTAATAATGAAGAATTTGTTTCGTTCGTACTAAAACCTGGATCAAAACTGTTTTCGATGTTGTAGATTTACGTTTGATGTCGCGGAGATACATTTATTAGAAATAATTTTACTACTTCAAGCGTCATTTTTGTAATATTGAAACGTTTTAAATCCAATTTTTAGATTTTATTGTGTCGCATTCTCAAGTTATAACTTTAAACAAATTAATTTCTCGTGGTTTTAATATTGTGAGTATCCATAAGCCTTAATGAGGGAATATAAATATATTTCTGATAAAAGGCTTAGAATCGAACCCATATATATTTATAAAATGTGTAACTTGACACAACAGTTTTCAGTTTCACTATCGTTGAAGGAGACCGTTTGAGAAAAGAGATGCAGCAGATTGGGGAAGAGAACAAGATAAAACGGATAGTGAACGAGGAAGGGTGGCGAGGGGGGGGGGCATAAGCTCGGAGCTCGGCGTACACGAAAATCATTTCAGACGTTTCGAAATGTACGTAAATTAAATTATCGTTTGCTTACCCCCAGATGGATCGATATCAGTACATGGTTCGCGTATCTTGACTGAAAGTAGACTTAGTGGGTTCTATATCTGCGTTATTATCTCCTAGAAGATTTAGGAAGCCTTATGTATAGAAGGATTATTCTGGAGGGAAACGCATTACTCTTGTAGGTTTCCATGTTAAATGAGTGCATTCCCTGGCAAGATGTTTTAAGGCCATCGAGATTGATACGATGTTATACCCCGAGGCGATGTCAAAAGATTTCACAGTTTAAATAAGCTAGAACGACTTTCAATAATTCTCGTTTGACATGTTGATAATGACATTTATGAAAATGTATACCGATATAGATAGGTTTACAACAGCTAAATAGTTGCAACCATTCATTACGAATTTGGTTTGTAACAGCTGTTGTTTATAAGTGAGAAGTGGCAATGCTTCAATTATTTGACGAAGCAGGACCGTGCGATAGTAAGAATTGGGAGTAAACATCCAGTTTTGTAAACATTATCACAAATTGTTGCACCAATATTAAACATTCATGTCTAGGATTAACATTTAGTTCCATACGTAAACAGACCCCCCAAGCGCACTGAGCGAGAAGGATTATTTAGCATTGATAAATTCTGAATGTATTTATTAAATGAACATTGCAAGCAATAAGCACAATGTTTTTTGAACGAATGACTCTTCTTTACAATACACGTATAATAAGTGAATTTATATCTCTGAAATTTGATATAGGCCCTATACATTTGCCGATTTAATTTATTGAAAAGTGACTAGATTATTTCTATAAAAGAAATTGCAATTATGTTTCACAGTGTAGTGCATCGTCCACGAAAGCACCTCATAACTGAACGAATAGTGCCCCTATGTGAAACAGCGACCACAGCTTTTTTGCTTCAAGGCTGGATCAATGTACACAGATTGTACATCTCAGATATTATATTACAAAGGGAGAACAATTGAAACAAGACAACAAGAACGCGATGATTTATCACTGAAACTAACTTTTCTAACGTGAGGATTTTTGAAATGGATGGTTCTCCATTATAGAATATGTTTCGAGTCTTCCTGCAATTGTTTTGACGATATGAAATGTTTGAAACTTCTATTTAGTTTCGGAACACCTACAAGCTACGATATCTTAAAAAGAAGCACTGATATTTGTACAACCACGAGAAAATAGAATATATCCTATACACATTGTAATTTTATAATTACAATAAATAAATAAATAAATTCACATTTAGAGTCTACCCACTCAGTAACTAAACTGATTTGCAGTGGGGGACTTTAATTACCGCGTTCTTTATATACTTTTATTTCAAGGATTTGTAGAAAATCATAACTTACTGAAAACAACGCACATGTTATTGCATAACATGTGCGTTAATTTAAAAATTTGAGACTAATTTTTAAATGGTAGTACAATTGTGTAGTAGGACGTTATTCACATAACTTTATTCTCATCTTACTCGCAAACACAAAATTAATTGCTTAGTTTTGTATTTACTTCGCCTCCATAGGATATTATAATGGTAACAAAATTCCATCTCCCAATCTTGAAAACGAAAATTATAAGTGCGACCAACATATTTCCCTTAGACCCCACGCGAATAACTGACGTGTTGGTTCGCCGACTGTCCGCTAGGCTGTGATTTAGGGGATTCCCAGAGGAGTTTCGAGCCGCACACGCTTTGTAGTCACGTTGCAGATTCAATTCAACAACAAAAAGCTTGGACAGATAACGTTGTCAGACCTGGTGACCTAGGCCTCAGCCTTTACACAGACACAACTAGATCACAGCACAATCCGTCCACAGTTTCAAACAATAATAACGGTTTGGGAAGTGAGAAAGTCCAATTCAACTCTAAATTGCGAACAATATCTATTGTAACCCAATTCAAACACTGTTGCTACAGTTTTATTCCAGATTCCGCACATTTAAACATATTTAAGCAGAAGTTACATATCTGGTGACTCTCCTTAAAATTGCATGTTTAATAGAAATGTCCTGGGACCCATGTATTATTTAGTACTTCTTAAAAATTCCATGATGTATTATGTAGGTATTGACAGCAACTTGTTAAATCAAATGGTTTTCAGATTCAATTTCATTGCATTATCATTAGCTCGAACTGGGAATCGAACCCTTGGCTTACTGCGTCAGAAGCATGAAATAAACCCACACAACAACGAGCCACCCACAGTACAAAGTTTACGTCTAGTGACGTAGGGGAACCGCAACCCTCTGCATGGAATCAGAAATAAACCCGCAAACCAGCCTAGCCACTCACAGACCGCTAGACGTAACGCGTACCAGCTGTTTCAATACCAGCCAACTTACAACGTGGTCGACAAATTGAATAACACAATAAACTTTTGCTTGCCAGTGAGGCCCTAAGCGTTGTTGCCACTAATGTTGTTTGTTCAACCGGTATTAGATATTGCGTTTCGCAATCAAACATCAGGTTCGCTTTGGGACATTGTAGTAAACTTACTCAAAGAGATTTGCGCAGTACATAACAAACAGAATAGTATGATACACACAGATACAAATTATTATGTTAAAAATACTTTCTTAATAAATGTATGATTTAAAATATAATTATGATTTTTGTTAGCTTATTTATTATTGCATCAGCCATCATATTATTCGAAACTATGAGGAGTATAAGATGAAGATGAAATACAACTTCAAATAACCCATCCGTTAAGTGGCACTCGAAGCAATGCCCCTAGGGCTAGGCGTTGTGCTTAAGGTTTGTGCCCTCAACATTTGTAAAATAACTTTCATACAAATAGTACTAATCTTCATGGGGGTATCAATTGTTTACCTTTTTGATTATGCAGATCAAAATTTTTATTTTTTATCTTATGTTTGTTATTTTTGGTTATCGGGAGCTAGTTCCAATTAGGTAAGATTAGGTTACATTAGGGTAGGGTAGCGTACGGAGGTTAGATTAGGTATGAAAGTGCCCAGCCCAAATTATGTACAACTGCCCCCCCCCTCTCCATACCCCCCGATAACCGACAAGTGTTATAATTTCCAAAACTAATCCTTAGCAGTTTATTTATTTAAACTCATCTGCCGCAGATTCCAATTAGTTTACACACTCGAGTTGTAAAGACAACTAAATTGTATCCGCTAGAACAGATTCAACAATACATTTAATTTAACTTATTCCTTATTTCAATATTGTTTTGAGCCCACGAAGACATCTCCATGTTACAGTCCTCGGTTTTGTTGAAGTCCGATCAAGAGTGTCTGCGAATAGCTAAGGTTGATATCTTGCCGGCATAGACAACTTCACCGTCTCGGCGCTTGACGACGCAGCGATACGAGAAGATGCGAGGAGATAAGGCATGATGGACTACAAACAACGGACGCGATGGTGCGCCTGAAACCCGTGCGATGATAAAATGGCAAACCGATAAGACGGAACAGCTACATTTTATTGGCTCTTGTTCCAGCAAATTAAGAGGGTGCGGTTCGTTTCCCGTTCGCCCTATCTTATTCACGTTGTGTGCAGATAAATGTGTCGAAGAATCAATCAAACTACTCCCTGTTATTGTGTTGTGGTTTGTGTATAGATAGCTAAAAACACAATTCAAAAATAAATGGAAAAATATAATTAATCAAAAATACATTTATTAAAAGTGAATTTTTAATAATATAAAATTTTTGGAACAAAATACGAATTTATGCACGTCACAAATAAACGTCCAAAATTAAATTCAACTGTTTTAATAAAATAAATTTAAAAAGTATATACTAGTTTTTTCCTAAATTCCTTTATTCCTCGAGTAAATATTTCTAATATTAAAATTAGTATATTTGTTGTTATTTTCCAAATTATGGATGCAATGCAAAAAACTTCATCCTGCTGATTGGGACACTAAACCTATTTCAGTCTGTAGTCGAAAATCACAATGGGAACATCTCGCTTTTTCTATGTGGTGTATTGTTCCTGAGATATTACTGAACATGTTGTATTTTTGCACCCGTTATGCTATTGATATTTTGTAGAAAATATATTTAAGCCAACCAAAGCATGCAAGCGAGCAAGCAGGCAACCGAAATTTGTGTTATTTGTGTCATGCCAACATATACAATGTTGACGCAACCAAATATCCGTAAAGTAAACGCTTGAGGGTCAATATTTAATCGACAACAATAATGTCAGACAAAGTTTGATTATAGTTTACTCACGTTTGAAATTTGCTTGGTAACTCCAATCTATCTCTGTACTAAAGTTTATTATGTACTGGCAATTACAAATTGCCCTTAATTATAATGTTTGTTATATCAAAGACAAGAGTAACAATGTCAATACTCGATGCCCCGGACGGACGCACAACCGCTTCAAGTATAATGGTATGACAATAACATCCATTGGACTTAATACCTCTGGCTTGTAACTAGACGTGCGCAGCGTGGAAACATGACCAACAAAACCAAGCAAACAAGAGGACATTGGTCAAGTAACGAAGAAAGTAGAAACAAGTAAAATAAAAAATAACGTTCGTTATTGTATCATAAACTAAAAACAACCAATATCGGAAGAAGTGACGGTAAATAAAAAACACAATACTTTCAGTGTATATAACTATATTGGTTTTAAGGTGATTCAAGACCAAGAGTGGGCTCTTATTCAAGGAGTCGCAGGTTTGATTCCCACTTCTGTCAATCAAGTCTGAAAATATATTTTTTATAATTTTCCTCATTCATGCTGTAGAAGTTGAGGTATACATATATAATGAGGTATATATATCTATATATTATATGATTTCTTAGATTTTGTTGGTTACAAAATGTAAAGTACGAAAACATTTTTACGGTTAAACCAATCCAAAGTATATTTTCATAAAATAATTGTCAACGTTTCGACGACTGTAGAGTCGTTTTTTTCATATATATATATATATAGACAGTGTCGTTGGTTATTCCTTTCGCCGTCTGGAAGAGGGCACACACCAGTAAAAGTGGATATGTATCCTACAGTAGATACACGTACGAAACAAATTATTAGTATTTTTTGTATAGTAATTAAAAATAAATTTGTTTTAACTGTCGACCCACCGAGAGGAATTCATTTTCAGTAAGGCGACATTATACCATTTATAAAATGCTTCGTTGCTATGATAGTCACCAATAATATACACGTTGGTACCATACAGAAGATACAAACGATTTTCTTAAGTGCAAAACCTCAGCCCGAACAGGGAATCGAACCCTGGATTTTCTGCATCACAAACAGGTACAAACTCCAACAAGCCACTAACTGGATCTGTATTTTCTCAAGAATAGGGGTGTTTCGGATATCTAAACCCGTCCACCCCTCTATTCCTGCTAGGAAGTCTCAACTCTCTGTCCACGTGCAAACCAAACACCGGTGTCCTAGAATACGATCAGAACTTTGTCCAAACAAACACAACTCAGTATTACATTGTGTCTCGTGTAGACAGTGATTCGAACATCTAACCACTTGTCTGTCCATTTGTCTTCCCCTCCCCCCCTTCCTTCCCCCCCCCCCCCCCCCCCCCCAGCGCAACTGAACAAGGAGACACCGACGATAATTCAATACAAGATCCCGTTGTTGCAGAAGACACCGAACATAAAAGCTATTGTTAAGGGGAGCCGAATAAATGGAATTCAAGATTATATCAATCAATTACTGATATTCATCCAAGATGTTGAAAACACTATATTATCCTTGGTATCGCTACAATGATCGGGACTGAAATAGACAATACTCTCAAGTGCTATATATTATAGAGAGACAATGCCACGTAAACATGAGTAAACAAGAATTAACTACCAAAGCCTAGAGAGATTCAAATTTTGGTGTTGCATAAAAGGTTCCACATAAAGGAAGAATAAAAACAATATTAATGCTGTTGAGATACATGCATTGTATAATGTATGTTCATAATAAATAAATAATAACCTACCTTTAAAACTCATATTTTTATAATGCATTATAAAGAATTCTACTCAGATTTCTGGGAATATTTTATTTTGATATTGTTTTGATCCTCTCTAATAGCACTATCATAAAACTTAATATCAAAGTAAATTTTATTTAAGAAGTACTGCAGTTTCCACGTTTTGGAGAAATTTTAGAGAATCACTCATGTAACTTATGCAATATTCATGGTGCAATTTGTATGGTATTAGTAATATTTTTTTAAGGAAACCCGTTATAGGATGCACATTTGTGTCCCTCCCTCTTCAGGTGAATACCTATAAGGTATGATACGGTGTTTGGATAGTTTGGGAAGTAATGTCCGAGGGCTGTTAGTATGACGCAATCCCAGCATTCGCCTTTACCACTGAGAAAAACCTACGAAAAAACCTTCAGTTAGGATTGCCGGTGGCCGAAATTGAACCGGTGACCCCTCGAATAAGAGTCTCGCGTCTTACTGCTGAGCTACATCTATCGGTTGGTACTTGGTAGGGTATTATTGTTATATCGATCGACAAACATACGTGCCAAAGACTAAGAAATGAAAACGAAATGAGATTCTTTTAAAAGTGCTCCACCTATTAGTCATATAAAGTTTTGGTAATCTGTTTGACCTGTACTGCATAATATGTGAAAATAATTAATTATGATTTTTCGTACGAAGCCTGCCCAGGCAGAATCCTTGTCCCTGTTCAGGTGACAAAACTAGATATTGCGATATTTGAAATAGTTGGGAAGGATCGTCGGAGGGTTATATTATGGCTCAATCCCAGCATTCGCCTTGTATTGTGATTGAGGAAAACGCCAGGAAAACCTTCAGTCATAACTGCCGGTGTCTGATATATGAAACGTGACCTCGCATTTTACCGCTGATCCACCTCTATCAGTATTATTTAATAAATACTAAGAACGCAGTATCTGTGGACTCAACTCACATCCATTCATGGCACACGTAGATTTAACGAGGACATAGAAGTGCCGTGCATGTAATGACCTTCACAAGTAAAACTGCTCTTGACATACAAGTTTAAACGATCTGCCTTGTAGTGAGGATGTAATTTCCAAAGCTGTGTACGCTGTCCTTACTTCCAGCTGCGCAATTTGCTCTCGGAGCTTTTTATTTTGAAAGAGATGTTAAGTAGTTTATAAAACGAGTGAATATTCTATGAGTAATGATCCCGTGTGCTCATTATTTATAAATACCACGGTACGAAATCCGCTTATGTAATTATAACGTCATACAGTGAATGAATGAGATTTCGTAGTTTAGTTGACGTCTAGATTTAAATATTGTAATTGGTTTATGTAGTTTATAAAAACAAGAATGTACCATACAAACTTATCTCGTAAACATTTCGATGCAGAATTATGTTGTACGTAAGTTAGTCAAGTTTTTAAATTGTGAATAATAAGGGTTTCTCTACTTCTCTCATGAATGAATGCGTAAAGCAATCAATAATAGGTTAAATATCTCCCCACTCATCAACGTGTAAGAGAAAACATACATCATTATAAATATTGATGTTTCATTGTAAACTAGCTATAATATTAAATTTAGTATGAAGTATCAGCTTATCACTAAAACAAAGAAAAATACTTTTGTTTTTTTTAGATTACAGTTTTTGAGAAAGATGGCAATTGCAATTATTGTATCAATTTATGTCTATCAAATAAGTCTATCCACAAGATAAAAAGAGTCTTAGCCAACTAGTGCTTCAATGCTTGGCTAAATCCTTTGTTTTACTAAATTTAATAGAGAAATGGTTACATGTTTTGTCTCGTGCATGTCATTGAAATACCAGTCGCCATTAGGGTCTGTAGCCGAGGCGACGAGCTGGGCCTGTCTTCATCTCGCACTCGTCTTTTCATCCCCCGCTCGACACAGCCAGCGCTAATTACCACTTGCTACACTCACTACAAAAACACCTCCCAGCCTGTTTCCATGCTAATCTTTACTGTCTGAGGTCATTTTCAATAATGTATACGTTTTTGTTGAGTTTGGTTTTCTACCACTTCATCACTAAACGTAAATCACATTAATGGGCTGACAGTTGATCGCAGTGCTTTACATACATTAGCAAAGAGTGCTGTGAGAAGGACAACAATCATTAGCTCTTCTAGCATCAAACAAATGAATAATGCAACTTATATCTTCAGCTAAGAAGACCAAATTCATGTTTTTCTTTTGTCTGGTTCAACCCTGAACTACCAAAAGTTTGTTAATCATGTAAGATTTCATATTTAAGAGCCAAGATTTAACCGAACTTTTTGGTTAGCCCTTCAATCTTAAATCTCAGGATGTTGTGTGAACGCCATAATTCATTTGGCTTGATTCATCTTGATCATTTGGATACTACAATAATAATAATAATAATAATAATAATAATAATAATAATAATAATTATAATAATAATAATAATAATAATAATAATAATAATAATAATAATTAGAATAATAATAATAATAATAATAATAATAATAATAATAATAATAATAATAATAATAATAATAATAATAATAATAATAATAATAATACTTGATTGAACATTTTATATAAATCATATTGTTTACAGCACTTCAATACATACAAAAATTCCTGAGTATAACAACTCTTAACTTTCTCATCATAAATTGGTAAAATTTACAGGTAACATAAAGGTTATGAAGAAAACAAAAACATACCTAGTGTGTTGGGGAAAAAGTAAAAAAAAAAAACACTGGTTCGGACACTCACACACAGCAGCAGGCGCTGTGAAAAACGTGTATTAAATTAAAACGTCTTTGTCTCATACGCACAGAATAACTTCTCTCTGTTCGTATGTGTTAATCGTTGTATATTCGCTCAACTGAAAAAACCTAAAATCCATTTATTGCTCTTTTAAATTATTCAGTGAAGATGGCCTTAAACTATTAGTAATCCTGTAGATTACAGATTAAATCTTACAGCCATTTATTGTCATAAGAACGGTATTTACAAATAAGTAAATCAAATTGAGTTTTTGCTGTCTTCCCGCTCAGTTTCATGGTCAACTAGTAATCAATATAGTCGATTGAAGAGTTTATATTTATTTAATAGAGTTTATGTTTATATTTATATTTGTATGATGAGAAAGATGATTTACTGACAGTGGAAATAGATTTGCTAATTATAGATATGAATAATACTATATGAATAATAATGAATAATACCCAACGATCTTTTTTAAAGGTATTTCTTAGGAGTTCATTCAGAGCTCGTTAGCATATTCACCTCTTTAGTTAAAACCCCTTAACGAAGCTATCACTTAGACAGGAGCTTAGTCTCCATTTTCAGTAAATTCCGTTATCAGACGAGCTTCTACGTAATCTTATCACGAGCCTATTTAATTACGTACTTGCACCATTAGTTCCTTCCTGAAAACTTTGATCTCAGAAAATACCAAATCAATGTACATACACGTAAGATTACATATCTCATACGTTTCAATAATTTTACTTAACATTATGTTTACTACATTGTTTCGTCCGTGTTCTTGTCTATTTCTTAATTTTCAATTATTTGTTCTAGTGTTGGAAACATATTACAGCATGTTTACACACTTACCGTATAACGACATCATTTAACTAAAAGGGTTGCCATTTTGTTTATCGGAAAAATGTAACATCGCAATATTAAAAGTCTCAGATTGATTTATTCTTAGTGCGAAAGTCACAAGTTACGTCACTAGAACTACCACGTAATTAGTCATCTATGTAGAAAAAAATTCAGTTGTTCAAACTATTACAAGATTGTTTATCTAATAATCATAAATCCAATTATTCACTTCACAACACCTGTCTTCATTGAGGGTTTAATGTTTAAAAGATCAGTCGTTAGAGTACATTCTAAAATCGACTTGGAGTTCTGATAGATGTAGTTTTTATCCGTTGAAAATGTAAAAAAAAAATTATCCTTAGAACCATCCTTTCGTTCAAATCTCAGAAGTACAATAACACGTATACGTAGCATATAGCGCAATAGTGTGTAAATGAAAGATGATGCACTAACAGTGGCTACAAATAATCGCACACAATAATTCTACGAAAGCGTGCATTAAAGTTATTCGAAGCGAATTCTTGGTTACGTGCACTTCCTGTGCCAAAAAGGCAACGGTTAGAGATATTATAAGTTTTACCAATTCTATTGGCTTCAATGAAGAATATCGATATTGGCTTAATCTTATTTTCAGCTAACATTTCATTAAATCTAGAAGCTCGTGTGGCTTCGTTTGGAGTTTGTGTTTTAGATCAAAGATACCGCGCTACTGCAATTTGTGAATGCAGAGGGATGCCATAAAATGTTATTTGCATCAATCTTCTACACTCTAAATTAATACACAAAATGAATATGAATTAACAAATTTACAAACTCACAAAAAATGGATTCACTTACAAAATTAATACACAAATGAAATGATACAAAACACTGATTGCTAGGCATAGTGAGTATAGGTTTTATGTCGCAAACTCGCGATGCAAATCAGTTTTAAAATAAATTAACAAATAAATTTATCTGTTGTGTTAGCAGTTGAATAAAATTTTCCAATTGATCACAAAGAGTGGCTGAAGCTTCACAGCCAAATGTTTTAAATAAAATTATTATTAGCTTAGTTAGGAAGATATTTTCTCATTTTACCAGTGTATGGTCATATATTAACCTTTATTCATTTGTCCAAAATGAAACGAAATCATATTTGTCAATTAATAAGCATGTCAAATATGAAAAAATAGCTCATATAATATACACTCAACAAGGTCAACAACCTTGCTAATGTTCACACACTTTTGGAAGAAAACATTTAATAATATATATTTTCTTGCATTTTCAATAAGTGAAACTACCCACTCAGATACAAGAACTGATTTCATTTTTTTAATTTTTTTTTAATTAACATTCATAATTTTAATTCATTTATAGATGGGGAAGTAGCATGTTAGTTCGTTTTGAATTGTATGTATTTAGATAATAATGTATTGAGAAACTTGATGATTGTATTAATTTAGTCCATAAATTAAGAGATATCTTGTAAATGTTGTAAATAGTTACAGCGGAAGGATATATTGAAAACTTAATTGGAAATGTTTTAAATAATATAAAAAAGTACACAAATTGTTTAACGGATGCAAATAGCTCAAGTAAATAAATGTTGTTCCGCAATAACAATTTGAATGAACGTAGTTATTTACTTTAGTATTAACTTGTAGGATATATTTTGCACAATTTAAATCACACACACTTTCAGTAATTTCCTTCATAAACTTCTCAAAAAACAATACGGGAAGATTTTTCTCCGCATTTCGAATTGTATTTAATGCGTATGCTTGGAATTGGCAGTGGTTGTTAATAAACAGAATAGCTTACAACTAAGTCGAACGGTTTAAATGCCAAGTGATGGATGTTAAATAGCCTGTTGTACACTGAGGCTCAAGAAGTACGTTTTACATTTACAAATGAGATCAGGGGGTCGTGAAGACCACCATTCTTCGTTTGTTACTTTTATTGCTCATCAATAAAGTTGGGCCTGGAACTAAATCTAGGATAAATCAGGTGTGGTCACGTGGATTTGTTTTTTTCACAAGCATCACAGCGTGGCGCAAGAGCGGATTATTCTTAGTTACATAAAGCTTTTACATAAGAAATCGTAATACGTTTTTTCACACTCGCAATCGATTACAAACATAAACAATTACACAGTGATATAAGTTGGCTTCACAACGTCATATCATGTTGGGAAGATCAACTTTATCAATTATGTTGGAGACCATTATAATTTTATCCGTTTATTAGAAGCCTCGAAATTGATTTTTGCAAGTTTAACAGGCAGAACTTAGAACTTATCGGTTACTTTTCATACTGTGTGACATTTATAGCGTGACAATTATCGATAAGAAAGCACAATGAACCATGTTTCGTTATTTTAACCGTTACAAAAAAAAATCCCAAATTGTTTTTTATTTACAATATAAATCAAGCTGCAAAAGCATATTACATTTTTTCCTGTATAGGGCACTTGATCTCACTCTAGTTTTGATCACCCCAGGTTTATTAGATTATAATATACTAAATTATGATTGCAAAATTAACACCCACTTTAAAACAAGCTTGTCTACAACATAGAAGCTGTGTTTCTTTGTTGCACTTCATTGGTAATTTCTCATCAATTATACTAAAAGCAATCTAGACGTAATGGAACAGTCAGTATCACAGCGAGTAAAATCATGTATTCAAATAGAAACAGAACCGACCAAACTTCCACAGTGCTTAACTACGAGACTGTAATTCAAGAGGATGCGAGTCTGTGTCTCGTCACCAGCAATTCTCACGTACGTGTGCTGCATGGTTTTACAAATATCGTGATTAAGATTTTAGATAATTCCCTTAGTCATACCAAACTACCACATTATGGTTGGTTTACACAAATGATCCAAGACACGACTTTTTCTAACTGCTTAACTAGATCGCTATCATTGGCTGGATTTTTAAAAGGTCGTCTCTGATTTACATGAGCTAAGAATTTCTTTCTTAAACACTAAACACTGGCTTTAAAACCAAGCACCGTGTGTGAACGCTTACGTTGTTATTCTATAATTCAATCTTAAATCTTAAACCTTAAACATTTGTTACTGTAAAAAATTTAAAACTATAACTGTAATTATTACAGTTACAGTTTTAGTTCGTTACAGACAGTTAGTGAGGCACAGTGTTTTTTAGGTACCATACTGGATCTATTTTCTAGGTTTAATTCTGATACTTATCCTGACCAAAAATTAGAAAAATTTACTCTTATATATACATTTACTCTATAAACATATACATAGGCTCTTGCAGATATATATTATGTGATGTGATCCTTATGTGAGGGTTTTCACGCAATTGGTAACGGTTAAAGTGTTAAACTGTCAAAATAATAATAAGACTACACTGAACACATATGCAGTGACTTTAATATAGAGTGATATACCTATAACCGTATGTTTTTAAATATCAATAGTGATTTCGTTTCGCAATAACGTTTTTAAATAAATGAATGTCGAACCCGGCACCTCCACCAATCCTAGATATAATTTATATTATGCTAAACGGAATTGTACATCATTGAAGCGTTGCAGTCCCTACACTATTCTAGCAAAACACTATAATATAAATATTTTATAATTTAGTTGGGCATAAGACGTGAATCACAATAAGAAAATATGTTTATATATATTTTTTTTTTATTTTTTTATTTTATAACTAAGAGGTTAATAGAATGCCTGTTCATGTGTGCATCGTTCTTTACCTATAGCAATCATCCAGATAAAGTGTTTTCCCTTTGGAAACAATTTATAAATATATTTTAAATGGAGATATTCCAAGGAAAAATAATAGGTTTTGGGAAATTGTAATTCTGACACATTACTTTGATAATACAAAGTTTAAGTTATCAATGAGTTTCCTTTCATTAAAAATTATTATTAAAATATCACTTTTCTTGATTTAATTTTAAAGTTAACCACCTCAATATTCCGACACACCGGTATACACAAAAGGAAGTATTCATACACACTTTGAAGTTTCTCGTAGGGTTTGAAAGTTTTTAGAAACAATCGCAACTGAGAAATTATTAAAATTAAATACATTAAGTATTTATGCACTCTGAACATTAGTTAACGTTTTATTTAGAAAAAAAATATGATCTAGGTGTGGTTTTGTTTCTTTTAGGTGATATTGTTGATCGTGATTTTACATTTTAATTTTTTCATTCCAGTCTTAAAATTGTGAATACACCCTTGAAACACCTTGAAGTTCTTTCAGAATCTTCTTTAATTTATTTTCTGAACGATCTCAATATTACATGAACTCATAGTATGAATAATAATTAAACTAACGAATGCACCTCGGGTTATTGTGTCATGATATCATAATTAGAAGAACCTACCTGCCTGAATAACGAAATGTATCCATTATGGGTTGAAAACGTTCATTCAGATTTTAGCAAAATAGTACAAAAATAACGTCAAGCCAGCCAATTGTTCAACTTTATTCAAATAACTTAGATCGTCTGTTGGAAATAAAATAAAATAACCAGCAACTTAAATCTTCATATTCGCATTTATAAAGTTTCAAAACAAGAAATTCCGAGTATGTCATTTTATCAACATTAATACATACGTGAACGAAATACATTTTCAACCCATCTTCATGCTTGAACGTAATTTATCATCTAGTTTTTAGTATGTGATATTAAAAAAGTAACATCTTTCAGATGTATACAGAATATGATGACATCATTGAATTTACCAAACAGCGAAGGCGCCAACAAAGTTTTCGAACTCGAACCACGTTATGCAACTCAACTAAGATCTACTTTTTGCTGTGCTGTAACTAAAGAAAGCATTTTCTTGGATTGAAGTTGACTGACGCTGATTCTCATCCATCCTAACAAGACGGAAATAAAGAGAGGCGATCTCCCTTCTCTGTGTGAGTGACAAAGAACAAAAGATTTATTCGACATCGCTTCTTTTATAAAACTGTTTGTTCCCGTTACATATAAACTGAGGCGACCCCTACTGGGTTACATATACACTCGCAGACAGCGGGCTTTTATAAAAGTTGTTTATAGAAATGTATCCATCTCCGGATACAATCATAAAGGAACTCTCACCGAACAAAAATTCAAGCGTTTCCGGAACACAACAAACAAACGTGAACAAATTCATAACAAGACTCCCGTGTAAAAAATGGTTACATCTAAAGAGTATGGGACATGTGAATGTGAGTCTCAAAACTGGAACGTGTTCAAGAACTCTGTTCTGACAAATCCTTACAAGCTATTGCCATGTTCTTTTCGTCATGGTTATGGATTCGAGGAAGACATTTGTGCTGCATGAAATATTGAGGACATACCCTTAAGTTTTAAAGATAAAAACAAATAAAGTTCTGTGTCTTATTGAACAGACAATAAGGTTGCATTTCTTTTGAACTCAAACGATTCACAAAAATGATAAGCAGACGTTTGTATCCAATGATGTCTTTGTATGTGTCATTTATTATAGTCAAGACAAATAATATATTATATAACTTCATAGATAGACTAATATGTATTATTACATGAGCAGGAAGTTATTTACCGATGAATGACACTTGATACGTACAAAAAAGTGTCTCATATTTTAATAATGATGCTTAACATGGCAATGAGTGAGTGATACATTCAGATGATAAAAACTCCGTATAGTAATAATATCAATCCCAAATTGTCCTAATTAAATACTGCTGATAGACCGGTTGTATTTATGTATATCAGATTGTTTAAAGCCCTAACCACAACTTTCTGTATCGTCGTCGCAATCGGGATCGGTATCGAAATCTTAGATATATGAACACATTTCCCTATAACAATCCGGATAGCGACATGACGTTACGATCTTTATTAAACAGCGCTATAAGAACCACATTAGTAAGTTATTTCAGGATTTACAGATTGCGACTGCGATTCCAATGGCGATAATTTTGGGTAGGGCTTTATTGAACAAATTAAACTGTTTTATTGAACTTATTTTTTCGACTTGAATATATTTAATAACACCAACATCCAGAGTGGGTTAACTTTCAAGTTTTTGTCTGTATATTTAGATGATTTGTACTTCCCTCGGATTTTTCATGCGAATCATTTTTAAATTAATAAAACTACTTGATACGTTTCACATGTTTTCAGTTTATTATACTGCATATTTTAGTAATTTGTACACGTTTAAACAACACTCATTTTTTAAACGGATATTTAATCGACTTAAAATTGAAATTTCAAATACACAGCAACTGTCTTGCATTACCGGTTTTGGCACGAATATATGTACAAGCCTATAAATCACGTAACGTAACTTCATATATTCACACTCTATTCAAAGACGATACGAAGCAGTAACCATTCACATTTTCGCGAAATGTATCAAACCCACAAAATAAATCACAAAACCGATTTCAAAGACAACTATTCAGCTGTGAATCAACCAACACGGTTATAATTCCCCGCTATTCAATTCATCAGACTACGTCACGACGTCAGTCTTTTCGATTCTTTGTCTCCGTCTGGCGGCGATGTATTACACTAAGTGATGGCGCGGTAGTTGGCGCTGGCTCTTTTCAATGAGGGCTTGCACTTGAATTACGTTGACGGATGACGGAGTCACAGGAAGCCTCTCTAATAGGGTAGAACCGCCTCAACGGCCGGGCAGACTAATTAACACTGATTAATCTAAGCACTGGCTGGTTTTATCGTATGCTTTACCCAGACAGCAATTAATGGCATTTGTCACAAATTTATGGCTGGTAATTAATGTAACTGTGTAATATGGAATTATATAAATGAACTTTGTAAGCGTGAGTTGAAGGTCAAATGAAACTGCACAACGTGATATCTAAGACGTTTAAGGGCCCAACTGATTTTAAGCTGACGTTTGTAAACAATTAAAGAAATAACTTACATAATAAGACAGTGTTTCATGAATCGTATAGTCAAATTAAAAATCAAATCAAATAACATTTGACAGATCTATGGCTGTATGTTTACGTATTCCGCAGAAAACCCGATTTTGGTCTGTACAAATTTATTTAAAATGTAATTAAACTGCCTCAAAATAAAATACAAATATGTCATCTTGTAGAAAATTTAGTTCTCTTTCTTATGACAGTTTTTTTTCGAATACATATTTGCGTTTTTCAAGTGTTCATTTAATTAGGTGTGAAAGGTGTCCAACTACATCACATTACAAAAGTTATAGTTAGAAACATTTGGAAAACGAATATATTTATTGGATTAAAGACAAATTTATATAAAAGAGCACTGAAATCTGTAGACTATGACATTTAAATTTCATTTTTGGACAGTTTAAGCACACAGTAGAGCAGACTAAGTGGATAAAATACTTTTTACAATTTCCGTAGAAAAAATTCACAGTCATGCCATACGAACAAGTCACAATTATTCAGAAAGTGGTACACATGTGTATGTACTCTACTCAGTATACCCTCTAATTTAATTAAATGCGCTGTAACCGAGTCATGCAGTTTATAATATAATATCACGCGAGTATTGTTCAAAGTACACGCATGTTTCATGGGCGTTGTCATTTATGTCGTCCACAACGTTACTTCGTAGTAAAATAAAAGAAACTTCATAAAAGCTGAACACACCCTGGATGATAGTTATTCAAACTTGTCTGTACAAGCAAGTTGTGTCACACATTTGTGTCATATTAAAACAAAACTTAGTAGAACAGGTGAATTGTTGTACATGATTGTAATTTATTGTGTACAAGTGTACAGTTTAATAACCTTTTTTGTGTCAAAATTCTATTTAAATCATTATTTTTACTGTTATCACCTGCAAGACACTACATATTTTAATGAGCTGGAATGACGATCTCGATAAATGCTTTCGAGGTTTAGTGAAATGGACCAAAACCAAGCAATAAATCACCTGGAATAATATTATCATCGTTATTAATGTATTAACAATAAAGTGTAGCTCGGACATTAAAAAAACGTAAAACGAAGTAAATTGTTGTTAAACATTGAAAAGATGTAAACAGATAAGCAATCGAAGTTCCTTTATGAGTGCATATTATTTAAAACACATTTTTAGTCCAACTTTTTGTTGTTATTAAATCATGTCTAGCTTCGCTATTACACACGATGACCCGTCTTGGTACGTTACTTATGTACTTTAATATGCAATATTTCGGTCTCCGAATACTGTCCCAAGCACAGTCAAACATTTTGGCAATGATTGTTCTGGGCTAAAACAACGCAGAATTATTTAAGGTACGCTTTAGATAATTGAGAGTGCTTCATAACTATAACATTCCAGGTATTTAATTGGTTGCTGAGCAATTATAACTTTAAGCTTATTGTAAACTATTTATTTTGGTGTAGTGTTCTACCAATTAATTACAAATTTAAATTTTGTGCTGTTTCATTATTGACACTCACAACTATAATATAGTAGTGAGTGTCAATAATGAACCAGTGCGAAATTTTAATTTATAATTAAATGGTAGAACACTACACAAAATGGAAGTAGTTTACAATAAGCTTATGTGAAGTATGACATTCAAGAACCATCCATAGTACAAGTAAAATCTAAAAGTGTCAAACAAATAAAAGGGTTTGTATTTATTTCTTTAGTATTTCAATATTAATTGAATGTCTTCTTTATTCAGTTATACACTGATTGTTGATACCAGTGTTAACCGAGTTTGTGAGTCGTTTGCCCAATGACAAGAATAGGTTTTAAAACTCAAGTGCAGGAGTATGACAGATTATGTGGGTTCGAGTATCAGTCAGGGTTATTTTTATAAGAATTGATAGTATAATGCCCTTAAATACGCACAACGTTTCATTGTTGTTAAAAGTGTGGCAGTAATTTAAATAAATGTTATTATAAAATAATGAGTGAAACAGAATTCAGTTGAATTTAAACTATAATTCTTTTTGCTAAATCTGAATGTGAAACTCGTACATTACCACCCTGAGCACACAGTCACTTAATGTGGGTATGACAAAGCGCGCAGTCGTTGGCTTAATTCTAGTAATTCTAGTCTAGCGGTCGCTTAAAAAGTTGCACTGTATATGACCTGTTAAATTAGGAAAGTCATAAAAGTGGTTTTATTGACTTGCTAAAGTTTTTAGAGCGCAATCAAATCTTCAACTGCCGCAGTGTGAAATTGCCATTATACTAAAAACCCCATGTGGAATCAAGATAAAGTGATTCAATTTATAACAACTAGAAAGTTTATTGGCTCAAGAATGGATAAAGAGTAAATAATATTATTAGAGTAATGGATTTGAAGATCGTCGTTTTATTTTCTATATAACCAGTGTATTGGGAATAGATGAATCTCATATCATTTATTTAATATTCGCGAGTATGTGTCTGGGTTTTAAAGTACTTTATTTTACTAGTTTTACACCTCAACTCCAATTATTGGCTCCCATAACCGAGTTATTAAACAAGTGAAACATTAGTTTCCTTCTTTGTCTGTAAACTATAATATGGAAACAAACAAAACCATGCAACACTGTTATATTAGCAAATGCTTCCAAATCTTCATTATTAATGTTTATTCTTCTATAAACACGTTATAATTTAATAACGTTCTATTACATAATCATACTAAATTTAAATGTTTTTTGCATTGCCACGTACAGTGTCTTATTTGACTAGACAGTATACATTGAATAACTACTAAATAAATTTCATATAGACGATGAGTCTTTAGTAAATGTATAACAATTTAGTAGCAAGTTGAAATTAATTGGAATAACACTCTCGTGGGTGTAATTGTTGTACAATTCAGGAAAT
Organism: Isoperla grammatica; assembly: GCA_945910005.1. Lineage (NCBI taxonomy): Eukaryota > Metazoa > Arthropoda > Insecta > Plecoptera > Perlodidae > Isoperla > Isoperla grammatica. The sequence goes on along the minus strand of OX246737.1, from coordinate 38,406,425 downwards.
TCTATGTCTAGGGTTCGAGGTGACCCGGTAAGTGGGAGACCTGTATTCGATTCCCAGTCAGAGTTGTTTATTTAATTTCTGGATTTCAAAATATAGTACCAGTGGCAGTAACTTCAACAATTATATTGCACAATACTATTTTAAACCAGAAGTGTACGATAAGCACATGGTGTAGTGCCTGAGTTACTGAAGCAGCGTTAGTGCTTCCCCCCCCCCCCCCCACACACAATGTAATTGCTGAATGACGAGTCAGTAACTTCGAGATATTGAGAATTTGAATTTAATATATTCAGATTTCATTCATGTATTAACGTACAAGAAATATCCGGTTCGATACAAGTCACCGGCAATCCTGTCGAAGGTTTTCTACGAGTTTTTCGACAGTCATGAAGGTAATTCTGGGATCGAGTCCTTCTTTAACAGCCACCGGGTATTCGATCCTAACTAGTTAGTCTAAATGTCTCCTATAGGGGGACATAAAATCGGGTGTCCACCCTCAGCAAAGACTTCTGTGAACATTGTTATTGTTATTGAATGTTGAATGAGTGTTAAGATACGACAGGACAGAAGTGTCTGGAGGCAACATATTGCCAGTGCTCTAGGCCTAAACGGATAGACGAAGCTATTGTATTGTAGAACAGTATTTTTCAAGATTCATTTCAGTACATCTGCATCATCGTATGAGTTTTTGGTCGGTGTGTAGTAAACTGTAAACTGTATAATGCGATTACAATCTTGAACATTCAAACCACGTTACTCCCTATTATATGAGAAGGAGTACGAGAATGTGGATTGCGTTCACGACCGCATGTGCTAAAACAGTGAAGCATTTTTTTTCTTTTAACAATTTCCTACTATTTATTTAGCATTATATAACAAAAATACTTAATTATTTTAGTTTGTAATCATTTAATTTAAAAACACTTAACAATAAAACTACGTCACCAAAAATAACTCACGAAATATAATTTCTATCTCCCAAATCACATTTAATGTAGTAATTTATTTTCTGTTAGTTTCGAAATTTCTCTCACGAAACGCCCTATCCTCTATTTGCTCTGTGCAGCCATCGTAACGGTCTGCTGGAATGATGAACGAGCACCCTCTGCGGTTGTGTAGGATGTGATGATAGACCCATTGTCGAGTGCCTCCTTGGAAATTATTCAAGAGTGGATCAAACAGCGCACACGATTTCCATTTGGCGCTTACACACGCCCCCCCCCCCCCCCCCACTGCTAACGGCCAGCCTGCTATCTGTGAGAGCTCGTTGTTACTGATAGTCTTATAGTTAGAAGCATCTCTCACTTGTTGGCCGCTCCGATACCTGTACATGTGTGTGTCTAACTGTGATCTGTCTGTATACTAAGCAAATCTAGGCAGTATTTTACCGACCGCTTGGCTAGTGACATTTCAAATGACCGGAACGAACTCTCTTACTTAGCACTGGGAATATTCTAGCCCTGGTCTAACTTACAACGCTCTTGATAAAGCAAAGTCTGTATGATTTTATTGATCATGACCAACTACAGAGATGTAATAATCTGAAATAGTTTGCATTTGTTGTTAATATTTACATTATATAGCCTTTACATATAAACTATACATACTGCATTAACTTTTAATAACGATTTAGAATGAGTGCTGATAGTTTCAATGTCATATATTATATTTTTAATTACAATTTACCAATTTACATAACTCGAACTTTGATTTTGCCATATGTTCATATAAGGTTATTCCAGGTAGAACAGCTATGGTATTGGTAAAGAATAACAACGACTGCTGCAACAAACCAGACTGGTGCCATTATACTTCTAAGAATTTGATAAGATTCTGCATTTTTTGACATCATTAGTAATATAAGAAACGGAAAAATCAAATGTATTTCAAATTATGTATATATTAGTATGTTAGGACTTGAAACGCTGTTTGGAAATGCTCACTGACGTGGAATGTTTGTGGTGGAAATATGAATATTAAATATTTCTTTGTTCATGATACAAAAGAAACAAATATGTGTTTATATAACAATAACACACATAAAACAACCTCTCATACATTTATTATATGAAAACATTTCGTAAAAGCTTGTTTTATTCACTCTTTATGAAAAAATCCAGTTGCTGTGAGTACCAAGCAAACCAAAAGAGAATTAAATTAAAAAGTTGAAACTAATAATTAGCTTGCATTTTTAATTTCGTTATATTTTCGTTTGCTTGGTACTCACAGTAACTGTCTGCAATTTTGCTTGTACAGTTGGAAAATTGTTTGTTTAATATTGGGTATTTAATCAGGAGCGCGTATGTAAAATACGAAGGAAATTAAGGTCCCGTTTCTTGTTTGCAATTTTATAATATTCCATTTTGGTATTTAGTTACACTTATTGTATCCCATTGTCTGAAGTTATACAGGAAGACCAAAATCAGTTTTTGTCATTGCTCCCGAATTTGAGTTATAATCAAATATGGCTACTGGTTTGCCCATCAATCAACTATATTGAACGTGTTAAATTAATTACAGAACACCAATAGAAACTGTCATGGAAAATTAATGGCAAACGAATTGCATTTGCTGAACATAATATTACAGGTTAGTGAAAACATCATGTAAAAATGTTCTTTTTCGTCGAAAAAATGACAGCACATGCAATCACTACAATCATAGCTACACAATTTATATCACAAAAATAAAATGCTGCCGAGAAAAACAAACGTTCTTAACTTGAGAGAGATTCAACTTTGTCATTTGATATTCAAACAATATATGTCTACTATTTATACATTCAGGTGTGTTTTTTCAGTACTAGCAAAAATTTAATCATAGGGAACCGTATTATTTTATTTACTTTCCACTTCTGAAAGAGAGTTAATTGAATCGTTTGTCACTGAACGAATTCAAATGTGCTCACGCATTGAACCTGATATATATAAACTGCTTTTGTGATCATTTGTTTCGTTCATGTAAACCACCTCATTTACGTAGTACAAAGAACAAAACACTGAACCGCGCTGGCACGAATAACATAACAAACACAGAAAATATATGCAGTGAAATATATACCGTCACAACATTAATAATAATCAGTGTGAACATCACGAATACGTTGTTTGACAAAATATTACATCATCACATCAAAACGTATGTTTTTGTTTTGTAATCGCACCCAGTTACAATAATACCGCAGATTCGTGCATGTGTGAAGGTGAGTTGGCGGTGGAAATGCCGAATCTCCACCGGATGTGGATGTGAGGGCTGCTATCGGTTGTGTGCTGTTCGCACTTTTAAATTTATGTGACGGAAGCGGATGGAGTCGTACATTTGTATTATGTTGACGGGAACAAATGTGGAGTATCTTTCTTTGTAGACGGCAGCTCGGCGAGTCCCGACCAGAGTCTTTTCAATCTCTTTGCCAGTACTAGCGACACGTTTATGGGACTGCTTTGGAATCAAGTGTTTACAACGTTCTCGTACTAGATTTAAAATGACTAAAATGAACATCTGCAAAAAAGCAATATCTAAACTGTTATGTCTGCATAATAATAATTGTTAAGAGTTTTATTTGAATACACGATGTGTAACGGAGGGGCAGTTGATAACCAGAAGAATGATGAGGCAGTGGCAAGTTCCATCTACTTGAAATGATGGAGGCGGTCGCTGTCTCTGAAAAATCGTGTGATGTAGTAAATATATTACAATTTAGATGCAACATTATACACAGGCTAGAAGAAAGGGATATTTAGCTCGAGCATTTAAGAGGGAATGTTGGTTATGCGAACAAAGTATTCGTATTAAAAAATGTACCATCGCTTTTGTTCAAACGCAGCTATGTTACGTAAAGTACTGTTCTGTGCGATACATGATTGTAATAGATAATAATGTAAAAAATAATAATATAATACTAATTTAGAAAATATTCTCCCTTTAAGCATGTTGTTTTAATGGTCAAATCCTAATTTTTTGTTTTTGTCTCTCACGTATCTACATCATATCTATTGAAAATGTATAGATGTGAATATTCACTAGTTCAACGTCAACGATAAGTCAATTGGTTTGTTCAACTAAGATCCTGCGCATGTTACATATTATTATGATATAACTATGCCAAAAGGTGGAAAGCTTCGCACAATCATACCTATATTGTGCTCTTGAAATTGTTTTGTGCAACTATCCGTCTTTGAGCGATGGGTGTCATGACAACTCACTCAGTGTGATGGAATACCTTCGTGTGCTGGCGAAACTTCTACCATCATTGTTCACGTTACACAATTTAGATGTAGGTCGATTTCGTTTCATTTTCACGATCGTTATGATTTAGGCTTTTTGTGTTGACTGCGACATCTACAACGACATTGCGGCGGGAAGTTGCCGTGATAACGTATTTTAATTTACTGAAAGTAATGCTTTAATTATAATGTAACAATATAGTAAACGATATTTACTCTGGACAAATAAATAAATAACCATTTGTTATTACTATTAATCGTTCTATTGGCTACAGTTTTCAATTTGAATCGTTTACTACCAATAATTTAATGTATTGTTCAATTATTGAAGCGTTAGTAATTGTCCATTGTTTGTTTTGATACTCGAGCCAGGGTGAAAACTTTTAATAATTACAAACCGCATGAGAACCCGTTTAATTCAGTACAAATATTTATCAAACACGTTACTAAATAGTGTGATGGTTCATTATTGGACTGCGGTAAACCATTGCAACTTCCAATGATGCTTAGTTCTAATTGCAGTTATAGTATCACTTTACTTCACATAAACGCACTAACATGTAACATGGAATTCCCTTACGCATGTAACTATTAGTCATATGACTAATAGTTACATTGATTTGAAACACATCTGAATATGTAAGTTAAGTTTAGGCTATTTGCACCAAGGCAGTGCATGTGTAATCAATTTTAGAAAGATCAAAGCATAAAAAGTTATATTTTTCCTCAGATGTCGTTGATATTTTTCAAATGTACCTATGATCACAACCATGGTGTGAAAACATGGCGTGAGACTTTACGGATGAACTTCTCAGCAACCATTTTGGAAAAGAT